>CM035153.1:46887261-48192261 GCA_020205615.1 Panax quinquefolius
GTTAAGTATATTTAATTTAATCTATGGTAATAGAATAAATTAAATAACTTAATATTTATTATTTAATATTTTAGAAATATTAAATATAAATTAATAAGAGGAGTCTTATTATTATTATTTAATTCCTGAAGGAGTTTGGGAATTAATTAATAAAAGTACTCTCATACATTCCTAATAAGATTAGGAGGTAAATTAATTAAAATATTTTAATTAATTATTTCTAATAAGATTAGGAGCCTAATTAATGAAAGGAGTTTAATTAATTAAAAATAAAACCCAATTCCTTAATTTTTAAGGAGGGTTGCCTACATCTATAAATAAGAAGAGTCTTATTATGGGTGAGGTGGTTGTTGACGTTTTCATAGAATACGTAATTCCAATAGTTGGGAGAGTACACCATTTTCTATGAGAGATAGAAAACTATGGTTTTACCAAACACCCATCTTCTTGAATCTTTATTCTTTCTTGGTGGATCACCTCTAGAGGCCAAACACTTAGGTGGCTAACGTTGAAATGAAGGAACTAAACCCGGTGGATTCAAGTTGAATGCGAAAAGGATTGGAGGTGAACTTGTACCCGAGGAAGCTCGAATCTTCAAGGGTATGATTCTTGTTCTTCATATGTTTTCGTTTAATTAATAATTGTACATAAAGGATGATCCGGGTATATGGTTTGTAAAATTTTAAATTCTGATTTTTACACGTTTTCGCTTATTTTGTGCAATTTATTTGTGTTCATGAATGTTACAAACCTAACATTTTTGTATAATCTTTTCGAAAATGACAGACAATAGTCTATATAACTCCTCAACACTATTTGAAAACGTTTACTCTTGTGAGGAATGTATTGGGAGCATGTGATGATGTGTATGAATGATGAATGGTGCATGGTGTAAGGTGTAAGTTGAATTTCGGGGATGAAATTCTTAGAAAAGGGGTGAATGTGACAACCCGAGAATTTAGAAAATTATTTAAATCTTAAATGATGGATTAAAGGTTAAATAATAAACCTAGACAGAAAAGAAGTGAATGGATTTGTCATTTCTGGGAAGGAATTTTGAGAATTTAAAATTTTATGTGGTTTATTATTCAGGATTAAGGGTATAAGTGTATATGTTCTGTGTATATGGTTGTATATGTGTTCAATATGTGGTTAAAGGTCAAGGGTTGACTAGATGCATTATATTAGTGTCAAACCCTAATATTATATTAAGAACGTCAACGTTCAGTTAAAAAACCCTAGTGATTGATAAGAAACCTTAATAACGGTTGTGGAAACCCTAATTTTAGTTTCAGGAATTCGAAACCCTAATTAGGGTTGTTAAAACCCTAATTTGGGATCTCGAATGCTGAAGTGTAAATAATTACAGTTTTAATTAGGGTAAAACCTAACAAATTGGTTAGAAAACCCTAATTTCAAAATGTGAAACCCTAATTATTCTGTTAGAAACCCTAATGTACAATTATGGACCTAATTACAAAATTAGCAATTTTAATTAGGATATATTAATCTTAATTAGCAAGTTTAAATTATGATTAGGAAATCTTAGTATAATTAGAGAATTCTAATTATAATTTAGAAATGTTAATTTTCTATTTTGAAAACCTAAACCGGAAATCCTAGAAAATTAATTTTAGAAAACCTTAGGTTTTAAACCTAAGGGTCAAACCCTAAGGGTTGCATCAAAGGACCAACTTGCCATTAAAATTGTATAGAAAATAACCATAATACCCTTTTGTCACATTCTTTAATTTGTTTCTTGTGAATCTTGTTATATATTGAGTTGGTCACCCACTCTAACAACTCCATGTGCCTTATATCTTCTATATCAGCCAACATTGCCAGCATTATACATTGAATCAAAATAAAAACAAAATAAAGTAAGAGAAAGTCTCATACTTTACTTAGCAAACCAACCAAGACCATCCTCTCTCTCAAAATCCGAAATTGAGGGTGAAAGGGAGTGCTAGGTTAAGCCATTATCAGGTGTTAGAATACCAAGATCAGATTATAAGGATAATATTCAAGATCAAGCATTAGAAAGGTATGAGAACCCTAAACTTTCTAGATCTTCAAGATTGTAGTTAATGTTGTTGTTTGTTGGTTAGATATGTGCTAGATGGTGTCACATAGTGATCTGGTTTATTGGATCGTGGATCCATAACGTCTAGATGCACGAAATAGCATTTTTAGAAACTGTTCTTGAACTTTCAAAAGTTGTCTGAGAAGCAAATGTCAGTGGTTCTAGATCTCTATAAGGTTGATGATATGTCTATTTTATGTTATGGATCTATTGTATGCCATGAGTGTTATGATCTGAAACTCAAATCAAGGTCAGAGCATGTTTAGATTTAAGTTATAAGCAGTCAAAATGCGTTGACCGATCATGAAATCCATTTATTGGTAACCCAGATTGCCCAAAAATTTCTGACAGTGATATTGCAGGCTCTAGATCTTGCTATGTTTAAGTTGTTTGTCCATGTTGTTGTTTTATACTTGTAGACTGGCATGAGTACTATCGATCCATCCCTTTAGATTCCTTATATCCTTCACATGATAAAAAATAAGCGTGGTCAAAGTAGGGTTGACGAAACTGCCTTATGAAGGTTTCTGGAAAACCTAGATCTTCAAGGAGCAGTTTCCTGACCATTACTTTAACCGGCTCAAATCTTCATTTGGTGATGTTTATAAGTTGATTTAGTGTTATGTTATTGTACTCTGACATCAGTACTACATGTAGGAACCATTAGATCTCATAAATTAAACCCATACTATAAATTATGAAGCTTCAAAGTAGCACCCTTGTTACTGCTTGAGTTTCTGGGCAACCTAAAAACTCAAGAACACGTCTGACAACTAATTTTGTAGCTTAGATCTCACTGATTTGTTATGTGTTGGGATGATGGTTTGGGGTTGTAGTGTGACATTAATACTACAACATTAACACCTTAGAAAGCCAGAAATCGTAAAGACCAAAGATCTAGCCTTGGTCAAACATAGCACCTTGGAAATTGCCTTTGAATGACTGGATTTGGCCAATAACACCAATAGCGATGGTTTTGTCGCCTAAAGCCCCTTTAGTAACAATTTAATAATAAAATAAATTATTTTATTAAATAAATAGAGAAAATTTGTTTTAAATTATTAAAAATACATAATAAATTGCTAAAAATTATTTTAAAGCCTAAAAATGGGTTTTTAATAATTTTGAATATATTTCATAAATATTTAATATTTTTCTAATATTAATGTTATTTAATTTATTTAGTTATAATATTAAATAAATTATTTAAAATGATTTTAATACATGAAAAATCATTTTAAATTATATTATGGTATAAAAAAATATTTTAAGTTATTTTCAATAACTTTTAATATTATGTGATAAATTCTATTAATTAATTAGTATTAATCGTCATTAATTTATTTAATAAATGTATTAAATAAATTATAGAAAAATAAATTATTGATTAAAAATCATAAAAATGATTTAAGTGTTATAAAATATTTGAAGTTATAAAATATAACTTTTGATATTTTTCCATGAAAATATTAATATTTTAATATTAATTACAATTCTCGGATAATGAATTTAATCATTTTTAATAATCATATAAATATGATTTTAAATTATTAAAAATACTTTGTGATATTATAAATATATTATAGTATTATGATATGAATTTCGTTAATATTTGATAATAAGTAAATATTAATGATAACAAATATTGTAGTATTTATATTATATAAATACGATATTACTGATTGAAAAATCATGATAAATAGTAATAATTATCTAAAAATTATTACGAGCTTATGAAAAAAAATTTGACTGATAATTAATTATCTATGATATTTATGAACCAATTTAGACTGAGTCTTGTAATATTAGGCTCGATAATTGTTTGACAAGGACATCGGGATATCTGTATTATGTCGGATTCAACTCAGACTGCAAAAGTTTGACTTGATACTAGGTCTTATGTGTTGTATAGACTGATACGGTTATGTGTTATGTGTTTAGGTTATTTTATACTGTGATGATATTATTCTAACTTGGAGATCAATATTATTAATATTAGGTCTTCAGTTAAAGCTATATAGGTTGCGTAACGGTAATCATCGATACATGCAAATTTTTCTTAACTCGATCTAGAGTTGTTTCATTCAATTATACTTGTGGTTAATCATTGCTGATTGACATATCTAAGAATTATTGATTCACACTCTATGTATATTGTATGTACTCATCGGGTATTAAAGGCTAATCACCTTCATTACCATCTGGTTCAGATATATTTATTTATGTTCAATGTTCGTTCAGCTATGAAAGTTTATTCATGCTAGTTCACAATTATATTATCGAATGTTAGCTAGCTATTATTCAATTTCTTTCAATCATGATATATCCTCAAATATACTTTTACTTGCTGGGCAAACTTGTTGCTCACCCTTGCTATATCATGATAAACATTGCAGATTACGACGAATACGTCGGATACAAGGAAAAGTCAAAGATAAGTCTAACTTTGGGTTTTATGTGCAGCTAAATTTGTAATAGTATTGTATGTGACGCCCCCTAAATAGGTCCAATCCACCCAACCCATTCTAAGTCACCAAATACATGGTACAAAAAATAACTACAACTTCATTATTATAATTATCGTGCAAAATACAACAACACATATACTGTGAGTTTTAATACGAACTGTGACTCTCATCCCTTTATTTGGATAGCACCTCACACTGATACATTACACAAAGGTACAATCAATAACTGTTTTAGAAATTAAAATCTTTGGAAAATACTCAAGGAAACCTTCGTACATGGGAGGCCATGCATCTAAGTTATAATAAATATCATATGACTCAAGAATTATCCTTAGTTGACCCAATAGACCCCAAAAAAAAAGAGAAGATTACTATAATGTTCTTTCCAATGGTGAGTCTTCTCTTAACATATAATTATTTCTATTATCTCCAATTGAGAATTATATTTCAACCAAACTTCAAGATTATATAGGTAGTGCTCGTTGATATAATCAGCAAATGGATGTTCACAACCCTTTCTTATGATAACATGAAATCGTCTGTCATTAGACATCTTGTATGATAGTGGCAAAACACCCTTCCAAAGTTGGGTTCACCTCACCCTATTCGGTTCCCCAAAATCAACGGTTAAAATGACGTACAAAATACGACAGACTTATTTAAAATTCTTGATAAAAAATTTTCCATACTATTTAAGGGGAAACCTCAACAGCTATAGACCACCTTTTTATTCCCCTGTTACCCCTGCTCGACCTAGCTACACTCTTATTACCTGAAATGATATAGAAGCAAAAGGGTGAGCACAACTAGCCCAGTAAAGAATATCATGACTAAAGATAATTAAATTATCAATAGCCTTCATCAGTAATAAATCAGAGATTTAGAACATATGGTAGATGATAAATCATTTCAACCATAATTGCAGTGGAACGAGCAATCCATTAGAAGAGTCAAATAGACCATAAGGTCTATTATCTTCTCCATGTTAAAAGTCCACCAACAATGTTTTATCCCTATAACATCAATCAACAGTTTCTGTCCACAATCATGAGAATAACTCATAATCATAATACTAGTTCTAAATTCCTCTTCTCATCCAAGATGAAGATAATTTTCATCACATGCCTTTACCTAAAACATTAAAGATCATGGTTATACCAAATCACAATTCATGTTCTTAAGCATACTAATAAATTCATCTTTGCACTACAGGCCAAAGATATTCATCAACAGTTCATCTTTGCACTACAGGCCAAAGATATTCAACAACAGGACATCTTTGCACTACGAGCAAAAGATTTTTATTAACCATTCATCTTCGCACTACATGCCAAAGATATTCAATAATAGGTCATCTTTGCACTACGGGCCAAAGATATTCAACGACAGGTCATCTTTACACTACGGGTCAAAGATATTAATATCTCAAAGAAATATATAATCATTTAAGAATTTATATAAACAATAATTATAACCATGTTGATTAATTCACCTTTGCACTTAAGCTAAAGATAATCGTTTATAAATTTAATGGTCATGATCATACCAGTCAACAATTTATCTTTGCAATACTGGCCAAAGAAAACTCATAGTCACGATCATACCAATAATCTACCCATCTTTACACTCAAGTGAAAGAGACATTCCATCATCAGGGTTATAAAAATGTTATATATGATAATAAAAACAATATGATCAAAACATGGATTTAATTTCAAGAGCAATATTCATTAATCAACGATAATTTTTTCTGAAAAAGAAACCAATTTTGTCGTGAATAATACCTCGTGAATAGTAACTCATGAATAGTATTCCGTATTCGTACATAATACTGTATACGTAAATAATGTCATATATATAAATAGTATCATATACATGAATATTGCTGTATACTTGAATAGTGCCGTATACGTGAATAGTAATCCCAACACGAAAAGGTAAAAATTTCATAATAAAATTCATATCAATATTTCAGTATAATGATATCAAAAGAAATAATATCATTTACGAAGAAAATAACATCCCTTACCATCTCTTACCTTAAAAGAACAATATTTCTGACTGGAATATCGAATGTAATACCGAAGAAAACTTGCACTGAATAGCAACTCTCAAAGTATCTAAATACTCACAAAAATACGCTCGATAATATAGAGAGAGAAAACATAAGTTTTTGGTGTGATTTTCAATTCTAACCTAAGCACCTATTTATAGGAAAATACTAGAACGCCAAAGGAGGCTAAATAATAAAATAATTTTATTATTTTTTCTTATCTTCTACTCCACCCATTTTGAACCAGAGCGTGCCATCTTGGGAAACAAAATTCAGCCCACATATTTTCAAAAAAAACAAAAGTGGGTCCCACCCATAATTTTAATAAAAATATTTAATTTTCAAAACTTCGACAATTCATAATAAATATCCCTTTGATCATATCAATAATCTACCCATCTTTACACTTAATAAAAGAGACATTCAATCATCAGGGTTATAAAAATGTTATATATGATAATAAAAATAATATGATCAAAACATGGATTTAATTTAAATAACAATATTCATAAATCAACGATAATTTGGTCAGAAAAAGAAACTAATTTTGTCGTGAATAGTACCTCGTGAATAGTAACTTGTGAATAGTAACTCATGAATAGTAACTTATGAATAGTAACTCGTGAATAGTAACTTATGAATAGTAACTCATGAATAGTATTCTGTATTCGTACATAATAATGTATATGTAAATAATGTCCTATACATAAATAGTGCAATATACATGAATAGTGTCGTATACGTGAATAGTGCCGTATACGTGAATAGTAACCCGACACGAAAAGGTAAAAATTTCACAATAAAATTCATATCAATATTTCAGTATAATGATATCAAAAGAAATAATATCATTTACAAATGAATATAACATCCCTTATCATCCCTTACTTCAAAAGAACAATATTTCTGACTGGAATATCGGATGTAATACCGAAGGAAATTTACACCGAATAGCAACTCTCAAAGTATCTAAATACTCACAAAAATATGCTCGATATTATATATATAGAGAGAGAGAAAAAAAAAAACTTATGTTTCTGGTGTGATTTTCAATTCTAACCTAAGCACCTATTTATAGGAAAATACTAGAACGCCAAAGGAGACTAAATAATAAAATAATATTATTATTTTTTCTTAACTTCTACGCCACCCATTTTGAACCAGAGCATGCCATCTTGGAAAAAAAAAATTCTGCCCACATGTTTTCAAAAAAGAACAAAAGTGGGTCCCACCCATAATTTTAATAAAAACATTTAATTTTCGAAACATCAACAATTCATAATAAATAGTCATTTTATAAGAAAAATACGAATTTTATGTCCATTCCATAGGAAATCAAATTTTATACAACTTTGTAGCTTTAAGTTTTTCCAAATTCCAAACAGAAAATGTCTGAAATCCACATACGGATGATTTTTAATACCTCCATTCTGACTAAATACTGATAAAATACCTTAGCCTTAATTCCTTCATTTATAATCACATAAAATAAATATATTCATCATTTATATCCACATAAAATAAATATTTCTTTATCATATAAATCAATAATTAATTATTCACAAATAATATTACAGAATCACAATTATGACAACCAGATCGTTCACAGGAAAGGGGGGGCTTTCCGATAAAGATTTTTCCTTACTGGCGCACAATTAGATGATCTAACCCCTTTCTTCGACAGAATTTTCTAGACATCGCCAATAATGCTATCTAATAATATTATTCAAATAATATGAATTATTGATCTGATAATGGGAAATATTATGTAGTGCCAATTATTGAAACATCAATAATATATAATATCAACGTAGCAATTATTGACTCAATAAAATAAAATATTGAACAACAATTATTGTAACAATTATTTAGTAGTTACTTCTTACGTAAGAATCAATAATCAAACAATACTGTGCAATACTATGTGCTACTGTGCAACAACGCGTATTACTTTACTTTACCCACCGGGTAGTCAAACAGTTTTAACATTACCAACTACGCCGTTATTTATTAAAAAACTCATACTTGTCATTTTCTTCATCCAGCAGTTATTCTATTATGGGGCCCACAAATGGCTCCGCCATCGTACGAATATTCTCCGACAGCAAGAATATTCCACGACCAAACGAATATTCCCGGACAATAATAAGTATTTTATAACCACTTGCGTATTTTGTAAATTTTACATATATCACCCTTAACTTTAACTTTTTATCAATTTAATCATTTACTGAATAATAATTATATACTTTTATTTCATAAAATTTGGGGCCTTACAATCTCCTCTCCTTATGAAATTTCATCCCCAAAATTTACATACCTGGTATTTCGAAGAGTTGAGAATACCTTGCTTTCATTTCAGATTCTATCTCCACGGTCATCATGATTTCTCCATTGCTCATCTCATGTATTTCAGATAGTATTCTAGAATACAGCTTCAAAACAAAGGTTAATTGATATAACAATTTGTCAATTTATTAAGTGAGAAATTTCAGCTTAGGTAAGTCAATACTAGCGAAGTATTTTGTAAACTTTACATATATCACCCTTAACTTTAAATTTTTATCAATTTAACCATTTACTGAATAATAATTATAAAAAAATTGAATACTTTTATTTCATAAAATTTGGGGTCTTACATTGTATATTAGATCGGATATTGATTCAGGTATTATGTGAAGGTTCTCGACCTTGGGGTAATGTGTAAAGTTTATTGTATAAATAATTTATGTTTATATCTTCTGCAATAGTTATAGAAATAGTATACCAGATCCGTGGTGATTTAGGAACCGGATTTAGGGATGTTACACGTGTCCTAAACGCTGTCTATGACACATCTTCCTTTCTTACCTTTAATTGATGATAACCTGTCCGAAGGTCAATTTTTGAGAAGTGTTCATCCCCCTTTAATTGGTCAAACAAATCATCAATTCTTGGTAAACGATATTTATTCTTTATAGTTAATTTATTTAATTCACTATAATAAATACATTACCTCATGGTTCCATCCTTCTTCTTTACAAACAATATTGGTGCTCCCAAGGTGAAATACTAGGTTATATGTACTTTTTATCTAAGAGTTCTTGTAGTTGTACTAGTAACTCTTTCAGTTCTATAGGTGCCATTATGTATGGTGCATTGGAAACTAGTGTCGTTCCCGGTGCAAGGTCAATGAGAAACTCAATTTCCCTATCTGGCGGTAGACCTAGTAGGTCATCTGGGAATACATCGAGAAATTCCTTAACTATAGGTATTTGATATAGTTTTACTCCTTCCTGTCGAGTATCAACTATATAGGCCAAATATCCTGAACAACCTTTTCTAAGTAACCTTTCTACCAGAGTTTTGGCCAGACATCGAGATTGCTTATGTGAACAACCTCCATTGAACACTACCTTTGACTTCGACGTAGTCAATAGGTTTATACATTTTTTATGACAATCGATCATCATATTATGGTTAACTAACCAATCCATTCCTAAGATTACATCGAAATATCCTAACTAAATCAGAATAAGACTTACTGGAAAATTGTGTCCTTTTATATCCACACTACAGTTCCTATATACAGTCTTAATGTGACACCCCAAAATCTGGGTACTTCATTCCCACAAGATTTGGTGTTCACTATCTAAACATTCATTTCTAACAACCCAAATATGGGTTACATCATCAATAAAATCCGAGGTTGTCTAACCTTAAACATTCATCATATGAGGAAAAGTAAATAATTACATTTGAATAATTAAATAAAGTTTGACAATATAAAAGTTAACAGATTTACAAGTCTTCAACACTTGTTCATCTTTCTTTTCCCTTTACTGGTGGTAGGTTCATCAACCTTCTCAACTTTAGCTATAATAATTATATAACATGAGTGAGCAAAACAAATGCTCACTTGAAATAACAATGAATAATAATATCATAATACCTGCCAAATGAATAGGCTCAAAAGAACTGAATAATATTCTCTATCAATGAGAATCAAGAATTTAGAATATATCTGAGGGTCACAAGACCATGAACTATGTCCAAGGTTATAAGTATTCTTTCAACTTAAACCTAAACAATCATAAGACTGTAGAGACTTCTCGTACTTAGGGGGATCAACCCTTCGTACCATGTATTGTGCACAAACATCTAAACGCGTTGCATAATAATCCCTTATAATAGGTTTGTTCTTCTTAGTTTTAGAGTACAAGTCTTCACCAAAGTAAGTTTGGTTTGGATAAGTTTAAAGGTAATTTAAAGTTCTACGAACATCAACTTAGGATTAGTTGAATCAAAAGTGTAATAACTATTCAAGAATTGGATAAACAACGAAGTATGAAATAACCATGGGTTATAAGTGATTAAACATCATACATCAAAGTTATGCTTTAGGAATAAACTAGAAAGCGTTGAAAAATAAAGTAAACCTTGCATGAACAATGAT
The DNA here is from genome assembly GCA_020205615.1 of Panax quinquefolius. NCBI lineage: Eukaryota > Viridiplantae > Streptophyta > Magnoliopsida > Apiales > Araliaceae > Panax > Panax quinquefolius. The sequence continues at coordinate 46,898,301 of CM035153.1, forward strand.
AATAAGTTAAGATTACATTCGTTGACAATAAGAAAACAATTTAGGAACTTTATTCAATGGTTTGCATCATACAACATAAATAGGATTCAAGAGCTTAATAAAAGATTAAATAACTTGTGAAATCTTAAAAGTATAACATGATAGCGAAAAGTAAACTTTGCTGAATAATAAAATAGAAAAGGTTTTGTAACTTGCGTGAATGTAATCAAGTTAGGATACATAAGGGCAAGATTAAGACTTGCTCAATTATAAGTAAGATAGGACAACTCAAATAAACATTGGGGTTTGAAAACTTGCCTTGCGTGTAAGCTAAACCGTATAACTCGATTCTCAATATCCTATACACATGTTATCATGACATAATTAGTTACTACATGTACTCAGTACACAATTAATTATCTATTTCATGTACGACTTGGTTTAATCATATAGTCAAGCCACACTTTTAATGCAATAACATAACTCTTTAGTTATTACTTAATAAAATTTCATATTTGATAAAATAACAATACCGTAATATAACAATTCACATTTTTAATAGTATTAACACTACACTTTATCAACAATTATGATATTGTATAATCAAAATAATTTTTTTGGCCAAAATCATTAATCAAGGCCGCAAAGACTTTCTAGTTTGCACTAGGAATGGCATCTGTGACAAGACTTTGAAATGGTGCTACGGCGTGAGACAAAGGCCTATAATCGGTGTTTTATGACCTTTGGAAGTGTACTACTGGTATTGCCAGTAGCGCCAAGTGCGCTTCCAGTGCATGATGTTCAAGCTATGAACACAAACAAAGCTAAATTGGCTTACAAGCTACTTTCTAAAAACCAATTTAGCATACATAAAACACATAAACCTTATAGAACATAAATTAATGTTTCTAACATGCTTCTAACCATAAAAACAATATAAACAACAAATTTAAAACCTCTAATTTCACTGTTCTTGTTAATACTTCACTTTTAGACATTCTTAGCAAAACAAATCACTGTAAATTTATTTTTAAACCAAAACAATTAATTTAAATTGCTTTGTTTTTGTTTCTTCATGTATTTTAACAATTAATAGTCAATTTACAATTTATACTATGGATTGAATATTAATTTTGACTCTAAATTAAGCCATATCAAACATATGTCACCGTAATCTTCTTTGTAATATAATCTTCTCCATATTAAAATATATTACATAAATTAATTTACTCTAAATTATCTATAAACCATTTGATAATAATTTAATTTAACTATTAACATATAACAACCACATAATAAACAATTCATCCCCCACACAAACTATATAGAGAACTTTTCATAGAATAAAAACTTATAAACAAAATAAGAATTATACATTTGTTTTCTAGTTTAAGTAGAGAATGCTACTTTGTTACTCCTCTTTTGGCTCTCAAAACGACACTCCTTTTTCTTCTTCCTTCTTTCCTTTCCCTCTTTTCTCTCAATGTTTTCTCTTCTTTATCTTATTCTCTGTTCTATCTCTTTTTTCTAATTAACATAATATAATATTATATAACTGATATAATATACGTAATATAACCAACATATACATATATTACATATTAATTCATATAATTAACTGATATTAGTTACACTTCTTTTAAAAATCAAAAGCCATAAGGCTTGTTTGGCTAAAACCAATTTAAAATAATAACTTAAAACCCTTAAGCCTTGTTTGGTAAAACCCAAACCCATATAAATTAAAGATTTAACATTCATTAAGCCTTGTTTGACAAAACTGAATTAAACTCATTTAATTTATTTTAAGAACTCATTTATAATATAGTTTATTATCCCATTTTATTTATTTAAATTCCCATATTCAAATTTAATTAAATAAAAGCTAATAACAATTTATTAAATCAATTTTCTCATAATAATTACTTTTCCCAACTCATAAATTATTTATTCAACAATAACACATTAATTAAAATATTCATTTACTTCAATAAATATTTAAAATTATAATTAAAATTCTGTGTTGTTACACTTAACATGAATCTTTTCATTGTTTGCAATTTCTACACAAAACGGTATGTCTAAATTTTCACATGGTATATTCAAGTTTTTAGAAAAACTATTAGACATAGAGGAACAAGTAGCACCCGAGTCGAATAACACATATACATTTAAAGTGTTGATAGGGATGATACCTTCACCACGTCCTGTGAAGCAACAACATCCCTCACTAATATGTTAAATGTTCTCGCGGTTGGTCGACTCTTAGATCCAACGGCAGCTACTGTTGACCGATTATTCTTATTATTTGATACTCTATTTCCCCCACATATCTGGTTCCTAGGTTTGGTACAGTTCCTTGCTAAATGTTCCGACAAACCATAGTTAAAACATTTATTCTTATTAGGGAGAGGACACTATGGAGAAAAGTGTTCCTCTTGTCCACAAGTGTAACAATTATTTTTATTATTAAAACATAATCCTTTATGTTTTCCCCCACATGTAGGACAAAGTTCCATCTTATTATTTTTATTATTATTGAAGTTGTTATTATTATTACATACCTTTTTCCCTGAGTTGTTAGAAAAAGTAGTATCCCATTTTCTTTTGTTATTAAACCCACCGGAACTGGGTTGTGTCTTAGGTTTCCCCTTTTCATTTTGATTCTTCTTTTCCTGATGAAATTTGATGAGATTCTCGTTTTCACTCTCAGCTATGAAAGCTTTCTCGAGTATTTCAGAAAAAGTCTTTATTTGGAATATAGATAATTTACTTCGTATCTGAGGTTTCAAACCTTCTTGATACCTCTAAGTCTTCCTAAGTTCGGTATTGACTTGATGTGGAGCAAACCTGGACAGTTCGTTAAACTTGGCGTATACTGAGATACAGTCAGTTCTCCTTGTTTCAATTCTAGGAATCGTACTTCCATGTGATCCTTCAGAGATTGAGAAAAATAATTTTCAAAGACCAATTCTTTGAATCTATCCCATGGAACAACTTCAGTGTTTACCTGACCCCTAGTAGATTCCAACCAATAATTTACCTCACCTTTCATGAAAAATGTTGCAAAAGATGTCTTTTAATTCTTATTGATATTGGTTACTAAGAGGAATTTTTCTATTTCAATAATCCAGATTTGTGCATCGACGGGTTCGGATGTGCCTTTAAACTCGGGTGGACCAACTAATTTAAAATTCTTAAATGGAGTGTTTTGGGTTGTGGGTCTATTCATAGCACCTAAGAAAAGTTCTACTAACTGTTGGGTAGGATTAACATCATTATCTATCTGTCGTTGAGGTGTTATGGTTGATGGCATGATTCTATATAAAACAAGAAACATTTACTATAAGAACTTGTATAACATAAACATACTTTTTATTCATATATCATAGAAGACACTCATAAACAACTAGTAGTTTATACACACTACCAACTATAATACAAACTTCAAATGCTCTTTTATTCCTACTATTACAAAGAATTTAAACTTCTATACTACATTCTAGAATTTATTAACGTGATCGAAGGAATCCTGGATCATGTGGCATGCCACAGATCAATCTATCAAATATGCAATTTTCTTCTCCTCCATTGGATATCAAAATACTCGACACTGCAAATCATTGAAGACATATCAAACTACTAAACGCTACATGGTGCAGTTGTACTTTCAGTCGATTATTGGTTCCTCTTTCATGCTCTAACATTCCCTCGGCTATGTGTGCCCTAAACTTCATTTGATTATTATCATGCTCAGACTTCTGCATTAGTGATGCCATTGATCATGTTCTTCAATTCACATTAATTATCCTGCTATTGGATCTTCCTCATCCTCAGAATCTAGCAGTTATTGACCATGAAGCAATTCTTCATCCTTTGCATCACTACATATAAATGACTCAATTTGTGGTTGATTGTTTACTATCGGCATTTCCTCAACATTGGAGTCGGTCATCCTATAAAACAAAACTTCTTTATTACTTAAGTAGAAATTTATACAAAACATAAAATTTTTAATGTTATTTTTATGTGTAGTTTTAATATTTTGACGAACTCAAAGACTTTATATTAAGATATCTCTTCCTTATATCTATAGTCTTAACAGCTCTGATACAATTAATGTAACGCCCCCATATCTATAGTCCCATGGTATCCGATATGGTGTTTACTACTAGTCGATTAATATAACGCATTCAAATCTATACGCCCATGGTATCCAATTCTATGCTTATATCTAATTAAACGACTATACAATTATTACAAGATACAATTCCCATAGATCCAAGATTCACAGTATCCCATAATAGATTATAATTCCCTAGAGAACTATTGTTATGTTTGGATACCCTCACTTGGATGTATAGACTGTATCTACGAACAGTATCTATCTATCTGAAATTCAGAGTACCAGTAATAACATGAATAGTTTATATTACCAACACCCTCACTCAGATGTATAATATATATTATGTGGATTACACTATCGTATCGATAGTTGTTATCTATCTGAAATCCAGAGTATCAACAACAACATGAACAATCCATGTTGTTAATACCCTCACACAGATAAATAGTTTCCAAGGATCTCAAACTAAATTGAAAATTCTAATTACATCTATGTATGTAAAGTAAACACGGTTACGGGAATAAAAGATGTGTTATATATATATATATATATATATATATATATTAAGGTTCGATTACATGATTCTTCATAATGAATTTCTTATTACAAAGTGTTACATTCAGCTAGACAGTAATATAAACTACTCTAAGTAGGGACGTTTCCCATTATTTACTCCAGATGTGCTAGGGTTACCATCTAATACTGCAATGGGAATGATTTACAAGAGTGAGCTATGACATGTTCAACAGGTTTTATATTTATAAAAATATATGATTTGAAGAAGTATAACAGTTCAAAACTTAACCAAGTGTTGTATTACCATGTTTGGTATTTTTATATTTCAACCATTTCTGGACTTTTTATTTCTGTCAGTCACAAAGACTTAGAAATTTTGTTCAGATATGAGATAGGGGATCAGCCTATTCAACATCCTAGGAGTATGCATCTCATCCTAATCATGCCCACATGCGCCAAGTGTCAAATTTCAATTGACATACATTTATCCCTCTTGGGATATACAATTCAAACTCTGTATAGGATGTCTTAACAAATAATTTGGTTTGACTTAACATTTTATGCTCAATAAACAATATCGTATGAATAAACAATTCATTTCTTAGTTCTTTTGAAGCTATAACAATAACTTTACAATAACTGGTAATTCAAGTTTAGGTTTGGTAATACATATCAAAAGCAATTCAAGATAGAAATCTTGTTTATGAATAAGTAGGGTTCGAGAAATTTGCAAAATTAATTAAGGAACTTGCTCAATTGGTTAAAATAGGGTGTAGTAACTTACCTGAGCAAAGATCAATCAAGCAACGCTACTCGATTCGTTTATAAACAACTAAGATGTTCATTCATGTAAATCTAACACATTAGTATTGATAACAATACCCAAATACATAATTTATTTATGTTCGGGTTAAGTTCGATATGGTTTCAGTGTACAAAGACTTTACTATGTAATTAATAAGTTAATAACTCAGTTACACTTTCTTTGTAAGATTTGTTATAGTTTTAGATATTTTATATATCTTTTATAATAATTTTGGAAACTTATAACAATTTTCAAATATTTATTTATCCCTTAAATGATTTTTAGATCATTTATTTCTATTTCTAAATAATTAATATTTACTTAGAATATTATAAAAATCTTGTCTATTATTTTTAAATAATTTAATATGATTTTAAATCATTAATATTATTTTTAAATAATTATTTATTATTTGTAAATAAGTACTCTAATTACTTTACTATTAACTTACTTATTAATAATATCCAAATAAATAAAATATTTATCAAAATAAATAATTTTTAAAACTATTTTTGTAATTATTTATATTTATTTATTAATTATTTCTAATTTTTATTAATTTATTTATTAAAAATTATTTTTTGTCTGTCGCTAAATCTCTATAGTGACAGAAAGTGTCGCTATAGGTGTTCTTTAGTTTTTGGGAATCAATTGGTCATGGCCTAGAGGCCACTTTGACCTTAATTTAATTCCCTACTGTTAATGATTTTGGGTTTGAAAGTGTATGTGTGTTATAGTACTCATGTAGTAGTACAACAACATACTAATTTCATACTTTAACCTACATTAACAAGAAGTTATAGAGGCTCAAAGTCACTGTCAGAGCTGTTATTGAGTTTCTTGGTAACCTAAAACAGTGGTCATGGTAGGTCAACGGTTTTGTGGCTTCTAGATCTTTCAATCCGTGTGATAGATTTGTGTTTTGTTTGTTGTAATAGGTAGTCTATATATCAAGGTACATATATGTTACACTAATTTGGACAGAGTATGATTCTAAGGTCTAGATCTATGTTGGTCAAAGTACAGCTAAAGACTATTCTTCATGTTCTCCAGTTTTCTGGGTAACCCAGAAAACACAGTCATGCTCAGTCAACGACTTTTGACCATTAATTCTAGTAATCCAATGAATTGATTAAGCATTTGAGTGTCATAAATATGTAGTATGTATATCAGGGTATCAATTTATTACATTTAGACATCATAACAACAAATAGAAAACGATTAAAAAGTTGGTCAAAGTAGCCGATTTAACCTGTTCTTGAGTTTTCTAGGTAACCCAGAAAATAGAACTTCGTGATCGGTCAACCACTTTTGACCACTTATATCTTGCAATATATGATTATAATGAACATGTTTTCTTCTCCAGATTAAAGACCTCATGTAATACTACAACTAGCATACAATTAACAGACCTAACTATTAACACACACGGATCTACAGGCTCTGACATTCAACTATCAAACCTATTTTTCCAAAATTTCTAGTTTGCTTAAAACACTATTTTGATGCAGCTAGATGTTATGAAAACATATTCTATCTACTTAGCATACTTTCTAACATGCTATGACATATATCTAAACATCTAAACAACAATTTAAACAAAGCATCAAATATCTAGGTTAAAATTAGGGTTTGCACCTTTTCTTGCTTGATTTTGATTTCTGACTACAGATTTTGTTGTTGCTATCACCAAGGCTTGTTTTTGTATGTTTATAAGAGTGTATAAACTTAAAAAATTTGTGAGTTTGTCTAGAGGATGGGCTGCTATTTATAGACTTAAGCAACTTAGGGTTTTGGTACGTTTAGATGTTTGTGCACAATACATGGTACAAAGGGTTGACCCCCCTAAGTACGTTAAGCAGGGTCTTATAGTCTAAATGACTGTTAAGGTTGAGGTAATAATATCTAATTACCGGGAACATAGTTTGTTGTCTTAAGACCATTAGATATTAAATTCGAATTTGTTTTCTGTTTTTAATTCGTAGAACAAGTTCATTATTGTTCAGCATTCATTGTTCATTCTCATGTTGTTATCATTACTACTCTTTATATCAGTGAGAAATTGTTTGCTCACTCCTGCATTTAACACTGCAGCTAAAGTTGAGAAAGTCGATGAGCCATCTACTAGCAAAGGATAGGGCAAGTTGTCCAAGTGTTGAAGATTTATGAGAATTTATTTAAGTGAATTATGTTATAAGACTTGATTTATTTTATGATGTATTCCGCAAACTTATGTAATAATTTAATGTTAGATTACCTGGGATTTTTTTGAGATGATGTAACCCTTAAATGGGAAAGATTATTGTTTAAGTTATTTTATGTCTTTATCCTTTATTATGGGTAGTTAGATGTAATTATTTTTGATAGTGAGCACCAAATCCCGTGGGAATGAAATACCCAGATTTTGGGGTGTCGCAAAACTACCGACCGAGGTACGGAGTTTCCTAGGGTTAGCGGGATACTATCGAAGATTTATCCAGGATTATTCTAAGATAGCTACTCCGTTGACTAATTTGACAAGAAAGACAATGAAGTACGTGTGGACTGAAAAGTGTGAAAACAGTTTTCAAGAACTGAAGCAAAGATTAAGTGAAGCACATGTATTATATTTACTCGATGATACAAGGAATTTTGTAGTTTATATCGATGCTTCACATAGGGGACTTGGATGCGTGCTCATGCAACATGGCAAGGTCATTGCGTATGCAACATGACAATTAAAGGATTATGAGAAAGTTTATCCTACTCATGATCTAGAATTGACAACAATAGTATTCGCCTTAAATATATGGAGGCGTTATCTATATGGAGAAAAATGTGAGATATACACGGACCACAAAAGTCTGAAATATATCTTCACACAAAAAGATTTAAATATGAGACAAAGAAGATGGCTGGAGTTGATAAAGGATTACGACTGTGATATCCTATATCATCCAGGAAAAACGAATGTGGGGGCCGACGCCTTTAGTAGAATAGGTCAAGAAAAGTTGTTTATGTTAACGACTCAAACTGAGTTAATAACAGAGATGGCTAAAATGGAGTTAGAGGTGAGAGTACCGAGTAAGTCGGGTTAGAAACTATTTACAACGGAGACTCGACCTACCATTGTAGAGAGAGTTAAGGAGGTACAACTCAGAAATGATGAGTGTGACCAGATGAAGAAACGACTAGTAGATGAAAAGGAGATAAAGTATAGTCTTTATAATGAGGGATTATTAATATTTGAAGGAATAATTTGGATTCCGAGTGAAACAGAATTGAAGGAGGAAATATTACAAAAGGTTCATAATTCAAGGTACTCGATTCATTCTAGTAGTACTAAGATGTATCAAGACCTTCGACAAAATTTTTGGTGGCTGAACATGAAGAGAGATATAGCAGAATATGTAAGTAAGTGCTTAACTTTTCAAAAAGTTAATGTCGAACATCAACGACCAAGCGGCTTGTTGTAGTCATTGGAAATTCCGGAATGGAAGTGAGAGCATATCACAATGGATTTTTTGGTAGGACTTCTAACTACACGGAAAGGGTACACCGTTATTTGGGTAATAGTGGATCGTTTGACAAAGTCAGCTCACTTTTTGTCAATAAGGGTCAAGTTTAACTTAGATCATTTAGCTAAACTCTATTTTAAGGAAATTATTTCAAGATATGGCGTACCAGTTTCGATAGTGTCAGATCGTGATCACGATTCACATCAAACTTTTGGAGAAGTCTACGAGAATAAATGGGGATGTAACTGAAGTTAAGTATAACTTATCATCCACAGACAAATGGGTAGACTAAAAGAACAATTCAGACATTAGAAGATATGCTAAGATCTTTGTGTCATGGATTTCAAAGGTAGTTGGGATGATTATCTACCGCTAGTAGAGTTTGCGTATAACAACAGTTTTCATGTAAGCATAGGCATGCCGCCTTACGAAGCTTTATATGGGAGGAAGTGCAGAACACCACTGTGTTGGGATGAAGTAGGAGAACGCTGAATGTTAGGACCTGAAATGGTACAACAAACAGCAGATATAGTTAAGTTGATACGAATGCGACTGGTAGTAGCTCAAGATAAACAGAAAAAGTATGCAGATCCTAATCGAATGAGAAGAGAGTTTGAAGTCGGCTCGTATGTATTTCTAAAGGTATTTCCTTGGAAAGGAAAGATACGCTTTGGGAAGAAGGGAAAATTAAGTCCAAGGTGTATAGGACCTTTTGAGATATTAAAAAGGGTAGAGGATGTAGCTTATGTGGTAGCATTACCTCTAAAGTTAGAACATATACACAATGTGTTTCATGTATCTGTGTTACGACCTTATAAGCCAAATTATAAGCACAAAATAGAGTATGAGCCTATTCATGTTTAGAAGGACTTGACGTATGAAGAAATTCCTATTAACATCACTGATAAAAAAGAACAAGTTCTAAGGAATAAAGTTATACCTTCGGTGAAGGTAGTATGGGGAAAGCACAATGCCGAAAAAGTAACGTGGGAACTTGAAGAAATGATGAAGAAGAATTACCCTCATTTGTTTGACTAACTTTTGGCGAGATTCTGGGGACAAAATCCTTATAAGGGGGGAAAATGTAACAATCGAGAAAATCAAATTATAATGTTAAATAATTTTAATTGAATATATAATGAATAAAATTATATTATATGTTATTTATAACGAGTAAGTGTGATGAAGGTTATTCTATAACCTAAAAGAGAGGTATGATAGTAGTATTCTGCCTTAGTGCTAGAAATAAGGTGTTTGAATGTCTAAGACGAAAATAAAAGTTTTTCGAGAAATTCTTTGAAAAACATTATTCATCCATTTTTGCTCGAGAATTATTTTTGAACTTCAGGGAAATACGTAATGATATAATGATAAGGAAGGATGGATTATCTAATATTAATTTAGTTATGAAAAACGCAGCTTTTCGCCTGCGTACTAAGTTTGAGAATGTTAAGGAAAGTGAAGATTTGAATAAGTGAGGGTTGTATAATAAGAAAGTTATTATACGAGGGAATGAATACGAGTATAATACAATGTATTGTACAAGTATATATGAAAGATAACATAACATATATGATGAATGTTATACGAACTAGTATATGAGAAGAATACGAGGATTATACATTAAAAGCATAAACCATTATTAATGGACTAATAGGATTTGAATGTGAATTTGGCAAGCCCAAGTGAAAGATGAGTGAGGCCCAATGAAAAAATTAATCAAGGCCCAAAGGTAATGTAATTCAAGCCCAATGTTAGGCCCAAATTTAATTAAACCTAAGCCCGAACCAAGAACCGAACCCATGGATTGAACCGATGGGTCACTGGATGAGAAAAACCCATGGGGCAACCCATGTGGGCCTCCCACGGTGAGTCATGGTCGGCCACTTGGTGGACAAGCAAGAGGGATAGCTTTGTTTGCAAGTTTGGAATAGTAAGGAGTTGGAATAGTAAAGAGGTTGGGTGGCATTTTGACCATTGTGCCGTCACTTTACAAGGTCTATAAAAAGGAAGCTTAGTTGGCCATTTGTTGGTTGTTTAATTTCACCAATACTTAGAGCTTTATATTGAGAGAGAAGTGAGAGCTATTTCAAATAATCAAGGAAGAAGAAGAACAAAGCTAGAACATCAAAGGTAATGAAACTTTAATCTTTTAATCTTCATCTCTTCACGTGTAACCTTGATAGAGAAGTAGATATTGATGGAGTATGTATCTTAAGAAGTAACAAGGATGGCTATTTAAGGACTTTAAACATTAATAATCATGTTACAAGTGGAATCATAACCATAGAAGTAAGAACTAATGATGAAAACATGAATATTTAACACATGTTGTTGATGGACAAATTTGAAACCATCGTGTATAAGATTAGATGATATATGTTTGTTTAGGATGATAGATGTGTGAATAATGGAATGAATCCATTTTGAATGCAATAAAAATCTCAAGTAACGAAGTTATGGCGAAATCACAAAATTCTCGGAATTATAGTCAAAAGGCGTCGTTTAAATCGGAAACCTTAGTTTTCGATGGCGTATCGTAGAACTTTACATTTAAGAGTTGTGGAGTCAAGAATGGTCAAATTTAGACATAAAACGAAGAAATTAGCTATTAACGTTCATGAACGTTTAACGAACACATAATAGAAAATTTAAACCATGAATTTAATGTTAACGGATTCGAAAACTTAATTTGTCCTAATGAAATCTATGTATGAAAGATATGTGAGTTAACAACTTTTGAATGAGCCAATTCTGACTTATAACGATTAAGTTACGAGCCCAAAAAGGATTGGAAATGAAAAAACATAAAATAATTTCAAGGCTTAGAGTCGGCGCCGCAGTGCCGCCCAAGCCTATGAAAGTGGCAATGATGAGTCGCGATATAGCACGGCGTATAATAGGCGTCACAGTGCCTATACTAGAGAAGAGGCAGAGACGAATTAAAATGAATACAAAGAGAAGGTAAGTTGATTAAAGGTGAATTCTGACCTTAATTAAACTTAAAGTAACATCTTAAAAGATGATTAAAACCTTTAGTTTAAAGATTAAAAGTTAATGAAAGGTTACGAAAACATAAACACAAAGTAAGTTTAATAATACAATAAACCGTAATGAACGTTAACTAACCTATCGAATGTTAGTAAGTTAAGCAAATGGATAGTTAGACTGAGAAGAAGGAGAAGATAGGTTAATGGCAATACTTGTTGATTGTTTATGACTTAATATGGTATGCTATGTAATTATGTGTTGTAGAATCTATAACGACTCAAAAGGAAAGTGAATTAACAATAGACGACGCTAAAGGCAAGTGTTCTAAACCCTTGTCTATATTCATTTCAGACTAGCTTTATGATTCACGTATCATACACATGAATTGATGTAGTAGAGAAGTCAAAGCCATTTCCTTCGGCTATACTAAACTTAGAATATTTTGTGGAGTTCATTTTAAACTATCAAAATATTATTTATATTGATATCTTATGCCAAATGTTTTGTTATGGATTTCAAAGAAAGACTGAGTATGAACAAACAAATGTTTTGTCATTAAGCGACTGGCACATGAGGTTGCCAAAACTTAAACGTAGATACGTTTAATGTAGTAGTGTTGTACAAAATAGAGTACTATAGGCTGATCACCTAGGGGTGCTCGTAAGAAATGTTGGACTTATGGACTTTGTGCCGAGTTGTCCTTTTTAATGAAAGAATGAATGAAATGCTCAAGGTCTTTGACCAAACTCAAGGTTTAACGGATGAATTTCATCGTTAAAAATTTTAAAGAAAAGAAGTGCTATTTTGAATTATCTATAGTACTTCATAACAATTGATTCAGTTATAGAATATATATATATATATATATATATATATATATATATATATATATATATATATATTCATTTGATTCATGCATATTGCTCGATTATAACTGTTATACTTGCTGAGCTAGTTATGCTCACCCTTACTTGAATCATATGAATGCAACTAAGAATGAACGGACCAAAGGAAATCGGTGGTGTTCATCTGGACAAAAAGTGTGAGGAAAGTTTCAAAGAGCTGAATAGAAGGTCAAGTACGACACCTGTGTTGTCTCTTCCGGATAACACATAAAATTTTGTGGTGTATAGTGATGCATCTCAAGGTCATTGCGTAAACATCACGCTAATTGAAGGATTATGAAAAGGGGTATCTGACCCATGATTTGAAATTGGTCGCGGTAGTGTTTGCTTTAAAAATATGGATGTAAAGACCGAGAATTTTTAGATAATTATATCTATATTTTTACGATTTTTTATTAATTATTATGAATATTGGTATCAATAATAATATTATAAATATATACGATATGGATTAAGCAAGTCAGTCAATTTAATTTTTATAAGTTAACTAAAATGAAAGTGAAGTCAATATTGTTCAGAACCATAATTTTGGATTTTGAATAAGGATTTGAATATTAATATAGTATTAATTGTATTTCAGTATGATATGTATATGTATTATGTGTGTAATGTTAATTGTTAATCTGTTATAGCATAGCATTACAAAACCCTTAGGTTAAATTAATAAACCCTAATTTGAAATTCAAATAAGAAATTAAGAATGATTAATAATTATGTTTATATGATTAAGGAGATATGTAATTGATTATAAACCTAATCAGTGAAACGCTAACGATTAAGGAGATATGTAATTGACTTCCATTCTGAGAATTTTACGAATTCGACGAGTATCGTCTAATCGTGCGATTTCCGGCAAATCTTCATTCTTATGACTTGTTCAACATTACAAATGAATTTCATTCATCATGTGAACATATTAACCTACTTATTCCAACAACTTATACTCATGGTTGGACTTTGACTTATTTCTTCATAAGCTTATAACTTGATAAATTTATAAACTACTTATGAACTTATCATTCATAACTTATGAGAATTAAAGTTTCTTAATCATCATACATATATGTTCTCATCATATAGCTTTACTTATGTATACTTGATACATATGATCATAAAAGTTCATTTACTTCCATATTCCTTATATTGCAAAACTCATTATAAGTTCATAATTCCTTCACATAAGTTTATAACTTATGCTAGCTTAAATGACTTATTACCAACTTATATGGCTTAAGTTCATTACTTACACATACTTCTTACTTTTTATCATTCATGTTCCTTAATCCAAATTTCTCGGTCGTTTTATAAGTCTTCTAGTTAGTTTCTAATGCTACAAACTTGGAGTTTTAGTGATGGTGATAACTTGGGACTTGTTTTGGAATGGAATTGTAATCAATATACATGTTGAAGTATATAATTAACAACAAACACTGAGACTAAGGGACACAAGGCAAATTACGAAGATTAATCTCAGTTTTTCTAAGCAAGCGTTGGAGGAGTATTTCAAGGAGATTTTCGAGACAATTGCGATTCTAGGCTACGTGAAGGGTGTTTTCCAATATTCTTCGTCTTAGACTATTATTTGTAATTGAAAGAATGATTTCCATGATTTATTGTGTGTTTATTTCGTTTATTATGAACTAATTAACTTTTTAGGCTTGTGATGGATCTTTAAGTGAATCGATGGTTTGGTAAACTTTGATTTCCAATGTAATAAGCTATTTCCAGTTTATCTATATTGATTTGAGCTTGAATCTATGAATTGCCTGATCAACAATTCTTTGTGGAGTTGGATGGAATCGAGAGAGGATATTCAAATCTAGACCTAGTTGATATAACATGTGTTCAGGATTTTGTTAATAGCTTAAACTTGATGAGTGTTAAGGTAGAGATATGCTTGACACCGCATGTAATCGGATAGAGAACTTATTCTTTAATCTTCTTCAATAGTAATTCATATAGAGATATAGTGAGTTAGTTGGTTAAGGTGTTTAACTGATTTATATCTTAATTATGGATTGACATTAATACGGTATTAGTGCATCGAGAGGTGGTTAATACTACGTTCGTGTTCTTGATTAATAAACTGGGATAGTGCATTGAATTGGAATAAAGGTGTTAAAATCAGAGTGAAGCTTAGGGTGAAATCATAAGTCTAATTTTCCATTAATTGTTTGAAATTCCAGATTTTGATATTAGTGATTGGTTTGTGATAGTTTAATTACTTTTTTAATTTAGAGTAATTATTTTTAATCATTGAATTGGATAGTTTAATAAAATTAGGATTAATAGGAAATTGATAATTGTGAAGTTAAGTTTCTTATTAAATTGTCTCTGTGGGAACGATACTCTACTTATCACTTTATTACTTGTTGACCACATATACTTGCGTGTTGTGCGTATATAGATTTTACCCAACAAGTTTTTGGCACCGTTGCCGGGGACTATTTAGTATAATTCCGAATAGTTTTACAATATCAGTTTAATTAATCCAGTTTTACTTAGACATTTTTATTTTTGTATTTTTTCTTCTATTTCAGGTGTGGAAGAAGTTTATGCAAACTCGGTCCAAAAACCCAGATTTGGTGCCGTTTGAGGACGACATTGAGAAAAGGTTTCAGAGGTTGAGTAAGTGAATCAAGGAAACGAGGAAAGAATTCGAAACATCTGAAAAGGAAGAGGTAACAGTAATGGCAGCCAAAGATCGAAAAGCATTAAGGGATTTTGCAACACCCAAGGTGACTGAACTGCAGTCAAGCATCACTAGGCCAGTAATAGCAGCAAATACGTTCGAAATTAAGCCTGGGATGATACAAATGATTCAGAATTCAGTTTAATTTGGGGGATTTGCAAATGATGATCCGAACGAGCATCTAGTCAGCTTTCTGGAAATGTGCGACACTTTTAGGTTCAATGGGGTTTCGGAAGAGGCGGTGAGACTTCGATTGTTCCCATTCTTTTTACGGGACAAGGCGAAGAGTTGGTTGCATTCTCTACCGTCCGGTTGATTTAGCTCAGAAATTCCTCGCAAAATTCTTTCCATTGGCGAAAACTGCAAAGATGAGGAACGAGATTACGATGTTTGAACAGCAACATGGGGAGTCATTATATGAGGCTTGGGAGAGATACAAAGAACTGCTCAGAAAATGCCCACATCATGGATTGCCCCAGTGGCTACAACTGAACACCTTTTACAATGGACTACATGGGAATCTCAGGACAAGTATTAATGCAGCGTCGGGCAGAGCATTCATGGCTAAGAGTTACGAGGAAGCATACGAGTTGATTGAAACCATGGCAGCTAATAACTACCAGTGGCCCACAGTAAGAATGACACAGACGAAGGCAGCTAGGGTGTTAGAAGTGGATAGTATGACAGTGATGTAAGCACGGATATCTGCACTGTCAAAGATGTTGGAGTCGGTGACAGCAACACAAGCACAACAAACACAACAAGTACATCAAGCGGCAATAATATGCGAGTTGTACGCGGGAGAGCACCCAACAGAGCAATGCGCGATTAACCCAGCAGCTGTGCAGTTCATCGGCAATTATAACAGAATTTCGCAAAACACATATCAGAATACATACAATCAAGGAAATAGGAATCATCCGAATTTCTCATGGAGCAACAACCAGCAAAATCAAGCTTCACGACAATCTGATAAGTAGGTTTTATACCTTCTTATCCGGTATCTGTTACTTGAATTAGTTGCTTATATTCATGTTATTAGTTACTTTTCGTACATTTCTTATTATTTTTTAGGCTATAACATGACATTGGCATGAAGAAGCAAGGATAAGCAATTCAGACATCTTCTGGACTAAAATACGTAAGCAAATGCAAGAAGGGAATATTAAAGGACCTTTAACACAAAGTTGGATGAATGTTCTTAGTATGGAACTTGGATTTTATGGTATCTCTACTTCTTAGTTTTCCGGAACATCTTTAATCATCCCAATCGGAGCTCGGATGCGAGAGTTATGGCCTTTTTATCAATGAAGATCAAAACTATGAGTTGTCATGCTTGTCATTTACATAACATCTACTTCAAGATCGATTTAGGCCTTGATCCGGACGGAATCTATCAATCCGCAAAGAATGAAAGTTATAGATCTCGTTGTTATCTTCGATTTGATAGGTGGCAGGCCCCATAACTCCAATCGGATCAAAAGTTATGCCTATTTTACCAAAAGACGTTGCAGTAGAAAACAGCGTAGCGGGGACCGCGCTAGGGGCGCGCTAGGCCATCAGTTCCTCTGCTACAGTAGCGCGGAGCTTGCCCAGAAAGGCTTAGCAGCAGCACGGAGCATGCTAGGCAGCAGGAGGAGAGTTAAATTGGGTTATTTGATGTCCAATTTGAGCTAGAATAGGATTCTTAGTTGCCTAACTTGCTAGGGTGTCCGTTAGAACTCAAAATACTTGAGTTTAACTTGGATTGGTAGGCTAGTTCTAAGATTCCATTAAATCCCTCTTGGGATAGATTTCTACCAAATTAATTCTTTACTTTCTTTCTTAGATTAGGAACCCTAGATTAGATTACAATTGAAGATTGAAGCAATTGATTATCATTGGAGAATCAGATTGGAAGCAAGAGAATGCAAATTTGTTTATCTCAATTCTAATTTCTTTTCTTATTTATTTGTATCTTTTTAATGCTTACTCAATTGTGGATGATGGATTCTAGTTTATTTATGAATTAAACTCTATTTTGAGATTACTATGGATCTTATTGTGTAGTTTACTTTAATATGCTTCTTTGTTAGTCTTAGTAGCTATATCTGTATTGTCTATTATGATTTGGACTTAATTGCTTAATTGTCTAGCTAACAATTACCGTGATAATTTATATGAACTCGAGAGATGAAGTATAGATTTAGATCTGATCATGATAGCATGTGTTTGTGATTTTTGCATGGATGGAATTCATGATTCGTGTTTAGGATAGAAATATGCCTTTACGCCATATGTAGTCTAATACTTAAACTATTTTTAATTGTAATTCACATAGAGATATAGTGGGTTAGTTAATTAGGGTGTTCAAATTGATTCTATCATCTGTGGATTTGATTTGATATGAGTATGGTGCATTGAGAGATGGCCATAGTTTACTTTCGTGTTCTTGATTAACAATCCAATATAGATAACTTGGTTTCACAGGAAGTGTGTTGACTTAAATGAAACAATAAGTGAAATTATAATCTCAAGTCTTTAATATCTTGTTTCATTCTAGGGATAGTTAGTAATAGTTTATTTAATTATTTTAAATTAAATTATTAAATCATTTGTTTAGATAAGATTAAATTGGTCATAGGTTAGTAATTGGTATCTTATTAAATAATTCTTTGTGGAAACGATACTCAACTTATCACTTTATTACTTGTTGACCACGTATACTTGCGTGTTGTGTATAATTAGATTTTACCCCACACAATCATATCCACCAGGATTTTAGAACCAGAAACAACCAGCTCAATATCAAGAAAGGAAATCTGATCTGGAGGAAGCGTTGGCAAAGTTTATGACTAGCACCGAGTTGGCTATAAAAAATCAAGCCATGGTCATGAAATCACAAGAGATGTCAATCAAGAATCTAGAGAATCAGATGGGTCAAATGGCGTTGGCATTGAATAATAGACCACAAGGAACATTACCAAGTGACACCGAGAGAAATCCTAAGGGTAATCACGAGCAGTGTCAAGCCATTATGTTGAGAAGTGGAAAACAGCTTGAGGATCAAGAGCCAGAAATTTCGGTTACAAAGTAGGTTGAACCAGAGAAAGAAAATACAGTGGGTGAGGTAAAGCAAGGGCACGAAAAAAAAATGGAAAAGAGTTAACCAGTTAACGTACCAGTTGTTTATCCTCCTCCACCATTCCAGCAAAGAGTTCCAAATCAAAAATTAGACAAGCAATTTTCAAAATTTTTGGAAGTTTTCAAGAAATTTCAAATCAACATACCATTTGCAGAGGCCCTAGAACAAATGCCGAGCTACGCAAAATTTATGAAAGGGATTCTGTCAAGGAAAAAGAAATGGGAAGATTTTGAGACAGTTGCACTAACCGAGGAGTGTAGTGCGGTATTACAGCAAAAGTTACCACCAAAACTCAAGGACCCGGGGAGCTTCACTATTACATGCACGATCGGGAATATGCATTTCAACAAGTGTTTATGTAATTTGGGGGCGAGTGTAAACCTTATGCCATTGTCAGTATACTTAGAATTGGGTTTGCTGCACTTTGGCCTCTGAACATTACATTACGGTTGGCGAGATAGGTGGTCCACATATCCAAGAGGCATAGTAGAGGACATTCTAGTGAAAGTGGATAAGTTTATATTCCCCGCAGACTTTATCATTCTAGATTTTGAGGAGGACAAGAATATCCCAATTATCCTAGGGAGACCATTTTTGGCCACGGGCAGGACACTCATAAACGTACAAAAGGGAGAACTCACTATGAGGGTCCAAGATAAAGAAGTAAAATTTAATGTGTTTAAGGCCATGAAATTTCCCACGGATGATGAAGAATGTTTTCGAATGGATTTAATTGAGCAAATCATCGGTGAAGATATGAGCAAGGGTTTGGTTCACGATCCGTTTGAAACAATGTTATTGGGAGATGAAGAGGTCGATGATCCAGAATTGGTGGAGTACTTACAAATACTAGACTCATTGCCACGAGTTTCCAAATTTAGAACACCGTTCGAACCATTGCACACGGAGGAAGTAACCGCAGAAAAACTGAAACCATCATTGGAAGAGCCACCAAAGCTGGAACTTAAGCCACTCCCTAAACACCTCAGGTATGCGTATTTAGGCAATTCAAATTCTTTACCTGTTATTATTTCTGCTGCACTTAACGAATTGCAGGAAGAAAAGCTGCTGAGGGTGTTTAGGGAACACAAATCAGCGATCGAGTGGACAATTGCAGATATAAAGGGAATCAACCCTTCATTTTGAATGCATAAGATCTTAATGGAAAATGAGGCAAAACCGACGGTGGAGAAACAGCGACGACTTAACCCGATTATGAAGGAAGTTGTGTAGAAAGAAATCTTGAAGTGATTAGATACCGGCATCATCTACCCGATTTTCGTCAACAAATGGGTGAGTCCAGTGCAATGCGTACCAAAAAAAAGGAGGAATAACAGTGGTGCAAAACCATAACAATGAGCTGATTCCAACAAGGACAGTGACTGGCTGGAGGGTTTGTATGGACTATAGAAAATTGAATAAAGCAACCCGCAAGGATCACTTCCCTATACCTTTTATCGATCAAATGTTGGACAGATTGGCGGGACATGCGTATTATTGCTTACTGGATGGATACTCGGGCTACAATCAAATCATCATCGCTCCTGATGATCAAGAGAAGACTACATTTACATGCCCATATGGTACGCTCGCATTCAGGAGGATGTCATTCGGATTGTGTAATGCACCTGCTACTTTCCAATAGTGCATGATGGCCATCTTCTCAGATATGGTGGAAAAGAATGTGGAAGTCTTCATGGATGATTTTTCTGTTTATGGAGATAATTTTGACGCGTGTTTCAAAAATTTGGTAATGGTCTTACAAAGATGCACCGGCACAAATTTGGTCCTTAATTGGGAAAAATGCCACTTTATGGTGGAAGAAGGTATAATCTTGGGACACAAAGTCTCGCCTCAAGGATTGGAGGTCGATAAAGCAAAGCTGGAAATAATTGAGAAGTTGCCTCCGCCAAGTTCAGTCAAAGTAATTAGAAGCTTTCAAGGACATGTTGGGTTTTATAAGAGATTCATAAAGGATTTTTTTAAAATGGCAAAACCCTTGTGCAGTCTTCTATAGAAGGATTCGGTATTCAACTTTGATGAGGAGTGTAAGTTGGCCTTCGAGTTGTTGAAGAAAAAGCTTATTACAGCTCCCGTGATCGTCGCTCCAGATTGGAATATGTCGTTTGAACTAATGTGTGATGCAAGTGATTATGCGGTTTGAAATTTGTTTTGAACGCCGAGAGATAAGATATTTCATGCTATCTACTATGCAAGTAAAACACTCACAGAGACTCAATTGAACTACACAACTATAGAAAAAGAATTACTTGCAGTAGTGTATGCATTTGATAAATTCCGGGCCTATTTGATCGGAACAAAGGTGATAGTCTACATAGATCATGCGGCTATTCGATATTTGATAGCAAAAAAGGATGTTAAGCCACGCCTTATCCGATGGATTCTCCTACTTCAAGAGTTTGATCTAGAAATAAAAGATAGAAAAGGGACGGAGAATCAGGTAGCCGATCACTTGTCTAGCCTGGAAAATCAAGGGAAATTGAAAGAGGACAAATGTGAAATCAATAAATCATTCCCGGATGAACAACTGTTTGGACTAAATGCAGAATTTCTTTGGGATGCGGATTATGCGAATTATCTTATGAGCAACGTACTTCCACCTGATCTCACAAGACAATAGAAAAAGAAGTTTCTGCATGACGTAAAATGGTACATGTGGGATGAGCCTTACTTGTTCAAACAGTGCGCCGGTAAGATGATTAGAAGGTGTGTGCCTTATAGTGAAGTGAAGAACATCCTGCATGAGTGTCATTCATCTTCATATGGCGAACATTATGGGAGTGACAGGACAGCAGCGAAGGTGTTGCAATCTGGGTTTTATTGGCCTACACTATTCAAGGACGCCCACCATTTTGTTAAAACATGTGATAGATTTCAAAGGGTGGGTAACATTTCAAAACGGAATGAGATGCCTCTACAAACGATTCTTGAAGTTTAAATTTTTGATGTATGGGGCATTGATTTCATGGGACCATTCCCTTCATCTTTGAACAATCGGTATATTTTACTTGCAGTGGACTACGTATCAAAATGGGTTGAAGCTGCAGCATTACCAACAAACGATGCCAAGGTGGTCCTCAAATTCCTACAAAAGAATATTTTCACAAGGTTTGGCATGCCAAGGGCAATTATCAGTGACGAAGGTAGTCACTTTTGCAACAAGTCATTCATAGCTCTATTGGAAAAATATGGGGTCAGCCATAAGGTCGCTACAGCATATCATCCCCAAACCAGTGGACAAGCTGAGGTCTCGAATAGGGAAGTCAAGAGAATCTTGGAAAAAGTGGTGAATCCAAATCGAAAGGATTGGTTGCTCAGGTTAGATGACGCATTGTGGGCCTACCAGATTGCTTACAAAACACTGATCGGGATGTCACCATATCAACTACTGTACGGAAAGGTTTGTCACTTACTGGTCGAGTTACAACACAAGGCTTATTGGGCAATTCAGAAACTCAATTTCGATCAAGCAGCTGTAGGAGAAAAGCGATTACTGCAATAAAATGAGCTTGATGAATTTCGTCTTCAAGCCTACGAGAACTCCAAGTTATACAAGGAAATGGTGAAAAGATGGCACGATCAGAAAATTATGCAAAGAACTTTCGAGCCAGGGCAATCAGTCCTTTTGTTCAACTCAAAATTGAGATTGTTCCCAGGCAAGCTTAAGTCTAGATGGTCCGGACCATTTACAATAAAAAGGGTGTTCTCTCATGGCGCCATTGAAATCTACAGTCGAAATCCTTTAGAAACTTTCAAGGTCAACGGTCACAGATTAAAGCACTATTGGGGTGGCGAGTCCAACACGGACGTCATAGCTATCACACTTGTAGATGCACCATAAACAGGGAGTAGTCAGGCTGAACGACTTAAAATCAAGCACTCACTGGGAGGAAACCCAATTTTTATTTATTTTTATGCTTGTTCTTCATTTTTCTTTTCTTAAGTAATTATCCATGCTAGTGACATGGTAGTTTAGATTAATATTTGGTCTAGAATATAGTCATGTAGTATTTAAAGTATACTTGATAGCTAAATAAGCTTAACCTCCATGCTTGAATTTTCTCAATATCCACTCATGAGTATGTTGTAATGTTGAACAGGAACTTAAGAAGCTATGGGATGCACTGAGGCAAGGAAGAGGAAAATATATGCACTTGCAGACCATTAGCAAGCTGGGGCTTGCCATTTTTAGCTTAGGAAGCAAGCTGGGGCTTGGGGTCAAGAGGAACTAACAGAACATAGGCAAGCCGGGGCTTGCCCCTTCAAGCACAATTAGCAAGCCGGGGCTTGCCCCTCATGATGCCTTAACAGAATACCCCCAAGCCGGGGCTTGCCCCTTGTACTGTACCAAGCAAGCCGGGGCTTGCCCACTTACTGCAGTGATAGAATAGACCCAAGCTGGGGCTTACCCCTCACAGTACAACAGAGAAAGCTAGGGCTTGCCCCCTTACTGCCTAGCAGACATATAGCAAGCCGGGGCTTGCTTTTTAATGAAGAAGAGGCAAGCCGGGGCTTGCCAGTCCAAATTTTGAAGAATCAGTTATGGCAGTTACATGTTTGCAGCCATGACATCCTAATCCCATTACACTTCATCTTCCTACCATTCCACACCTTCACAACCTACACCCAGGACTACAATTTACTTCCCATCTCCTCACAACAATCAAACACAATCCCACTCCTCCCACCTAGTCACCCACTACCCACCTACATAAATTCCTCTCTATAAAACCACCCATTCACCACACAATCTAACAACCTTAATTCTCACCAATTGGAAGTTCAAGGATAGGATTTGTGCAAATCTCTACAACCAAATTCGACACATATTGAAAGTAAGAAGTTGGTTTTCTAATTCCTCATCTTCTATCACCATAGTTCAAGCCAAATAACCAAGTTTGTGGGAATTTCAAGTCTCACACACCAAGTGTTCGACAAATTGGGTAAGTAAAGTTTGGGGGAAAAACTCATCAATTCCAAATCAATGGCACCAAAACTGACATCAAAAAGGCAACGAGGAGAGAGTTCGGGGGCCACACAACCAACACGAACCTTTGATAGGCAAAAATTCATAAGTGCCGCCGCCGTCAACCGTTACGACTATATGGTGACAAAATCACTAACACCTGAGCGAGGGTTGGCACCTGAGCCTGTGGATGGCGAAATGATACAACAAATATATCAAAAAGGTTGGAATAAATTCATAGCAGAGCCCGAGGCCGCAGTGGTAAGTGTGGTCAAAGAATTCTACGCTAACGCCGAGGATAAGGCCCCCTACAATGCTTTTGTGCGTGGTAGGTTAGTGCCTTTTCAATCTGATCGACGCCATCAACACGTACTATCGATTCACGAGCACCGAGACATTGCCGATTACCAACACTTACGTGATAATGATCCAGTTATGAGGCTATTATACGAGAGATGACAAAGTCCGGGTACCTCATGGAAAAAATCAAATCATGGAGGCAATCGCATTTTCGCGATAAGGATCTCAGTCGTATGCGAAGATATGGTACGCCTTTCTGTGCGCTAAGTTACTTCCATCTACACATACGTCAGATGTGCCCAAGGATAAAGCAGTGCTCTTGTATGCCATGGTACAAGATTTCATCATCGACATAGGGGCTATAATTAACTTTTCAATCTGAAGATGCCTTCGAGGACAATACTCTGGCGGATTGCCACACCCATCACTCATTTGTGGGTTGTGTATACAGGCGGGAGTGCGTTGGTCAGATGATGAGATAACCCAGATGCCGCTGCAGACACTCGACTCGAGAATGATTGCAAGATATGTTGTGTGGTCCGGAGGCAAGTCGCACCCGAGAGGAGTAAGATTTGTATTTCCCTCAGCCTCGGAGGATGAGGCTGACGTTGAGGACAGCTCGGATGACGATGAGTTTCAGGGGAATGCAGCAATGGAAGAGACATCACAACAACCCGGAGTAATATCTAGCCCTCAATTCCTCAACCTTCAACGACAAGTGGATGAGCACAACAAGGAAGCACGAAGAGAAATGCGGAGACTAGCGGCAAGGCAGGACCACATGTTTGAGGCCATGAATTTATCTTTCACCTCATTGAACACTACGCTCCAGAGTTTCAATCCTACTGCCCAATTCCCATACCAGCAACCAGCACCAATGCCAAGGTTCCTACCCAGCGATTCCGATAAAGAACAACAACCCCAGACTTAGGCGATTACAGGGAAGTTCTCTCTTATTTATTGATTTATCTATACAATGAGGACATTGTAATTTTCAGTTTGGGGATTTAGTTGCATGTTACATGTTGCATATTTAAATTCATTAGCTAGGTTGCATATGTTAGTTCATGGTTTATGTTTAGGATTATTTAATGTTGCATTCAGGTAATCATGTAGTTGCATAGTAGCTTAGGAATGTAAATAGTTTTTATTTATCTTTGCAATCATGTTATGTTTACCACATATAGTTTAAAAAAAAGAAAAAACAAGAAAAAAGAAATTTTGTTTTTAAAAATTCAAAAATAACAGTTAGTTAATATGTTCATCTTGTATGAGTTCAGCTGTTTGATAATTACAGTCTATTTTGGCCAATGATGAGAATGGGATTGGATAGATAAGTATAATACTGATTATTAGAGCTTTTGATGTGATTTCCTGTTATGAGTTGAATCTTTTTCTATTTGAAACTGGTATAATAAGGATAGCACAGTAAAAACAACTTGTTGATTGATTTAGTTTAAATTGATACATAATGGGACTCTAAAGGATAATGCTAGTTTGAATGAAAGAATGACAAGAATAAGTAGTGATGGCTAAAGTTAGACAAGAACCTAAGTTTGGGGGAATATTTGGGGTATATAAGCTATATAAAAAAAAGAGAATAAGAAAAAGAAAAAAATAAGTATGAATAAACACCGTGGCGTGCTTGTCTAGTTTTGTGGCCTTTGTTACTTGAGTAAGTAAGCCCAAGGGGATTGTCTTTACACCTAGCGCCCTAAGGTCTTAATGGTCTGGGAGTCGTTGGTCGAAAGCTCGTTAAGGTAGCATTGAAAAGCCTAAGGGAATAAGACATTGCATCGCTATGTGTATAGAAAGAGAAGAAAAAAAAGAATAAAATGGGAAAAGAGAAAATAGCCCCCATAATGAAAAATAAAGCATAAGTATCCCATGTTGACTCTCGATATTGGTAATTGTTTGATGTTAGTTGGATCTAGCTTGTTTTTGGATTTCTTGAGTTTACACTGTATGATGCCTTCAAAGAGACTTGTTATGTGTTAAATTTTATTTTATATCAGTTAGCATTGTTGTTGAGGACAAACGCACAATATCAGTAATAACAGTCTAAGATTTGATGATTGATCGGTAAATTAATGATGAGATTTGATATGATGTATTATCATGTTCACTTGATTTCTCTGAGGTCAGTTGAATAGACTTGTGTTTATCAATACTGCTGGATTCATAGGCATGTAGACTAGGGGCATTGCATTGCGTTGCATTTTTGTTTTGATTTTGCTTGAGGATAAGCAAATGTTTAAGTTTGGGGGTATTTGATAAGTAGGATTTATACCTACTTATCCGGCATCTATTACTTGAATTATTTGCTTAATCTCATGTTTCTTAGTTACTTTTCATGCATTTTGTTTCATTTTGTAGATTATATGTTTGGAAGTGGATTGAGCAACTAGTGTTATGATAATGCAAGAAAAAGCAATTCCGGATATCGTTCGGGCCTTCATGTCATTTTATGTGCATTTCATGTTCATGGCGTGGAACTTGGATTATGTTGAGGAACTTTTTCTTGGCATTCTGAAACATCTTGCATCATTCTAATCAGAAGTTCGGATGCGAGAGTATGGCCTTCTAGCAACAAAGACAAAGTTAAGAGTTGTTTCGGTTGTCATTACACAGTAGCATCTGCTTCCAATGCGATTTCGACCTTTATCCGATTGTTATTTCTGAAAGCACAAAGAATGAAAGTTGTAGAGCTCGTCGATAGCTTCGATTTGATAGGTTGTGGACACCTTAACCCCTCCCGGTTTAAAAGTTATGGTAGTTTTAGCAGAGGAGGTTCCAGCAGGAAAAATAATTAGCAGATTGGGGGCAAGCCGCGGCTTGGGGTCTAGGCAGATTAGCAGAAAGGGAGCAAGCCGGGGCTTGCTCTTACAAAAGGAAATAGCAAGTTAGGGCTTGGGTACTCGAAATTTAAGTCTTCTAGTTGGTTTCTAATGCTACAAACTAGGAGTTTTAGTGATGGTGATTACTTGGGACTTGTTTTGGAATGGAATTGTAATCAAAATACATGTTGAAGTATATAATTAACAACAAACACCAAGACTAAGGGACACAAGGCAAATTACGAAGATTAATCTCAGTTTTTCTAAGCAAGCGTTGGAGGAGTATTTCAAGGGGATTTTCGAGACGATTGCGATTCTAGGCTACGTGAAGGGTGTTTTCCAATATTCTTCGTCTTAGACTATTATTTATAATTGAAAGAATGATTTCCATGATTTATTCTGTGTTTATTTCGTTTATTATGAACTAATTCACTTTTTAGGCTTGTGATGGACCTTTAAGTGAATCGATGGTTTGGTAAACTTTGATTTCCAATTTAATAAGCTATTTTCAGTTTATCTATATTGATTTGAGCTTGAATCTTTTAATTTCCTGATCAACAATTCTTTGTGGAGTTGGATGGAATCGAGAGAGGATATTCAAATCTAGACCTAGTTGATATAGCATGTGTTCAGGATTTTGTTAATAGCTTAAACTTGATGAGTGTTAAGGTAGAGATATGCTTGACACCGCATGTAATCGGATAGAGAACTTATTCTTCAACCTTCTTCAATTTTAATTCACATAGAGATATAGTGAGTTAGTTGTTTAAGGTGTTTAACGGATTTCTATCTTAATTGGGGATTGACGTTAATATGGTATTAGTGCATCGAGAGGTGGTTAATACTACATTCGTGTTCTTGATTAATAAATTGGGATAATGCATTGAATTGGAATAAAGGTGTTAAAATCAGAGTGAAGCTTAGGGTGAAATCATAAGTCTAATTTCCCATTAATTGTTTGAAATTCCAGATTTTGATATTTGTGATTGGTTTGTGATAGTTTAATTACTTTTTTAAATTAGAATAATTATTTTTAATCATTGAATTGGATAGTTTAATAAAATTATGATTAATAGGAAATTAATAATTGTGAAGTTAAGTTTCTTATTAAATCGTCTCAGTGGGAACGATACTCTACTTATCACTTTATTACTTGTTGACCACGTATACTTGCGTGTTGTGCGTATATAGATTTTACCCAACAATCATCGTCCCAAAATAAATCCTAGGTAATCTAACCTTAAAATTATTACATAAGTTTGCGGAATACATCATATATTAAAACAAGTCTTTAACATAATTCATTAAAATAAAATTCTCATAAGTCTTCATCATTTTAACATCTTACCCTTGCCTTTGCTAGTCGACGGCTCATCAACTTTCTCCACTTTAGCTGCAGTGTTAATTGCAAGAGTGAGCAAACAAATGCTCACTGATATATAAAGTAGCAAAGATAGTAACATGAGAGTGAACAACGAAAGCTGAACAATAAGGAACTTGTTCTACAAATTAAACTAGAAAACAAGTTCGAACTTTAATTATCTGAGGGTCTTAAGACCACGAACTATTTCCCCGGTACTTAGGTATTATTACCCAACCTTAACATTTATTTAGACTACACGGACCCTTCTTAACGTACTTAGGGGGATCATCCCTTTGTACCATGTATTGTGCACAAACATCCAAACGTTACACGTACAAAATCCCCTATGTTAGGGTTGTTCATCTCAGTTTGAATTTAGAATTCCCGTACTAAAGAAAGTTTAGTTTGGATCTAGCTTATCAGTGTTTCTAGAATTTTAGAACACTATTCGATTTACATCAGTAAAGGTTTGATACAAGAATTTATAACTGAACAAGGCTATTTAGATCAAAGTTTAATAACAACAACATATATTTGGGTAAACATGGAATTCACGCAAAGTGCCGCATTCAAATGAGTTAGAACAAGCTCATTTTAAGCAATGAATTAAAGCATTACAAATTCTGAACAACAATAATAAGAAACAGAAATCTGAAACTCATTCGATGTAACGAAATAGGTTACAAGAGCTTATTCAATCGTACATAAGATTAAAGTCAATAATCTCGTTGAATTAAAGTTGAGGAACTTGCATTCATTAATAGAAGAATGAAGTTAGAAAACTTGCTCAATCGTAAGGAGATAAGGTTTAGAAACTTTCTCAATAATAACAAGGTAGAGTTAGAAAACTTGCCTTGATTGTAAGCTACACAAATGAAAAATATTCTCCAATTACCCTACACATATCATCGAAATTGCAACAACAATTAATTGTATGAATATTATCTTTAGGGTTTAAACCATCATTTAGGTCATAACCCTAACCTAGCACCTAACCACGTAGGTTAACACACTTAACGAATTTTAAAATCTCATTACGAGCCAACATAACTCAATCGTTCATCTCTAACTTTTAAAAACATCACTTTTAGTTCCATTATGCAACTCAATTAACAATCACTTTAAAATCTTTTATACTTTATATTATATCGCATGATAATATGTTATTATAGTTTATATTATGCCTCAACATCAATAACATGCTTACTAAACTAATATAAGTCCATTATGCCTGACCTACAAATAAGTAGACCTCCTTTATCATGATTCGGGGTTAGAACACACAGAATTATTCTGCAAATTGAATATCCATTTTTGCAATCAAAGACTTAATAAGTATCAGCTAATGGCCGATGCCTGAACAGATTGCAGAGAGGCAAACGATGAAACGATGGCAAACTTTCACCCAACAAACACAAATTTCACCCATCAAATGGTGATAACAACATGTAAAATGAATGGCTTCAATTCCTTCCCCTTCCACAACAAAGCTCTCAATCCCCTAGCAACTCTCTCTGTGTTTTTCCCCTTTTCTGACAAACTCTCTGTTCTTAGCTTAGGCAAAGAAATAAGATGCGAAGGAAAAATATACTGGCCTCTCCCAAGTTCCCTACCGTTAGAAAATAAAAAGTTTGCGTCAGTTGAATAAGCCAAAGGCCACAAGGCCCTGTTTGGCTAACCAAAACTCTCCTAACTAAATTATTTTAATAATATTTATATTATATAGTTTCATGTCACACTTTTAGTTGATTAATTTAAATAACTTAGTTTAGTTGATTTTAAATAACTTATAATAATAAAAATAAAAATCTTATTATCATTAATAAATAATTATATATCTAATTTAATTAATAAATTAGACACATCACTATATTTAATTTATTTATTTCCTTTAAATTAAACAATAAATATAATTTAACTATTTTCTTAAATATTAAGCAATTGATTTAATTTAATTATCTCCTTAAATTAAATCCAACAAATAAAATATTAATTAACATTAATTAATTTAGCTACTAAATTAATTCACGACAATTCATCAAATATTTATTTTCCTCAATAAATAATCTATTTTAAATATTTATTTAATTCCATAAATATTTAAATTAAATTATAAATTTCTCGATCGTTACATCATTCCCTCCTTAAAAGGATTTTGTCCCCAAAATCACAACTCGAAAAATTTATCCGTTACATTCTTCCCTCCTTAACAAGATTTTGTCCCCTGAATCGCTATACAAAATCAAGCAAACAACTGAGGATAATTCTTCATCATAACACTTTCAAGTTCCCACGTAGCTTCCTCGGCATTGTGGTTCCTCCAGATTTCCTTAACAGAAGTTATCACCTTATTCCTCAGTACTTGCTCTTTTCTATCAACAATTTGAACAGGGACTTCTTCATATGATAAATCTTTCTCAAATTGTAAGGGCTCATATTTGATAACATGGAAAACATTATGAATATTCTCTAACTCCGGAGGTAAAGCTACCTCGTACGCCACTTCGCTAACTCGTCGAAGCACTTCAAAAGGTCTTATAAATCTAGGGCTCAATTTCCCTTTCTTGCCAAATCAAATTTTCCCCTTCCAGGGAGACACTTTCAAGAAAACATAACTACCGACATAGAATTCTCGATTCTGTTGATGTTGATTGGCATATTTCTTCTGTCTATCTTGTACAGCTATCAATTTTGCTCGAATCACTATGATTATCTCGACAGTCTGTTGTACCAATTCTCGACCCAATAGCTGGCGTTCACCTACCTCTTCCCAACATAACGGAGTTCTGCATTTCCTGTCGTATAATGCTTCGTAAGTCGGCATGCCAATACTCGCGTGATAACTATTATTATAAGCAAATTACACCAATGGTAGATGGTCATCCCAATTTCCCTTGAAATCCATGATACATGCTCTGAGCATATCTTCTAGTGCTTGTATGGTTCTCTCACTTTGTCCGTCGGTCTGAGGATGGTACGATGTGCTCATTCTCAGCTGTGTCCCCAGACATTCTTGTAATCGTTTCCAGAAATTAGATGTGAAACGTGGATCTCTGTTTGATATAATAGACACAGGTACACCGTGTCTTGACACAATCTCTTCCACGTACAGTTTTGCTAACCGATCTAGGGTAAACCGAATCTTGATTGGCAAAAAGTGTGCCGACTTCTTCAGTCGATCAACAATCACCCAAATGGCATCGTAACCTTGCTGAGTCATTGGAAGACCTACCACAAAATCCATTGTGATATGCTCCCATTTCCATTCTGGTATCTCTAACGGTTGTAATAATCTGCTTGGCCTTTGATGCTTAGCTTTGACTTTCTGGCACGTTAAGCATTTTGCCACACACTCAGCCACATCCCTCTTCATATTCGGCCACCAAAAATGATGTTTAAGATCTTGGTACATCTTTGTACTCCTAAGGTGAATCGAATATATTGAGTTATGAGCTTCACTCAAAATTTCTTCATTAACTTCTGGTACTTACGGAACCCAAATTTTCCCTTCGAATCGAAGTAACCCTTCTGAATCGATTTTGAATTTGTTTCCCTCACCTTCAGATATCTTCTGTTTTATCTTTTCGCAGTCTTCATCCTGAAGTTGTGCATTTTTCACCTTATCCACCAACGTTGAGTTGTTACCTATCTGGAACAACTTTTCATTGGATTCTGTTGGATATTTAATTTCCAACACCATCTTAGCTATTTTCGACACTAGCTTCTCTTTAGCAGTTAACATCATTAACTTCTCCCGTCCCTTCCTACTTAAGGCATCGGCAACAACATTCGCCTTTCCAGGATGATAGAAAATCTCGCAGTCATAATCTTTGATCAGCTCCAACCATCTTCTTTGTCTCATGTTCAAATCTTTTTGTGTAAAGATATACTTCAGACTTTTATGGTCAGTATATATCTCACACCTCTCTCCATAAAGATAATGTCTCCAAATCTTCAGGGCAAATACCACTGCTGCCAACTCTAAGTCATGAGTCGGATACCCCTTCCCGTAGTCTTTCAACTGTTGTGATGTATACGCAATAACTTTATTGTTCTGCATAAGCACACAGCCTAGTCCTTTATGCGATGCTTCACTATATACCACAAAATTTCCTGTATCATCAGTCAATAACAACACAGGTGCTGAACTCAACCTCTTTTTCAACTCTTGAAACCTTTCCTCACACTTCTCTTGTTCAAACAAACTTAACCGTTTTTCTAGTTAAATTCGTCAATGGAGTCGCGATCTTGGAAAAGTCTTGAATAAAACGCCGATAGTAACCCGCCAATCCTAAGAAACTCCTCACTTCTGACGGTGTCTTCGGCTGATCCAAGTTTATTACAAGTTCCACCTTTGATGGATCTACCGAAATTCCGTCCTTATCAATAACGTGCCCGAGAAACTATACACGTTCCAAACAAAATTCACATTTTGAGAACTTAGCGTATAACTTCTCTTTTCTCAACGTCCCCAACGTCAATCTCAAGTGTTCCACATGTTCCTCCTTGGTTTTGGAATATACCAATATATCATCAATAAACACCACCACAAACTTGTCTAAGAATGGTTTAAACACCTTGTTCATCAAGTCCATGAATGCTGTAGGTGCGTTAGTTAAACCAAAAGACATAACCAGAAACTAGTAATGACCATACTGAGTTCTGAACGCTGTCTTCGGCACATCCTCTGGCCTCACCTTCAACTTATGATAACCACTTCTCAGGTCTATCTTCGAGAAATACCTCGCTCCTTTCAACTGATCGAACAGGTCATCGATTCATGGTAATGGATACTTATTTTTAATCATGACCTTATTCAATTCTCTGTAATCAATGCAAAGCCGCATCGTTCCGTCTTTCTTCTTAACAAACAACACCGGTGCTCCCCATGGCGAAACACTCGGCTGAATATACTTTTTGTCAAGCAATTCTTGCAATTGCACCATCAACTCTTTCATTTCTACCGGAGCCATTCTATATGGTGCCTTAGATATCGGGGCCGTTCCTGGTAGTAAGTCAATCACGAACTCGATTTGTCGATCCGGCGGAAGACCCGACAAATCATCTGGAAATACGTCTGCAAAATCTCTTATGATCGGTATCTCTTCCAACTTCGCACTCTTCTTCTGTGTATCGATGATGTAGGCTAAGTATCCTACACATCCTTGTCTCAACAACTTCTTGGCTTGCATCACCGTTAGACAACTTGCTTGTCGAGGTGACTTGCTACCGTGAAACACAACCTTTGACGGAGTCATAAGGTTAACACACTTTCTTTGGCAATCAATTACTACTCCGTAATTGAATAACCAATCCATTCCCACTACAACATCAAATTCACCAAGTCTAATTTGTATCAAATCTACCATCATCTCGTGACCTTTTATATCCACTCTACAATTCCTATATATGTATCTGACAGGAATCACTTCCTTATTCGCAATCTCTATACTTAAGGGAAATTCTAATTCTTCCTGAGGCAAATCTAAGTTCTGAGCATATTCATTGGATATAAATGAACAAGTTGCACCCGAATCAAATAGTATGTAAGCATTAATACCATTAATTAGAATAATACCTGACACCAAATCCTTAGACTGTACAACATTCTGCACGGTCATATTGAAAGTCCTCGTAGTGGGTCGGCTTGATTGAGTTGGTCCAATGATAGTCAATGCACCACCACCGTTGTTGTTTCCTTTTCCGCCACTAGCACTTCCCCGCTGGCTTCTTAAGGCAATCACGAGCCATGTGATCTATTGAACCGCAGGTAAAACATGCTCCTTTCTTCGGACTAAAATAGTTCGGTGCAATATGTCCCTCCTGACCACAGTTGAAACACACCCGCTTTCCCTTCAAACATACCCAGTATGGTTCTTCCCACACGTTGCACAAGCCTCATTCTTTTTCTTCTGTTGATTTCCTTGTTGTCCTCCCGCAGTTGAATTCTCACTCCACTTCCTCTTTTGATTGTTACTTCCAACGTTACTTCCACTAGCCTTATTTTCATTCACATTCTTCCTCTTTTTCTGTTCTTGGTTGTACTTGGTCAAGGCATCGCTTCCACCTTCCACGATAATTGCCTTCTCCAGTACAGCCACAAAGGTATTCAGCTGGAACATTGTAACCTTGCTATAATGCCAGGGCTTCAATCCTTGTTTGAATCTTCTTGCTTTGCGTTCATCAGTATTGACTTGATAAGTGGCAAACCTTGCCAACTCATTAAACTTTGCAGCATATTCCGGCACCGTCATAGTTCCTTGCTTCAGTTCCAGAAATTGCACTTCTAACTGATTCCGAGAACTCGTTGGAAAGTACATTTCAAAGAACATTTCCTTGAATCTATCCCACGCTATCACTCCTTATCCTCCACGAAACTTATTTGCTTGCCACCAGTAGCTAGCTTCAGACTTCAGCATGAACGTTGTGAACGCAGTCTTTTGATTTTCGTTAACTCTAGTAACGTCGAACACCTTCTCTATTTCCATAATCTAGGTTTGGGCTTCCACTGGATTCATAGACCCTTGAAATTCTGGCGGTCCAACCGCTTTGAATTCCTTGAAAGTCGTGACTCGAGCTTGTGGTTGATTCGTAAGTGCACCCGTAAACAGAGCTACCAACTGCTGAACCGGATTAGCGTTGGTCTCGTTGTTATTATTAGTAGACCGCTCTGAAGGTGCTTGTTGATGTGGTTGTCTTCTTCTTTGAGGCATTTTCTATTAAAATATACGCTTATTAGCTCATTACTCAACTTCTATGGTATTTAAAGTTTAACTTAAACATTCCAAGGTTAAAGCTTTAACACATAACGTTTCAAACAAACTTTGATATTTTATTTATTCAAAACATTTTAACACATGATAAAGATAGCATAATCGCTATAACATCCACTTTCCTGAACTAAACACGTTTCAGGATTACATAATCATACTATCCCTATATTTATCTCAAAATAAGGGATTCACAATTTATTTATTCACATAATTGACCACATATTATTACCTATCTTATTCTATCTAGGCATATTAAGACGTCGTAAGGCTTCCCGACGTTCCTCCTCCATGATACGATACATCGTTCTACGATCCATCACAAACCACGATGAATTCTTAAACTGAGGTGGGTAATAATAAACTCGATCCTGGGCTCTATCAATCGCCGAATTAAAAGAAAAATCCATCTCCTTCATCTTGGCTTTCTTCACTTGAACCTTAGCCTCAGCACGATCTGCACGTTAAGTCGCCTTCATCCAGGAATCCTCCGCTCTTGCACGCTTAGCTGATTCCTCCTTCAAATCATCTTTCAATTTCTCCATGTCAGTCTTCATCTTCTCGTGCACTGCCAACAGGTCTTCATGCTGACCCTTTGTATGAACCAGATCCCACTCCGTGTTTCCATGTTTCGAATCAAGTTATTGAATCTCTGCATCCTTCTGATCCATCGAAGCGTGATGCATCTCAACCATTTCCTTCAGCTCCTCGACCTCGTCCTGTAACTCTATGTTACGATCATACAAAGCATCATACATCTCGGCTGATATGGAGTTTGGTGGAAACTCCTCAGGATCCTCTTCCTCATCATCCTCCTCTACCTCCTCAGAACTATCCTCCACGGGATCGGTCACAGGCTCATCCTCCTAGATCAACTGCTCCCGCACTACGTGAATATCCCGGGGCTCATCATCTATAGGTATCTGAGGTATCACCTCTCTAGCTGGACTGGATCCTCCTTTGTTAGACATCCTGACAACAGAATATTTTAAGTTTTACTTAACATTTTCGATACTCGCGAACACATAAGTTATTAACACATAACACATAATGTCTTTTATTATTTAACTTCAATGGATACCTTAATCCATTCCTTAAAACTAGGTTAGAGTTGAACACCTCTATGTTTTCTATTTCCTTAAAGGTTACTTCCTAAGGTTTCCCCACCTAAGGTTCATAACCTAAAGCTTTGATACCAACCTGTGACACCCCCAAATCCAGGTACTTTATTCCCACAGGATTTGGTGCTCACTTAACAAAACTATTACATCTAACTACCCATCAATAAAGGATAAAGACATAATTTAAATAACTTAAACAATAATCTTCCCCATTGAAGGGTTACATCATCATCTCAAAATAAATCTCTGGTAATCTAACCTTAAAATTATTACATAAGTTTGCGGAATACATCATATATTAAAACAAGTCTTTAACATAATTCATTGAAATAAAATTCTCATAAGTCTTCATCATTTGAACATCTTGCCCTTACCTTTGCTAGTCGACGGCTCATCAGCTTTCTCCACTTTAGCTGCAGTGTTAATTGCAATAGTGAGGAAACAAATGCTCACTAATATAGAAAGTAACAATGATAGTAACATGAGAGTGAACAATGAAAGCTGAAAAATAAGGAACTTGTTCTAAAAATCAAACTAGAAAACAAGTTCGAACTTTAATTATTTGAGGGTCTTAACACCACGAACTATGTCCCCGGTACTTAGGTATTATTACCCAACCTTAACAGTCATTTAGACTATACGGACCCTTCTTAACGTACTTAGCGGGATCAGCCCTTTGTACCATGTATTATGCACAAACATCTAAACGTTACACGTACAAAATTCCCTATGTTAAGGTTGTTCGTCTCAGTTTGAATTAAGAATTCCCTCACTAAAGAAAATTTAGTTTGGAACTAGCTTATCAGTGTTTCAAGAATTTTAGAACACTATTCGATTTACATCAGTAAAGGTTTGATACAATAATTTATAACTGAACAAGGCTATTTAGATCAAAGATTAATAACAACAGTATATGTTTGGGTAAAAATGGAATTCACGCAAAGTGCTACATTCAAATGAGTTAGAACAAGCTCATTTGAAGCAATGAATTAAAGCATTACAAATTCTGAACAACAATAATAAGAAACAGAAATCTAAAACTCATTCGATGTAACGAAATAGGTTACAAGAGCTTATTCAATCGTACATAAGAATAAAGTCAATAATCTCGCTCAATTAAAGTTGAGGAACTTGCATTCATTAATAGAAGAATGAAGTTAGAAAACTTGCTCAATCGTAAGGAGATAAGGTTTAGAAACTTGCTCAATAATAACAAGGTAGAGTTAGAAAACTTGCCTTGATTGTAAGCTACACAAATGAAAAATAATCTCCAATTACCCTACACATATCATCGAAATCGCAACAACAATTAATTGTATGAATATTAGCTTTAGGGTTTAAACCATCATTTAGGTCATAACCCTAACCTAGCACCTAACCACGTAGGTTAACACACTTAACGAATTCTAAAATTTCATTACGAACCAACATAACTCAATCGTTCATCTCTAACTTTTAGAAACACCACTTTTAGTTTCATTATGGAACTCAATTAACAGTCACTTCAAAATCTTTTATACTTTGTATTATAACGCATGACAATCTGGTAATATAGTTTATATTATGCCTCAACATCAATAACATGCTTACTAAACTAATATAAGTCCATTATGCCTGACCTGCAAATAAACAGACCTCACTATCACGATTCGAGGGGTGTGTGCATGCTGCACGCATACACTGGAGGCTTGGAACACAGGCAATTGCAAGCAATATGGCAGCCAGCTACAAAGGCATGTACAAACGAAGAGACGGTAGTGAACAGTAGCCGACTTTAGCCCAACAAACACAAATTTCACCCATCAAACGGTGATAACAACATGTAAAATAAATATACAACTATCATAAACATGATTGCTAACATATTCAACCACTTAGCACAATTTAACAACAACTAAAACTATTTTAATTTCTGAATTTTCATGTTTTTCATATAAAACTCCATTTTTGATAGTCTATCCAAAAATCATCACTGTGAATTCATTATTTGACCAAATCATTCCATTCAAATTACATTATGTTCGTATCTCAGTGAACTACCATATGCAAGCGTCAATTTACAGTTTTACATTCAATTTGCCCACTAAAATTGGTACTTTCTAAGGCCATAACATATGAACATAAACACTGATATATATAATCTTCGGCTACAACCCAATTCTCACAAATTTGATACTCAAACAACCCTCAAATATGATAAATCACAGTATATAACCCATATATGCAAGTATAGGTATTATTCTAACATAACTATAGTTTTCAAGGACTATCTACTAAGAAATCAAAACATATAAATTAGAAACAATTATACCTTAAATCCTTGATTATTGAAGCAATTGATATAGAATGGCTTCAATTTCTTCCCCTTCCACAGCAAAGCTCTCAATCCCCTAGCAACTCTCTTTGTGTGTTTCCCCTTTTTCTCACAAACATTTTGTTCTTAGCTTAGGCAAAGAAATAAGACGCGAAGGAAAAATCTACTGGCCTCTCCCACGTTCCCTTCCGTTAGAAAATAAAAAGTTTGCGTCAGTTGAATAAGCCAAAGACCACAAGGCCCTGTTTGGCTAACCAAAACTCTCCTAACTAAATTATTTTAATAATATTTATATTATTTAGTTTCATGTCACACTTTTAGTTGATTAATTTAAATAACTTAGTTTAGTTGATTTTAAATAACTTATAATAATTATAATAAAAATCTTATTATCATTAATAAATAATTATATATCTAATTTAATTAATAAATTAGACACGTCATTATATTTAATTTATTTATTTCCTTTAAATTAAACAATTCATTTAATTTAAATAATTTCTTAAATATTAACTAATTGATTTAATTTAATTATCTCCTTAAATTAAATCCAACAAATAAAATTATCATTACTCGATTCAATTAACATTAATTAATTTAGCTACTAAATTAATTAATGAGAATTCATCAAATATTTATTTTTCTCAATAAATAATCTATTTTAAATATTTATTTAATTCCATAAATATTTAAATTAAATTACAAATATCTCGATCGTTACAATTTAGATACAATGAATCAAATATAAGAGATTAAAGAGAGAGAAAACCAAAACAAAAGCTCATTTCTATCCATACACTTAGCCAAGTCCTTTTCTCTATAAAGCCACCAATTTGATAAGTGAATCAGTCCCTAGAACCTCAAGATCAATTTAGGAAAGTCAAGATCAAAACTTGTTCAAGAGAGGTATAAACCCTAACTTAAATTTAATCTTGTATGCTAAGATAGATGTTGTGTTTATATGTTTAAATATATGTTATAAGATGTTTAGTGATCCATGATGTTGTATCATAGATCCATAATATCAAAGTGCTCAAAATCATGTTTTCAAAACTTTCAAGAACCCTAGATTTATGGCCTGACAACCAAATGTCAGAGGCCATAGATTTAGATCTATTTCTGATTTGGCTTGTTAGAAGTATTGGACTTGTAGTATGCTATGAGGGGAGTGATCTGGAAGTGGAATCATGGTTATATCATGTCCATATTCCAAGATTATGATGGTCAAAGTGGGTTGACTGACCATGAATTTGTGTTTCTGGGTAACCTAGAAAATTCCTAGGTTGGTCTGACAACCTTTTGTTGAGCCCAAATCTTGCATGTGTTATATATTTAGCTTCTTTAGATGTATGATAGTTATAAACTGGTATATGGACTTGAGTATCATGGCATTAGATCACATAAACATCTAACCGGATCAAATATATAAGCAGTCAAAGTGAGTTGACCGAGCACAGTTTGAGTTTTCTCGAAATTCCAGAAAATAGATGAACACGGTTTCTAACAAGGTTTGACCAGCTTAGATGTGACTCCCCCAAAATAGGTATACATCACCCATCTTGGGTCGCCAGATTCATGGTACATAATACAACTACAACTTCTTTTATACATCTTTCGTGTAAAATACGACAAAACATAGCTGAGAGTTTAAACAAGAATATTGCCTTCTAAACAATATCCACTCTCAATGGAGTCCTCATTACATTTATTATCACACTATTCCGTAGAATAGTGAGGACTACTAAAGCCACTTATCCTGGACCATCACTCAATTCCCCGACTCATCCCAACGATATTCTCATTTCCTGAAGAGAACAATGAATGAAAGGGTGAGCTCAATCAATGGTCATGATTATACCTAATAATCCTTGGTCATAATCATACCAACAACTGTCCATCAATGAACTACAGGCCAGTGAGGACTTTTACCACATCATTCGTCACATTACGGTCATGATTATACCGAATAATCCCTGGTCATAATCATACCAAGTCCATCTATGCACGTAAGCCAAAGATGACTTTAATGACAATATAAACATGAGGAAGATGACAATGACATAATAATTCAATAAAACAAGTTCAAGGATAAATTTTAAAGATTTATAATTTAATTTATCCAGAAATCAATAACGTCCAAAATGTCAGCATGATACTAATTTGTAGAATAAAATTCAAGAATAATATTCATGTACCAAAAATAATTTGGACAGAAAAGAAATATATTTTTCGGGTAAATAGTACCCCATGAATAGTACCCCATGAATAGTACTTCGGGAATAGTACCTCGCGAATAGTACCCCGAAATGAAAAGTTCCCAAAATACCCGAGTGAATAATATTCGGGTGAATAGTAATTTGGGTGAAAAATAACTCGTGAATAGTACTCCAACACCAAAAGTGCCCCGAATACCAGAGTGAATAATACTAGAGAGAATAGTAACCAGGTGAATAGTAACCAGTGAATAGTAACTCATAAATAAAATACCAAATAAAATGATATTTCATGACGAGTACAAAAGAAATGATATCTCATACGAGTATAATACAATATACAAAACTGAAAATGGATTTTCATCCGATATGCGGTAATCCACGTAGACAGATCATTTCCACAATTTAATACATAATGAATATGAAGGATCATTTACCATGCATGTCGTACTACATAGACAGGTTATTCCAACAGAATAATAAAGAATGGAATAACAGAAGAATTCAACATGTATGCGGTAGTCCGCGTAGATAGGTTATTCCAACAGAATAATAAAGAATTGAATAACTGAAGAATTCACCATGCATGCGGTAGTCCTCATAGACAGGTTTTTCCAACAGAATAATAAAAAATGGAAAAACAGAAGAATTCACCAGGCATGCGATACACCGCACAGACAGGTTATTCTAACATAATAATAAATAATGGAACTAGGTCATGTGTAATACGCACAGATAGGATATTCCAATAGAATAATAAAGAATGGAACCAATCATATGTAATCCGCATGCATGAGGATATT
The DNA here is from genome assembly GCA_020205615.1 of Panax quinquefolius. Classification (NCBI taxonomy): domain Eukaryota; kingdom Viridiplantae; phylum Streptophyta; class Magnoliopsida; order Apiales; family Araliaceae; genus Panax; species Panax quinquefolius. The sequence goes on from CM035153.1 coordinate 46,939,641, forward strand.
CCAATGAATAATAAAGAATGGAATAATGTAAGAATTTCACCATGTATGCGGTATTTGATTATAGGCAGTTATTCCAACATAATAATAAAGAATGAAATAATGAAGAATTTCACCATGTATGCGGTACTTAGCATGTACAAAAGTTATTCAACATAATAATAAAGAATGGAATAACAGAAGCCCTCTTCATGAATACGAAAGAAATAATACCCCTTACCTTAGAAGAAAACTGGATACTGGAATAGTGAGGTAGCAGTATTCTCTTCTTCTTTCTCTCTATAATTTCTTTCTATAATAATTGCTCTTGTGAAACTTAATGAATTGGTGAGAAATGAAGGAAGAATGAGCTTCTATTTATAGGAAAATATAGTTTCAATAATTGCACATTTTGGGGCTCGAAATATTAGAATATAATACCTTCCTCTTTTTCATCATTTTTAATTTAGTCCTGCAAGTATTATCAAACTTGCACCACCTCCCCTAATAGTAAATCATGTGAATTAATAGTAAATCATGTGACTCAATAGTTCTAATCATGTGAAAAAATTAATTATAGTATAGTACATTCATCTATACCTCCATTTTTAACTTAGTCATGTAAGTATTATCAATCTTGCACCAACTCCATTAATAGTAAATCATGTGAATCAATAGTACACACATGTGAACACATAGTTATAAGCATGTGAATTAATAGCAATTAATTGCTCATTTATCCGGTTAATTACCCGATTGGTCAATATAACCTCCAGACATCAATTATTATCAAAATAAATGTCAATTTTCACTAACACTAATAATTCCCACACAATGGAACTATCAATTTCATCTTTAATCAATACGAACTTATTAATCATTAATATTATAACTCTCAATATTTAACAACAAGGTCGTTCCCAGGAAAGATGAGGCTTTTCGATAAGGATTTCTCCCTATTGGCGCACAATTAGATTATCTAACCTCTCCTTGACAGAACTTCTAGACATCGTCAATATTGCAAATAATAATATGAATATCTTTGTCGTCTCAATTATTGATTTAATAATATAAAATATTGTGACAATAATTGAATAAAACTGAGTGACTTCTCACGTAAGCATCAATAATCAATACCGTGTGCTACTATGCAACCACGCGTATTACTATACTTTTATCACCGATTATTTTATGACAACTTATTTACTTTGAATTTTTTTTACATATCACCCTTAACTTTAACCTTTTATCAAGTTAACCATTTAATAAATAGAATAATTATAAGAAAATTGAATACTTTAATTTCATAAAATTCGGGGTCTCACATTAGATCTTGTGATTGTGATATAGTTAGACTAACCTAGTATAGTATATTTGTTCTTTGACATGAGGACTACAAGATTGAATCACTAAAACACCTAAACAATGATCAGGACTCGATTGAATCAAGGCACAAAGTAGCTATCAAGCAATGCCTAGGTTTCTGGGTAACCTAGAAAACCCAGAAAGGGTCTGACAACTAGTTTGAAGCCTTATACCTTGCATTTGTGTTGTAGTTTGACCATGATTGTTTTTGATACATGTGGTATTACATCAATAATACATTATTAGTACCTTAGCATGCCCAGAAACATCATGAACTAAGAATTAAGGTTGGTCAAAATAGGCATCTCGAATCAGACTTTAAATGTTCTTGAGGCTCAAGAACACTAAATAGTGATAGTTTCTGTCCCTAAATGCTTTAGCGACAGTTTTATTAAAATTAATTATATTAATTTCCAAAAATCATTAAAAATAGAAATTAATTTCTAAAAATTCCAAAATGAGTTTTAAAAAATTATTTTAAGATATAAAAATTAACTTTTGATAATTTGAAATATTTTTCATTAATATTTTTATTTACTTGAATATTAATGATATTAATTTATTTAATAAATGTGTTAATTAAATTGGTTAAAAATGATTTTATTATATTAAAATTATTTTAAATGATAATAAAGTGTTTAAAAATATTTTAAGTTATAAAAGTTGGCTTTTAATATTTTGAAGTAAATTTAATTAATAATTTAATATTAATGATAATTGATTTATTTAATAATTATATTACATAAATGTTTTAAAATGGTTTTATTGATTTAAAAATCATTTAAAATGGTATAAATGATTTAAAAATATTTTAAGTAATAACTTTTAATATTTTGATAAAAAATACTTTAATATTTAAATACTAATGGTAATTAGTTAAAAATGATTTTAAATGTTTTAAAAATCATTTAAGGGTAATATTAATGTTTTAAAAATATTTTGAGTTATCATAAATAATTTTAATATTTTGGCAACGATTTCATTAATATTTTAATATTATTTAAATATTAATGATAATGTGATTATTCAGTATTTAAATCATTTAAAAATGAATTCAATGTTTGAAAAATCATAATAAATGATAATAATTATTTGAAAATTATTGTAAACCACTGAAAAATAATATGACTGATATTTGAATTATCTAAAAGAATATTTGTGACGCCCCCAAATCCGGGTATCTTCCAACCCGACAGATGGTGCTACACGGTGCTATAGTTCACACATTCATTCAATTGAAATACCTCAAAAGAGTGAAAATGTCGTCTATATATTCCAAAACAATATTACCATACCTAGGTTCTTTATAACCATTACATGTGTTGTTGTCATAATATCAAATAATTACAACATTTCTACTATACTATTACAAAGGCAACTTATTGGTTCACCTTAGCCTTCCCTTTATCTTTACTACGTCCTTCAGTCCGTTTGGTCTTAGCTGCATTCATATGGTTCAAGCAAGAGTGATCATAACTAGCTCAGCAAGTATGACAATTTCATTTAAATAATAGGCTTGAATCATATGAATCGTATATCTTCAATAACTGAATCAATAGTTATGAAGTACGATAGATAATTCAAAATAACACTTCTCTTTTCCTTAAAACGTTTAACAATGAACAACATAAGTTAAACATCAATTTCGGTCCAAGACCTTGAGCATTTCATTCTTTCTTTAAAAAGGACAACCCGACGCCAAGTCCGTAAGTTCGATACATCTTACGAGCATGTCTAGGTGATCAGCCTATAGTACTCTATGTTGTACAACACTACTTCTTTAAATGTATGTACGTTTAAGTTTTGGCAACCTCACGTGACTGTCGTTTGACGACAAAACATTTGTTTATCATACTTAATCTTTCTTTGAAATAAATAACAAAATAGTTTGGCAAAAGATATCAACATTGACAATATTTTGATAAATTATAAGGAAATCCACAAAACACATTGAGTCTAGCCGAAGGAATTGGCTTCGACTTCATTATACATCAATTCATGCTTAAGGTACATGAATTACAAAGATTATCCAATAGAATATAGACAAGGGTCATAATACTTGCCTTCAGCGTCTTCTACAGTTAATATACTTATCCTTTGAGTCTTTAAGGATTCTACAATATATGATCACATAACGTACCACATTAGGTCATAAACAATCATGTAAGGTCACTAATTTATCTTACTCTTCTTCTCAATCAAATCGTACCTTAGATTGGTTAATATCTTTTACGGTTTATCGTATTAATTTTTGTCTATGATCAAGTAATCTTCGTTAACCTTTAGCTGCAGTTCTTAAGCATATATTCATCCCTAATAATGTTACTTCAAGCTAATTAAGTATATAAGTCATCATCCATTAGCTTCTACCTTGTTTATATTCATGATTATTCTTTATTGTCCCCTCTCTAGTGTTGGCTGCTGCGATTGCGACTTCCTTTATAAAGCTTCATGACTGCCATGAGAGTCCTGACTCATTGCCCCAGTCTCGGTGATGCGGTGCCATTCCTTCTTCTTTGTGCCACGCTGCGGTGCCATTTCTGAGTGTGTAAGGTGCGGCACGGAGTGCATGTGCGCCGGCTTTACCTCCTTGGGCCCACTATCAGTTGTAGTCTTGCCCATGAGCCTCAAATAAATTTCACAGTTATTTTCTTCTATTAATTTTTTAGGCTCATAACTTGTTCATTATAAGTCTGAATTGACTTGTTCAAAAGCTGTTAGCTCACAAATCATGTGAACTATGACGTCATTAGAAAATATTTCATTTTTGAATCTTTTAACTCAAAATTCACCAATTAAGTTTGTTATTACGAAAACGTCAAATGTTCGTGAACGTTCAAAGTTTGTTTCTTCGTTTTAAGTCAAAATTTAGTCATTTTCGAGTCCGCAACTCTAGAATGAAAATTAAGACTATTCTCCATTGAAAACCAATGTTTTCGAGTTCATTGGTGACTTTTGACTTTCATGCTGAGAATTTAACGATTTTGACGTTTATCGTCTAATCTCGTAAATTTCGTCATAACTTCGTTACTTGAGATTTTTATACAATTCAAAATGGATTCATTTCATCATTCTAACATCCTAACCAAACATATTTCATAAAATCATAAACATGATAAATTCTTCAATGTTCTTTATTAGTTCATAACCTATATGATTATGATTCTTTTACAACAATGGCTTATTGAGGTTTAGGTCCATTCATAGTCATCCTTATACTTCTTATCATATATGCTCCACTAATGATCCACTTCCCTATCATACTATAATGAAGAGATGGAGAGTAATGGTCAAAGATTTCTTACCCTTGATGTTCTAGCTTTCTTCTTGATATATCAAGTCTAGCTCTTACTTTTATCTCTCAATAAATGATAAGGTTTTGGTTGAAATTAACAAGCCGCAAATGAAAATCCAAAGCCTCTTATTTATAGGATTGGAAAAGTTAGCGCATTATGGTTATTAGGCCATCCCACCTCCTTTATTTCACCTCCTTACTATTCCTTTCTTGCTCCCCACTTATCTTATTCTTTGCTTGACCACCACACATGGCCAACCATGACTCACTCATGGGGCCCACATGGGTTGTCCCATGGGTTTTTCTTACTTGTTTACCCATCAGTTTGATCCACGGGTCTGCTTCTTGGTTTGGGCTTAAGTTTAGTTACATTGGGCTTGCATTTCAAATCATTGGGCTTTAACATAATTCCATTTGGGCTTGCACAAAAATTCCTACAAAAATTCTACAATTCCATTAGAATTGGCTCAAGGCTTATAACGTATAGTCTACATATTCTTCTCGTATATTAAGTCGTATAATCATTCATCATATACGATATGTTATCTTCCCATATGTATACAATACCTCATATCATACTCGTATTCATTGCTTCAGATAATACTTGCGTATCATATGATCATTATTCATTCTTTACTTTCATTAACATTCTCTATGACACCCCCAAATTCGGGTATCTTCCAATACAACATATGGTGCTACACGGTACTCATAACTATACAATCATTCCATTGAAACCACAATAAATGAATGTAATTACAATCTTCTTATTACAATCAAAGTGAAATCCTTTCCCAGGTTCATAGATCGATTACATCGTTCGTTGTTCGTAAATATAATACATACAATCATACTAATCTATTACAAGATAGTTAACTATCCATCTTAGCCTTGCCCTTATTTCTCTTAGCATTCTCAGTATACTTGTCTTTAACTTCAATCATATAATTCACGCAAGAAATGAGCATAACAAGCTCAGCAAGTCTAACAAAGAATAATATCAATACCACATTCATGAATTTTATGAAAATCTTCCATAACTAAACAAATAGTCATGGAGTATTACGAAACATTAATACTTAACAATTCATAACATCAATTCCCAAAGTATATAATAGTTTAGGAATTCTAAACAGGTCAAGAGACCATGAACATTATCTTTCGGTTTTCATACTTGAAAAGGACATCACAGCACTAAGGCTGTACATCCGACATTTCTTACGAGCACTTCTAGAAGATACGAGTGCGACTGGTAGCAACTCAAGATAAACAGAAAAAGTATGCAGATCCTCATCGAATGAGAAGAGAATTTGAAGTCGGCTCGTATGTATTTCTAAAGGTATTTCCTTGGAAAGGAAAGATACGATTTGGGAAGAAGGATAAATTAAGTCCAAGGTTTATAGGACCTTTTGAGATATTAAAAAGGGTAGAGGAGGTAGCTTATGTGGTAGCATTACCTCTAAAGTTAGAACATATACACAATGTGTTTCATGTATCTGTGTTACGTCTTTATAAGCCAGATTATAAGCACAAAATAGAGTATGAGCCTATTCATGTTTAGAAGGACTTGACGTATGAAGAAATGCCCATTAACATCATTGATAGAAAAGAACAAGTTTTAAGGAATAATGTTATACCTTCGGTGAAGGTAGTATGGGGAAACCACGATGCCGAAGAAGCAACGTGGGAACTTGAAGAAAAGATGAAGAAGAATTACCCTCATTTGTTTGACTAACTTTTGGCGAGATTACGGGACAAAATCCTTATAAGGGGAAAAATGTAACAACCGAAAAATTTAATTATAATGTAAAATAATTTTAATTGAATATATAATGAATAAAATTATGTTATATGTTATTTATAACGAGTAAAGCGTGATGAAGGTTATTCTATAACCTAAAAGAGAGGTATGATAGTAGTATTACGGCTTAGTGCTAGAAATAAGGTGTTTGAATGTCTAAGATGAAAATAAAAGTTTTCCGAAATTCTTTGAAAACATTATTCATCCATTTACTTTAAATTATTTTTGAACTTCGAAATACGTAACGATATATTGATAAGGAAGGATGGATTATCTAATATTAATTCATTATGACAAACGCAACTTTTACGCTGCGTACTAAGTTTGAGAATGTTAAGGAAAGTGAAGATTTGAATAAGTGAGGGTTGTATAATAAGAAAGTTATTATACGAGGAATGAATCTGAGTATAATACTGATGTATTGTACAAGTATATATGAAAGATAACATAACATATATGATGAATGTTATATGAACTAGTATATGAGAAGAATACGAGGATTATACGTTAAAAGCTTAAACCATTATTAATGGACTAATAGGATTTGAATGTGAATTTGGTAGGTCCAAGTAAAAGATGAGTGAGGCCCAATGAAAAAATTAATCAAGGCCCAAAGGTAATGTAATTCAAGCCCAATGTTAGGCCCAAATTTAATTAAACCTAAGCTCGAACCAAGAACCAAGAACCCATGGATTGAACCGATGGGTCATTTGGACGAGAAAACCCATGGGGCAACCCATGGGGCCCCCATGGTGAGTCGTGGTCGGCCACTTGGTGGACAAGCAAGAGGGATAGATTTGTTTGCAAGTTTTGAATAGTAAGGAGTTGGAATAGTAAGGAGGTTGGGTGGCATTTTGACCATTGTGCCCTCACTTTGCAAGGTCTATAAAAAGGAAGCTTAGTTGGTCATTTGTTGGTTGTTTAATTTCACCAATACTTAGAGCTTTATATTGAGAAAGAAGTCAGAGCTATTTCAACAAATCAAGGAAGAAAAAGAAAAAAGCTAGAACATCAAAGGAAATGAAACTTTAATCCTTTAATCTTAATCTCTTCACGTGTAACCTTGATAGAGAAGTAGATATTGGTGGAGTATATATCTTAAGAAGTAACAAGGATGGATATTAGAGGACTTTAAACATTAATAATCATGTTACAAGTGGAATCATAATCATAGAAGTAAGAACTAATGAAGAAAACATGAATATTTAACACATGTTGTTGATGGACAAATTTTAAACCATCGTGTATAGGATTAGATGATATATGCTTGTTTAGGATGATAGATGTATGAATACTGGAATGAATCCATTTTGAACGCAGTAAAAATCTCAAGTAACGAAGTTATGGCAAAATTTATGAGATTAGATGATAATCATCGAAATCACAAAATTCTCGGAATTATAGTCAAAAGGCGTCGTTTAAATCGGAAGCATTAGTTTTCGATGGCGTATCATATAAGTTTACATTTAAGAGTTGTGAAGTCAAGAATGGTCAAATTTTAACTTAAAACGAAGAAACTAGCTATAAACGTTCCCGAATGATTAACGAACGCATAATAGAAAATTTAAACCAGGAATTTAATGTTAACGGATTCGGAAACTTAATTTGTCCTAATAAAATCTAAGTATGCAAGATATGTGAATTAATAACTTTTGAATGAGCCAATTCTGACTTATAACGATTAAGTTACGAGCCCAAAAAAGATTGGAAATGAAAAAATTTAAAACAATTTCAAGGCTTAGAGTCAGCGTCGCAGCACCGCCCAAGCCTATGAAAGTGGCACTGATGAGTCGCGATGTAAATATGACGTATAATAAGCGTCTAGCACTTTGTACTAGACAAGAGGCAAGAGAAGAATTAAAATGAATACAAAGAGAAGGTAAGTTGATTAAAGGTGAATTACCACCTTAATTAAACTTAAAGTAACATCTTAAAAGATGATTAAAACCTTTAGTTTAACGATTAAAAGTTAATGAAAGGTTACGAAAACATAAACACAAAGTAAGTTTAATAATATGATAAACTAGTAATGAACGTTAACTAACCTATCGAATGATAGTAAGTTAAGCAAATGGATAGTTAGACTGAGAAGAAGGAGAAGATAGGCTAATGGCAATACTTGTTGATTGTTTATGACCTAATATGGTATGCTATGTAATTATGTGTTGTAGAATCTATAACGACTCAAAAGAAAAGTGAATTAACACTGAATTTAGGCGCTAAAAGGCAAGTATTCTAAACCCTTATACATATTAATTTCGAAAAAGCTTTATGATTCACGTATCATACACATGAATTGATGTAGTAGAGAAGTCAAAGCCATTTCCTTCGGCTATACTAAACTTAGAATATTTTGTGGAGTTCATTATAAACTATCAAAATATTATTTATATTGATATCTTATGCCAAATGTTTTGGTATGGATTTCAAAGAAAGACTAAGTATGAACAAACAAATGTTTTGTCGTAAAGAGACTAACATATGAGGTTGCCAAAACCTAAACGTAAATACGTTTAATGTAGTAGTGTTGTACAAAATAGAGTACTATAGGTTGATCACCTAGGCGTGCTTTCGTAAGAAATCTTGGACTTACGAACTTTGTGCCGAGTCAGTTGTCCTTTTAATGAAAGAAAGAATGAAATGCTCAAGGTCTTTGACCAAACTCAAGGTTTAACGGATGAATTTCATCGTTAAACATTTTAAAGAAAAGAAGTGCTATTTTGAATTATCTATAGTACTTCATAACAATTGATTCAGATTATAGAAGATATATATATATATATATATATATATATATATATATATATATATATATATTTCATTTGATTCATGCATATTGCTCGATTATAATTGTTATACTTACTGAGCTAGTTATGCTCACTCTTGCTTGAATCATATGAATGTAGCTAAGAATCAACGGACCAAAGGAAATTGGTGGTGTTCATCTGGACGAAAAGTGTGAGGAAAGTTTCAAAGAGCTGAAGAAAAGGTTAAGTACGACACCTGTGTTGTCTCTTCCGGATAACACATAAAATTTTAAGGTGTATAGTGATTCATCTCATAAGGGACTAGGATGCGTGCTTATGCAAAACGACAAGGTCATTGTGTATGCATCACGCTAATTGAAGGATTATGAAAAGGGTATCCACCCATGATTTGGAATTGGTCAGCGAGTGTGTTTGCTTTAAAAAATATGGATGTAAAGTCCTAGAATTTTTAGATAATTATATCTATATTTTTACTGAAATTTTATTTTATTTTATTAATTATTATGAATATTTGTATCGATAATAATATTATAAAAATATGCGATATGGATTAAGCAAGTCAGTCAATTTAATTTTTATAAGTTGACTAAAATGAAAGTGAAGTCGAATATTGTTTAGAACACTAATTTTGGATTTTGAATAAGGATTTGAATATTAATATAGTATTAATTGTATTTCAGTATGATATGTATATGCAGTATGTGTGTAATGTTAATTGTTAATCTGTTATAGCAAAGCATTACAAAACCCTTAGGTTAAATTGATAAACCCTAATTTGAAATTCAAATAAGAAATTAAGAATGATTAATAATTGGGTTTATGTGATTAAGGAGATATGTTATTGGTAATAAACCTAATCAGTGAAACCCTAACGATTAGTTAGAAATCCTAATTGTTAAGTTAGAAACCTAATTTGGGGTTTAGAAACCCTAAACCCTAATCGATAACCATAAATCCTAATTTTCAAACCCTAAATGGTGATTATCAAACCCTAATGGTGATTATCAAACCCTAAGGGTAAAAATTTAAGGGAAGTATATAAAATGACCAAACTGCCCTTAAAATTGTCAGGGAAATGACCAAAATACCCTTTTACATGAGAAATGACCAAAATACCCCTTTACTTATGTTTTAAGCAAAAGAAGTGAAAAATCTAGTGAGTCCCCATTGTAGATAACAACATGTGCTGGAAATAAGGACAAAATCTGATCTTAAGTGACACCTTGCAAGATTTAGATACAATGAATCAAATATAATAGGTTAAAGAGAGATAAAACAAAAAAAAGCTCATTTCTATCCATACACTTAGCCAAGTCCTTTTCTCTATAAAGCCACGAATTTGATAAGTGAATCAGTCCCTAGAACCCCAAGATCAATTTAGGAAAGTCAAGATCAAAACTTGTTCAAGAGAGGTATAAACCCTAACTTAAATTTAATCTTGTATGCTAAGATAGATGTTGTGTTTATGTGTTTAAATATATGTTATAAGATGTTTAGTGATCCATGATGTTGTTTCATAGATCCATAATATCAAAGTGATCAAAAATTAAGTTTTCAAAACTATCAAGAACCGTAGATTTGTGGTCTGACAATCGAATGTCAGAGGCCATAGATTTAGATCTGTTTCTGATTTGGCTTGTTAGAAGTATTGGACTTGTAGTATGCTATGAGGGGAGTGATATGGAAGTGGAATCATGGTTATATCATGTCCATATTCCAAGATTATGATGGTCAAAGTGGGTTGACTGACCATTAATTTTGTGTTTCTGGGTAACCTAGAAAATTCCCAGGTTGGTCTGACAACCTTTTGTTGAGCCCAGATCTTGCATGTGTTATATATTTAGCTTCTTTAGATAAATGATAGTTATACACTGGTATATGGACTTGAGTATCATGGCATTAGATCACATAAACATCTAACCGGATCAAAGATATAAGCAGTCAAAGTGAGTTGACCGAGCACAGTTTGAGTTTTCTGGAAATTCCAGAAAATAGATGAACATAATTTCTAACAAGGTTTCACCAGCTTAGATGTGACGCCCCCAAAATAGGTATATATCACCCATCTTGGGTCGCCAGATTCATGGTACATAATACAACTACAACTTCTTTTATACAACTGTCGTGTAAAATACGACAAAACATAGTTGAGAGTTTAAACAAGAATATTACCTTCTAGACAATATCCACTCTCAATGGAGTCCTCATTATATTTATTATCACACTATTCCATAGAATAGTGAGGACTACTAAAGCCACTTATCCTGGACCATCGCTCCATTCCCCGACTCATCCCAGCTCGATATTCTCATTTCCTGAAGAGAACAATGAAAGAAAAGGTGAGCTCAATTAGCCCGGTAAGAAATATTATGACTAAGATAATGCAGAATAAATTATCCTTAGCCTTCAACAGTATAACAACTGATAGAATACAATAGACAACAAGTTTTAGATCAACAACTGGAGCGGAATAAACAATCTATTAGAAGAGTCAAGTAGAGCATAAAATCAACTATCTTCTATGATTTAAAAAGTTTTTCATCAACTTTATCGCTGAGACTTAGCTTAATAAATAAAATCGAATCATCCCTGCACCACGGCCAAGGATATTCATATAATCATCAATGGTCATGATTATACCGAATAATCCCTGGTCATAATCATACCAACAACTGTCCATCAATGAACTACAGGCTAGTGAGGACTTTTACCACATCATTCGTCACATTACTAATTCATGATTATACCGAATAATCCTTGGTCATAATCATACCAATTCCATCTATGCACGTAAGCCAAAGATGACTTTAATCATAATATAAGCATGAGGATGATGACAATGACATAATAATTCAATAAAACAAGTTCAAGGATAAATTTTAAAGATTTATAATTTAATTTATCCAGAAATCAATAATGACCAAAATGTCAACATGATACTGCTTTGTAGACTAAAATTCAAGAATAATATTCATGTACCAAAAATAATTTGGACAGAAAAGAAATATATTTTTTTGGGTAAATAGTATCCCATGAATAGTACTTCTGGAATAGTACCTCGTGAATACTACCTCGACATGAAAAGCACCCCAAATACCCGAGTGAATAATATTTGGGTGAATAGTAACTCGTGAATAGTACTCTGACACGAAAAGTGCCCCGAATACCCAAGTGAATAATACTAGAGTGACTAGTAATCGGGTGAATAGTAACCCATGAATAGTAACTCATAAATAAAATACGAAATAAAATGATATTTCATGACGAGTACAAAAGAAATGATATCTCATACGAGTATAATGGAATATACGAAACTGCAAATGGATTTTCATCCGCAATGCAGTAATCCACGTAGATAGATCATTTCCACAATTTAATATAGAATGAATATGAACGATCATTCACCATGCATGCGGTACTACATAGACAGGTTGATCCAACAGAATAATAAAGAATGGAATAACAGAAACTTTCACCATGCATGCGGTAGTCCGCGTAGACAGGTTATTCCAACAGAATAATAAAGAATGGAACAATAGAAGAATTCATCATGCATGCGGTAGTCCGCATAGACAGGTTATTCCAACAGAATAATAAAGAATAGAATAATAGAAGAATTCACCAGGCATGCGATATACCGCACAGATAGGTTATTCCAACATAATAATAAATAATGGAACCAGGTCATGCATAATACGCACAGACAGGATATTCTAACAGAATAATAAAGAATGGAACCAGGTCATGCGTAATCCACACGCACGAGGATATTCCAATGTAATAATAAAGAATGGAATAACGTAAGAATTTCACCATGTATGCGGTGCTTGTGCATGAGGCGAGTTATTCCAACATGATAATAAAGAATGGAATAATAGAAGAATTTCACCATGTATGCGGTGCTTGGCATGATGCAAGTTATTCCAACATAATAATAAAGAATTGAATAATGTAAGCTCTCTTTCATGAATCTGAAAGAAATAATACCCCTTACCTTAGAAGAAAACTGGATACTGGAATAGTGAGGTAGCAGACTTCTCTTCTTCTTTCTCTCTATAATTTCTCTCTATAATAGTTGCTCTTGTGAAACTTAGTGAATTGGTGAGAAATGAAGGAAGAATGAGCTTCTATTTATAGGAAAATATAGTTTCAATAATTGCACATTTTGGGGCTCGAAATATTACAATATAATACCTTCCACTTTTTCTTCATTATTAATTTAGTCCTACAAGTATTATCAAACTTGCATCACCTCCCCTAATAGTAAATCATGTGAATTAATTGTAAATCATGTGACTCAATAGTTCTAAATATGTGAAAAAATTAATTATAGTATAGTACCTTCATCTATACCTCCATTTTTAACTTAGTCATGCAAATGTCATCAATCTTGCACCAACTTCCTTAATAGTAAATCACGTGAATCAATAGTACACATATGTGAATAGATAGTTATAAGCATGTGAATTAATAGCAATTAATTGCTCATTTATCTGGTTAATTACCCGATTGGTCAATATAACCTCCAGACATCAATTATTATCGAAATAAATGTCGATTTCCACTAACACTAATAATTCCCACACAATGGAACTATCAATTTCATCTTTGATCAACATGAACTTATTCATCATAAATATTATAACTCTCAATATTTAACAACCAGGTCGTTCCCAGGAAAGAGAGGGCTTTCCGATAAGGAGTTCTCCCTATTGGTGCGCAATTAGATTATCTAACCTCTCCTTGACAGAACTTCTAGACATCGTCAATATTGCAAATAATAATATGAATAACTTTGTCGTCTCAATTATTAATTTAATAATATAAACTATTATGACAATAATTGAATAAAACTGAGTGATTTCTCACGTAAGCATCAATAATCAATACTGTGTGCTACTATGCAACCACGCGTATTACTATACTTTTATCACCGATTATTTTATGACAACTTGTTTACTTTGAAAAATTTTTACATATCACATTTAACTTTAACCTTTTATCAATTTAACCATTTACTAAATAGAATAATTATAAGAAAATTGAATACTTTTATTTCATAAAATTCGGGGTCTCACATTAGATCTTGTGATTGTGATGTAGTTAGACTAACCTATTATAGTATATTTATTCTTTGACATGAGGACTATGAGATTGAATCATTAAAACACCTTAACAATTATCAGGACTCGATTGAATCAAGGCACAAAGTAGCTATCAGCGACGCTCGGGTTTCGGGTAACCCGAAAAACCTAGAAAGGGTCCACAACTAGTTTGAAGCCTTATACCTTACATTTGTGTTGTGGTTTGACCATGATTGTTGTTGATACATGTGGTATTACATCAATAATACATGATTAGTACCTTAGCATGCCCAGAAACATCATGAACTATGAATTAAGGTTGGTCAAACTAGGCACCTTGAATCAGACTTTGAATGTTCTTGAGGCTCAAGAACACTAAATAGTGATATTTTATTTCCCTAAATGCTTTAGTGACAGTTTTATTAAAATTAATTATATTAATTTCCAAAAATCATTAAAAATAGAAATTAATTTCTAAAAATTCCAAAATGAGATTTAAAAATTATTTTAAGATATAAAAACTAAAATTTTGATAATTTGAAATATTTTTCATTAATATTTTTATTTACTTGAATATTAATGATATTAATTTATTTAATAAATATATTTAATAAATTGGTTAAAAATAATTTTATTATATTAAAATTATTTTAAATGATAATAAAGTGTTTAAAAAATTTTAAAGTTATAAAAGTTGGCTTTTAATATTTTGAAGTAAATTTAATTAATAATTTAATATTAATGATAATTACTTTATTTAATAATTATATTAAATAAATGTTTTAAAAATGGTTTTATTGATTTAAAATCATTTAAAATGATATAAATGATTTAAAAATATTTGAAGTTGTAATAAATAACTTTTAATATTTTGATAAAAAATACATTAATATTTAATTCAATACATTATTTAAATATTAATAATAATGTGATTATTCAATATTTAAATCATTTAAAAATTAATTCAATGTTTGAAAAATCATAATAAATGATAATAATTATTTGAAAATTATTGTAAACCACCGAAAAATAATATGACCGATATTTGAATTATGTAAAGAATATTTGTGGCGCCCCAAATTCGGTATCTTCCAACCCGACAGATGGTGCTACACTGGCAGTGCTGATCTCACACACTCATTCAATTGAAATACCTCAAAAGAGTGAAAATGTCTTCTATATATTCCAAAATAATATTACCATACCCAGGTTCTTTATATCCATTACATGTGTTGTTGTCATAATATCAAATAATTACAACATTTCTTGCGACGCCCCCAAAATAGGTCCACACGACCCATTCTAAGTCGTTAGATATCATACTATAAAAATCAAATACAAACTTCATTTATATTAATGTTGAATCAAATGCGAGTATCGACACACACTTATCTAAAGTTCTCAAAAAAAAAATTTCCATACTATATAGGGAGAACCTCAACTGCTATAGACCACCGTTCTATTCCCCTGTTATCCCCGCTCGACCCAGCTACACTTTTATTACTTGAAAGGAATTATGAAGCAAAAGGGTGAGCACAACTAGCCCAATAAAGAATATCATGACTAAAGATAATTTAATTATCAATAGCTTTCGTCAATAATAAATCAGAGATTTAGAACACATGGTAGATGATAAAACTTTTCAACCATAGTTGCAGCAGAACGAGCAATCCATTAAAAGAGTCAAATAGACCATCAAGTCAATTATCTTCTCCATGTTAAAAGTCCACCAATAATGTTTTATCCTCAGTAACATCAATCAAAAAGTAGTATGCACACAAGCCAATCATGTTTGATGATAAAGCATATACTTTAGAATAATCTTATTAATTTATTAATAAAAAGTATTAATTTTTAAAGGCTTTTAATTATCTACATGATTTTATTTTATAATATGTGATAAACCTATAGTTTTAAGCAATGCTTTTAGAATAATGATGGTGATCATTCTAATGAGATCTAAATTCTTAAAAAGTTTAAAACTAAAATAGTTCCCAATCGTTGGATTACAAAATTGGGGATTAGTTAATCTGGATAAATTGGTACATACGTTGCTTGCTCATTGGATGAGGATGATTGATCTCATGATCATTTGTGTGGAGACACTAAAGCAAGTATGTAGATGCTTATTAGAGAATAAGTTCACTAAACGTGACTCACTAAGGAATACCTAATGGAGTTTTACTTGCCTGTCAATAGGAAATTCTATAGTGATGGTAATACAAGTGATCCTTGGACTTGAGATCATCATAGTATCTTGTGTATGATGAGTTATACTTTGACTTATTCCTTAAGACCCTTAGGGTATATCAAAGGGTATGCTTGGGTATAATAAGTTGTACATGGAGATAATGTATGATCAATAAAGAATCTATCACTTCTAGTAAAAGAAGAGAAATGTCCTATGTGATTTGATAAATGACAACCCAGTAGTCCTTGTTATTAAGCGTAATGAAATTAGAAAGGTGTTTCTAATTTACATTATTTGAGTTGTGCATTTAAGGATCGAAAATACATATAATTAAATAAAATAAAGACTTGTGACAAATTCCATGTCTTATATTTAATTGGGACATCAGATGGTGGAAGGATTTAATTTTACGATAACTATTTACTCAAAGGTTCTTTTATGATTAATGTTGAAATCTATATTATCCGGAAAGTCGTTGATCGCTAGAGACTTATCCCTATTAGAGAATAAATATTATTTATTTAAATAAATTATTAGTTTAATTTATTTATTTAAATAAGATTAGAATTGTTTTAATTAATTTATTCACAACCTAGGTTTAATATGAAGAACCTAGAGGGTCACACCATAAAAGGAAGAATTATTATTTAAGAAGTTAATGGCATAATTGTAATATTAAGTTAAATATATTTAATTTAATCTATGGCGATAGAATAAATTAAATAGCTTAATATTTATTATTTAATATTTTGAAAATATTAAATATAAATTAATAAGAGGAGTCTTATTATTATTATAACTATTATTAATATTTAATTTACTCAAGGAGTTTGGGAATTAATTAATAATAGAACTCTCAAATATCCTAATAGGATTAGGAGGCAAATTAATTAAAAGAGTTTAATTAATTATCCCTAATAAAATTAGGGAGCTTAATTAATTAAAAAATTTAATTAATTTAATAAAACTTAATTCCTTAAGGAGGGTTGCTCACATCTATAAATAAGAGGAGTCTTATTATGGGTGAAGTAGTTGTTGACTTTTCACAACATACATAATTCCAATTGTTGGAGAGTACGCCTTTTTTTATAGAGATAAAAATTAGGGTTTAGCCAACCACCCATCTTCTTGAATCCTTCTTCTTCCTTGGTGGATCACTTACAGAGGCCAAACACTTGGGTGGCTAACGTTGATCAAAGGAAAGAACCAAATCCGGTGGATTCAAGTTGAACACGAAAAGATTTGGAGATGAACTTGCACTGAGGAAGCTCGATCTTCAAGGGTATGATTTTATTCTTTATCTTTTCGCTTAATTAATAATTGTGCATAAAGGATGATCCGGGTATATGGTTTGTAAAATTTTAAAATCCTATTTTACCACGCTTTAAAAGCTTTATTTGTGCAATTTGATTGCGTTCATACGAATATTACAAACCTAATAAAGGGCATCGAGCCAAACCATTATGCAAATTATTAATTGTTTTAATTTGATATGTATATTGATATATGTTTAAAACAATTTAATTGGATATAATTTTGTTGTATAATTTTTTTTAAAAAAAAAAAATCCGGCCCAATTTTTTTATTTCACGAGTGTAATTTTTTTTTTGGACATGGGAGAACCCGATTCACGTGGTTGGCATATATATATATATATATATATATATATATATATATAGATATATATGAATGTTTACTTTGATTCACATTTTTTTCTTTAAGCATTCATATATATATATATATATATATATATATATATTAAGTGATTCATGAGAATCTTTATATAAAATTGTTATAATATGAATAAAACCGTGAATCACTTATTATGATTGATAATAAAGGTCACGTGATTCATGTTTTCATGGATTTTGTTTGTTACTTTTGTTTACAAGATATATATATATATATATATATATATATATATTCTCAATTATTTTATTATTAAAATAAAAGTTTATTTTAATTTTAAAATTAGATTTCATGCTAACTAATTAGAGTTGGAATTGAATTCCATGATAATTAATTGGAGTTGAAATTGGATTCCATGTTTCCTTAAATAAAGGAGTTTATTTAGATATGAAATAAGATTTCATATTATTCAAAATAAAAATGTTTCTTCATGAATAAGAAAGAGAATCCGTATTTTCTTAAATAAATGAGTTTATTTAGATATGAAATAAGATTTCATATTATTCAAAATAAAAGAGTTTATTTATGAATAGGAAAAAGAATCTGTGTTTCCTTTAATAAAGGAGTTTTTTTACATGGAATTGGATTCCATAATTAATTAAAATAAATGAGTTTATTTTGATTAATGATTTTGATTAAAATAAAATAGTTTATTTTATTCAAAATTGGATAAATTAAAATAAAAGGAGTTTATTTTGATTAAAATAAAGGAGTTTATTTTGATTCAAAATTAGATTTTATACTAACTAAATTTGTCCATTAAATGATATCAATATATATATTGAATGTTTATTAATCATTAGATGAATGTTATTTATTAATGCATATGGTGATGTGTATGATAATAAATGAGATTGATTATGGACTATCAACCAATGTGATTGGATTTTATTTTAGTTGGATGCATGAATATATAGGTTTTATTAAATGGGGTCTGCGTGCACTCGCCTTTCTCTAATTTTCTTAATGTAAATTCTATCTTCCTCTTATGTATTTCCTCGATTGTTGATCAATGTTTCTATTTATTTTAAATAGTTTTGTAATAGGAATAGTTAGAATTAATTTTGAAGAATTGGAGATCAAGGAGCAAGGAGCGCTTGAAGACCCGTTTGTAATGGAACCCGAGTTTAAATGTAATAGTTATATTTAAATATTAATTCTTGCACCCCTAGGGTTTAACCTTTTGGTTCACTTGGTGGCTCTAGTGAACCAAACTAGAATAAAAGTCCATAATTAATCTAGGTAGAATATAGTATTCTATATGTGCATGCTTATGTTATATATATTATATATTATGCAAACATGCTTCGCATGTTAATTAATATGACGCATATTTTATATATATGTGTGCATGCGCGCTAAACAAGATGAGACAATTTAATAACATACCCCTCAAAAATTTTATATTAAGTCCTAAGCATTCAAAGATATTTGCAATATCGAACGTCGCCTTCTAGCATGATAAAATTAATATAGTATTAAATATTTAATATGAGTTTGTTGTGTCACCACAAGGCAAGTATTAAGTATTTAAGATGTTAATTTATCACATTTGATGCTTATAAAGAAAACTGAATAATATAGTTTTGTTGTGTCACCACAAGGACAATATTTTTCTTTTTTGAATATATAGAGTGCTAGGTTGGACTTAACTTAGATCATTTTAGTTTGGATGTGCACACACTTGACCATTATGATCTAAGAGGCAAAATACAAGGAGTTAGATAGTTGATGTAATTGACAAGAGTTGTCTACCTATTTATTTATATATAGTTTGTTGTGTCACCACAAGGCTATATACATTTGAAATGGGATCCTTATTCTCATTAACAAATCTTTAATTAGATTTTGCCGAACTATATAAGTGAGGGTAATATAGTTTGAAGAAAATAGTGGGAAATACCAATTTAAAACAAGACCTAATTTATTTTTGTAATTAATAAAAGAATATATGTTAAAATATTGTTAATTATAAATTCATTTATAGAATTTTATAATGTCTAAATTACTATCACTGCGAAGCATATTAGATGATATTTAATCGGACCGAATTAAACGGATTGGTTAAGGAAATTAGGAATAGTTCTCACAGCTGAAAAGCTATCTTATGTCCTTAATACGCCTATCCTTGCAATGGTTGCAGGCAATGCCACTGAGGAAGAGATTGCTACTTTTAGAAAGTAGCAAGATGATGCACAGTTGGCTCAATGCATCATGCTCGCATCCATGAGTAACGAGCTTCAGCGTCAGCATGCAACTATGGATGCTCCTACTATATTGCTTCATATCAAGTAGTTGATAGTAAGGAAAGTAGGACTGTTAGATATTAGATATCTAGGGAGCTCTTCCGATCTAGAATGACCGATGACACTACAATACAGATAAAAGTCTTAAACATTATCAATTTGATTGATCAATTAGGACAACTAAATTTGTCATGGATGGAGAGTTGAGCCAAGATTTGATCTTGCACTCACTCCCGGACTCCTTTCACAATTGTTGTGAATTTATCATATGAACAAGCTAGATATCAGCGTCGCTGATTTGCTTAACATGTTGAAAAATGTTGAGAGTCACCTTCCAACCAAGAAAGACCATGTCTTACTGGTAGGGGCCAAAGGATCTTCTGAAAAGAAGAACGATTCAAAGAAGGTAAATAAAAAGGCAAAAATAAAGGATAATAAGAACAAAATCGATACTTGATAGCAAAGAAGTTTGCTTCCACCGCAATAAGCCCTAACAATCGGAAAAGGAACTACGAGAAGTATCTTGTAGAGGCTAACCAGAAGAAACTTAATGAAGTTTCAGTTACAAATACAATTTTGTTCATGATTTAAAATAAGTTTTTCTTTGAGTCAAGGTTCTACTTGGGTATTGGATACCGTCTTTGGTTATCATAAATATAGATTTATGAAGGGGCCAAGCAGAAGTAAAAAGCTAAACAAATATAAGTAATCCTATGTGTGGAAAATGTAGCAAAGGTTTCCACATTAGCCATAGAAACTTATAGTTTAGCGTTTAGCAATGCCTACGGGCAAATCTATTAAGTCAATAAGTTGTTATTATATTCAAGTTCTTGTTAGAAACATTTTTTCCATTTTGTTTTTGGACAATGAAATCTTTGGTATTATATTGAAGAACAATTATTGTTCTATTTATAATAATAATGTTTTGTATAGAACTGAAATATTACTTAATTGATTTTGTATACTTGATTTACGTGAAAATATATTTTGCAAATTAAACAAACTAGTATAAGAAAAGGAGATGATCATACAAAGAGTTGAATGTGTGTATTTGCAGAAATACAAGTGTGAATTACTTAAAAGGTTCAAAGAATTCAGAAGTGAAATAAATTGGCAAAGTATTAAGATTCTTTGATTAGATCAAGGAATACATACTTGTGCAATAAGTTTCTAGATCATCTCAACTGGTTTTCTCATAATGGACGCCTCCTAATACGCAATAATTGATTGGTGTATCCGAAAGGAAAAATCGTACCTTGTTGGACATGAAAGCGTCCATAATGATTTTACCGACATTCCAAAGATCCCTCTGGGTCATGTCCTAGAAATGGTCATATATCTGAAAAAAAGGTAACCTCAAAATCCGGCCCCAAGACTCCATAAAAGTTATGGACAGGGATGATTCCTAATCTTAAGTATGTTAAGATATGGAGTTGTCCAACTTATGTGAAAAGGTTTCTAAGGATAAGCTTGGGATAAGATTTGACAAGTACAAATTTGTGAGACATCCTAAAGTAAGTTTAGGGCATATGTTCTATAATCCTACTTAGCAAAAGGTGTTTGTTGTGAAACACGCTACCTTCTAAGATAAAGGTGTTTATCATTGAAGGAGCTAGTGGGACGATAATAGATCTTAAAGAGTTTAAGAACCACAAATCACTATAAGTCAAATAAGAGGAAATCAGAGATGTACCTCCATTGTACCACAACCGAATCGTAAATCGAATAGTAATCAAGATACCTAGGAGGTATGGATTCATCATAGATGATGATGATGAGGTACACATCACGTAAGATGATGATCCAAATATATACATACGATGAGGTAAGAGTTATAGACACTTTCGAGAAATGGATTGTAGCAAGCTTCTCAAAATGGAACATTCTGCTTTGATGAAAAAAATCAAAAGAGTTTGATAAAATCAAAAATGGAACATTCCTAGTATTATATGTTGATATACTATAGATACGGAATGACATACTAATGCTACAATCAGTAAAGATAAAGTTATCTAAACAATCCTCCATGGATGATTTGGGAAGAGTATCTTAATTGGGGATACAAATCTATATAGATAGATTCAAGAAGATGGTCAACTTAACCCAAGAAACGTATATTCATTTGATGCTAAAGTCGTTTAGCATGACAAACTCCAAGAGATGTCTCATGTTGATGAGACATGGAGTGTATATCTCTCAATATTCCCCATAGACTCCTAAAAGAGAGATCGCATGAGTAACTATCATGTATGCAATGAAATATATGAGACCTGATGTTGATCGGTCATATTACGAGAAGATCAACGCTCGACGGTGAAAAAAAAAATCTTAAAGTACTTAACCGACATTAAGGATATGATTAGATTTTATGGTGGGTCTGAATTAAAACTAGAAGGTTTAACAGACTCAAGTTTTTCAGACAGACCAAGACGACAGAAAATCCACTTTAAGGTAAAGCGTTACCATGAACGGTGGTGCAGTGAATTGGAAAGGTTTCAAATAGCAAAGAGTTGCTGGTTTAGTGATAAAGATAAATTATATAGCTATAAATGAAGCTACAAGTTGATTGTTTAGATGAAAAGTTCATTACAGAACTAGGAATAGTTCCTAAGTCTCATCTTGGATCTTAACATGTGTTGTGGCACTTCCATTTGATTATAGGAATCATTGAAGATGGGAAATCACTATAGAGATATTGGACTCTCATGAACAACATTACATATCCAATAACTAAAGCTTATCCCACAGCAGGATAATCGTCACTTAGAGAAGAAGGATATGAGATACCATGGCGATTGGCTTTAGTGCAAGTGGGAGATTGAAAGTAGTATGCACACAAGCCAATCATGTTTGATGATAAAGCATATACTTTGTAACAAGCATATTCATTTATTAATAAAAAGTATTAATTTATTAAAGTCTTTTAATTATCTACATGATGTTGTTTTATAATATATGATAAACCCATAGTTTTAAGCAATGCTTTTAGAATAATGATGATGATCATTCTAATGAGATCTAAATTCTTAGAAAACTTAAAACTAAAATTGTTCCCAATCGTTGGATTACTAAATTGGGAATTAGTTAATCCGGATAGATTGGTACATACGTTGCTTGCTCATTGGATGAGAATGATTGATCTCATGATCATTTGTGTGGATACACTAAAAGCAAGTATGTAGGTGCTTATTAGAGAATAAGTTCACTGAACGTGACTCACTAAGGAATACCTAAAGGAGTTTTACTTGTCTGTCAATAGGAATTCATGTAGTGATAGTAGTACAAGTGATCCTTGGACTTGAGATCATCATAGTATCTTGTGTATGATGAGTTATACTTTGACTTATTCCTTAAGACCCTTAGGGTATATCAAAGGGTATGCTTGGGTATAATAAGTTGTACATAGGGATAATGTATGATCAATAAAGAATCTACCACTTCTAGTAAAAGAAGAGAAATGTCCTATGTGATTTGATAAATGACAACCCAAAGAGTCATCAAGTTAAGCGTAAATGAAATTAGAAAGGTGTTTCTAATTTGCATTATTTGAATTTTTGATTTTAGGATTAAAATACATATAATTAAATAAAATTAAAATTTACAAGGAATTCCATGTCTTATATTTAATTGGGACATTGTATGGTGGAAGAATTTAATTGTCACGGTAACTATTTACTCAAAGGTTCTTTTATGATTAATGTTGAAATCTATATTATCTGAAAGTCGTTGATCACTAGGAGGCTTATCCCTATTGTAGAATATATATTATTTATTTAAATAAATTAATAGTTTAATTTATTTATTTAAATAAGATTATAATTGTTCTAATTGATTTATTCACAACCTGCTTTAATATGGAGAACCTAAAGGGTCACACCATAAAAGGAAGAATAATTATTTAAGAAGTTAATGGCATAATTGTAATAATAAGTTAAATATATTTAATTTAATCTATGGTGATAGAATAAATTAAATAGCTTAACATTTATTATTTAATATTTTGGAAATATTAACTATAAATTAATCGAGAGAGTCTTATTATTATTATTTAATTCCTAAAGGAGTTTGGGAATTAATTAATAAAAGTACTCTCAAATATCCTAATAGATTTGGAGGTAAATTAATTAAAAGAGTTTAATTAATTATCCCTAATAAGATTAGGGAGCTTAATTAATTAAAAGAATTTAATTAATTAAATAAAACCCAATTCCTCAATTGTTAAGGAGGGTTGCTTACATCTATAAATAAGAGGAGTCTTATTATGGGTGAAGTAGTTGTTGACTTTTTCACAACATACATAATTCCAATTGTTGGAGAGTACGCTCTTTTCTATAGAGATAAAAAACTAGGGTTTAGTCAACCACCCATCTTCTTGAATCCTTCTTCTTCCTTGGTGGATCACCTCTAGAGGCCAAACACTTGGGTGGCTAACATTGATCAAAGGAAGGAACCAAACCCGGTGGATTCAAGTTGAACGCGAAAGGATTTGGAGGTGAACTTGTACCTGAGGAAGCTCGATCTTCAAGGGTATGATTTTATTCTTTGAAGCTCGATCTTCAAGGGTATGATTTTATTCTTTATCTTTTCGCTTAATTAATGATTGTGCATAAAGGATGATCCGCATATGGTTTGTAAAATTTTAAAATCCTATTTTACCACGTTTACATTTATTTGTGCAATTTGATCAAGTTCATGAATATTACAAACCTAACACAATCAACAATTCCTATCCACAATCATATGAATAACTCATAATCATAATTGTGATTCTGAATTCCTTTTCGCACCCAGGACGAAGATAATTTTCATAACCTATCTTCACATAAAACATCAAAAATCATGGTTATACCAAATCACAATTCTTGCTTCATAATCATAATAATAAATTCATCTTTGCACTATGACCAAAGATATACAAATCAAAAACTAATAACCAACAGCTTCATCTTTCCACTACAGCCAAAGATATACAATCAGTAAAACTAATAATCAATAATCCATCTTTTGCACTACGGTGCCAAAGATATACAATCAGAAAATCAATAATCTTTGAGACTCGACTTAATAGTATCACGATCACAAATTATCCATGCACTACGGGCCAAGGATATTCGTGTTTTCAATTACGATTATGATTATACCAATAATCCCTGGTCATAATCATACCAAGTCCATCTATGCACTACGGGCCAAAGATGACTTTTATCACATCATTTGTAACATTACGGTCATGATTATACCAAATAGTCCCTGGTCATAATCATACCAAGTCCATCAATGCAACGTAAGCCACGTATGAATTTCAACACAATATAAGCAATGAGGATCATGACAATGATATAAAGAATCAATCAATGAGATAAAGGATAAATATTAAATATTTATCTAGGGTTCATGAATATCCCAATGTTATCAATCACTTAATAATCTCATAATCTAATATCATTAATATTATAACAATATTTTAATTATTTCTTAAACTTATAAACAATTTATTTTAATTATTTACACTTTACCAAATAAAGCATTTAATCATTCAAAAATGCCATACTCATAAGATTTCATCACCAATGATCAAATCCCTCATCAAAAATATGCATATACCTTATATAGGATTTCCAAGCCATAAACTCCTATTTACCAATTTTTTAACTTCACATAACATATTTAATTCATATGTTCGTAACTAAACTATTTTCATGAAAAATACCAAATCAGTCCCAAAAATTACTCATTTCTGGGATTTAGGAGAATATAGTCCCATATTGAACATATATTTTTCTTGGGATTTTTAAAATTCATGTACTATTTTTTATATGGCCAAAACTGCCGAATATTTAAACATTTATCATAAATTTTACTTTTATCCAAAAATTCCGAAATTTGTAGGGTATACTCCTGTTATATATATGTACTCCCAATAAAAATTTCATCAATTTCGGAGTTAACCACAAGGAGTTATAAGGGTTTACTTTTAAAATAATCTTTTCCCGTAAAATTCATAACTCCTAATCTATACATCCAAAAATTGCCATTTTTGGACACAATCTAGAAAACTCATCAAATCATCATTTCAAATTTTTCCAGAATTTTTAAGGGTTAGAAAAATTACGAAACTACAAATAGATTTTTGCCCGCTTTGCGGTAATCCACGTAGATAGATCATTTCCACAATTTAATAAGGAATGAATTCGAAGGATCATTCACCATGCATGTGGTAATCCACATAGACAGATTATTCCAACTGAATAATAAAGAATGGAATAATGTAAGAATTCACCATGCATGCGAGTCCACATGTAGACAAAGTTATTCCAATGTAATAATAATGAATGGAATAATGTAAGAATTCACCGTACATGCGATAAACCGCATGCATAAAAGTTATTCCAACGAAATAATAAAGAATGGAACCAGTCATGCGTAATCCGCATGCATGGATATTCCAACGTAATAATAAAGAATGGAACCAGTCATGCGTAATCCACACGCATAAAGATATTCCAAATGTAATAATACGTAATGGAATAATGTAAGAATTCACCATGCATGCAAAGATTGCTTGTATGCAAAGTTATTCTAACATAATAACAAAGAATAGAACCAAGTTATGCGTAATCCACACAGACAGGATATTCCAACAGAATAATAAAAAATGGAATCAGGTCATGCGTAATCCGCACAGACAGGATATTCCAACAGAATAATAAAGAATGGAACCAGGTCATGCATAATCTGCACATACAGGATATTCCAACATAATAATAAAGAATGGAATAACAGAAGAATTCACTATACATGCAGTACTTCACATAGACAGGTTATTCCAACATAATAATAAAGAATGGAATAACAGAAGAATTTTACCATATATATGGTAGTCCGCGTATACAGGTTATTCTAACAGAATGATAAGGAATGAAATAACAATAGCTCTCTTCATGAATAAGAAAGAAATAATACCCCTTACTTTAATAATAATATTCCTTACCTCAAAAGAAGACTGGATACTGGAATAGTGAGGTAGCAGACTTCTCTTCCTCTTTCTCTCTATAATTTCTCTCTATAATAATTGCTCTATATGTTTAGTGAATTGGTGAGAAATGAAGGAAAAATGAGCTTCTATTTATAGGAAAATATAGTTTCAATAATTGCACGTTTTGGGGTTCAAAATATTACAGTATAATACCTCCCTCTTTTTCTTCATTTTTAATTTAGTCCTGCAAGTATTATCAAACCTGCACCACCTCCCCTAATAGTAAATAATGTGAATCAATAGTTATAAGCATGTGAAAATACAAATTACAAAGATATAGTACTCCCATCTATACCTCCATTTTTAACTTAGTCATGTAAGTACTTTCAATCTTGCACCACCTCCCCTAATAGTACAAGAATGTGAATCAATAGTACACACATGTGAACAAATAGTTATAATCATGTGAATAAATAGCTATAATCATGTGAATTAATAGCAATTAATTACTCATTTATCCTAAGTTAATTCTGATTGATCAATATAACCTCCAGACATCAATTATTATCGAAATAAATGTCGATTTTCACTAACACAAATAATCCCAACACAATGGAACTATTTGTATCAAAAAATTTATTTTTAAAATTTTGAAGTTTGACTTTTTCTAAAAAAGTCAACTATTGACTTTTTAACCAAAAAGTTAACCCCGAAATTTTTTGTGTTTATAGTCTATTTCTACTAATTTCATCGTTCCGGAGTCAAATATCACATCCGCATCTCCAAATTCAACTCCGAACTCAAATTCGATTTTTAATAACAATTATTCATTATTATTATAATTCGTAATACTTAACAACAAGGTCGTTCCTAAGAAAGAGGGGGTGGCTTTCCAATAAGGATTTCTCCTTATTGGCACGCAATTAGGTGACCAAATCTCTCCTTGACAAAACTTCTAGACATTATCAATATTGCAAATAATAATATGAATAACTTTATCGTCTCAGTTATTGATTTAACAATATATCATATTATGCAGATGATACCGTGACAATAATTGAATTAAGAATATGAGAGATATGATGCGTAGAATTATCGTAGAGCAATAATTGAGTATAATCGAGTGACTTCTTACGTAAGCATCAATAATCAATACCGTGTGCTACTATGCAACCACGCCAGCACATTCTTTTCTTTACTATCGGGTAGTTCAATAGTTTTAACGGTAACACTTTCGTAGTTATTTTTATAAAAGATAATTCTGTCATTTTCTAACTACGACAATACTTCCGCCAGTGGGTCCACTAATGATTGTGCCGCTTATTTGGATATTCCCCATAAAAAGAATATTCCCAATCGAACGAATACAATATAACAACTTGCATACTTTGCAAAATTTTCACATATCACCCTTGTGACAACCCAAAAATTTAAAACATCTTGAATGATTAAATTAAAGGTTAAAGTTTAAAACCCAGGAGTGAAAATAGATGATTTATTTAATATTTTAAAGAAAAATCTAAGGAAATAGTATGTTGAAATAATTCAACGATAAGGTTACAAGAAAGAATAAGACCTAACTCAATTAAGAATGTTTTCGGTATTGTGATCCCGGATGGAATCTTTATAAGGGGAAAGAATGTGATAACCCAAATTTTGGGTAATATTAAAATAAGAATTAAATAAACAAAATTCTTATTGGATAATATGTTGTATGATATTATATTTCATAAATGGGTATGAACTATGCAATATGTGATGCTTATGCTTAATAAATATATTGGTATTATATATTTATAAATTATAGGCAATTTATTAAAGGAAGAGAAGAATAGTATACATTATTAAAATGATATTTCAATATCAAAATGAAAAGGAAAGCCAACACGGCTTAATTATGAAATATTTCCGATATGAAGTCGCATTTGTGTATTGGGAATAATTATACTTTGTGAAATAATTTATTTTATTCAAAAGTATTATTTGGTAGTAAAGAAGGAAAATGATGAGTACTCAAATAAGTTGACTTAATTACATGAAACCATCATTAAAAGATGTATATGCTAATTATGTTAATTTGCTAGATAAAATAAATTTGATAGAGAAAATTCATGTATATGGATATGTAATGAGAGTCCATATTAAGTTATCAATCATATTAATATTACTATGTATCTTTGCAAGCCTTCTTTATTATTTTCTAGAGTATGAGTTATTGTTTATTGATAAATGCTTTAAGCCCAAACAAAACCATGCCCACTTTTTGTGCTAAGCCCAATCCTAGAGACCACAGGAAGTGAAAAAGAGCCGAGCCCTTTTAATAAGTGAACAAGGTTTGTATTTGCAAGCTAAATAAGTTAGTTAGTTCCAAGTCAAGTAAGTAGCGATCGCTTAACAAGTTAGTTAGAGGCTAGAATGCATAGGATGGTCAGGGGATAAGGCCAGTGACACATGACAAGCTACATAGGGGTCAAGTAGATCGCTAGGAGTGTAATGATGAGTGAGCATTATACATGACATGGTAGAGGCCAATGTAGGAGCTAGGAGAGGCAGGGGAGGCTAATTAATAGAGGGGCCAGACTCAGCAATATATGGCCAAACTTAGTGGTCAGGAGAGTAACTAGCCAAAGTAAGAAAACTCATCCATATAAGACTAAACTCAGTGATTAGAGCCGGCTAGCTTCACAATTCATGAGTCTCCAAGGCAGTAACATATAGAAAGAGAGAAGTAGAGCTCGGGCAAGGGAGTTGAGCATTAAAGTATCTTGTCTCAAAGACTGTCAAGGTATGCAAACTCTAGTAATCCCAATTCTATTTCATTTCTGTATAATAAAACCATCTATTAATGGTTAATGGACTGCTATTGACCGCTATGGCTGTGATACTAATCTCCATTTTTATAAAATGATTGTTATGCTACTGTCATGCTACTGCTATGTTTGGAAATTAGACACAATGAGATAGGTTGGGCTGTGGAGTAATAAGGAAGATAATAAGGATGTATAGTATAAACCTATGGCTATGAATATGGTAAATCAAAACTGTGCACACCATGTGATTGCTAAAAGTCCCAAGTGATTTGTAGTGACTAGAAGTCTGATAATAGGCAGAACCAAAGTTGGAAAAAGACTGAATAATCTACATATATTAATAAATATAGAGTTTAAAAATACGAAAGGAAAACGAAAACTCAATTTTAAGCCAAAGATGGCATGAAGAAGTTAGTATAATTTGTCAGCCTACTAAGCAGAAGACTGAACTCGCATAAAGAAACCGTGAGGCTTTCTTTGAGTTTGGTTAAGCACAATTAGACTTTTAAATCATTAAATCATGGGTGCTTAAGTAACAAATGAGTGTATTACTAGTATGTATTAAAAGCTTGGAATAACTTCATGATAATGTGTAATGAACAAGGTCAGCCTAGAAGGCAAATGATAGGATGGATGGGGCAATAAGTATATGTGTTTTATGTGGATAGCTAAGATGAGTAAATCAATCCAAGAGATTATAAAAGTAAGTTATGAACCCTGAATGTGAAAGGAATCAGTGGAAACAGTGATGATATGAGCCTCTGAAACCATGTATTTAAGAACCAAATTTGGGTTGGTATTCTTTTTATAAATACTATTGAAAGACATTGTTCCTGTTATTTGTCAAAGTTGGAAAGCTATTATTGACCACTGTTTTGAGCAGCTTAAAGATTCCAAAATGAAAATTTTATAACCATTAAATACAGTCTTATATACGATATATAACATATACACAATGTGTTTCATGTATCTGTGTTACGTCTTTATAAGCCATATTATAAGCACAAAATAGAGTATGAGCCTATTCATGTTTAGAAGGACTTGACGTATGAAGAAATGCCCATTAACATCATTGATAGAAAAGAACAAGTTTTAAGGAATAATGTTATACCTTCGGTGAAGGTAGTATGGGGAAACCACGATGCCGAAGAAGCAACGTGGGAACTTGAAGAAAAGATGAAGAAGAATTACCCTCATTTGTTTGACTAACTTTTGGCGAGATTCTGGGGACAAAATCCTTATAAGGGGGGAAAATGTAACAACCGAGAAAATTTAATTATAATGTAAAATAATTTTAATTGAATATATAATGAATAAAATTATGTTATATGTTATTTATAACGAGTAAGCGTGATGAAGGTTATTCTATAACCTAAAAGAGAGGTATGATAGTAGTATTCTGGCTTAGTGCTAGAAATAAGGTGTTTGAATGTCTAAGATGAAAATAAAAGTTTTCCGAGAAATTCTTTGAAAAACATTATTCATCCATTTCTGCTCGGGAATTATTTTTGAACTTCAGGGAAATACGTAACGATATATTGATAAGGAAGGATGGATTATCTAATATTAATTCAGTTATGACAAACGCAGCTTTTCGCCTGCGTACTAAGTTTGAGAATGTTAAGGAAAGTGAAGATTTGAATAAGTGAGGGTTGTATAATAAGAAAGTTATTATACGATGGAATGAATACGAGTATAATACAATGTATTGTACAAGTATATATGAAAGATAACATAACATATATGATGAATGTTATATGAACTAGTATATGAGAAGAATACGAGGATTATACGTTAAAAGCTTAAACCATTATTAATGGACTAATAGGATTTGAATGTGAATTTGGTAGGTCCAAGTAAAAGATGAGTGAGGCCCAATGAAAAAATTAATCAAGGCCCAAAGGTAATGTAATTCAAGCCCAATGTTAGGCCCAAATTTAATTAAACCTAAGCTCGAACCAAGAACCGAACCCATGGATTGAACCGATGGGTCACTAGACGAGAAAAACCCATGGGGCAACCCATGTGGGCCCCCCATGGTGAGTCATGGTCGGCCACTTGGTGGACAAGCAAGAGGGATAGATTTGTTTGCAAGTTTTGAATAGTAAGGAGTTGGAATAGTAAGGAGGTTGGGTGACATTTTGACCATTGTGCCCTCACTTTGCAAGGTCTATAAAAAGGAAGCTTAGTTGGTCATTTGTTGGTTGTTTAATTTCACCAATACTTAGAGCTTTATATTGAGAAAGAAGTGAGAGCTATTTCAACAAATCAAGGAAGAAAAAGAAAAAAGCTAGAACATCAAAGGAAATGAAACTTTAATCCTTTAATCTTAATCTCTTCACGTGTAACCTTGATAGAGAAGTAGATATTGGTGGAGTATGTATCTTGAGAAGTAACAAGGATGGATATTAGAGGACTTTAAACATTAATAATCATGTTACAAGTGGAATCATAATCATAGAAGTAAGAACTAATGAAGAAAATATGAATATTTAACACATGTTGTTGATGGATAAATTTTAAACCATCGTGTATAGGATTAGATGATATATGCTTGTTTAGGATGATAGATGTATGAATACTGGAATGAATCCATTTTGAACACAGTAAAAATCTCAAGTAACGAAGTTATGGAAAAATTTATGAGATTAGATGATAATCGTCGAAATCACAAAATTCTCGGAATTATAGTCAAAAGGCGTCGTTTAAATCGGAAGCATTAGTTTTCGATGGCGTATCGTATAACTTTACATTTAAGAGTTGTGAAGTCAAGAATGGTCAAATTTTAACTTAAAACGAAGAAACTAGCTATAAACGTTCCCGGACGATTAACGAACGCATAATAGAAAATTTAAACCATGAATTTAATGTTAACGGATTCGGAAACTTAATTTGTCCTAATAAAATCTAAGTATGCAAGATATGTGAATTAATAACTTTTGAATGAGCCAATTCTGACTTATAACGATTAAGTTACGAGCCCAAAAAAGATTGGAAATGAAAAAACTTAAAACAATTTCAAGGCTTAGAGTCAGCGTCGCAGCACCGCCCAAGCCTATGAAAGTGGCACTGATGAGTCGCGATGTAACGCGACGTATAATAGGCGTCACAACGCCTGTACTAGACAAGAGGCAGAGAAGAATTAAAATGAATACAAAGAGAAGGTAAGTTGATTAAAGGTGAATTCTGACCTTAATTAAACTTAAAGTAACATCTTAAAAGATGATTAAAACCTTTAGTTTAACGATTAAAAGTTAATGAAAGGTTACGAAAACATAAACACAAAGTAAGTTTAATAATATGATAAACCGTAATGAACATTAACTAACCTATCGAATGATAGTAAGTTAAGCAAATGGATAGTTAGACTGAGAAGAAGGAGAAGATAGGCTAATGGCAATACTTGTTGATTGTTTATGACCTAATATGGTATGCTATGTAATTATGTGTTGTAGAATCTATAACGACTCAAAAGAAAAGTGAATTAACACTAGACGACGCTAAAGGCAAGTATTCTAAACCCTTGTCTATATTAATTTCGAAAAAGCTTTATGATTCACGTATCATACACATGAATTGATGTAGTAGAGAAGTCAAAGCCATTTCCTTCGGCTATACTAAACTTAGAATATTTTGTGGAGTTCATTATAAACTATCAAAATATTATTTATATTGATATCTTATGCCAAATGTTTTCGTATGGATTTCAAAGAAAGACTAAGTATGAACAAACAAATGTTTTGTCGTAAAGAGACTAACATATGAGGTTGCCAAAACCTAAACGTAAATACGTTTAATGTAGTAGTGTTGTACAAAATAGAGTACTATAGGTTGATCACCTAGGCGTGCTCGTAAGAAATGCCGGACTTACGAACTTTGTGCCGAGTTGTCCTTTTTAATGAAAGAAAGAATGAAATGCTCAAGGTCTTTGACCAAACTCAAGGTTTAACGGATGAATTTCATCGTTAAACATTTTAAAGAAAAGAAGTGCTATTTTGAATTATCTATAGTACTTCATAACAATTGATTCAGTTATAGAAGATATATATATATATATATATATATATATATATTCATTTGATTCATGCATATTGCTCGATTATAATTGTTATACTTGCTGAGCTAGTTATGCTCACTCTTGCATGAATCATATGAATGTAGCTAAGAATGAACGGACCAAAGGAAATTGGTGGTGTTCATCTGGATGAAAAGTGTGAGGAAAGTTTCAAAGAGCTGAAGAAAAGGTTAAGTACGACACCTGTGTTGTCTCTTCCGGATAACACATAAAATTTTGTGGTGTATAGTGATTCATCTCATAAGGGACTAGGATGCGTGCTTATGCAAAACGACAAGGTCATTGTGTATGCATCACGCTAATTGAAGGATTATGAAAAGGGGTATCCGACCCATGATTTGGAATTGGTCGCGGTAGTGTTTGCTTTAAAAATATGGATGTAAAGTCCGAGAATTTTCAGACAATTATATCTATATTTTTACGAAATTTTTATTTTATTTTATTAATTATTATGAATATTTGTATCAGTAATAATATTATAAAAAATATGCGATATGGATTAAGCAAGTCAGTCAATTTAATTTTTATAAGTTGACTAAAATGAAAGTGAAGTCGAATATTGTTTAGAACACTAATTTTGGATTTTGAATAAGGATTTGAATATTAATATAGTATTAATTGTATTTCAGTATGATATGTATATGCAGTATGTGTGTAATGTTAATTGTTAATCTGTTATAGCAAAGCATTACAAAACCCTTAGGTTAAATTGATAAACCCTAATTTGAAATTCAAATAAGAAATTAAGAATGATTAATAATTGGGTTTATGTGATTAAGGAGATATGTTATTGGTAATAAACCTAATCAGTGAAACCCTAACGATTAGTTAGAAATCCTAATTGTTAAGTTAGAAACCCTAATTTTAGTTTCGAGAAACCCTAAACCCTAATCGATAACCATAAACCCTAATTTTCAAACCCTAAATGGTGATTATCAAACCCTAATGGTGATTATCAAACCCTAATGGTAAAAATTTAAGGGAAGTATATAAAATGACCAAACTGCCCTTAAAATTGTCAGGGAAATGACCAAAATACCCTTTTACATGAGAAATGACCAAAATACCCCTTTACTTATGTTTTAAGCAAAAGAAGTGGAAAATCTAGTGAGTCTCCATTGTAGATAACAACATGTGCTGGAAATAAGGACAAAATCTGATCTTAAGTGACACCTTGCAAGATTTAGATACAATGAATCAAATATAATAGGTTAAAGAGAGATAAAACAAAAAAAAGCTCATTTCTATCCATACACTTAGCCAAGTCCTTTTCTCTATAAAGCCACGAATTTGATAAGTGAATCAGTCCCTAGAACCCCAAGATCAGTTTAGGAAAGTCAAGATCAAAACTTATTCAAGAGAGGTATAAACCCTAACTTAAATTTAATCTTGTATGCTAAGATAGATGTTGTGTTTATGTGTTTAAATATATGTTATAAGATGTTTAGTGATCCATGATGTTGTTTCATAGATCCATAATATCAAAGTGCTCAAAAATCAAGTTTTCAAAACTATCAAGAACCGTAGATTTGTGGTCTGACAATCGAATGTCAGAGGCCATAGATTTAGATCTATTTCTGATTTGGCTTGTTAGAAGTATTGGACTAGTAGTATGCTATGAGGGGAGTGATATGGAAGTGGAATCATGGTTATATCATGTCCATATTCCAAGATTATGATGGTCAAAGTGGGTTGACTGACCATTAATTTTGTGTTTCTGGGTAACCTAGAAAATTCCCAGGTTGGTCTGACAACCTTTTGTTGAGCCCAGATCTTGCATGTGTTATATATTTAGCTTCTTTAGATAAATGATAGTTATACACTGGTATATGGACTTGAGTATCATGGCATTAGATCACATAAACATCTAACCAGATCAAAGATATAAGCAGTCAAAGTGAGTTGACCGAGCACAATTTGAGTTTTCTGGAAATTCCAGAAAATAGATGAACATAATTTCTAACAAGGTTTCACCAGCTTAGATGTGACGCCCCCAAAATAGGTATATATCACCCATCTTGGGTCGCCAGATTCATGGTACATAATACAACTACAACTTCTTTTATACAACTGTCGTGTAAAATACGACAAAACATAGTTGAGAGTTTAAACAAGAATATTACCTTCTAGACAATATCCACTCTCAATGGAGTCCTCATTATATTTATTATCACACTATTCCATAGAATAGTGAGGACTACTAAAGCCACTTATCCTGGACCATCGCTCCATTCCCCGACTCATCCCAGCGATATTCTCATTTCCTGAAGAGAACAATGAAAGAAAAGGTGAGCTCAATTAGCCCGGTAAGAAATATTATGACTAAGATAATGCAGAATAAATTATCCTTAGCCTTCAACAGTATAACAACTGATAGAATACAATAGACAACAAGTTTTAGATCAACAACTGGAGCGGAATAAACAATCTATTAGAAGAGTCAAGTAGAGCATAAAATCAACTATCTTCTATGATTTAAAAAGTTTTTCATCAACTTTATCACTGAGACTCAGCTTAATAAATAAAATCGAATCATCCCTGCACCACGGCCAAGGATATTCATATAATCATCAATGGTCATGATTATACCGAATAATCCCTGGTCATAATCATACCAACAACTGTCCATCAATGAACTACAGGCTAGTGAGGACTTTTACCACATCATTCGTCACATTACGGTCATGATTATACTGAATAATCCTTGGTCATAATCATACCAATTCCATCTATGCACGTAAGCCAAAGATGACTTTAATCATAATATAAGCATGAGGATGATGACAATGACATAATAATTCAATAAAATAAGTTCAAGGATAAATTTTAAAGATTTATAATTTAATTTATCCAGAAATCAATAATGACCAAAATGTCAACATGATACTGCTTTCTAGACTAAAATTCAAGAATAATATTCATGTACCAAAAATAATTTGGACAGAAAAGAAATATATTTTTTTGGGTAAATAGTACCCCATGAATAGTACTTCTGGAATAGTACCTCGTGAATACTACCTCGACATGAAAAGCACCCCAAATACCCGAGTGAATAATATTTGGGTGAATAGTAACTCGTGAATAGTACTCTGACACGAAAAGTGCCCCGAATACCCAAGTGAATAATACTAGAGTGAATAGTAATCGGGTGAATAGTAACCCATGAATAGTAACTCATAAATAAAATACGAAATAAAATGATATTTCATGACGAGTACAAAAGAAATGATATCTCATACGAGTATAATGGAATATACGAAACTGCAAATGGATTTTCATCCGCCATGCAGTAATCCACGTAGACAGATCATTTCCACAATTTAATATAGAATGAATATGAATGATCATTCACCATGCATGCGGTACTACATAGACAGGTTGATCCAACAGAATAATAAAGAATGGAATAACAGAAACTTTCACCATGCATGCGGTAGTCCGCGTAGACAAGTTATTCCAACAGAATAATAAAGAATGGAATAATAGAAGAATTCACCATGCATGCGGTAGTCCGCATAGACAGGTTATTCCAACAGAATAATAAAGAATAGAATAATAGAAGAATTCACCAGGCATGCGATAGACCGCACAGATAGGTTATTCCAACATAATAATAAATAATGGAACCAGGTCATGCATAATACGCACAGACAGGATATTCCAACATAATAATAAAGAATGGAACCAGGTCATGCGTAATCCACACAAACAGGATATTCCAACAGAATAATAAAGAATGGAATAACAGAAGAATTTCACCATGTATGCGGTAC
Organism: Panax quinquefolius; assembly: GCA_020205615.1. NCBI lineage: Eukaryota > Viridiplantae > Streptophyta > Magnoliopsida > Apiales > Araliaceae > Panax > Panax quinquefolius. Next base: position 46,977,690 of record CM035153.1, read on the forward strand.
TTCGCATAGACAGGTTATTCCAACATGATAATAAAGAATGGAATAATAGAAGAATTTCACCATGTATGCGGTACTTCGCATAGACAGGTTATTCCAACATAATAATAAAGAATTGAATAACAGAAGCTCTCTTCATGAATACGAAAGAAATAATACCCCTTACCTTAGAAAAAAAACCGGATAATCTTTGGAATAGTGAGGTAGTAGACTTCTCTTCTTCTTTCTCTCTATAATTTCTCTCTATAATAATTGCTCTTGTGAAACTTAGTGAATTGGTGAGAAATGAAGGAAGAATGAGCTTCTATTTATAGGAAAATATAGTTTCAATAATTACACATTTTGGGGCTCGAAATATTACAATATAATACCTTCCACTTTTTCTTCATTATTAATTTAGTCCTACAAGAATTATCAAACTTGCATCACCTCCCCTAATAGTAAATCATGTGAATTAATAGTAAATCATGTGACTCAATAGTTCTAAATATGTGAAAAAATTAATTATAGTATAGTACCTTCATCTATACCTCCATTTTTAACTTAGTCATACAAATGTTATCAATCTTGCACCAACTTCCTTAATAGTAAATCATGTGAATCAATAGTACACACATGTGAATAGATAGTTATAAGCATGTGAATTAATAGCAATTAATTACTCATTTATCTGGTTAATTACCCGATTGGTCAATATAACCTCCAGACATCAATTATTATCGAAATAAATGTTGATTTCCACTAACACTAATAATTCCCACACAATGGAACTATCAATTTCATCTTTGATCAACATGAACTTATTCATCATAAATATTATAACTCTCAATATTTAACAACCAGGTCGTTCCCAGGAAAGAGAGGGCTTTCCGATAAGGAGTTCTCCCTATTGGTGCGCAATTAGATTATCTAACCTCTCCTTGACAAAACTTCTAGACATCGTCAATATTGCAAATAATAATATGAATAACGTTGTCGTCTCAATTATTAATTTAATAATATAAACTATTATGACAATAATTGAATAAAACTGAGTGATTTCTCACGTAAGCATCAATAATCAATCAATACTGCTACTATGCAACCACGCGTATTACTATACTTTTATCACCGATTATTTTATGACAACTTGTTTACTTTGAAAAATTTTTACATATCACATTTAACTTTAACCTTTTATCAATTTAACCATTTACTAAATAGAATAATTATAAGAAAATTGAATACTTTTATTTCATAAAATTCGGGGTCTCACATTAGATCTTGTGATTGTGATGTAGTTAGACTAACCTATTATAGTATATTTATTCTTTGACATGAGGACTATGAGATTGAATCATTAAAACACCTTAACAATTATCAGGACTCGATTGAATCAAGGCACAAAGTAGCTATCAAGCAATGCCTGGGTTTCTGGGTAACCCAGAAAACCTAGAAAGGGTCTGACAGCTAGTTTGAAGCCTTATACCTTGCATTTGTGTTGTAGTTTGACCATGATTGTTGTTGATACATGTGGTATTACATCAATAATACATGATTAGTACCTTAGCATGCCCAGAAACATCATGAACTATGAATTAAGGTTGGTCAAACTAGGCACCTTGAATCAGACTTTGAATGTTCTTGAGGCTCAAGAACACTAAATAGTGATAGTTTCTTTCCCTAAATGCTTTAGTGACAGTTTTATTAAAATTAATTATATTAATTTCCAAAAATCATTAAAAATAGAAATTAATTTCTAAAAATTCCAAAATGAGTTTTAAAAATTATTTTAAGATATAAAAACTAAAATTTTGATAATTTGAAATATTTTTCATTAATATTTTTATTTACTTGAATATTAATGATATTAATTTATTTAATAAATATATTTAATAAATTGGTTAAAAATAATTTTATTATATTAAAATTATTTTAAATGATAATAAAGTGTTTAAAAAATTTAAAGTTATAAAAGTTGGCTTTTAATATTTTGAAGTAAATTTAATTAATAATTTAATATTAATGATAATTGATTTATTTAATAATTATATTAAATAAATGTTTTAAAAATGGTTTTATTGATTTAAAAATCATTTAAAATGATATAAATGATTTAAAAATATTTGAAGTTGTAATAAATAACTTTTAATATTTTGATGAAAAATACATTAATATTTAATTCAATACATTATTTAAATATTAATAATAATGTGATTATTCAATATTTAAATCATTTAAAAATTAATTCAATGTTTGAAAAATCATAATAAATGATAATAATTATTTGAAAATTATTGTAAACCACTGAAAAATAATATGACTGATATTTGAATTATGTAAAAGAATATTTGTGACGCCCCCAAATTCGCGTATCTTCCAACCCGACAGATGGTGCTACACGGTGCTACAGTTCACACACTCATTCAATTGAAATACCTCAAAAGAGTGAAAATGTCTTCTATATATTCCAAAATAATATTACCATACCCAAGTTCTTTATATCCATTATATGTGTTGCTGTCATAATATCAAATAATTACAACATTTCTTGCGACGCCCCCAAAATAGGTCCACACGACCCATTTTAAGTCGTTAGATATCATACTATAAAAATCAAATACAAACTTCATTTATACAACTGTTGAACTGTCGTGCAGAATACGACACACTTATCTAAAGTTCTCAATAAAAAAAATTTCCATACTATATAGGGAGAACCTCAACAGCTATAGACCACCGTTCTATTCCCCTGTTATCCCCGCTCGACCCAGCTACACTTTTATTACTTGAAAGGAATTATGAATCAAAAGGGTGAGCACAACTAGCCCAGTAAAGAATATCATGACTAAAGATAATTTAATTATCAATAGCTTTCGTCAATAATAAATCAGAGATTTAGAACACATGGTAGATGATAAAACTTTTCAACCATAGTTGCAGCAGAACGAGCAATCCATTAAAAGAGTCAAATAGACCATCAAGTCAATTATCTTCTCCATGTTAAAAGTCCACAAATAATGTTTTATCCCTGTAACATCAATCTGAAAGTAGTATGCACACAAGCCAATCATGTTTGATGATAAAGCATATACTTTGTAACAATCTTATTAATTTATTAATAAAAAGTATTAATTTATTAAAAGCTTTTAATTATCTACATGATTTTATTTTATAATATGTGATAAACCTATAGTTTTAAGCAATGCTTTTAGAATAATGATGGTGATCATTCTAATGAGATCTAAATTCTTAAAAAGTTTAAAACTAAAATAGTTCTCAATCGTTGGATTACAAAATTGAGGATTAGTTAATCTGGATAAATTGGTACATACGTTGATTGCTCATTGGATGAGGATGATTGATCTCATGATCATTTGTGTGGAGACACTAAAGCAAGTATGTAGATGCTTATTAGAGAATAAGTTCACTAAACGTGACTCACTAAGGAATACCTAATGGAGTTTTACTTGCCTGTCAATAGAAAATTCTATAGTGATGGTAATACAAGTGATCCTTGGACTTGAGATCATCATAGTATCTTGTGTATGATGAGTTATACTTTGACTTATTCCTTAAGACCCTTAGGGTATATCAAAGGGTATGCTTGGGTATAATAAGTTGTACATGGAGATAATGTATGATCAATAAAGAATCTATCACTTCTAGTAAAAGAAGAGAAATGTCTTATGTGATTTGATAAATGACAACCCAGTAGTCCTTGGCCAAGGCAGAATGAAATTAGAAAGGTGTTTCTAATTTACATTATTTGGAGTTGTGCATTTAAGGATCGAAATACATATAATTAAATAAAATAAGACTTGACAGTAATTCCATGTCTTATATTTAATTGGGACATTGTATGGTGGAAGGATTTAATTTTACTATGGTAACTATTTACTCAAAGGTTCTTTTATGATTAATGTTGAAATCTATATTATCCGGAAAGTCGTTGATCGCTAGGAGGCTTATCACTATTATAGAATAAATATTATTTATTTAAATAAATTATTAGTTTAATTTATTTATTTAAATAAGATTAGAATTGTTCTAATTAATTTATTCACAACCTGTTTAATATGAAGAACCTAAAGGGTCACAACATAAAAGGAAGAATAATTATTTAAGAAGTTAATGGCATAATTGTAATATTGAGTTAAATATATTTAATTTAATCTATGGCGATATAGAATAAATTAAATAGCTTAATATTTATTATTTAATATTTTGAAAATATTAAATATAAATTAATAAGAGGAGTCTTATTATTATTATAACTATTATTAATATTTAATTTCTGAAGGAGTTTGGGAATTAATTAATAATAGAACTCTCAAATATCCTAATAGGATTAGGAAGCAAATTAATTAAAAGAGTTTAATTAATTATCCCTAATAAAATTAGGGAGCTTAATTAATTAAAAAAATTTAATTAATTTAATAAAACTTAATTCCTTAAGGAGGGTTGCCTACATCTATAAATAAGAGGAGTCTTATTATGGGTGAAGTAGTTGTTGACTTTTTCACAACATACATAATTCCAATTGTTGGAGAGTACGCTCCTTTTTTATAGAGATAAAAAATTAGGGTTTAGCCAACCACCCATCTTCTTGAATCCTTCTTCTTCCTTGGTGGATCACTTCTAGAGGCCAAACACTTGGGTGGCTAACGTTGATCAAAGGAAAGAACCAAATCCGGTGGATTCAAGTTGAACACGAAAAGATTTGGAGGTGAACTTGTACCTGAGGAAGCTCGATCTTCAAGGGTATGATTTTATTCTTTATCTTTTCGTTTAATTAATAATTGTGCATAAAGGATGATCCGAGTATATGGTTTGTAAAATTTTAAAATCCTATTTTACCACGTTTCCGCTTTATTTGTGCAATTTGATTGCTTTCATGAATATTACAAACCTAACAGTGGCATCAGAGCCAAACCATTATGCAAATTATTAATTGTTTTAATTTGATATGTATATTGATATATGTTTAGAACAATTTAATTAGATATAATTTTGTTGTATAAATTTTTTTTTTAAAAAAAACGGTAATCCCGTCCCGATTTTTTTATTTCGCTGAGTGTAATTTTTTTTTTTTTGGGACATGGGAGAACCTGATTCACGTGGTTGGCATATATATATATATATATATATATATATATGAATGTTTACTTTGATTCACATTTTTTTTTCTTTAAGCATTAATATATATATATATATATATATATATATATATATATATATATATATATATATATATTAAGTGATTCATGAGAATCTTTATATAAAATTGTTATAATATGAACAAAACCGTGAATCACTTATTATGATTGATAATAAAGGTCACGTGATTCATGTTTTCATGGATTTTGTTTTTTGTTACTTTTATATTTATATATATATATATATATATATATATATATATATATATATATATATATATATATTCTCAATTATTTTATTATTAAAATAAAAGTTTATTTTAATTTTAAAATAAAATTTTATTTTAATATTAAAATAAAAATTTATTTTAATTTTAAAATTAGATTTCATGCTAACTAATTAGAGTTGGAATTGAATTCCATGATAATTAATTGGAGTTGAAATTGGATTCCATGTTTCCTTAAATAAAGGAGTTTATTTAGATATGAAATAAGATTTCATATTATTCAAAATAAAAATGTTTCTTCATGAATAAGAAAGAGAATCCGTATTTCCTTAAATAAATGAGTTTATTTAGATATGAAATAAGATTTCATATTATTCAAAATAAAAGAGTTTATTTATGAATAGGAAAAAGAATCCGTGTTTCCTTTAATAAAGGAGTTTTTTTTACATGGAATTGGATTCTATAATTAATTAAAATAAATGAGTTTATTTTGATTAATGATTTTGATTAAAATAAAATAGTTTATTTTATTCAAAATTTGATAAATTAAAATAAAAGGAGTTTATTTTGATTAAAATAAAGGAGTTTATTGTGATTCAAAATTAGATTTTATACTAACTAAATTTGTCCATTAAATGATATCAATATATATATTGAATGTTTATTAATCATGAGATGAATGTTATTTATTAATGCATATGGTGATGTGTATGATAATAAATGAGATTGATTATGGACTATTGACCAATGTGATTGGATTTTATTTTAGTTGGATGCATGAATATATAGGTTTTATTAAATGGGGTCTGCGTACCTCGTCTTCTCTAATTTTTCTTAATGTAAATTCTATCTTCCTCTTATGTACTTCCCCTTGATTGTTGATCAATGTTTCTATTTATTTTAAATAGTTTTGTAATAGGAATAGTTAGAATTAATTTTGAAGAATTGGAGATCAAGGAGCAAGGAGCGCTTGAAGACCCGTTTGTAATGGAACCCGAGTTTAAATGTAATAGTTATATTTAAATATTAATTCTTGCACCCCTAGGGTTTGACCTTTTGGTTCACTTGGTGGCTCTAGTGAACCAAACTAGAATAAAAGTCCATAATCAATCCAGGTAGAATATAGTATTCTATATGTGCATGCTTATATTATATATATTATATATTATGCAAACATGCTTCGCATGTTAATTAATATGACGCATATTTTATATATATGTGTGCATGCGCGCTAAACAAGATGAGACAATTTAATAACATACCCCTCAAAAATTTTATATTAAGTCCTAAGCGTTCAAAGATATTTGCAATATCGAACGTCGCCTTCTAGCATGATAAAATTAATATAGTATTAAATATTTAATATGAGTTTGTTGTGTCACCACAAGGCAAGTATTAAGTATTTAAGATGTTAATTTATCACATTTGATGCTTATAAAGAAAACTGAATAATATAGTTTTGTTGTGTCACCACAAGGACAATATTTTTCTTTTTTGAATATATAGAGTGCTAGGTTGGACTTAACTTAGATCATTTTAGTTTGGATGTGCACACACTTGACCATTATGATCTAAGAGGCAAAATACAAGGAGTTGCATAGTTGATGTAATTGACAAGAGTTGTCTACCTATTTATTTATATATAGTTTGTTGTGTCACCACAAGGCTATATACATTTGAAATGGGATCCTTATTCTCATTAACAAATCTTTAATTAGATTTTGCCGAACTATATAAGTGAGGGTAATATAGTTTGAAGAAAATAGTGGGAAATACCAATTTAAAACAAGACCTAATTTATTTTAGTAATTAATAAAAGAATATATGTTAAAATATTGTTAATTATAAATTCATTTATAGAATTTTATAATGTCTAAATTACTATCACTGCGAAGCATATTAGATGATATTTAATCGGACCAAATTAAACGGATTGGTTAAGGAAATTAGTAATAGTTCTCACAGCTGAAAAGCTATCTTATGTCCTTAATACGCCTATCCCTGCAATGGTTGCAGGCAATGCCACTGAGGAAGAGATTGCTACTTTTAGAAAGTAGCAAGATGATGCACAATTGGCTCAATGCATCATGCTCGCATCCATGAGTAACGAGCTTCAGCGTCAGCATGCAACTATGGATGCTCCTACTATATTGCTTCATATCAAGTAGTTGATAGTAAGGAAAGTAGGACTGTTAGATATTAGATATCTAGGGAGCTCTTCCGATCTAGAATGACCGATGACACTACAATACAGATAAAAGTCTTAAACATTATCAATTTGATTGATCAATTAGGACAACTAAATTTGTCATGGATGGAGAGTTGAGCCAATATTTGATCTTGCACTCACTCCCGGACTCCTTTCACAATTGTTGTGAATTTATCATATGAACAAGCTAGATATCGTCATCGATTTATTTAACTTAACATGTTGAAAAATGTTGAGAGTCACCTTCCAACCAAGAAAGACCATGTCTTACTGGTAGGGGCCAAAGGATCTTCTGAAAAGAAGAACGATTCAAAGAAGGTAAATAAAAAGGCAAAAATAAAGGATAATAAGAACAAAACTGATACGGATAGCAAAGAAGTTTGCTTCCACTGCAATAAGCCTGAACACTGGAAAAGGAACTACGAGAAGTATCCTGTAGAGGCTAACCAGAAGAAACTTAATGAAGTTTCAGTTACAAATACAATTTTGTTCATGATTTAAAATAAGTTTTTCTTTGAGTCAAGGTTCTACTTGGGTATTGGATACCGTCTTTGGTTATCATAAATATAGATTTATGAAAGGGCCAAGCAGAAGTAAAAAGCTAAACAAATATAAGTAATCCTATGTGTGGAAAATGTAGCAAAGTTTGCCACATTAGCCATAGAAACTTATAGTTTAGCGTTTAGCAATGCCTACGGGCAAATCTATTAAGTCAATAAGTTGTTATTATATTCAAGTTCTTGTTAGAAACATTTTTTCCATTTTGTTGTTGGACAATGAAATCTTTGGTATTATATTGAAGAACAATTATTGTTTTATTTATAATAATAATGTTTTGTATAGAACTGAAATATTACTTAATTGATTTTGTATACTTGATTTACGTGAAAATATATTTTGCAAATTAAACAAACTAGTATAAGAAAAGGAGATGATCATACAAAGAGTTGAATGTGTGTATTTACAGAAATACAAGTGTGAATTACTTAAAAGGTTCAAAGAATTCAGAAGTGAAATAAATTGCCAAAGTATTAAGATTCTTTGATTAGATCAAGGAATACATACTTGTGCTATAAGTTTCTAGATCATCTCAAATGGTTTTCTCATAATGGACGCCTCCTAATACGCAATAATTGATTGGTGTATCTGAAAGGAAAAATCGTACCTTGTTGGACATGGTGCGGTCCATAATGATTTTACCGACATTCCAGTATCCCTTTAGGGTCATGTCCTAGAAATGGCTGCATATCTACGAAAAAGGTAACCTCAAAAAATCCATTTAAGACTCCATAAAAGTTATGGACATGGATGATTCCTAATCTTAAGTATGTTAAGATATGGGGTTGTCCAACTTATGTGAAAAGGTTTCAAAGGATAAGCTTGGGATAAGATTTGACAAGTACAAATTTGTGAGACATCCTAAAGTAAGTTTAGGGCATATGTTCTATAATCATACTTAGCAAAAGGTTTTTGTTGTGAAACACGCTACCTTCTAAGATAAAGGTGTTTATCATTGAAGGAGCTAGTGGGACGATAATAGATCTTAAAGAGTTTAAGAACCACAAATCACTATAAGTCAAATAAGAGGAAACTGTAGATAGACCTATTGTACCACAACCGAATAGTAAATCTGGAATAGTACCGAAGATACCTAGGAGGTATGGATTCATCATAGATGATGATGATGAGGTACACATCACAGAAGATGATGATTCAGTTACATACGATGAGGTAAGAGTTGTAGACACTCAGAGAAATGGATTGTAGCAAGCTTCTCAAAAATGGAACATTCGTTTTGATGAAAAAAATCAAAAGAGTTTGATAAAATCAAAAATGGAACATTCCTAGTATTATATGTTGATATACTATGGATACGGAATGACATACTAATGCTACAATCAGTAAAGATAAAGTTATCTAAACAATCCTCCATGGATGATTTGGGAAGAGTATCTTAATTGGGGATACAAATCTATATAGATAGATTCAAGAGGATTCTCGACTTAACCCAAGAAACGTATATTCATTTGATGCTAAAGTCGTTTAGCATGGCAAACTCCAAGAGATGTCTCATGTTGATGAGACATGGAGTGTATATCTCTCAATATTTCCCATAGATTCCTAAAAGAGAGATCGCATGAGTAACTATCATGTATGCAATGAAATATATGAGACCTGATGTTGATCGGTCATATTCTGGAGAAGATCACTATCAGACAGTGAAAAAAATCTTAAAGTACTTAACCGACATTAAGGATATGATTAGATTTTATGGTGGGTCTGAATTAAAACTAGAAGGTTTAACAGACTCAAGTTTTTCAGACAGACCAAGACGACAGAAAATCCACTTTAAGGTAAAGCGTTACCATGAACGGTGGTGCAGTGAATTGGAAAGGTTTCAAATAGCAAAGAGTTGCTGGTTTAGTGATAAAGATAAATTATATAGCTATAAATGAAGCTACAAGTTGATTGTTTAGATGAAAAGTTCATTACAGAACTAGGAATAGTTCCTAAGTCTCATCTTGGATCTTAACATGTGTTGTGGCACTTCCATTTGATTATAGGAATCATTGAAAGATGGGAAATCACTATAGAGATAGTGGACTCTCATGAACAACATTACATATCCAATAACTAAAGCTTATCCCACAGCAGGATAATCGTCACTTAGAGAAGAAGGATATGAGATACCATGGCGATTGGCTTTAGTGCAAGTGGGAGATTGAAAGTAGTATGCACACAAGCCAATCATGTTTGATGATAAAGCATATACTTTGTAACAAGCATATTCATTTATTAATAAAAAGTATTAATTTATTAAAGTCTTTTAATTATCTACATGATGTTGTTTTATAATATATGATAAACCCATAGTTTTAAGCAATGCTTTTAGAATAATGATGATGATCATTCTAATGAGATCTAAATTCTTAGAAAACTTAAAACTAAAATTGTTCCCAATCGTTGGATTACTAAATTGGGAATTAGTTAATCCGGATAGATTGGTACATACGTTGCTTGCTCATTGGATGAGAATGATTGATCTCATCATCATTTGTGTGGATACACTAAAAGCAAGTATGTAGGTGCTTATTAGAGAATAAGTTCACTGAACGTGACTCACTAAGGAATACCTAAAGGAGTTTTACTTGTCTGTCAATAGGAATTCATGTAGTGATAGTAGTACAAGTGATCCTTGGACTTGAGATCATCATAGTATCTTGTGTATGATGAGTTATACTTTGACTTATTCCTTAAGTCCCTTAGGGTATATCAAAGGGTATGCTTGGGTATAATAAGTTGTACATAAGGATAATGTATGATCAATAAAGAATCTACCACTTCTAGTAAAAGAAGTGAAATGTCCTATGTGATTTGATAAATGACAACCCAGTAGTCATTGGCCAAGGCATAATGAAATTAGAAAGGTGTTTCTAATTTGCATTATTTGGAGTTGTGCATTTAAGGATCAAAATACATATAATTAAATAAAATAAGACTTGACAGTAATTCCATGTCTTATATTTAATTGGGACATTGTATGGTGGAAGAATTTAATTGTACGGTAACTATTTACTCAAAGGTTCTTTTATGATTAATGTTGAAATCTATATTATCTGAAAGTCGTTGATCACTAGGAAGGCTTATCCCTATTGTAGAATAAATATTATTTATTTAAATAAATTAATAGTTTAATTTATTTATTTAAATAAGATTATAATTGTTCTAATTGATTTATTCACAACCGGTTTAATATGGAGAACCTAAAGGGTCACACCATAAAAGGAAGAATAATTATTTAAGAAGTTAATGGCATAATTGTAATAATAAGTTAAATATATTTAATTTAATCTATGGTGATAGAATAAATTAAATAGCTTAACATTTATTATTTAATATTTTGGAAATATTAACTATAAATTAATCAGAGGAGTCTTATTATTATTATTTAATTCCTAAAGGAGTTTGGGAATTAATTAATAAAAGTACTCTCAAATATCCTAATAGGATTTGGAGGTAAATTAATTAAAAGAGTTTAATTAATTATCCCTAATAAGATTAGGGAGCTTAATTAATTAAAAGAATTTAATTAATTAAATAAAACCCAATTCCTCAATTGTTAAGGAGGGTTGCCTACATCTATAAATAAGATGAGTCTTATTATGGGTGAAGTAGTTGTTGACTTTTTTCACAACATACATAATTCCAATTGTTGGAGAGTACGCTCCTTTTCTATAGAGATAAAAAACTAGGGTTTAGTCAACCACCCATCTTCTTGAATCCTTCTTCTTCCTTGGTGGATCACCTCTAGAGGCCAAACACTTGGGTGGCTAACATTGATCAAAGGAAGGAACCAAACCCGGTGGATTCAAGTTGAACGCGAAAGGATTTGGAGGTGAACTTGTACCTGAGGAAGCTCGATCTTCAAGGGTATGATTTTATTCTTTGAAGCTCGATCTTCAAGGGTATGATTTTATTCTTTATCTTTTCGTTTAATTAATGATTGTGCATAAAGGATGATCCGGGTATATGGTTTGTAAAATTTTAAAATCCTATTTTACCACGTTTCTGCTTTATTTGTGCAATTTGATTGCGTTCATGAATATTACAAACCTAACACAATCAACAATTCCTATCCACAATCATATGAATAACTCATAATCATAATTATGATTCTGAATTCCTTTTCGCACCCAGGACGAAGATAATTTTCATAACCTATCTTCACCTAAAACATCAAAAATCATGGTTATACCAAATCATAATTCTTGCTCATAATCATAATAATAAATTCATCTTTGCACTATGACCAAAGATATACAACTGTAAAACCAATAACCAACAGTTCATCTTTCCACTACAGGCCAAAGATATACAACTGTAAAACCAATAATCAACAGTCCATCTTTGCACTACAGGCCAAAGATATACAATTGTAAAATCAATAATGCTGAGACTCAGCTTAATAGTATCACGATCACAAATTATCCATGCACTATAGGCCAAGGATATTCGTGTTTTCAATTACGATCATGATTATACCGAATAATCCCTGGTCATAATCATACCAAGTCCATCTATGCACTACGGGCCAAAGATGACTTTTACCACATCATTTGTAACATTACGGTCATGATTATACCAAATAGTCCCTGGTCATAATCATACCAAGTCCATCAATGCACGTAAGCCACAGATGAATTTCAACACAATATAAGCATGAGGATCATGACAATGATATAAAGAATCAATCAAATGAGATAAAGGATAAATATTAAATATTTATCTAGGGTTCATGAATATCCCAATGTTATCAATCACTTAATAATCTCATAATCTAATATCATTAATATTATAACAATATTTTAATTATTTCTTAAACTTATAAACAATTTATTTTAATTATTTACACTTTACCAAATAATGCATTTAATCATTCAAAAATGCCATACTCATAAGATTTCATCACCAATGATCAAATCCCTCATCAAAAATATGCATATACCTTATATAGGATTTCCAAGCCATAAACTCCTATTTACCAATTTTTTAACTTCACATAACATATTTAATTCACATGTTTGTAACTAAACTATTTTCATGAAAAATACCAAATCAGTCCCAAAAATTACTCATTTCTGGGATTTAGGAGAATATAGTCCCATATTGAACATATATTTTTCTTGGGATTTTTAAAATTCATGTACTATTTTTTATATGGCCAAAACTGCCGAATATTTAAACATTTATCATAAATTTTACTTTTATCCAAAAATTCCAAAATTTGTAGGGTATACTCCTTTTATATATATGTACTCCCAATAAAAATTTTATCAATTTCGGAGTTAACCACAAGGAGTTATAAGGGTTTACTTTTAAAATAATCTTTTCCCGTAAAATTCATAACTCCTAATTTATACATCCAAAAATTGCCATTTTTGGACACAATCTAGAAAACTCATCAAATCATCATTTCAAATTTTTCCAGAATTTTTAAGGGTTAGAAAAATTACGAAACTACAAATGGATTTTTGCCCGCTTTGCGGTAATCCACGTAGATAGATCATTTCCACAATTTAATAAGGAATGAATTCGAAGGATCATTCACCATGCATGTGGTAATCCACATAGACAGGTTATTCCAACTGAATAATAAAGAATGGAATAACAAAAGAATTCACCATGCATGCGGTAGTCGCGTGAGCGAGTTATTCCAATGTAATTATAATGAATGGAATAATGTAAGAATTCACCGAGCATGCGATAAACCAAGATGACGAAAGTTATTCCAACGGAATAATAAAGAATGGAACCAGTCATGCGTAATCCGCATGCACGGGATATTCCAAATGTAATAATAAAGAATGGAACCAGTGTCATGCGTAATCCCCCACGCACAAGATATTCCAACGAGTAATAATACGAATGAAATAATGTAAGAATTCACCATACATGCAAAGATTGCCGCATTGACAAAGTTATTCTAACATAATAACAAAGAATAGAACCAGTCATGTGTAATCCACACGCATGTGATATTCCAACAGAATAATAAAAAAATGGAATCGGTCATGCGTAATCCGCATGCATGTGATATTATTCAATGTAATAATAAAGAATGGAACCAGGTCATGCATAATCTGCACATACAGGATATTCCAACATAATATTAAAGAATGGAATAACAGAAGAATTCACTATACATGCAGTACTTCACATAGACAGGTTATTCCAACATAATAATAAAGAATGGAATAACAGAAGAATTTTACCATATATATGGTAGTCCGCGTATACAGGTTATTCTAACAGAATGATAAGGAATGAAATAACAATAGCTCTCTTCATGAATAAGAAAGAAATAATACCCCTTACTTTAATAATAATATCCTTTACCTCAAAAGAAGACTGGATACTGGAATAGTGAGGTAGCAGACTTCTCTTCCTCTTTCTCTCTATAATTTCTCTCTATAATAATTGCTCTATTGGTTTAGTGAATTGGTGAGAAATGAAGGAAAAATGAGCTTCTATTTATAGGAAAATATAGTTTCAATAATTGCACGTTTTGGGGTTCAAAATATTACAGTATAATACCTCCCTCTTTTTCTTCATTTTTAATTTAGTCCTGCAAGTATTATCAAACCTGCACCACCTCCCCTAATAGTAAATAATGTGAATCAATAGTTATAAGCATGTGAAAATACAAATTACAGTATAGTACCTCCATCTATACCTCCATTTTTAACTTAGTCATGTAAGTACTTTCAATCTTGCACCACCTCCCCTAATAGTACAAGAATGTGAATCAATAGTACACACATGTGAACAAATAGTTATAATCATGTGAATAAATAGCTATAATCATGTGAATTAATAGCAATTAATTACTCATTTATCCGGTTAATTACCCGATTGATCAATATAACCTCCAGACATCAATTATTATCGAAATAAATGTCGATTTTCACTAACACAAATAATCCCAACACAATGGAACTATTTGTATCAAAAAATTTATTTTTAAAATTTTGAAGTTTGACTTTTTCTAAAAAAGTCAACTATTGACTTTTTAACCAAAAAGTCAACCCCGAAATTTTTTGTGTTTATAGTCTATTTCTACTAATTTCATCGTTCCAGAGTCAAATATCACATCCGCATCTCCAAATTCAACTCCGAACTCAAATTCGATTTTTAATAACAATTATTCATTATTATTATAATTCGTAATACTTAACAACAAGGTCGTTCCTAAGAAAGAGGGGGTGGCTTTCCAATAAGGATTTCTCCTTATTGGCACGCAATTAGGTGACCAAATCTCTCCTTGACAAAACTTCTAGACATTATCAATATTGCAAATAATATTATGAATAACTTTATCGTCTCAGTTATTGATTTAACAATATATCATATTATGCAGATGATACTGTGACAATAATTGAATTAAGAATATGAGAGATATGATGCAGCAATTACTGTAGCAATAATTGAGTATAACTGAGTGACTTCTTACGTAAGCATCAATAATCAATACCGTGTGCTACTATGCAACCACGCATATTACTGTACTTTTACTATCGGGTAGTTCAATAGTTTTAACGGTAACACTTTCGCCGTTATTTTTATAAAAAGATAATTCTGTCATTTTCTAACTACGACAATACTTCCGTTGTGGGGTCCACCAATGATTGTGCCATTGTACGGATATTCCCCCATAAAAAGAATATTCCCCGACCGAATGAATACAATATAACAACTTGCATACTTTGCAAAATTTTCACATATCACCCTTGTGACAACCCGAAAATTTAAAACATCTTGAATGATTAAATTAAAGGTTAAAGTTTAAAACCTGGAGTCAAAATAGATGATTTATTTAATATTTTAAAGAAAAATCTAAGGAAATGGTATGTTGAAATAATTCAACGATAAGGTTACAAGAAAGAATAAGACCTAACTCAATTAAGAATGTTTCGGTATTGTGATCCCGGGGATGGAATCTTTATAAGGGGGAAAGAATGTGATAACCCAAATTTTGGGTAATATTAAAATAAGAATTAAATAAACAAAATTCTTATTGGATAATATGTTGTATGATATTATATTTCATAAATGGGTATGAACTATGCAATATGTGATGCTTATGCTTAATAAATATATTGGTATTATATATTTATAAATTATAGGGGCAATTTATTAAAGGAAGAGAAGAATAATATACATTATTAAAATGATATTTCAATATCAAAATGAAAAGGAAAGCCAACACGGCTTAATTATGAAATATTTCTGACATGAAGCTGCATTTGTGTATTGGGAATAATTATACTGTGAAATAATTTATTTTATTCAAAAAGTATTATTTGGTAGTAAAGAAGGAAAATGATGAGTACTCAAATAAGTCGACTTAATTACATGAAACCATCATTAAAAGATGTATATGCTAATTATGTTAATTTGCTAGATAAAATAAATTTGATAGAGAAAATTCATGTATATGGATATGTAATGAGAGTCCATATTAAGTTATTGGGTCATATTAATATTACTATGTATCTTTGCAAGCCTTCTTTATTATTTTCTAGAGTATGAGTTATTGTTTATTGATAAATGCTTTAAGCCCAAACAAAACCATGCCCAGCTTGTGCTAAGCCCAATCCGGTAGCCCACAGGAAGTGAAAAAAGAGCTGAGCCCTTTTAATAAGTGAACAAGGTTTGTATTTGCAAGCTAAATAAGTTAGTTAGTTCCAAGTCAGTAAGTAGCGATCCGGTTAACAAGTTAGTTAGAGGCTAGAATGCATAGGATGGCTGGGGATAAGGCTGTGACATGACAAGCTACATAGGGGTCAAGTAGACTGCTAGGAGTGTAATGATGAGCTGAGCACTATACATGATATGGTAGAGGCCAATGTAGGAGCTAGGAGAGGTAGGGGAGGCTAATTAATAGAGAGGCCAGACTCAGCCATATATGGCCAAACTTAGTGGTCAGGAGAGTAACTAGACAAAGTAAGAAAACTCATCCATATAAGACTAAACTCGATTGATTAGAGCCTATTAGCTTCACAATTCATGAGTCTCAAGGCAAGAACATATAGAAAGAGAGAAGTAGAGCTCTCAGCAAGGGAGTTGAACATTAAAGTATCTTGTCTCAAAGACCGCCAAGGTATGCAAACTCTAGTAATCCCAATTCTATTTCATTTCTGTATAATAAAACCATCTATTAATGGTTAATGGATTTGCTATTATGACCACATGGTACGTGATACTAATCTCCATTTTTATAAAATGATCATTATACTCTTGTCATGCTACTTTTGCTATGTTTGGAAATTAGGCACAATGAGATAGGTTGGGTGTGGAGTAATAAGGAAGATAATAAGGATGTATAGTATAAACCTATGGCTATGAATATGGTAAATCAAAATCATGCACACCATGTGATTTCTAAAAGTCCCAAGTGATTTGTAGTGACTAGAAGTCCGATAATAAAGCGAGAACCAAAGTTGGAAAAAGACCTGAATAATCTACATATATTAATAAATATAGAGTTTAAAAATACGAAAGGAAAACAAAAACTCAATTTTAAGCCAAAGATGGCATGAAGAAGTTAGTCTAAAATTCTTTGCTTGGCAAGAAGAACAACTAACATAAAGAACCGTGAGGCTTTCTTTGAGTTTGGTTAAGCACAATTAGACTTTTAAATCATCGCTTAATCGTGGTGCTTAAGTAACAAATGAGTGTATTACTAGTATGTATTAAAAGCTTGGAATAACTTCATGATAATGTGCAATGAACAAGGTTTACCGCTAGAAGGCAATGATAGACTGGATGGGGTAATAAGTATATGTGTTTTATGTGGATAGCTAAGATGAGTAAATCAATCCAAGTGATTATAAAAGCAAGTTATGAACCACAGAATGTGAAAGGAATCAGGGAAACAAAGTGATGATATGAGCCTCTGAAACCATGTATTTAAGAACCAAATTTGGGTTGGTATTCTTTTTATAAATACTATTGAAAGACATTGTTCCTGTTATTTGTCAAAGTTGGAAAGCTATTATTGACCACTGTTTTGAGCAGCTTAAAGATTCCAAAATGAAAATTTTATAACCATTAAATACAGTCTTGTATACGACATATAACTTGTTCTAATTTGGTATATGATCTAGAAGTAATAAGGTCGCGAAAACCCAAAAATTATGAACTGTTGACCCTAAAATGAAAATTCGTGGTTAGCTAGGAGTTCAGAAAATTCTGGGCTTTTGGTATGTTATATTACACTGCATAAGCTTTCCATAGACTCCGGAACGGACTAATTCCGACTTCGGAGCAACGAGTTATGCTCGTTCAAATCAGTGGTGTTAAATATTTCTAACAAATTCGGTGCAGTCCCCTTGCACAAATTTTCTGGAATTCTGTGTTTTGAATTTAGAAATGGTCAAAGACTGAAAGTTGTAGCCTCGGAAGTTAGCTTCGCGTGGGCTCAAGAATCGCTCAAAAATGATTTGAAACGAAAAAGTTATGACTGTTTGAGCAAGAGAGGGTACAGTTGGAAAAAAATTAAAAAACTGTTTCGATATGGCAGTTTTAGCCCTCTGTTTAACCTGTCCAGGATGCCCAAATTAGAAGATTTATATTTTTTAAAAATACTATGATATACCCTTTATAACATGCTAAACTTTGGTTTCCATTGGACTTATGATTTACAAACTAGAAAATGGAAAAGGAGGCCAGAGAGAAATATGGTTTGGCTGTTGCGGCTGGTCTGTTTTGTTTTATTCCTTTGATGCTGTTTTGAACACGAATGCAATAAATTGAATTGAAGTTTCTGAGATTTGGTAGGGAGACTAGTTGTGGTTATGAAGAGTAATAAGGGAGGAGATTTTGGGCTAAACTTGTATAAAAATATATATAAACTCTGTTTTTATATGAATTGCATATGAGGTGGTTGATTTAAGGTCTCTTAGAGACTAATAAGTTCAAATTGGACAACTAGTGGACTGTTTTGGACCAAATTGCATTGTGCTCTGAAACTGAAATTTTTTGTTTTGTAATGGTGGGTTGTGCTCCTACGAGTTTTGGAAATAATCCAATTGGAATGAATCAAAAAGGAGCTAAAACGAATTTATAGTGAAGGCTTTAGTAAAACATGTTAGAAACATCCAACAACATGTTTCATGTATATCACTATATGATATGATAACATCTTAGACTTTTTGTTACTTTAACATAAAGCATAGTCCGATTATAAGTGGTGAATTTTAATCAATGTATTTGAATAGCTAGATTGGCTAAGATGTTTAATAAATATGGTGTTGTAAACTGCAGAATTGTTACTATGCATGTTGAACTTGATCTACAACAATCTATACCATGTGTTCGGGAATATTTTACACTAGGCTAAACTGTTGTAGCTGTTTTTCTTTTATATGGATTACTTGTGCATGATGAGAGAAAACAAAAAAAAATTGTGTTGATAAGGAACATTAAGATATAAATTGAAAAAAATATTCATAAAATGACTTTAGAATTCCATTCACACAGATTGAGGTTTTCTGAAACTGAGGCTTGTTATAACAGTCTGATTTTATATTTTTATTATAAAATATTTTTTTTTCTCAGTTTTGCCCAGGGAATGGGTAGCAGGGGAATGCTCACTCAAAGAAATATCAGTCATATTGTAGGACAAATATGAAATTGCTACAGTGTTTTGAGAATACAAATTTAGAAGTAACTAACCAAAATTGTAAAGCTCAAGCATAAGAAGAATTATGTTGTAACAACTATTATGAAATGCAAGTATATTTTTACTAATACTGCATAATAATTAGTATCTAAATATGTTGAATGATCTAACATACATAACACACGAAGGAAGAAAGATGAAAGATATTCTTAAAATGGTATATAAATGGTCTATACTTTGAGATGTAAAGTATTTATATACTAAAACTATGAGAGAACCTTTTTGTGCATAAAAGGGGTTATAACAGATAAAAGTTTCTAAAGAAATGTGGAACGGTTTAAGACGAGCAAAAAGATTATACTTAATGTAAAATAAAAATTAGTTTACATTAAGTATGTGAATTTAGTATGTGAAACTAATGTGTGTATGAATATATACTCAACTTGTGTAGGATCCTCATCGAGCAGATAAGTTATAACATTAAACAGCACTCAAGGAAAATTTCTCAGTTTATTTATGTGGACTTATAAATGCTATAGATAACTGTTAGCATGATAATACTTATGAACTGCATTATTTGCTTTGTGAATGATGAATGTCAAATTATGACTAATTATTGAAATGAGTTGGGGAACTAAATATATATGTGCAATGAATGACAGGTACATGACATGTGTAGTATGCTATGGCATGTATGTTACTACCAGCAGGACATAAATGTGATAATGTATTTGTAATATGCTTGAACACCAAGAATATAAATGCATGAACTGAATGTGAAACATATGTGTTACGTGATGCATGATAGACTGTTAGACTTGTTGGGCCGTCGTGCTCAATCTTGCTTAATTTGCAGGTTAAGGCTATGATGCGATCTATCGTGATTAGGAGCGCATAAAAAGAAGACTAGTGATTTAATTGAGATTGTGTTGAATCATTTGATGGTATTTTCATGTGTAAATCACAAATGTGTAAATTGTTGAATTATTTGATAGATGAAGATTATTTGTTCTAAAAAGGGGATATGCTTGAAAGAATGAATTGTATATTTATACTCATATCTACTCAGGCTAAATAAATCATATAATATGATTCTAGTATAAAGAAGAATTGTAAAGGTTGCGATTCAGGGAATGAATGAATGAAAAAAAAATAAAAATTTATTCCATATTTTTAGCTATTTTAATATTAAATAATGTTTTAAAAGCTAGAAGTGGATAATATTAACGCACAAGATCGAGAAGAGAAATTGTCCCAATTTTGGGGGCGTTACAACCCTTAACTTTAACCTTTTATCAATTTAACCATTTACTAAATAGAATAATTATAAGAAAATTGAATACTTTCATTTCATAAAATTTGAGGTCTCACAATCTCCCCTCCATATGAAATTTCACCCTCGAAATTTACGTATGTACCTGGTATTCGAAGAGATGAGAATACCTTGCTTTCTTTTCGGATTATACCTTCCCGGTTATATCCTCTGTATCATAATTTTTTCATTGCTCATCTCCTGTATCTCAGATATCATTCTAGAATATATCTTCAAAACAAAGGTTAATTGACATATCATAAATTGTCAACTTATCAAGTAAAAAATTCGGCTTAGGTAAGTCACACACTAGAGAAGTATATTACTCGTCTCTCCCCTCCTTGTTCTAGACTCATATCTCCGCCATCGACCATATCCCTAAGCTCTGATACCAAATGTGACGCCCCCAAAATAGGTCCACACGACCCATTCTGAGTCGCCAGATATCATACTATAAAAATCAAATACAAACTTCATTTATACAACTGTTGAACTGTCGTGCAGAATACGACACACTTATCTAAAGTTCTCAATAAAAAATTTTCCATACTATTTAATAAGAACCTTAACAGCTTTAGACCACCGTTCTACTCCCCTATTATCCCCACTCGACCTAGCTACACTTTTATTACCTGAAAGGAATTATGAAGCAAAAGGGTGAGCACAACTAGCCCAGTAAAGAATATCATGACTAAAGATAATTAAATTATCAATAGCTTTCGTCAATAATAACTCAGAGATTTAGAACATATGGTAGATGATAAAACTTTTCGACCAGAGTTGCAGCGGAACGAGCAATCTATTAAAAGAGTCAAATAGACCATCAGGTCTATTATCTTCTCCATGTTAAAAGTACACCAATAATGTTTTATCCCTGGAACATCAATCAACAATTCATGTCCACAATCATATGAATAACTTATAATCATAATTGTGATTCTAAATTCCTTTTCGTACCCGGGACGAAGATAATTTTCATCACCTATCTTCACATGAAACATCAAAAATCATGATTATACCAAATCACAATTCCTGCTCATAATCATACTAATAAATTCATCTTTGCACTGCGGGCAAAGATATACACCTGTAAAACCAATAACCAATAGTTCATCTTTGCACTACAGGCTAAAGATATACAACTATAAAACCAATAATCAACAGTCCATCTTTGCACTACAGGCCAAAGATATACAACTATAAAACCAATAATGTTGAGACTCAGCTTAATAGTATTACGACCATAAATTATCCATGCACTACGGGCCAAGGATACTCGTGTTTTCAATTACGGTCATGGTCATACCGAATAATCCCTCGGTCATAATCAAACCAAGTCTATCAATGCATGTAAGCCACAGATGACTTTCAACACAATATAAGCATGAGAATCATGAAAATGATATAAAGAATCAATCAAATGAGATAAAGGATAAATATTAAATATTTATCCAAGGTTCAAGAATATTCCAATGTTATCAATCACTTAATAATCTCATAATCTAATATCATTAATATTATAACAATATTTTAATTATTTCTTAAACTTATAAACAATTTATTTTAATTATTTACACTTTACCAAATAATGCATTTAATCATTCAAAAATGCCATACTCATAACATTTCATCACCAATGATCAAATCCCTCATCAAAAATCTGCATATACCTTATATAGGATTTCCAAGCCATAAACTCCTATTTACCAATTTTTCAACTTCACATAACATATTTAATTCATATGTTCTTAACTAAACCATTTTCATAAAAAATACCAAATCAGTCCCAAAAATTACTCATTTCTGGGGTTTAGCAGAATATAGTCCCATATTGAACATACATTTTTCTCGGAATTTATAAAATTCATTTACTATTTTTCATATGGCCAAAACAGCCGAATATTTAAACATTTATCATAAATTTTACTTTTATGCAAAAATTCCGAAATTTACAGGGTATACTCTTGTTATATATATGTACTCCCAATAAAAGTTTCACCAATTTTGGAGTTAACCGCAAGGAGTTATAAGGGTTTACTTTTAAAATAGTCTTTTCCCATAAAATTCATAACTCCTAATCTATACATCAAAAAATCGCCATTTTTGGACACAATCTAGAAAACTCATCAAATTATCATTTCAAATTTTTCTAGAATTTTTGAGGGTCAGAAAATATTACGAAACTGCAAATGGATTTTTTCCCGCCATGCGGTAATCCACGTAGACAGATCATTTCCACAATTTAATAAGGAATGAATACGAAGGATTATTCACCATGCATGTGGTAATCCACATAGACAGGTTATTCCAACAGAATAATAAAGAATGAAATAACAGAAGAATTCACCATGCATGCGGTAGTCCGCGTAGACAGGTTATTCCAATAGAATAATAATGAATGGAATAACAGAAGAATTCAGCAGGCATGCAATAGACCGCACAGACAGGTTATTCCAACGGAATAATAAAGAATGGAACCAGGTCATGCGTAATCTGCACAGACATTATATTCTAACAGAATAATAAATAATGGAACCAGGTCATGCGTAATCCGTATAGACAGGATATTCCAACAGAATAATAAAGAATGGAACCAGGTCATGCGTAATCCGCACAGACAGGATATTCCAACAGAATAATAAAGAATGAAATAACAGAAGAATTCACCATGCATGTAGTACTTCACATAGACATGTTATTCCAACATAATAATAAAGAATGGATCCAGGTCATGTGTAATCCGCACAGACGGGATATTCCAACAGAATAATAAAGAATTGAGCCAGGTCATGCGTAATTCGCACAGACAACATATTCCAACAAAATAATAAAGAATGGAACCAGATCATGCGTAATTCGCACAGATAGGATATTCCAACAGAATAATAAAGAATGGAATAACAGAAGAATTCACCATGCATGCAGTACTTCGCATAGACAGGTTATTCCAACATAATAATAAAGAATTGATCCAGGTCATGCGTAATCCGCACAGTCATGATATTCCAAAAGAATTATAAAGAATGGAACTAGGTCATGCGTAATTCGCACAGACATGATATTCCAACAGAATAATAAAGAATGGAACCAGGTCATGCGTAATCCGCACAAACATGATATTCCAACAGAATAATAAATAATGGAATAATAGAAGAATTCACCATGCATGCAGTACTTCGCATAGACAGGTTATTCCAACATAATAATAAAGAATGGAATAACAGAAGAATTTCACCATGTATACGGTAGTCCGCGTAAATAGGTTATTCCAACAGAATAATAAGGAATGGAATAACAATAGCTCTCTTCATGAATACGAGAGAAATAATACCCCTTACTATAATAATAATATCCCTTACCTCAAAAGAAGACATGATACTAGAATAGTGAGGTAGCAGACTTCTCTTCCTCTTTCTCTCTATAATTTCTCTCTATAATAATTTCTCTATAGCTTTAGTGAATTGGTGAGAAATGAAGGAAGAATGAGCTTCTATTTATAGGAAAATATAGTTTCAATAATTGCACGTTTTGGGGCTCGAAATATTATAGTATAATACCTCCCTCTTTTTCTTCATTTTTAATTTAGTCCTACAAGTATTATCAAACTTGCACCACCTCCCCTAATAGTAAATAATGTGAATCAATAGTTCAATCATGTGAATCAATAGTTATAATCATGTAAAAATACAAATTACAGTATAGTACCTCCATCTATACCTCTATTTTAACTTAGTCATGCAAGTATTATCAATCTTGCACCACCTCCCCTAATAGTACAAGAATGTGAATCAATAGTACACACATGTAAACAAATAGTTATAATAATGTGAATCAATAGCTATAATCATCTGAATTAATAGTAATTAATTGCTCATTTATCCGGTTAATTACCCAATTGATCAATATAAACTCTAGACATCAATTATTAGCGAAATAAATGTCAATTTTCACTAACGCTAATAATCTCAACACAATGGAACTATTTTTATCAAAAAATTTATTTATTGTGAAATTTATTTTGTGTTTATAGTCTATTTTTACTAATTTCATCGTTCCGGACTCAAATATCACGTTCGCGTCTCCAAATTCAACTCCGAACTCAAATTCAATTTTTAATAACATTTATTCATTATTATTATAATTCGTAATATTTAACAACCAGGTCGTTCCCAAGAAAGAGGGGGCTTTCCGATAAAGATTTCTCCTTATTGGCGCGCAATTAGGTGACCAAACCTCTCCTTGACAGAACTTCTAGACATTGTTAATATTGCAAATAATAATATGAATAACTTTATCGTCTTAATTACTGATTTAACAATATATCATATTATGCAGATGATACTGTGATAATAATTGAATTAACAATATGAGAGATATGATGCAGCAATTATTGTAGCAACAATTGAGTATAACTGAGTGACTTCTTACGTAAGCATCAATAATTAATATAGTGTGTTACTATGCAACCACGCGTATTACTGTACTTTTACTACTGGGTAGTTCAAAAGTTTTAATGGTAACACTTTCGCCATTATTTTTATAAAAAGATAATTCTATCGTTTTCTAACTACGACAGTACTTCCGTTGTGGGGTCCACCAATGATTGTGCCATCGTACTGATATTCCCCGATAAAAAGAATATTCTCCGACCAAACGAATATAATATAACAACTTGCATACTTTGCAAAATTTTCACATATCACCCTTAATTTTAACCTTTTATCAATTTAACCATTTACTAAATAGAATAATTATAAGAAAATTGAATGCTTTTATTTCATAAAATTTGGGGTCTCACATTTCTACTATACTATTACAAAGGTAACTTATTAGTTTGCCTTAGCCTTCCCTTTATCTTTACTACGTCCTTCAGTCCGTTTGGTCTTAGCTGCATTCATATGGTTCAAGCAAGAGTGAGCATAACTAGCTCAGCAAGTATGACAATTTCATTTAAATAATAGACTTGAATCATATGAATCGTATATCTTCAATAACTGAATCAATAGTTATGAAGTACTATAGATAATTCAAAATAGCACTTCTCTTTTCCTTAAAACATTTAACAATGAACAACATATGTTAAACATCAATTTTGGTCCAAGACCATGAGCATTTCATTCTTTCTTTAAAAAGGAAAACCCGACACCAAGTCCGTAAGTTCGATATATCTTACGAGCATGTCAAGGTGATCAACCTATAGTACTCTATGTTGTACAACACTACTTCTTTAAATGTATGTACGTTTAAGTTTTGGCAACCTCACGTGACTGCCGTTTGACGACAAAACATTTGTTTATCATACTCAATCTTTCTTTGAAATCAATAACAAAATAGTTTAGCAAAAGATATCAACATTGACAATATTTTGATAGATTATAAGGAAATCCACAAAACACATTGAGTCTAGCCAAAGGAATTGGCTTCGACTTCATTATACATCAATTCATGCTTAAGGTACATGAATTACAAAGATTGTCCAATAGAATATAGACAAGGGTCATAATACTTGCCTTCAGCATTTTCTATAGTTAATATACTTTTCCTTTGAGTCTTTAAGGATTCTACAATATATGGTCACATAACGTACCACATTAGGTCATAAACAATCATGTAAGGTCACTAATTTATCTTACTCTTCTTCTCAATCTAATCTTGCCATAGATTGGTTAATATCTGTTATGGTTTATCGTATTACTTTGTGACTATGATCAAGTAATCTTTGTTAACCTTTAGCTGCAATTCTTAAGCATATATTCATCCCTAAGGATGTTACTTCAAACTAATTAAGTATAAAAGTCATCATCCATTA
The DNA here is from genome assembly GCA_020205615.1 of Panax quinquefolius. Classification (NCBI taxonomy): domain Eukaryota; kingdom Viridiplantae; phylum Streptophyta; class Magnoliopsida; order Apiales; family Araliaceae; genus Panax; species Panax quinquefolius. The sequence continues at coordinate 47,004,566 of CM035153.1, forward strand.
ACTTCTACCTTGTTTATATTCATGAGTATTCTTTATTGTCCCCTCTCTAGTCTTTGGCTATTATGGCTAAACTTTCCTTTAAAAAGCTTCATGACATGACGCGAGTTCACAATACATTTGCCCTAGTCTCGGTGCTGCGGTGCCATTCCTTCTTCTTTGTACCGCGTTGCGGTGCCATTTCTGAGTGTGTAAGGGTCTGACCTGGCGCTGCGGTGCCGACTTTACCTCCTTGGGCCACGCTGCAGCGCCGGCCTTGAGCCTCAAATAAATTTCACAGCTTTTTCTTCTATTAATTTTCTGGCTCATAACTTGTTCATTATAAGTCCGAATTGGCTCGTTCAACAGCCGTTAGCTCACAAATCATGTGAACTATGACGTCATTATAAAATATTTCATTTATGAATCTTTTAACTCAGAATTCATCGATTAAGTTCGTTATTATGAAAACGTTAAACGTTCGTGAACGTTTAAAGCTTGTTTCTTCGTTTTAAGTCAAAATTTGGTCATTTTCGAGGCCGCAACTCTAGAATGAAAATTTAGACTATTCTCCACTGAAAACCAACGTTTCCGAGTTCATTGTTGACTTTTGACAATCATTCCGAGAATTTAACAATTTTGACGTTTATCGTTTAATCTCGTAATTTTTGTCATAACTTCGTTACTTGAGATTTTTATACCATTCAAAATGGATTCATTTCATCATTCTAACATCCTAACCAAACATATTTCATAAAATCATAAAGATGATAAATTCTTTAATGTTCTTCATTAGTTCATAACCTATATGATTATGATTCTTTTACAACAATGGCTTATTAAGGTTTAGGTCCATTCATAGTCATCCTTATACTTCTTATCATATATGCTCCACCAATGATCCACTTCCCTATTATACTATAATGAAGAGATGGAGAGTAATAGTCAAAGATTTCTTACCCTTGATGTTCTAGCTTTCTTCTTGATATATCAAGTCTAGCTCTTACTTTTCTCTCTCAATATATGATAAGGAGTTGGTTGAAATTAACAAGGTACAAATGAAAATCCAAAGCCTCTTATTTATAGGAATGGCAAAGTTAGCGCATTATGGTCATTAGGCCATCCCACCTCCTTAATTTCACCTCCTTACTATTCCTTTCTTGCTCCCCACTTATCTTATTCTTTGCTTGGCCACCACACATGGCTAACCATGACTCACTCATGGGGCCCACATGGGTTGTCCCATGGGTTTTTCTTACTTGTTTACCCATCAGTTTGATCCACGGGTCCGCTTCTTGGTTTGGGAATAAGTTAATTACTTTGGGCCTAACATTGGGCTTGCATTTAATATCATTGGGCTTTAACATAATTCCATTTGGGCTTGCACAAAAATTCCTACAAAAATTCTACAAGTCTATTAGAATTGGCTCAAGTCTTATAACGTATAGTCTACGTATTCTTCTCGTATATTAAGTCGTATAATCATTCATCATATACGATATGTTATCTTCTCATACGTATACAATATCTCTTATCATACTTGTATTCATTGCTTCGTATAATACTTACGTATCATATGATTATTATTCATTCATTCTTTACTTTCATTAACATTCTCTGTGACGCCCCCAAATTAGGGTATCTTCAAACCCGACATATGGTGCTACACGGTACTCATAACTATACAATCATTCCATTGAAACCAAAATAAATGAATGTAATTACAATCTTTTTATTACAGTCAAAGTGAAATCCTTTCCCAGGTTCATAGACCGATTATATCGTTCGTTGTTCGTAAATATAATACATACAATCATACTAATCTATTACAAGATAGTTAACTATCCATCTTAGCCTTGCCCTTATTTCTCTTAGCATTCTCAGTATGCTTGGCTTTAACTGCAATCATATAATTCACGCAAGAAGTGAGCATAACAAGCTCAGCAAGTCTAACAAAGAATAATATCAATACCACATTCGTGAATTATATAAAAATTTTCCATAACTAAACAAATAGTCATGGAGTATTATGAAACATTAATACTTAACAATTCATAACATCAATTCCCAAAGTATATAATAGTTTAGGAATTCTAAACCGGTCGAGAGACCATGAACATTATCTTTCTGTTTTCATACTTGAAAAGGACATCACAGCACTAAGGCTGTAAATCCGCAATTCTTATGAGCATTTCTAGGTGATCAGCCTATAGTACTCTATGTTGATCAACATTCATCCGTTAAACGTATTTACGTTTAAGTTTTGAAAAACTCGCGTGCCCATCGAATAAACGATGAAAAATACTTTTGTTTGTTCATAGACAAACCTTACCTTTGAATCCGTACCAATTATTTGGCATAGGATAGCGTTATTATTTTTATATAGAAAGACATGAATACAAATCAATCTATCTCTTACGAATAGTCTAGCGGAGTTAAAAACTGGCATTGACCCTTTCTTTAAAATTATTCATGCAACTCATTACAATGAATCACAGAAAACTTGGCTAACATGAAGGTTAGAGAAGCGTTAAGAAAACTTTCCTTCAAGCGTCTTCAAATAATTTATTCAACTGTTCTCAGCCTTTATAGAATCTACATGATATATTCATATAACACACTGTAATTAGCTACCAAATAATAAATCACATTGTTTATACCAACTTATTTCTCTTATATATCTTATTTGACTTTATTTCATTAATAAGGTCAATTCGACTTACTACCCTTTATCCGGGTTTGTTAACGTTCTTACGTTACTAACCAAACTCAATTATCATTGATGAAGTACCAATGTCGATTACCGTTCACGGTTTATTATTTACACTTTGTGTTCTTCGTTATCATACTAACAACTTTCTTCAATTTCTAAGTTCATTGCCATATACACTAGTATATGTAACATAGAAATAGTTTTAGTATATTCGTTAAGTATATAAACTTATCTCATATTGGTTTTGAAACAATTGGAGTTTAAACCTAACTTGTCTAACAAATGCCCTGCCTCGGCGCCGCGGCATGGCCCTTCTATGTAACACTGGCGTTGCGGCCCCGATTCACAGTAGCTAAGCCCTGGTTCCGGCTCTGCGGCGCGAAACTAATTTGTATGAATGGCGTTGTGGCGCCACTCTTCAGTAGGTCATTACACTGTGCTTGGCGCTGTGGCATGGCACAACAAGCCTTGTCTGGCTCCGCGTCGCCAGACCTCAGCACCAGAAATATTTTTTTGACAGATAAAATTTTAGTGAACTTCCCGGCTTCATAACTTCTTCGTTATAAATACGATTTGGTCCGTTCAAAAGCCTACAACTCATAAATTACATACTCTACGCGTTCATATAAGAATTTTACAATTTTGAATCCGTTAACTCCAAATTTACTTCTAAGTTCATTTTCGAGCGTTCGTTAAACGCTTCCGAGCATTCAATACTCATTTTCTTCATTTTAAGTTGGAATCCGATAATTCTTGAGCCCACGACTCTTAAATACCCTAGCTCATGTGTTGACATTGAAAACCAACATTTTCAAGTCTCACAGCAACTTTTGACTATTAATCCGAAATTTCTACGTTTTCGACATTTAACGTCTAATTCCGTAAAATTTGTCATAACTTCGTTACTAGTGTTCTATATACCAAATCAAATGGAACACTCCATTAATTTCATATCTACATCTTAACCAAGCAAGATGCACATATTCTAATAGTGATGGTGTTCAATTTGTCCATCAACAACCATGTTCCTAAATCAATATTTCCTACGGTTTAAACTTACGTAAACCCTTACGATTTACATTTATGCATGACTTATAATTGTTTTACTCATTACAAGCCATCCTTATTCCTCCATAAGAGGCATGCTCCACCAATTTATGATTCTTTATAATAAAGAAATCAAAAGAGATGGAAAACTATTATTAATGTAATGTTACCATTCCAATCTTTGTGTTCTTGCTAAAATCTCTAATGAGAAGCTTCAAAGTAGGGTAATCTCTTATTTCTAGCTCTCTCAATAAAAGTTTGACAACTTTGAAAAACCCTCAAATGACCAACATATGCCTTTCTTTTATAGGTAATTCAAATGGAGGGTAAAATGGTCTTTTCTCCCCACCTCCTTACTATTCACTACTTCATCACCAAGTAATTTACTTGGTGATCAAGTAGAACACTTAACTTGCTCACCAAGTGGCAGGCCCACACTAGTCCATGGGTCATCCCAATGGGTTTCCCCATGGGTTTTACCCATTCGGTGACCCATCGGTTCAATCCACGGTTCGATTTTTTGGATTGGAATTCATTAAACATAACGTTGGGCCTTGACTTGGGCTTAAACACATAATTCATTAGGCTTGATTAATAAATTACTTGGGCTTGGTATAATCCAAATCCAATTGGATTATACTAAGTCCTAAACTCTAAGTCCATTACCCCAATCGTATTCTACACGTATAATTTACGTATTCTCTTCGTATAATACTCGTACGATATTTGTATTGTACTTCATATTAAATCTTCATATTATACTCGTATACTAAATAGTATCATACTCGTATAACGTAGGCATAATCATTATCGTAATTCATTATACAAAGCTCATTCCCTTCTCGGAAATCATTCTTCTCAACCCTTAGGTTTTAAGTCCACAGGTAAAAACTTCATTTTCCATAAATGAAATATTATTAGATATTCCATCTCATCTTAATATCCTATCATTACGCATTTCTCGGAATTTCAAACTTAATTCTTGATCAGAAATAGATGAATAGTGTTTTTACAGGAATTTTTCGAAATTTTTTTATTTTCGTCTTGGAAATTCAAAACAATTAATTCTAGCACATAGCCAGATTACTAACCACATTCACACATTCTAGGTTATAGAACGACCTTCACATAGCTTACTCACATAAATCATCAATTAAATTCATTTAATTCACATAATCAAATAAAAATTTAATTGTCATATAAAAATCAGATTTTCTCTGGCGTAACATTCTCCCTCCCTTATAAGGATTTTGTCCCTAGAATCTCTCTTATAATTACATAAATAAATGAGGAAAATTTTCATTCATTTTACTTTTGAGTTCTCCATATCACCTTCACCGAAGGTATTATCTTATTTCTCAAAACTTGTTCCTTCCTATCAACAATTTGAATTGGAAATTCTTCATACGATAAATCTTTCTCTATTTGGATAGATTCATACTCTATTACGTGTTTATAGTCCTACTTATAGGGATGCAACACAGACACGTGAAACACATTTTCAATGCGTTCCATTTCTGAGGGTAACGCTACTTCATAAGGTACCTCTCATACCCTTCTTAAAATCTCAAAAGGTCCTATAAACCTTGGACTTAACTTCCCTTTCTTCCCAAAACATATCTTCCCTTTCCAAGGTGATATTTTCAGAAAGACATAAGACCCTACATCAAATTCTTTCTTTTCTCTATGAGGATCGACATACTTCTTTTGCCTATTTTGAGCCGCTACCAATCGAGCACGTATTAGCGTTACTATGTCTGCCGTCTGTTATAATAATTCAGGCCCCAACATCCGACGTTCACCTACTTCATCCCAACATAGTGGAGTTCTACACTTGCTCCCATACAACGCTTCGTAAGGAGGCATGCTTATACTAGCGTGAAAACTATTATTTTACGTAAATTCTACCAAAGGTAGATGGTCATCCTAACTCCCTTTCAAATCCATAACGTAAGATCTTAACATATCTTCTAGCATTTGAATTATTCGTTCACTTTGTCCATCCGTCTGACGATGATACGCCGTACTCAATCTCAACTGCATTCCTATTTGCTCTTGTAAACTTCTCCAAAAGTTCGATGTGAATTGTGGATCACAATCTGACATAATCGAAACAGGTACTCCATGTCTTAAAATAATTTCCTTGACATAAAGCTTAGTTAATTGTTCTAGGTTATACCTAACTCCTATTGGCAGAAAGTGAGCCAATTTCGTTAATCGATGCACTATTACACAAATAGCATCGTATCCTTTCCTTGTCATTGGAAGTCCCACCACAAAGTCCATTGTAATGTGCTCCCATTTCCACTCTAGAATTTCTAAAGATTGCAACAACCCACCAGGTCGTTGGTGTTCAGCAATAACTTTCTGACAAGTTAAGCCTCTACTAACATACTCTGCTATCTCCCTTTTCATGTTCGGCCACCAAAAGTTCTGACGAAGGTCTTGATACATCTTCGTACTACCGAGATGTATCGAGTACCTCAAACTATAGGCTTCACTCATTATCTCTTCGTTTAATTTGGAATTATTTGGAACCCAAATTCTTTCTTCAAAATGAAGTAATCCCTCCTTATCGAGGTTATACTTAGTCTTTTCTTCATCTTCTATCCTCTTCTTCATATGTTCGCATTCCTCGTTGCTCAATTGCACTTCCTTAACACGTTCCATTATTTTCAGTTGAGTCTTCATGGAAAAAAACATCTCCTCTACTTCACCCGGTAATTTAACTTCTAGTTCCATCCTTGCCATCGCTGTTACTAACTCATTCTGAGCCGTTAACATTGACAGTTTCTCTCTACCCTTCCTATTTAGTGCCTCGGCTACTACATTTGCTTTCCCCAGATGATATAAGATATCAAAATTGTAATCTTTTATTAGTTCCAACCACCTTCTCTGCCTCATATTCAACTCCTTCTGTGTAAAGATATATTTCAGACTTTTATAGTCCGTGTATATCTCACACGTCTCACCATATATGTAAGACCCCGAAAATTTTTAAATAAAAAGGAATTTCCTTTATTTATTATTTTGAAATAGTAAGGGTTGATTTGATTAATGTGGATAGTTAAGGGTTAAATACGCAAATATTTCAAAATAAGCAAGTGGTTATAAAATATTCATTATCGCTTGGGAATATTCGTTTGGTCGTGGAATATTAAATCTTTTGTCGGGGAATATTAAATGCAGCCAATGCCCATGTGTGGGCCCCATAACGGAAAAGCGATTGGATGAAGAAAACGACAAATATAAGTTGTTTTTAAATAACAAATAGTAGTTGTTACCTTTAATACTTGTTGGAATACCCGGTGGTTAAAACACACTAATACGTTGTTGAACAAGTAGCACACGGTATTGCACCAATTATTGATTCTTACGTGAAGAAGGCACTACTCAATAATGGTTACGATAATTCTTTCATTGATTATTTTATTGAGTTAATAATTGCTGCGTTGATATTTTATATTCATTGTTGTTTCAATAATTGTCATTACACAATTTTTCATTATCGAAGCAATAATTCATATTATCTGAATAATATTATTAGATAACATTATTGGCAATGTCTAGAAAGTTACATCTAAGGAGAGGTTTGGTCACCTAATTGCGGCGCCAAGAAGAAGAAATTCTTATTGGAAAGCCCCTCTTTCTGGAACCCGCACGATTGTCAATATTGTGATTACGTAATATTATTTGTGAATAATTAATTATTGATTTATATGATGAGGAAAATATTGATTTTATGTGAATATAGATGGAGAAAATTTTAAAATGACAATTGTTGAAAATTAATATTTTATCTTTTACGATAAAATAATTCATTTAAATATATTATTTTAATAATATATTAACGGTGATATTTTACAACGAATGTGGGATATATGAGTATACTGGAGGAAGAGTATTTTGTTGCAATAAATGTTTAAAACATGTTAAACATGTCGGTGGACCCCATTTATTGATTTGAAATTTGATTATAAACTTGTAAAATCGACTGTTTGTGAATTTCGGTCAATTTCTATTTGGAATTTGGAAAAACTTTCTTACGCAAAGTTGTAGAGAATTGAAATTCCTATAAAAATTCAAGAGATTCGAATTTTCTGATGAAAGGGCTATTTATTATGAATTATCGAAGTTCAAAGTTCAAAAATAATTGATTTTTGGGAGTTTAAAATATTTTTGTAAGAAAAACGTTTTTGTTGTAATTGAGTGGCTCACATGTGTTATAAATGATCTGAAATCAGATTTCTAAGGTGGGCTTGAATATTTTTAAGAAATATTATTATTTTATTAAATTTTACGCTTTGGTGTTCTAAGCATTTTTCTATAAATAGGGTGCTTAGGTTAGAATTGAAAATCACACCCAGAATCAAGTTTTCTCTCTCTATATTATCGGCGTATTCTTGTGAATATTTTGAGTATACTTTGAGTATTGCTAGACGGTGCAAGTTCCTTCAAAGACTATACCCGATATTCTAGCTAAAGTAATTGATCTTTCGAGGTAAGGGATATTATTTTTTTTTCGTAATGATATTATTTCTTCAATATCATTATCTTTGAAATGTTGATCCAAGTTTTATCAAATTTGGAACTTTTTTATGTTGGGGTTACTATTCATGGGTTACTATTCATGATTTACTATTCACGAGTTACTATTCATGAGTTACTATTCACGAGTTACTATTCATGAGTACTATTCATGAAGCGTGAAGAGGTTTTTGTGGAATTCCTATCTTTTGGTGTCGGAGTTACTATTCACGATACTAGCACTATTCACGATATAGCACTTATTCACGTATACGGCACTATTCACGATATACGGTATTATTCATAGAAAAAATAAAATTTCTTCTTTTAGTCTAAAATATCTATTACGGATACTAACTCGATTGTATCCATGTTTTGATCATTCTTGAATTTTACACCACTATGATTATTTTTGAGGTATTTTTGACGTGGATAAAACCAAGTACGAATCCTTAATCCTTAATCCTTGTCATTTTGTTTCACTTTGGATTCGTTTCTTTAAAAAAAATATTTTTCATCATCCTCGGTCTTAAATGATGATATTATGGAATATCTTTGGCTCAGAGCAAAAAGATGAATGATTTCTTAAGAATATCTTTGGCACATGTGCAAAGATGAATGATTTCAAGAATATCTTTGGCCGTAGTGCAAAGATGAACAGTGTTTAAATGAACACGACCAATCGATGAATATCTTTGGCTTGTAGTGCAAAGATGAATATTTGATTTCGGATGTATATTGATTGATGTTACGGGGGATAAAAGATAGATTTATGAACTTTTAAATTCATACATAGAAGATAGTAGTTTGCATTCTCTACTTAACTCTTCTAATGAATTATTATTTCATTGCGAATATTGATTTAAAATTTGTTGTCTATTGTATTCTATTAGATTTTTCCTGTTGAAGACTAACGATAATTTGTTGTATATTATCTTAGTCATAATATTCTTTACTTGAGCTAGTTGAGCTCACCCTTTTCCTTTTTGTTCTATTTTTCTCGGGGAGGTGAGAATATAAGCGAGTACGAAGTCGGGGTATGGAATGAAGGTTTTAGAAAGGATTGCTTAGTAGTCCTCACCATTTTGTAAAATAATGTATCAATAAATGTGATGAGGATTTATTTGAGTATAGATATTGTCTAGAAGATAATATTTGTATTCAAACTCACGATTTCTTGTTGTAATAATAAAGTTGTAGTTGTTTACATACCATGTATTGACAACTCGAGAATAGGTGATGTATACCTATTTTGGGGGTGTCACAGTTGGTATCGAGCTTAGGGATATGATCTCTGGCGGAGATCGGGGAATAGAACTAGGAGGGAGAGATTTAGTAAATCCTTCGCTAGTGTGTCCTACCTAAGCTTATTTGTTAGTTGGTCATATATAGGGATATTATGTGATATATTGATTTCCTTAATTAACCCTTGTTTTATAACAAAGTTTTGAGAATGTCGAATGAGAATATTAACAATGGAAATGAGACCGTGGAGATGCCTCATACTCACCAACGAGGAGAACGATAACAGGTGGCAATGTTCCTCCCGTGAACAACACCATTGAAAGCGAGATGATGAACGAGGGATGTTTAGAAGTTTTTGCGATTCATGCAAAATCGAGACGAGGAAACTCGTGTTCAAAATACTGAGGAGGAAATGATAGCAATTCACGGGTTATCACAAACAAGCGCTTCAAAGAGTTGGGACCACGAAATTTAAGGGAAAGCCAGATCCGATCATGGCGGAAACATGGGTCAAACAAATTACCAAGATATTCGATGTCTTGGGATGCACGGAGAGAACAGAAGGTTCCATTCGCCACCTTTATGTTCCGTGGCGAGGCGACTCACTGGTGGAGTCTGTGAAGCGTACCATCCCACCAAGACTTTTCGGCATGTCTTGGGAGAGACGTTTGAGAGCTATTTAATGACAAATACTTTCACGAAAGTGTTAAATATATGAAGGAAGTGGAGTTCATCGATTGGAACAAAACAACATGGCGGTGTCTCGAAGACGAGGCAAAGTTTGCAGAGTTATCCAGTTTTGCACCTCATTTGGTGGAGAATGAGGAACGTATGACGCGGATGTTTCTTAGAGGTTTGAAACCCGGCATACGTCAATATCTCATTTCTCATAAATTTTCTCTTTATTCGGATGTTGTAAATGTGGCTCAATTATTAGAAGCGAGATAACGAGTACAAACAACCGAGGACCACAACCAGAGGATCGTATCGTAGATAGCGATCAATGTAATAATGATAACTGCGGAGAAAAGAAACAGACGGATAGAAATGGTAACCACTCTGGTGGTAATCATGGCCATGAAAATAGAAGAAGCGAGTCGGGGAGGAGATTTTAAAAGAGGAGATTTAACAACGACCATGTGAAGATGATGCGGTCTTAAGAAGAATCGGTTCTAAGGGAGGAGAACGACCACCCGGTCATATGCTACAAATGCGGAAAAAGAGGACATATCACCAAACCGCCCACAACAGTTCAAGGTATGCTATAATTGTGGAAAGGAAGGACATATCGCTCGAGATTGTGCAATGAGCGAAACCTAGTTCAATGGGGATTTTTGACTCAAAAGATCGTCCCGGAAAAAGTCAAAGTCAACGATTCCGGAAGAGCGTTTGTTGTGATCGGTCATAATGCGAGGAACCCAAACGAGGTGATCACGGGTAAGCTATTTATAAATTCTTGCGAAGTTTATACCTTACTTGATACCGATGCTACCCATTCATTTATCTCTCCCGCATGTGCTCAACGTTTAAACTTGACTCAGGAAATTAGACTTTGACCTATCTGTGGAAACTCCGTTAGGAGAAACTTTCATCACATCCACTGTTTATAAATCTTGTTTGATTCAAGTTGGCACCATTACCTTACCTATTGACCTTATCTCTTTAAAGATACTTGCTTTTGATGTGATTTTAGGGATTGATTGGTTAACTACTCATCATGCCATAATTGATTATTTTCGTAAGGTTGTTAGTTTTCATATTCCTAACCAACCTGTTGTACGAATTCAAGCAACTAAACCATTAAAATCAATCACTGTCATATCTAATCATAAAGCTATTCGTTTATTAAAAAACGGATGTCAAGCTTTCCTAGCCCATGTTATGGATTTGAATAAAGACACGTCAAATTTGAATAATATTCCTGTTGTTATTGACTTTCTGGCGTATTTCAAAGAACTTCCGGTCTACCCCGTAACGTGAAGTTGAATTCTTTATTGATCTTGAACCTGGTACAAAGCCCATTTCTAAAACCCCATATCGAATGGCTCCTATTGAACTTCAGGAGTTAAAGGTCCAACTACAGGAATTGTTGGACATCGGTTTCATTCGTCCTAGTACATCTCCTTGGGGTGCTCCTATTTTATTTGTAAAGAAGAAAGACGGAGTATGCGACTTTGTATTGACTATCGGGAATTGAACCATGTCACCATCAAGAATAGGTATCCTCTACCTCGTATTGATGACTTGTTTGACCAACATTGCAAGGCACAATTCTTTTCAAAAATCGATCTTAGCTCGGATATCATCACCAAGATTAGAATCGAGGATATTCCAAAGACCGCCTTAAACTTCGGTATGGGCATTATGAATTCTTAGTCATGTCTTTCGGACTAACTTATGCTCCTGCGGCTTTCATGGATATGATGAACCAAGTATTCAAGGAATATTTGGATCAATTCGTTGTTGTCTTTATTGATGACATCCTCATATATTCCAAAAGCCGTGAAGATCATGAGCACCATTTGAAGCTGGTACTCCAAAGGCTTCGTGAAAACCAACTATATGCCAAATTGAAGAAATGTGAGTTACGGCTTGAGGAAGTAGCATTCCTTGGGCACGTGGTGTCGAAACATGGAGTATCTGTTGATCCGACGAAGATTGAAACAATACAATGTTGGGATCAACCAAAGTCGGTGATCAAGCACGTAGCTTTTGGGCTTAGTTGGTTATTATCGGAGATTCGTGGAAGGGTTTTCTCGAATCGCTACTCCATTAACTTCACTTAACTTTCGGAAGGATACTAAATTCGTTTTGGAGCGAAGAATGCGAGAAAAGTTTCCAAGAGCTTAAGAGGAGACTTATTTCGGCTTTTGTTCTAACAATACCATCTGGTTCGGATGGATTTGTTATCTCTGATGATGCTTCGGGCAAAGGGTTAGGATGTGTTCTCATGCAACGTGGGAAAGTCATAGCCTATGCCTCGCGACAACTTAAAGAGTATGAGAGGAATTATCCTACTCATGATCTAGAGTTAGCGGCCGATCGTTCAAGCGCTAAAATATGGAGGCACTATCTATATGGGGAGAAAGTGGAGATATATTCGGACCATAAAAGCCTTAAATATTTCTTCACTCAAAAGAACTCAACATGCTGGCGGCGACGTTGGCTCGAGCTATTGAAAGACTACGACCACACTATTCAATACCATCCTGGTAAAGCGAACGTGGTAGCTGACGCATTGAGTAGAAGATCATATGCGGGAACGAGTGTGATGATGTCAAGTATACGCATAGAGCCAACTCTAATAGAAAAAGTTAAGGTTGCTCAAGCCACCAATTTTGAAATGATGCGTATGAAGAAGAAAGTACAAGAAGGAGCTATTCGAAGCGAGAATTGATGAAGAAGAATACTTGAGTCCACTCTAGACTTTGTGTTCCTAACGACTCTGATTTGAAGTACAAGATTATGATGGAGGCACACAATACGCCATTTGCAATCCATCCTGGAAGTACTAAAATGTATCGTGATCTTCGACATACATTTTGGTGGAATAATATGAAGAGAGAGATTGCAAAGTTTATCTCAATGTGTTTAACTTGCCAGCGTGTAAAGGCGGAGCATCTTGTACCTAAGGGTCCGTTGCAACTACTTGTGATTCCGGAATGGAAGTGGGAACACATTACTATGGATTTCGTTACGGGTCTTCCTACGGTTTCTCAAGGCATCAATGCTATTTGGGTTATTGTTGATAGATTAACCAAGTCTGCTCATTTCTTGTCGATACGGGAGACTTATTCCCTTGAACGTCTTGCTAATATGTACGTGAATGAGATTGTGAGGTTGCATGGCATGCCTGTATCCATAGTTTCGGATCGTGACCCAAGATTCACTTCAAGATTTTGGGTTAGCTTGCAAAATGCTATGGGCACGGATTTTGCGATTTAGTTGACATACCATCCCCAAACGGACGGACAATCGAGAGAGGACTATTCAAACTCTTGAAGATCTATTAAGACTCGTGTCCTAGACTTCAAGGGTAGTTGGGATAAGTATTTACCATTGGTGTAATTCTCCTACAACAACGAAGTTATCGAGCAAGTATAGGTGTGGCTCCATTTGAAGCATTATATGGACGAAAATGTAGTTCTCAATATGTTGGGATGAGGTGGGTGAAGCAACATTGTTGGGACCCGAGTTAATACGTATGACTCACCGAAAAGATCCAAATGATTCGACAACGTATACAAAGCGGCACAAGATCGACAAAAGAGTTATGCGGATCTTCATCGAAAGGACATGGAATTTAATGTGGGGATCATGTATTGTTGCGAGTTGCTCCATGGAAGGGAGTTACAAGATTTGGGAAGAGAGAAAGCTCAATCCACGATTTATTAGTCCATTTCAAATTCTTGACCGAGTAGGAAATGTAGCCTATATAGACTTGCGTTACCTCCGAGGTATGTCTCGTGTTCATAATGTGTTTCACATATCTGTGCTTCAGTAAATATGTGAAAGACCCGAACCACGTTATTGAGTTAGAACCAGGACGAGATAGCCAAGACTTAACGTGTGAGGAGGTACTGTCAAGATCTTGGATAGGAAGGAGCATGTCCTACGCTACAAGAAAAGGTCATACCACAAGTTAAAGTTTTGTGGAGGAATCATGCTATAGAGAAAATGACACAGGGAATTGGAAACGAAAAATGAAAGCGAGGTATCCTCACCTTTTGAAACACACCAGTACGTCACGTCAATTTCGAGGAAAATTTCATAAGGAGGGAGGTTGTAAGACCCCGAAAATTTTTAAATAAAAGGAATTTCCTTTATTTATTATTTTGAAATAGTAAGGGTTGATTTGATTAATGTGGATAGTTAAGGGTTAAATATGCAAATATTTCAAAATAAGCAAGTGGTTATAAAATATTCATTATCGTCAGAATATTCGTTTGGTCGTGGAATATTAAATGCTTTGTCGGGAATATTAAATGCGATGACGGCCTAGCGACCGTGTGTGGGCCCCATAACTTGAGCGATTGGATGAAGAAAGCGACAAATATAAGTTGTTTTTAAATAACAGGCGTAGTTATTCACAGATTATCTTCATTGGAATACCCGGTGGTTAAAACACACTAATACGCGTTGTTGAACAAGAGCACACCGGTATTGCACCAATTATTGATTCTTACGTGAAGAAGGCACTACTCAATAATGGTTACGATAATTCTTGTTCGATATTTTATTGAGTTAATAATTCTTTGCGTTGATATTTTATATTCTTGTTGTTTCAATAATTGTCATTACGGTATTTTCATTATCGAAGCAATAATTCATATTATCTGAATAATATTATTAGATAACATTATTGGCAATGTCTAGAAAGTTACATCTAAGGAGAGGTTTGGTCACCTAATTGCGCGCCAAGAAGAAGAAAATTCTTATTGAAAGCCCCCTCTTTCTGAGGACCTGCACTGGTTGTCAATATTGTGATTACGTAATATTATTTGTGAATAATTAATTATTGATTTATATGATGAGGAAAATATTGATTTTATGTGGATATAGATGGAGAAAATTTTTAAAATGACAATTGTTGAAAATTAATATTTTATCTTTTTCGATAAAATAATTCATTTAAATATATTATTTTAATAATATATTAACTATGATATTTTTACAACGAATGTGGGATATATGAGTATCGAGGAGGAAGAGTATTTTTGTTGCAATAAATGTTTAAAACATGTTAAACATGTCGGTGGACCCCATTTATTGACCAAATTTGATTATAGCACGTAAAATCGACCGTTTGTGGATTTCTTGTCAATTTCTATTTGGAATTTGGAAAAACTTTCTTACGCAAAGTTGTAGAGAATTGAAATTCCTATAAAAACACACGAGATTCGAATTTTTCTGATGAAAGGGCTATATTTATTATGAATTATTGAAGTTCAAAGTTCAAAATAATTGATTTTGGGAGTTTAAAATATTTTTGTAAGAAAAACGTTTTTTGTTGTAATTGAGTGGCTCACATGTGTTATAAATGATCTGAAATCAGATTTCTAAGGTGGGCTTGAATATTTTTAAGAAATATTATTATTTTATTAAATTTTACGCTTTGGTGTTCTAAGCATTTTCTATAAATAGGGTGCTTGGGTTAGAATTGAAAATCACACCGAAACTGAAGTTTTCTCTCTATATTATCGAAGCGTATTCTTGTGAGTATTTTGAGTATACTTTGAGTATTGCTAGATCGGTGTTCCAAGTCCCTTGACACTATATGCACCTTATTCTAGCTAAAGTCTTGATCTTTCGAGGTAAGGGGTATTATTTTTTTCAGTAATGATATTATTTCTTCAATATCATTATCTTTGAAATGTTGATCTGAAGTTTTATCAAATTTGGAACTTTTTCATGTATCCGGGTTACTATTCATGGGTTACTATTCATGAGTTACTATTCACGATTTACTATTCATGAGTTACTTATTCACGATTTACTATTCACGAGTACTATTCATGAAGCGTGAAGAGGTTTTTTGTGGAATTCTATCTTTTGGTGTCGGAGTTACTATTCACGTATACGGCACTATTCACGTATACGGCACTATTCACGTATACGGTACTATTCACCGAAAAATAAAATTTCTTCTTTTCGTCCAAAACATCTATTCTGGATACTAACTCGATTGTATCCATGTTTTGATCATTCTTGAATTTTACACCACTATGATTATTTTTGAGGTATTTTTGGACGTGGATAAAACCAAAGTACGAATCCTTAATCCTTAATCCTTGTCATTTTGTTTCCTTTGGATTCGTTTCTTTAAAAAAAATATATTTTCATCATTCTCACCTTAAATGATGATATTATGGAATATCTTTGGCTGTAGTGCAAAGATGAATGATTTCTTAAGAATATCTTTGGCACCAGAGTGCAAAGATGAATGATTTCTGAAGAATATCTTTGGCCGTAGTGCAAAGATGAACAGTGTTTAAATGAACATGACCAATCGATGAATATCTTTGGCTGTGGTGCAAAGATGAATATTTGATTTCGGATGTATATTGATTGATGTTACGGGGGATAAAAGATAGACGATGAACTTTTAAATTCATACATAGAAGATAGTAGTTTGCATTCTCTACTTAACTCTTCTAATGAATTATTATTTCAGCTGCGAATATTGATTTAAAATTTGTTGTCTATTGTATTCTATTAGATTTTTCCCTGTTGAAGACTAACGATAATTTGTTGTATATTATCTTAGTCATAATATTCTTTACTGAGCTAGTTGAGCTCACCCTTTTCCTTTTTGTTCCATTTTTCTCAGGAGGCGAGAATATAGCAAGTACGAGTCGGGGTATGGAATGAAGGTTTTAGAAAGGATTGCTTAGTAGTCCTCACTATTTTTGTAAAATAATGTATCAATAAATGTGATGAGGATTTATTTGAGTATAGATATTGTCTAGAAGATAATATTTGTATTCAAACTCATAGTTTTACTTTTGTAATAATAAAGTTGTAGTTGTTTCTGTGCCATGTATTAACAACTCAGAATAGGTGATGTATACCTATTTTGGGGGCGTCACAATATAAGTAATGCCTCCATATTTTTAAGGCAAAAACTACAGCTGTGACGCCCCCAAATCCGAGTATCTTCCAACCCGACAGATGGTGCTACACGGTACTCATAACTGTACATTCATTCTATTGAAACGACATCAAAATATGTGTATCAAAGACATTCTTATTACATTAATAATATTACATCTCGTTCCCAGGTTCTAAAACCATTACATTCTTTGTCCATCATACTATGATATATACAACTTACTAGTTTATTACAAGGTAAACTAATCATTCATCTTCGTCTTGCCTTTATCCTTGTCGGATCCCTCAGTTCATTCAATCCTAGCTGCATTCATATGGTTCAAGCAAGAGTGAGTATAACAAGCTCAACAAGTACAATAACTTCTTTTAAACAACATGCTTGAAACACAGGAATCATATATCTTCAATAACTAAACAATAGTTATGAAGTACTATCGATAATTCAAAATAGCACTTCTTTTCCTTCAAAACGCTTTATAATAACAATATTCAGTAAAACATCAATTCTGGCTCCAGACCATGAGCGTTTCATAATTTCTTTGAAAAGGACAACCCGACACTAAGTCTGTAAGTCCGGCATATCTTATGAGCACTTCTGGATGATCAGCCCATAGTACTCTATATTGATCAACACTACATCCTTTAAAGGTATGTACGTTTAAGTTTTGGCAACCTTGCGTGCCCATCGAATAATCGATGAAAATACATTTATTTATTCATACTCAGGCTTACCTTGAATCCATACCAAACAATTGGCGTAGGATAGCGTTCACAATTCTATATTGAAAGACTTGTAAATAAATCAATCAACTCTTCAAGATTAGTCTAGCCGAGGTAAAACTGGCATCGACCCTTTAGTAAAATATTTCATGCATCTCATAACATGAATCACAAAAAACTTGGCTAACAGTGCCTTCAGTGTCTGCTACAATAAAATAACTTTTCCTTTCAGTCTTTACGGTCTCTACAATACATAACCACATAACATACCACATTAGGTCATGAATGAATATACATGGTTCCTAATGAATCTTACCCTTCTTCTCAATCTAATCATGTATTTAGATTTGTTACTATAGGTTCTGGCTTGCCATTATATTTTACATCATTCTTACCAACTTCTTTCTCTTTTATGTCTTACGTGGATTTACTTCATTAATCCAACTCGTTTTGAGTTGATCATCCTTCCTCACGGCTTACTAACATCCTTACGTTATTAATCGAAACTTGATCATCATTTGTTAAGTACATTTATTGTATACCGTTCATGATCACATTCTTATACTTTACGTTCGTCGTTTAACTATTCTTTACACAACATTAAATTCCTAAAGTCATCACTATAATAGTGATTTAGGAAAAGGTTTTTATTATGTTCATTTAGTAATTACATGTCCCATACTTTCCTTGCAACCCATTGGGTTTACAAACAACTTAGTCAACAAAAGTCCACTGCCGGCGCAGCGGCGCCGCATCCCTTTGTACTAGTGGCACTGCGGCGCGAGTATTATACCTTTGAGTGGCACTACAGCGCGACTCTGCAGTGACCACTCCCTTCACACCGGCGCTGCGGCGCGACCTATAAAGCTATGTCTGGCGCTGCAGCGCGACCTAACTCTATAATGCCAAATAAGACTTGCCTCCATTGAAAACTAATGTTTCCAAGCTCAATATCAAAATTTGACTTCCATTCAAAAAAATTCACGAATTCGACGATTATCATCCAATCGTGTGAATTCCGGCAAAACCCTATTACTAACAATTTGATCATCGTTTCAAATGGATTAAATCCATCATACTAACATCTTGATATACACACTTCATTAACTTATAAACAAGATAAGTTATTACTTGTTCTTTGTGAGTTTATAACTGATAAAAGTATAAACTACTTATGACTTCCTTTCTCATGACTTATTATAGATTAAGTCTTTTAACCACCATTCTTGCTTCTTATTATCATACCATCTTATAAAAGTAAACATATGAGTAGTTCATATAAGCTCTTTATAAGTTCATAACTTAATTAAGTTTGAATTACTTATTCATGACTTATACGACTTAAGTCCATTGATTAATCATTCTGTTCATTCCTTAGCATACATGTTCTACCACTACCTACTTCTCTAACAATGGAAGAGAAAGAGATTCATGATTTAAGTTCTTACCATTGATAATCACTTGGTTAATCTTTAATCTCTTTCTTGCTCCTTGAATTCTCAAAGGCTAATTTGTTCTAGCTTTTGTAGCTTTTTCTCTCTAACCAATAAGCTCTCAACTTGTTGGATGAAATGAACAACCAACAAAATGAATATTAAGCTTTCTATTTATAGGACTTCCTAAGGTTAGGGTAGTTTGGTCATTAATCCAACCCACCTCCTAAATCACCTCCTTACTATTCATTACCTAGACATTAAGTTAACTTGGTCTCCACATTTACTTAACTCTTCAGTATACTTGCTTAGCATATAGCTTATACTTTACTTGCTCATCACAACACTTAGCCATTAAGTTACTTGGTTATCACATAAAAGCACTTTGCTTGCTCATCAAACATAAACACTTTACTTAGCCTTTAAGTTACTTAACTTATTCTTTGCTTAACCCTTAAGTCTACTTGCTCATCACACTTATTTCTTGGCCACCAAGATCACCCATGTGATCATTGGTTACCCCATGGATCCTCCTAATCCATTGGATTAATAGTTTAGGCTTAACTTTTAATTAACCTAACTTATACATTGGGCTTGCATTAACAATTCTTTGGGTTTTATCAATATCTTGCATTAGGTTTACACATTTCTACACTTGGGCCTTATCAATATCTCATTGGACTTTATAATTTCTTACGCAATCCTACAAGTCCATTACATTTGGCTTAAAGCCTTATAACGTATAATTTACGTATTAATCTTGTATTCTAACTCGTATACTTATTCATGTACATCATACCTACATTAATGCATACTCGTATAATACTTTGTATCATACTCGTATTCATTACTTCGTATAATACCTATATATTATACGATCATTGGTTTAATTCATCATACACATTTCATTTCCTTCTCGGAACTCCCTTTCCCTAACCGTTAGGTTTTAAGTCCGCAGGCGAAAAACTGCGTTTTCCATAACTGAAATATTATCGGGTATTCTATCTCACCTCGATATTCTATCATTACGTATTTCTCAGAAGTTCAAAAATAATTCCCGAACAGAAATGCGTGAATAGTGTTTTTCAGAAAAAAATCCAGAAAGCTTTTATTTTCGTCTTGAAAATTCAAACACTTTAATTCTATCACGTAGCCAAAATACTACGACGTTCCGACATATCTAGGTCATAGAACGACCTTCAATTAGCTTAATCCCATAAATAATCAATTAAATTTATTTAATCTACATAATCACATAAAAATTTTAATTCTCATAAAAATCCGATTTTTCTGGGGCATTACACTCTTCCCCCCTTATAAGGATTATGTCCCCAGAATCTCGCTAATAATACATACACCATTGAGGAAAATTTTTCTTTTGTTTTACTCTCAAGTTCCCACAATGCTTCTTCGACATTGTGGTTCTTTCATTTCACCTTCAACGAAGGTATTATCTTATTTTTTCATGACTTATCACTTCCTATCAATACTTTGTTTTGGAAGTTTAAATACTTATTAACATATTACACTATCTTCCTCTGATTAATTCTTCCTTTAACTTTAAAATTATTTGAAACTCAAATTCCTCCTTCAAAATAAGATTATATATGATCTTCTCTTTATCCTGCATCCTCTTCTTCACTCGCTTACACTCCTCGTTACCTAATTGTATTTAATTAACTCATTCTATTATAGTGGATTGAGTCTACATTGTGAATAACATTTCTACCTCTTCATTCCGTAATTTAACTTCTAGCTTCGTTTTTGTCATCTCCGTTAGTAACTCATTCTGAGTTGTTAACATCAATAGCTTTTCCCTACCCTTCCTACTTAACGTGTTGTTTACTACTTTTACCTTCAATGTATGACATAAGATATCACAGTCGTGATCCTTTATCCATTCCAATTATCTTCTATACTTCATATTCAACTCCTTCTGTGTGGAGATATATTTCAGACTCTTAGAGTCCATGTATATCTCACACTTCTCCCCGTATAAATACTATCTTCAAATTTTTAATTCGAAAACTACAGCTATCAATTCTAGATCATAAGTAGGATATGCCTCCTCATAAATCTTTAATTGGCGTGATGCATACGTAATGACCTTGCCATGCTATATGAGCATGCAACCCCGTCATCTATGTGAAACATCGAGATACACTATAAAATCCCCCGTATCATCTGATAAAGACAATACAGATGCCTCACTTAACCTTCTTTTTAGCTCCTGAAAACTATTTTCTCCCTTCTCATTCCCAACATACTTCTCAATAACAAATTTTGTCTATCTCTTTAAGCTACAATTCACACGTAGTGAATTACGTAACCAACTTCTCCCTCCGTAGTGTTTTTTAAACTAACTTCAAATGTTCAACGTGATCTTCTGACGTCTTAAATTAGACTAGAATATCACCAAGGATCATTACGACACCCTCGTCCAAATAATATTTGAACACTCTGTGACGCTAATAGTACTTTCAACAATAGCACCTCACAATAGTACTTATCAATTTGCCACTAACTTGCTCGGCACCCCTTACGGAAAGTCTAACTTCTTCACATTAGTTAACCCAAATGACATAACCAGAAACTCATCATAAATATAACAAGTTCTGAACGTCATCTTAGGTACTTCATCCTTCCTTACATTTTACCAATAATACCCCGCACATAAATCTATCTTAGAAAAATACTTTACCACTTTCAACTGATCCAGTAGATCATCGATCCTGGGCACTGGGTATTTACTCTCAACTGCTAACTTACTCCCCTTATGATAGTCGATATGCAAACTTAACAACTCGTCCTTTTCCTTAACATCCTTCTAACTTGCGTCGTGGTTAGACAACAAGAGCGTCGCGGTGTTTGATTACCGTAAAATAATACCTTGGGTTGCTTTAGAAAATTGAAGATTCATACTTTTATTCTAATAATTTATTACAGTTCTATGGTTAATGAACGCATTCATACCGAGAATTACTTCAAATTCTCTCAACTTTATCTGTACTTATTTACCGATACTTGCTTACATACCTTATTCATGAAGCCATTTCCACGAATATAATTAACGAAAGTTATTTCCCCATTCTCTACCTTAGTGTATAAAGGTATATTTTTTTAATCCCTTCCGAGAATGAACTTAATCACTCAGTAAACTCTCATGCTATAAAAGAAAAGTAGCACTCCAATCAAATAGCACATAAGCATTCATTGTATTGACCGAAATGATACCTGCTATTAAATCTGCTGATGTAACCGCATCATGGCTTACTTATGACTACTAACACCTTTACTTTCCTCCGACCCCTTCTTTGTGCAATTTCTTGCCTTGTGGTCTAACGACCCACATACAAAACAACCATGGTTTTTCTTAGATTTAGGACAATTGGGTAATATATGACCCTACTATCCACAGTTATAATAAATCAATTTCTCTTTCAGATAGTCTACTATATGAGTCTTTCCACATGTCTTACATACCTCAATCCTACGCTTAGGATCCCCTTGTTCCCCCTCTAGTATTCTCGGAGTTAAAATTCTTCCTTTTTGACATACTGCCACTACCACTGGCACTCTTTGCCTTGGTTCCTCCCTCTCCCTTGCTTTTATTCCTTCTCTCTTTGTCGTATTGGGTTAACGCCTCACTACCACCCTCTGTTATAATCGCTTCTCTAGAATGGTCCCATAAGAAACACTCTGGAACATCGAAATCCTACTATAAAGCCAAGGTTTCAGGCCCGACTCAAACCTACGAGCCTTCCTCTCCTCAGTCTCCACTTGGTGTGGAGCAAAATTTGTCAATTCTTTGAATTTGGTTGCGTACTGGGGAACCGTCATGTCCCCTAGTTTAAGTTTTACGAACGTAATCTCCATCATCCCTTGCATGTTTCTAGGGAAATAATTCTCGAAGAAAACCTTCTTGAATTGTTCCCACGTTACCCCATCTATTCTAGCCCCACCCTGGTGAGCCTCCCACCAAAAGTTGGCTTCCCATTTTATCATGTAAGTCACAAAAGAAGTCTTTTGCGCCTCACCTACGCTTTATAATAATAAACGCCTTCTCTATTTTCTTTACCCATGCCTGGGCTTATAATAGGTTCGTCGTTCCTTTGAACTCCGGCGGACCAATGCTTTTAAATTCTTTAAAGGTAATCATTCTGGCTAACCTAGGTTCCACAGGTACTCTACCCCCGGTTTAGTTAAATGTAGCCGTTAATAAATTAACGAACTCTTGCATAGGGTTGTTTTGACCGCCTTGATTTTCATTATTATCTATTTACTTATTTCGTTATTATTCGCCTCATAACAACTCATACCATAACAAAGCATATTAAATGAAAACTTCATTATATTCATATGCTTCTTCATAGTCAAAATTATTTACAATTTGCTTCCATAGCCAAAGGCTATTACATTTGTATCCCACAATTGAACTTCTCAAAAGTTGGGATTTACAAAAAGACTACCCTTTTTATACAAAAGAGGGTTTTACGTCACTACACACATATTTATAACTTTAGCTTTCCAATAATGCTTAACAGCGTCCTCGTGTTTCTCATTTGCAATCATCGCTACAGTATCCCGACTAATAGTGTGACGGGTTTGTCCTGACTCCATGGGATGACGACCAACTTTTAGCTTGAAATCCATATGAGCACTCTTATAGATGTAAGACATCTATGCTATCTTCCGGTCTTTCTCCCCCAATTCTTTACGAAGCTCATCGGCCTCCTTCTTAAAATCCCTAGCCTACTCTGTCATAAGCACCTGTCTATCATGCTCTGACTCAAAATCTGCTTCTGCAGACACCTTAGCTTTATGGAGATAATTAATCTCTTCACTTTGATTCTGCACAACTGTACTTAGTTGCATATTCCTATCAAGCACTGCCAGATACAATTCTCTCATTACATCTGGGGGTATTGACTCTAGTGTAGGTACCACCGTATTAACCATTGTTACCTCCATTTCCTCCTCCTCATAGACCATCATATTAAGATATGACGATATATCCATACCTCCTTCGGAGTAGTCCTCCTCAAAAAAGTACTCCACTGTCTCCGACTCCTCTAGAATCACTAATGTTACCTCCGCCACTGGCATGGGTACAGGCTCTACTCTGTTCACAGTTTCTTTGCTCATCGCATGTATATCTCTATACATCAAGCTATCGATCGACATCCTATAATAACACATAAAATGTTGATTAGTACATAACATACCATAGTATAAGCACAAATCACATTTAATTTATTTAAGGTTACTTTCCATCTTTTAAATCTTTCGGTACTGAGTTTCCTCAATACCATTACATAGTATAAGCACAAATCATGTTATATCTCGTTCCCAGGTTCTAAAACCATTACATTCTTTGTTCATCATACTATGATATATACAACTTACTAGTTTATTATAAGGTAATCTAATCGTTCATCTTCGTCTTACCTTTATCCTTGTCGGATCCCTCGGTTCATTCGATCCTAGCTGTATTCATATGGTTTAAGTAAGAGTGAGAATAACAAGCTCAACAAGTACAACAATTTCTTTTAAACAACATGCTTGAAACACAGGAATCATATATCTTCAATAACTGAACAATAGTTATGAATTACTATCAATAATTCAAAATAGCACTTCTTTTCCTTCAAAATGTTTTACAATAACAATATTCAGTAAAACATCAACTCTGGCTCCAGACCATGAGCGTTTCATAATTTCTTTGAAAAGGATAACCCGACACTAAGTCTGTAAGTCCGGCATATCTTACGAGCACTTTTGGGTAATCAGCCCATAGTACTCTATGTTGATCAACACTACATCCTTTAAACTTATGTACGTTAAAGTTTTGGCAACCTCGCGTGCCCATCGAATAATCGATGAAAATACATTTGTTTATTCATACTCAGGCTTACCTTGAATCCGTACCAAACAATTGGCATAGGATAGCGTTAACAATTCTATATTGAAAGACTTGTAAATAAATAAATCAACTCTTCAAGATTAGTCTAGCCGAGGTAAAACTGGCATCGACCCTTTAGTAAAATATTTCATGCATCTCATAATATGAATAACAGAAAACTTGGCTAACACGAAGGGTAGACAAGTGTTTAAGAAAAACTTGCCTTCGGCGTCTGCTACAGTAAAATAACTTTTCCTTTCAGTCTTTACGGTCTCTACAATACATAACCATATAACATACCACATTAGGTCATGAATGAATATACATGGTTCCTAATGAATCTTACCCTTCTTCTCAATATAATCATGTATTTAGATTTGTTACTATTGGTTCTGACTTGCCATTATATTTTACATCATTCTTACCAACTTCTTTCTCTTCTATGTCTTACGTGGATTTACTTCATTAATCCAACTCATTTCGAGTTGATCATCCTTCCTCACGGCTTACTAACATCCTTACGTTATTAATCGAAACTTGATCGTCATTTGTTAAGTACACTTATTGTGTACCGTTCATGATCACATTCTTATAATTTATGTTTGTTGTTTAACTATTCATTACACAACATTAAATTCCCAAAGTCATCACTATAAAAGTGATTTAGGAAAAGGATTTTATCATGTTCATTTAGTAATTACATGTCCCATACTTTCCTTGTAACCCATTGGGTTTACAAACAACTTAGTCAACAAAAGTCCACTGTCGGCACTGCGGCGCGGCATCCCTTTGTACTAGTGGCGCCAAGATCGCTACTTTCCAAAGACCCCTACCCAATCGTTTTATGGCTATAGGGCTGGCAGAGTATTATACCTTTAGAGTGGCATTTGCAGCACGACTCTCAGATGACTCACTCCTTCACACCAAAGGTCATGGCCCGACCTATAAAGCTATTTGACTTTGTTAACTATTTTACTTTGTTAACTAAAAATTCACCTATTAGTCCATTTTTAACAAAAATGATAAACGTTCGTGAACGTTCAACGCTCGTTTCTTCATTCTAAGTCAGAATTCGGTCATTCTCGAGTTCGCAACTCTATAATGCTAAATAAGACTTGCCTCCATTGAAATCTAATGTTTCCTAGCTCAATATCAAAATTCGACTTCCATTCCGAGAATTTCACGAATTCGACGATTATCGTCCAATCGTGTGAATTCCGGAAAAACACTATTACTAACGATTTGATCATCGTTTCAAATGGATTCATTCCATCATACTAACATCTTGATATACATACTTTATTAACTTATAAACATGATAAGTTATTACTAGTTCTTTGTGAGTTTATAACTTATAAAAGTATAAACTACTTATGACTTCCTTTCTCATGACTTATTATAGATTAAGTCTTTTAACCACCATTCTTTCTTCTTGTTATCATACCATCTAATAAAAGTAAACATATGAGTAGTTCATATAAACTCTTCATAATTTCATAACTTAATTAAGTTTTAATTACTTATTCATGACTTATACGGCTTAAGTCCATTGATTAATCATTCTTATCATTCCTTAGCATATATGTTCTACCACTACCCACTTCTCTAACAATGGAAGAGAAAGAGATTCATGGTTTAAGTTCTTACCATTGATAATCACTTGGTTAATCTTTAATCTCTTTCTTGCTCCTTGAATTCTCAAAGGCTAACTTGTTCTAGTTTTTGTAGCTTTTTCTCTCTAACCAATAAGCTCTCAACTTGTTGGATGAAATGAACAACCAACAAAATGAATATTAAGCTTGCTATTTATAGGACTTCCTAAGGTTAGGGTAGTTTGGTCATTAATCCAACCAACCTCCTTAATCACCTCCTTACGATTCATTATCTAGACCTTAAGTTAACTTGGCCTCAACATTTACTTAACTCTTAAGTATATTTGCTTAGCACATAGATTATCCTTTATTTGCTCATCACAATACTTAGCCATTAAGTTACTTGGTCATCACATAAAAGCACTTTGCTTGCTCATCACACATAAGCACTTTACTTAGCCTTTAAGTTACTTAACTTATTCTTTGCTTAACCCTTAAGTCTACTTGCTCATCACACTTATTTCTTGGCCGCCAAAATAACCCATGTGATCATGGGTTGCCCCATAGATCCTCCTAATCCATTGGATTAATAGTTTAGGCTTAACTTTTAATTAACCTAACTTATACATTGGGCTTGCATTAACAATTCTTTGGGTTTTATCATTAGCTTGCATTGGGCTTACACATTTCTACACTTGGGCCTTATCAATATCTCATTGGACTTTACAATTTCTTACTCAATCCTATAAGTCCAATACATTTGGCTTAAAGCCTTATAACGTATAATTTACGAATTAATCTTTTATTCTAACTCGTATACTTATTCATGTACATCATACCATCATTCATGCATACTTGTATAATACTTTGTATCATACTCGTATTCATTACTTCGTACAATACCAACATATTATACGATCATTGCTTTAATTCATTATAAACATTTCATTTCCTTCTCGGAACTCCCTTTCCTAATCGTTAGGTTTTAAGTCCGCATGCGAAAAACTGCGTTTGCCATAACTGAAATATTATAGGATATTCTATCTCACCTTGATATTCTATCATTACATATTTCTCAGAAGTTCAAAAATAATTCTCGAGCAGAAATGCGTGAATAGTATTTTTTGGAAAATTTTTCAGAAAGCTTTTATTTTCGTCTTTCAAATTTAAACACTTTAATTCTATCACGTAGCCAAAATACTACGATGTTCCGACATATCTAGGTCATAGAACGACCTTCAATTAGCTTACTCCCATAAATAATCAATTAAATTCATTTAATCCACATAATCAAATAAAAAATTTAATTCTCATAAAAATCCAATTTTTCTAGGGCGTTACAACAGCTGCCAATTCTAGGTCATGAATAGGATAGGCCTTCTCATAATCCTTTAATTGATGTGACACATACGCAATGACCTTGTCATGCTGCATGAGCACGCAACCCAGTCCTCTATGCGAAGCATCACTATATACTACAAAATTTTCCGTATCATCTGGTAAAGACAATACAGGTGCCTCACTTAACCTCTTCTTTAGTTCCTGAAAACTATTTTCGCATTTTTCCGTCCACACATACTTCACCGACTTCCTCGTCAAATTTGTCAATGAAGTAGCTATTTTAGAAAAGTTCTGGATGAACCTTCTATAGTATCCCGCTAACCCTAGAAAACTACGAACCTCAGTTGGAATTTTTGGTTGTTCCCACTCATTAACTGCTTCTACCTTTGCTGGATCCACAGAGATGCCATCTTTATCAATGGCATGTCCTAGAAACTGCACTCTCTCGAGCCAAAATTCACACTTTGTGAATTTCGCATATAACTTCTCCTTCCGTAGTGTCTCCAACACTATCCTTAAATGTTCAGCATGATCTTCTGACGTCTTAGAATAGACTAGAATATCATCAATGAACACTACGACGAATTTGTCTAAATACTACTTGAACACTCGGTTCATCATAGCCATAAATGCGGCTGGCGCATTAGTCAACCCAAACGACATTACCAGAAACTCGTAATGACCATAACGAGTTCTAAACGCCGTCTTAGGTACATCCTCCTTCCTCAGATTTAACTGATGATACCCCGTACGCAAATCTATTTTAGAAAAATACTTTTCCTCTTTCAACTGATCAAATAGATCATCGATCTTGGGCAACGGGTATTTATTCTTAATCGTTAACTTGTTCAACTCTCGATAGTTGATACAAAGTCGTAATGACCCATCCTTTTTCTTTACAAATAATACCGATGCTCCCCAAGGAAACACACTCGGTTGAATGTACTTCCTATCTAATAGTTCTTCTAATTGAACCATTAACTCCTTCATCTCAACTGGTGCCATACCCGGTAATAGATCAATCACAAATTTGACTTCCCTATCCGGTGGAATACCTGGTAATTCCTCCAAAAATACATCCGTGAATTCTTGAACTATAGGTATCTGGTCCAAGTATGCTCCCACTCTTTGGGTATCTACAACATGGCACAGATAACCTACAAACCCCTTTCTCAACATCTTCCTTGCTTGCATCATCGTTAGACAACAAGAGCGTCTCGGTGATTTACTACTGAAGAACACCACCTTGGTTTTCTTAAAAAGCCGAAGGTTCACACTTTTTATATGGCAATCTATTATAGCCTTATGGTTATTCAACCAATCCATACCAAGAATTACATCAAATTCTTTTAACCTTATCGGTACCAAATCTACTGATAACTTATTCCCTCTAATATTTACGCAACAATCCTTATGAATATGTTCATGGGGATTATTTCTTCGTTTGCTACCTTAACGTCTAAAGGTATTGCTAACTTTTCAGGGATTAAACCTAATCATTTATCAAATTCACATGCTATAAAAGAACAAGTAGCACCTGAGTCAAATAACACATAAGCATTTATTTCATTGACTGGAATGATACCTGCTATTACAACAGATGATGCAACTGCTTCTTGGACAGTCAAATTAAACGTACGGGCTGAGAGTCTACCCGTCGATGGTGTTGGTCCAGTAATAGCTAATTTACCACTACCAGAACCCTTATTTCCCTTTAACCCTTTCTTCAGGCAATTTCTTGCCATGTGGTCCAACGATCCACAAATAAAACACCCATAATTTTTCTTAGGGTTAGGACAATTGGGTGATAGATGTCCCTCCTGCCCACAGTTGTAGCTAACTGATTTCCCTTTTAAACAGACTCCCAGATGAGTCTTTGAGCATGTCTTGCATGCCTCCATCCTACGTTTAGGATATCCTTGTTTCATCCTAGTATTCCCAGGGTTAAAGCTTTTCCTCTTTGGCATAATGCCACTACCGCTGGAAACCTCTACCTTATTTCCTATCTCACCTTTATTATTATTCTTCCTTTCCTTGTTGTATTGAGACAATGCCTCACCACCACCTTCGGCTATTACTGCCTTTTACAGAATGGTCCCGTAGAAAGCACTCTGAAACACCGAAATCCTACTGTAGAGATAGGGTTTCAAACCCTGCTCAAAACTACGAGCCTTCCTCTCTTCTGTGTCCACCTGATGTGGAGCAAATCTCATCAATTCATTGAATTTGGTGGCATACTGGGGAACTGTCATACCCCCTTGTTTAAGTTCCAAAAACTTAATCTCCATTCTACCTTGCATACTAGTAGGGAAGTAGTTCTCGAAAAATACTTTCTTGAACTGTTCCCATGTAACTGCCTCTGTTCTAGCCCCACCTTGGTGAGCCTCCCACCAGAAGTTGGCCTCCCCTTTCATCATGTAAGTCGCAAAAGAAGTCTTTTGCTCCTCACCCACGTTTGTGATAACAAACGCCTTCTCTATCTCTTTTACCCATGTCTGGGCCTCCAAGGGGTCCGTCGTTCCTCGGAACTCTGGAGGACCCACACTTTTGAATTCTTTAAAGGTAGTTTTTCTAGCTACCCTAGGTGCTACGGGAATTCCTCCCCAACTTGGTTAAATGATGTCGTTAATAAATTAACGAACTCTTGCATAGGGTTATTAAGACCCCCCTGATTTTCATTATGAGACTCAGCCTCTTGGTTACGCTGTCTCCTTCTTGGCGGCATAATTCTGATTAAATAAATAAAGTTTCATTATTATCTATTTAACTACTTAGTTATCATTCTCAAATAATAACTCATGCCACAACCAGCACATTAAACAAAAACTTCATTATATTAATATGCTTTCATAGTCAAAACTATTTACACTTTGTTTCCATAGCCAAAAAGCTATTACATTACTATCCCCCGATTGACATCTATAAAAATTAGGATTTACACAAAAAAAGACTACCCTTTAATTATATAAAAGAGGGTTTTACGTCACTACACATATACAAAAAGATCTAATGATCTACTAACACTGCCTTACGGCATTCTCATGTTTCTGATTTGCTAAAATTGAAACAATATCTCGACTAATCGTATGTCGAGTCTGCCCTGACTCAATAGAATAACAAGCAATTTTCAGCTTAAAATCCTCGCGAGCACATTCATGGATGTACGACATCCTAGCAATCTTCTGGTCTTTTTCAACCAGTTTCTTTTGAAGCTCTATAGCCTCTTCTTTATAATCCCTTGCCTTATACGTCATCAGCACTTTCTCATCGTGCTCCAACTCAAAATCTGCCTCTGCAGACTCCTTCGCCTCATATAGGGAGGTAATCTCCTCATTCTGTGTCTGCACCACCGTGCGCAGATGCACATTCCTATCAAGCACTGCCAGATACAATGATCTCATTGCATCTGGAGGTATTGACTCCTGAGTAGGTACCACCGTATTAATCGATGTTACCTCCATCTCCTCCTCCATATCTATCATCATATTCAGATATGATGTTATTCCCATTGTTTCCTCGAAGTACTCCTCCTCAGAAATGTACTCTTCTGGATAAGAATCTTTTGGAACCACTATTGGTACCACCGCCACTGCCATAGGTACTATCTCCACTCGGTTCACTGACTCTTCACTCACCATGTGAATGTCTCTATACATCAAGCTATCGTTTGACATCTACAAAACACATAACATGTTTATTAGTACATAATACACAATAGTATAAGCACAAATCACATTTAATTTATTTAGGATTAATTTTCATCTTTTAAATCTTTCGGTGCTGAGTTTTCTCAATACCTTATTAACTCATTCGACTCGAATTTCTTTCTTTGGACTTTACCTTCTTTACGAGGTTATTCGCCTAAGGTTCTTCCCCCCTTAAGTTTTATAACCTAATGCTTTGATACCAACCTATGGTGCTACACGGTACTCATAACTATACAATCATTCCATTGAAACCACAACATAATGAATGTAATTACTATCTTCTTATTACAATCAAAGTGAAATCCTTTCCCAGGTTCATAAACCGATTACATCGTTCGTTGTTCGTAAATATAATACATACAATCAAACTAATCTATTACAAGATAGTTAACTATCCGTCTTAGCCTTGCCCTTATTTCTTTTAGCATTCAAAGTATGCTCGACTTTAACTGCAATCATATAATTCACGCAAGAAGTGAGCATAACAACCTCAACAAGTCTAACAAAGAATAATATCAATACCACATTCGTGAATTATATTAAAATCTTCAATAACTGAACAAATAATCATGGAGTATTACGAAACATTAATACTTAACAATTCATAACATAAATTCCCAAAGTATATAATAGTTTAAGAATTCTGAACCGGTCGAGAGACCATGAACAATATCTTTCTGTTTTCATACTTGAAAAGGACATCACAGCACTAAGGTTGTACATCTGGCATTTCTTACGAGCACTTCTAGGTGATCAGCCAATAGTACTCTATGTTGATCAACATTCATCCGTTAAACGTATTTACGTTTAAGTTTTGGCAAACTCGCGTGCCCATCAAATAAACGATGAAAAATACTTTTATTTGTTCATAGACAAACCTTACCTTTAAATTCGTACCATTTACTTTGCATATGATAACGTTATTATTTCTATATAGAAAGACATGAATACAAATCAATCTATCTCTTACGAATAGTCTAGCCAAGTTAAAACTGGCATTCACCCTTTCTTTAAAATTATTCATGCAACTCATTACAATGAATCACAGAAAACTTGGCTATCATGAAGGTTGGACAAGCATTAAGAAAACTTGCCTACAAGCGTCTTCAAATAATTTATTCGATTGTTCTCAGCCTTTACAGAATCTACATGATATATGCACATAGCACACTATAATTAGCTACCAAACAATAAATCACATTGTTTATACCAATTTCTTTCTCTTCTATGTCTTATTTGACTTTATTTTATTAATAAGGTCAATTCGACTTACTACCCTTCATCCCTGATTGTTAACGTTCTTACGTTACTAACCAAACTCAATTATCATTGATGAAGTACCAATGTCGATTTCAGTTCACGGTTTATTATTTACACTTTTTGTTCTTCGTTATCATACTAACAACTTGCTTCAATTTCTAAGTTCATAGCCATATACACTAGTATATGTAACATAGAAATAGTTTTAGTATATTTATTAAGTATATAAACTTATCCCATATTGGTCTTGAAACAATTGGAGTTCAAACCTAACTTGTCTAACAAATGCCTGCGACGGTAATATGCATGTGGCCCTTTCTATGAAACACCTTGGCTTGCATGTGCCATTTCTGATTAAAATTAAGCCCTTGCTCAAGGCCATGGGCGAAACTCCTTTGTATGAATGGTGCTGTGAAGCTACTCTTCAGTATGTCATTACACTGTGCTTGGCGCTGCGGTGCGGCATAACAAGCCTACAACTCATAAATTACATACTCTATGCATTCATATAAGAATTTTACAATTTCGAATTCGATAACTCAAAATTTACTTCTAAGTTCATTTTTGAGCGTTCGTTAAACGCTTTTGAGCATTCAATACTCATTTTCTTCGTTTTAAGTCAGAATTCGACAATTCTTGAGCCCACAACTTTTAAATACCCTATCTCACGTGTTGACATTGAAAACCAATGTTTTCAAGTCTCGCGGGAACTTTTGACTACTAATCTAGAATTTCTATATTTTTGACGTTTAACGTCTAATTTCGTAAAATTCGCCATAACTTCGTTACTAGTGTTCTATATACAAAATCAAATGGAACACTCCATTGATTTCATATCTACATCCAAACCAAGCAAGATGCACATATTCTAATAGTGATGGTGTTCAATTTTTCCATCAAGAACCATGTTCCTAAATCAATATTTCCTACGGTTTAAATTTACGTAAACCCTTACAATTTACCTTTATACATGACTTATAATTGTTTTACTCATTACAAGCCATCCTTATTCCCCCATAAGAGGCATGCTCAACCAATTTATGATTCTTTATAACAAAGAAATCAAAAGAGATGGAAAACTATTATTAATGGAATATTACCTTTCCAATCTTTGTGTTCTTGCTAAAATCTCTAATGAGAAGCTTCAAAGTAGGATAATCTCTTGTTTCTAGCTCTTTCTCTCTCTCTCTCAATAAAAGTTTGACAACTTTGAAAAACCCTCAAATGACCAACATATGCCTTTCTCGAAAATCATTCTTCTCAACCCTTCTCGAAAACGTAGGCATATTAAATCTTCATATTATACTCGTATACTAAATAGTATCATACTCGTATAACGTAGGCATAATCATTATCGTAATTCATTATACAAAGCTCATTCCCTTCTCGGAAATCATTCTTCTCAACCCTTAGGTTTTAAGTCCGCAGGCAAAAACATCATTTGCCATAAATGAAATATTATTAGATATTCCATCTCGTCTTAATATCCTATCA
This sequence comes from Panax quinquefolius, assembly GCA_020205615.1. NCBI lineage: Eukaryota > Viridiplantae > Streptophyta > Magnoliopsida > Apiales > Araliaceae > Panax > Panax quinquefolius. The sequence continues at coordinate 47,039,134 of CM035153.1, forward strand.
TTATGCGTTTCTCAGAATTTCAAACTTAATCCCCGAGCAGAAACAAATGAATAGTGTTTTTACGGGAATTTCTCGAAAAACTTTTATTTTCGTCTTAGAAATTCAAAATAATTAATTCTAGCACATAGCCAGATTACTACCCACATTCGCACCTTCCAGGTCATAGAACGACCTTCACATAGCTTACTCACATAAATCATCAATTAAATTCATTTAATTCACATAATCAAATAAAAATTTAATTTTCATATAAAAATCAGATTTTCTCGGGCGTTACATTCTCAGACTCAGGCGAAAAACTGTGTTTGTCATAACTTAAATATTATTACATAATCCATTATTCCTTATTATTCTATCATTATGTATTTCTGGGAAGTTCAAAAATAATTCCCGAGCAGAAATGTATGAATAGTGTTTTTCAAAAAACATTTCTGAAAGCTTTTATTTTTATCTTGGAAATTCAAACACTTTAATTCTCTCACGTATCCAGAATACTATGATATTCCAACATATTTAGGTTATAAAACAACCATCATCTTACTTACTCATAATAATAACATATAATATGATTTTATTCATTATTTAATCAAATAATATTATTTTACAATGAATCCAATTTTCTTGGTCGTTACATCCTTTAGCCCTTATAAGGATTTTGTCCCCAGAATCTCGCTAACAATTACACAAATAATTGAGGGTAATTCTTCTTTATCTTTTCTTCAAGTTCCCACGTTGCTTCTTCAGCATCGTGGTTCTTCCATAACACCTTTACTGAAGGTATAACTTTGTTCCTCAGAACTTGCTCTTTTCTATCAACGATTTAAATATGCATTTCTTCATATGTCAAGTCCTTCTCGATATGAATAGGCACATACTCTACTACGTCCTTATTATCTCGCTTATAAGGACGTAACAAAGAGACTTGAAACACATTATGTATTCGTTCTAAGTCTGGAGGTAATGTTACCATGTAAGCTACTTCTCCTACCCTCTTTAATATCTCGAAAGGTCCTATAAACCATGGACTTAACTTTTCCTTCTTTCCAAAGCATATATTTCCTTTCAAGGGAGATACCTTTAGAAATACGTACGAGCCTACCTCAAATTCTCTATTAGCTCAATGCGAATCCGCATACTTTTTCTGTCTGTCTTGAGGTGCTACCAGACGCATTCGTATCAATTTCACTATATCCGTTGTCTGCTGCACCAATTCTGGTCCTAGAATTCGACGTTCTCCCACTTCATCCCAACACAATGGTGTTCTGCACTTCCGTCTATATAAAGCTTCGTAAGGCGGCATGCCTATGCTCACATGATAACTGTTGTTATAAGCAAACTCTATTAACAGTAGATGATCATCCCAACTACCCTTTGACTGCGTTCCCATCTGTTCTTGCAGACTCCTCCAAAAGTTGGATGTGAATCGTGGATCACGATCTGACACTATCGAAACTTGTACTCCATGTCTGGAAATAAGTTCCTTAAAATAAAGTTTAGCTAACTGATCTAAGTTAAATTTAACTCTCATTTGCAAAAAGTGAGCCGACTTCGTCAACTGGTCCACTATTACCCAAATAGATTCATACCCCTTCTTAGTAATAGGAAGTACCACCACAAAGTCCAACGTGATATGATCCTAGTTCCACTCTGGAATTTCCAAGAACTGTAATAAGCCGATTGGTCGTTGATGTTCGGCCATAACTTTCTGACAAGTTAAGCACTTACTCACATATTCTGTTATCTCTTTCTTCATGTTTGGCCACCAAAAACTCTATCGAAGGTCTTAATACATCTTAGTACTACCAGGATGAATCGAGTACCTCAAACTATGAGCTTCTTATAACACCTTCTCCTTTAATTTTGTCTCATTCAGAACCCAAATTCTTCCTTTAAATCTTAATAATCCCTCATTATCAAGAATGTACTTTAATTCTTTTTCATCGGCTAGCCGCTTCTTCATCTGGTCACACTCATCATTTCTGAGTTGTACCTCCTTGACTCTCTCTACAATGGTAGATTGAATCTCCGTTGTAAACAATCTCTGACCCAATTCACTCGGTAATTTTACTTTTAACTCCATTCTAGCCATCTCTGTTATTAACTTAGTTTGAGTCGTTAACATAGACAACTTTTCCCGACCCTTCCTACTTAAGGCACCGACCACTACATTGGCTTTTCCTTGGTGATACAGGATAACGCAGTCATAATCCTTTATCAACTCCAGCCATCTCATTTGTCTCATATTTAAATCCTTTTGTGTGAAGATATATTTTAGACTCTTATGGTCTGTGTATATCTCACATTTCTCTCCGTATAAATAATGCTTCTATATCTTCAAGGCAAATACTACCGCGGCCAGTTCCAGATCATGAGTAGGATAAACTTTCTCATAATCCTTCAACTGACGTGATGCATACGCAATGACCTTGTCATGCTGCATGAGCACGCAAACAGGTCCTTTATGCAAAGCATTGGTATAAACTACAAAATTTCTTATATTATCGGGTAATGACAATACAAGTTCTTCACTTAACCTTTTCTTCAGTTCATGTAAATTGTCGTCACACTTCTCCGTTCATATGTACTTCACTGTCTTCCTTGTCAAGTTAGTCAACGGAGTAGCTATCTTCGAAAAATCTTGGATAAATCTTTGATAGTATCCCGCTAACCCTAGGAAACTCCGCACCTCAGTCAGCATTTTCGACTATTCCCAATTCATCACTGCTTCCACCTTTGTTGGGTCTACTAAAATTCCATCTCGATCAATAACATGACCTAAAAAATATACCCTTTCTAGCCAAAATTCACACTTAGCTCTCCTTCCTTAGTGTCTCCAATACTAATCTTAGGTGTTTAGAGTGATCTTCTAACGTCTTAGAATAGACTAGAATATCATCAATAAACACTATGATGAACTTGTCCAAATATTGTTTGAACACTCAACCCATCATATCCATAAATGCAGCTGGTGCATTCGTCAACCCAAATGACATCACCAAAAACTTGAAATAGCCGTAACGAGTCCTAAATGCCGTCTTTGGTATATTCTCCTTCCGAACCTTCAACTGATGATACCCCATTCGCAAATCTATCTTAGAAAATTACTTTGCCCCTTTCAATTGATCAAAGAGATCATCGATCCTGGGCAATGGGTATCTATTCTTTATCGTTAACTTGTTCAACTCTTAGTAGTCGATACAAAGTCTTACTGATCCGTCCTTCTTCTTTACAAACAATACTGGTGCTCCCCACGGCGAAACACTCGATTAAATGTACTTTCTATCTAACAGTTCTTGTAACTGAACCATCAACTCCTTCATCTCCATTGGCGCCATACGATACGGTGCCTTATAAACTGGTGTCGCTCCTGGCACAATATCTATTACGAACTCGGTCTCTCTATCTGGAGGAAGACCGTGTAACTCTCTTGGAAATACATCCATGAATTCTTTAACTATAGGTATTTGTTCCATCGTTGGTCCTTGTGACACCCCCAAAATAAGTATACATCACCCATTCTGAGTCGCCAAATACATGGTACATAATACAACTACAAACTTAATTTATACAACTATTAAGTGTCATGTAGAATACGATAAAACATAAGCTGTAAGTTTTAATACAAATATTATCTCCTAGAAAATATCCAAACTCAAATTCAATCTCATTACAATTATTATCACACTATTTCACAGAATAGTGAGGACTAATAAAGCAACCATCTGGACCGTCACTATATTCCCCAACTAATCTCAGCTATATTCTCATTTCCTGAAGAGAACAGTGAAAGAAAAGGGTGAGCTCAACTAGCCCAATAAAGAATATTATGACTAAGATAATGCAGAATAATTTATTATTAGCCTTCAACAGTATAACAACTGATTAAATACAATAGACAACAAGTTTTAGATCAACAACTAGTGCAAATATAACAATCCATTAGAAGAGTCAAATAGAGCATGATATCTACTATCTTTTATGATTTAAAAGTTTACCATCAATTTTATCGCTGAGACTCAACTTAATAAATAATCCACATCACTGAATGATCCATACACTACGGGCCAAGGATATTCATAAGTATCACGACCACGAATTATCTATGCACTACAGGCCAAGGATATTCGTGTTTTCACCAATGGTCATGAACATGCCAAACAATAATTCATCTTTGCACCCTTGGCCAAAGAGAACGCATGGTCATGATCATAACAATAACTGTCGCTGAGACTCAGCTCAATAAATAATCTACATCATGTGTAACATTACAAGTCATGATTACACCGAATAATTCTTGGTCATAATCATACCAATCAATAGTCCATCTGTGCACTACGGGCCAAAGATGACTTTTATAACAATATAAGCATGAGGATGATGACAAAGATATAAGAATTTAATCAACCGAAATCAAGGATAAATATTAAAGACTTTAAATTTATCCAGAGTTTAAAAATATCCAAATTTTCAACCTGATACTGCTTTGTGGAATAAAATTCAAGAATAATATTTTATCAAAAATATTTTGGACAGAAAAGAAATCAATTTCTATTATGAATAGTACCCTGTGAATAGTACTTCATGAATAGTACCCGTACATATGAATAGTGTTGTACGTATGAATATTGACGTATGTATGAATAGTGTCGTATAAATGAATAGTACACATAAATAGTAATCCGACATGAAAAGCTTAAAAATGAACAAGAATGTTCAGAAAAATATCTCAATGAAAAGATACTGGATGAATCGCAAATTTCTAGGATATTATACTAATTTCATGGAATATAGAAGTCAAAACTTAACAAAATGAGTGTAGAATTCAGAATCTGAAACGAAATAATATTACTTACATACTATAGAGTATGAAAGAAAATATTATTTCCTACGAATATTGAACAAAAATAACATCCCTTACAACTGTTGAATGAAAATAATATTTCTTACGAATATTAAACAAAGATAATATTCCTTACGAATATTAAACGAAGATAATATTTCTTGCGAATATTGAAGGAAATAAAATTTCTTACGAATACAAAAAATAATATCGTAAGCGAATATGAAATAAATAATACACCTTACCTTTAAAAGAAGAGTATTCCAACTTGTATAGCGGGGATATTCTTGAAGAAAACTTTCACTATTTTCTACACTCAAAGCTTCTTAAAATTCTGAAGAAATACGCTCAATATTATAGAAGAAGAATTCTCTGATTCTAGTGTGATTTTCAATTCTAACTAAGCATCCTATTTATAGGAGAATGGAATGATACTATTTGAATTTTTTTATCACGGGTGAACAGAAGAAAAGGAATCACGAGCGTTCGACGAAAAACTAATTTTTTTGATTTTACTATGCAGTCACTATGCATAATAAAATATAATATATTCTATTTTTCATAAAAACCAAAACTTATATATATATATATATATATATATTAATCACACTGATACACACAAATCCCACCTGTGAACCCCCCCTGCCACCCATAATCATTTTTTTTCTTCCACCAGACAACTTATATATATATATATATATAATACACACACACATAAACACACACACACACACACATATATGTATAAACAAAACTAAGATAACTTCTCCTTGACTATTTTGAAAAATGGGTAAGTGGGGGTCCAAATAATAAGCAAAATTTACAACATATACTTTATAAAAATCCCCTCAATATTTTTAACAACATTTATTCATCATTATTATAACCCGCAATATTAATAACCAGATTGTTCCCAGGAAAGAGGGGGCTTTCCGATAAGGATTTCTCCCTATTGGCGCGCAATTAGGTGACCAAACCCATTTCTTCGACAGAACTTTCTAGACATTGTTAATTATGCAAATAATAATATGAATAACTTGTCATCTCAATTATTGATTTAATAATATATAAAATATTGGAAATAATTGAATCAATTAACGTGAGATACTATGCAACAATTATTGTAGCAATAATTCAATAAAACTGAGTCACTTCTCACGTAAGAATCAAAAATCAATACCGTGTGCTACTATGCAACCACGCATATTACTATACTTTTACCACCTAGTATTTCAACAGTTTAACGGTAAAACTTTCGTCGCTATTTTTATAAAAAGATATTTCTGTCATTTTCTCATTCTGACAATAATTCTGTTATGGGGTCCACCAATGATTGTGTCGCCGTACACATATTTTCTGTTAAAACGAATATTCCCCGACCAATCGAATATTTTATAACAACTTGCATACTTTGCAAAATTTATAAATATTACCCACAACTATAAAATTATATCAAATCTATACCATAATATTCAAAAATATATTTCAAAAAAATTTAATCTTTATTCATGAATGTTGGGGTCTTACAACCTCCCCTTGTAACGACCCCAAAATTCATATAATTTAATTCTCGACTTTGGTCGTTAACAATACATTCAACCTCTAATTTTACAATATTAAACGATAATACAACCATTGAAATTTGCAGAATAATTAAAATTTTCTATTACAATTAAAATTTTCTATTACAAACTATTCTCGTTCCCAGAACTTTCAACCTTTACATCTAAATATCTCAGAATCATTGTAATATTACAAGAGTCTACATTGCAAAATGATATTATAATTCAACATTAATACATTATTCAGAACCTTAAACATGGTTTAAATAATAATAACTCAGCCAAAGTATATAAATCTTCAAGTATCACATCTGATTCATATCTTTCAAGTAGCACATAACCTTACCTTAAATCTTTAACCTGCAAAAGTTGTTATTTGCAAGGCTGAGCTCGACATCCCAGCAAAATGTAATAGTTTTAATGCATCAAGTAACACATAATAGCATTCTTATCATATATGTCTGAAACATTAAACTAACATAACATACATGGTGCATTTCATATAACAAGTATAAAAATTGAGTCCCTTACTCAATCAACATTCATTATTCAATCAATGTAATCATAAATTGACTTTAATGTTTCATACTTTCAATATATATAGAACACAACATGCTCTTTGCAACAATATTTAAAACAGTTCATCATCAAGTTCACATAACAAATAAGAATTGAAAGACTTGCCTTGATCGTTGTTTACCAATAACAGTTTAACAGCTTACAGTTATCTGCACTTCACGTGTCCTACACAATTATATAATCACACACATCAACTATTAGTCACATAACAACACATAGTAATTGTAATGTAAACTCTACTACACATCTCATAATCTTTCCTATTAATTAGCACACAATGTTCAATTAGATTGTGTTAACTTTTCGACTTATGTAATATTCGAAATCTTGCTAGGAATCATTATTGGTTTTATATTAAACCCATTTCATATTTTTTAATATTCATTTCATTTGACTTAAAATACTTTTTATGTTCATTAACACTTATCACAGCGTTTCGACGTTTATTCGTCACACGCCCAATTTGTCTCTCTTGTGTATGCTTACTATGCTTCTATAACTTATCTAATACATTATTTATTAATGTTAAGCATCATTATGTTTACTAACATTCATGTTTTATAACTTAGAATAACATCTTTTATAGTCAGAAGCACTACACTTGCATACGTGCATGCCCGACGCCCTCCGATTACCCCTGAAAACACAACAGTCTTAAAGATGAACATTTTGAGCATTGTTACACACATCAAATTGAAAAATGTAAAAAACAAAAGTTGTAGGTATACTCGTCCTCGTTCTGGATCATCTTGAATCACCTCAATTAGAGTTGGTATGAAAAGGTTATGCTAATTTTAGTAAACCATGTCTGGTCAATTTTTTTTCCCATAATTTGGCTAGGCAGACTACCCCCCGCCGGGGCGGAGGTTTTTGTACTAGGGGTGCCCACTGGGGCGGGAGTCCCTTCCGTGTTTTTGTGATTTTTGATCTAGAACACTACAGAAAGCCAAATTAGGCCTACAAACTCATTTCTAACAACCATACCAACCTACCCAAGGTGTAATATGTTTACAGAAACATAAACTAATGTTTCTAACACATTTCTAATCACATAAACAACATAAACATCAAGGTTACAACCTTTTTCACTATTTCTATTATTTCTTCTTCTTTTGACATTCATAGCGAAATTGAACACCACGAGTTAGTTTCTTAACCATTTGACACCTTTCCAACTACGTTGTTTTCGTAATTCAACATACGAACAACATATATCATCAATTACAGATTATATCATGACTTCATCATAAATTTTTATTCCAAAATAAGCCCTAATGTATATATATATCAATAAAACTCAATTTCTTCACTTTCAAACATGCTTTCATGAATTCGATACTTCAAAAATCATCTATAGACAACATATAACAGATTATGGAATCCCAATACACATAAAACTAATTTCTCAACAAATTAACCATAGAACTTCAATTACAGAGAACTTAGAAAACAAAACTAAGAACTCGAAACTTTAATATAGATTGCTTAGAGAATCTTGATTAATCTTCTTCCTCTTCTTCGATTCTCAAAATTTTCTTCCCAAATTACAGAGAATTCTCTCCCTTTCTCTATTTCACTCTTCTGTGTTCTTAACCTTAGAAAAATAAGTTACGATATTTACTTAGCCCTCGCCATTACAAATCCAATAGTCTCAAAGTGGCTTATAGAATACAAAGGGTCTCTAGGCCATGTTTGGCTAGAACCCAAAATTCCTTTTTTAATTTATTTTAATACTCCTCTATTATATGGTACATTTGTCACACATAACCAAAACAATCTTATAATTTCATATTAAGTTACATTGTGTTTATTAATAACTTAATTTATCAAATCACTTCTTATCAACATAATAAATTTATTTAATAAATCATTCATCCTCTAATTTAATTATTTAATTAAATTTGAGCATTGTCATTCCATTAGCGTAATAAAATACACACACCGATTATAAAATTGTTTATCATCAATTTACTTAATATCATCATACATGAGTAAATTATTCTATAATAATTTCCATCAAATATTTACTTAATTTAATAAATATCTCAACTAAAATATTTATTTTACTTGATAATTATCTTAACTATTTATAAAATTCATAATTAAATTACATTAACATATTACATTTATAGGTAACACATTACCCTCTCATTTTATCAAAACAAATATATTTACATTAATTCACTATTTTAATTAAGTGAATTACTCTCAATATTTATGAAATTTAATTCATAACAATTGCATTGCCAATAAGGCATAATAATCAAATTATATTATTTTATACTCAAACTCAAAACATCTCATAATAAGAATTTTAATTATTAAATTCCTATTTTAATAACTTATAAAAATTCGGGTTGTCACACCCCTTCTTATGAAATTTCGTCTTCAAAATTAGGGTACATATCTGGTATGTCAAAGAGGTGAGGATACCTTAATTTCATTTCAGATTCTAACTCCCAGGTCATTTCCTCAACATCGTGGTTTCTCCACAAAACTTTGACTTGAGGTATAACCTTGGAGCGTAGAATATGTTCCTTCTTATCCAAGATTTTAACAGGTACCTTTTCATATGTTAAATCTTTCACTATGTCATTTGGTTCTAACTTAATAATGTGGTCGGGTCCTCCACATATTTACGTAACATTGATATGTGAAAAACTTTATGAACACGAGACATACTTGGTGGTAAAGTGAGTCTATAGGCCATAGTTCCTACTCGGTCAAGGATTTCAAATGTGCCAATAAATCGAGGGTTGAGCTTTCCTCTCTTTCCAAATCTTATAACTCCTTTCCATGGAGCAACACGTAACAACACATACTCTCCAACATTGAATTCCACGTCTCTTCGATGAAGATTAACATAACTCTTTTGTTGATCTTGTGACATTTTTATACATTGCCATATCATTTGAATCTTCTCCGTAGTCATACGTACCAATTCTGGTCCCAACAACGTTGCTTCACCAACCTCATCCCAGCATACTAGAGAACGACACTTGCGTCCATACAACGCCTTGAATGGAGCCATGGCAATACTTTCTTGATAACTGTTGTAGTAGGAAAATTCCATTAAGGACAAGAACTTATCCCAACTTCCTCTGAAGTCAAGGACACAGATTCTTAATAAATCTTCAAGAGTTTGAATAGTCCTCTCTGACTACCCGTCCGTTTGAGGATTATAAGCTGAACTGAATCATAAATCCGTTCCCATAGCTTTTTGCAAACTAACCCAAAATCATGAAGTGAATATAGGGTCTCAATCAGAAACTATGGATATTGGAATACCATGCAGTCTTACAATCTCATTTATGTAAATATGAGTAAGATGTTCAAGTGAATAAGTTTCTCGTATAGGTAAGAAATAACCAGACTTGGTCAATCTATCAAAAATGACCCAAATTGCATCTATGCCTTGAGAAACCTTGGGAAGACCAGTAATGAAATCCATAGTAATGTGCTCCCACTTCCATTCTAGAATTTCAAGTGTTTGCAATGGACCTTTTGGCACTTCATGCTCCACCCTGACTCGTTGACAAGTTAAACACCTTGACATAAACTCTGTGATCTCTCTTTTCATATTGCTCCACCAAAATGTATATCGCAGATCACGATACATTTTGGTACTTCCAGGATGGATTGCAAACAGTGTGTTGTGCGCCTCCATCTTGATTTTATACTTTAAATCAAGGTTATTAGGAACACAAAGTCTGGAGTTGACTTGAAGTATTCCTTCTTCATCGATTCTTACTTCCAGAATAGTACCTTCTTGCACTTTCTTCTTTATACGTATCAGCTCCAGGTCTCTAGCTTGAGCATCTTTAACTTTATCGATTAAAGTCAGTTCTACTCATATATTTGCCATCATCACATCGGTCCCTGGAGTCTTTAACTATATCTCCATCCTTTGCAAGTCATACAAAATAGTCCTTTGCGTTGACAATATCGCACTTATACCCACATATGATTTTCTACTCAATGCGTCAGCTACTACGTTTGCTTTTCCAGGATAGTATTGAATAGTATGATCATAATATTTTAACAGCTCAAGCCAACGTTATTGCCACATATTGAGTTCCTTTTGGGTGAAGAAATATTTGAGGCTTTTATGATCCGTATAGATCTCCACTTTCTCCCCATACAGGTAATGCCTCCAGATTTTAAGTGCGAAAATGACAGCTGCCAACTCCAGATCATGAGTAGTATAATTCCTCTCATATTCTTTGAGTTGTCATGAGGCATAGGCTTTGACTTTCCCATGTTTCTTGAGAACACATCCTAACCCTCTGCCTGAAGCATCCCTATAGATGACAAATCCCTACGAACCAGATGGTATTGGTAGAACAGATGCTGAAATGAGTCTTCTTTTGAGTTCTTGAAAACTCTTCTCACATTCCTCGTTCTAACTAAAATTTGTATCTTTTTGAATCAGCTAAGTTAATGGAGTAGTGATTCGAGAAAATCCTTCCACGAATCTCCGATAATAAACAGCTAAGCCGAGAAAGTTACGTACTTCGGTCACTAACTTAGGTTGCTCCCAAATTTGTATTGCTTTAATCTTCACTGGGTCAATAGATATTCCGTGATTTGATACCACGTGCCCAAAGAATGCTACTTCCTCAAGCTAGAACTCACATTTCTTGAACTTAGCATATACCTTATTTTCACGAAACTTTTGGAGTATCAGCCTCAAGTGATGCTCATGATCTTCACGGCTTTTGGAGTAAATGAGTATGTCATCAATAAAGACTGTACAAAATGATCAAAATATTCCTTGAATACTCGGTTCATCATATCCATGAAGGCAGCAGGAGCATTATTCAATCCAAAGAACATGATTAGGAATTCATAATTCCCGTACCGTGTTCTGAAAGTAGTCTTTGGAATGTCATCAGTTTTAATCTTTAACTGATGATATCTGGAACAAAGATCGATCTTTGAAAAGAATTTGGCACCTTGCAACTGGTCAAACAGGTCATCAATGCAAGGCAATGGGTACCTATTTTTGATGGTGACATGATTCAACTTTCGATAGTCAATACAAAGTCGTATACTTCCATCTTTCTTCTTCAGGAATTAAATAGGAGCACCCAAAGGAGACGTACTAGGACGAATGAAACCGATATCTAACAATTCCTACAATTGGGTCTTTAACTCCTGAAGTTCAATAGGAGTCATTCTATATGGGGCTTTGGAAATGGGTTTTGTATCGGGTTCAAGGTTGATACAAAATTCAATTTCACGCTCCGGGGGTAGGCTAGGAAGTTCTTCAGGGAATACGTTAGGAAATTTATTAATAATAGAAATATTATTCTAATCTGACATATTTTTGTTTAAATCTGTGACATGGGCTAAGATAGCTTGACATCTGTTTTTCAATAAATGAATAGATTTATGGCTTGATATGATAGTGATTAACTGTAGTGGTTTGGTTGCTTGAATTCTCATAATAGGTTGATTAAAAATATGAAAGCTAACAACCTTATGAAAATAATTAATTTTTTCATGATGAGTAGTTAACCAATCAATCCCTAAAATCACATCAAATACAAGTATTTTAAAAGAGATAAGATCGACAGGTAATGTGTGGTTGCTGATTTGGATCAAACAAGACTTATAAACAGTGGATGTAATGAAGGTTTCTCCCAACGGAGTTTCAACAGATAAGTCAAAGTCTAATTTCTCCAGAGTTAAATTTAAACGTTGTACGCAAGTAGGAGAAATAAGAGAATGGGTAGAACCGATATCAAATAAGGTATAAAGATCGCTAGAGTTTATGATTAGCTTACCCGTGATAACCTCATTCAGATTCCTTGCTTTTTGGGAGGTCACGATAATTTACACAAACTATTTACACGTATCTCATCACATAATTAACTCAAATAGTTAAATTAATCTAAACCAACTATTTACATATATCTCATCACATAACTTAAAATTAAACATGTAGGTATAACACATATACATCTAATAATAGAAATCACACAAGAGTTTCACATAAAATCATTTATTGATAATTAGTAAATTACATAATAATCTCGGATATTACATTATTTGTAATATCTGTATTTATGATAAGTTAATAATTATCATGTAATGAATTACTTAAAGTTTCTCGAATCTGGGGAGGTAGACAACTTTGATAGAATACTTTTGCTTAATTAATACATTAAGTAGTTTGAATGAATGTTATCGTGGAACACCAAGTACGGGTTGCAAGTAGCCAAATTTGGGGCCATCATAACATGGTATCAAAGATTTAGGTTAGAAACTTTAGGAGGGGATACCTTATGCTATAACTATGATGCCCCCAAATTCGGGTATCTTACAACCCGACATATGGTGCTACAATGTACTCATAACTATAAAATAATTCCATTGAAACAACATCAAAATGAGTGTATTAACTACATTCTTATTATAATTATAATAATAAATCCATTCCCCAGGTTCTGAAACCGTTACATTATTTGTTCATCATAATATGATTCATACAACATACTAGTCTATTACAGGATAAACTAATTATTCATCTTCTCCTTGCCTTTATCTTTAATAGAACCCTTGGTTCGCTCGACCTTAGCTGCAATCATATGAATCAAGCAAGAAGTGAGCATAACTAGCTCAGCAAGTCTAACAATATATTATATAAATACACTTCGTGAATCATATGATTATTCATCAATAACTGAACAATAGTTATGAAGTACTATGGAACATTGAATATCACTTCTCATCTCATAAAACAATTTCTAAGTACATATAGTAACTTAGAAATTCTGAGTAGGTCAACAGACCATGAACATTCTCTTTACTTTTTATTCATGAAAAGGACATTCTGGCACTAAGACCGTACATCCTATATTTCTTACGAGCACTTCTAGGTGATCAGCCTATAGTACTCTATGTTGATCAACATTCATCCGTTAAACGTATTTACGTTTATGTTTTGGCAACCTCACATGCCCATCGAATAAATGATGAAAATGCATTTATTTGTTCATAGACAAACTTACCTTTGAATCTGTACCAAATACTTGGCATAGGATAACGTTGTCATTTCTATATCGAAAGACTTATAAACAAATCAATCTAACTCTTAAGAATAGTCTAGCCGAGTTAAAATTGGCATCGACCCTTTCGTAAAACAATTAATTCATCTCATAACATGAATCACTGAAAACTTGGCTAACACGAAGGTTAGACAAGCGTTAAGAAAACTTGTCGTCAAGCGTCTTTAAATAAATATTCAACAATTCTTGGTCTTTATAGTCTCTTCAATACATAATCACATAACATACCACATTAGGTCATACACAATCATGTAAAGTTCCTAATGTATCTTACCCTTCTTCTCAATCTAATTGTTCATTAGATTTATTAGTATTCGTTACGACCATCGCATTACCTCGTTCTTACGTTTTATCACATTGTTCTTACCAACTTCTTTTTCTTCTATGTCTTAAGTGAATTTATTTCATTAACAAAGGTCAATTCGACTAATTAATCTTCCTTATGACTTATTAATGTTCTTACGTTACTAACCGAAACTCGATCGTCATTGGTTAAGCAAACTTATTGAATACCATTCACGTTATCGTTAACAACTCTTACTTGTAATTCTCAATGTTATAGTCATCATCGAGGATGCTACTTTAAGTTAATTAAGTAATTAATTCATCATCAATCAACTATCTTTCATTTCATATACTTAACTGAACTTATTTCATTAACAAAACTCGTTTCAAGTATTTATCCGCCCTCATGGCTTATTATCGTTCATCGTTTCACTATTAATAACTTACGTTCAATTAATTTTTCTTTAACCTTTAGTTGTTAACTTAAGGTTATAAACATCCTTTCATAATGATACTTTAGGTTAATTCAAGTATATAATTCACCCTTCATTCACTTCCTTATTCTTTATATTCATAAGCCTTCTTTTTAGTGCCTTACAATATGTTCACGCTGCGGCGCCTGTAATGTCCCGAGAGTTTGAGAATATAGTATATGATAATGATCCTTAGAGAAAGATAATGAAAGAGTCAAAGAATATGTAATACTCAAATATAATTGAGTCTAAGTACAAGTTATGAAATAAAACTTACAAGAATTTATTATGAAGAATGGTTGTATTGGTAATAAATAAAACCTATATTAAGGTAATGTGTTGAAGATATTCAATGATAAATTTTGAAAAGAGATTTGGTGAAAATCGAGTAAGGGAAATTTCTTTGATTCCGAGGACTGGGATGTGATAACCTAATTTTTTATAAGTTATTAAAATAATAATTTAATAATTAAAATTCGTATTATGAGATGTTTTGAGTTTAAGTATGTATATATACGTGCTATATATTTTGAGATATGTGATTTGGTATGAAGAGAAATATATATTCATATATTGTGAAAGTGAGGTTTAATAGTTAATTTAACTATTGAGGAGAGTAAATGAAATTGTTACGAATACAAAATTGATTGAATTTTATTAGTTAATTAAGTTGAAAACTATATTATGAAATAATATAATTTGATTATTATGCTTCATGGAATTTTTATGAATTAAATTTCATAAATATTGAGAGTAATTCACTTAATTAAAATAGTGAATTAATGTAAATAAATTTATTTTAAAAAATGAGAGGGTAATGTTTTACATATAAATGTAATGTGTTAATGTAATTTGATTGTGAATTTTGTAAATAGTTAAGATAATTCTAGTAAAATAAATATTTTAGTTGAGATATTTATTAAATAAAGTAAATATTTGATGTAAGACCCTAAATTTTTTTAAATAAAAGGAATTTCCTTTATTTATTATTTTGAAATAGTAAGGGTTGATTTGATTAATGTGGATAGTTAAGGGTTAAATACGCAAATATTTCAAAATAAGCAAGTGGTTATAAAATATTCATTTTGTGGGGAATATTCGTTTGGTCGTGGAATATTCAAATCGCTTTGTCGAGGAATATTCGTAATGACTACAAGTAGCCATGTATGGGCCCCATAACTGGAAAGCGATTGGATGAGGAAAACGACAAATATAAGTTGGTTAAAAATAACGGTATGTAGTTGTTACCGTTAAGATCATTGGAATACCCGTGGTTAAAATACGATGTCTGGCGTGGTTGCACAAGAGCACTACGGATTACATGCAAAGATTGTTGAATTATTGATTCATACGTAAGATGGCACTACTCAATAATTTTCACATGAAGTTACTTGCTCAATATTTTATTTTATTGATTCAATAATTGTCATATTGATATTTTATATTATTGTTGTTCAATAATTGTCACCGCATGATTTTTCCATTATCGGATCAATAATTCATATTATTTGAATAATATTATTAGATAGCATTATTGGCAATGTCTAGAAAGTTACATCGAGGAGAGGTTTGGTCACCTAATTGCGCCAAGAAGGAGAAATCCTTATCTGAAAGCCCCTCTTTCCTGAACCTACCGGTTGTCATAATTGTGATTCTCGTAATATTATTTGTGAATAATTAATTATTGATTCATATGATAAGGAAATATTTATTTTATATGAATATAAATGATGGATTTATTTATGTGGTTATTAATGAAGGAATTAATGTTGAGGTGTTTTATCAGTATTTTATCAGATTGGAGGTATTAAAAATTAAATCAGGGGTTTTGAGATATATTGCGGGGGTTATAATTTTTAATCCGACCGTTGGATTGTGGTAATTTTTGTGTATGTTATACATACATAAGTTGAGTATATGTCCACAAATTTTGAACCGTTAAAAATGCACGAATGATTTGTTATGAATTTTAAGAGGTGTCTGATTCAGAAATTAGGGTTATAATTGATTTTGGTGGAAAATTCTAGAATTGAGTGGGCCCCACTTGTGGTTGGCGAAGAAATGTGCTGAATTTTATTTCAAATGTGGTGGGTGACAATAGTAGCAGGTAAAGCCATCGTGTAGCAGTCAAGTCTGCTTTCTACGGGGCTAACATTTTCCTATAAATAGAGGGCTAAGTTAGAATTGAAAATCACACCGAAACAAAGTTTTCTCTCTCTCTCTCTATATTATTGAGCGTATTTTATGAGTATTTAGATACTTTGAGAGTTCTTGATCGAGACAAGTTTCATTCAAAGATCACTCCACCTTCTTTCCTTAAGTAATCGATTCTTTGAGGTAAGGGATGTTATTTTTTTCGTAATGATATTATTTCTTCAATATCATTATCTTTGAAATGTTGATCTGAGTTTTTATCAAATTTGGAACTTTTTCATGCTCGGGGTTACTATTCATGAGTTACTATTCACGAGTTACTATTCATGAGTTACTATTCACGAAGTTACTATTCACGAGTACTATTCATGAAGCGTGAAAATGTTTTTTTGTGGAATTTCTATCTTTTGGTGTCGGAGTTACTATTCACGATATCACGACTATTCACGATATCTGACACTATTCACGATATCTGCACTATTCACGTATATGGCACTATTCATCGAAAAATAAAATTTCTTCTTTTCGTCCAAAATATCTATTCTGGATACTAGCTTTGATTGTATCCATGTTTTGATCATTCTTGAATTTTACACCACTATGATTATTTTGAGGTATTGTTGGACATGGATAAAACAAAGTACGAATCCTTAATCCTTAATCCTTGTCATTTTGTTTCACTGGATTCGTTCTTTAAAAATATTTTTCATCATCCTCAGTCTTAAATGATGATATTATTGAATATCTTTGGCTCAGTAGTGCAAAGATGAATGATTTCTCAAGAATATCTTTGGCCCATAGTGCAAAGATGAGCGGTGTTTAAATGAACATGACCGATCGATGAATATCTTTGGCCTTTAGAAAAAAAGATGAACAGTGTTGAGATGAACATGACCGATTGATGAATATCTTTGGCCTGTAGTGCAAAGATGAATATTTGATTTGAGATGAATATTGATTGATGTTACGAGGATAAAATATTGATGATGGATTTGTTAAATTCATAGATTATAGTAGATTTCATTCTCTACGTAACTCTTCTATGAATTATTATTTCATCATGCGAATATTGATCTCGAAACTTGTTGTCTATTGTATTCTATCGATTTTTCCTCGTTGGAGACTAACGATAATTTGTTGTATATTATCTTAGTCATAATATTCTTCTTGGGCTAGTTGAGCTCACCCTTTTCCTTGTTGTTCCATTTTTCTTCTCAGGAGGCGAGAATGTAGCGAGTACTAGTCGGGGTATGGAATGAAGGTTTTAGAAAGGATTGTTTAGTAGTCCTCACCATTTTTGTAAAATAATGTATCAATAAATGTGATGGGGATTTATTTGAGTATAGATATTGTCTAGAAGACAATATTATATTTAAACTCACAGTATATATTGTCGTATTTCACACGACATTTGTATTATTGAAGTTGTAGTTTGTTTCTTGTACCATGTATTTGGCGACTCAGAATGGGTGTTGTGTATACCTATTTTGGGGGCGTCACAGTTGGTATCAGAGCTTAGGGATATGATCTCTGGCGGAGATCGGGGAATAGAACTAGGAGGGGAGAGAAGAGTAAATCCTTCGCTAGTGTGTCCTACCTAAGCTTATTTGTTAGTTGGTCAGTATATAGGGATATTATGTGATATATTGATTTCCTTAATTAACCCTTGTTTTATGACAATGAATTGAGAATGTCGAATGAGAATATTAATAGTGGTGTAAATGAGACCGTGGAGATGCACTGTATTTAACAACGAGGAGAACGTGCAACAGTCGGCAATGTTCCTCCCGTGAACAACACCATTGAAAGCGAGATGATGAACGAGGGATGTTTAGAAGTTTTTGCGCTCATGCAAAATCGATTTAGAGGAGACTCGTGTTCAAAATACGAGGAGGAGAAATGATAGTAATTCATGGGTGGTCACAACCAACCAGTTCAAAGAGTTGGGACCACCGAGTGCAGGGAAAGCCGATCCGATCATGGCGGAAACATGGGTCAAGCAAATTACCAAGATATTCGATGTCTTGGGATGCACGAAGGAAACGAAAGTTCCATTCGCTACTTTTATGTTTCGTGGTTGGCGAGGCGGACCTCTTTGGTGGGAGTCTGTGAAGCGTACCCATCCACCCGCACTCAGCATGTCATGGGAGACATTTCAGAAACAGTTCAATGACAAGTACTTCCCTGAAAGTATTCGTCATATGAAGGAAGTGGAGTTTATTAGACTAGAGCAGAATAACATGACGGTGTCCCAGTACGAGGCGAAGTTCGCGGATGTTTCTTGAGAGGTTTGAAACCCGACATACGTCAGTATCTCATTTCTCATAAATTTTCTCTCTATTCAGATGTTGTCAGCGAGGCTCATTGTTAGAGCGAGATAACGAGTACGTTCAACCGAGGGACCATAACCAGATCATACCAGAAAATAGCGATCATCGAATAACGATAACCAAATGGAGAAAGAAGAATACGGACAAAGGCGGTTACCACTACGGTGGTAATCGTGGCCATGAAAAAAGAAGAAGCGAGTCGGGAGGAGATTTTAAAAGAGGAGATTCAACAACGACCATGTGAAGGCGTCGGCCAAGAGTAATCGGGTTCCAAGGGAGGAGAAAGACCACCGGTCGTATGTTACAAATGCGAAAAAGAGGACATATCACCCAAACCGCCTACAACAGCTTTAAGGTATGTTATAATTGTGGAAAAGAAGGACATATCGCTTTCGAGATTATGCGATATCGAAACCCACCAATGGAATGGTGACTCAAAAAGATGTCCCGAAAAAGTCAAAGTCAACGATTCTCGAAGAGCGTTTGTCGTGACCGGTCAAAATCTGAAGAACCCGAACGAAGTTAGCACGGTTAGTTAATTATAAATTCTTGCAAGTTTATACCTTACTAGATATCTGGGTTCTACCCATTCTTTTATCTCTCTTGTTTGCGCTCACAACGTTTGAACTTGACTACGGAGAAATTAAACTTTGACTTATCTGTGGAGACTCCATTAGGAGAAACTTTCATTACATCTGTTGTTTAGAAATCTTGTTTGATTCAGGTTGGCACTATCACATTACCTGTTAACCTTATTTCTATAGAGATATTTTCTTTTGATGTGATTTTAAGGTTAACTACTCATCATGCCAAATTGATTGTTTTTTGTAAGGTTGTTAGTTTTCATATTCCTAAGCAACCTCATTATTCAATTCAAGCAATCAAACCATTGTAGTCAAACATTTTCATATCGCTTTCATGAAGTCATTCGCTTTATTACGGATGTCAAGTTTTCTTAGTCCATGTTATGGATTTGAATAAAGACACGTCAGATTTGAATAATATTCCTGTTGTTATTGATTTTTCCTGACGTATTTCCTGAAGAATTTCTTGGCTTACTCCCAAAGTGTGATATTAAATTTTGTATCGACTTTGAACCCGATACAAAACTCATTTCTAAAATCTCATATCGAATGGCTCCTATTGAACTTCAGGAGTTAAAAATTCAACTATAGAATTTGGAACCTGAGCCTTTATCTTGTGACTTCCTTTGTGGAATTCACCTAAGCCAGACTCTCTGTAGGGGACGTCATATTCGTGCGATAGTAAACTGATAGGTGTCATTGTGACGTGCTATCCAAGATTGGGATATGAGTCACAGTTGAGAACAACCTAAGTCGGTAATCGAAATGCGTAGTTTTCTAGGCTTAGTTGGTTATTATCGGAGATTCGTTGAGGGATATTCTCGAATCGCTATTCCATTATCGCAGCTGACTCGTAGAGATACAAAATTCGAATGGAACAAGGAATGTGGGAAGAGCTTCGAAGAACTCAAGAGGAGACTCATTTCAGCACATGTTCTGACCATGCCATCCTGGAAAAGCGAACACGGTAGTCGACGTGTTGAGTAGAAGATCGTATCTGAGTGCGAAAGTACGATATTGTCAAAGACTAATTTCGTATAATTTATAAATAATAGAGATGGAGATGAAAACTCTAGGTACCCACGTGATGATATACGAGTATAATCGACTTTAGTTAAAGTTGCTCAACCACCAAATCCGGAGGATGATGCGTATGAAGAGGAAAGTACAAGAAGGAGCTATTAGGGCGAGAATTGATGAAGAAGGAATACTTGAGTCCACTCTAGACTTTGTGTTCCTAACGACTGATTTGAGGTACAAGATTATGATGGAGGCACACAATACACCATTTGCAATCCATCCTCGGAAGTACTAAAATGTATCGTGATCTTGACATACATTTTGGTGGAACAATATGAAGAGAGAGATTGCAAAGTTTATCTCGATGTGTTTAACTTGTCAACGTGTAAAGGCGGAGCATCTAGTACCTAAGGGTCCGTTGCAACCACTTGAGATTTCGGAATGGAAGTGGGAACACATTACCATGGATTTCGTTATGGGTCTTCCTACGGTTTCTCAAGGCATCAATGCTATTTGGGTTATTGTTGATAGATTAACCAAGTCTGCTCATTTCTTGCCGATATACGGAGACTTATTCACTTGAACGTCTTGCTAGTATGTGCGTAAATGAGATTGTGAGGTTGCATGGCATGCCCATCCATAGTTTCGGATCGTGACCCAAGATTCACTTCAAGATTTTTGGGTTAGCTTGCAAAAAGCTATGGGCACGGATTTGCGATTTAGTTCGGATACCATCCCCAAACAGATTTTGACAATCGAGAGAGACTATTCAAACTCTTGAAGATATATTAAGACTCGTGTCCTAGACTTCAAGGGCGGTTGGGATAAGTATTTACCATTGGTGGAATTCTCCTACAACAACAGTTATCAGGCAAGTATAGGTGTGGCTCCATTTGAAGCATTATATGGACGAAAATGTCGTTCTCCAATATGTTGGGATGAGGTGGGTGAAGCAACATTGTTGGGACCCGAGTTAAATCGATATGACTACCGAAAAGATCCAAATGATTCGACAACGATATACAAAGCGGCACAAGATCGACAAAAGAGTTATGCGGATCTTCATCGAAAGGACGTGGAATTTAATGTAGGGGATCATGTATTGTTACGAGTTGCTCCATGGAAGGGAGTTACAAGATTTGGGAAGAGAGGAAAGCTCAAATCCATGATTTATTGGTCCATTTCAAATTCTTGACCGAGTAGGAAATGTAGCCTATAGACTTGCGTTACCTCCGAGTATGTCTCGTGTTCATAATGTGTTTCACATATCGTGCTTATTAAATATGTGAAAGACCCGAACCACGTTATAGAGTTAGAACCTAGGACGAGATAGCCAAGACTTAACGTGTATGAGAGAGGTACCGTCAAGATTTTGGATAGGAAGGAGCATGTCCTACGCGCGAAAGGTCATACCACAAGTTAAAGTTTTGTGGAGGAATCATGCTATAGAGGAAATGACCCGGGAATTGAAAGCGGAAATGAAAGCGAGGTATCCTCACCTTTTCTAAACACCACGTATACGTCGTCAATTTCGAGGGACGAAATTTCATAAGGAGGGAGGTTGTAAGACCTCTATTTTTTTTAAATAAAAGGAATTTCCTTTATTTATTATTTTGAAATAGTAAGGGTTGATTTGATTAATGTGGATAGTTAAGGGTTAAATACGCAAAATATTTCAAAATAAGCAAGTGGTTATAAAATATTCATTTTGTGGGGAATATTCGTTTGGTCGTGGAATATTCGCATCTTTGTCGGGAATATTCGTATGCGACGACAGCAGACCATGTGTGTGGGCCCCATAACGGAAAGCGATTGGATGAGGAAAACGACAAATATAAGTTGGTTAAAAATAACGGCGTAGTTGTTACCAAGTAAGACTGTTGGAATACCCGGTTGGTTAAAATACGATGTCTGGCGTGGTTGCATGATAGCATAGCACGGTATTACCAGACAGTATTGTTGAATTATTGATTCGCACGTAAGATGGCACTACTCAATAATTTTCACATGTGAGTTACTTTATTCAATATTTTATTTTATTGATTCAATAATTGCTGCGTTGATATTTTATATTATTGTTGTTCAATAATTGTCATTTGCACACGATATTTCCATTATCGGATCAATAATTCATATTATTTGAATAATATTATTAGATAGCATTATTGGCAATGTCTAGAAAGTTCTGTCAAGGAGAGGTTTGGTCACCTAATTGCGCGCCAGTAAGGAGAAATCCTTATCGGAAAGCCCCCTCTTTCCTGAAACGCCTGGTTATCATAATTGTGATTCTGTAATATTATTTGTGAATAATTAATTATTGATTCATATGATAAGGAAATATTTATTTTATATGAATATAAATGATGGATTTATTTATGTGGTTATTAATGAAGGAATTAATGTTGAGGTGTTTTATCAGTATTTTATCGAGTTGGAGGTATTAAAAATTAAATCGTGGGTTTTGAGATATATTATGGGTTATAATTTTTAATCCGACCGTTGGATTGTGGTAATTTTTGGGTATGTTATACATATATAAGTTGAGTATATGTCCACAAATTTTGAACCGTTAAAAATGCACGAATGATTTGTTATGAATTTTAAGAGGTGTCTGATTCAGAAATTAGGGTTATAATTGATTTTGGTGGAAAATTCTAGAATTGAGTGGGCCCCACTTATGGTTGGCGAAGAAATGTGCTGAATTTTATTTCAAATGTGGTGGGTGACAATAGTAGTAGGTAAAGCCATCGGTGTAGTGTCAAGTCTGCTTGGTACGGCTAACATTTTCCTATAAATAGAGGGGCTAAGTTAGAATTGAAAATCACACCGAAACAAAGTTTTCTCTCTTTCTCTCTATATTATTGGCGTATTTTATGAGTATTTAGATACTTTGAGAGTTCTTTGATCAAGACAAGTTTTATTCAAAGATCACTTGAGCCTTTCCTTCCGGTCAATCGATTCTTTGAGGTAAGGGATGTTATTTTTTCGTAATGATATTATTTCTTCATATCATTATCTTTGAAATGTTGATCTCAAGTTTTTATAAAATTTGGAACTTTTTCATGCTCTGGGGTTACTATTCATGAGTTACTATTCACGAGTTACTATTCATGAGTTACTATTCACGAGTTACTATTCACGAGTACTATTCATGAAGCGTGAAAATGTTTTTTTGTGGAATTTCTATCTTTTGGTGTCGGAGTTACTATTCACGTATACGGCACTATTCACGATATCTGACACTATTCACGATACTGGCACTATTCACGATAATGGGCACTATTCATCAAAAAATAAAATTTCTTCTTTTCGTCCAAAACATCTATTCTGGATACTAGCTTTGATTGTATCCATGTTTTGATCATTCTTGAATTTTACACCACTATGATTATTTTGAGGTATTGTTGGACATGGATAAAACAAAGTACGAATCCTTAATCCTTAATCCTTGTCATTTTGTTTCACTGGATTCGTTCTTTAAAAATATTTTTCATCATCCTCAGTCTTAAATGATGATATTATTGAATATCTTTGGCCTGTAGTGCAAAGATGAATGATTTCTGAAGAATATCTTTGGCCTGTAGTGCAAAGATGAGCAGGTGTTTAAATGAACATGACCGACTGATGAATATCTTTGGCCTTTAGTGCAAAGATGAACAGGTGTTGAGATGAACATGACCGATTGATGAATATCTTTGGCCTGTAGTGCAAAGATGAATATTTGATTTGAGATGAATATTGATTGATGTTACAGGGATAAAATATTGATGATGGACTGTTAAATTCATAGATTATAGTAGATTTCATTCTCTACGTAACTCTTCTATGAATTATTATTTCCGCTGCGAATATTGATCTGAAACTTGTTGTCTATTGTATTCTATCAGATTTTTCCCTGTTGGAGACTAACGATAATTTGTTGTATATTATCTTAGTCATAATATTCTTTACTGGGCTAGTTGAGCTCACCCTTTTCCTTGTTGTTCCATTTTTCTTCTCAGGAGGCGAGAATGTAGCGAGTACTAGTCGGGGTATGGAATGAAGGTTTTAGAAAGGATTGTTTAGTAGTCCTCACCATTTTTGTAAAATAATGTATCAATAAATGTGATGGGGATTTATTTGAGTATAGATATTGTCTAGAAGACAATATTATATTTAAACTCATTAAGATATATTGTCGTATTTCACACGACATTTGTATTATTGAAGTTGTAGTTTGTTTCTTGTACCATGTATTTGGCGACTCAGAATGGGTGTTGTGTATACCTATTTTGGGGGCGTCACATTTGATGGAAATTATTATGGAATAATTTATTCATGTATGATGATATTAAGTAAATTGATGATAAACAATTTATAATCGGTGCATATTTTATTATGTTAATGGAATGACAATGCTCTAATTTAATTAAATAATTAAATTAGAGGATGAATGATTTATTAAATAAATTTATTATGTTGATAAGGGGTGATTTGATAAATTAAGTTATTAATAAACCCAATGTATCTTAATATGAAGTTATGACGATTAGTTTGGTTATGTGTGACAAATGTACCATATAATAGAGGAATATTAAAATAAATTTAAAAGAGATTTTGGGTTCTAGCCAAACATGGCCTAGAGACCCTTTGTATTTTCTAACTGCTGAGACTATTGGTTTGTGTAACTGAGGGCTAAGTAAATATACGTAACTTATTTTCTACGGTTAAGAACATGGAAGGTAACAATCTAGATTAAAGTTTCGAGTTCTCTGTAAATTGAGAAGAAAATTCTGAGAATCAAAGAAAAAGAAGAAGATTAATCAAGCTTCTCTAATCATCTAGCTAATTAAAGGTAACAATCTAGATTAAAGTTTCGAGTTCTTAGTTTTTTTTTCTAAGTTCTCTGTAATTGAAGTTCTATGGTTAATTTGTTGAGAAATTAGTTTTATGTTTATTGAGATTACATAATCTGTTATATGTTGTCTATAGATGATTTTTGAAGTATCGAATTCATGAAAGCATGTTTGAAAGTGAAGAAATTGAGTTTTATTATATATATACACATACATTAGGGCTTGTTTTGGAATATAAATTTATGATGAGGTCGTGATATAATCTGAAATTGATGATATATGTTGTTAGTACGTTGAATTACGAAAACAACGAAAGTTGAATGAATCGAAATGGTTAAGAAACAAACTCGTGGTGTTCGATTTCGCTAGAGATGTCAAAACATGAACAATTAGTATGAACATGAGTTTTAAGTTCATATTTGGGTTAGTTAATGTTTATGTTAGTTGATGGGTATTTGGTATGTTGTAGTTTTATGAGTTACAAATCCATAAAATCAAAACTGAGCTAATTTAGATGAGTATAACTCATGTTATGATAATTGGAAGGAGTTGTGGTCTGTGAAATCACGAAGAGCAGAGCCTGAGGGGCTATTCTGCGACCTGGGGCGCAACGGCGCTGCCCCCAAGGTTATTTAGGGCGCAGCTGCACCGGACATTAGTGTTTGGTGCACTCATGTGACCTACTGTAGTAAATTAGGCATAACGTTTTCATACTAATTCCGATTGAGGTGATTCAAGATGATCCGGAACGAGGAAGAATAGACTTACAACTTTTATTCTTTATGTTTTTAAATTTGAGGTTGTTAGGAAGGGTCAAAATAGTCATCTTTGTGACTGTTACGTATTTGGAGGCGATCAGAGGGCGTCGAACGAGCACATACGCAAGTATAGTGCTCCTGACAATGGAATATGTTATTCTACATGATGTAACATGAAAATTAATTATATTATACATGACATATAAGATTTCTTTGCTCATAATAGAAAGCATTGGCATGACTTAGTATGTGTTTTGAAAAGAAACTTAAAGATTTTGAAAACAAACCTTGTGGAAACTTATGTTCTATAAGTTCTGAACTTTGTGGTTTATAAACATGATTGAGTTCAAATATAAATGAGCATGATATGGTGTTGTAGTGTCTTTGTTCATGATTAAATTTGTTAGACCTATGATTAGAGAAATTTCAATAAAAGCTTAGTATAATAAGCTAGTGGACATGAATGCTATAAGATATAGTTTTTGAACTTGTAAAAATGTTAGCAAGACTTAAACACTTGAATGAACTTTGAGTATGAAATATTGTGAGATATAAGTCAAAAGTTAACACAATAAAATTGAACATTATGTATTGATAATAGGAAGGGTTATGAGATGTAGAGTAAAGTTTACATTATAACTACTATGCGTTGCTATGTGAATAATAGTTGATGTGTATGATTATATAGTTGTGTAGGGCACGTGAAGTGCAGATAACTGTAAGCTGTTAAACTTTTATTAATAAACAACGATCAAGGCAAGTCTTTCAGTTCCTATTTGCTATGTGAACTTGATGATGAACTATTTTAAATCTTTATTACAAATAGCACGATGTGTTATATATATGTTGAAATCATGAAATGATAAAGTCAATATATGACTACGTTAATTGAGTAATGAATGTTGATTAAATAAGGAACTCAATCTTTATACTTGTTATATGAACTGCACCATGTATGTTATGTTAGTTCAATATTTGTGAGATGTATGATAAGAATGCTATTATGTGTTACTTGATGCAAGAAAACTATTAGAATTTGCTGGGCTATCGAGTTCAACCTTGCAAATAACCACTTTTGCAAGTTAAAGATTCAAGGTAAAGTTATGTGCTACTTGAAAGACATGAATCAGATGTGATAATTGAAGATTTATACACTTTAGCTGTGTTATTATTATTTGAACCATGTTTAAGGTTCCAAATAATGTATTAATGTTAAATTGTAATATCGTTTTATGATGTAAACTCTTGTAATATTAAAATGATTCTGAGATACTTAGATGTAAAGGTTAATAGTTTTGGGAACGAGAATAGTTTGTAATAGAAAATATTAATTATTCTACAAATTTCCATGGCTGTATTATCGTTTATTGATGTAAAATTAGAGGTTGAATGTATTGTTAACGACCGATGTTGAGAATTAAATTATTTAAATTTTGGGGTCATTACAGCGCCAATTCCTTCATTAATAGCCACGCTACGGTGCCACTCTGCAGTGGCACACCCTCTGGCCTGGCACTACGGCAGTAGTCTTTGAAATGTCATCAGTTTTAATCTTTAACTGATGATATCCGGAACAAAGATCGATTTTTGAAAAGAATTTAGCTCCTTTCAACTGGTCAAAAAGGTCATCAATGTGAGGCAACGGGTACCTATTTTTGATAGTGACATGATTCAACTCCCGATAATCAATACAAAGTCGCAAACTCCCATCTTTCTTCTTTACGAATAGAACAAGAGCACCACAAGGAGACGTACTAGGACGAATGAAACCGGTGTCTAACAATTCCTGTAGTTTGGTTTTTAACTCCTGAAGTTCAATAGGAGACATTCGATATGGGGCTTTGAAAATTGGTTTTATACCAAGTTCAAGGTCAATACAAAATTTGATTTCACGCTTTGGGGGTAGGCCAGGAAGTTCTTCAAGGAATACGTCAGGAAATTTATTAACAATAGGAATATCATTCAAAGATGACGTATTTTTGTTTAAATCCATGACATGGGGTAAGAAAGCTTGACATCCATTTTTTAATAAAGGAATAGCTTTATAGCTTAATATGACAGTGATTGACTTTAGTGGTTTGGTTGCTTGAATTCGCATAATAGGTCGGTTAGGAATAATAAAGCTAACAACCTTCAAAAACAATTAATTTTAGCATTACGAGTAGTTAACCAATCAATCCCTAAAATCACATCAATTCAAGTATTTTCAAAGACATAAGATCGATTGGTAATGTGAGGATGCCGATTTTAATCAAACAAGGCTTTTAAATAGTGGATGTAATGAAGGTTTCTCCAAACGGAGTTTCAACAGATAAGTCAAAGTCTAATTTCTCTAGAGTTAAATTTGAACGTTGAGCGAAAGCAGGAGAAATAAAATAATGGGTAGAACCGGTATGAAATAAGGTATAGACTTCGCAAGAGTTTATGATTAGCTTACCCGCGATAACTTCATTCGGTTCCTCGCTTTTTGGGAAGTTACGAAAAGTGCTCTCACTTGAACCGCCAACTTTGACTTGTCCGAGACAGCCTTTGATGTCATCATTACTGCTGGAATTGACTTTTGCTATAGGGCATATTCCACCCTCAACTGCTTCGTCGTACTCCTGATCCATGATCTGAATCATTAATCTTTGATCTATATCGATTTGGGGTTGACGACAATATACAAGTTAATTCAAAACTCGATGTTAGGTTCTCCCAATTGTTGTCCAAAAAGAGAAATACATATCATCTATGTTAGCCTTCTTGGATCAGACTTCTCTTTCCACATTATCAACGCGTCGTGCGGCTTTTACCCATGCATCCTTCATTCTCACTTGTTTAGTTGTTTCTTCTTTCAGCTGATCCTTGACATTTGAATTCCCAGATTCCAGCTTTATCATCTTATACTCTGCCAAAGAGTGCTTCTGTTCAAGCATCACATATCTGGTAACACAATCTTGAATTGTTGCATCCCTTTGCTCCACGACCGCCTGCCGTTCTTCAGCCTGCTCTTCTAACTCTTAAATACGATTTTGCAGTTCTACATTTCGATCATAAATTTCTCCTAATAAATCCTCCTCAGGTTCTTCTTCTTCCTCACTCTTAGCTGCTACCTCTGTGACTAGCTCGGGTGCAACTATTAATTCTTCACTCACCACATGGATATCTCTAATTTCTTCTTCGCCTGACATCCTACAATCAAGTTTAATAACTTAATTAGTACTCCTCAATAAAATCTTTGTTATAACAAAATATTATACTCCAATATTTATTCTTTAAATAAATCTCCTCGATTCCTCACTTAAAACTCTATATGAGTTCATCTCTTGAGTTGCAGATGTCATTTTCTAACACTGCCACAAAACAAGGGTTAACTGACATGCCACATATTATCCCTATATTCTGACCGACCAGTTAAATAACAAATAAGCGTAGGTAGGTCATACTAGCGAAGGAATTACCCGTCTCTCCCCTCCTAGTTCTAGCCTCACATCTCAACCAGGGATCATATCCCTAAGCTTTGATACCAACTGAGATGCCCCCAAAATAGGTATACATCACCCATTTTGAGTCGCCAAATACATTGTACAGAACTTAAATACAAACTTCATTATACAATACGACAAAAGGAGCTAAGAGTTTTAACACGGATATTGTCTCGTAGACAGTATCCAAACTAAAATAAAGTCCTCATTACAATTATTATTACACTATTTTATAAAATAGCGAGGACTACGAAAACTATAATCTCGGACCGTCACTCCATTCTTTGACTAGTCCCGGCTACGTTCTCATTTCCTGAAGAGAACAATGAAAGTAAAAGGGTGAGCTCAACTAGCCCTGTAAGAAATATTATGACTAAGATAATACAGAATAAATTACCATTAACCTTCAACAGTGTTAAACTGATAGAATATAATAAACAACAAGTTTAACTGCAGCGGAACAAATAATCCATTAGAAGAGTCAAGTAGAGCATGATATCTATTATCTTCTATTTTAAAAAGATCATCATCAATTTTATCACTGAGTCTTAACTCAATAAATAATCCACATCACTGAATTATCCATTCACTATGGGCCAATGTTATTCATTAGTATCACATCCACGTATTATCCATGCACTACGAGCCAAGGATATTCATTAGTATCACATCCACGTATTATCCATGCACTACGGGCCAAGGATATTCGTGTTATCGCCAATTGTCATGATCATGCTAACAACTGTTCATCAATGAACTATAGTCCAATGAAGACTTTTACCACATCATTTGTAACATTACAGGTCATGATTATACCGAAAAATCCCTGGTTATAATCATACCAATCAACAGTCCATCTATGCACTACGGACCAAAGATAACTTTCATCACAATATAAGCATGAGGATGATGACAATGATATAAGAATTCAATTAAATGAAAGGAAAGGATAAATTTTAAAGATTTATAATTTAATTTATCCAGAATTAAATAATGTCCAAATTGTCAACATGATACTGCTTTGTGGAGTAAAATTCAAGAATAACATTGTATCAAAAATGATTTGGACAAAAAAGAAATTAATTTTTGTCATGAATAGTACCATGGGTGAATAGTATCGTAGTGAATAGTACCCCATGAATAGTACTTTAGGAATAGTATCACGTGAATAGTACCCCGACATGAAAAGATTAAAAATTATCAAGAATGTCCAGAATAATATTTTTGTTAAAAGTTATTAGATGAAGCGCAAATTTCAAGGATATTCTACTAATTTCACGGAGTATAGAAGCAATACTTTAACAAAATAAGTGTAGAATTCAGAATCTGAAATGAAATAATATTACTTACATAATACAGAGTATGGAAGAAAATATTATTTCTTACGAATATTGAATAAAAATAATATCTCTTACCTTAAAAAGAGAGTACTTCTGACTGGTAGGGCGGGGATATTCTTAAAGAAATACGCTCAATATTATAAAAGAAGAATTCTATGATTCTGGTGTGATTTTCAATTCTAAACTAAACATCCTATTTATAGGAGAATGGAAGGATACTATTTGAATTTAAAAAATCACAGACTACACAGTAAGGAATCATGGGCGAATTTCGTTCGGTTGAAAAAAAATTAATTTTCACGATGCAGCACTATGCAACCAATAAAATATAATATATTCTATTTTACATAAAAAACATAACTTATTATAATATATATATATATATATATATATACTTTATAACTTCCTATTGATTATTTTGAAAAATGAGTAAGTGGGGGTCCAAATAATTCGCCAAACTTACAACAAATACTTCATAAAAATACCCTCTATTTATCTCAATTTACTTGGTGTCACAAAACACATTTTTAAACAACAATTATTCATTAATAATATAACTTGCAATATTAACAACCAGATCATTTCCAGGAAAGAGGGGAATTTTCTATAAGGATTTCTCCCTATTGGCGCGCAATTAGGTAACCAAATCCCTTTCCTCGACAGAACTTTCTAAACATTGTTAATAATGCAAATAATGATATGAATAACTTTGTCATCTTAATTATTGATTTAATAATATAAAATATCGTGACAATAATTAAATTAAATAACGTGAGATACTATGCAACAATTATTGTAACAATAATTGAGTATAACTGATTGACTTCTCACGTAAGCATCAATAATCAATACCGTGTGCTAGTATGCAACCACACGTAATACTGTACTTTTATCACCGGGTATGTCAACAGTTAACGATAAAAAGTTCGTCGTTATTTTTATAAAAAGATATTTCTGTCATTTTCTAACTCCGACATTAATTCAGTTATGGGGTCCACCGATGATTATGATGTCGTACGAATATTCCTCATAAAATGAATATTCCTCGACCAATCGAATATTTTATTAGAACTTACTTAATTTGGAAAATTTATAAATATTACCCATAACTATAACATTATAACAAATTCACACCTTAATATTCAAAAATATATTTTGAGAAAAATTAATCTTTATTCATAAAAGTTGGGGTCTTACATACATGCACTATATCTAGGCAACAGTGTGTTAGAACTTCCAAGAGTCAATGACTATACTCATCCCATAAGCATCTCTACCAGTAATTGCATCACATTTAAACACAATTTGGCCACTATCATTGATTAACTACTACCTGCCCAACTGTTTGACTTTCCATGCAAAGTTGGTTCTAAGTTATTTACTCCCCAGTGTTAATTTATGGCAAGAATTTTTAGGCAAAACATTATGTCTCTCAAAAGTGACAAACATCTACATCCTTTTGATTTAGAACTAATGAAGTGTGTTTTGACTCAGAATATGCCTTACAATGTCCCATATTTTCTGCTCACTTCATTTGAGTACTGTTATCACAATAATTATCTTGGTTATAGTCTTGTTATTACATATGTCTTTCAACATCTTGGTACTAATGTTCTTAATCACTAAACTCAATTTGTGCAAAGTAGTATCATTGTATCACACCTGAATCTACCTCCAAGACCACTGCTAATCTTTAAACCAACACTGAGTCTCCTGAGTCTCATTTGAATCTATTGTCCTAAATAGATGTAGTTACGCCCCCAAAATATGGCCACACAACCCATTATGGGTCGCCAGATATACGGTACATAATTCAAATACAAACATCATTTATACAACTTTCGTGCAAAATACGACAACACATAAACTGAGAGTTTCAATAAAAATATTATCATGTAGAAAATATCCAAACTCCAATAAAGTCCTCATTAAAATTATTGTCACACTATTTTACAAAATAGTGAGGACTACTATAATAACCATCTCGGACCATTACTCCACTCCCCGACTAGTCCCAGCTACATTCTCGCCTCTTGAGAAGAACAATGGGACCAAAAGGAAAAGGGTGAGCTCAACTAGCACAGTAAAGAATATTATGACTAAGATAATGAAGAACAAATTATCCTTAGTTCCCAACAGTGAAAAATCTGATAGAATATAATAGACAACAATTTTTAGATCAAAAACTGCAGCAAAAATATCAATCCATTAGAAGAGTCAAGTAGAGCATGATGTCTACTATCTTCTGTGATTTAAAAGTCCATCATCAATATTTTATCCCTATAATACAAATCAGTAATAATATCAGATCAATGAATTATCCATGCACTACGGGCCAAGGATATTCGTATGTATCACCAGTGGTCATGATCATGCCGAACAACTATCCATCTATGCACTATGGGCTAAAGAGGACTTTCACCACATCATTTGTCTGTAACATTACAGGTCATGATTATACTA
Source organism: Panax quinquefolius (assembly GCA_020205615.1). NCBI lineage: Eukaryota > Viridiplantae > Streptophyta > Magnoliopsida > Apiales > Araliaceae > Panax > Panax quinquefolius. Next base: position 47,072,897 of record CM035153.1, read on the forward strand.
ATACACAATTCCTGGTCATAATCATACCAATCAATAGTCCATCTATGCACGGCGGGCTAAAGATGACTTCCACTACAATATAAGCATAAGGATGATGACAATGATATAAGAATCAATCAAGTGAAATCAAGGATAAATAGTAGAGATTTATAATTCAATTTATCCAAAGTTATAGAATATCCAAATTGTCAACATGATCACTAATTGTGGAGTAAAATTCAAGAATGATATTCATGTATCAAAAATAATTTGGATAGAAAAAAACCTATTTTATCGTGAATAGTAGCCCGTGAATAGTACTCCAAATGAATAGTACTCGAATGAAATGTACCCCCAATGAATAGTACCCCGAATGAATAGTATTCCAAATGAATAGTACCCTAACATAAATAGTATCCTGCCATTTAATAAGATAGTTCAGACCACTAGTGCAATGATACTTGATGAAGCACAAATTATTAAGAATATTCCATTAATTTCAAGGGTCCTCACTATTTAATAATAAGGTTATGGAAACAAATAATAAATTTATACCATAAATGGAGAAATATAAAAGAAGACGATATCCCTTGATGAGTACAAAATAATTGACATCTCATACGGGTATAAAATAAAATACAAAACTACAAATGGATTTTCATCTTTCATGCGGTAATTTGCGTAGACAGATCATTTTCAAAATTTAATAAATAATTAATACGAAGGGTTATTCACTATGCATGCGATAATCAGCGTAGAAAAGTTGCTCCCACAGATTAATAAAGAATGAATACGAAGGGTTATTCACAGTGCATGGTGTCATCCTCGTAGACAGGTTACTCCCTTAGATTAATAAAGAATGAATACGAAGGGTCATTCACCATGCATGTGATAATCCGCGTAGACAAGTTACTCCCACTAATTAATAAAGAATGAATATGAAGCGTCTTTCACCATGCATGCGGTTATCTGCGTAGACAGGTTACTCCCGCAGAATAATAAAGAATGAATACGAAGGGTTATTCACCATGCATGCGATAATCCACGTAGATAGGTTACTCCCGCAGATTAATAAGGAATAAAATGATAACCCTTATGAAATGAAGTATATAACATCCTTTACGTATACGAAAAAATAATACCCCTTATGAATACAAAAAATAATATCCCTTACCTTAGGAGATTGGATACTAGAATAGTGTAGTGGCAGAATACTCTTATTCTTTCTCTCTTATTCTCTCTATAGTTTCTCTCTCTAGAGTTTAAGTGGATTCGTAAGAAATAATGAAGAAATAAGCTTTTATTTATAGGAGAATGGACTAAATAGTAACTAATTCATGAACGGTCAAGATTAATTTACTATTAAAATAGACGGTCCATATTAATTTACTATTATAACTTCAACCAGCGGTCCATATTGATTTACTATTATAACTTCAACCAGCGGTCCATATTGATTTACTAATATAACTTCAACCAACATTCCATATTAATTTATTATTCTAATTCCAACTGATTGTCTAAAAAATTACCAAATATCCCCATGGTATAAGCCAAACTTATAACAACTGCTTCATAACAAACCCCTCTATTTATATCAAAAATTGAATAAATATTTACCACAAATCACTTATCTTTAATCAACACATTTTTAATCCTTCAACAGTTATTCATCATTTAATATTATAACTCACAATATTGATAATCAGATTGTTCCCAGGAAAGAGGGGACTTTTCGATAAGGATTTGTCCTTACTGACGTGCAATTAAATAACCAAACCCATTTCCTTGACAAAACTTTCTAAACATTGTCAATAATGTAAATAATAATATGAATAACTCTGTCATCTTAATTATTGATTTAATAATATAAAATATTTTGCAGATGATACTATAACAATAATGGAATTAATAATTTGAGATACTATGCAGCAACTACTATGAAAATTATTAAATAAAATTGAGTGACTTCTTACGTAAGCATTAATAATCAAAGATATTGTGCAATATCGTGTGCTACTGTGAAACAACACATATTATTATACTTTTATCACCGGATATTTTAACAGTTTAACGGTAAAATTATTACCATTATTTTTTTATAAAAAGGTTATTTCTGTTACTTTCTATATCTGATAGTTATTTCGTTATGTGGTCCACCAATGATTGCGCCGTCGTACGGATATTTCCCAACAAAAAGAATATTCCTCGACCAAACGAATGTTGTATGACAACTTGCTTACTTTGCAAAATTTGAACATATCACCCATAACTATCACATTATAGCAAATTATCACCTTACTATTCAAAATAATATTTAGAGAAAATTAAATTTTTATTCATAAAAAGTTTTGGTCTTACAACCTACCCTTCTTATGAAATTTCGTCCTCGAAATTGATGTACGTGTCTGGTATGTCGAAGAGGTGAGGATACCTTATTTTTATGTCAGATTCGAACCCCCAGGTAATTTCCTCAATATCGTGGTTTCTCCATAAAACTTTGACTTGAGATATAACCTTTGAGCGTAGAATATGTTTCTTCTTATCCAAATTTTTAATAGGTACCTCTTCATGCATTAAATCTTCTGCTATCTCATCTAGTTCTAATTCAATAATGTGGTTCGGGTCTTCCATAAATTTATGTAACATAAATATATGAAAAATATTATGAACACGAGACATACTTGGTGGTAAGGCGAGTCTTTAGGCCACAGTTCCTACTCGATCGCGAATTTCAAATGGACCAGGGTTGAGATTTCCTCTCTTTATTGATTCTTGCTTCTGGAATAACACCTTCTTGCACCTTATTCTTAATATTTATCAGCTCTAAGTCTATAGCTTGAGCAGCTTTAACTATATCGATTAAAGTCAGTTCTAAATCGTATATTCTTCATTTTCACGTGGTTTCCTAGAGTCTTTAACTCTATATTCATCCTTTGTAAGTTAAACAAAATGGGTCCTTATGTTAACAACATCATACTCGTACCCGCATATGATCTTCTACTTAACGCGTCAGCTACCACGTTCTATTTTCCAAGATGGTATTGAAAGTATGGTCGTAATCTTTTAACAGAACGAGACAACGACTTTGGCACATGTTAAGTTTCTTTTCGATAAGAAATATTTAAGACTCTTATAATCTTTGTAGATCTCCACTTTCTCCCCATACAGGTAGTATCTTCAAATCTTTAGCGCGAAAATGACTGCTGCCAACTCTAGATCATGCGTAGGATAATTTCTCTCATATTCTTTAAGTTATCGAGAGGCATAGGCTATGACATTCCCATGTTACATGAGAACACATCCTAAACCTCTAAATGAAGCATTGTTGTAGATGACAAATACCTCCAAACCTGATGGTATTGTCAGAACATGTGCTGAAATGTGTCTCCTCTTGAGTTCTTCGAAACATTCCTCGCTCTAACAAAATTTTGTATCTTTTTGAGTTAGATGAGTTAAGGGAGTAGTGATTCGAGAAAATCCTTCCACGAATCTCTGACCATCTAAACCTAGAAAGCTACTTATTTTAGTTAATGACTTAAGTTGTTCCCAACTGTGACTCATATCCTAACCTTGGATAGCACTTCACAATGGCACCTATCAGTTTGCCACCGCACAAATACGGAATCCCCTATGGAGAGTCTGGCTTCAGTGCATTCCACAAAGGAAGTCACTAGATAGAGGCTCGGGTACCAACTCCTGTAGTTGGGTTTTTATCTCTTGAAGTTTAATAGGAGCCATTCGATATGAAGTTTTGGAAATGGGTATTGTACCGGGTTCAAGGTCAATATAAAATTCGATTTCACGCTTTGGGGGTAGGCCATGAAGTTCTTCAAGGAAACACGTCAATGAATTTATTAACAACAGAAATATAATTCAAATCTAATGTATTTTTGTTTAAATCCGTGACATGGGCTAAGAAAGTCTGACATCTATTTTTTAATAAATGAATGACTTTATGACTTGATATGACATTGATGACATTAGTGGTTTGGTTGCTTTAATTCGCATAACAGGTTGGTTAGGAATATGAAATCTAATGACCTTACAAAAATAATAAATCTTAGCATGATGAGTAGTTAACCATTCGATTACTAAAATCACATCAAATGCAAGTATTTTCCAAGAGATGAGATCAACAGGTAATGTGAGGGTGCCGATTTGAATCAAACAAGATTTATAAAGAGTGGATGTAACAAAGGTTTCTCCTAACAGAGTTTCAATCGATTGATAAGTCATAGTTTAATTTCTTAGGAGTCAAGTTCAAACGTTGAGCATAATTAGGTGAAATAAAAGAGTGGATAGAACTGGTATCGAATAAGGTATAGACTTCACAAGAGTTTATGACTAACTTACATGTGATAACGTCGTTCGGGTTCGTCACTTTTTGGGAAGTCATGACAAATGCTCTTCCTTGAACTACCAGCTTTGATTTTTCTGGGATAGCCTTTGGTGTCACCAATCCAGTTGAACTTGACTTCGCTATAGGGTACATTCCACCCTTAACTGCATCGTTATACTCCTGATCAATGATCTGAATCATTAATCTTTGATCTATATTGAAATGGGGTTGACATCTCTGCATAGGGTAATTCAAAACTCGATGTTGGGTTCTTCCAAGTGTTGTCCAAAAAGAGAAATACGTATCATCTATTTTAACCTTCTTGGATCGGACGTCTCTTTCTACAATATCAACGCATCGTGTAACCTTTACCCATGCATCCTTCATTCTCACTCGTTTAGTTGTTTCTTCTTTTAGATGATTTTTGACATTGGCATTCTCAGATTCTAGCTCTATTATCATATACTCTGCCAATGAATGCTTTTGTTCAAGCTTCGTATATCGGGTAGCAAAATCTTGAATTGTTGGATCCATTTGTTCCACGACCGTCTGCCGTTCTTCACCCTACTCTTCTAACTCACGAATACGATCTTGCAGTACTATATTTCGATCATAAAATTCTCCTAATAAATCCTCCTCAGGCTCCTCTTCTTCCTCACTCTCAGCTGCTAACTCTACGACTAGCTCCGGTGCAACTATTAATTCTTCACTCACCACATAAATATCTCTAATTTCTTCTTCGCCTGACATCCTACAATCAAGTTCGATAACTTAATTAGTACTCCCTAATAAACATCTTTGTTATAACAAGATATTATACTCCACTATTTATTCTTTAAATAAATCTCCTCAATTCATTACTTAAAACACTATATGAGTTCATCTCTTGATTTTCAGATTTCATTCTTAATGCTGCCACAAAACAAAGGTTAATTAAAGAAATTGACATGTCACATATTATCCCTATATTCCAATCGACAAGTTAAATAACAAATAAACTTAGGTAGGACACACTAGAGAAGGTTTTACTCGTCTCTCCCCTCCTAGTTTAAGCCTCAGATCTCCGCTAGAGATCATATCTGTGGTACCTCCAAATCTGGGTACTTCATTCCCACGAGATTTTGTGTCCACTTTCCATTCATTCAATTCTAACTACCCAAATATAATAAAATTAAACAATAAATCTTCCCATTAAAGGGTTACATAACTTAATCAATAAAACCCCTAGGTATTGATCAAAGGGTTCCCATTAAAGGGTTACATACTTAATCAATAACTTAATGTTGCTATCTTTTGTCAAACTATTTATGTATTGATTTCAAAGGAAGACTGAGTATGCATAAACAATTTTTTTGTCGTCAAATGACAGGCATGTGAGTTTGCCAAACCTTAAACGTACATACATTTAAAGACAGTAGTGTTGTACAACATAAAGTACTATAGGTTGATCACCTAGACGTGCTCGTAAGATATATTGGACTTATGGACATAGTGTCGGGTTGTCCTTTTTAAAGAAAGAATGAAATACTCAAGGTCTTGGACTGAAATTGATGTTTTACTGAATGATTTTCATTGTGAAACGTTTTAAGAAAAGAGAAGTGCTATTTTGAATTATCAATAGTACTTCATAACTATTGTTTCAGTTATTGAAGATATACGATTTATATGATTCAAGCCTGTTGTTTAAATGAAATTGTCATACTTGCTGAGCTAGTTATGCTCATTCTTACTTGAACCATATGAATGCAACTAAGACCGAACAAACTGAAGGATTCGGTAAAGATAAAGGGAAGGCTAAGGCAAACCAATATGTTGCCTTTGTAATAGTATAGGTTGAATGTTATTATTATTTGATATTATGACAAGAACACATGTAATGGTTATAAAGAACCTTGGAATGGTAATATTATTTTGAAATATATATTAGACATATTCATTCTTTTCATGCATTTCAATTGAATGTATGTGTGAACTGTAGCATCGTGTAGCACCATATGTCGGGTAGGAAGATACCCGGATTTGGGGGGGTCACATGTTGGTATCAAAGCATTAGGTTATAAAACTTAAGTGGGGAAAAAGAACCTTAAGTCGTAACCTTAAGAAAAGTTAAAGAAGTAAAAGATGAAGTTAACCCTAAAAATGCATTAAATATGATATGTGTTTTTATTATTCTGCTGACATGTACTAATTAAACTAAATTGTGTTGTTGTAGATGTTAGGAAATAATGAGATGTATAGGGATATATATGTTGTTAGCGGGGAGTCAGTAAATCAAGTAGAGATTTTACCGACCCCTATAGCAGAAGAGCCCAAAGTGTTTGTGATCGAGTCTGGAGACTCAAAAAGCATAGACCTCATGTCTTTGTTCGATGGCATGTCAGAGGAAGAGGTAGAGGTGGTGTCATTTAATACCATAGCACCTGCAGAAGAGATGACTTCGGGGGAGTCGATGAAGGCACTGTTCGTGATAATTTTGGATAGGAATATCTAGCTAGGGAAGGAAGTGAGAGAGTTGAAGGAGGAGGTCCAGGAAATCCTGGAGGATAAGAAGAGTATTGAGTCAACGTGGGAGGAGAAGCATGATGAATGTGTTTTGGTGAAGGAAAAGGTCCATGAGCTAAAACAAGAAACCTTTGAGCTCAGGTAGGAGCTAAAGGTCAAGAAGCAGAAGATTGGGAGGATGTCCTATATACATAGGAGTTCTCATGCGGATTTCCAGCAGTAATTTGGCTGGGTATCCGATAGAGGCAGGGTAGACTCGGTATACTATTAGCTAAGATATTATTGTCGGTCTGACCAACGCAGATTTTGAGAATGCCATAAGGCGGATGTAAACTAGTAGTAACTAGAGTAAAGTTAGATATGTACATATGATGTATCTAGTAGTGACGTAAAACCCTCTTTTGTATATCAAAGGGTGGTCTTTTGTAAATCCCAATTTTTGGAAAGTAATTGCGGGATACTAATGTAATCAACTATGATTGTGTGTGAACGAATGATGTAGTATTATACTACAGGAAGTAAATCAATATAAGCCTTTTTATGGAACATATTGTGCAATGAGTTGAAGTTATTGTTTAATAATGAATAATAACTAACTATGAAGAAGAAAGTAATAATGACGTGTTGTTTATCTTAACAGAAAAATGCCACCAAGAAGGAGACAACGAAATCAAGATTCCAATGTAAATCAACCAGAGTGAGGTCCGATTAACCCAATGCAAGAGTTCGTTAACTTGTTAATGGCTGCTTGTAAAAGGAACGGGGCTAATATACCCGTAAATCCTGTAGTAGTACGAGCTACTACTTTAAAGGATTTTAAAAGTGTCGATCCGCCGGAGTTCAAAGGAACTACGGACCCCATAGAAGCCCAAACGTGGGTAAAAGAAATAGTGAAGGCATTTTTTATTGCAAATGTCGAGGAGGGGCAAATGGTTTCTTTTGCCACCTATATGATGAAAGGAGAGGCCAATTTCTGGTGGGAGGTGAACAAGGCTAGGGCCAGGATAGAAAACCTTACGTGGACGCGGTTCAAGGAGATATTCTTTGAAAACTAATTTCCCATAAGTATGCAGGGAAGGATGGAGATGCGATTTCTAGAGTTGAAACAAGGGGAGATGATAGTTCCCCAATACGCTGCCATGTTCAATGAATTGGCGAGGTTTGCGCCACATCAGGTGGACACGGAGGTGAGGAAGGCTAGAAGGTTTGAGCAGGACTTGAAACCCTGACTCTATAGCCGAATATCTGTGTTCCAAAGTAACTCTTTTGGGACCATACTAGAGAAGGCAATAATTGTCGAAGGTGGTAATGAGGCTCTAAGCTAATACCACAAGGAGAAGAACAATAAGGGAAAGGTAGACGGGGGAGTGAAGACAGAAGGAGCCAATGGTAGTGTCGATGGGCAGAAAAGGAAGGGATTCAACTCTGGGAATACCGGAGTGAAGCAAGGGGATCCTAAGAGAAGGATGGATGTATGCAAGAATTGTGGGAAGACTCACTTAGGAGTCTGTCTCAAGGGGAAGGCAGTATGTTATAACTGTGGACAGGAGGGGCACATTTCGCCTAACTATCCAAGTCCAAAGAAAAACCATAGATGCTTTGTGTGTGGATCAACTGATCACATGGCGAAGAACTGCCCAAATAAGGGGACGGGCGGGAATAAGGGCTCTAATTGCGGTAAGTTATCTATTGGTGGTCCAGCACCGATGGGTAGGCCGATGGCCGGTACCTTTAACATGACAGTCCAAGATGCAGTTGTATTCGGGGATGTAGTTGCAGGTATTATCCCGTTCAACAATATAAATGCTTACGTGTTATTTGACTCGGGTGCTACTTGTTCTTTCATAGAATGTGATTTTGTTAGACACTTAGGATTACTCCCCGAAAGATTGTATGCACCTTTGAATATCAAGGTTGTAAACGAAGAGGTAATTCATGTTGAAAATATTCATAGGAGTTGTTGCATAGAAATACAGGGTTATAAATTATCGGTAGATTTGTTATCGATAAAGTTAGGAGAATTCGATGTAATTCTTATGATGGATTGGTTGTTTAACCATGGTGCAATAATAGATTTCCAAAAGAAATGTGTAAATATTAGATTGTTGAGACAACCGAATATAGTGTTTTACGGTAATAAATCGCTGGGACGTTTGTGTTGTCTTACTATGGCACAAACGAGGAAGTTGTTGAGGAAGGGATGTGTAGGCTATTTGTGCCATGTTGTTGATACCTAGATAGTGAGAGCAACGATAAAACAAATACCTATAGTTAAAGAATTCGCGGATGTAACCTTTAAAACATACATCAAGTGCGGAAAATTAAATAATTACATTAGAATAATGAAAATAAAGTCTGACATCATAAAAGTCAACAATTTATAAGTCTTCAACACTTGTTCATTTTTCCTCTCCCTTTGCTATTAGTAGGTTCATCAACCTTCTCAGCTTTAGTTGTAATGATTTTATATGCAAGAGTGAGGAAAACAAATGCTCACTTGAAATGACAATGAACAATATCAACATAATACTGTCAATGAACATACACAATAGAACTGTATAATATTCTCTTTCAAGAACTGAAAAAAAAAATTTAAATGTATTTGAGGGTCACAAGATCATGAACTATGTCCAAGGTTATAAGTATTATTTCAAATTAAACCTAAACAGTCATAAGACTGTAGGGACTCCCCGTACTTAGATTAATCAGCTCTTCATACCATGTATTGTGCACAGACATCTAAACGCTTCTCGTAATAATCCCCTATAATAGGGTTGTTCTTCTCAGTTTTAGAATACAAGTCTGCACCAAAGTAAGTTTGGTTTGGATAAGCTTTAAGGGAAATTTAGAGTTCAACGAACATCAACTAAGGATTAGTTGAGTTAAAAGTGTGATAACAACATGCTATGGAATAATCATGAGTCATAAGAGAAATCAACATTATACATCGCAACCATGTTTTAGAAATGAACTAAAAAGCGTAGGCATTGAATATTATAACAACCTTGCTTGAACAGCAATAAGCTAAGGCTATAATCTTACTCAATAAAAGAAGTGAATTAATTAATGTACATGATTAATAACAAGTTGATGAATAAAACTTGCTTAACAAGAGAATAACAGAATTTAGGAACTTGCGTAATAAGAAACAAAATAAAGATAGGAACCCTTCTCAAAGTAAGAATTAGGTTGAAGAGTTTGCATGAACATAATCAAGTTAGAACAGATATATAAGAAAGGTTGGGAACTTGCTAAATGTATTAATAAGGTTTAAGCACTTGCACAATTGTAAAAGTAGAGTTAGAGAACTTGCCTCATGTGTAGGTTAAAAAATCACTACTCACGTTCATCACAAGTCCTACACATACCATATGCATTGACAATACTCATTAGTTACACTAATATTAGCTTCATGAGTTTATTTCCCACTTTTAGTATAGCTCACTAACTACGTTTAAGTTTAAACAACATCACATCTTTTCATGAGCATCACATTTTAACTCTATTACAACTAATTAAAGTATCATCTAATTGCACCATATACACATTAGCAACTTGATAAAACATCTTATTACATGTCCAACATGTTTTCCTTCTCTTTAGATTAGGTTATACTAACACACAAAGAACTGCACTTGCATTCATTCATCCAGACGCCCTCCGATTGCCTCCAAGTGCACAACAGTCCTAACAATGGCCATTTTTACCCCTAATAACGACATCAAATTGAAAAACCTAAAGAATAAAAGTTATAGGTATACTCGTCCTCATTCCGGATCATCTTGAATCGCATCAATCGGAGTTCGTATAAAAGAGTTCTACCCATTTTAGTAAAATATGTCCGGTCAGATTTTCTCAATATTTGAAAGTCAGACTACCCCCCGCTGGGGCGGGGGATTTACACTATAATAGCCCGCCGGGGCAGGGATACCTTCTGTAGTTCACGAACGAACACTGCAGAAAGCCAAATTAGGCCTAAAAACTCTTTTCTAACAACCATACCAACTTACCCAAGTTGTAATATGTTTACAGAAACATAAACTAATGTTTCTAACACGTTTTTAACCTCATAAACAACATAAACATCAAAATTACAACCTTTAATTTCACTATTTCTTTTATTTCTTCTTCTTTTGACACTCATAGTGAAATTCCTCACTGTGAATTCGTTTTACAACCAAAACAGTTAGTTTTAATTACTTTATTTTTGTTTCTTCATGTATTTTCACAATCAATAGCCAATTTATACAGTATACTATGAATTAAACATCAATTTTGACTTAAAAATAAGTCATATGCATATATATTTCATTATTAAATAACTTTCTCCATATATATCATATTTACATGAAGTAAACTACTTTAAATCATATATTAAACATATGAAAATAATTTATCTACAAATTATTATATATACCAAATATATAATCACAATTACTACCTATATAACTTTTAGAAAGAACCTTTCATATAAAGAAACTAGAACCTTAAAAGAAAACTAGAACTTTGGGAAGAAATATTATACATTTGCTAGAAGATAATAACACAGCTTTTGATTACTACATCTTATTCTTGCAAAACTTCTCCTCTCAAACTCTCTCTCAAACTCACACTTTTCTCTCTTTTTTCTTCTCTCATCTTTCTTCTTTCTGTTCATAGAAAATATAACTGATATATAACGTATAATATAATACGTATTAATATATAATATAAATATATATAACTAATGTCAGTTATAGTTTTTAAAAATTAAAACCCATAAGGCTTTGTTTGGCAAAATCATTCAAAATAATGACATAATCATTCCTTAAGCATTGTTTGGCAAAACAAGATTAAAATAAGAATTTCAAAAGCTCTAAGGCTTTATTTGGTAAAACCAAATTAAAACTCTTTTAATTTATTTTCAAAAGTCATTTATAATATAGTTTATTGTCACACTTTATTTAAATAAATTCCCATATTCAAATTAAATTAAATCTAATAACAATTTATTAAATCAATTTATCACATAAACTAATACAATAAAATTATAATTTTATTATAATTATAATTTTATTTAATAAATTAACACATCACTTTAATTATAAATTCAAATTAAAATAACATTATAATAATTAATTTAATCATTATCAACTCTCTAATTTAATTATTAAATTAAATTAGAATATTATGTCATAATAATTAATTCATCGCCTTTTACTTAAATTAATTTCACAAAACCAAATTACCAATTATCACTTAATTAACAAATTAAGTTAATTCCTTCAACTCAAAAATTATTTATTTAATAATAAATAATTAAATTGAATCAAAAAAATATTTGTTCAACAATAAACACATCAATTAAAGCATTTATATAATTTAATAAATATTTGAAATTATAATTTAAAATTCTGGATTGTTACATCATTCCCTTCTTACAAGGATTCTGTTCCCAGAATCACAACTCAAATAAATCATTCGTCACAATATCTCTAAGCTCTGATACCTACTGTTACGCCCCCAAAATAAGGTCATAAAACCCATTTTGGGTCGCCAGATATATGGTAAAGAATTCAAATACAAACTTCATTTATAAAACTGACGTGCAAAATACGACAACACATAAACTGAGAGTTTCAATACAAATATTGTCTTATAGATAATATCAAAACTCAAATAAAGTACTCATTGCCATTATTATAACACTATTTTACAAAATAGTGAGGACTACTATACTAACCATCTCGAACCATTACTCAACTCCCCGACTAGTCCCAGCTACATTCTCGGCTCCTAAGAAGACAATGGAACCAAAAGAAAAAGGGTGAGCTCAACTAGCCTAGTAAATAATATTATGACTAAGATAATGAAGAACAATTTATCATTAGTATTCAAAAGTGAAAAATATGATAGGATACAATAGACAACAAGTTTTAGATCAACAACTTCAGCGGTAATAACAATTCATTAGAAGAGTTAAGTAGAGCATGATATCTACTATCTTCTATGATTTAAAAGTTCATCATTAATATTTTATCCCTGTAATACCAATTAGTAATCATTCAGATCAACGAATTATCCATGCACTACGGGCCAAGGATATTCGTATATATCACCAGTGGTCATGATCATGCAAAATAACCATCCATCTATGCACTACGAGCCAAAGAGGACTTTCACCACATCATTTGTCTGTAACATTATAGGTCATGATTATACCAATACACAATTCTTGGTCATAATTGTGACAACCCGAATTTTCATAATTATTAAAATAAGAATTTAATACTTAAAATTCTTATTATGAGGTATATATATTTTGAATTATGTGTTTTGGTGTGAAGAAATTAAATTTTTATGAGATTTAATAGTTGATTAAACTATTAAATGAAATAAAAGAAATTAGTCACGATAAGGAATTTGGTGGCAAGGGAAAGTAACCCCATAAATATTTGGTAATTTAAATTAAGTTGAAACTATATTATGATTAAATGACTTATTATAATGTTATTTTAAAGTGATTTTGTAATTAAAGTGACGTGTTAATTTAATAAATAAAATTATAATTATAATGAAAATTATAATTTTATTGTATTGGTTTTTGTGGTAAATTGATTTAATAAATTGTTATTAGATTTAATTTAATTTGAATATTGGAATTTATTTAAATAAAGTGTGACAATAAACTATATTATAAATTACTTATGAAAATAAATTAAAAGAGTTTTAATTTGGCTTTACCAAACAAAGCTTTAGAGCTTTTGAAATTCTTATTTTAATCTTGTTTTGCCAAACAAGGCTTAAGGAATGATTAAGTCATTATTTTAATTGGTTTTACCAAACAAAGCCTTATGACTTTTGATTTTTTAAAACTATAACTGACATCAGTTATATATATATATATATATATTTGTATTATATAATAATACATATTATATTATATGTTATATATCAGTTATATTTTCTATTACGTAAAAGAACAAAAGAAAGAAAGAAGAGAGAAGAAAGAAGAGAGAAAAGAGAGAGCTCCAGAGTGAGTTTGAGAGAAGAAGTTTTGCAAGAACAAAGAGTAGTAATCAAAAGTTGTGTTATTATCTTCTAGCAAAGGTATAATCTTTTTTTCCCAAAGTTCTAGATTTCTTTTAAGGTTCTAGTATCTTTTATATGAAATGTTCTCTGTAAAGTTATATGGGTAGTAATTGTGATTATATATTTGGTATATATAATAATTTGAAGACAAATTGTTTTCATATGTTTAGTATATGATTTAGGTAGTTTTACTTCATGTAAATATGATATATATGAAGAAAGTTATTTAATGTTGAAATATATATGAATATGACTTATTTTGAAGTCAAAATTGATGTTTAATTCATAGTATAATGTATAAATTGGCCATTTATTGTGAAAATACATTAAGAAATGAAAACAAAGTAATTGAAAATAACTGTTTTTGTTGTAAAATAAATTCACAGTGAGGAATTTCGATATTAATGTCAAATGAAGAAGAAATAATAGAAATAGTAAAAAAAAAAAAGGTTGTAATTTTGATGTTTATTATGTTTATGTTGTTAGAAACGTATTAGAAACATTAGTTTATGTTTCTATAAATATATTACAACATGGGTAAGTTGGTATGGTTGTTAGAAATGAGTTTTTAGCCCTAATTTGGCTTTCAACAGTGTTCGTTCATGAACTGCAGAAGGTACCCCTCCCCGGCAGGCTATTATAGTGCAAAACCCCGCCCCAGGGGGGGGTAGTCTAACTTACAAATGTTGAGAAAATTTGACTGAATATATTTTACTAAAATGGGCATAATGTTTTCATACGAACTCCGATTAATAAGATTCAAGATGATCCGGAACGAGGAAGAATAGACCTACAACTTTATTTCTGTTAGTTTTTCAATTTGAGGTCGGGAACAAGGGTCAAAATTGTCAAAATTTAACACTTCAATGAACTTTGAGTATGACCTAAGAAGTAATACAGTGAGATGTAAGTCAAAAGTTAACACAATCAAATTGAACATTGTGTATTAATGATAGGAAGGGTTATCTGATATAGAGTAAAGTTTACATTACAACTACTATGCATTGCTATGTGACTAATAGTTGATGTGCATGATTATATAATTGTGTAGGGCACGTGAAGTGCAGATAGCTGTAAGTTGTTAAACTGTTATTGGTAAACAACGATCAAGGCAAGTCTTTCAGTTCCTATTTGCTGTGTGAACATGAAGATGAACTATTTTAAATCTTTGTTGATGTGTTATTTATATATTGAAAGTATGAAACGTTAAAGTCAAATTATGACTACGTTAATTGAGTAAAATGTTGATTGAGTAAAGAACTCAATCTTTATACTTGTTATATAAACTACATCATGTATGTTATATTAGTTCAATTTTTATGGGATATATGTTGAGCATGTTATTATGTGTTATGTGATGCATGAAAACTGTTAGATTTTGTTAGGCTATCGAGCTCAACCTTGCAAATAACCACTTTTGCAAGTTAAAGATTCAAGGTAAAGTTATGTGCTACTTGAAATACATGAATCAGATGTGATACTTGAAGATTTATACTCTTTGGCTGAATTATTATTATTTGAACCATGTTTAAGGTTCTGAATAATGTATGATGTTTAATAAACGTCGAGTTATAAAGTCTAAGTTTTGTTTGTTGTATAAAAGGGTATTGAACCTGGATGTATGTTTTATTTATCAACTCTGATAAGGTGAGTAATAAGCTAAGTATGGGTCAAAGGTAGGTAAAGATAAAGGTTTTGAGAAATGTGCTTAATAAATCATAATAATTATGTAATAATAATGTGACACCCCCAAATCTGAGTTACCTGACCCCCGAGTTTGGTACTTACGATCCATAATATAATTAACATCGAACTACCAATTCATTTATAAATAGCAATACAAATCATATTAACAGATATTGTTAATAAATTCGTCCTAGGTTATCTAACCTTAACATTACAAACTTACCCTTAGATATACAAAAAGGGTTTACAAACATAACATAATAATAATGTTATTCATAACTAATTTATCACTAAGCCTTTGCCTTTGTCCTTCACAGCACCTCCTGCCACATCGTCCCTAGCTGTAAAGTTTTATTTAGCAAGGGTGAGAAACAAATTTTCCCTGCAAGTTAAGACATACAATGAATATATAAGAATTAAGAATAATAGACTGTCTATTTTAATAGAATAACACTAGAGTTCAGAAAACTTTAAATTAGCTGAACAATTTGTTCTTCTCTAACCAATCTTCTCGCAACATATGCAACACAATAGTTCAATAATGAAAGGATACAACACTTTCAAAGTTTCTACGATATTAGATTAAATAATAAGTTAGAAGTATTCTCCAAAGTTTAAGCTGAATGATCTCAAATGATCTTAAAATTATCTTCTCGAGTAACTACTAAAGATTTACTTTGATATACCCAAATGAAAGGATGGAAATATTTTCCAGAGTTATGCTGAGTGATCACAAAGGATCTTGAACTTCTCTTCTCGAGTAACTATCAAAGATATACTTTGATATACCCAGGTGTATAAGATAACCATAAAGATTAAATCATCCCTCCGCAAGTACTTAGAGCGGCCAACTCCTTATACCCTATATTATGCATAATACTTACACGCGAACAAAGGCCGAATATACGACAAAAAATGTTCCCTTTGTATAAAAGATTTTTCTTCTCAATCTTATAATCATAATTTGATTTATAACAACGAAATACAATAATTTTAATATTTAATCACTTTCTCGATCTTGCCGAAATAATTGGCATCGATCTGTCAATAATAATTGAATTCTCTTCTTGAACCTATCAAGTTCTAACAATTATTAGTCTAGCCAGGATAATTAGCTAAGACGTATTTTAACACAATTCGACAATAGACATGAATTATATGTACTGCCAATAATAGCTTCTACGGATGTTAATATCCAACAACAGTTATTCTCTAAGTATATTTTTAGAATAACTAATTCAGTTTGAATTAATAAATATGCACTAACTATGAATAATCAACAATAATTCTCAGACGTGGTCTAATCAACAATAATTAACCACCATAATAATTGAACGAATATAACTCAAGGTTGAGTTAAGGAAACTTGCATTCCGCATTGATTACTGCTACACAATATACTTACCTACGTTCGAAAGACCTATAACCAATAATATCGGTCTCACAATTAGCACAATAATTTATAACACATAACACTGTAATTTAGAGTCAATACTTCTCTTAGACACATTACCATTTAGTCACATCAGTGTTTATAACTTATGTAAACACTCATCAAGTCTAACTAGTTCGGTCTGGTTGGACTTAAGTCTGTTCTCGGTGTACTGGCCACCTTATCTGACAATTAACACTTGTATTGTCAATTAAACTCGATCTCAAAACTTCAATATTATTTTAGACAAGTCAAATATCATTAATAATATTTTTCTGAAGCTCTTAATAATTTTTTAATAATTATTATAATTTATAATAATTTTTCAAACACCAGAATCATTTTTAAATTATTTAAATACTTTTTAATTTCATCATCATTAATATTTAATAATATTAAAATATTAATTACATATTTGTCAAAATATTAAAGTTATTAATAATAACTTAAAAATATTTTAAAATCACCAATATTCTATTTAAATGATTTTAAAAATAATTACAATCATTTTTAAACCATCCCCATTAATATTTAAATATTAATGAAATTCTTATCAAAATATTAAAAGTCATTAATTATAACTTAAAATATTTTTAAATTATTTTTCTTATTTTTAAACCATTTTTAAATCAATAAAATCATTTTTAATTTAATTATTTAATATAATAATTAAATAAATCTAATATCATTAATATTAATTTATTAATAAAATTCTCCAAAAATATTAAAAGTTACATTATATAACTCAAAATATTTTTAAACACTTTATTCTTATTTAAAATAATTTTTCTAATATTAAAATTATTTTTCTCTAATTTATTTAATACACTAATTAAATAAACTAAATATCATTAATATTCAAATAATTATAAATATTAATGAAAAATATCCCAAATAGTCAAAAGTTAATTTTTCATATTTTAAAATAATTTTTAAAACCATTTTTGGTTATTTTTAGAATTTATTTCTATTTTTTAAATATTTTTCGGAAATTAGAAAAATAAAAATAATAAAAACCGTCGTTGTAGCCTTTAGTGATGCTTTCTGTCGTCGTAGGTGTTCTTGGCTCAAGAACACTGATAAGTTAGTGTTCAAGGGGTCTCGTTTGACCAGCCATAATTCTCAGCCTGAGCATGTTCTGGGCTTGTTTAAACATTTATTGTGTAGTAGGAATGTAACACTACATTACCCAACCATCATCTTGGTCATACAACAAATCAACAAGGAGATCTGAGCCTCCAAAGTCACTGTCAGAGTGTTCCTAGGTTTTTTTGGGTAACCTAGAAACCCAGGCAGTTTCATGATGCCATATTGAGGCTCGATTATCTCCATGTTCTGGCGATCCAATTGATGTTATTAAGGACCACATCTATAGTGCAAATGACAAGGAACAACTAACTATCCTCATCTCAGTCCAAAGCTAACACATTAACCAGATTAAGTTCGGTCAAAGCCTGTCAGAAGGCTTGTTCTAACGGTTTTTGGAAATTCCAAAAACTCGACTTCATGATCGAGTGACCCAGTTTGACCACCCACTACTTCGATTCTGTTTGTGATATAAAGAATATTAAGGCATGGATGTATAGTCCATACAGCACACTACAGTCTGGTTACAACAACATCAACAAAACACATATAACCTTACAGATCTATGCCTTCCAAAACATTGTCAGACACTGAAAACGAGTTTCTGGGTTGCCCAGAAACTCTTGGTCATGCTCGGTCAATGGGTTTTGACCAAGAATATCTTACAATCTGGACATGGAATGACTGTGATTCAACTTCCAGATCAGAGATCTCATGTCAGACTATGGATTTAAATCATAAAATAACACAAAACAATAACAGAGAAAGATCTGTGGCCACAAACATATGGTTGTCAAACCACTTTTAGTGCTCTTGGGCAGTTTTGAAAAAATTTGATTTTTATCCACTTTGATGATATGGATCAATGATAGATTATCATAAAACATCTATTAGCAAGATTCTAAATACATAAACATAAATTTTTTCTTAGCATTTAAGATCAATAGGTGAGTTAGGGTTTATACATCTCTTGTTCAATCCTTGATCTTGATCTTCCTAACTGATCATAGGTGATCTAGGGGCTGTATTTGGGACTGATACCCTTGTATATTTTGGATATGTAGAGAGAAAAGGAGTTGGTTAGGTGTAAGATAGCAAATAAGCAATTTTAGTGAACTTTCTCTTTCTCAAATCTATATATATTATGATGCAATGTATGTTGCTGAGATTGCTGGCAAAAATTGATTTATGGGAGTTGTTTTTAGTCTAATGGAGTGGTTCACCAACTATATTTTGACTAGATTTGCAAGTTAACTCATTAAAGAATGTAAAAGGGTATTATAGTCATTTGTATTATAATTTTAATGGCATACTTGACCTTTAATTCAACCCTTAGGATTTAACCCTTAGGGTTTAACCCTAAGGTTCTAACCCTTAGGTTTTATAACTTTAGTTTCTAAGATTTTCAAATTAGGGTTTTTTAAATAGAAAATTAAGATAATAAAAATATAATTAGTGTTTCATAATTATATTAAAGGTTATCAATCACATTAGGGCTTACTAATAAGGATTAGGGTTTCCTAATTACGGTTTAGAGTCCCCAAATTTAAAATTATGGTTTCCCAACACACAATTAGGCTTCCTAATTATGCGTTGGGATATCTAAACCTGAGATTAGGGTTTTTAATCCCTTATTAGGGTTTACTAAATTTAAACCCTATCCAGTCAATCATTGGTCATTAACTCTATACAGTACAAAAACGTACTCCTCAACACAATTATTAAAATTGTATTTTCTACCAAATCCCTATCCGAACTTTGGGTTAGAGTTTTAAATTCTCAGTTAAGCACGGCTCTACTCTTATTTCTCAATCAATATACAAATTGACTAATTCTCAAAACTCGTATCACCGATACACAGAACAATATTGATAATCAATATCAATATTAATTAAAATAAAAAAAATAATTATTCGTAAAATTCAGATTATTCGAAATCCCGGGTTGTTACATTCTCCCATCATTATAAGGATTCCATCCTCGGAATCACCACTTTCTTATACCCTACAATCTTTTAAAGTTGTTTCATCAATTCCTTTTAATCAACATAATATTAATTTGTGTCTTATATTCTAAACCTGTGACTTGGATTTTTAAATGAAAATAATTTACAGTGATATCTAACCAATATTACTCGCTAATTTAAATATTAAGCAAAATTGTTACCTGTCGCCACCTCCTAAGCAGCTACTGCATCTTGCACCGTCATGTTGAATCTATGGGCCGTTGGTCTTCCTGGTTATGCAGGTCCTTTAATTTCCAAGGTTCCGCTACCAGGTCCCTTGTTGATACTTTCCTTCTCCACATTCCTCTTTGAACAATTCTGAACCATATGATCAGTCGATCCGCACGCAAAAAAACCTTGTATCTTCTTCAGACTGGGACAATTGGGTGACAGGTGTCCCTCTTGACCACAGTTATAGCAAACTCCCTTCTTCTTCAGACAAACTCCCTAATGGTTCTTCCCACAAGTTGCACATGGCTCTCTCCCTTTCTTATTTCCTTCTGTCTTGTTACCCGACTGGGTATTGTCACTCCACTTTCTTTTGTTCAGATTGCTACTAGCACTACTACCTCCTTCAGTATTCTTCTTCTTCTTCTCCTGATTATAACGGGATGCAGCTTCGCTTCCCCCTTCAGTAATTATCACTTTCTCCAATAAAGTCGCGAACGTATTAATCTGTAATACGGCTACTTTGTTGTATATACCCGGCTTCAATCCATTCTCAAACCTTCCCGTCTTCCATAATTTTGTATCCACCTGATGAGGTGCAAGTCTCGTTAATTCATTGAATTTAACAACATATTCAGAAATTGACATATTCTCCTGCTTCAGTTCTAGAAACTTGACTTCCATCCGAGCTTGCATACTCGACGAAAAGTAATTCTCAAAGAACAACTCCCTGAATCTTTTCCAAGTCACCACCGCTGTACCAGCTCTCTCCTGATTAGTCTCCCACCAGTAATTGGCTTCCCCTTTCATCAGATATATTGTAAAAGTTGTCATTTGTTCTTCTGCCACTCACGTAATGATGAATGCTTTCTCCATCTCCTTCACCCAAGTTTGGGCTTCAATTAGATTTGTGGTTCCTTTGAATTCTGGCGGTCCTACCGCTTTAAAGTCCTTGAAGTTAGCCAATCTATCGGCTGACTGATTTCTCACTCTTGCTGCTGGAGCTCTATTTCCCATAGCTTGGGCTAACATATCCACAAAATTCTGCATCGTGTCCGCTTGACCTCCTTCATTATTCACTGACTGTTCTTCTCTTTGATTTCATTTTTGTTGTCTAGGCGGCATGATCTGATTTAAATAAAAATCTTACATTAATTCTCTTTATCTACACAAATTCTTAATACACTAAGAATTCAACACATATTTCTCATATAATCGCATATTTATTCAAATAGCACATAGTAAATTTAGTACTTAACACATATTACTATCCCATTTGAAATAAATTTTAGGATTAACCCACACAACTTTACACAAAAAGTTGCAATTCTCCAACTTTACACAAAAAGTTGCAATTCTCTATTCACACATAGCTATTCTCAGTTCGTCAAACTTACCACACCTATGAGTTCAAAAACTTTCCACAATTATATGAGTGTATGAACTTGTCCTAGTCAGACCATTGACGTCCATTTGCTGAGGGGTTCAAAACATTTCATATAATTATGAGTCATGAACTTACCATAAGTATGAGTTTTAAGAACTCAAAAATTAATCTTATATTCATATAGAAAATAAAGATTTCATTCATACAAACATATATATTTACATAAGTTCAAACATCGTTCTTGATATTACAACCATTAATATCATATCCTACTACCAAAAGATACTACTGCTTATATCTAGGTTGACTACCGTCCACTCCCTTCACAAGTCTTCTTACTGGGACACTTTTTGAATCTGTGACCCGTTTTCCCACATGAAAAACATTTTCTCATATTCGGCTTAGGACAATGTAGGGAAATATGTCCTTCCTACTTATAATTGAAACACACGTTCTTCCACATCATGCATTCTCCCACGTGAGACTTTCCACACTTGCTACAGACTTACTTCTTCTTCGAGTTTGAAGTTTTAGAAATATCACTATCGTGATCCCTCTTTTTCTTATTCTTGCCTTTCAGCCTGACTGTTCCCTCCGATGATCCACCACCTTTAGTCTTCATCCTTTCCACCTGTGCCTTCAACTCATTCCGTTCTTCGGTCATCTCGTGTAACGCCCTTTCTGTTTTCCCCAACTCCTCTAAGAGATACACTTTACTCCGGAGTTCTTGTACTTCTGCAGATACTTGATCTTATTCTCTCACTTTGGTCTTATTCTCTCTCTCCACCTTAGCTTCTTCGGACTCTGCCTCCTCATCGTCACTCAGATACTTCTCGGGATAATAATCATGATAACTCCCCAGATTAACCACATGTTCATCTTTCCCCACTTCCTCAACTGACTCGCTTTGTCTTTGGCACCTCGCCATCGGCACTGGTGTAATATTACTTGGCATCTCCGTACTCATTTCATCTTCTCCTGACATCCTACAGTCAGTCAAACAACTTGATTAGTACTTCACTAGTAAAAAATTCTCACACTATGTGTCAACCTATCTCACTATCGATACGCTTCGGCAATCCCTCACTTAATACTCTAAATGAGTATTCTCTATCTCGCTTATGGTTATAATCCTAGGGTTTTCCCCACCAACTTATGGTTTATAACCAACAGCTTTGATACCAATCGGTGACACCCACAAATCCGGGTTACCTGACCTCCGAGTTTTGTGCTCACGATCCACGATATAATTAACATCTAACTACCCATTGATTTATAAATAGCAATGCAAATCACATTAACAGATATTGTTAATATAGTCGTCCCAGGTTATCTAACCTTAACATTACAAACTTACCCTTAGATATACAAAAATGGTTTACAAACATAACATAATAATAATGCTATTCATAACTAATTTATCACTATGTCTTTGCCTTTGTCCTTCACAGCACCTCCTGCCACATCGTCCCTAGCTGAAAAGTTTTATTTAGCGAGGGTGAGCAATTTCCCCGCAAGTTAAGACATACAATGAATGTATAAGAATTAAGAATAATAGACTATCTATTTTAATAGAATAACACCAAAGTTCAGAAAAAACTTTAAATTAGCTGAACAATTTATTCTTCTCTAACCAATTTTCTCGCAACATATGCAACACAATAGTTCAATAATGAAAGGATACAACACTTTCAAAGTTTCTACGATATTCGATTGAATAATAAGTTAGAAGTATTCTCCAAAGTTTAAGCTGAATGATCTCAAATGATCTTAAAATTATCTTCTTGAGTAACTAAGGCATGGATGTATAGTCCATACATCACACTACAATCTAGTTACAACAACATCAATAAAACACATATAACCTGACAGATCTATGCCTTGTAAAACATTGTCAGACACTGAAAACGAGTTTTTGGGTTGCCCAGAAACTCTTGGTCATGCTCGGTCAATGGGTTTTGACCAAGAATATCTTACAATGTAGACATGGAATGGCTGTGATTCCACTTCCAGATCAAAGACCTCATGTCAGACTATGAATCTAAACCATAAAATAACACATAACAATAATAGAGAAAGAGATCTGTGGCCACTGACATATGGTTGTTAGACCACTTTTAGTGTTCTTGGGTAGTTTTGAAAATTTTGGATTTTTACCCACTTTGATGCTATGATCTATGATAGATCATAATAAAACATCTATTGGCAAGATTCTAAAAACATAAACAAAATTTTTTCTTAGCATTTAAGATCAAAAGGTGAGTTAGGGTTTATACATCTCTTGTTCAATCCTTGATCTTGATCTTCCTAACTAATCTTAGGTGATCTAGGGGCTGTATTTGGGACTGATTGCAATACCCGAGAATTTCCACGTATAAATAAATGGAAATAAATATTCATTTAAATATAAATGATTTTTACATTTCGAAATGAGATACCTCAATTATATTTAATAATTGAATAAGTGTGAGTATGTGAAGTTTGTGGTAAACTCGCTGAAAGCCTTGTGTGGCATGGTGATGGGAAATACTAACAATAATATTAATTGGTGTTGTAGTATATTAATTAATTGTTAATAAGGGTTAATTATTATGTGATTATTAATTTTTATATTAATTAATTGATTTCGGTTATGGTAGAATATTGATTCTTGGTAATTGATCTATAATATGAAAGTATTATTTGAAATTATATAGATAACTAATGATTATATAATCCATAATTTCTTCAATACGGAGTGGATTAAATTATATTAAGTGGTAATTGATCAAGGGAAGGAATAATTATTTATTTAACATTAATAAGTGAGTTACTAATATAATAATGTTATTATATGGTTATATGAGTGGTAGTGATAGTTATGGAACTACTCGGGCAATAATACCTGGCTGCATTATTTTATTTCGTAGAGTTAATGTACATAAATTATATGATGTGGGTGTATAATTACTCCCAAATTTCTTATTAGAGTAACACTTGGACATTAAAACCTATTTTTGGATAACAAAATAATTTAAGTGAGTTAAGCAATTATTGAACCTTGTCCCAAATCAAAGTCTCAGTTGCTAGTTACGTATAAGGCCAATGGCCTATCCCCTACCTATTACATGAAACTCAGCATAAATTAAAATAGGCTAAGAGGGAAATAATGAAGCTAGAGATGGCTGTGATGATGGCTAAGAATTGGCAGTTAGCTAACCCTTCAAAACCCATCATTTCTTCTCAATCTCCATTGATTCAAACCATGGTGCAATGCCATGGACTGGGTAGTCAATTCTCTATAAATAACACCCTCTCCTTCTCTATTCTTTGTTACTTGAAATTGTTTGTTAAGAGTATACAGAAAGGGTGAGTTGTTGAGCATTGAGGAGGGTATAATCAGAGTAGTGAGAAGTCCAATTCGAACTTCAAGATGTTTAACATCTAATTTTGTATTCTAAAGCTTGAGTGTTGTCCAATATCTAGCAATTGTATGAATCTCTGTTAATTGATGTAGAATAGCATGTCCTTGTGTTATTTGAGTTGGTACACATGTGTTGGAACATGGTAGCTGGTCTGGTTGCAGGTGTAGCATCTCATGTGTTAAGGCTCTACTTCTGCAGAGCCATTTTTTTTAGTCTGCTCGAAGTGGCGCAGCCGCGCCACTTCCATAGGCTTATACTGCGCGGTCGCGCATGGTGTTTTCCCCAGATACTGCTTTAATATTTTTGTATTGTTCTGAGCATGCTAGGATAGTTAGGATGTGCATGTAAGAGACCCTGTCAGGTGATGAGATGTTGTTGTGAACATATAAAGTTATCTTAGCTTGATTTGAGTTTAGTTTTTAAGAAAACTTCAAGATTTGGAAAAAATTAGAAATGGTAAACTTGAGTAATGCATATTCTGACCTTGCAAGCATGTTAGTATGGTTTTGAAATGCATGTCGGACATATTGACTTAAGTACACGGATTTCATATTGAAGCATGAGCATGTTAGAATTATTAGTAAACTTTGTGAGGTACCTGTATTGTCTCTATCAGATGATACGAGGAATTTTGTAGTGTATCTCGATGTTTCACATAGA
Source organism: Panax quinquefolius (assembly GCA_020205615.1). Taxonomy (NCBI): domain Eukaryota; kingdom Viridiplantae; phylum Streptophyta; class Magnoliopsida; order Apiales; family Araliaceae; genus Panax; species Panax quinquefolius. The sequence continues at coordinate 47,098,619 of CM035153.1, forward strand.
TGATGAGATTGCATGCTCCTGTAGTATGACAATGTCATTGTGTATGCATCACGCCAATTAAGGATTATGAAAAGGTTTATCCTACTTATGATTTAGAATTGGCAGCAATAGTTTTAAAATTAAAAATCTGAAGATAGTATTTATACGGGGAGAAGTGTGAGATATACACGGACTCTAAGATTCTGAAATATATCTCCACATAGAAGAAGTTGAATATAAAGTAGAGAAGATGATTAGAATGGATAAGAGGTTACGATTATGATATATTATATCATACCTGGAAGGTAAAAGTAGTAAACGACGCGTTAAGTAGGAAGGGTAGGGAAAAGCTATTGATGTTAGCAACGGAAATGACAAAAACGAAGCTAGAAGTTACATTACGGAATGAAGAGGTAGAAATGTTATTCACAACGTAGACTCAATCCACGATAATGGAACGAGTTAATTAATTACAACTAGGTAACGAAGAGTGCAAGTGAATGAAGAAGAGGATACAGGATAAAGAGACGATCGAGTATCATCTCGTTTGAAGGAGGAATTTGAGTTTCACATAATTTCAAGTTAAAAGAAGGACTAATAAGAGGGAGATAGTGTAATGTGTGAGTAAAGGCTTAGCTTCCAACTCAGAGTATTGATAGGAAGTGACAAGTCATGTGAATTAAGATAATACCTTCGGTGTAGGTGAAATGAAAGAACCTCAATGTTGTAGAAGCATTGTGGGAACTCAAGATTAAAATAAAGGAATTTTTTTTTCCTCAACGATGTATGTATTATTAGCGAGATTCTGGGGACAGAATCCTTATAAGGGGGGAAGAGTGTAACGCCCCAGAAAATTTTTATTTTTGAGACTTAAATTTTTATTTTGATTATGTGGATTAAATAAATTTAATTCATTATTTATGGGAGTAAGCTAATTAAAGGTCGTTCTATGACCTAGACATATTGGAACGTCGTAGTATTTTGGATACGTGATAGAATTAAAGTGTTTGAATTTTCAAGACGAAAATAAAAGCTTTCCGAGATATTTTTTGAAAAACACTATTCACGCATTTCTGCTCGGGAATTATTTTTGAACTTCCAAGAAATACGTAATGATAGAATATCGAGGTGAGATGGAATATCCAATAATATTTCAGTTATGGCAAACACAGTTTTTCGCCTACGGACTTAAAACCTAACGGTGAGGAAAAAATGAGTTCCGAGAAGGAATTTAAATGCGTATAATGAATTAAAGCAATGATTGTATAATACGTAAGTATTGTACGAGGTAATGACTACGAGTATAATACGAGGTATTATACGAGCATGTATGAATGATGGAATGTCGTATATTAAATAAGTATACGAGTTAGAAAACGAGAATTATACGTAGATTATACGTTATAAGGCTTTAATCCAAATGTAATGGACTTGTAGGATTGAGTAAGAAATTGTAAAGTCCAATGAGATATTGATAAGGCCTAGGAAATGGTAATGTCCAATTGAATTAATGTTAAAGCCCAATATGAATTAATGTTAAAGCCCAAAGAATTGTTAATGCAAGCCCAATGTATAAGTTAGGTTAATTAAACCTTAAGCCCAAAGTAAGAATCCAATGGATTAGGAGGATCCATGGGGAAACCCATGATCATATGGGTGAATTGGTGACCAAGAATTAAGTGTGTTAAGCAAAGGATAAGTTAAGTAACTTAAATGCTAAGTAAAGTGCTTATGTGTGATGAACAAGCACAGTGCTTATATGTGATGATTAAGTAAACTTAATGGCTAAGTGTTGTGATGGCCAAGTAATTAATTTGATAAGCAAGCAAAGGATAAGCTATGTGCTAAGCAAGTATACTTAAGTGCTAAGTAAGTGTGGTGGCCAAGTTTACTTAATATCTAGGTAATGAATAGTAAGGAGGTGGAGTGGCTTAATGACCAAGTAGACTTAATGGCCAAGTGTTGTGGGGAGCAAGTTAACTTAGTGCTTAAGCTTGGAATAGTAAGGAGGTGATTACGGAGGTGGAGTGGATTAATGACCCTTATGCCCTAATCTCTCAACCCCTATAAATAGCAAGCTTTGGATTTCATTTGTTCCTTGTTAAAAAACACCAACAAGTTGAGAGCTTATTGGTTAGAGAGAATAAGTGAGAATAAGCTAGAAAGCTAGTCTTCATAATTCAAGAATCAAGAAGAAGAACAAGGATTAATCAAGTGATCTTCATAGGTAAGAACTTAAACCATAATTCTATTTCTCTTCCATTGGTAGGGAAATGGATAGTGGTAGAACATGTACGCTAAGGAATGATAGGAATGAGTAATCAAAGAGCTTAAGTCTTAATAAGCTGTATAAGTCATGTATAAGCTATTCGTAATCATATAAGTTATGAAACAAGGAAGAACTTGTAGGAACTTGTTTATGTTGAAATAATAAGATTGTATGATAACAAGAAGCAAGAATGGTGGGTAAAAGACTTAATCTATAATAAGTCATGAGAAAGGAAGGCATAAGTAGTTTATACTTTTATAAGTTATAAACTCACAAAGAACAAGTAATAACTTATCATGTTTATAAGTTAATGAAGTATGTATGTCAAGATGTTAGTATGATGGATTGAATCCATTTGAAACAATGAACAAATCATAAGAAATGAAGTTAAGGTGAAATTTACGAGTTTGGACGATAATCGTCCAATTCGTGAAATTCTCGGAATAGAAGTCAAATTTTGATATTGAGCTTGGAAACATTGGTTTTCAATGGAGACAGGTATTATTTTGCATTATAGAGTTGCGGACTTGAGAATGACCGAATTTTGACATAGAATGAAGAAACGAGCGTTGAATGTTCACGAACGTTTATCGTTTTTATTAAAATGAACTAATAGGTGAATTTTTAGCAAACAAAGTCAAATAGATAAAATTCTTGCATGAACGCATAAAGTACGTAATTTGTGAACCATAGGCTTTTGAACGAGCCAATTCAGACATATAACAAAGAAGTTATACGTCCGGGAGTTTCGTAAAATTTATAAAAATTGCAAATTTTATAAGGCACAGAGTTGGCACCGCGGCGCCAACCCAAGGCCAATAAGTGACGCCACAGCGCCGAGTCCGGGGCTTGCATACTGCAAACTCGCACCGCAGCATGAGATGAAGAGCTAAGTGTGGCGCCGCGGCGCCAGTCCTAGGGTTTCGACAGACAAGAATGTTTACAAGTATAGAATGAAAGATAACTCATTAGCAATGAACTAAGGTATAAATATAACATTGTTAAGGCATTGTTAGACACTTAATGTATGATGATTAAAGGTTAATAGTCAATTGAAGATGAACGTAATGAGAACAACGTAATTTACTAAGCCGGCTGTAGAAATTTGTTGACCAAGTTGATTATTAATCCAATGGTTTGCAATACCAGTATGGGTCATGTAATTACTTAATGAACATGATAAGACCTTTCCTAAATCACTATTATAGTGATGACTTTAGGAATTTAATGTTGTTTAATGAATAGTTAAACGACGAACGTAAAGTATAAAGAACGTGAACCGTATTCAATAATGATATGGACTATAACGTTAAGAGTTACAACTAAAAGTTGTTAAGTAATACGTAAACATAAACAATATGCAATAAAGTGTACTTAACTAACGACGATCGAGTTTCGATTACTAACATAAAAATGTTAGTAAGCCATTAGGAAGGATGATTAACTCGAAACGAGTTCTATTAATGAAGTAAATCCACGTAAGACATAGAAGAGAAAGAAGTTGGTAAGAATGATGTAAAGATAATGGCAAGCCGGAACCAATAGTAACAAATCTAATATATGATTAGATTGAGAAGAAGAGTAAGATTCATTAGGAACCATGTATGTTCATTCATGACCTAATGTGGTATGTTATGTGGTTATGTATTGTAGAGACCGTAAAGACTGAAAGGAAAAGTTATTTTTACTTTATAGCGTATAATCAAGGCAAGTTTTTCTTAAACGCTTGTCTAACCTTCGTGTTAGCCAAGTTTTCTGTGATTCATGTTATGAGATGCATGAAGTGTTTTAATAAAGGGTCGATGCCAGTTTTATCTCGGCTAGACAAATCTTGAAGAGTTGATTGATTTATTTACAAGTCTTTCAATATAGAATTGCTAACGCTATCATACACCAATTGTTTGGTACGGATTCAAGGTAAGCCTGAGTATAAATAAACAAATGTATTTTTCATCGATTATTCGATGGGCACGCGAGGTTGCCAAAACTTAAACGTACATACATTTACAGGATGTAGTGTTGATCAACATAGAGTACTTTGGGCTGATCACCTAGAAGTGCTCGTAAGATATAACGGACTTACAAACTTAGTGTCGGGTTGTCTTTTTCATAGAAATTATGAACTGCTCGTGGTCTTGAGCCAAAATTAATGTTTTACTGAATATTGTTATTATAAAACATTTTAAAATAAAAGAAGTGATATTTTGATTTATCGATAGTACTTCATAACTATTGTCCAGTTATTGAAGATATACGATTCCTATGCTTCAAACATGTTGTTTAAAAGAAATTGTTGTACTTGCTGAGCTTGTTATTCTCACTCTTGCTTGAACCATACGAATGCAGCTAAGATCGAACGAACCGAGGGATCTGACAAGGATAAAGGGAAGACGAAGCTGAACGATTAGTTTACCTTGTAATAAACTAGTAAGTTGTATATATTATAAAATGATGAACAATGAATGTAATGGTTTTAGAACCTGGGAATGGGATGTAATATTATTAATGTAATAAGAATGTCGTTGATTCACACATTTTGATGTCTTTTCAATAGAATAAATGTACAGTTATGAGTACCGTGTAGCACCATCTGTCGGGTTGGAAGATACCCGAATTTGGGGGCGTCACAGACATGTTACTCCCGCATATTAATAAAGAATGAATACGAAGGGTTATTCACCATGCATGCGGTAATCTGCGTACATAGGTTACTCCCGCAGATTAATAAAGAATAAATACAAAGGGTTATTCACCATGCATACGATAATACACGTAAACAGGTTATGTAAGGTTTTGTGAAAATCAAAGTAGCAATCAAATTGCAAAACTTAGCGGAAGCAAAATAAAATCAGATTTTTAAAAATTTTCACAAACCAATTACCCGGATCATCCTTTATGGATATTATTAATTAAACAAAGAATAAGAAGTTATGAAATCATACCTCTTGTAGAAACGAGCTTCCTCCGCACGAAGTTCACCTCCTACTTCTCCGATCTCCTCAATCTCCGTAGATTCCTTCCTTGATCAATGTAAGCCACCCAAGTGTATGGCCTCTAGAGGTGATCCACCAAGGAAGAAGAATTTTCAAGAAGAAGGGTGTATTGTCTCAAACCCTAGTTTTTCCTATCTTTATAGAAAAAGGGGGCGTACTCTCCAACTATTTGGAATTACGTATATCTAATATCTGATATAAGACTCCTCTTATAAAGATATCGTAACCCTATTTAATTAAATTAAGGTATTATTTACTTAATTAAACTCTTTTAATTAAATGGGCTCCCTAATCTTATTAGGGATAATTAATTAAACTCCTTTAACTAATTTTCCCTCCTAATCCTATTAGGAATAAATGAGAGTACTTATATTAAATTAATTCCTAAACCCTTTTAGAAATTAAAATAATAATAATTGTAATAATATTAATAAGACTCCTCTTATTAATTTATATTTAATATTTTAAAATATTAAATAATAAATATTAAGTCATTTAATTTATTCTATCACCACGATCAAATTAAATATACTTAACATATTATTATGATTCTCGCCATTAACTTCTTAAATAATTATTCTTCCTTTTATGTTGTGACCCTTTAGGTTCTCCATATTAAATCGGTTGTGAATAAACCAATTAGAATAATTCTAATCTTATTTAAATAAATAAATTAAGCTATTAATTTATTTAAATAAATAATATTTATTCTACAATAGGGATAAGCCTCCCTAGCGATCAACGACTTTCAAGATAATATAGATTTCAACATTAATCATAAAAGAACCTTTAAGTTAATAGTTACCGTGCAATTCAATCCTTCCACCATACAATGTCTCAATTAAATATAAGACATGGAATTACTGTCAAGTCTTATTTTATTTAATTATATGTATTTCGATTCCTAAATGCACAACTCCTATTGAATGCAAATTAGAAACTGCTTTCTAATTTCATTCCACCTTGGCAAAGGATTCCTAGGTTGTCATTTATCGAATCACATAAGACATTTCTCTTCTTTTACTAGAAGTGGTAGATTCTTTATTAATCATTCATCATCTTCATATATAACTTATTACACCCAAGCATACCCTTTGATATACTCTAAAAGTCTTAAGAAATAAGTCAAAGTGTAATTCATTATATATAAGATACTATGATGATCTCAAGTCTAAGGATCATTTGTACTACTATCACTATAGGAATTTCTATTGACAGGTAAGTAAAACTCTAATAGGTATTCCTTAGCGAGTCATGTTCAGTGAACTTATTCTCTAATAAGCACCTACATACTTGCTTTAGTGTCTCCACACAAATGATTATGAGATCAATCATCCTCATCCAATGAGCAAGCAACGTACGTACCAATCTATCCGGATTCACTAATCCCCTTTTTAGTAATCCATTGATTGGGAACATTTTAGTTTTAAGCTATCTTAGAATTTAGATCTCATCATGATTCTAAAAGAATTGCTTAAAACAATGGATTTATCACATATTATTAAAATAGCACCATGTAGATAATAAATGCCTTTAATAAATAATTCTTTTATTAATAAACAAATAAGATTGATTACAAAGTATATGCTTTATCATCATACATGATTGGCTTGTATGCATACTACTTTCAATCTCCCACTTGCACTAAAGCCAATCGCCGTGGTATCTCATACCCATCTTCTCTAAGTGACGATCAAACTGCTGTTGTGTTAACACTTTAGTAAATGGATCTGCAATATTGTCTTGAGATTCCACACGTTCCAGGGTGACGTCTCCTTTTTCAATGATCTCTCTGATCAAATGAAATCGCCGCAACACGTGTTTGGATTTCTGATGAGACTTGGGTTCCTTAGCCTACGCAACAGCTCCAGTGTTGTCACAGAATAAAGGCACTGGTCTTGTAATGCTAGGAACCACACCAAGTTTGGTAATGAACTTCTTCATCCAAATAGCTTCCTTTGCAGCTTCACTTGCGCCTATGTGTACACCGCCTCACATCATTTGAATCAATAATCGTTTCATTGTTTGAAATCTTCCAACTCATCATACCACTTGCTTAAGGTAAACACATACCCCAAAATGGATTTACTATCATCTTGGTCTGTTTGAAAACTTGATTCTGTGAAGCCCTCTAGTTTCAATTCGCACTACCAGTGGACAAGAAATACATCCTTAGTTCTTCTTAAGTACTTTAGGATATTTTTCACGCCTTCCAAAGTTGTTCTTCTCCGGATTCGATCGATAACTGCTTGTTACACTAAGTGCGTGAGCGACATCTGGTCTAGTACATATCATACCGTACATGATAGATCCTATTGCTGAAGCATAAGGAATCTTACTCATATGGTCTCTCTCCTTAGGTGTCTTTGGGGCCTATTTCTTTGAGAGAAGTATTCCATGGCTCATCGGCATGAGACCTCTTTTGGAATCTTCCATGCTAAACTTCTTTAGCATCGAGTCAATGTACGTTCCTTGGGATAAGCCAAGCATCCTTTTAGATCTATCTCTATAGGTCTTTATCCCCAAAATATAGGATGCTTCTCCCAAGTCCTTCATGGAGAAGTGTTTAGATAACCAGATTTTAATTGATTGCAGCATAGGAATATCATTCCCTATCAGTAATATATAATCAACATATAATACGAGGAATGAAACAGCGCCCCCACTAACCTTCTTGTACACACATGGTTCATCCTCATTTTTTATTAAATCAAACTCTTTGAGTGTCTCATCAAAACAGATGTTCCACCTACGAGAAGCTTGCTTCAATCCATAAATGGATCGTTGTAGCTTACATACTTGATTTGTTCGAACCTTTGAAACAAATCCCTATGGTTGTGTCATATACACATCCTCCTCAAGTTTCCCATTGAGGAAGGTCGTTTTCACGTCCATCTGTCATATTTCATAGTCATGGTAAGCTGCAATCGCAAGCAAAATTCGAATAGACTTAAGCATTGCTACTGGTGAGAAGGTTTCGTCATAGTCAACTCCTTGTCTTTGTTTGAAATCTTTTGCAACCAGTCGGGCCTTATAGGTATCTACCTTCTGTCTGCTCCAGTCTTTCTTTTAAAGACCCATTTACACCCAATAGGCTTAATGCCTTCAGGTGGTGAAACCAAAGTCCATACTTGGTTCTCATACATGGAGTCCATCTCAGATTTCATGGCTTCTTGCCACTTCTCTGAGTCTTTACTACTCATACCCTATTCGTAATTCAATGGATCATCATCTATGATGCGTACCTCAATGTCATCTTCTATGACAAGTCCATACCTATCAAGTATCTTTGGTACTCTTCCAAATTTATGAATAGGGTGTGGTACAGAAGGAATCTCTACTTGGAAAGGTTCATCCATTTGATTTGTAGTGTTTTGTGGTTCTTGAATTTCTTCAAGATCTATTTTCCTCCCACTGACCCCATCAAGGATAAACTCCTTTTCCAAGAAGGCAACATGTTTGGCAACAAACACCTTTTGTTCAGTAGGATTGTAGAAATAATATCCTAAACTTTCTTTAGGATATCCCACAAAAGTACACCTATCAGATCTTGTCCCAAGCTTATCGTTTTGAAACCTTTTCACATAAGCTGGACATCCCCAAATCTTAACATGCTTAAGACTACGCTTCCTCCCTGTCCATATCTCATATGGAGTCTTAGGGACGGATTTTGAGGGAACCTTATTTCGTAGATATGTATCCACTTTTACGGCATATCCCCAGAATGACACTGGAAGATCGGTAAAACTCATCATGGAACGAACCATGTCCAACAGTGTTCGATTTCTCCTTTCAGACACACCATTTAGCTGTGGCGTCCCTGGTGGAGTCCATTGTGAGATTATACCATTTTCTTTGAGACAATTGAGAAACTCACTGCTTAAGTATTCACCACCTCGATCTGATCGAAGAATCTTAATACTTTTGCCCGTTTGTTTCTCTACTTCACTTCTGAACTCTTTGAACTTTTCAAATGATTCAAATTTGTATTTCATTAAATATATATATCCAAATCTTGAGTGATCATCAGTGAATGTAATAAAATAAGAATACCCTCCTCGTGCATTCGTTGTCATAGGTCCACATACATCTGTGTGTACCAACGCTAACAACTCTGTAACTCTTTCTCCTTTTCCACTAAAATGAGATTTAGTCATTTTTCCCATGAGACAAGATTCATAAGTTGGATATGATTCATAATCCGATAGCTCTAGGAGCCCATCTTTATACAACTTGGATAATCTTGTTTCATTAATATGACCAAGTCTACAGTGCCACATATAGGTATAATTAACATCATCTCTTTTCCTTTTCTTAGTTTGTTCAATTTGAAGTATATTTTCATGGAAGTCAAGAATGTAAAGTCCATTTCGTAAATTACCAACACCATATAAAACATTATTATTATAAATAGAACAACTATTGTTCTTTATTATAATGTCAAAACCATCTATATCCAATACAGATATTGAAATAATGTTTCTAATAAGTGATGGAACAAAATAACAATTATTTAAATTAATGAACTTTCCCGTAGGCAATGCTAAACAATAAGTCCCTACAGCTAATGCAGCAACCTTTGCTCTATTTCCCACTCGTAGGACAACCTCATCCTTGCTCAGCTTTCTACTTCTGACCAGTCCCTGCATATTATTACATATGTGAGAACCACATCCGGTATCCAATACCTAAGTAGAAGATTGACTTTCAGAAAAATTAATTTCAATCATAAACAAACCTTGATTAGGATTCAAAGCTTCTCCAAGCTTCTTCCGCTTTTTCATGAGATAATCCTTCCAGCCTCCTCTTCTAAAGTGACCCTACTTATTGCAATGGAAGCAAATTCCTTTGCTAGTTGGATCAGGTTTCTTTTGATCCTTCACTTTCGCATTTCCCTTAGCCTTCTTGGATTTCTTCTTTTTAGAAGATACCTTGGGCCTCTTCCTTTTCTTGGAAGAATCATCCACCAGTAAGACATGGTTCTTCTTGGATGGGAAGTGACCTTCAGCAATTTTAAACATGTTAAGTAATTCAGGCAAGCTGACGTCTAACTTATTCATGTGAAAATTCACAACAAATTGTGAGATGGTATCTGGGAGTGACTGCAAGACTAAATCTTGACTCAACTCCCCATCCATGATGAACCCAAGCTGTCCAAGACGTTCAATCAGATTGATCATCTTTAAGACATGTGTCTCAACGGTAGTGCCCACGGTCATCCGAGATCGAAGAGCTCCTTAGATATCTCATATCTAGCAGTCCTACTTTGTTCACCATATAACTCTTGAAGGTGCAATAGCATAGTAGGAGCATCCATGTTTTCATGTTGACGTTGAAGCTCGTTACTCATGGATGCGAGCATGATGCATTGAGCCACTGATGCATCATTTTGCCACTGTTTAAAAGTAGCAATCTCTTCCTCGAGGTCAAGCTTACGCAACTTTTGCGTGCACGGTAATTTAAGACATAAAAAATCTTTTCAGCAGTGAGAATAATTCTCAGATTCCTTAACCAGTCCGTGTAATTTGATCCGGTCCGTTTGTTAGCATCAAGTATGATACACAGTGAAATTAGTGAATGTGACATTTTCAAAATTCTGCATGTAAAAAGATAATTTTTTAGCAAACATTCATTTAATTAATTACCAAAATAAATTAGGTCTTATTTAATATTGGTATCTCCCACTATTTTCTTCAAACTATATTACCCTCATGAATATAGTTCGGCAATATCTAATTAAAGATTTTCTAGTGAGAGAATAAGGATCCCATTTCAAATGTATATAGCCTTGTGTGTGCACAATAAACTATATATAAATAAATAGGTAGACAACTCTTGTCAATTACATCATCATGTAACTCCTTATATTTTGCCTCTTAAATCATAATTGTCAAGTGTGTCCACATCCGAACTAAAATGATTTAAGTTAAGTCATACCCAGCATTTCCATATAAGTGAAGGAAAAACAACAGCCCTTGTGTGTGCACAACAAAGCGGTAATGTTCAATTCCTTATAAACATCAAATGTAATAAAAACAACATCTCAAATATTTAATACTCGCCTTGTGTGTGCACAACAAACTCATATTAAATATTCAATGCTCTATTTTTTTTATCATGCTAGAAGGCGACGTTCGATATTACAAATATCTTTGAACGTTACAACTTAATATAATTTCATTGAGAGGTTGGCTATTATTTGCCTCATCTTGTTTAGCGCGCATTCAAATATATATATATATATATAAAATACGAATCATATTATTGAACATGTGAAGAATGTTTGCATAATATATAATATATATAATACTAGCATGCACATATAGAATACTATATTCTACCCGGATTGATTATGGACTTTTATTCTAGTATGGTTCACTAGAGCCACCAAGTGAACCAAAAGGTCAAACCCTAGGGTGTAAGAATAAATATTTAAATATTACTATTACATTTAAACCCGGGCTCCATTACAAACGGGTCTTTGAGCGCTCCTTTCTTCTTGATCTCCGGTTCTTCGAAAAAAAATTCTAACTAATCCTATTACATAAACAATTTAATTTAAATTGAAACCTTGATCAGCAGTCAAGGGGAAGTACATAGGAGAGAGATAGAATTTACATCAAGAAGAAAACCAGAAAAGACGAGGTACGCAGACCCAATTTAATAAAACTCATTCATTCAAACATCCAACTAAAATAAATCCAATCACATTGGTCAATAGTCCATAATTAATCCCATTTATTATCATACATATCATCATATGTATCAATAAATAAAATCATTCCATATATTTATGAATATCATTTAATGGGCAATATTATGTTACATGAAATCTAATTTCAAGATTAAAATAAACTCTTTATTTTAATTATAAAATTATAAAATTAATATATATATATATATATATATATATAACTGCATCTTTATTATATATATATATAATATATATATATATATATATATATATATATATATATATATATAGTAGTATTCAAAGAATCCTACACATGATCACATTTTTTTTAAAAGGAAATCTAGTCACCTGATGGATAATATTACGTAATACTCCCTCCGTCCCAAATTAATTGCTCAGTTTTGACTTTTTAAAGTCAAATTAATTATTTGTAAAACTAATATTTTTACTATTTTTGCTAAAATATAGGTGAAGAGATTATAATCAAAAGAAAATATATACAATTTATTACTAACCTAAATTTTTATAATTTTAGAAATATATTTATATATGCTTAATTATTAATTCTAAAAATAGTCAATTTGACTTAAAAAAGTCAAAAACTGAGCAATTAATTTGGGACGGAAGAAGTATCATATATCAAATATATATAATATTAGTGGAGCCTAACAGGATATGTCAAATCACATTAAAAAACGGCTGTAGCAAATCCTTAATAAAAAAACGTGATTCCTTGTTAAAAATAAAAACAAAAAACCACCTGTAACAAAACAAAGAAAACTTTTTCGGCAATTTTTTTTTTCAAAAGAATAATTTTATACAACAAATTATGCCCAATAAATTATTCAAAATACATACCCATACATATACGGAATCAAAATAATTAATAATTCCTATAAAGTTTGGCTTTGATACCACTGTAAGGTTTTGTGAAAATCAAAGTAGCAATCAAATTGCAAAAATTAGCGGAAGCAAAATAAAATCAGATTTTTAAAAATTTTCACAAACCAATTACCCGGATCATCCTTTATGCATATTATTAATTAAACAAAGAATAAGAAGTTATGAAATAAACCATTGTAGAAACGAGCTTCCTCTGGTACGAGTTCACCACCTACTTCTCCGCGATCTCCTTGAATCTCCGGGTAGATTCCTTCCTTTGATCAATGTAAGCCACCCAAGTGTATGGCCTCTAGAGGTGATCCACCAAAGAAGAAGAATTTTCAAGAAGAAGGGTGTATTGGCTCAAACCCTTGTTTTTCTTATCTCTATAGAAAAAGGGGGCGTACTCTCCAACTATTTGGAATTACGTATATCTGATATCTGATATAAGACTCCTCTTATAAAGATATCAGATAACCCTATTTAATTAAAATAAGGTATTATTTATTTAATTAAACTCTTTTAATTAAATGGGCTCCCTAATCTTATTTGGAATAATTAATTAAACTCCTTTAACAAATTTTTCCTCCTAATCCTATTAGGAATAAATGAGAGTACTTATATTAAATTAATTCTTAAACCCTTTTAGAAATTAAAATAATAATAATTGTAATAATATTAATAAGACTCTCTTATTAATTTATATTTAATATTTCTAAAATATTAAATAATAAATATTAAGCTATTTAATTTATTCTATCACCATAGATTAAATTAAATATACTTAACATATTATTACGATTATGCCATTAACATCTTAAATAATTATTCTTCTTTTTATTTTGTGACCCTTTAGGTTCTCCATATTAAATCGGTTGTGAATAAATCAATTAGAACAATTCTAATCTTATTTAAATAAATAAATTAAGCTATTAATTTATTTAAATAAATAATATTTATTCTACAATAGGGATAAGCCTCCCTAGCGATCAACGAATTTCAAGATAATATAGATTTCAACATTAATCATAAAAGAACCTTTGAGTTAATAGTTACCGTACAATTCAATCCTTCCACCATACAATGTCCCAATTAAATATAAGACATGGAATTACTGTCAAGTCTTATTTTATTTAATTATATGTATTTTGATTCCTAAATGCACAACTCCTATTGAATGCAAATTAGAAACTACTTTCTAATTTCATTCCACCTTGGCCAAGGATTCCTTGGTTGTCATTTATCGAATCACACAGGACATTTCTCTTCTTTTACTAGAAGTGGTAGATTCTTTATTGATCATTCATCATCTTCATATATAACTTATTACAGCCAAGCATACCCTTTGATATACTCTAAGAGTCTGAAGGAATAAGTCAAAGTGTAATTCATTATATATAAGATACTATGATGATCTCAAGTATAAGGATCATTTGTACTACTATCACTATAGGAATTCCTATTGACGGGTAAGTAAAACTCCATTAGGTATTCCTTAGCGAGTCAAGTTCAGTGAACTTATTCTCTAATAAGTACCTACATACTTGCTTTAGTGTCTCCACACAAATGATTATGAGATCAATCATCCTCATCCAATGAGCAAGCAACGTACGTACCAATCTATCCGGATTCACTAATCCCCTTTTTAGTAATCCATTGATTGGGAACATTTTAGTTTTAAGCTATCTAAGAATTTAGATCTCATTAGCATGATCTCATCATAATTCTAAAAGCATTGCTTAAAACTATGAGTTTATCACATATTATTAAAACAGCACCATGTAGATAATAAATGCCTTTAATAAATAATTCTTTTATTAATAAATAAATAAGATTGATTACAAAGTATATGCTTTATCATCAATAATGATTGGCTTGTATGCATACTACTTTCAGGTTACTCCCGCAGATTAATAAAGAATGAATACGAAGGGTCTTTCACCATGAATGCGGTAATGCACGTAGACAGGTTAATCCTGCAGATTAATAAAGAATGAATACGAAGGGTTATTCACCATGCATGCGGTAATCCGCGTAGACATGTTACTCCCACAGATTAATAAGGAATAAAATGATAACCCTTATGAATATGAAGTAAATAACATCCTTTACGAATACGAAAGAAATATTACCCCTTATAAATACGAAAAATAATATCTCTTACCTTAGGAGATTGGATACTGCAATAGTGTAGTAGCAGAATACTCTTCTTCTTTCTCTCTTATTCTCTCTATAGTTTTTTTTCTCTCTAGAATTTCAGTGAATTCATGAGAAATAATGAAGAAATGAGCTTCTGTTTATAGGAGAATGGACTAAATAGTAACTGATTCACGAACGGTCCAGATTGATTTACTATTAAAACGGACGGTCCATATTGATTTAGTATTAAAACTTCAACCGACGGTCAATACTGATTTACTATTATAACTTCATTCAGCGGTCCATATTAATTTACTATTATAACTTCAACGAGCGGTCCATATGGATTTACTATTATAACTTCAACCAACAGTCCATGTAAGACCCCGAATTTTATGAAATAAAACTACTTAATTTTTCTTATAATTATTATTCTATTCACTAAATGGTTAAATTGATAAAAGGTTAAATTTAAGGGTGATATGTGAAAATTTTACAAAGTAAGAAAGTTATCATAAAATATTTGTTGCGTCGGGGAATATTTTTTTTGTCGAGGAATATTCGTACGACGTCGCAATCATTGGTGGACCACATAACAGAATTACTGTCGGATATAGAAAGCGACAAAATAACCTTTATTTATAAAAAATAACTGGAAGACTTTTACCGTTAAATTGTTGAAATATTCAGTGGTAAAAGTACAGTAATACGCGCTGTTGCATAGTAGTACACTGTATTGCACAGTATCTCTGATTATTGATGCTTACGTTAGAAGTCACTAAGTTTTGTTCAATTATTGTCACAGTATCATCTGCACAATATTTTATATTATTAAATTAATAATTGAGATTACCCAATTAGTCATATTATTATTTGCATTATTGACAATGTCTAAGAAGTTCTGTCGAGGAAAATGGTTTGGTTATTTAATTGCGCGCCTGTAAGGAGAAATCCTTATCAGAAAGCCCTCTATTTACTTGGAATGATCTGGTTGTCAATATTATGAGTTATAATTTTAAATGATGAATAATTGTTGAAAGATTAAAAATGTGTTTTGGTAATTATTTATTTAATTTTTTTGATATAAATAGTGGGGTTTGTCATGAGGTGTTTGTTATAAGTTTGACTTATTATTCCATGTGGAGATGTGCTAATATTTTAGACCGTCGGTTGGAGTTATAATAATAAATCAATATGGTCTGTTGGTTGAAATTATAATAGTAAATCAATATGGAACGCTGGTTGAAGTTATAATAGTAATTCAAAATGGACTGTCAGTTAAAGTTTTAATAGTAAATCAATATGGACGGTCCGTTTTAATAGTAAATCAATCTGGACCGTTCATGAATTAGTTACTATTTAGTCCATTCTTCTATAAATAGAAGCTCATTCCTTCATTATTTCTTACGAATTCACTAAAACTATAGAGATAAATATAGAGAGATAATAAGAGAGAAAGAAGAAGAGTACTCTACTACTACACTATTCCAGTATCCAATCTTCTACTAAGGTAAGTGATATTACTTTTCATATTCATAAGGGGTATTATTTATTTCGTATTCGTAAATGATGTTATTTTCTTCATATTTATAAGGATTGTCATTCTATTCTTTATTAATATGCGGGAGTAACATGTCTACGTGGATAACCGCATGCATGGTGAATGAACCTTCGTATTCATTCTTTATTAATATGCGGGAGTAACCTGTCTACGCATATTACCGCATGCATGGTGAATGACCCTTCGTATTCATTCTTTATTAATATGCGGGAGTAACCTGTCTACGCGGACTACCTCATGCATGGTGAATAACCCTTCATATTCATTCTTTATTAAATTGTGGAAATGATCTGTCTACGCGGATTACCGCATGTTGGGTGAAAATCTATTTATAGTTTCGTATATTCTTTTATACTCGTATGAGATATCATTTCTTTTGTACTCATCAAGGAATATCATTTTCTTTCGTATTCTCCATTTATGGGTACTATTCATACCAGAGTACTATTTATTCGGGTATTTTGCATGATCGGGTACTATTCATTTGGGGTACTTTGTATGATGGGGTACTATTCATTTGGTTACTATTCATGGCATACTATTCACGATAAAATTGGTTTCTTTCTATCCAAATTATTTTTGATACATGAATATAAATCTTGAATTTTACTCCACAATTAGTTATCATGTTGACAATTTGGACATTCTTGAACTTTGTATAAATTGAATTATAAATCTGTAATATTTATCCTTGATCTCACTTAATTGATTCTTTATATCATTGTCATCATTCTCATTCTTATATTGTGTTGAAAGTCATCTTTGGCCCGTAGTGCAAAGTTGGACTGTTGATTATAATTGATTTTACAGTTGTACGTCTTTGGCCCGTAGTACAAAGATAGATTGTTGATTATTGGTTTTATAGTTGTATGTGTTTGGCCAGTAGTGCAAAGATGGATTGATGATTATTGATTTTACAGTTGTATGTCTTTGGTCCGTAATGCAAATATGGAATTTTGATTATTGATTTTACAGTTGTATATCTTTGGCCCGTTGCACAAAGATGGATTGTTGATTATTGGTTTTACAGTTGTATATCTTTGGCCCGTAGTGCAAAAATGGACTGTTGATTATTGATTTTTACAGTTATATGTCATTGGTCATAGTGCAAAGATGGACTGTTGATCATTGGTTTTACAATTGAACATATTTGGCCCGTAATGAGAAGATAGACAATTGATTTGTATGATCATGACCATTGAATATCTTTGGCCCGTAGTGAAAAGATAGATAATTGATTGGCATGATTATGACCACTGTTGTTATATTTGAATGTTTTTGGTGTAGAGTGTAAAGACAATACGATTATTGAGTATCTTAGCCTTTGTGGCAAGGACATTGACTGAAAGTTCTACTAAGTCTTTAAGGCAAAGAGAAACTGTTGATTTACATTATTATAAACATGAATTGTTAATTTAACTATAATCTTTGGTGGTTCATGTGAAGACAGGTGATGAAAGTTATTTTTATCTTGGTTACAACTAGGGGTGTTCAATTCATTCAGTTTTTCTGATTTTTCAGTTTTCCGGACCGGACCAGACCGAACCGGTCGGTTCGGTATAAAAATAATCGGTTCATTTTCGGTACAAAAAAACTTGTATATACCGGTTTTTTGGTACCGGTTTCGATATCGAATTTTTATGGTTTGATATTACCGAACCGTATCGGTATATTCCAATTTTCAATTTATTTTTTATTATAAATAAATAATTAATAATAATAATAAAAATAATAATAGTAAAATAATAATAATAATAATAATAATAATAATAAAATAATAATAATCATCATAATCATAATAATAAAATAATTATTATTATAATAACAATAAAATAATATTAATAAAAATAATAATAAAAAATAATAATTATAATAATTTTTGGTATTTATTCGGTAAAAATCGTTACAGAATCGGTAAATCGGTTTGGTACACCGGACCAACCGGTACAGCTATCGGTAGCAAAATTTAGTTAATTTTGGTACCGGTTCGGTTCAGTACTAGTCCGATTCGGGCCGATATTTACCGAATGAACACCGCTAGTTACAACAAAGAACTGTTGATGGGTATTACAAGAATGAAATATTAATGATGGACTTTTAATGTTGAGGAGATAGTAGACATTATGTTCTACTTGACTCTTCTAATGGAACATTGATTCCGCTATAATTATGGTTGAAATTTTTTATCACCTACCATATGCTCTAAATATCTGATTTATTATTGATAAAGGCTATTGATAACTTAATTATCTTAGTCATGATATTCTTTACTGGGCTATTTGTGCTCACCTTTTTGCTTCACAATTCCTTTCAGGTAATAAGAGTGTAGCTAGGTCGAGCTGTGATAACAAGGGATTAGAGTGATGGTCTGTGACTGTTGAAGCTTCTCAATACATTATAAAACAGCATGACAATGTATAATTGCATTGAGGACTTAAAATATATGTGTCGTATTTTATAAATCATTTAATAATTGATTTTGGTGAATAACAATAGGGTGAGGAGAACCCGACTTTAAAAGCGTCAAAAATGCACCCCATTAGAATGAGGAGGATAAAATTGTACTAAGAGCTTAAAGGGTGTGTTTCCACTATCATACATGATGTCTAACCACATACAAACTCGCGTTATCATAAGATATAGTTGTGCACATCCACTTGTTGACTATATCTTTGAGCATTATCTATATAATCTTGGAGTATGGTTAGAATATAATCCTCAATTTGAGACAATGGAGATAATTATATGGTAAGAAGATACACACCATTGGAATGAACATGATAGTAATATTCTCGTTCTTCTTTGGGGTCTATTAGGTCAACCAAGGTTAATGCTCAAGTCATATGATATCTATTATAACTTAGATGCATGGCCTCCCATGTATGAAGGATTCTTTGAGCATTTTCCAAAGATTTTAATTCCTAAAATAGTTATCGACTATAACTTTATGTAAAGCATCATTAGTTTGAAGTATGAGTACTGTTATTTGTATTGAAACTAACAACTTATATGTTATCATAATTTGCACGACAGTTGTATAAATTAAGTTTGTATTTGGATTTTGTACCGTATATTTGCCGACTCAGAATGGGTCGTGTGGACCTATTTTGGGGGAGTCACAGTTGGTATCAAAGCTTAGGGATATGGTCTCTGTGACACCCCCAAAATAGGTATACATCACCTATTCTGAGTCGCCAAATACATGGTACATAATACAAATACAATCTTTAATATACAACTGTCGTGTAAAATACGACAAAACATAAACTGAGAGTTTAAACAAGAATATTGTCTTCTAGACAATATCCACTCTCAATGGAGTCCTCATAGACATTATATAAACTCAAATTCAGTCCTCATTACATTTATTATCACACTATTTGTGACACCCCCAAATCCAGTACTTCCGTTTCCACAAGATTTGGTGTTCACTGTACAAGCATCGTCTATCTATCTACCCATAAATAAATTTCAAACCATGCAATAGGTAAAATAAATAATAAATCTCTCCCTTTATGGGGTTACATCAACTGAGTAATAAATAAATCCCAGGTCACTCTAACCTTAAAACATATGTGCGGAAAACATAAACAAATAAGTCTTACTAACATCAATTCTAATTACATCACATAATCACATTAATAAAACAGTCTTCATTACTTGTTAAGCTTGCCATTGCCCTTACTAGTGGAAGGTTAAATACGCTCTTTTTCGTTCTTAATCGCAATGTTATTATTACGCTTGAGAGTGAGCACGATTGTCCACAAGTATAACAATATAACAATGAATAATAACATGCGAGAGAAATAATAACTTCGGATATAAAAGCTCAACTTTTGAATCAAGAATGAATAACAAGAATCAAAAGAATTTCTGAGGGTCATAAGACCTTGAACTATGTCCTAGGTTGTCAAGTATTTTTACTTGAAACCTTTAACAGTCATAAGACTATGGACTCTCCTTCTCGTACTTAGGGGGATCAACCCTTAGTACCATACTATGCACAATATCTTAATGCTAAAGCGTAAATAATCCCATATATAGGGTTGTTCATCTCAATTTTGACATTGGAGTCCGCACCAAAGGAAGTTTGGTTTGGATAATTCATCAAGGGGTTCTGAAATTTAGAACGCTCATCAACTATCGACTAGTCTAACAAGGTTTAACAATGAATGAATATTTAACTTGAATAACATCTAAAAAGGTATACAATAGAATAATTATTGTATAACAACATCATGCTTGAAGATTAATAAGCTTTAATATATAAGACATGCTTGATCAATAATAATGAGAACTTGCTCAATATCGAAAGATGAATTAATCAACTTATATAACAATAACAAGTAGGATTAGGAAACTTGCTCAACGAAAGTTTAGGGTAAGAAACTTGCTCAACGTAAATGTAGAGTTGGAAAACATGCTCAATGTAACAAGATAAGGTTTAGAAACTTGCCTCGTGCGTAGATTACACTTAAACAAACTCGTCCTTTGAATTAAATACTATATATCAATTACGTTCACAATACCAGTCAATAATAACGTACTAAACATCATAAGTTATTCTTTGTCTAAACTCGACTTTATGACCATACTTAGTCAAATTACCATACTTGTTTTCACATAATATAATACTACACGAACAACAAGTTAATTACATAATCAACGATTCAAATAACATGTAATTGTCTTCTTGACTTGGTAAAAACTCATTTTAATATCTCATTATATGTCTAACAAGTTTTTATGTTCATTAGACTAGGTCACTAACTCATTTCTATACTTGAACATTAAAAATTTGCATTTTATGGACAATCATACATATGGTATTTGCTTGCACAGAAATGAACTGGGGTTGGCGTATGACGCCGAAACCCCGACTACTGATTTCCGATTCATGAAGAACCACGTAATTCAAATAAATCAACACATCTTTAACACTAATTTCACCAAATTACACATACCCACATGTTATAATCCGTACATAATCATTACTTAACATCTATGGAGTGATTTTAATCCATTAAAACACATAATCACAGAATTAAAATATGAAAATTGGACTGTTCTTGATGTTCTTGAAGTTTTTGAACAAAAACATGGATTTTAACACTACGGATTTGTTATTAAGCCAAATCCAACCATTCAAGTTTCATTTTGTTCATTTTAACATGCATAATCATTTCAATGTGTGAATTTTTTAAAATAAATTATATTTGACATATAAAAATCACGTATAAGGCCATATGGCCATATCACATACTCTAAAATCCTTTACTGTATAATTTCATGAAACTGAAGATATGGAAACCCATATAATATATATTAAAACATGCCATACAACTCGAATTATTACATATATTTTCATAACAACAGAATTTCCCAAATACAGAGACTCACAGAAGTATGAAAGCCATTTTTTTATGAAAACTTAAAAGACGTATAATAAGAATTGGGTTGAAGAAATTACCCAAGCGTAGAATACAATTTGCAAGAGATAAACTCCTCCTCCACAGTTCTTCAATTACCCAACTCACAATCTCTCTCAAAACTTTTCTCAACTCTCGCTGTTTTTTTTTTGCCAGACTTAGAAAATAATAAGAAAAGAAAGAAAAGAAAGCGTCTGATAAATGGAGAAAAACTGATGTAGTAGAGGTCAGTTACCCTCCATTATGGGTAACTTCCCTCAACTCCCACCAAAGCCATGTTTGGCTAGAATTAAAAGGTTTCAAAACTATTTAATTTAATAAAACCTTATCATATAGTTTAAATAATGTCACATCCATATAAAATAAATCAATTATCTAATTTAATTTATTTTAAATAAAATATAGTAAATTCTCATTAATACACATAGTCACATAATTCAAATTCTCTTTAATTAATAATGTCAAATTATTAAATCTCTAATTAATAATTAAATTAATTAAAATAACATAGGCTCATTAAATATTTCTTTTAATTCAATAAGCTCACATAATCACATATTTCGAATAATAAAAATTCTCCACATTAAATTAATAAATGTAACACATAAAAATTAAATTAATCTATCACCACTTCATCAATTAATTAATTAATCTAATAATTAATTCATCGAAAAATATTTATTCAATCAAATAAATTTTTTAAAAATTTAGATTACAAAATTACGGCTGTCACATCTTACCCCTCTAAAAAGGATTTTGTCCCCAGAATCATAACTCAAACAAGTCATCCCGCTACATTCTCCCCCCTTACAAAGATTCTGTCCCCAAAATTGCATATAACAATCTAAGTAAATAAATGAGGATAATTCTTCATCATATTCTCTTCGAGTTCCCACGTAGCTTCTTCAGCATTGTGGTTCCTCCAAATTACCTAAACAGAAGGTATTACTTTATTTCTGAGAACTTGTTCTTTTCGGTCGACAATTTGAACAGGAATTTCTTCATAAGACAAGTCTTTGTCAAAATGTAGGGGTTCATATTTAATTACGTGCTTGTAATCGGGTTTGTAGGGTCGTAGGACTGAGACATGGAAAACATTATGGACATTCTCTAGAGATGGAGGTAAGGCTACCTCATAGGCAACTTCTCCGACCCTTCTCAGAACTTCAAAGGGTCCAATGAATCTTGGGCTCAATTTCCCTTTCTTTTCGAATCTGATCTTTCCCTTCTAAGGAGAGACCTTTAAGAACACATAACTACCTGGTTCGAACTCAACATTCTTACGGTGTGGATCGACGTATTTCTTCTGTTTGTCTTGGGCTGCTATCAATCTTGCTCGAATTACTTTGACTATCTCTGTTATTTGTTGTACTAAATCTTGTCCTAGTAATCGTCTTTCACCAACTTCATCCCAATATAGTGGAGTTCTGCACTTTCTGCCGTATAACGCTTCATAAGGTGGCATTCCAATACTAGTGTGGTAACTGTTGTAACCGAACTCTACAAGTAGTAAATGATCATCCCAATTTCCTTTGAAATCCATTATACAAGCTCTTAACATATCTTCCAATGTCTGGATTGTTCTTTCACTCTATCCATCTGTCTGAGGGTGATATGTTGTGCTCATTCGCAACTGTGTACCCATGCATTCCTATAGACGTTTCCAGAAGTTCGACGTAAAACGCAGATCTCTATCAGAAATAATTGACACCGGAACTCCGTGCCTTGAAACAATCTCTTTCACATATAACCTTGCCAACTGATCTAGGTTGAATCTGATTTTGATCAGAAGGAAGTATGTGGATTTCGTCAATCGATCAACAATAACCCATACTGCGTCGTAGCCTTTCTGGGTCGTCGGTAGGCCAACCACGAAATCCATCGTAATATGTTCCCATTTCCATTTTGGAATCTCTAAAGGTTGTAGCAACCCACTCGGTCTCTAAAGGTTGTAACAACCCACTTGGTTGTAGCAACCCACTCCGTCCCTTCAGATATCTTCTTCTTCACTTTCTCACATTCTTCGTCCTGAAGTTGAGCCTCCTTAACTTTATCTAGTAAGGTTGTACCAGCTTGCATCTTAAACAGCTTCTCGTCAATTTCCATAGGATACTTCACTTCCAATTCCAGCTTTTCCATCGCTAAAATTAGCTCCTCCTGAGCGGTCAACATCATCAATTTCTCCCGACCTTTTCTACTTAGTGCGTCGGCCACCACATTTGCCTTACCCGGATGGTATAGAATCCCACAATCGTAGTCCTTAATTAACTCCAACCACCTTCTTTGACGCATGTTCAAGTCTTTCTGTGTAAAAATATATTTCAGACTCTTGTGATCTGTATATATTTCACATAGAGATAGTGCCTCCAGATTTTCAAACCAAAAACCACTGCAGCTAACTCCAAGTCATGGGTCGGATACCCCTTCTCATAATCTTTCAGTTATCATGACACATACACAATGACTCTACCATTCTGCATAAGTACACAGCCAAGTCCTTTATGCGATGCATCACTATATACCACAAAATTTCATGTGTCATTCGGAAGAGATAACACAGGTGATGTACTCAACCTCTTCTTTAATTCTGGAAAACTTTCCTCACACTTCTCCGTCCAAACGAATTTCACCAATTTCTTAGTTAAATTCGTCAGCGGAGTTGCGATCTTGGAAAAATCCTGAATGAATCTTCTGTAATAACCTGCCAATCCAAGAAAACTTCTTACTTCTGAAGGCGTCTTCGGCTGATCCCAGTTAATCATAGCTTCGACTTTGGAGGGATCCACCGAAATTCCATCTCTATCAATCACATGTCCAAGAAATTGTACTCTTTCAATCCAGAATTCATATTTCAAAAACTTAGCATACAACTTCTCTCTCCTCAATGTCTCTAATGTCAACCTCAAATGCTCTTCGTGTTCTTCCTTGGTTTTTGAATATACCAAAATGTCATCTATAAATACCACTACGAATTTGTCCAAAAACGGCTTGAACACTCCATTCATTAAGCCCATAAATGCTGCAGGAGCATTCGTTATACCAAATGACATTACCAAAAATTCGTAGTAACCGTATCGTGTTCTAAACGCTGTCTTCTGTACATCCTCTGGTCTCACCTTCAGTTGATGATAACCACTTCTCATATCTATCTTTGAAAAATATCTTGCTCCCTTTAACTGATCGAACAAGTCGTCGATTCACGGTAATGGATACCTATTCTTAATCGTGACCTTATTAAGTTCTCTGTAGTGTATGCAGAGTCGCATTGTTCCATCCTTCTTCTTCATAAATAAAACCAGCGCTCCCCACGGTGATACACTTGGTTGAATATACTTCTTGTCCAATAATTCTTGTAGTTGGACCATCAATTCTTTCATCTCTCCCTGTGCCATTCGGTACGGTGCCTTCGATATTGGGGCCTTTCATGGAGCCAAATCAATCACAAATTCAACTGCTCTGTCTGGAGGAGGTCCCGGCAAATCGTCCAGAAATACGTCTGCGAAATCCATAGCCATAATCATACCAAAAACTATCCATCAATGCACTACGGGCCAATGAGAACTTTTTCCACATCATTTGTAACATTACGGTCATGATTATACCGAATAATCCCTGGTCATAATCATACCAAGTCCATCTATGCACTACAGGCCATAGATAAATTTCAACAAAATATAAACATGAGGATGATGGCAATGATATAAGAATTCAATAAAACAAGTTCAAGAATTAAATAATCCAGGAACTAATAACGTCCAAATTGTCAACATGATATTTCTTTGTAGAGTAAAATTCAAGAATAATATTCATGCACCAAAAATAATTTGGACAGAAAAGAATCAATTTTTCATCGTGAATAGTACCCCGTGAATAATACTTCGGGAATAGTATATCGTGAATAGTAACCCGACATTAAAAGTACTCTAAATACCCGAGTGAATAATATTCGGGTGAATAGTAATTTTGGTGAATAGTAACCCATGAATAGTAACTCGTGAATAGTATTCCGGCATGAAAAGTGACCCAAATACCCAAGTGAATAATACTAGAGTGAATAGTAACCAGGTGAATAGTAACCCATGAATAGTAACTCGTGAAATGTATTCCGGCATGAAAAGTGCCCCAAATACCCGAGTGAATAATACTATAGTGAATAGTAACCCGTGAATAGTAACTCGTAACTGAAAATACCAAATAAAATGATATTTCATAACGAGTATAGCAGTCAAAACTTTAACCAACTGAGTATAATAAAGAATGGAATAACAAAAGAAAATACCATGCATGCGGTGCTTGTGATGCGGTGTTATTCAATGTAATAATAAATAAAGAATCAGTGCCATGCGTAAAACACACGGATACGATATTCCAACAGAATAATAAAGATGGAACCAGTCCCACAGAAATGCATGCATGGATATTCCAATGTAATAATAAAGATTTTAACCAGTCCGACGTGAAACGTCTGAACTAGATATTCCAACCGCATAATAAAGAATGGAATAATGTAAGAATTTCACCTAGTATAGGGTAGCCACGATATCTGAGTTATTCCAACGAATAATAAAGAATGGAATAACGTAAGTTCTCTTCATGAATACAAAAGAAATAATACCCCTTACCTTAGAAGAACTAGATATTGGAAAAGTGAAGTAGCAAAATACTTTTCTTCTTTCTCTCTATAATTTCTCTCTCTAGAGTTTCAGTGAATTCATAAGAAATAATAAAGGAATGAACTTCTATTTATAGAAGAATGGACTAAATAGTAACTAATCCATGAACTGTCCAAATTGATTTACTTTTAAACGGATGGTCTAGATTGATTTAATAAAATATTCTAATAAAACAAAAATCTTTTAAATAAAATATAATATATTCTATTTATTGTCTAATAAAACAAATAACTTTTTAAAATTATTCTATTTTATATAAAAAGATTTTACTATACAAAACACTATGCATAATAAAATATAATATATTCTAATTATTAATACAATAAAATAAATAACTTTATAAAAGTATTACATTTTTATAAAAAAGATTTTACTATGCAAAATACTATGCATAATAGAATATAATATATTCTAATTATTGCCTAATAAAACGAATAACTTTATAAAAGTATTCTATTTTATATAAAAAGCTTTTCTGTTTTATTACACTAATAATACTAATAAAACAAAACTTATATATATAATATAACAATCGACAATAATTGAATCAAATAACGTGAGATACTATGCAGCAACTACTGAAGCAATAATTGAACAAAACTGAGTGTTTTCTCACGTAAGCATCAATAATCAATACTGTGTACTACTATGCAACCACGTGTATTACTGTACTTTTACTACCGAGTAGTTCAACAGTATTAACGGTAAAACTTCCACTGTTATTTTCATAAAACTATTTTTGTCGTTTTCTCAATCCGACAATAATTTTGTTGTGGGGTTCACCAATGATTGTACTGTCGTACGAATATTCCCTGACACAAAGAATATTCCCCGACCAATCGAATATAATATAACAACTTGCATACTTTGCAAAATTTATAAATATTACCCACAACTATAACATTATATCAAATACAAACCATAACATAAAAAAAATATTTTGAGAAATTTAAATCTTTATTTATAAAATTTGGGATTTTACAATCTCCCCTCCTTATGAAATTTCGCCCTCAAAATTTACATACGTACCTTGTATGCTGAATAGATGAGGACACTTCGTCCGATTCTAACTCTTGAGGTATAACCTTTGAGTGTTGAATACATTCAAGGATTTTAACAGGTACATCTTTATACGTTAATTATCCGTTATCTCATCCGGTTCTAAATTAATAATGAGGTTCGGGTCGTCCACATATTTACATAACATCGATACGTGAAAAATGTTATGAACACGCGACATACTTGGCAGTAAAACGAGTCTATAAGACACAGTTCCTACTCGATCAAGGATTTCAAATGGGACAATAAAATCTAGGGTTGAGATAACGCCTTCTTGAACCTTCTTCTTCACATTCATCAAATTCGGGTGTGTAACTTGAGCAGCTTTAACTTTATCGATTAAAGTCGATTCTACTCGTATATTCGTTATCATCACGTGGGTTCGTATATTCGCACTCGTAAACGCATACGATATTCTACTCAATGCGTCAGCTACCACATTCGCTTTTCCACGATGGTATTGAATGGTACGATCGTAATCTTCAACAGCTCGAGCCAACGTCTTTGGTGCATGTTACGTTCGTTTTAGTTGAATAAATATTTAAGGGTTTTAGAAATGGGGTTTTGTACTAGGGTCAGTACAAAATTCGATTTCACGCTCTAGGGGTAGGCTAAGAAGTCTTCAGGAATATGTCAGGAAATTTATTAACAATAGAAATATTATTTAAAACTGTGACCTTCATCCAAGACTTGGATAGCACGTCACATTGATACCTATCACCTTGCCACCGTTATTCACGATGTCTCCTACAAAAAGTCTGGCTTCGGTGCATTCCACACAAGGAAGTCACCGTATAAAGGCTCGGGGCTCTTTACTTATGGCTTTATATAACAGTGATTGACTTTAATGGTTTGGTTACTTGAATTCATATAACAGGTTGGTTAAGAATATAAAGGATAACAACCTTAGGAAAATAATCAATTTTAGCACGATGAGTAGTTAACCAGTTGATTTCTCAAATCACATCAAGAGCAAGTATTTTCAAAGAGATAAGATCGACAGGTAACGTGAGGGTATCGATATGAATCAAACAAGATTAATAAACAGTGGAGGTAACAAAGGTTTTTACTAATGAAGTTTCAACCAATAAGTCAAAGTCTAACTTCTCTTGAGTTAAATTTAAACGTTGAGCGCAAGCAAGAGAGATAAAAGAATGGGTTAAACCAGTATCTAATAAGGTATAGACTTCGCAAGAATATATAATTAACTAACCCGTTCTAACTTTGTTTGGATCACTCGCTTTTTGAGAAGTCACGAAAAACACTCTTCCTGAAACCACCGACTTTGTTTTGTCCGTATCCGCCTTTGGTGCCACCGTCCCAGTTGTACTTGACTTTGGTGCACAACAAAATTGGGCTAGGTGACCTTCTCTTCTTGAAATTTCCACTTCTATTATCTTGCCCATGATTACCACCGAAGTGGATACCATTCTTGGCATGATAATTTCCCCCACGATGGTTATCATTGTTCATGGCCGCCACACCCAGATACCAATTATTATCGTGTTGTTGCTCGTTGCCTTTTGGTTAAGCTGACTCATTATCGCGCTCCAATAATTGAACCCTATTCACAACATCTGAATACAAACACTGTCACAAAACAAGGGTTAATTGACATATCACATATTATCCCTATACTCTGACCGACCAAATAAATATCAAATAAACTTATGTACATCATACTAGCGAAGGAATTTCCCGTCTCTCCCCTCCTAGTTCTTGTCTCACATCTCAACCAGGGATCATATCCCTAAGCTTTGATACCAACTGTGACGCCCCCAAAATAGGTATACATCACCTATTCTGAGTCGCCAAATACATGGTACAGAATACAAATACAATCTTTAATATACAACTATCGTGTAAAATACAACAAAACAAAAACTGAGAGTTTAAACAAGAATATTGTCTTCTAGACAATATCCACTCTCAATGGAGTCCTCATGGACAGTATACAAACTCAAATTCAGTCCTCATTACATTTATTGTCACACTATTTAACAGAATGGTGAGGACTACTAAGACACCATCTCGGACCGTCACTCCGTTCCCCGACTAGTCCCAGCTATATTCTCATTTCCTGAAGAGAAGAATGAAGGAAAGGATGAGCTCAACTAGCCCAGTAAGAAATATTATAACTAAGATAATGCAGAATAAATTATCATTAGTCTTCAACAATGTTAAACTGATAAAATACAATAGACATCAAGTTTAACTTCAGCGGAACAAACAATCCATTAAAAGAGTCAAGTAGAAAATAAAATCTACTATCTTTTATGATTTAAAAAGTTTTTCATCACTTTTATCATTTGAGACTCAAACAATAAATAATCCACATCATCAAATCATCCCCGCACTACAAAATTTAAGGATATTATTTAGTATCACGACCACGAATTATCCATGCACTACGAATCAAAGATAATCGTGTTTTCATCAACAGTCCCCGATCATACCATAAAACAATTCATCTTTGCTCCCTCGGTCAAGAGAATCCATAGCCATAATCATACCAAAAACTGTCCATCAATGCACTATAGGCTAATGAGGACTTTTTCCACATCATTTGTAACATTACGGTCATGATTATACCGAATAATCCCTGGTCATAATCATACCAAGTCCATCTATGCACTATAGGGCACAGATGACTTTCAACAAAATATAAACATGAGGATGATGACAATGATATAAGAACTCAATAAAACAAGTTCAAGAATTAAATTATCCAGGAACTAATAACATCCAAATTGTCAACATGATACTTCTTTGTAGAGAAAAATTCAAGAATAATATTCATGCACCAAAAATAATTTGGACAGAAAAGAATCAATTTTTCATCGTGAATAGTACCCCGTGAATATTACTTCGGGAATAGTATCTCGTGAATAGTAACCCAATATGAAAAGTACTCCAAATACCCGAGTGAATAATATTCGGGTGAATAGTAATTTTGGTGAATAGTAACTCGTGAATAGTATTCCGACATGAAAAGTGACCCAAATACCCAAGTGAATAATACTAGAGTGAATAGTAACCAGGTGAATAGTAACCCGTGAATAGTAACTCGTAACAGAAAATACCAAATAAAATCATATTTCATGACGAGTATAGAAGTAAAAACTTTACCCAACTGAGTATAATAAAGAATGGAATAACAAAAGAAATCACCATGCATGCGGTATTTTAGATGTAGACAAAGTTATTCCAATGTAATAATAAATAACGGAACCCGGTGTCCGGCGTAAAACACACGTATACGATATATTTCAATGAGATTAATAAAGATGGAACCCAGTCCCACAGAAACGCATGCATGCAGGATATTCCAATGAATAATAATAAAGACGGAACCAAAAATGGCGTAAAACGTCTGCATGTGATATTCCAAATGTAATTATAAAGAATGGAATTACGTAAGAATTTTACCAAGTATAGGGTAGCTCACAGATACAAAGTTATTCCAATGAATAATAAAGAATGGAATAACAGAAGTTCTCTTCATGAATACAAAAGAAATAATACCTCTTACCTTAGAAGAACTGGATATTGGAAAAGTGAAGTAGCAGAATACTTTTCTTCTTTCTCTCTATAATTTCTCTCTAGAGTTTCAGTGAATTCATAAGAAATAATGAAGGAATGAACTTCAATTTATAGAAGAATGGATTGAATAGTAACTAATCCATGAACGGTTCAGATTGATTAATTTTAAACGGACGGTCTAGATTGATTTAATAAAATATTCTAATAAAACAAAAATCATTTAAATAAAATATAATATATTCTATTTATTGTCTAATAAAACAAATAACTTTATAAAATTATTCTATTTTATATAAAAAGATTTTACTATGCAAAACACTATGCAGGCACTATACAACACTATGCATAATAAAATATAATATATTCTAATTATTATCTAATAAAACAAATAACTTTATAAAAGTATTTTGTTTTATATAAAAAATTTTTACTATGCAAAATACTATGCATAATAGAATTTAATATATTCTAAATATTGCCTAATAAAATGAATAACTTTATAAAAGTATTCTATTTTATATAAAAAGCTTTTCTGTTTTATTACACTAATAATACTAATAAAACAAAACTTATATATATAATATCACAATCGAAAACAATTGAATCAAATAACGTGAGATACTATACAGCAACTACTGAAGCGATAATTGAACAAAACTGAGTGTTTTCTCACGTAAGCATCAATAATCAATACCGTGTGCTACTATGCAACCACGTGTATTATTGTACTTTTACTACCGAGTAGTTCAACAATATTAACTGTAAAACTTTCGCCGTTATTTTCATAAAACTATTTTTGTCGTTTTCTCAATCCGATAATAATTCCGTTGTGGGGTTCACCAATGATTGTACCATCATACGAATATTCCCTGACACAAAGAATATTCCCCGACCAATCGAATATAATATAACAACTTGCATACTTTGCAAAATTTATAAATATTACCCACAACTATAACATTATATCAAATACATACCATAGCATAAAAAAAATATTTTGAGAAATTTAAATCTTTATTCGTAAAATTTGGGATTTTACAATCTCTGGCGGAGATCTTAGACTAGACTAGGAGGGGAGAGACCAGTAATAACCTTCGCTAGTGTGTGTCCTACCTAAGCTGAATTTTCTAACTTAATAAGTTGACAAATTGTGATATGTCAATTAACCTTTGTTTTGAAGCTGTATTCTAGAATCTGAAATGAAAGCAAGGTATTTTTACCTCTTCGAACTACCAAGTACGTAAATTTCGGGGACGAAATTTCATAAGGATAGGAGATTGTAAGACCCCGAATTTTATGAAATAAAAGTATTTAATTTTTCTTATAATAATTATTGTATTTAGTAAATGATTAAATAGATAAAATGGATAAGTTAAGGGTGATATGCGAAAATTTTACAAAGTAAACAAGTTGTCATAAAATATTTGTTGTGTCGGGGAATATTATTTTTGTCGAGGAATATTCATACGATGACGCAATCATTTGTGGACCACATAACGGAATTACTGTCGGATATAGAAAGCGACAAAAATAACCTTTTTATAAAAAAAATAACGACAAGACTTTTACTGTTAAACTGTTGAACTATTTGGTGATAAAAGTACAGTAATACGCGTTGTTGCACAGTAGCACATGATATTGCACAATATCTCTGATTATTGATGATTACGTAAGAAATCACTCAGTTTTGTTCAATTATTATAACAGTATCATCTACACAATATTTTATATTATTAAATTAATAATTGAGATGACACAATTATTCATTTTATTATTTACATTATTGACAATGTCTAGGAAGTTCTGTCGAGAAAAGAGGTTTGGTTATTTAATTGCGCGCTAGTAAGGAGAAATCCTTATCGGAAAGCCTCATCTTTCCTTGGAACGATCTGATTGTAAATATTATGAGTTATAATATTAAATGATTAATAATTGTTGAAAGATTAAAAATGTGTTGTGGTAATTATTTATTCAATTTTTTGATATAAATAGAAGGGTTTATCATGAGGCGTTTGTTGTAAGTTTGACTTATAATTCCATGGAGAGATGTGCTAATTTTTCAGACCATCGGTTGAAGTTATAATAATAAATTAATATGAATCATTGGTTGAAGTTATAATAGTAAATCAATAAGGACCGCTAGTTGAAGTTATAATAGTAAATCAATATAGTCCGTCAGATGAAGTTTTAATAGTAAATCAATATGGACGGTCCATTTTAATAGTAAATCAATATGGGCCGTCCATGAATTAGTTACTATTTAGTCCATTCTTCTATAAATAGAAGCTCTTTCCATCATTATTTCTTTCGAATTCACTAAAACTATAGAGAGAAACTATATTGAGATAATATGAGAGAAAGAAGAAGAGAATTCTGCTACTACACCACTGCATTATCCAATCTTCTACTAAGGTAAGGGTTATTACTTTTCGTATTCGTAAGGGGTATTATTTCTTTCGTATTCGTAAATTATGTTATTTTTTTCATATTCATAAGGATTGTTGTAAAGAATGAGAATTTTATGTAATTTAAAAATATGTATTGAATTAAATAAATATTTTAATTGATTTATTTATTGAGATAAATAAATAATTGAGGAAATTGTGGTGTAATAATTTAGTTAAATGTGTTATAATAATTAAATTAATGATTGATAATTTTATGATTTGAGGATTTAATTTAATGAGATAATTAAATTAAATGAATTATTAAATAATTATGGTGTAGTTCCAATTTGATTTTATAATTAAATTAGAGATTTATTAATTTGTTAGATAAAATTATAAATCATTATGGAAATTATAATTATAACGCTATAATTATAAGGCAAATGCTAAGTATACTGATAATGAAAATTATAATTGTAATTGTAAGTTAGGTGTACAAATTTGACTTAATTAAATTAACTAAATAATGGTGTGACAAGGAATTATAACATAAGAAAAATATAAAAATAAATTAGAAGCCTAATCTAATGTATAGCCAAACATGGCCTTGTGGCATTTGGTATAATATAACCGATTTAGCCTTTGGGTTTTGAACTTGATGTTTTAAGACGTGAATAATGGCTATATCAGTTTGGTTTCTATACGTATTATTCCTAAGGCTAAGAAACACATAGAGAGTTAGAGAGAAATTGAGAGAGAGCAGATAGAAAATTGAGAGTTTTGTTATTAATTGGGAGTCAAGAGGAAGAAGAAGGATTGTTGAAACCTTGTCACCATCTTTGTTAATCTATAACAAAGGATTAAGGGTAATAATCTATTCCTAATTTCCAAGTTTTGGTTTTGTAATTTTTATTCTCTGTAATTAATTTTTTTGTTGGATTAGGGTTTAAAGTGTTGATTATATACATGTGTAATTTGATAGTTATCATATATAACAAATATTTATAGTGATTAAAATTCGTGTAAATATGTTGAAGAAGAAGAATTTGAGCTTTTGGTTGTAATATGTGTATTATAGTTGTTTTAGAGTTAAATTTGGCTCTGAATTTATTTTGTAAATTGTAGTTTTATGATTGCTTATGGTAGAACTCTGTGATATGAAAGTAGTGTAATTTGAAGAAATCAAAATGGTTGAAAATCGAAGTAGTGGTGACTGATTTCGCTATGTGTGATAAAATATGAAAATTGGTATGAACTTGGAAATTGAGTCCTTAAAATTGGTTTTTAAAGTTGTTTGTGATGTTAGAATTGCTTTATAAATATTTGTTTTTGAGTTTATAAAGCTTATAAACATCTAGGTTTGGTTAATTTGGTGTTGGGTGAAGAAATTGGAATTTTTGGTATAGAACAAAGTCTGAGTTCGTGTTTCTGGAAAACTAAATCTGGAGTCGAGCGTTGCTGCGCGGGCACGCTGGGTCCAAGGGTAGCTAGGGTGCGGTCGCGCCAGTGGTCAAGTAAACCCGGTAATGAACAGTTAACAGTATGGCTGGGGGAATGTTAACCTAACTTATTTTAATGATTGTAGAGAAACCTAAAACATGTTGTAAGACATAATAACATATTGTAATCATAAAGTTTAAACTATAGATTATGAATTAATAAGTTGTGAAAGTTTGGAATATGATGTCATGAGAATCGATGTTGTTTTTCAATCACCATGTTGTGTACTATAATATAAATGGGAGTTCAGCTTCATGGTACGTGAATGATTAGGATAATCAGATCTTAAGGTAAAGATTATAGACTTGACTAAAATGAGAAATAAACCAATGAAGTTAATGTTAATATAACTAATTTGTATTGTGATTCCAATAGTATATATAGGATATTTGGCGAAGGTTTGTAATAATTGTGTAGCTTACACACGAGGCAAGTTCCTAAACCTTATTCTTATGTCGAGCAAGTTTCTTGTCTGTATTTTGTTTACAACTATGCAAGTTCTCTAACCTTTATTTTTCATTATGCAAGCTCATGTATTCTAATTATTTTACATTAAGCAAGTTTTATATTCCTAATTAATATCATTATGTAAGTTCTTAAAACTATAATCTTTAATTAAGCAATTTCCTAACTTTCGTTCCTTGTTACTCAAAGCATTAACTGTTCAAGTTCATTGTCTTAAATGAGTTTTCTAACTCTTTTGGATGTAATACTTTGTACATACAATGTCTATTCAATTGTATATTGTTGATATTCAATCTTTTACTTAAGTATCATTGTTCAATATTATATTATCGTGTTGAGCCTTCGAATAGCTAATAAATCTTTATTGATTAGACTAATCAATAATTAATCAGTGTTCTAAATTTCTAGAATCACTGTTAAGCTATTCCAAACTAAACTTTCTTTAGTACGGAAATCCTAAAGTCAAATTGAGATGAACAACCCTAATATAGGAGATTATGTACGTGTTAGCGTTTAGATGTTTGTGCACAATACATGGTACGAAGGGTTGATCCCTCTAAGTACGAAAGTAAAGGTCTGTATTGTCTAATGACTGTTAAAGGTTGAAGTAGAAATACGTAATAACCTTGGGACATAGAGAGAAGGGTTATCCAATCTCATTCCTTCATTATTTCTTATGAATTCACTAAAACTACAGAGAGAAACTATATTGAGATAATAAGAGAGAAAGAAGAAGAGTATTCTGGTACTACACTACTGCATTATCCAATCTTCTACTAAGGTAAAGGTTATTACTTTTCGTATTCGTAAGGGGTATTATTTCTTTCGTATTCGTAAATGATGTTATTTTCTTCATATTCATAAGGATTGTTCTAAAGAATGAGAATTTTATGTAATTTAAAAATATTTATTAAATTAAAAAAATATTTTAATTGATTTATTTATTGAGATAAATAAATAATTGAGGAAATTGTGGTGTAATAATTTAGTTAAATGTGTTATAATAATTAAATTAATGAATGATAATTTTATGATTTGAGGATTTAATTTAATGTGATAATTAAATTAAATG
This sequence comes from Panax quinquefolius, assembly GCA_020205615.1. Taxonomy (NCBI): domain Eukaryota; kingdom Viridiplantae; phylum Streptophyta; class Magnoliopsida; order Apiales; family Araliaceae; genus Panax; species Panax quinquefolius. Next base: position 47,135,264 of record CM035153.1, read on the forward strand.
AATTATTAAATAATTATGGTGTTGTTCCAATTTGATTTTATAATTAAATTAGAGATTTATTAATTTGTTAGATAAAATTATAAATCATTATGGAAATTATAATTATAAGGCTATAATTATAAGGCAAATTAATGCTAAGTATAATGATAATGAAAATTATAATTGTAATTGTAAGTTCGGTGTAAAAATTTGACTTAATTAAATTAACTAAATAATTGTGTGACAAGGAACTATAACATAAGCAAAATATAAAAATAAATTAGAAGCCTAATCTAATGTATAGCCAAACATGGCCTTATGGCATTTGGTATAATATAACTGATTTAGCCTTTGGGTTTTGAACTTGATGTTTTAAGTCATGTGTAATGGCTATATCAGTTTGGTTTCTATACGTATTATTCCTAAGGCTAAGAAACACAGAGAGTGTTAGAGAGAAATTGAGAGAGCAGAGAGAAAATTGAGAGTTTTGCTATTAATTGGGAGTCAAGAAGAAGAAGAAGGATTGTTGAAACCTTGTCACCATCTTTGCTAATCTACAACAAAGGATTAAGGGTAATAATCAATTCCTAATTTCAAAGTTTTGGTTTTGTAATTTTTATTCTCTATAAATGATTTTTTTGTTGGATTAGGGTTTAAAGTGTTAATTATATACATATGGAATCTGATAGTTATCATATATAACCAATATTTAGTGATTAAAATTCGTGTAAATATTTTAAAGAAGAAGAATTTGAGCTTTTGGTTGTAATATATGTATTATGGTTGTTTTAGAGTTAAAATTGGCTCTTAATTTATTTTGTAAATTGTAGTTTGATGATTGCTTATGGTAGAACTCTGTGATACAAAAATACTATAATTTGAACAAATCAAAATGGTTGAAAATCGAAGTAGTGGTGACTGATTTCGCTATATCTGATAAAATATGAAAATTGGTATGAACTTGGAAATTGAGTCCTTAAATTAGTTGTTAAAGTGGTTTGTGATGTTAGAATTGCTTTATAAATATTTGGTTTTGAGTTTATAAAGCTTATAAACATCTGGGTTTGGTTAATTTGGTGTTGGGTGAAGAAATTAGAATTTTTGGTATAGAATAAAGTCTGAGTTCGTGTTTCTTCAAGTTTAGTTTACTAAGAACGAAAATAAACTTCAAGAATGTAAATTGAAGTTTGGGTTGAAGATATTACCATGCTAGTTTGTGTATATGACTCAAGGATGAAGAATTCTTCTCTATTTCTTCTTCAATCTCACAATTTCTCTCAATTTCTCTCTAAATTCTCTATGTATTCTAAAAGTTTAAGTCTTAGAAAATAAAATACGTAAGTATATAAAAAAATATATGAATGCGCACTGATAACCGGCATCGTTGTGGTCATTTAATCCCTTTTGTGGGTTAACTGCCCAACTCCTCTTAGGGCCTTGTTTGGCTAGCCTTTAAAATGCTCTTTTCCCATTTAATTTAATTAATTTCTTATTATATAGTGTAATAATGTCACACCCATTTAAGCAATTAATCAAATATCTTATTTAATTTAATAAAATAAAATAGAATAATTTCTCATTAATTCACATAGTCACATAATTAAATTCTTATTTATTAATTATGTCAAATAATTAAATATCTAATTAATTATAAAATTAATTAGAATAACAATATGCTTATTAAATAATTCATTTAATCAAATAAGCTCAATTAAAAACATTCTTTGAATAATAAAATTATCCACATTAATTTAATCTATGTAACACATATAATTAAATTAATCTTCCAATAAATTCATCAATTAATTATTTAACCCAATAATTAAATTATCGAAAAATATTTATTTAATTTAATTAATATTCAAATTAAATTCCAAAAATCTTGTTCGTCTCATCTTTCCCCCCCTTAAAGGGTTTCTATCCCCAGAATCACGACTCAATCAATTCATCCCGTTAAATTCTCCCCCACAAAGATTTTGTCCCCAGAATCGCTTACACATAAATTAAGCAAATAAATAAGGATAATTCTTAATCATATGCTCTTCGAGTTCCCACGTAGATTTTTCAGCGTTGTGGTTCCTCCAAATTACCTTAATAGAAGGTATTACTTTATTTCTGAGAACTTGTTCTTTCTTGTCAACAATCTGAATATGAACTTCTTCATAGGTCAAATCTTTCTCAAATTGCAGGGGTTCATATTCAATCACATGTTTGTAATCGGGTTTGTAGGGTGGTAAAATAGAAACATGGAAAATATTATGGATATGTTCTAAGGCCGGATGTAAGCTACCTCATAGGCAACTTCACCAAGTCTCCTAAAAACTTCGAAGGGTCCAATGAACTTCGGGCTCAAATTCCCCTTCTTACCAAATTTGATCTTTCCCTTCCAGGGAGAGACTTTCAAGAAAACGTAGTTACCGGATTCAAATTCTCAATTATGTCGGTGTTGATCGGAATATTTTTTCTATCTGTCTGTCTTGAGCAGCTATCAATCTTGTCCTGATTACCTTGACAATCTCAGCGGTCTGTTGCACCAATTATGGTTCTACTAGCTATCATTCACCAACTTCATCCCAACATAATGGAGTTCTGCATTTTCTATTGTACAACGCTTCGTAAGGAGGCATGCCAACACTTGTGTGGTAACTATTATTATAAGCGAATTCCACCAGTGATAAATGATCATCCCAATTTCCTTTAAAGTCCATTATACAAGCTCTTAACATATCCTCTAATGTCTGAATTGTCCTTTCGCTCTGCCCGTCTGTCTGAGGGTGATATGACGTACTCATTCTCAAGTGTGTACCCAAGCATTTATGTAGTCATTTCCAGAAGTTCGATGTAAAGCGCGGATCCCTATCGAAAACAATTGACACTAGAACTCCATGTCTCGAAACAATCTCTTTTACATATAATTTTGCCAACTGGTCTAAGTTGAATCTGATTCTGATTGAAAGGAAGTGTGTGGATTTCCTCAATCGGTCAACAATAACCCATACTGCGTCATAGCCTTTCTGAGTTGTCGGAAGGACAACCACAAAATCCATCGTAATATGTTCCCATTTCCATTCTGGAATTTATAAAGTGTTGGAAGAGTGCATATTGTGATTTGATGTTTAAAATAAATGCTCATGATTATATGTAAAGTCCTTCTAGGAATGTATGTACAAGGACTTAGTGATAGATCAAATTGTTAGGTTGATCTAAGCTTTTAATGTTTATCATTCCGTAAATGAATGTATAGATAAAGAGATCAAAGATGTTAGGATGATCTATAAAAGGTAATAGATTGGCTTTAATAAAATCGCAGTCTATTGAGCTGATCAAGAACTTGCAGAAGCCAAGGTAGAATCGTAGAGAATCGAGGATCGTAGTATGTCTGTCTTGAAGAGCCTCTCCAGAGATCGTAGTGTGGTTCAGACGTTTGCCGAATCTAACTCAGAGATCGTAGTGTGGTCCAGACGCGTTTGCGGGCCAACTCGTAGATCGCAGCAGTGCTCTCGAAACGTAGAAGTCTGCAAGAGATGCTGAGTGAAGATCGTAATGTGCAAGCCCTTAAGAGAAATTGTAGTGTTCTCGTTTGGTTGCATTCAGCACCAAGGTGGCAAAACACCACGATAAGAATTGTAGAGTATCATTTGGCTGTGTCAGAAGTTGTGGAGCCTGATCATTTGTTCAAAGAAAAAATCTTAACAAATGTGGAATGGGTTACAGATGTTGAAGTAATCACCAGTCATAATGGCATGAAAATATCCTTAGTATGCAACAAAAAGACGTATTGAAGAAGTTAAAGAAAGGACCATGGGACAGAGGAAAACATCTTTTCAGGTGTTAGGTGAGCAAGCAGTCTGCTATGTCAGTGGGCCAGAATGTATTTCAGAAGATATGCAGAAAAGTCTCCTTCAAAGTTCAGAAACGTCAAATGCATTAAATGCTTCAACGGATGGATTCAACGGGCAGATTTCAAAGATCACATATATGCAAGACATCTGCAAATGATAGTTTTATGCAAGCAATTGAATAAAAAGAAAATATACTCAACGCTCAACTCTACGATCTGAGAAAAGAGAAAGCTTGCACAGTTACTCAGTTCTTTTGAACAAGATCTTAACGGCAACTGAGTAGCACCAACCAAGAACACAACAACTACCAATCAACTGAAGGAAGAGTTCCAAGTCAGAAAGACTTGAAGAGTTCTAAGTGAACTGTGAAGAGCCAAGTCTGCTGAACTTGAAGAGTTCAAGAGTGAACTAAGAAGTTCCTAGACTGCTGGTCTGGAAGGAATCTGTGAGATTCAGAAAGTGTAAAAGACATCCTTGGTGGATTTCCTACTCGAGGAGTAGAAGAGTAGACTAGGAGCTTTAAGTGCTCTGAAAACCACTTAAAACTGCTATGTCTATTGCATTCTTGCTATAACTGATATAACTGCTATAATTGTTATAATTGTCTCACTCTCATTAACTCACTATATCTAAAAGGTAGATCAAACAAAAATTAATTCCGCTGTATTTAAATCATTATCAAAATTGACAAAGTAAAACGAAAATGTTTTTAAATATCTATTCAACCCCCCTTCTAGATAACTATTGTGCCTCCGGGAACAAATAATTGGTATCAAAGCAAGTTCTATTCTATAGCCTACAAAGCTTAAGTAGATCCAATGGCACACTTACCAAGCGAATCAAAGACTAGAGGAGGCAGCAAGCCACCTATGTGCAACATAGACAGGTTCTCCAACTGGAAAATTCGGATGCAAGCATACATGGATTCAATAGATGAAGATCTATTTGAAATTGTTCAGAATGGGCCCTACGTTCCTACAAAGCTTGCACCAACTACAGACGATCCAAACAGAATACAGATCAAGGTCAAAGGAGAATGGACAGAAAACGAGAAGAGAGCTGTTCAACTCGATAAAAAGGCCAAGAACATCTTATTCCAATCCTTAGAAGATGATCTATTCGAAAACGTGATCAATAACAACACAGCAAAACATCAAAGGAGGTTTGGGAAGCATTGCTCATCATGCATGAAGGAACAAAAGAAGCCAGAGAAAATAAACAATCCATCTTGACTCAGCAATATGAGATGTTTGCACATGTTCAAGGAGAAAACGTCACTGCCACTTACGAGATATTTAATGTTCTGCTCAACTCTCTATGAGCCTATGGAAAAATCTATCCAAACAAAGATCTAATCATAAAGTTCATGAGAGCCTTACCAAGCAAGTGGGATGCCAAAACCACTACCATTAGAAATTTAAAGAATCTACATGAAATGACTGTTCAACAGTTTATGACAACTTTCTTACATACGAATTGGAGCTGACTCAATGAGCAGAAACTTTATCTAAAGGAAGAAAGAAGGATAAAGGTGTTGCTCTCAAAGCAACTGAAAACACCTCCAAAGTCAACACTAAAGATGACTCTGACTATGATGAAGATGATGACGAAGACTTTGCAATGCTAGTGAAGAGACTCAAAAGGTTCTCGCGTCAAGGGAAAACCAGCAAGCCAAAGAAAGTCAGCAACTACAGCAGCCAAGAACAAATGAATGATCTATGCTACAATTGGAAGAAACCTAGCAACTTCATTGCTAACTGCAACAAACATCTCAGAGAAGAAGTAAAGAAGAAATCACATTCAAAGAAGGAATACAAAGGCAACAAAAGGCCTCAGAAGAAAGATAAAGGCCTTGTAGTTGGAGGATCGTGGAGTGACTCAGACAATGACTCAACTCCAGAATCTGGAGATGATGAAGATCCTCAAATGGCATATCTTTGCCTGATGGCCAAGAACGCAAAGGACAAACAGAACTCCAACATACATGAAGTAAGTATAGATGAGGTATTTGACTTCAACTCTCCTGATGTAGACATTGATGACTTAAGAACTGCACTGCATGGCATAACATCTGATCTGCATCAATACATTAAATGGTTTAGAGTTCTGACTAAGGGCTATTCACTTCTTCAAAAGGAGAAAGAAAAAGTTCAAGAAGAACTGGAAACAGTCCTTCTAAGTACTGATTCTATCTCCAAGTTTGAAGCTGAGAATAAGCTCTTAAAACAGACAAATGAGCTCAATGCAAAAAGAGAGCCAAGTTTAACCTCTAAAATTGAGGAACTAGAAAAGACAATCTCTATATGGAATAAATCCTCTTCATCCATGGACTCCCTAATCTCTAGCCAGAGAAGTATCTCTGACAGAACAAGTTTGTGCTTTGGGGAATCTGACTCAAGGCAATGTGTGGAAAAAGTAATGGAAACTAGCACTAGTAATGCTTCAAGTTTTAGTAAAGGCATTATATTTGTGAAATCCTCACAGAAGGATGAGTCAGTCAAACTCTGCTCTACTGATTTAATCCATATTCCAAGAAGTAAGGGATCCCATGTTGTCCTGGGTTTCAGAAAAGAGAAGAGTAACCCAGCCACTACTCACCAACCTCGAAGGATCGTAGAGTCAAGTAAGACCAACTCTATGAACCAACTAGGAAGGTACAGTAGAGGTAAGGTACACTCCTCACAAATCATGAAACACAAGGACACATTGAAGAAGGAAAATCAGCTTAACAAAAGAATGACTAAAGATCCACAAAAGTCCAAATGGAGGAAGAAATCTCTCACACACACACAAACATGAATCATATTAGATGTTTTGTGTGCTATAAAGTTGGCCACAAGGCTGCAAAGTGCCATTTTAATTCCATGTATATGAGACACAAAATCAAGCAGATTTGGGTCCCCAAGGGTACTAACAAACCCATGTAAGTATAGGTACCAAAATGAAGGTTTAATGTTACCACAGGAAAAGAGCTCTACGATCACAACCTGGTATCTGGACAGTGGATGCTCAAGGCACATGACTGGGAACAAAGCCCTTCTGTCTAACTACATAGATAAGGAGGGTCCCTTAGTCATCTTTTGAGACAACGGCTCTGGCAAGACAAGAGGATATGGCTCAGCTGGAAATGGTGCACTATCCTTCAGTAAAGTGGCCTATGTGGAAGGACTACAACACAATCTTCTAAGCATTAGCCAACTCTGTGACAAGGGTCATCAAGTAACATTCCTCAACAATCAATGTCAAGTCCGAGACCTGAAGACATCTGCTGTAAAGTTAACCGGAACAAGAGAAGGAAATGTCTACACAATAAATCTTGGTCTACTAAGCTCAGACGAGACAATATGCTTTCTAGCTAAAGCATCTGAAGAAATGAGCTGGTTATGGCATCGAAGACTGTTTCATCTCAATTTCAAGAGCATGTCCAAACTAGCCTCAAAAGATATAGTTGCAGGCTTACCTAAGTTCAGCTTTGTTAAAGAAAGGTCGTGCAATGACTATTAACTTGGAAAGCAGACCAGAAGCTCATTCAAAAAAAAACTGCCAACTCCATTGACAAGCCCCTGCATTTGCTCCACATGGATCTATTTGGGCCAATTCCAACAACGAGCCTCAGAGGACAGAGATACTCACTGGTCATTGTCGACGATTACACCAGATTCGCATGGGTATTCTTTCTAACCTCAAAGGATGAAACAAGCTCCCAACTGATCAAGATGTTCAGACTAGTGATGAACGAGAAAGGGGAGAAAATCAAGGCCATAAGGAGTGATCATGGGAGAGAATTTGACTTCTCAAAAATGGACCAATTATGCACAGACAATGGCATCAGTAATAACTTCTCAAATCCACGAACTCCTCAACAAAATGGAGTAGCTGAAAGAAAGAACAAGACGTTAATAGAGGCTGGAAGAACTCTACTAGCAGCAGCAACCCATCTGCCTGAATACTTCTGGGCAGAAGCTGACAAAACTACATGCTACACTCAGAACAGATTACTCATGTACTCTACGATTAAGAAGACCCCCTATGAACTGTGGAAAGGAAGAAAGTCAAGTGTCAGCTACTTTCATGTATTCGGCTGTTCATGTTACATTCTTAACAATGGAAAGCAGTATTTGACAAAGTTTGAGCCCAAGTCAGACGAAGGAATCTTTCTTGGATATGCCACAGACAGTAAAGCCTATAGAGTGTTCAACAAGAAGACACTAAGTGTTAAAGTCTCGATTCACATCATCTTTGATGAGACACACTTAGACAAAATAATGCTGCAAGACACTACGACTGATAGTTCAGAGACTACGAACGAGGTCGTCGAGCTCAACACTACAGTCGTAATTCCAGATAGTGAAATTGTTGAGCAAGGAAATGAGATCGTAGAGAGGCCTATGCAAGACAACGAACCTCCACACCAAGAAGCAGATATATATCTTGAAGACCTCAGACAAGAAGGCATCAGGACAGATGTCCCAACAGGAAGCAGATGGGAAAGAGATCACACTCAAGACTTAATCATTGAGGATCTAAGTGCAAGAGTCAAAATAAGAGCTGCCACCCAAAATGAATGTTTCTATCTAAGCTTCTTGTCATAAATGGAACCTAAAAAGATAGAGGATGCCTTGGAAGACTCCAGCTGGATAGAAGCCATGCAGGAAGAACTTAATCAGTTCAAAAGAAGCAAAGTATGGAGATTAGTACCAAGACCAAAGAATCATCCTGTCATTGGAACCAAGTGGGTCTTCAGAAACAAGATGGATGAAGATGGAGTAATAACCAGGAATAAGGCAAGCCTAGTGGCCAAGCGCTACTCTCAGGAAGAAGGCATTGACTATGATGAGAAATTTGCACCTGTTGCCAGACTAGAAGCCATAAGAATATTTCTTGCCTTTGCTACTCACATGAAATACAAGGTCTTTCAGATGGATGTCAAATGTGCATTCTTGAATGGTGACCTTCAAGAAGAAGTCTATGTAGAGCAACCTCCAGGTTTCATCAATCCATCTCTCTCTAATTATGTCTATAGATTAGACAAAGCCCTATATGATCTTAAACAAACACCTAGAGCATGGTATGAAACACTAACTAACTTTCTTATTGAAAATGGGTTTGCTAGAGGTAGAGTAGATACCACACAATTTCTTAGAAAGCATAAAGACAAAGTCTTATTAGTTCAAATATATGTTGATAACATTATTTTTGGATCTACTGATGAAATTTTATGTAAGAGATTCTCCAAGCTTATGCAGAGCAAGTTTGAAATGAGCATGATGGGTGAGCTAAATTTCTTCTTTGGACTGCAAGTAAAGCAAACTGATAAAGGAATCTTCATAAACCAAGCCAAGTACATTAAAGATTTACTTAAGAAGTATGGCATGGAATCAGCCTCTCCCATGAAAACCCCAATTGCTCCTGTAACCAAGCTTGACAAAGATGAAAAATGTAAAAGTATTGATATAACTCAATACAAAGGTATGATAGGCTCTCTTTTATATCTAACTACTAGTAGAAAAGACATAATGTTTACAACATGCATATGTACTAGATTTCAGGCTAATCCTAAAGAATCATATTTAACTACTATAAAGAGGATTTTCAGGTATCTCAAAGGAACTCCTCGCTTGGGGCTTTAGTACCCCAACGAGTCCTCATTTGAACTAATAGGCTACAGATCTTTGATTTTTAGGGTCGCTAAATAGATAGAAAAGAGTACCAAAGTGGCACTGCCGATTATTAGAAAATGCAGACTTGTGTCTTGGTTCAAAGAAGAAACAAAATTTAGTATCTACCTCAACCGCAAGCTAAATACATTCATTTAGCCGGGCAAATTTCTTGTGTCAGATCCTATGGATGAAAAATTAGCTAGCAGACTATGGGTTTGAATTCAAATCCATATCTATTCACTGTGATAACACAAGTGCTATAGCAATAACTCATAATCCTGTCATGTATTCTAGGACTAAGCATATAGAAATAAGGTATCATTTCATTAGGGATTATGTGCAAAATGGAACCATATCCTTACAATATATCCCTACTAAAAATTAGCTCGCTGATTTCTTTACGAAACCTTTAGATGAATATAGGTTTAACAAATTAATAAGTGAGCTAGGCATGCTTAATTTATAACCATGAAATCTATGTTCTAGTTTGTGCTAACCATGCAGATATAAATGGCTATGTTCGAAATCGTAGACATGATAAAAAGAAAGTCCACGATCATAGAGCTGCAGTGATATGAAAGACAACGATCGCAGTAAAGACTCAATGATCACAGCACAGACTCAACAGTGGAATAACAAAGGAGCCTCCTGTGATGACAAAAGTCCAATAAAATAAAGCAATCTCTCTGATAAGCGCCTCAGGGACAAACATAACCCTTGATTCATTCCATGAGGTTAGCCCTTCCTGAGCTACCTTAAATCGAGAAGAATGCCAAGTCAAAAGTTCATCGCAAGGACCCAGACAGACTCCACGATAGAAGTTTAGACTCGACGATTGCTGAATAAACTCAATGATTGCTGGGCAGACTCGACGATTATAAGGACTACCTCAACGACCGTAGTCCTCCCAAAGGACACGTCAGATGTTAAGGGAAAATCAGTATAATCCTCCTCAGTCAAATTCGTAGAAGCCAAGCAGAATTTAACACCTGCCCCACTAAGAAAAATGGAGAGAGGGAAGTTACAAGTACAAATTGAAAATGGAGAGAGGGATGTTCCAACAGAATGATAAAGAATGGAATAAAAAAAGACTTCACCATGCATGCGATAGACCGCACAGATAGGTTATTCCAACAGAATCATAAAGAATAGAATAACAGAAGAATTTCACCATGTATGCGGTACTTCGCATAGACAGGTTATTCCAACATAATAATAAAGAATGGAATGACAGAAGAATTTCACCAAGTATAGGGTAGTCCGCGTATACAGGTTATTCCAACAGATAATAGAGAATGGAATAACAGAAGTTCTCTTCATGAATACAAAAGAAATAATACCTCTTACCTTAGAAGAAACTGGATATAGGAATAGTGAAGTAGCAGAATACTTTTCTTCTCTCTCTCTATAGTTTCTCTCTTTAGAGTTTCAGTGAATTCGTAAGAAATAATGAAGGAATGAGCTTCTATTTATAGGAGAATGGACCGAATAGTAACTAATTCATGAACGGTCCAGATTGATTTACTTTTAAACGGACGGTCCATATTTATTTACTATGCAGTATTAATAAAATATTTTAATAAAACAAAATCTTTTAAATAAAATATAATATATTCTATTTATAATATAATAAAATGAATAACTTTATAAAAGTATTCTATTTTATATAAAAAGATTTTACTATGTAAACACTATGCATAATAGAATATTATATATTCTATTTATAATCTAATAAAACGAATAACTTTATAAAAGTATTCTGTTTTATATAAAAAAAATTACTATGCAAACACTATGCATAATAGAATATTATATATTCTATTTATAGTCTAATAAAATGAATAACTTTATAAAAGTATTTTATTTTATATAAAAAAAATTCTATTTTATTACATTTATAATAATAATAAAACAAAACTTATCAACTTTATTATAATTCACAATATTAATCGACCAGGTCATTCCCAGGAAAAAGGGGGCTTTTCAATAAGGATTTCTTCCTATTGGCGCGAAATTAGGTGACCAAACCTCTCCTTGGCAGAACTTCTAGACATCGTTAATATTGCAAATAATAATATTAATAACTCTGTCATCTCTATTATTGATTTAATAATATATAAAATATCGACAATAATTGAATCAAATAACGTGAGATACTATGCAGCAATTATTGTAGCAATAATTGAATAAAACTGAGTGACTTCTTACGTAAGCATCAATAATTAATATCGTAATGCGACTATTACGCAACCAATGCCAGACATCGCATTTTTACTACTGAAAGTAGTTCAACGGTTTTAACAAAAGAAACTTCTGCCGTTATTTTCATAAAAATAATTTTGTCGTTTTCTCAATCCGACAATAATTTTGTTGTGGGGTCCACCAATGATTGTATCGTCGTACGGATATTTCCCGACAAAAAGAATATTCCCCGACTAATTGAATATTCCCCGACACAACAAATATTTTATATCAACTTGCTTACTTTGCAAAATTTTCACATATTACCCTTAACTTTAAAATTTTATCAATTTAACTATTTACCAAAATAGAAAAATTGAATACTTTTATTTCATAAAATTCAGGGTCTCACAGAAGAAGCTAAGGAAAGGACCATGGGACAGAGGAAAACACTTTTTTCGTGTTCTATGAGAAGCGATCTGCTATGTCAAATGAATGCATTTTAGAAGATATGCAGAAAAGTCTCCATCAAAGTTCAGAAACGTCAAATGCATTAAATTCTTCAACGGATTGATTCAACGGGAAAATTTCAAAGATCATATATATGAAAGACATCTGTAGATGATAGTTGTATGCAAGCAATTGAACAAAAAGAAAATATACTGAACGCTCAACTCTACGATCTGAAAAAAAAAGCTTGCACAGTTACTCAGTTCTTTCGAATAAGAGCTTAACGGCAACTGAGTAGCACCAACCAAGAACACAACAACTACCAATCAACTGAAGTAAGAGTTCCAAGTCAGAAGAACTTGAAGAGTTCAAGTGAACTATTAAGAGCCAAGTCTGCTGGACTTGAAAAGTTCAAGAGTGAACTAAGAAGTTCCTAGACTGCTGGTCTAGAAGGAATCTGTGGGATTCAGAAAGTGTAAAAGACATCCTTAGTGGATTTCCTACTCGAGGAGTAGAAGAGTGGACTAAGAGCTTTAAGTGCTCTGAACCACTTAAAACTGTTGTGTCTATTACATTCTTGTTATAACTGCTACAACTGCTATAACTGTTAGAACTGTCTCACTCTCATTAACTCACTATATCTAAAAGGGAGATCAAATAAACATTAATTCTATTGTGTTTAAATCATTATCAAAATTAACAAAGTAAAACGAAAAGATTTTTAAATATCTATTCAACACCCCCCTTTCTAGATAACTATTGTGCCTCCCGGAACTAACATAAAAGTTATAGCAACCCACTCGGCCTCTCATGTTCTGCTTTCACTTTCTGACATGTCAAACATTTGGCAACACACTCTGTAATATCTCGTTTCAAATTTGGCCACGGGAAATGTTGTCGAAGATCTTGGTACATCTTGGTACTACCAGAGTGAATCGAATATCCCGAGTTATGAGCCTCACTCATAATGTCTTCCTTAATCTCTGGCACTGGCGGTACCCAAATTCTGCTCTCAAATCTCAGTATTCCCTCGCTGTCTATTTTGAATCTCGTTTAGGTTCCTTCAGATATCTTCTTTTTCACCTTCTCACATTCTTCATCCAGAAGTTGAGCCTCCTTAACTTTATCCAGCAAGAATGTACCAGCATGCATCTGGAATAGATTCTCATCAGTCTCCATAGGATACTTCATTTCCAATTCCAGCTTCTCTATCGCTAAAATTAGCTCTTCTTGAGCGGTCAACATCATCAATTTCTCCCAACCCTTTCTACTTAAGGCGTCGGCAACCACATTTGCCTTACCCGGATGGTAAAAAATCTCGCAATCATAGTCCTTAATTAACTCCAATCACCGTCTCTGGCGCATATTTAAGTCCTTCTGTGTAAAAATATATTTCAGACTCTTGTGGTATATATATATTTCACACACTTCTCCTCCATAGAGATAGATAGTGTCTCCAGATCTTCAAAGCAAATACCACCGCACCTAGCTCCAAGTCATGGGTCGGATACCTCTTCTCAAAGTCCTTCAATTATCGTGACACATACGCAATGACCTTGCCGTTTTACCTAAGCACACAACCAAGTCCTTTATGCGACGCATCACTATAAACCACAAAATTTCTCGTGTCATATGGAAGTGATAACATAGGTGCTGAACTCAACCTCTTCTTAAGCTTTTGAAAGCTTTCCTCACACTTTTCCGTCCAAACGAATTTCATAGCTTTCCTAGTCAAATTCGTCAGCGGAGTTGCGATCTTGGAAAAGTCCTGAATGAATCTTATGTAATAACCTTCCAATCCAAGAAAACTTCTCACTTCCAACGACATCTTCGGTTGATCCCAGTTCATCACTGTGAGACCCCAAATTTTATGAAATAAAAGTATTTAATTTTCTTATAATTATTATTTTATTTAGTAAATGTTTAAATTGATAAAAGGTTAAAGTTAAGGGTGATATTTAAAAATTTTGCAAGTAAGCAAGTTGATATAAAATATTCGTTGTGTCGGGGAATATTCGTTTGGTCGGGAAATATTCTTTTTGTCAGGGAATATTCGTTCGACGACACTATCATTGGTTGACCCCACAACAGAATAACAGTCGGAATTAGAAAACGAAAAAAAATAACTTTTTGTAAAAATACAGTAATACGCGTGGTTGCATAGTAGCACATGGTATTGATTATTGATGTTTACGTAAGAAGCAACTCAGTTTACTCAATTATTACTACAGTAATTGTTGCATAATATCTCACGCTATTTAATTCAATTATTGTGACAGTATCATCTGTATAAAATTTTATATTATTAAATTAATAATTGAGAAACACATTTGTGACAACCCGAGAATTTAGAAAAAAGAATTTAAAATCATAATTGATTGATTTAAGGTTCAATATTAGAACCTACACAGAAAATAAGTGTATGCGTTTCATATTTTTGGGAAGGAATTATGAGGATTTAAAAATTCTGTGAAGGATTTAGGTGAATTATTCAGGATTAAGTGTATACGTGAATATATTTTGTCTATATGGTCATTTATGTGTTTAGAGTGTGTTTAAGGGTCAAGGATTGACCAGATAAATTTTATCAGTGTCAAACCCTAAGTATATATTAAGAACGTCAACGTTTAGTTAGAAAACCCTAGCAATGGATAAGAAACCCTAGAAACCGGTTCTGAAACCCTAATTTTAGTTCCGGGATTTCGAAACCCTAATTCAGAAATTGAAAACCCTAATCTAGGAATGCAAATGCTAGTATAAGGTTTAAACGTTATTAATGATAACCTAATTATGGATAACCCTAATTGATTTAGAAAACCCTAATTTTTGGATTAGAAACCCTAATTTATAATTAGGGAAAACCTGATTATTAGTTTAATAATTTTAATGTTAATTAGGAAACATTAATCTTAATTTTCAAGTTATGAGTAATTAGAAAATCCTAATCTAATTAGAAAATCCTAATCTAATTAGAAAACCTAATTTCTAAATTAGAAAGACTATTTTTCTATTTAAAACCCTAATTCTTGGGTTATAAACCCTAATGTACAATTTTGACCCTAATTACTACATTAGCAATTTTAATTAGGAAATAATAATCCTAATTAGCAAGATTTAATTTCATGATTCAGAAATCTTAATATAATTATAGAATCCTAATTATAATTTAGAAATTTTAATTTTGAAAACCTAAATTAGAAATTCTAGAAATTTAAATTTTTGAAACCTTAGATTTTAACCCTAAGGGTTGGTTTAAAAGACCAAATTGCCATTAAATTTGTATTCAAAAAGACTAGTATAACTTTTGTCACATTCTTTAATAGGTGGCTTGCAAATATTGTTATATATTGAGCTGGTTAACCACTCTAACTAGTCCATGTGCTCCATATCAAACATATCAGCCATCAAAATGCCAGCCAATTCATTTCATTAATAAAATATATAGATTGAGAAAGAGAAAAGTCACAAAAGTAGCTTATTTGGTCACCAACCTCTAATCAAACTCTCTCAACCTCTTAGCCACGAAATTATTTAGTGGACCAGTCCATATTCAAGCACTTATAACATCATGAACAGATCATGATGATCAGATTCTAGATCAAAGCTCAAAGAAGGTATAAAACTCTAAACTTAGAAATCCTTATGATTCTTATAAAACTTTGTGTTTAGATGTTTAATGTGGTGTATTATGATTGTATTGAGTGATCTGGGTTGTTATATCTTAGATCCATAACATCAAGATACACGAAAATGAAGTTTTGAAAAATCTGGTAAAACTTTGAAAAGTAGTTTGACAACGAAATGTCAGGGGCTTTAAATCTTTTTCTGTTAATGATTTTTGTTGTTTTAAAGTTGTAATCTGTAGCTTGTCATGTGGCCTTTGATCTGGAAGTGAAATCACAGTCGTTTAATGTCTAGATTTCAAGTTATAATCGGTCAAAGTCGGTTGACCGACCATGATCGAGTAAAAATCTGGGTAACCCAGAAATTAATTTTAGCGTCTGACAAGATCTTTGAAGGCCCAGATCCATCAGATATGATGTTGTTTGATGATGTTGTGGTAATCCATGTGTAGACTGTAATGTGGACTATAGCTCCTGGCCTTTAGATCCCTTAAAACACCAACTGATCGGATGTAGTGGATGGTCAAAGTAGTAAAATCGTCCCAGATGATTGCCCTCTGCATTTTCCGAAATTCCGAAAAACGTATGAACCGAAGCTTCGACATAGTTTGACTAGATTGATTATTGTACTGTTATTGTAGTTGGGCTGATCTATCATTATATATATGTTCTATGACATAATAACTACACGTTTGTACCATAAAAACACTTCACTAATAACCAGAACACCTGATTAAGGGAGCTTGAAAGTGGCACTATGTCACTGCCCGGGTTTCTGGGTTACCCAGAAAACCCAAGAATTTCCTGACAGGAACTTTGAGAGCCCAGATCTTCATGATGTGTGGTTAAATGACTTTAATGAGGGTTAACACTTGTAGTACTACATACCTTCTACAAGATCAAGGTCAAAGATTGTCCAGAAACTTGATAACAAAGAATCTATGATCGGTAAAAGTAGGCATCTGGTAACTGGCTAAGAAGATCTGGGCTTGAGCCAAGAACATGAAGAACACCTATAGCGACAGTCTTGTTGCTATAGGCACCCTTTAGCGACAGTTTCTTAGAAAAATAATTATTTTTATTTAATAAATTGAAATAGATAGTTTTTAATTATTAAAAATACATAATAAATTATTAAAAATTAGTTTTAAATTATTTTGAGTATATTTCATAAATATTTAATATTTTTGGAATATAAATGGTATTTAATTTATTTAATTATAATATTAAATAAATTACTTAAAATGATTTTAATACTTGAAAAATCATTTAAAAATATATTATGGCGTTAGAAAATATTTTAAGTTATTTTTAATAACTTTTGATATTTTATGATGAATTTCATTAATAAATTATTATTAATGGTAATTGATTTATTTAATGAATATTTTAAATAAATTATAGAAAATTAGAAATAATGATTTAAAAATCATATAAAAAATGATTTAAGGGTTAGAAAAATATTTTGAGTTATAAAATATAACTTTTGATATTTTTCATGAAAATATTAATATTTTAATATTAATGACAATTAATGGATAATGGATTTAATTGTTTAAACATCATACAAAATATGATTTTAAGGTATTAAAAATACTTTGATATAATATTAATATATTATAATATTTTGGCATGTATTTCATTAATATTTAATATTAAATAAATATTAATGATATTAGAATATTGTGGTATTTAAATTAGATAAATACGATATTAATGATTGGAAAATCATTTTAAATGATAATAATTATTTAAAAATTATTATGAGACTTGGAAAATTATTTTTGATTAATAATATGATTATCTAAGATAATTGTTAAGTGTTAAGGCAGAGTTTAATTGAACTTAAACTCGTAAATTGTCCGACTAGACCATCGGGATGTTAGAATTGTGTCGGATTCAAGTCTGACTAAAATAGTTTGATTTGATACTAGGTCTTATGTGTTGTATAGACTGATAGGATTATGTGTTAATGTGTTTAGGTTATTTTAAATATTGTGATGATATTATTCTAATTTGTATATCGATATTATTTATATATTAGGTCTTCAGACAAAGCTTATTAAAATGTGTAACGATAATCAACGAAACAGGTAAGTTTTTCTTAACTTTACTTAGAGTTGTTTCATTCAGATATGCTTATGGTTAATCATTGCTGATTTCCATGTCTAAGAATTATAGAATTGTACTCTTACATATTGCATGTGTAAGTCAGGTATGAAAAGCTGATCACCTTCATTACCATTCGGTCCAGATATATTTGTTCATATTTATATAATACTTGTTCAGTTAAAAGTTTGTTGTTGCTAGTTCTCAATTATATTGAAGAATTAAAGCCAACTAGTAAGACCCCAAATTTTATGAATAAAGATTTAATTTTTTTGAAATATTTTTTGAATATTATGGTATGGATTTGAGATAGTGTTATAGTTGTGGGTAGTATTTATAAATTTTGCAAAGTATGCAAGTGGTTATATAATATTCGATTGGTCGAGGAATATTCATTTTAATGGGGAATATTCTTTTTGTCGGGGAATATCCGTACGATGGCACAATCATTGGTGGACCCCACAACGGAAGTATTGTCGTAGTTAGAAAACGACTGAATTATCATTTTATAAAAATAACGGCGAAAGTGTTACCGTTAAAACTGTTGAACTACGCGGTAATAAAAGTACAGTAATACGCGTGGTTGCATAATAGCACACGGTATTCATTATTGATGCTTATATGATAAGTCACTCAGTTATACTCAATTATTGCTACTGTAATTGATGCATCATATCTCTTATATTATTA
The DNA here is from genome assembly GCA_020205615.1 of Panax quinquefolius. Lineage (NCBI taxonomy): Eukaryota > Viridiplantae > Streptophyta > Magnoliopsida > Apiales > Araliaceae > Panax > Panax quinquefolius. The sequence goes on from CM035153.1 coordinate 47,153,798, forward strand.
ATTCAATTATTGTCACAGTATCATCTGCATAATATGTTATATTATTAAATCAATAATTGAGACGACAAAGTTATTCATATTATTATTTGCAATATTGACAATATCTAGAAGTTCTGTCAAAGAGAGGTTTGATCACCTAATTACGCGCTAATAGGGAGAAATCCTTATCGGAGAGCCCCCTCTTTCCTGGGAATGATCTGGTTGTTAAATATTATGAGTTATAATATTAATGATAAATAAGTTCGTGTTGATTAAAGAAGAAATTGATATTTTCATTGTGTTGGAATTATTAGTGTTAGTGGAAATCGACATCTATTCCGATAATAATTGATGTCTTGAGGTTATATTGACCAATCGGGTAATTAATCGGATAAATGAGCAATTAATTGCTATTAATTCACATGCTTATAACTATTTGTTCACATGTGTGTACTATTGATTCACATGCATATACTATTAGGGGAGGTGGTGCAAGATTGATAATACTTGCATGACTAAATTAAAAATAGAGGTATAGATGAAAGTACTATACTGTAATTATTTTTTTTACATGTATAGAACTATTGATTCACATTATTGTACTATTGATTCACATGATGTACTATTAGGGAAGGTGGTGCAAGTTTGATAATACTTGCAGGACTAAATTAAAAATGAAGGAAAAGAGGAAGGTATTATACTATAATATTTTGGAGCCCCAAAACGTGCAATTATCGAAACTATATTTTCCTATAAATAGAAGCTCATTCTTCCTTCATTTCTCACCAATTCACTAAAGATATAGAGCAATTATTATAGAGAGAAATTATAGAGAGAAATGAGAAGAGAAGTCTGCTACCTCACTATTCCAGTTTTCTTCTAAGGTAAGGGGTATTATTTCTTTCGTATTCATGAAGAGAGCTTCTGTTATTCCATTCTTTATTATTATGTTGAAATAACCTGTCTATGTGAAGTACCGCATACATGGTGAAATTCTTCTGTTATTCAATTCTTTATTATTCTGTTGGAATATCCTGTCTGTGCGGATTACGCATGACATGGTTCCATTCTTTATTATTCTGTTGGAATATCCTGTCTGTGTGTATTACGCATGACCTGGTTCTATTATTTATTATTCAGAGGAATAACTTGTCTCTGCGCTTCCTATCGCATGCCCGTGAATTCTTCCTTATTATTCTATTCTTTATTATTCTCGCTGGAATAACTCGCCTACGCGACTACCGCATGCATGGTGAATTCTTTTGTTATTCCATTCTTTATTATTCTCGCTGGAATAACATGTCTATGCGGACTACTGCATGCATGGTGAATGACCCTTCGTATTCATTCTTTATTAAATTGTGGAAATGATCTGTCTACGTAGATTACCGCATGGCTGGTGAAAATCCATTTGCAGTTTCGTATATTCTATTATACTAGTATGAGATATCATTTCTTTAGTACTCGTCATGGAATATCATTTTCTTTGGTATTTATCTTTTACGAGTTACTATTCATGGGTTACTATTCACTCTAGTATTATTCACTCAGGTATTCGGGGCACTTTTCGTGATAGAGTACTATTCACGAGTTACTATTCACAAGTTACTATTCACCAAATTATTATTCACTCTAGTATCATTCACTCGGGTATTCGGGACACTTTTCGTGTCGGGGTAATATTCACGAGGTACTATTCACGGGGTACTATTTACCCAAAAAATATATTTCTTTTCTGTCCAAATTATTTTTGGTACATGAATATTATTCTTGAATTTTACTCTACAAAGCAGTATCATGTTGACAATTTGGACGTTATTGATTTCTAGATAAATTAAATTATAAATCTTTAAAATTTATCCTTGAACTTGCTTTATTGAATTATTATGTCATTGTCATCGTCTTCATGCTTATATTATGATTAAAGTCATCTTTGGCTTACGTGCATAGATAGACTTGGTATGATTATGACCAGGAATTATTCGGTATAATCACGACCGTAATGTAACGAATGATGTGGTAAAAGTCCTCATTGGCCTGTAATTCATTGATGGACCGTTGTTGGTATGATTATGACCAGGGATTATTCGGTATAATCCTAACCATTGATGATTACATGAATATCCTTGGCCGTGGTGCATGGATGATTCGATTTTATTTATTAAGCTGAGTCTCAGCGATAAAGTTGATGAAAAACTTTCTAAATCATAGAAGATAGTAGATTTTATGCTCTACTTGACTCTTCTAATGGATTGCTTATTTCGTTGCAGTTGTTGATCTAAAACTTGTTGTCTATTGTATTCTATCAGTTGTTATACTGTTTAAGGCTAAGGATAATTTATTCCGCAATATCTTAGTCATAATATTTCTTACTGGGCTATTTGAGCTCACCCTTTCTTTCACTTTTCTCTTCAGGAAAAGAGAATATAGCTGGGACGAGTCGGGGAACAGATTGACGGTCCAGATGGTTGTTTTAGTAGTCCTCACTATTCTGTGAAATAGTGTGATAATAATTGTAATGAGGACTCCATTGAGTGTGGATATTGTCTAGATGATAATATTCTTGTTTAAACTCTCAGCTATGTTTTGTTGTATTTTACACAACTGTTGTATAAATAAGTTGTATTTGATTTATGTACCATGTATCCGCAACTCAAGATGGGTGGTTTATACTTGCTTGGGGCGTCGCCACAACAGGTATCAAAGCTTAGGATAATATCCCTAATTTGAGATGTGAGACAAGAACTAGGAGGGGAGAGACGGGGAATTCCTTCGCTAGTATGACCTACCTAAGTTTATTTGGTATTTAATTGGTCGGTCAGTGTATAGGGATAATATGTGATATGTCAATTAACCCTTGTTTTGTGACAGTGTTTGAAAATGGCATCTGAAAGTGTTGAGATCAGCAATGAAGCACATGAGAATGTTGAGTCACCAACGATCAATACCCAGGATAATGTGCAACAAGAAGACAATAATCCTCAGGTAAATAATAACACCGATGAAATGATGAACGATGGGATGTTTAGAGGCTTTATACAATTCATGCAACATCAGGCGAAAGCGGCTCCTATTCAAAATGCAGGTGGAAACAATGGCAACCCATGGCTGGTCACTTCTATGTACATCAAGGAGCTAGGACCGCCGGAGTTTTTGGGAAAGCCAGAACCACTTAAGGCGAAGACGTGGTTAAAGTAGATCATCAAGATATTTGATGTCTTGGGATGCTCCGAGGAGTAAAAGGTTCCCTTTGCCACCTTTATGTTGCGTGAAGAGGCAGATTACAGGTGGGAATCTGTAAAATGTTCCCAGCCTGACGCACTCAAGATGTCTTGGGAGAAGTTCCAAGAGCTGTTCAATGAAAAGTACTTTCCAAAAAGTATTCGTCACATGAAGGATGTGGAGTTTATCAAGTTGGAGCAAAACAATATGACCGTGTCACAATACGAGGCTAAGTTTGCCGAGTTGTGTCGGTTCGCATCTCATTTGGTTGATAATGAGGAGCGAATGACGCGAATGTTTCTAAGAGATTTGAAACCCGATATTCGTCAATACCTCATTTCTCACAAACTTTGTTTATATTCAGATGTTGTGAATAGGGCTCAGTTATTGGAGCGCGATAATGAATCAGCACAACCAAAAGGTAATGACCAGCAACACGATAATAATCATGTAAAACCCCAAATTTTTCGAATAAAGATTTAATTTTCTCGAAATATTTTTTTTAATATTATGGTGAGAATTTTAGATAATGTTATAGTTATGGGTAGTATTTATAAATTTTGCAAAGTACGCAAGTTGTTATATAATATTCGATTGGTCGGGGAATATTCGTTTTAACAGGGAATATTCGTACAATAGCACAATCATTGATGGACCCCACAACAGAATTATTGTCGGATTGAGAAAACGACAAAAATATTTTTATAAAAATAACAGCGGAAGTTTTATCGTTAAAACTGTTGAACTACCCGGTAGTAAAAGTACAGTAATACGCGTGGTTGCATAGTAGCACACGGTATTAATTATTGATGCTTACGTGATAAGTCACTCAGTTTTGTTCAATTATTACTACAGTAATTGTTGCATAGTATCTCACGTTATTTGATTCAATTATTGTCGATATTTTTTATATTATTAAATCATTAATTGAGATGACAAGTTGTTAATATTATTATTTACAATATTAACGATGTCTAGAAGTTCTGCCAAGGAGAGGTTTGGTCACCTAATTGCGCGCCAATAGGGAGAAAGTCTTATTGGAAATCCCCCTCTTTCTTGGGAACGACCTGGTCGATTAATAGTGTGAATTATAATAATGATGATGAAATTTTGTTTTATTAGTAGTATTAATGTAATAAAACAGAAAAGTTTTTTATAAAAAACAAAATACTTTTATATAGTTATTTATTTTATTAGACAATAATTAGAATATAATATATTTTATTATGCATAGTATTTTGTATAGTAAAATCTTTTTATATAAAATAGAATACTTTTATAAAGTTATTTGTTTTATTAGACAATAATTGGAATATAATATATTTTATTATGCATAGTGCCTGCATAGTGTTTGCATAGTAAAATCTTTTTAGATAAAACAGAATACTTTTATAAAGTTATTCATTTTATTAGATTATAAATAGAATATATTATATTTTATTTAAAAGATTTTGTTTTATTAGAATATTTTATTATAAACCAATCTGGACCGTTCGTTTAAAAGTAAATCAATCTGGACCGTTCATGGATTAGTTACTATTCAGTCCATTTTCCTATAAATAGAAGCTCATTCCTTCATTATTTCTTACGAATTCACTGAAACTCCAGATAGAGAAATTATAGAGAGAAGCTATAGAGAGAAAATCTATAGAGAGAAAGAAGAAAAGTATTCTATTACTTCACTACTCCTGTATCCAGCTTTATTCTAAGGTAAGGGATATTATTTGTTTTACCGTAAGGGGTATTATTTCTTTCGTATTCATGAAGAGAGCTATTGTTATTCTATTCTTTATTATTCTGTTGGAATAACCTATTTATGCGAAGTACCGCATACATGGTGAAATTCTTCTGTTATTCCATTCATTATTATTCTGTTGGAATAACCTGTTTATGAGAAGTACCGCATACATGGTGAAATTCTTCTGTTATTCCATTATTTATTATTATGTTAGAATAACCTATTTATACGAAGTATCGCATACGTGGTGAAATTCTTCTATTATTCCGTTCATTATTATTTTGTCGGAATATCCTGCTTTTGCGCTCGCGTTCGCCTCAACCTCGGTTCCATTATTTATTATTCGCATTGGAATAACCTATCGTGTGGTCTATCGCATGCATGGTGATTTCATTTGTTATTCCATTCTTTATTATTCTATCGGAATATCCTCGTCTGCGTGCGTTACGCCGGGACCGGTTCCATTATTTATTATTCTCGCCTTAATATCCTCGTCATGTAACGCTTATGCTGGGACTTCGGTTCCATTATTTATTATTCTCGCTGGGAATAACTCGTCATGTAGCCTATCGCATTTATGATGAATCCTTCTGTTATTCCATTCTTTATTATTCTATTGGGATAACCTATCTATGTGGATTAACACATGCATGGTGAATGATTCTTTGTATTCATTCCTTGTTAAATTGTGGAAATGATCTGTATACGTGGATTACCGTATGGCGGGTGAAAATCCATTTGCAGTTTCATATATTCTTTATTATACTCAGTTGGTAAATGTTTTGGCTTCTATACTCCATGAAATTAGTAGAATATCCTGGATATTTGCACTTCATCCAGTATCTCTTCATAGAAATATTTTTCTGAGAATTCTTGATTTTTTCTCCACAAAGCAGTACCATGTTAACAATTTGGACATTATTGAGTTCAGGATAAATTATCTTATAAATCTTTAAAATTTATTCTTGAACTTATTAAATTGAATTATTATGTCATTGTCATGATGAGTTATGTTGGTTATTATGTGAAAACATGAAAGTTTCTTAGAAATCACAAAGGGTTGAAAATCAGATTTTGGTAAAAATGGAACATAAAATTCAATTGTCCATATCTCCTATTATATTTTGAATTTTTGAGTGTGGTCAAGTTCTAGAGTTAGATCTATAATTTTTCTAACTTATCCAAGTGGAATAACTGGAAAAGGTGTTATAGATTTTCGTGTGGACTGATTTTAGCAAAAGACAAAAGCTGTAAATTTCCAAAAAGCTAATGCCCATAAATTTAAAAGGGAATTTTCGGCCACCTAATTTGTTAGAAAAATTCCGGCCTTTTGGGACATGAAAATTTATGGTATAAAGTACCTCCTGTCCAAAAATGAGCTCATTCCGACTTAAAATGAGCAAGTTATGACAATTTCAATATATAGGTTTTTCTGACGAAAATCTCTATAACTGGAGTTCTATAACTCCGATGACCTTGATATTTAAACTGGAAGATCACGTTAACATGTGTAAGATTCTGCCAAGATTTGCGAATTTTTGGAGTTAAACTTGAGGTAGCTAATTTTTTAAGGAATTAATTAGAAATTGATTTTTGAAAAATAGTAAATGAATTTTAAAAATTTCGAGAAAAATATATGTTTAATATGGGAATATATTCTGCTAAATCCCAGAGAAGAAATATTTTTGGGACTGATTTGGTATTTTTCTTGAAAATGATCTAGTTATGAGTAAATGAGTTAAATATGTTATGTGAAGTAACAAAGTTGGAAAATAGGATTTTATGGCTTGAGAATCCTATATAGGGTATATACAAATTTTTGATAAGGGATTTGATCATTGGTGATGAAATCTTATAAGTATGGCATTTTTGAATGATTAAATTCATTATTTGGTAAAGTGTAGACAATTTAAATAAATTATTTATAAGTTTAAGAAGTGATTAAAATATTGTTATAATATTAATAATATTAGATTATGAGTTTATAATATTTGGATAAATTTAAAGTCTTTAAATATTTATCCTTGTTTTCGTTTGATTAATGCTTATATCATTGTCATCATTCTCATGTTTATATTGTGATAAAAGACATCTTTGGCTTACGTGCATAGGTGGACTTGGTGTGATTATGACCAGGGATTATTTGGTATAATCATGACCGTAATGTGACGAATGATGTGGTAAAAGTCCTCGATGTATTCATAGTGTAGTTGATGGACGCTTTTTAGTAAGATTATGACCAGGATTATTAGGTATAGTCACGACCCTTGATAATTTAATGAATATCCTTGGCCGTAGCGGGGATGACTTGATGATGTGGTTTATTTATTAAGTTGAGTCTCAGCGATTAAGTTGATGAAAAACTTTTTAAATCATAGAAGATAGTAGATTTTATGCTCTACTTGACTTTTCTAATGGATTGCTTGTTCCGTTGCAGTTAAACTTGATGTCTATTGTATTTTATCAATTTAACATTGTTGAAGGCTAATGATAATTTATTCTGCATTATCTTAGTCATAATATTTCTTCTGTGCTAGTTGAGCTCACCCTTTCTTTCACTGTTCTCTTTAAGAAATGAGAACGTAGTTGGGACTAGTCGGGAAACGGAGTGATGGTCCAGATGATAGCATTAGTAGTCCTCACTATGGCATGACATGCAATATATAATTGTATTGAGGACCTAAGATGTGTGTGTCGTATTTTATACGTCACTTAATAATTGATTTTGGTGAACAATGATAGTGTGATGAGAACTCAACCCTGAAAGCGTCAAAAGTGCACCGCAGTAAAATGAAGAGAACAGAAATCTTCTCGTGTCCCTTTGGAGACTTGAAATATTTGTTGATGTACTTTATATGGCATGTATTAATTTGAGTATGAATATTGTCGTATTATATACGTTACAATATTTGTATAGAAACTCACAGTATATATGTCGTCAGATTTTTTACTGACATTGTTGTATAATTAAGTTGTATTTGAATTTATGTACCATGTATCTGGTGACTCAAGATGGGTGATGAATACCTATTTTTGGGGGTGTCACAAATCATACCGGTGGCAACGGCCATCGGAACAATGATAACCATCGTTGGGGAAATTATCATGCCAAGAATGGTAACTACTTCGGTGGTAATCATGGCCAAGATAATAGGAGTAGAAATTTCAAGAAGAGAAGGTTCAACAACGATGGAAAGACAACAGCACCAACACTCATTTTCAAAGAAGGAGAACGACCACCAATTGTATGCTTCAAATGGAGAGGGGAAGGACATATTAGTCCAAGCTGCACGATGCAGTCCAAAGCATGTTACAATTGTGGAAAAGAAGGTGACCTAGCCCGATTTTATCGTGCACCAAAGTCAAGTCCAGCTAGGACGGTGACACCAAAGGCGGATACGAACAAAAAAAAGTCGGTTGTTTCAGGAAGAGCGTTTTTCGTGACTTCTCAAAAAGCGAGTAACCCGAACGAAGTTAGCACGGGTTAGTTAATTATAAATTCTTGTGAAGTCTATACCTTATTAGATACCGGCCTACCCATTCTTTTATCTCTCTTGCTTGCGCCAATGTTTAAATTTGACTCGGAGAAATTAGACTTTGACTTATCGGTTGAAAATCCGTTAGGAGAAACCTTCATTTCATGTGTTATCCAAGTCTTGGATGAGAGTCACAGTTTTTAAATGATATTTCTATCGTTAATAAATTTCCTGATGTATTCTCGAAGAACTTCCTGGCCTACCCCAGAGCGTGAAATCAAATTTTGTATTTACCCCAGTACAAAACCCATTTCTAAAACCCTTAAATATTTCTTCACCTAGAACGAACGAATTATGCGCCAAAGACGTTGGCTCGAGCTGTTGAAGATTACGATTATACCATTCAATATCATCGTGGAAGAGCGAACGTGGTAGCTTACGTGTTGAGTAGAAGATCGTATGCGTTCACGAGTGCGATGTTGTTAACACAAAAACCCATTTCGTATAATTTACAAATGATGAAGATAGAGTTAAAGACTCTAAGGACCCACGTGGTGATATCAAATATACGAGTAGAATCGACTTTAATCGATAAAGTTAATGCCGCTCAAGCTAAATACTCAGAGCTGATGAATGTGAAGAAGAAGGTTCAAGAGGGCGTTATTCTAGAAGCAAGAATCGATGAAAAGAAGAAATCTCAACTCTCGATTTAATTGGCCCATTTGAAATCCTCGATCGAGTTGGAACTGTGGCCTATAGACTCGTTTTACCGCTAAGTATGTCGCATGTTCATAACTTTTTTCACGTATCAATGTTACGTAAATATGTAGACGACCCAAACCACTTTATTGAATTAGAACTAGAAGAGAAAACAGAAGATTTAACGTATGAGGAGATACGTGTTAAAATCTTGGGTAAGAATAATCATATTCGACACTCAAAGGTTATACCTCAAGAGTTAGAATCTGAAATGAAGTCAAGGTATCCTCGTCTCTTCGGCATACCAAGTACATACGTAAATTTCAAGGGCAAAATTTCATAAGGAGGGGAGATTGTAAGACCCCAAATTTTATGAATAAAGATTTAATTTTCTTGAAATATTTTTTGATTATTATGGTGTGGATTTAAGATAGTGTTATAGTTGTGGGTAATATTTATAAATTTTGCAAAGTAAGCAAGTGGTTATATAATATTTGATTGGTCGAGGAATATTCGTTTTAACGGGGAATATTCTTTTTGTCGGGGAATATCTGTACGACGGCACAATAGAAGTATTGTCGTAGTTAGAAAACGACATAAATATCATTTTATAAAAATAACGGCGAAAGTGTTACAGTTAAAACTGTTGAACTACTCGGTAGTAAAAGTACAGTAATATGCGTGGTTGCATAGTAGCACACGGTATTAATTATTGATGCTTACATGATAAGTCACTCAGTTATACTCAATTATTGCTACAATAATTGTTACATCATATCTCTCATATTATTGATTCAATTATTGTCACAGTATCATCTTCATAATATGTTATATTATTAAATCAATAATTGAGATGACAAAGTTATTCATATTATTATTTGCAATATTGATAATGTCTAGAAGTTCTGTCAAGGAGAGGTTTGGTCACCTAATTGCGCGCCAATAAGGAGAAATCCTTATCGGAAAGCCCCCTTCTCCCAGGGAATGACCTGATTGTTAAATATTGTGAGTTATAATATTAATGATGAATAAGTTCGTGTTGATTAAAGATGAAATTGATAGTTCCATTGTGTTGGGATTATTAGTGTTAGTGAAAATTGACATTTATTTCGATAATAATTGATGTCTAGAAGTTATATTGATCAATCAGGTAATTAATCGGATAAATGAGCAATTAATTGCTATTAATTCACATGATTATAACTATTTGTTCATATGTGTGTACTATTGATTCACATTCTTGTACTATTAGGGGGAGGTGGTGTAAGATTGATAATACTTGCATGACTAAGTTAAAAATGGAGGTATAGATGAAGGTACTATACTATAATTAATTTTTTCACATGTTTAGTACTATTGAGTCACATGATTTACTATTAGGGGAGGTGGTGCAAGTTTGATACTACTTGCAGGACTAAATTAAAAATGAAGGAAAAGAGGAAGGTATTATACTATAATATTTCGAGCCCCAAAACGTGAAATTATCAAAACTATATTTTCCTATAAATAGAAGCTCATTCTTCCTTCATTTCTCACCAATTCAGTAAAGCTATAGAGCAATTATTATAGAGAGAAAGGAGAAGAAAAGTTCACTACCTCACTATTCCAGTTTTCTTATAAGGTTAGGGGTATTATTTATTTCGTTTTCATGAAGAGAGCTTATGTTATTCCATCCTTTATTATTATGTTGGAATAACTTGTAAGACCCAAAGTACACAAGTTGTTATATAATATTCGATTGGTCGGGGAATATTCGTTTTAACAGGGAATATTCGTACGACGGCACAATCATTGGTGGACCCCACAATGGAATTATTGTCGGATTGAGAAAACAACAAAAATATTTTTATGAAAATAATGGCGTAAGTTTTACGCTTAAAACCGTTGAACTACTCGGTAGTAAAAGTAATGATGTCTGGCGTGGTTGCAAGTAGCACACACGGTATTGATTATTGATGCTTACGTGAGAAGTCACTTAGTTTTGTTCAATTATTGCTTGATGGTTGTTGCATAGTATCTCACGTTATTTGATTCAATTATTGTCGATATTTTATATATTATTAAATCAATAATTGAGATGACAGAGTTATTAATATTATTATTTACAATACTAACAATGTCTAGAAGTTCTGCCAAGGAGAGGTTTGGTCACCTAATTGCGCTAATAGGGAGAAATCCTTATTGGAAAGCCCCCTCTTTCTTGAGAACGACCTGGTCGATTAATATTGTGAAATATAATAATAATGATAAATGTTGTTAGATATATTGAGGTGTCTTTTTTATGAAGTCACGGAAGTTTATATATAAATATATATATATATATATATATATATATATATATAATTTTAGTTTTATTAGTATTATTAATGTAATAAAATAAAAGCTTTTTATATAAAACAAAATACTTTTATAAAGTTATTTGTTTTATTAGACAATAATTATAATATATTATATTTTATTATACATGGTGTTTGTATAGTGCTTGCATAGTGTTTGCATTGTAAAATCTTTTTATATAAAATGGAATACTTTTTATAAAGTTTTGTTTTATTTGATTATAAATAGAATATATTATATTTTATTGCATAGTACAGCATAGTATCCTTTCTATTTTCCTATAAATAGGATGCTTAGTTAGAATTGAAACCACACCAGAAGTTCAGAGAATTCTTCTATAATCTTGAGCGTATTTCTTTAGAGTTTTAAGAAGCTTTGAGCATAGTGCAAGTTTTCTTCAAGAATATCCTTACCCTACCAGTCAAAATACTCTTCTTTTACGGTAAGGGGTATTATTTCTTTCTTTCGTCTTCATAAAGAGAACTTCTAATATTCCATTCTTTGTTATTATGTTAGAATAACCTGTCTGCGCGAAGTACCGCATACTTGGTGAAATTCTTCAGTTATTCCATTCTTTATTATTATGTTGGAATAACATGTCTATGCGAAGTACCTCATACATGGTGAAATTCTTCTGTTATTACATTCTTTATTATTCTATTGGAACATCCTGTATGTGCGTTACGCATGACCTGGTTCCGTTATTTATTATTCTATTGGAACATCATGTCTGTGCTTTTACGCATGACCTGGTTCCGTTGTTTATTATTCTGTTGGGATATCCTGTCTGTGCGTTTACGCATAACCTGGTTCCATTATTTATTATACTATTGGAATATCATGTATGTGCGTTTACGCATGACCTGGTTCCATTATTTATTATTCTGTTGGAATAACCTGTCTGTGCGGTCTATCGCATGCCTGGTGATTTCTTTTGTTATTCCATTCTTTATAATACTCAGTTGGTTAAAGTTTTGGCTTTTATACTCCATGAAATTAGTGGAATATCCTTAATATTTGCGCTTGATCTAGTATCTTTTCATGGAAATATTCTTCTGAGCATTCTTGAATTTTACTCCACAAAGAAGTATCATGTTGATAATTTGGACGTTATTGGTTGCTGGATAAATTAATTCTTGACCTTGTTTTATTGAATTTGTATATCATTATCATCATCCTCATGTTTATATTATGTTGAAAGTTATCTGTGGCCTGTAGTGCATAGATGGACTTGGTATGATTATGACCAGGGATTATTCGGTATAATCATGACCGTAATGTTACAAATGATGTGGTAAAAGTCCTCATTGGCCCGTAGTGCATTGATGGACAATTGTTGGCATGATCATGTCCATTGATGAATACACGAATATCCTTGGTCGTAGTGCATGGATAATTTGTGATTGTGATACTAATGAATATCATTGGCCGTAGTGCAGGGATGATGTGGATCATTTATTAAGCTGAGTCTCAGCGATAAAAGTGATGAAAAACCTTCTTTAAATCATAAAAGATAGTAGATTTTATTCTCTACTTGACTCTTTTAATGGATTGCTTGTTCCGCTGCAGTTAAACTTGATGTCTATTGTATTTTATCAGTTTAACAATGTTTTAGGCTAACGATAATTTATTTTACATTATCTTAGTCATAATATTTCTTACTGGGCTAGTTGAGCTCACCCTGTTACTTTCATTGTTCTCTTCAGGAAATGAGAACGTAGCAGGGACTAGTCGGGGAATGGAGTGACGGTCCAGACGATAGCATTTGTAGTCCTCACTATTCTATGAAATAGAGTGTTAATAAATGTATTGAGGACTTATTTTGAGTTTTAATACTATCTAGAAGACAATATTTGTATTAAAACTCACAGCTTAGGTTGTATATTTAAGATTTTATTTGTATTTTGTACCATATATTTGGCGACTCAGAATAGGTGATGTATACCTATTTTGGGGGTGTCACAGTTGGTATCAAAGCTTAGGGATATGATCCCCAAGCTAAGATGTGAGACAAGAACTAGGAGGGAGAGCGAGGAATTCCTTCGCTAGTATGACCTACCTAAGTTTATTTGGTATTTAATTGGTCTGGTTAGAGTATAGGGATAATATGTGATATGTTAATTAACCCTTGTTTTGTGGCGAGATTTGAAAATGACATCCAGAATGTTGAGAACATCAATGGAGCACGGAGACCGCTGAGTCTCCACAGATCAATAATCGTGGATAATGTGCATCGTGAAGGCGACAATCCTCAGGCAAACAACAACACGGACCAGATGATGAACGATGGAATGTTCAGAGGCTTTATGAAATTCATGTAACATCAGGCAAGAGCGGCTCCTATCCAAAATACAGGTGGAAACACTGGCAACTCTCGGATGGTCACTGCTAAAAGTTTAAGGAACTGGGACCACCAGAGTTTTTTGGAGAGCCAAAACCACTTAAGGCGGAGACTTGGATAAAGCAGATCAATAAGATATTTGATGTCTTGGGATGCTCCGACGAGCAAAAGGGTCCCTTTACCACCTTTATATTGCGGGCAGAGGCAGATTAATGATGGGAATCTGTAAAGCGTACTCAACCTGCCGCACTGAAGATGTCTTGGGAGAAGTTCCAAGAACTGTTCAACGACAAGTACTTTCCCGAAAGTATTCGTTACATGAAAGAGGTAGAGTTCATCAAGCTGGAGCAAAACAACATGACCGTGTCGCAGTATGAAGCCAAGTTTGCCGAGTTGTCCCGGTTTGCGTCTCATTTGGTTGATAATGAGGAGAGAATGACGCGAATGTTTCTAAGAGGTTTGAAACCCGAGATACGTCAATATCTTATCTCTCATAAACTGTGTTTGTATTCAGATGTTGTTAATAGGGCTCAGTTATTGGAGCGCGATAATGAGTCAACCCAACCAAAAGAGAGCAGCCGACAAAATGATAATATCATTGATAACAGTCATCGAGATTCAACATGCCAGAAATGGTAACCACTTCGTTGGTAATCATGGCCAAAACAATAAGAATGGACATTTCAAGAAAAAGAGATTCAACAATGATGGAAAGACGTCAGCATCAGCACTTGTCGTTAAGGAAGGAGAACGACCACCTATCATACGCTTCAAATGTGGAGGAGAGTGACACATAAGTCCAAACTGCGCAATGCCATCCAAAGCATGTTACAATTATGGAAGAGAAGGTCACCTGGACTGATTTTTTCATGCACCGAAGACAAGTCCAACTAGGATGGAGGCATCAAAGGTCGTCCCAGGCAAGACAAAACCGGTAGTTCAAGGAAGAGCATATGTCGTGACCTCCCAGAAAGCAAGGAACCCGAACGAGGTCATCACGGGTAAGCTTATCATAAACTCTAGCGAAGTATATAACTTATTTGATACCAGTTCTACCCATTCTTTTATTTCTCCTACTTACGCTCAACGTTTAAATTTGACTCTAGAGAAATTGGACTTTGACTTATATGTTGAAACTCCATTGGGAGAAACATTCATTACATCCACTGTTTATAAGTCTTATTTGGTTCAAATCGGTACCCTCACATTACCTGTCGATCTTATTTCTTTGAAAATACTTGCATTTGATGTGATTCTAGGGATTGATTAGTTAACTACTCATCATGCAAAAATTGATTATTTTCGTAAGGTTGTTAGCTTTCATATTCATAACCAACCTATTATGCGAATTCAAGCAACCAAACCATTAAAATCAATCATTGTCATCTCAAGCCATAAAGCTATTTATTTATTAAAAAATGGATGTCAAGCTTTCTTAGCTCATGTCACGGATTTAAACAAAAATACGTCAGTTTTGAATGATATCGTCTATTGTTAATAAATTTCCTGACGTATTCCTTGAAGAACATCCTGGCCTACCCTCAGAGTGTGAAATTGAATTTTGTATTGACCTTGAACCTAGTACAAAACCTATTTCCAAAACCCCATATCGAATGGCTCATATTGAACTTCAGGAGTTAAAGACCCAACTGCAAGAATTGTTAGACATCGGTTTCATTAAATCCCTAAGTCGTCTCCTTGGGGTGCTCCTGTTCTATTCATGAAGAAGAAAGATGGGAGTATGCGACTTTATATTGATTATCGGGAGTTGAATCATGTCACCATCAAAAATAGGTACCCATTACCACGTATTAATGACCTGTTTGACCAGTTGCAAGGAGCCAAATTCTTTTCAAATATTGATCTTCGTTCTGGATATCACCAATTGAAGATTAGAACCGATGATATTCCAAAGACAACTTTCAGAACTCGGTACGAGCATTATGAATTCCTAGTCATGCCCTTTGGATTGACTAATGCTCCTGCTGCCTTCATGGATAAATTATTCTGTTGGAATAACATGTCTACGCGGACTACCGCATGCATGGTGAATGACCCTTCGTATTCATTCTTTATTAAATTATGGAAATGATCTGTCTACGTGGATTACCGGATGGCGGGTGAAAATCCATTTGCATTTTTGTATATTCTATTATACTCGTATGAGATATCATTTCTTTTGTACTCGTCATGGAATATTATTTTCTTTGGTATTTTTCTTTTACGAGATATTATTTATGGGTTACTATTCACTCTAGTATTATTCACTCGGGTATTCAAGGCACTTTTCGTACCAGGGTACTATTCACAAGTTATTATTTACCCGATTACTATTCACTCTAGTATCATTCACTCAGGTATTCGGGACACTTTTCGTGTTGGGGTACTATTCACGAGGTACTATTCTCAAAGTACTATTCATGAGGTACTATTCACGGGGTACTATTTACCTGAAAAATATATTTCTTTTCTGTCCAAATTATATTTGGTACATGAATATTATTCTAGAATTTTACTTACAAAGCAGTATCATGTTGACAATTTGGACGTTATTGATTTCTGGATAAATTAAATCATAAATCTTAAAAATTTATCCTTGAACTTGTTTTATTGAATTATTATGTCATTGTCATCATCCTCATGCTTATATTATGATTAAAGTCATCTTTGGCTTACATGCATAGATGGACTTGGTATGATTATGACCAAGGATTATTCGGTATAATAATGACCGTAATGTAACGAATGATGTGGTAAAATTCCTCATTGGCCTGTAGTTCATTGATGGACAGTTGTTGGTATGATTATGACCAGGGATTATTCGGTATAATCATGGCCATTGATGATTACTTGAATATCCTTGGCCGTGGTGCAGGGATGATTCGATTTTATTTATTAAGCTGAGTCTCAGCGATAAAGTTGATGAAAAACTTTCTAAATCATAGAAGATATTAGATTTTATGCTCTACTTAACTCTTCTAATGGATTGCTTATTCCGCTGCAGTTGTTGATCTAAAACTTGTTGTCTATTGTATTCTATCAGTTGTTATACTGTTGAAGGCTAAGGATAATTTATTCTGCATTATCTTAGTCATAATATTTCTTACTGGGATAGTTGAGCTCACCCTTTCTTTCACTTTTCTCTTCAGGAAATGAGAAGATAAATTTGGACGAGTCGAGAACGGATTATCGACTCATCCGGATGGTTATTTTAGTAGTCCTCACTATTCTGTGAAATAGTTTGATAATAATTGTAATGAGGACTCCATTGAGTGTGGATATTGTTTAGATGACAATATTCTTGTTTAAACTCTCAGCTATGTTTTGTCGTATTTTACACGACTGTTGTATAAATAAATTGTATTTGATTTATGTACCATTTATCTAGCGACTCAAGATGGGTGATGTATACCTATTTTGGGGGAGTCACATAGCTTATTATTCTAACTCATTCAATCATGATATATCCTCAAATAAATTATACTTGCGGGGAAAACTTATGCTCACCCTTGCTATATCATGATATTCATTTGCAGATTAAGGCGAATGCGTCGGATACAAGGAAAGGTTAAAGACAGTTCCAGCGTTACTTTATGTGTACAACTAGATTTGTAACAGTATTGTATGAAAATATCTTTGTATGTCAGATAGGATAATGAATTGTGTATAAGTTAAGGTTACTCGACCTTGGGGAATAGTGTATAAATTTTAATGTATAAACAATTTATGTTTATATCTTTCGCAATAGTTATAGAATGATTGTACCAGATCTGTGGTGATTTGGGACCCAGATTTGGGGCTGTCACAACATTTATTCAGATGATTATTTACATTATTGACAATGTCTAGAAAGTTTTGTCGAGGAAAGAGGTTTGGTCACCTAATTGCGCACCAATAAGGAGAAATCTTTATCGGAAAGCCCCCTCTTACCTGGGAATGATCTGGTTGTCAATATTATAAGTTATAATATTAATGATGAATAATTGTTGAAATATTAAAAATGTGTTTATTAAAGATAAGTAAATTACAAAAGTTAGAGGGGAATAATGCAAACTTGGAAAACTTTACGGGCACTAAAGTGTATTAAGTAAATCAATCTGGACCATTGGTGGTGGTTTCAATAGTAAATCAATCTGGACCATTTGTGGGGGTTTTAATAGTAAATCAATCTGGACGATTGGTAGTGGTATCAATAGTAAATCAATCTGGACCGTCAATGGTGGTTTTAATAGTAAATCAATTTGGATCGGCGATGGTGGTTTTAATAGTAAATCAATTTGGACCGTCGATGGTGGTTTTAAAAGTAAATCAATATGGATCGTCGATGGTGGTTTTAAAATTAATCAATCTAGACAGTCATTTATGGTTTTAATAGTAATTAATATAGACCGTCCGTTCTAATAGTAAATTAATCTGGACCTTTCGTGAATTAGTTACTATTTAGTCATTTCTCCTATAAATAGAAGCTTAATTCTTCTTTCATTCTCACCAATTCACTAAGACTCGCAAGAGAAGCTATAGAGAGAGAAACTATAGAGAGAAAGAAGAATAGTATTCTGCTACTTCACTATTGCAGTATCCAGTCTTCTACTAAGGTAAGAGATGTTATTTTCGTTTGGTAAGGGATATTATTCATCATTAATATTATATTCGTTGTGTCGGGGAATATTCGTTTGGTCGGGGAATATTCTTTTTGTCAGTGAATATTCGTTCGACGACACAATCATTGGTGGACCCCACAACGGAATAACAGTCGGAGTTAGAAAATGACAGAAATAACTTTTTGTAAAAATAATGGCAAAAGTCTTACCGTTAAACTGTTGAAATACCCGGTGGTAAAAATACAGTAATACGCGTGGTTGCATAGTAGCACACTGTATTGATTATTGATGCTTAAGTAAGAAGCCACACAGTTTACTCAATTATTGCTACAGTAATTATTGCATAGTATCTCACGTTATTTGATTCAATTATTGTCACTGTATCATCTGCATAATATTTTATATTATTAAATCAATAATTGAGAAAACATATTTATTCATATGATTATTTACATTATTGACAATGTTTAGAAAGTTCTGTCGAGGAAAGAGGTTTGGTCACCTAATTGCGCGCCAATAAGGAGAAATCTTTATCGGAAAGCCCCCTCTTACCTAGGAATGATCTGGTTGTCAATATTGTAAGTTATAATATTAATGATGAATAATTGTTGAAATATTAAAAATGTGTTTATTAAAGATAAGTTAATTACAAAAGTTAGAGGGGAATAATGCAAACTTGGAAAACTTTACGGGCGCTAAAGTGTATTAAGTAAATCAATCTGGACCATTGGTGGTGGTTTCAATAGTAAATCAATCTGGACCATTGGTGGTGGTTTTAATAGTAAATCAATCTGGACTATTGGTGGTGGTATCAATAGTAAATCAATCTGGACAATCAATGGTGGTTTTAATAGTAAATCATTCTGGATCGTAGATGGTGGTGGTTTTAATAGTAAATCAATTTGGATCGTCGATGATGGTTTTAAAAGTAAATCAATCTGGACCGTCGATGGTGGTTTTAAAAGTTAATCAATCTAGACAGTCAGTTATGGTTTTAATAGTAATTAATAAGGACCGTTCGTTCTAATAGTAAATCAATCTGGATCGTTCGTGAATTAGTTACTATTTAGTCATTTCTCCTATAAATAGAAGCTTAATTCTTCTTTCATTCTCACCAATTCACTAAGACTCGCAAGAGAAGATATAGAGAGAGAAACTATAGAGAGAAAGAAGAATAGTATTCTACTACTTCACTATTGCAGTATCCAGTCTTCTACTAAGGTAAGGGATGTTATTTTCGTTTGGTAAGGGATATTATTTGTTGTATTCGTAAGGGATATTTTTTCTTTCGTATTCGTAAGGAATACTATTTTTCATATTCATCCTTTAATATATCAGAATAACCTGTCTACGCGGATTATATACCGTATGACAGGTGAAAATCTATTTGCAGTTTTGTATGTTATTTCTTTTCATATTCTTAAATCTAAACTTACTATGGTAAGTACTGCTTCGATAATCCTTGAAATTAGTGGAATATCCTTGAGTTTTAAGCTTCATCCAGTATCGTTTTATTAGAATATTGATATGAACTTTCTTATTAAATATCAATATTTTCACCCGGGGTACTATTCATAGGTTACTATTCACCCGGTTACTATTCACTATAATATTATTTACTCGGGTATTTGGGGCACTTTTTATGTCGGGGTACTATTCACGAGTTACTATTCATGGGTTACTATTTACCCAATTACTATTCACTTAAATATTATTCACTCGAGTATTTGGGACACTTTTCATGTTGGGGGTACTATTCACGGGATACTATTCCCGAAGTACTATTCACAGGGTACTATTCACCGAAAAAATTATTTCTTTTATGTCCAAATTATTTTTGATACATGGATATTATTCTTGAATTTTACTCCACAAAGCAGTATCATGTTGATAATTTGGACATTATTAAACTCTGGATAAATTTAAAGTCTTTAATAATTATCCTTGATTTCGTTTGATTAATGCTTATATCATTGTCATCATATTCATGCTTATATTGTGATAAAAGTCATCTTCCGCCAAGGGTGCAAAGATGAACTGTTGATTGGTATGATTATGACCAGAGATCATTCGGTATAATCATGACCCGTAATGTTACAAATGATGTGGTAAAAGTCCTCATTGGCCCATAGTTCATTGATGGATAGTTGTTGGTATGATTATGACCAGGGATTTTTTGGTATAATCATGACCATTGGTGAAAACACGAATATCCTTGGCCCGTAGTGCATGGATATGTCGTGGTTGTGATACTAATGAATATCCTTAGCCGTAGTGCAAGGATGATTCGATTATGTGGATTATTTATTAATTTGAGTCTCAGAGATAAAATATTGATAATAACATTTTAATTCATAGAAGATAGTAGATATCATGCTCTACTTGACTCTTCTAAAAATACAGTTGCATGTCTTTGGCCTGTAGTGCAAAGATAAACTGTTAATTAATATCTTTGACCCGTAGTGCAAAGATTAATTTATTAGTATGATTATGAACAGGAACTGTGATTTGGTATAACCATGATCATTGATGTTTCAGGTAAAGACAGGTGATGAAAATTATCTTTGTCCTGGGTACGAAGAGGAATTTAGAACCACAATTATGATTATGAGTTATTCACATGAACTATTGATTGATGTTACAGGGATAAAAAATTGCTTGTGGACTTTTAACATGGGGAAGATAATAGACTTTATGGTCTATTTGACTCTTCTAATGGATTGCTCGTTCCACTGCAACTATGGTTAAAAAGTTTTATCATCTACCATATGTTCTAAATCTCTGATTTATTACTGACGAAGGCTATTGATAACTTAATTATCTTTAGTCATGATATTCTTTACTGGGCTAGTTGTGCTCACCCTTTCGCTTCACAATTCCTTTCAGGTAATAAGAGGGTAGCTAGGTCGAGCGGGGGTAACAGGGGAATAGAACGATGGTCTATAGCTATTGAGGTTTCCCCTAAAATAGTACAGAAATAATTTTATTGAGAATTATAGATAAATGTGTCGTATTTTATACGTCATTTTAACCGTTTATTTTGGTGAACCGAATAGAATGAGGTGAACCCAACTTTAGAAGGGCGTTTTGCCACTATCATACAAGATGTCTAATGACAGACGACCTCATGTTATCATAAGACAGGGTTGTGCACATGCACTTGCTTATTATATATATGAGCACTACCTATATAATCTTGGAGTTTGGTTGAAATATAATTCTCACTTGGAGACAATGAAGATAATTATATGTCAAGAGAAGACTCACCATTGGAAAGAACATGATAGTAATCTTCTCGTTTTTCTTTGGGGTCTATTGGGTCAACCAAGGATAATTCTCAAGTCATACGATATCTATCATAACTTAGATGCATGGTCTCCCATGTACGAAGGTTTCCTTGAGCATTTTCCACAGATTTTAATTTTTAAAATAGTTATTGAATGTACTTTTATGAAAAGTACAATTGTAAGGTGTTGTGGTCGAGGCACCATGAGAGTTACATATATTTATATTAAAACTCATAGCTTATGTGTTATCGTACTCTGCATGACAATTCAACAGTTGTATAAATGAAGTTTGTATTTGATTTCTGTAATGTGATATATGGCGACTCAGAATAGGTCATGTGGACCTATTTTGGGGGCATCACAAATGGTATCAAAGCTTAGGGATATGGTCTCTAGCGGAGATCCGAGATTAGAACTAGGAGGGGAGAGACGAATAATATCCCTCTCTAGTGTGTGTCCTACATAAGCTTAATTTTCATACTTAAGTTGACAAATTGCGATATGTCAATTAACCTTTGTTTTGAAGATGTATTCTAGAATGATATCTGAAATACAAGAGATGAGCAATGGGAAAATCATGATATAGAGGAAATAACCGGGAATGTATAATCCGAAAAGAAAGAAAGGTATTCTCATCTCTTCGAACTACAAGGCACGTAAATTTCGAGGGCGAAATTTCATAAGGAGGGGAGGTTGTGAGATCCCGAATTTTATGAAATAAAAGTATTCAATTTTCTTATAATTATTATTTTATTTACTAAATGGTTAAATTGATAAAAGGTTAAAGTTAAGGGTGATATTTGAAAATTTTTCAAGTAAGCAATTTGATATAAAATATTTGTTGCATCGGGGAATATTCGTTTGGTCGAGGAATATTCTTTTTGTCAGTGAATATTCGTTCAACGACACCATCATTGGTGGACCCCACAACGGAATAACAGTCGGAGTTAGAAAACGATAGAAATAACTTTTTGTAAAAATAACAGCAAAAGTCTTACCGTTAAACTGTTGAAATACCCGGTGGTAAAAATACAGTAATACGCATGGTTGCATAGTAGCACACTGTATTGATTATTGATGTTTACGTAAGAAGCCACTCGGTTTACTCAATTATTACTACAGTAATTGTTTCATAGTATCTCACGTTATTTGATTCAATTATTGTCACAATATCATCTTCATAATATTTTATATTATTAAATCAATAATTGAGAAAAACATATTTATTCATATGATTATTTACATTATTGACAATGTTTAGAAAGTTCTGTCGAGGAAAGAGGTTTGGTCACCTAATTGTGCGCCAATAAGGAGAAATCTTTATCGAAAACCCCCCTCTTACTTGGGAATGATCTAGTTGTCAATATTGTAAGTTATAATATTAATGATGAATAATTGTTAAAATATTAAAATTGTGTTTATTAAAGATAAGTGAATTACAAAAGTTAGAGGGGAATAATGCAAACTTGGAAAACTTTACAGGCACTAAAGTGTATTAAGTAAATCAATCTGGACCATTGGTGGTGGTTTCAATAGTAAATCAATCTGGACCATTGGTGGTGGTTTTAATAGTAAATCAATCTGGACCATTGGTGGTGGTTTTAATAGTAAATCAATCTGGACCATTGGTGGTGGTATCAATAGTAAATCAATCTGGACCGTTAATGGTGGTTTTAATAGTAAATCAATCTGGATCGTCGATGGTGGTTTTAATAGTAAATTAATTTGGACCGTCGATGATGGTTTTAAAAGTAAATCAATCTGGACCGTCGATGGTGGTTTTAAAAGTCAGTTATGGTTTTAATAGTAATTAATATGGACCGTCTATTCTAATAGTAAATCAATCTGGACCGTTCGTGAATTAGTTACTATTTAGTCATTTCTCCTATAAATAGAAGCTTAATTCTTCTTTCATTCTCACCAATTCACTAAGACTCACAAGAGAAGCTATAGAGAGAGAAATTATAGAGAGAAAGAAGAATAGTATTCTACTACTTCACTATTGCAGTATCCAGTCTTCTACTAAGGTAAGGGATGTTATTTTCGTTTGGTAAAGGATATTATTTGTTGTATTCGTATGGAGTATTTTTTCTTTCGTATTCGTAAGGAATACTATTTTTCATATTCACCCTTTAATATGTCAAAATAACCTGTCTACACGGATTACGTACCGTATGATAGGTGAAAATTCATTTGCAGTTTCGTATGTTATTTCTTTTCATATTCTTAAATCTAAACTTACTATGGTAAGTATTGCTTCGATAATCCTTGAAATTAGTGGAATATCCTTGAGTTTTACGCTTCATCCAGTATCATTTTATTGGAATATTGATATGAACTTTCTTATTAAATATCAATATTTTCACCCGGGATATTATTCATGGGTTACTATTCACCCGGTTACTATTCACTATAATATTATTCACTCGGGTATTTGTGGCACTTTTTATGCTGCGGTACTATTCACTAGTTACTATTCACCCAAATACTATTTACTTAAATATTATTCACTCGGGTATTTGGGGCACTTTTCATGTCGGGGTATTATTCACGAGGTACTATTCCTGAAGTACTATTCACGGGGTACTATTCACTGAAAAATTTATTTCTTTTATGTCCAAATTATTTTTGATACATGGATATTATTCTTCAATTGTACTCCACAAAGCATTATCATGTTGATAATTTGGACATTATTAAACTCTGGATAAATTTAAAGTCTTTAATAATTTTCCTTGATTTCGTTTGATTAATGCTTATATCATTGTCATCATACTCATGCTTATATTGTGATGAAAGTCACCTTCGGCCAAGGGTGCAAAGATGAACTGTTGATTGGTATGATTATGGCTATGGATCATTCAGTATATGTAACGCCCGAGAAAAAATCGAATTTATATGAGAATTAAAAATTTTTTTTATTTGATTATGTGAATTAAATGAATTTAATTGATTATTTAAGTGAGTAAGCTATGTGAAGGTCGTTCTATGACCTAGAATGTGCGGATGTGGTTAGTATTCTGGCTTTGTGCTAGAATTAATTGTTTTGAATTTCAAGATGAAAATAAAAGTTTTCTGAGAAATTCCCGTAAAAACACTATTCATCCATTTCTGCTCGGGAATTAAGTTTGAAATTATGAGAAATGCGTAATGATAGAATATGAAGACGAAATGGAATATTTAATAATATTTTATTTATGGCAAATGAAGTTTTTGCCTGTGGACTTAAAACCTAAGGGTTGTGAAGAATGATTTTTGAGAATGAAAGGAGATACGTATAATGAATTACAATGACTATGCGTACGTTATACGAGTGTGATACTATTTAGTATAAGAGTATAGTATGAACATTTAATACGAAGTACAATACGATTATCGTACAAGTATTAAACAAAAAGAATACGTAAATTATACGTGTAGAATACGATTGGTGTTATTAGATTTATAGTTAAGGAGTTAATATGATCCAATTGGATTTGGATTATACCAAGCTCACGTAATTGAGTAATCAAGCCCAATGAATTATGTGTTTAAGCCCAAGTCAAGGCCCAACTTTATGTTTAATTAAGCCCGATCCAAGAAACCGAACCATGGATCGAATCGATAGGTCACCAAATGGGTAAAACCCATGGGGATGACCCATGGGCATTTGGGTCGGCCACTTGGTGGACAAGTAAAGTGAACTACTTGATCACTAAGTATTTTACTAGGTGATAAAGTAGTGAATAGTAAGGAGGTGGGGAGAAAAGACCAAAAAGCCCTCCATTTGAATTGCCTATAAATAGAAGGCTTTAAGTTGGTTATTTTTGGTTTTCCAAGAGATCATTCAACTTATATTGAGAGAGAGAAAGAGCTAGACATAAGCAATCATCTCACTTTGAAGCTTTTCATTAGAGGTTTTAGCAAGAACGGAAAGGTAATATTCCATTAATATTAGTTTCCCATCTTTTTGATTTCTTTGATTATAAAGAATCATAGATTGGTAGAGCATGCCTCTTATAGAGGAATAAGGATGGCTCATAATGAGTAAAACAAATATAAGTCGTGTATAAATGCAAATCGTAAGGGTTTACTTAAGTTTAAACCGTAGGAAATATAGAATAATGAACATGGTTGTTGATGGACAAATTGAACACCATCACTATTAGAATATATGCATCTTGCATGGTTAGGATGTAGATATGAAATCAATGGAGTTTTCCATTTGATTTGGCATATAGAACACTAGTAACGAAGTTATGGAGAATTTTACAGAATTAGACGTTAAACGTCGAAAACATATAAATTCCGGATTAGTAGTCGAAAGTTACCGTGAGCCTTGAAAATGTTGGTTTTCAATGTCAACACGTGAGATAGGGTATTTAAGAGTCGTGGGCTCAAGAATCGTCGAATTCTGACTTAAAACGAAGAAAAAGAGTATTGAACGCTCGAAAGCTTTTAACGAACGCTTGATAATGAACTTAGAAGTGAATTTTGAGTTAACGGATTCGGAATTGTAAAATTCTTATATGAACACGTAGAGTATATAAAATGGGAGTTGTAGGCTTTTGAAAGGATCAAATTGGACTTATAACGAAGAAGTTATGAAGCCGGGAAGTTCACTAAAAATTTTATCTGTAAAATTTTTCTAGTATTGATGTCTCAGCATGCCAGCTTTACATAGCTATAAAACCGTGCATGCAAATACATAGCGTACATAGTATAATGAAACTCTCTCAAGATCCGGCGCCGCAGATGCCATTCACAGTATGTGTTCATCATGCCACAGATTGTGACCGGAATAGGGGCTTAGGTATCAGAAATCTAGCCATGTATGGCATGATGTTAGAGTATAGATGCCACGCCGCGCGATCTTTGGCGGGGGAGTTGTTAGACAAGTTAGGTTTTGATTTCAATTGTTTTAAGACCAATATAAGATAAGTTTACATACTTAATGAACATACTAAAACTATTCCTATGTTAAATATACTAGTGTATATGGTGATAAACTTAGGAATTGAAGCGAGTTGTTAGTATGGTAACGAAGAACACGTAGTGTTAATAAATAAACTGTGAACACTAATCGACATTGGTACTTTACCAATGATGATCGAGTCCGGTTAATATCGTAAGATCGTTAATAAGCCGGGATGAAGGGTAGTAAGTCGAATCGACGTTATTAATGAAATGAAGTCAACTAAAACATAGAAGAGAAAGAAGTTGGTAGGAACAATGCGATTGATTGTGTGGTAGCTAATTACAGTGTGCTATGTGAATATATCATGTAGATTACAGAAATTTGAGCGATCGAATAACTTATTTGAAGACGCTTGAAGGCAAGTTTTCTTAAATGCTTGTCTAACCTTTGTGTTCGTTGAGTTTTTTGTTATTCATTGTAATGAGTTGCATGAATGATTTTGAAGAAAGGGTCGATGCCAGTTTTAACTCGGCTAGACTATTCGTAAGAGATAGATTGATTTATATACTTATCTTTCTATATAGAAATGATAATGCTATTGTAGACACTCAAAATTTTTTGCACACCTGTTACTAACATTGCAGGAGGGCAGATTCGTCTTTCAGAGATAACCCTAGAAGACAGCTCACATCCATTCTGAATACTACCGAAAGTTCAGTCTCAACCCCGGAACACACCCCGGGGGTATCATTTCCAACCTCAGAGATAACCCCGAGTTTCTTCCTTGGAGATAACCCCAAGGAATGTTGTTGCAGTTCCAGCGATAACTCCAGAAATGCTTGTTTCAAATGCATGCTGTAAAAACCCAAAACCCTAATAAGACTCGTATGTCTAAAATTCAGTTATATAAATAAAACTTCTCCGTTCTGAATGTGTTATATGTTATTATATACTTTGTTTAACAAATTTGACCAAATAATTTTGTATCCGAAAAACGTCGTGCTTAACACCTCGTGCTTAAAATTTTTCTTCCGTAATCGAACTTTTCGGTATAATTATTTTGACAAGTTTCTTTGTCGTGCTTGCACTGACAAAATGCTTTGTCATGCTTGTTAAGATTAGTGAGAAATTTAGGTTAAAAACCCTAAATTAACAAACCCTAACCTTAATTAGCAAAACCCTAATGCTAAATATTAAACCTAATCCAAATTAGCTAACCTAACCCTAATTAGCTTATGATAACACCTAATCATGGTTAGTAAACTTCAATTAGGTACTAATAAACATCATTTAACATTCCTAATCATTAAAAACAAAATCCTAATCAAGATTAGTGAAGATTTAGAAAAAACTAAGCTACTAAACAAACATAACTAGCTCACAAGTAGGATAGGAGTCACCATTCAAGTCCCTAGGCTGCGCATGACATGCTTGTAAGTCCCAAGCATGACATTAGTCATCAGATCATATATTTGTAGAGGCAAGTTGCTCAAAAATGACCAAAAAGCCAAGTTGAAGAATTCTATAAATAGGAACCTTAGGGCTGAGCAAACTCATGAAATTTCTAAGCCTAGATACACTTATAATCTTACCAAATCAAGCCTGGATGTTAGCAGCAACAACATCAGAAGCTAGAATCGAAAATCATTCAAGAAAAGGTTCATAACTAGCTCTTTGATCCTTTGTTA
Source organism: Panax quinquefolius (assembly GCA_020205615.1). Classification (NCBI taxonomy): domain Eukaryota; kingdom Viridiplantae; phylum Streptophyta; class Magnoliopsida; order Apiales; family Araliaceae; genus Panax; species Panax quinquefolius. The sequence goes on from CM035153.1 coordinate 47,182,063, forward strand.
ATTTTGTTGTTTAGATGTTTAAAAATATGTAGTAGTATGTTATAAAGTATGTTAGATTGGTAGAACACGTTTTCATAACATCTAGATGCCTTAATTAAGTGTTTTAAGAAATCTAGGAATTTTGAAAAACTAAGTCTGACAGCAGAATGTCAAGGCCAGTAGATTAATATGTGTTTATGTTTTGGTCTGTTAATTGTTTGGTATTTGTATCCTGTTAGTAAGTCTTTAATCTGAAAAAGAAAACAGGTTCATATTAACTATAGATTTCAAGTTTATAGGTGGTCAAAGTGGGTTGACCGTTCACGAATTGCAATTTTCTGGGTTACCTAGAAAACTCAAGAACAGTCGAACTGGCTACTTTGACCAACCTTTTTAATCGCTTTCTGTTTATTGTTTTTGTAGTGTTTTGTTATAGATCAATACCCTGTTATATGTACTACATATCTATGATCTCAAATTTCTAAAACAACTAATAGGATTACTGGAATTAATGGTCAAAAGTCGTTGATCGAGCTTGACCAAGTTTTACAGGTTGCCGAAAACTCAAGAACAAAAAACGGCGTTTGGTCACGTACTTTGACCATCATAATTAGAGACCTTAGAATTATGTTTTGTTCAAGTTAGTGATATATATATGTACCCTGACATATATACTTCCTGTTACAACAAACACCACACACATCCAATACACAAAATCAAAGATATTCAAGCAACAAAACCGTTGACCGACCATGACTACTATTCTAGGTTGCCCAGAAACTCAAGAACAGCTCTGATAGTGACTTTGAGCCTCTATAACTTCTTGTTATATGTAGGTTAAAGCCTAAATTTTGATTCATGTTGTACTACTTTAAAAGTACTATAACATCAACTCTTGAACAAACCAAAAATCATAACCAGTAGTTGTTTAACTTGTGGTCAAACTAGTCACTCGACCATAACCGAAATGTTACCCAGAAACTCAAGAACACATACAGCGACACTTTCTGTCACTGAAGGGCTTTAGCGACAGACATAAATTGATTTTTCTAAAAATAAATTATAAAAATTAGAAATAATTAATAAATAAATATAAAAAAATATAAAAATAGTTTTAAAAATTATATTAAATAAATATAATTAAATTCTAATATTTTAACATAAATTCAATAATTATTTTATTTTATTTAGATATTATTAATAATTAACTTATTAATAAAGAAATTTGAATAATTATTTATTAATATTAAATAATTATGGAAAAATGTTATTAATGATATAAAAATTATAATAAATGAATATAAATTATTTAAAATAATAAACAATGGTTTTTGTAAAATTTCAAGTAAATATTAATTACTTAAAAATAGAAATAAATAATGAAAAGGATAAATAAATGTTTTAAAACTATTTAAAACTTTTAAAAATTATTATAAAGGATAATTAAATTATCTAAAAATATAATAAAATTTTATAAATAAAATTTAGTCCATTTATCAACTTATTCAATATTCTAGTAAAAGGTATTAAACAATCAAACCCTATTAAATCTAATCCGGTATTATGTAAATGTTATATTTGAGTATTGTTATCAATACTAACGTGTTAGATTTATATATATGAACATCGTAGGTTTTTATTAACGATTGAATAGCATAACTTGACTGATCTACGCTTAGACAAGTTTCCTATACCCAAGTTATTACTTATGCAAATTTCTTGAACCTATTTATTCGTTGAACAAGATTTTTATCTTGATATGCTGTTGATATAATATACTACAGCTACATTTGAATTACCTATTATTGAAAGGTTATTGGTATAATTTTAGCATAACTAAGAAATGAATTGTTTATTCATATTAATTGTTAAGCTTAAATTGTTGAGTCAAACCAAATTGTTTGGTAAGACATCTTATCTGAAGTTGGGTATCCCGTATGGGATCTTTCGGTCGATAATATATTGACACTAAGTTGGGTACATTTGAGCACTGGTAGGATGAGATGCATACTCGTAGGATGTTGAATAGGTTGATCCCCTATCTCATATCTGAACAAAATTTCTTAGTCTGTATGACTGACAGAAATTAAATCCATAGTGAAATGGTTATAACTATCAGTCAAAATTTGAATTGTTGTATTTCTTCAAATCATATATTGTTATAAATACAAAACTTGCTGAGCATGTTATAGCTCACCCTTGCAAATTATTCCCTTTGCAGTTTTATATGGTAACCCTGGAACATTTGGAGTAGATAAAGGGAAGCGTCCCTGCCTAGATTAGATTATATTCTTGTCTGTTTGAATACCTTATAATAAGAACTCGTTATGAGAATCTTGTAATCGAATCTTAATATTATGATATATATATATATATATATCATCTTTTATTTCTGCAACCGTGTTTTCTTACATATATAGATGTAAAATTAGAATTCTTCGAATCTAGTTGAGATCCTTAGGAACTACTTATCTGAGTGAGGGTACTAATAGCATGGACTGTTCATGTTGTTATTGATACTCTGGATTTCGGATAGATAGTTACTATCGATACGATAGTATAAATTCATTTGGCTTAAACTATACATCTGGGTGAGGGTATTAGTAATATAGATTGTTCATGTTATTACTGGTACTCTAGATTTCGGATAGATAGACTCTAGTCACGTATACAGTTCATATATCCAAGTGAGGGTATCCAAACACAGTAATAGTTCTCTTGAGAATTACCATCTGTTATGGGGTACTGTGAATCTTGGATCTATGGGAATTATATCTGATAGTCCCTCTATTTAATGTAATATTTTAATCAGATACCATGGGTGTATAGATTTAAATGCATTATGTTGATTCACTGTAAACACCATATCGGATACCATGGGAGTATAGATATGGGGGTGTTACAATTTTGGTAACAAAGCTTAAGGGTATAGATATAAAGAAGAGAAATCTTAGTATATAGTCTTCGAGTCCGTAAAAAATTTAAAGTACACATAAAATATAACATTAAAAAATATTATGTTATGTAAATTTCTATACCAGTATTTAAGTAGTTTTCTTTTATAGATGGCCAACTCTAATGCTGAAGAAATGATGATAGTAAACAATCCACCACAAATTGAGTCCTTTATAGCTAGTGATGCAGAGGATGAAGAATTTCTTCATGATCAACAACTACTAGATGCTGAGGAAGAGGAAGATCAAGTTGCAGGACAATTAATGAGAATTGATGAACATGATGAGGCAATGGCATCACTGATGAAGACAACAAAATATGAGAATAATAAAATGAAGTTTAGGGCTGATATAGCTGAGGGATTGCTACAGCATGAGAGGGGACATAGTCAACGACTAAAAGTACAACTGCACCATGCACAAAGGGGCTGAAAGGAAATTCAGTCAAGGCTTCTTAAAACATCTCTGGGTGTTCGAGATACTTTTAATGATTTACAACGTCGTGTAGTTCGATATCCGGTAGAGGAGAAGAAAACGGCTTACCTCATCGACCGATCTATGGTTTGTCACATGATTCAAGATTCCTTTGATGATATCAATGAATTCTAGAGAGTAGCATAGGTGGTTGAATGCTTTATATTAGTATGAATAAAGAAGCATTCAAAGTTTATATTGTAACCAATGTCTTGTAAGATAGTTGTATGTTTAACTATCAAGTTGTTGTGAACGACCGTTGTGACATATAAAATAAATAATATGTTGTGTTATTAAAATTCTTATGTGAGTTTTGTTGTGTTTTATATAGAAACATGCCACCAACTAGAAGACCCCAGAGAGAAATGAATGATGATAATTCTACCCAGTAGTTAGTAGACCTTATGCTAGGAGTTGTAAATAGACCTATAAACCAAAACACATCTTTCAAAGATTTTAAATTAGTTGGACCACCTGAATTCAAAGGGACATCAAAACCTGTAGAGGCACAAATTTGGATTTCTGAGATATAGAAATTTTTCCTAGTAACCAATGTTAATAATAATCAAAAGACAACTTTTGCAACCTTTTTCTTAAAAGGTGAGGCTAATTATTGGTGGGAATCAACCAAAGGTCGGGTAGAAACTGAAATTGTTCCTTGGGAAAGATTCAAAGAGTTGTTCTTTGAAAATTATTTTTCTCAATCCCTGAAAGATCGCATGGAAATAAAATTTCTGGACTTAAAACAAGGAGATCTTACTGTAACCCAGTATACAGCTAAGTTTAATGAACTTTCCAGGTTTGCTTCTCATCAAGTAACCACTGAACTTAGAAAGACTCGTAGGTTTCCGGAGGGTTTAAAACCTCATATTCGGAGAAAGTTGTCATTACTCCAAATAAAGACTTTCTCTAAAATACTTGAGAAAGCTACTATAGCTGAAAATGAGAATGAAAGTCTTGCTAAATTTCACCAGGACAAGAAAAGTCAAAATGAAAAAGGGAAACTTAGGACAGAACCCAGTTCAGGTGGGTCTAATAATAAATGGAAATGGGATAATACTTTTTCTAACAACCCAGGGAAAAAGATAGAAAATACTAATAACAACTTTAACAATAATATCATTAAACCTTGTCCTACTTGTGGTAAGAAACATTGAGGAGAATGCTTTCGTAAAAAATGTTATAATTGTGGACAAACGGGACATTTTTCTCCACAGTGTCCTCTTCCAAATTAAAATAAATGTTTTAATTGTGGTTCGTTGGACCATTTTTTAAAGAATTGTCCTAAACCTAAGAACGAAGGAGGAAGAGGGAATAGAGCACCAGAAAATAATCAGTCAACAATGAGGCTGCGATTGGGGTTCGTAATCGACTCTCTGCGAGAACATTTAATATGTCGGTGAGGGATGTTGTTGCTTCATAAGACGTGGTGACAGGTATCATCCCTATCAACACTTTAAATGCATATATGTTAGTTGATTCTGGTGCTACATGTTCTTTTGTGTCTAAAAAGTTTTCCACAAACTTGAATATACCTTGTGAAAGTTTAGACAAACCATTTTATGTAGAAATCGCTAATAATGAAAGGATTTCGGTCAAAACCATATACAAGAATTCTAGTGTGATAATAAAAGGACATAATTTTAGGGTAGATCTTATACCAATTCAGTTGGGAGAATTTTATGTAATTTTAGGGATGGATTGGTTAGTTAACCATAGCGTGATGATTGATTGTCATCAAAAGCATATAAACCTTTTAACTTCTTCGAAATCAAAGGTAGTGTTCAACGGTAGTTGTTCACTTAAGCAATCTCGATGTTTGACCATAATTCAGGCAGAAAGATTACTTAGAAAGGGTTGTTTAGGATATTTGGCCTATATAGTTGATACTCGACAGGAAGAAGTAAAACTAGATCAAATACCTATAGTTAAGGATTTTCCTGATGTATTTCCAGATGACTTACCAGGTTTACCTCCAGATAGGGAAATTGAGTTCGTCATTGATCTTGCACCGGGAACGGCTCCAGTTTCTAAGGCACCGTACAGAATGGCACCTATAGAACTGAAAGAGTTACTTATACAATTACAGGAACTCATAGATAAAAAGAACATACAACATTGTGTTTCACCTTGGGGAGCACCAGTATTGTTTTTAAAGAAGAAGGACGGAACTATGAGACTATGTATAGACTATAGAGAACTAAATAAGTTAACTATTAAGTATAACTATTCTTTACCAAGGATTGATGATTTGTTTGACCAATTAAAGGGGGCCGAACATTTTTCAAAAATTGACCTTAGAACAGGTTATCATCAATTAAAGGTAAAAAAAGAGGATGTGCCGAAAACAGCGTTTAGGACACGCTATGGACATTATGAGTTTCTTGTAATGTCTTTTGGATTAAAAAATGCACCGACAACATTTATGGATTTAATGAATCGAGTGTTGAAACCATGCTTAGATAAATTTGTTGTAGTGTTTATCAACGATATTCTGGTATACTCGAAAACACGGGAAGAGCATACTGAACACTTGAGAGTAGTTTTAGAGATATTACGAAGGGAACAACTTTATGTAAAGTTTTCCAAGTGTGGATTATGGTTGAAGAGAGTTCAATTTTTAGGTCATGTGATTGACAAGGATGGTATATCTGTAGATCCAGCTAAGATCGAAACGGTTGTGAATTGGGAACAACCAACAACTCCAACAGAAGTACAAAGTTTATTCGGTTTAGCGGGTTATTATCGATGGTTTATAAAATATTTTTCAAAAATAGCAACCCCATTAACCAATTTAACTCGAAAGACGGTGAAATACGTCTGAACAGATAAATGTGAGGAAAGCTTCCAAGAGTTGAAGAAGCGACTGAGCATGGCTCCAGTGTTTATCCTTACTAGATGATGTTAGGTTTGTAATATTCATGTGCGCAATCAAATTGTAAAATAATGCGGAAGCGTGTAAAAATCAGAGTTTAAAAATTATTTACAAACCATATACCCGGATCACCCTTTATGCATAATTATTAATTAAACGAAAAGATAAAGAATAAATCATACCCTTGAAGATCGAGCTTCCTCAGGTACAAGTTCACCTTCAAATCCTTTCGCGTTCAATCTTGAATCCACCGGGTTTGGTTCCTTCCTTTGATCAACGTTAGCCACCCAAATGTTTGGCCTCTAGAGGTGATCCACCAAGGAAGAAGAAAATTCAAGAAGAAGGGTGGTTGGCTAAACCCTAGTTTTTCTATCTTTATAGAAAAAGGGCGTACTCTCCAACAAATTGGAATTATGTCGTTGTAAAAGTCAACAACCCCCACCACCCATAATAAGACTCCTCTTATTTATAGATGTGGGCAACCCATCTTAACAATTAAGGAATTGGGTTTTATTTAATTAATTAAATTCTTTTAATTAATTAAGCTCCCTAATCTTATTAGGGATAATGAATTAAACTCCTTTAACTAATTTTCCTTCCTAATCCAATTAGGAATAAATGAGAGTACTTATATTAAATTAATTCCTAAACTCTTTTAGAAATTAAAATAATAATAATTGTAATAATATTAATAAGACTCCTCTTATTAATTTATATTTAATATTTCTAAAATATTAAATAATAAATATTAAGCTATTTAATTTATTCTATCACCATAGATTAAATTAAATATACTTAACATATTATTACGATTATGCCATTAACTTCTTAAATAATTATTCTTCCTTTTTATGGTGTGACCCTTTAGGTTCTCCATATTAAACCTATTGTGAATAAATCAATTAGAATAATTCTAATCTTATTTAAATAAATAAATTAAACAATTAATTTATTTAAATAAATAATATTTATTCTACAATAGGGATAAGCCTCCCTAAATGATCAACGACTTTCCGGATAATATAGATTTCAACATTAATCATAAAAGAACCTTTGAGTAAATAGTTACTGCATAATTCAATCCTTCCACCATACAATGTCCCAATTAAATATAAGACATGGAATTACCGTCAAGTCTTATTTTATTTAATTATATGTATTTCGATTCTTAAATGCACAACTCCAAATAATGCAAATTAGAAACTCCTTTCTAATTTCATTCGCTTTAACCAAGGACTCTTTGGGTTGTCATTTATCGAATCACATAGGACATTTCTCTTCTTTTATTAGAAGTGGTAGATTCTTTATTGATCATACATTATCTCCATGTACAACTTATTATACCCAAGCATACCCTTTGATATACCCTAAGGGTCTTAAGGAATAAGTCAAAGTATAACTCATCATACACAAGATACTATGATGATCTCAAGTCCAAGGATCACTTGTACTACTATCACTACAGAAATTCCTATCGACAGCAAATAAAACTCCATTAGGTATTCCTTAGCGAGCCACGCTCAAAGGAACTTATTCTCTAATAAGCACCTACATACTTGCTTTAGTGTCTCCACACAAATGATCATGAGATCAATCATCCTCATCCAATGAGCAAGTTAACGTATGTACCAATCTATTCTTGTTCACTAATCCCCAATTTAGTAATCCAATGATTGGGAACTATTTTAGTTTTAAGCTTTCTAAGAATTTAGATCTCATTAGAATGATCATCATCATTATTCTAAAAGCATTGCTTAAAACTATGGGTTTATCACATATTATAAAACAGCATCATGTAGATAATTAAAAGCCTTTAATAAATTAATACTTTTTATTAATAAATGAATAAGATTGTTACAAAGTATATGCTTTATCATCAAACATGATTGGCTTGTGTGCATACTACTTTCAGATGATACAGGAGGCCTTGTAGTATATAGTGACGCATCACACAAAGGTTTAGGGTGTGTGTTGATGCATCATGGGAAAGTGATAGCTTATGCATCACGAAAACTCAAATATTATGAGAAGAGGTATCCTACTCATGATTTAGAGTTAGCTATAGTATTTTTTGCTCTAAAGATTTGGAGACATTATTTGTAAGAGGAGAAGTGCGAGATATATACAGATCAAAAAAGTGTAAAATATATTTTTACACAAAAGGAATTAAATTTAAGACAGAGACGATGGTTAGAACTGATAAAGGATTTTGACTGTGAAATCTTATATCATCCCGGTAAAGCCAATGTCGTAGCTGATACGTTAAGTAGAATGAATCGGGAAAAACTGAAAGTATTAACCACCAATGATAGGTTAATAAAAGACTTTGAAAATTTAGAAATTGAGGTGGAATATCCATCTACCTCTACCCAAAAATTATACATTTTAGAGGGAGTTTCATCTCTGCTTAACAAAGTCAAAGAGATACAGGAAAAGGATGAAGAGTGTCAGAAATACAAGTCTAATATAACTCATGACAAGTATAACAAATTCAGAATAGATAAGGATGGAATAATAAGATATGAACATAGAATCTGGGTTCCGTTAAATCAAGCTTTAAAAGGCAAAATTTGAAACAAAGCTCATAATGCTAAATTTGCCATACATCCTAGCAGTACTAAAATATACAAGGATTTAAGTAGACACTTTTGGTGGTCAAATATGAAAAGAGAGATAGCTGAGTGGGTAAGCAAATGTCTCACGTGTCAAAGGGTTAAGGCTGAGCATCAAAAGCCGAGTGGTTTACTTCAACCCTTACCAATTCCTGAGTGAAAGTGGGAACATATAACTATGGATTTTGTTGTTGGTCTTCCAGCTACACAAAAGGGCCATAATGCCATTTGGGTAATAGTTGACCGTTTAACAAAATCAGCTTACTTTTTACCTATTAAAATTACTCATAACTTGGATCACCTGCCAAATTGTATATTAATGAAAGTATTTCTAGACATGGAGTACTTGTTTCCATAGTATCAGATCGAGATCCACGTTTTACTTCAAATTTTTGGAAAAGCCTTCAGAAACACTTAGGAACACAATTAAGATTAAGAACAGCTTATCATCCTTAGATTGATGGACAGAGTGAGATAACCATACAAACCTTAGAGGATATGTTAAGAACTTGTATCATAGACTTCAAAGGAAGTTGGGAAGATCAGTTACCTTTTGTTGAATTTGCCTATAACAATAGTTATCATGCTAGCATAGGTATGTCACCCTATGAAGCCTTATATGGTAGGAAGTGTTGAACACCTTTATGTTGGGATGAAGTCGGAGAAAGTCAAATGCTAGGACCTGAGATAATTCAACAAACAACTGAAACCATCAGAATTATACGTCAACGATTACAAGCATCTCAAGATCGACAAAGAAAATACGTTGATCCACATCGTCAACAACGAAACTTTAACATAGGAAGCGGAAAGGCAAGATATGTTTTGGCAAGAAAGGAAAACTAAGTCCTAGATTCATTGGATCTTTTGAAATTTTGAGGAGCGTGGGTGAAGTTGCTTATGAAATAGCACTACCTCCTGAGTTGAATCATATCCATAATGTGTTTCATTTGTCCATTTTACGACCATATAAACCTGATTATAAACACGTCATACAATATGAGACAATCCAAATCAAAGAAGATCTTTCTTATGTAGAAGAACCTGTGCAGATCGTCGACCGTAAAGAGCAAGTCCTGAGAAATAAAGTGATAACATCCGTTAAAGTGATCTAGAGAAATCAGAAAGTTGAAGAAGCTACATGGGAGCTTGAAGATAAAATGCGAGAGAATTATCCCCAATTATTTACTTAACTTGTACTGTAATTTCGAGGAAGAAATTCTTATTAGTGGGGGTGAATGTAAAAACCCAAAACCCTAATAAGACTCGTATGTGTAAAATCCAATTATATAAATAAAATTTCTCCATTTTGATTGTGTTATATGTTATTATATACTTTGTTTAACAAATTTGACCAAAGAAATTTTTATCCGAAAAACGTCGTGCTTGACACCTCATGCTTAAAATTTTTCTTCCGTAATCGGACTTTTCGATATAATTATTTAGACAAGTTTCTTTGTCGTGCTTACACTGACAAAACGCTTTGTCGTGCTTGTTAGGATTAGTGAGAAATTTTGGTTAACAACCCTAGATTAACAAACCCTAACCCTAATTAGCAAAACCCTAATGCTAAATATTAAACCTAATCCTAATTAGCTAACCTAACCCTAATTAGCTTATGATAACACCTAATCATGGTTAGTAAACTTCAATTAGGTATTAATAAACATCATTTAACATTCCTAATCATTAAAAACAAAACCCTAATCAATATTAGTGAAGATTTAGAAAAAACTAAGCTACTAAACAAACATAACTAGTTCACAAGTAGGATAGGAGTCACCATTCAAGTCCCTAGGCTGCGCATGACATGCTTGTAAGTCCCAAGCATGACATTAGTCATCAGATCATATATTTGTAGAGGCAAGTAGCTCAAAAATGACCAAAAAGCCAAGTTGAAGAATTCTATAAATAGGAACCTTAGGGCTGAGCAAACTCATGAAATTCCTAAGCCTAGATACACTTATAAACTTACCAAATCTAGCTTGGATGTTAGCAGCAACAACATCAGAAGCTAGAATCGAAAATCATTCAAGAAAAGGTACATAACTAGCTCTTTTATCCTTTGTTAATTTTGTTGTTTAGATGTTTAGAAATATGTAGTAGTATGTTATAAAGCATGTTAGATTTGTAGAACACGTTTTCATAACATCTAGATGCCTTAATTAAGTGTTTTAAGAAATCTAGGAATTTTGAAAAACTAAGTCTGACAGCCGAATGTCAGGGCCAGTAGATTAATATGTGTTTATGTTTTGGTCTGTTAATTGTTTGGTATTTGTATCCTGTTAGTAAGTCTTTAATCTGAAAAAGAAAATAGGTTCATATGAACCATAGATTTCAAGTTTATAGGTGGTCAAAGTGGGTTGACCCTTCACGGATTGCAATTTTTTGGGTTACCCAGAAAAATCAAGAACAGTCGAACTGGCTACTTTGACCAACCTTTTTAATCACTTTCTGTTTATTGTTTTTGTAGTGTTTAATTATAGATCAATACCCTGTTATATGTACTACATATCTATGATCTCAAATTTCTAAAACAACTAATAGGATTACTGGAATTAATGGTCAAAAGTCGTTGATCGAGCTTGACCAAGTTTTCTGGGTTGCCCAGAAAACTGAAGAATACGAAGAACAGCGTTTGGCTATACTTTGACCAGCATAATTAGAGACCTTAGAATTATGTTTTGTTCAAGTTAGTGATATATATATGTACCCTGACATATATACTTCATGTTACAACAAACACCACACACATCAAATACACAAAATCAAAGATATTCAAGCAACAAAACCGCTTGACCTACATACCGACTCTTTTGTTACGGGTTGCCCGAAATTCAAGAACAACTCGATAAAGTGACTTTGAGCCTCTATAACTTCTTGTTATATGTAGGTTAAAGCCTAAATTTTGATTCATGTTGTACTACTTTAAAAGTACTATAACATCAACTCTTGAACAAACCAAAAATCATAACCAGTAGTTGTTTAACTAGTGGTCAAACTAGTCACTCGACCATAACTAAACTGTTACCCAGAAACACAAGAACACCTACAGTGACACTTTCTGTCAATTAAAGGCTTTAGCGACAGACAGAAATTGATTTTTCTAAAAATTAATTATAAAAATTAGAAATAATTAATAAATAAATATAAAAATAGTTTTAAAAATTATATTAAATAAATATAATTAAATTCTGATATTTTTACATAAACTCAATAATTATTTTATTTTATTTAGATATTATTAATAATTAACTTATTAATAAAGAAATTTGAATAATTATTTATAAATATTAAATAATTATGGAAAAATATTATTAATGATATAAAAATTATAATAAAAGATTATAAATTATTTAAAATAATAAACAATGGTTTTTGTAAAATTTCAAGTAAATATTAATTAATTAAAATAGAAATAAATAATGAAAAGGATAAATAAATGTTTTAAAACTATTTAAAACTTCTAAAAATTATTATAAAGGATAATTAAATTATCTAAAAATATAATAAAATTTTATAAATAAAATTTAGTCCCTTTATCAACTTATTCAATATTCGGTAAAGGTATTAAACACCGAAACCCTATTAAATCTAACCCGATATTATGTAAATGTTATATTTGAGTATTGTTATCAATACTAACGTGTTAGATTTATATATATGAACATCGTAGGTTTTTATTAACGATTGAATAGCATAACTTGACTGATCTACGCTCAGGCAAGTTTCCTATACCCAAGTTATTACTTATGCAAATTTCTTGAACCTATTTATTCGTTGAACAAGATTTTTATCTTGATATGTTGTTGATAATATACTACACCTACATTTGAATTACCTATTATTGAAAGGTTATTGTTATAGTTTCAGCATAACTAAGAAATGAATTGTTTATTCATATTAATTGTTAGCTTAAATTGTTGTGTCAAACCAAATTGTTTGGTAAGACATCCTATCTGAAGTTGGGTATCTCGTATGGGATCTTTCGCTCGATAATATATTGACACTAAGTTGGGTGCATTTGAGCACTAGTAGGATGAGATGTATACTCCTAGGATGTTGAATAGGCTGATCCCCTATCTCATATCTGAACAAAATTTCTAAGTTTGTATGACTGACAGAAATTAAATCCATAGTGAAATGGTAACAACTATCAGTCAAAATTTAAATTGTTGTATTTCTTCAAATCATATATTGTTATAAATACAAAACTTGCTGAGCATGTCATAGCTCACCCTTGCAAATTATTCCTTTTGCAGTTTTAGATGGTAACCCTAAAACATCTGGAGTAGATAACAGGAAGAGTCCCTGCTTAGATTAGATTATATTCTTGTCTGTTTGAATACCTTGTAATAAGAAATCGTTATGAGAATCATGTAATCGAATCTTAATATTATGATATATATAACATCTTTTATTTCTGCAATCGTGTTTTCTTACATATATAGATGTAAAATTAGAATTCTTCGAATCTAGTTGAGATCCTTGGGAACTACTTATCTGAGTGAGGGTATTAATAGCATGGATTGTTCATGTTGTTATTGATACTCTGGATTTCGGATAGATAGTTACTATCGATACTATAGTATAAATTCGTTTGACTTAAACTATACATCTGCGTGAGGGTATTAGTAATATAGACTGTTTATGTTATTACTGGTACTCTGGATTTCGGATAGATAGACTCTAGTCATGGATACAGTTCATATATCCAAGTGAGGGTATCCAAACACAGTAATAGTTCTCTTGAGAATTACCATCTGTTATGGGGTACTGTGAATCTTGGATCTATGGGAATTATATCTGATAGTCCCTCTATTTAATGTAATATTTTAATCAGATACCATGGGTGTATAGATTTAAATGAATTATGGTGATTCAATACCATGGGAGTATAGATGGGGGTGTTACACATGCTATCGACTTCAACTCTCGGATCTTGATTCATTCATACTAAGACCACCAAGAACTATTACATACATTTCTGAGATGACCTCTACGGCATTCAAACACTTAGTTCCATCTCGATGTAACCTGAGCGATATCTGCTTTCAACTCAAACCGGAGATAACCCCGTGGAGGAGTCAAAATGTCTCTTGCCACCTCAACACAGTAAGGCCGTCTCAACACCTCCTACATACATACATGTCCTACAAGAACCGAGGAGTTCCAATCCGAGAGTGACTCTTTACAGCGTGAAGACACGGATAGAATTTAAAGCTTGAAGACCATGGGCATGGTCCCCTCTTCCTGACTTCGTACAACCTCTAATCTCATGTCATTGTGTAACTCTCAACACAAGCGGTCTGAAGAAGGGCTTATATACCTCATTCGAAAGGAGACATTACGATTGCATGAGGCACGTGCTTGAGACGATAAAACTGCGGGAGTCTTGGGCACCCTCGGCAATTGCAGTGCATCTGTGATTGCCGTAGGTACACCTGCGGCTCCCCCCACTATAAATAGAGGGCTTGGGGTGGCCATTTGAGAAAAAGAGAGTGGCAAGGAAGCCCTGTCCAATTTGCTCTGTACACACCCTATATTGAGTGTTTCCTCATTTTAAACATCTGTTAGCTCACATATACCTATATTTTTACCGGCAGGAGCTGAGTGTTTATCCATATAGAGTCATAGAAGCCTGCATTGGCAACCCACTGTAAGCCTTCTTACACTCTATAAAGTCTTTCTCCTCATCTTTGCACACATTATTCTACACATTGAGAGTCGTGTTGTGTGCATTTTCCTGACTTGATCAAGTGATTTTCATTTCATATATATATATATATATATATATATATATATATATATATATATATATATATATATATATATATATATATATATATATATATATGTATATATTTATATATGGACTAACATTATCGAGTTATGCCTCGATTAAGCGTGAACTTATGCCTGAGGCGTTTACTTGTTTATATATATATATATATATATATATATATATATATATATATATATTTTACATTTCTGTCGGGGCACAGAGTTTACTTGAGGCCTTTTACCTTTTTTATTTACATTTAGTCCCGCTTGAGTTTACTTAAGTGACGGTTGATCGCATTTATTGCTTTATTTATTTTCCTGATCCCCATGGAAGTGCTTCGTGGTGGTGGTTGATCATGTCCATATATATATATATATATATATATATATATATATATATATATATATATATATATATATATATATATTTTATATATTTATATTTCCAATCCCAGTGGAGTTGCTTTCGTGGTGGTTGATCATATACGTATATATATATTTACGGGTTTTTATATATATAATCACATCTTGCTTTTTTATATAAATCTGCGACATCATGTGAGCCTAGGAATCATGTGATCACAGATTAGAAAGCTTGAATCTAGATTCGGTTCTGTGATGGACATTTTTCAAATTATGTGCGACTTGTACATTATTTACAGTGTTTGAATTTCCTTGGATGGTTGTCATGCCCATGAGGAGTTCGGCACTGATGTAAATTATTTTCTCGAGGATGCCTCGCATCTCGAAAATAAAAGCAAACAAGCCAAACATTTAATAATAAAATAGAAGTATGAAAAAGTCTCAATTCCTATTGAGCACAGGGTTTGAAAAACCTCTTTTTATAAAAAATCATTGCTATATCTTGCTTAAAACTGAATTTTTCTATAAATTCAAACCCTTTGTATATAGGTACGAACAAGGCCTCGCACTACTTCCAAATAATTACACATTGATCCATACACACACACACATATTCATATAACAGTTTCTTGAAAAGTGGCGGTCACCGTGGTAACACGAATGTCGAGGGGTGCCTAGCACCTTCCCTCCGCATAATCAAGCCCCCGAACCCAAATGAATCTCGGTTTCACAGACCAGTTTAGCAGTGTTACATCACTGGGTTAATGTGTAAACCTTTTTCGGTTGTGTTGGTGAAACCAGTTAAAAACACCAACTGGCGACTCTTAAAGTCAAACCGTCGACATTACACATGTCGGACCTTTTTCACTTGTTTTTTCAAACAAATCTCACCTAACAATGAGAACACCAAAGAACAAGTAACGAAAAGGGACAATTAAAAATCCTGACGTCGACAGGTGGCGACTCCGCTGGGGACTCCAGTAAGAGGGCTTAAGCTACTATTACAAGCTTTTCAAAATTGTTACATGCTTGTGTGTTAATGTTTCATTTTCATTTATGATGAATGTGTACGAATGCATTTTACTTACTGCACTATACTATATCTATCTGTGATATTAGTGCTTCGCACATGTCATCATTTGCATAAACGGTGAGACACGTTGTATGTGAATGTTTGTTGTCTGGTTCCTCCACCAAGAGGCTATCCTATCGGTGTTTGATTACAGGACTCGTAGGGAGACTAATTCCAACGAGGCTCAGGAAAGGCACCACCCAGATTCGCTCCAGTTGAAAGACTAGATTAACTTCCCATCAAGTAGATTGCGATGATTTGGGGACCTTCATGCCAAAAAGTCGCGAGAGTAACCCTAAGATAGGTCAACCTCTGATAAACCAAACGCGGAGGAAAGTTTCTTCATGCTTTCCATTTTCAATTACTTGTAAAAGCATTTACTTGTAATTTTATTCCATGTTCATCTTTATGTAATGGAAAATATGAAGAATATTTTGTGTGTACATGTTATCAAATAACACCTATTTTTTGCAGGACAATATTCCTAAATGGGTGCATTAAAAATAGTATTTATATTATCCCTAAGACTAAACTACATAAGTCTTTTGTAGGGAAATCATTGGGCCTGTTACCCGCTCAAAATTCAAAAAGGCCACGAGCCTACAACCAATCATGTCTTCTTCTGACCAGTCTAATCCTGTTTCTCGAGAAGAATTTGACGGATTAAGTAAGCAAATTACAAATTTGGTTGTCTTGCTTAAATAATTACATCAGTCTACTCAAGGCTCAAAGATGCCTCCACATACAGAATCCTCTACACAAGGAGGAACACAAGGTTTGGATAAAATAAATCCAGAACCTCAGTTAGATACGACCAACAAAGACCCTGAAAACACCCATCTCAAAGAAGATCCAAACATCGGTGATATCAGGAAGAAGGTACTCCAAATGGAGGAAACTATCCGTTCTCTCAAAGGGATTGGAACACATGGAAGTGTTTCATATGCTGACCTTTGCATATTCCCTGGTGATCATTATCCAGAGAAATTTAAAACCCCTAATTTTGAAAAGTATGACAGATTAGGGGATCCTTATACACATTTGAAGGTGTTCATTGGAGAACTTGGATCTTATACGGAAAATGAGAAGCTCAGAATGCAGCTATTTTAGAAGAGTCTGACTGGAGAAGCCCGTTCATGGTATACCAGATTAGATAACTCAAAGATCCATAGTTGTGAAGAGCTAGCTCACGCCTTCCTCACTCAATACAGTTTTCAATCTCAGATGGCTTCTGACCGGTATCAAATTTCCAAGGTCAAGAAACAGTCTAATGAGTCTTTCAGAGAGTATGCTCAAAGGTGGAGGCGCCTTGCTGCTCAAGTTATTCCTTCCATGACGGAATCAGAAATGGTCATGACTTTCATATACGTACAAGAAGCTCTTTTCTATGAGAGAGTCTTGGCTGGTATTGGCAAACCATTTTCTAAAATGATCAAACACAGAGAAATGGTTGAGATGGGATTGAAGTCTGGTAAGATTCAAGACCTAGCCACTCTTAAAGCAGTTCCTAAGCACATCCAGTCCAGATCTTATGGAAACAACCCCCGGAGGGTCCATAAAAAGAAAGAGGAGAATGTTTCCTTGATACTACAAGGTCAAAAAGGCCGTCAGAACATACCTATACAGAGGAGAAGCTACTCCCCTTTTCAAGCACAATCTTCAAAACTTCCATTACCTAAAAGTGGAGATGCAAAGTGCCCTCGGACGTTCACACGCTTAGGGGACTCGCTCGAGAATATTCTTGCTCTTCTGACTACTCAGAAGAAAATCATGTGTCTTCTTCCACCAGCCAACCCTAATGGGAGGGGTTTTAATGCTACTCGGAAGTGTGTTTATCATACCGGAGCACCTAGACATGATACTCAAGATTGTTGGACCTTGAAACACAAGATCCAAGATTTAATAGACAACGGTGAGATCATGGTCACCAAGCCAGATCAACCTCATGTGCAAGACAACCCTCTTCCTCAACACAAAGAAGAAGAGGTCAACATGATTAGTTGGAGCACTGGACAGAGTTCAAGTTTTAATGGTGAATCATCCTAGACCATCAAAGACGGTGTTGACAGATGGGATTACACAAAGTTCCAATTTACTATGGAACGAAAGATGAAAGCTCTTTGCAAGCAAATTGAGCAATTGGCAGAACTGGTGACCCACCAGCATCAAGTCACACGCCAATTAATCATCCAGGAGCATGTGTATCTCCTTCCTTTTGTTATGAATGCTCCACCATCACCTTCAAAAAGTGAAGCTATGGAGGATAAGGTTGCGAAGAGAGAAAATGCTAAACCTCGTTGGGATTTTGCCAATCAGAGGGAATTTACCTATCTGGGCTAATCTATGGAGGAGATATTTCAAATATTGATCAATGAAGGAAGAATTACCTCTCGTATTCCTCCTATCAATCCCCGCTCAAGATGGTTCAACTTCGATGGAGTATGTCAATATCATTCACATTCTCACGGTCACAGCACAGAAGAATGTTGGGCACTCCGCCATCTCATTAAGAATCTAATTGATAGCGGTGTCCTGCAACTGGCTGATGATGACACTGTGTTACTCGAGAGTGGGAATACATGTCCTACTAAATGGAAGGGATCAATATCAGTTATATCCAAAGTGGTTGATGAGACTGTCAAAGCATTTCCCATACAAGCAATTCAACTCAAAGGAGCTGACAACCCTTTGAAAATGTGGCTGCACCAGAGCCAATTTCTTTACCCTTCAGACCACAATATCATGTTGTCAGCTTACACAAGTTCCATGGAATTATGGAGAAGCTAAAGGATCCACATCTCATACTACTGCTACAATGTCGAAGGAAAATCCACTGTATCTTCCTTAGCGGGTTATGAAGCCTACCTTCAAAGAAAAGGGGAAGATTCCCATGGAGAAGATTGAAAAATTCCTCCACACTATGGGTCATAATGAAGCCAAGGCGGTTCTAAGCTTAAGGGAAGCTCTACATCAGATATCAATACTGGACTTGGTTTTCTCTTCCGAAGATCACCAGAAGATCTTATTGAAGGTTTTGGAAGAAGCCTAATTGCCAAAATCAGTGGATGTGGAAAAATTTTAACATTTAGTTTATCATATTTTCAACAACAATGTGATATCCTTCACTGATGACGACATACCGCCCAAAGGGACCGGTCATTACAAGCTATTGCATATTACAGTTTTGTCCTCCGGGTATATGCTAGCTGGAGTTTTGATAGATGGAGGTTCGTCTCTAAATATTTGTCCTTATGCCACCTTGGTGAAGATGAATGTCAATCTCAAGCGGATCTAAAATAGCCATACAGTGATCAAAGCTTTTGATGGGTCCCGAAGAAATTCCGTCAGAAAGATTGAGTTGCCAATTGAGATTGGTCCAAATACATTCAATGTATCCTTCCACGTCCTCGGGATAGATTCAGGATAAAACCTGCTATTGGGGAGACCTTGGATACACGTGGCTGGAGTCATTCCCTCCACACTACATCAATAACTCAAATACATTGTCAATAACAGTCTAGTCACTGTCGACGCTGAGCCAGAATGTCCTGAACAAGGAAATCTACCAATCATTAGCTTCAATTCAGAAGTTGAGCCGGCCAGTTTTCATGCTCTGGAAGTGAGTAACATGTAATACCATCCTATTGGAGCGCCACTTCCTGTACCTAAGATTTCTACCGAGGTTATGTCGGCCACTCAAGAAATGATATCATTGGGTCATCAGCCTGGACAAGGGCTTGGTAAAGATAAGAAGGGTATTAAGCACCCTATTCAAGTGTCTAGTCAAATTGGACAGCCGGACTAGGCTATTCTGCCAGTTCAAGTCACAGGAATCCTCATAAGCATAAGCAGGTTCCTCTAGCTTCCGTCGATTTTCTCTACCTTTACCTCATGAGTTGATACAGTCTCCAGTAAAGGTGCTAGCCCATGTTGTGGCCATGCTATTTCCCAAACCAGTACCAATCAAAGCAAAAGAGGTGCTGATTCCTGATCCCAAAGTGGAAGAAAAGGAACGAAAACGTAAACATGACATCGCCTTGATGATGTCAGGAATATGCATCATTATCCATGATGAACATACAAACAGATACACCCCAAACGATGATTGCCCAGATGTCATTGTTATCATTCGGGAAAAGGATGATAATGACAATCCCTCCATCACAGCAGTCCATCAGGACTTTGCCCTCGATAATTGGAGCAGCACTCCATGCATTAGTCGATGAGGGTAAAACGGGCAGAAAATCCCTCTGCCCTGTAGATAACTTTAATTTCTTACTTTTCTATACAGTACTAGCACTTATTTTATCAGTGCATGCTAACACTTTTTTATGATCAAACAGTTGCATATATTAAGTGAAAGCATATTTTGTTTCAGGACTCTGAATTTAGATGTGCATGTACTTGCTAATGAGGTGCCTTCTCTCCACAAGGGTTGTAACTTTGATGCAAAGTTAGACTCAGACTTGATGGAAATACAAGAGGACATTGAGACACCTCAGGAGATTAAGGAATGGGTCGCAGACAAACCTAAACCCAACCTTGACCAAATCACTTCTTTTAATCTTGGAACCTTAGAAATCCCTAAGCTAATCCAGATTGGTTCATACCTCACCGCAAACCAGCGGAATGACATGGTTGTACTATTAACCCAATTCCAGGATGTGTTTACATGGTCTCATGAAGACATGGTGGGTTTGTCCACTGACATTGTTCTTCATCGCCTTTCCATTAAAGAATGATTCAAGCCAGTTAGGCAGAAGCTCAGGCGATTGAAACCTGAGTGGAGTTTAAAGGTTAAAGAAGAAATTATTAAATAATTTTAAGCTGGCATTATCATAGTGTCTACATATCCGAAGTGGATATCTAATATTGTTCACGTGCCTAAACCCAAAGGAAAGGTGCGAGTTCGCATGGATTACCGGGATTTGAACAAAGCTTGCCTTAAAGATAGCTTTCTCATGCCCTTTATCCACATTCTTATTGACAATATTGTTCAATATGGCATGTACTCCTTTGCGGATTACTTTGCGGGGTACCATCAGATTATGGTCGTTAAAGAAGACCGTGAGAAAACTTCTTTCATCACGCCTTGGGGAACCTTTTGCTACAGACGGTTTTCATTCGGCCTCATCAATGTCGAGGCAACCTATCAGCGAGCTATGATGGCTCGATTCTATGATTTAATGCACAAGGAGATAGAGATCTACGTGGATGACATCATTATCAAATCCCAAAAGGAGGAAGACCACTTAGACCATCTCAGAAAGCTTTTCAACAGGTTGCGCAAGTACAACTTGAAGTTGAATCCAGCTAAGTGCGCCTTTGGGGTCAAATCAGGCAAGTTGCTAGGTTTCCTAGTCAGCCACAAAGGGATTGAATTGGATCCTACCAAAATCCAGGCCATCAAAGAAATGCCCATTCCTCAGACAGAGAAGGAAATACGGGGATTTTTGGGAAGAATCAACTTCATTAGCAGGTTTATCTCTCAACTCACAGCAACCTGTGAGCCCATCTTCAAGCTATTAAGGAAGAACTCCTCCATGAAATAGAGCGATGAGTGTCAGAAAACCTTCCTTACCATTAAAGAGCATCAGGTTAATGCTCCTATTTTGGTACTTCCCAGGGATGATGTTCCCCTATTCATGTACCTGTCTATTAATGACAATGTCATAGGTTGTCATCTTTGAGGCAAAAAAAAAGATAGAGGCCAAGAACGAGCTATCTATTACCTCAGCAAAAGATTCAGCATCAGTGAACACAAGTACACTCTGATTGAGAAGATTTGTTGTGCTTTAGCATGGGCTTCCATGAGATTACAGCATTACCTCCATGGTCACACAACCCATCTCATATCCCGCGTGGATCCTCTCAAATATGTGTTCAGTAAGCCCATACTGAATTGTCAACTGTCCAGATGACAGTTGATCCTACAACAATTTGACATCGTCTACGTGACGCAAATGTCTGTCAAAGGTCAAGGAATTACGGATCAACTAGCCGCAGCACCCGCAGGGGATTACAAACCCTTGGAAACATATTTCCCCGATGAAGGGGTAATGGCAGTTCAGCAATATCATCAGTACGATGCATGCCACACACGAAAAATGTATTTTGATGGAGCTATTAACAAAGAATGTTTTGGAGCTGGAGCAGTTCTAGTATCCGGTACGGGGGAGCAGTATCCCGTCGTCGTCAAATTGCAATTTATCAGCACAAACAACACAGCTGAGTATGAAGGCTGTATCATGGAGCTAAAACTTGCCCGTTCAATGGGTATCAGGCAGTTAACTATCTTTGGGGATTCAGAGTTAGTAATTAAACAATCCACGGGAATCTATCAAACTAAAGAATTACATTTGCTGCCTTACCATCAGTAAGTTTTATAGATGGCTTTGGAGTTCGAAGAAATCTCCTTTCTACACATTCCTCGCAATAGGAATGATTTTGCAGATGCATTAGCAACGTTGGCCTCCTTAATTCACCTACCTGACAAGGAAAACATGCCAAGCATCACATTTGCCCTGTAAAAGGCCCCAGCTTATGGGAACTATGTTGGAGAAGTATCGGATGAGTTACCTTCGATCTGCCACCCTTGGCATTATCACATCAAGCAGTATCTACGAGATGGATCTACACCCGCTGAGGCGAGCCTAACTGAGAAGATGCGGATCCATCGACTTGCTAGGAAATTCTATCTGAGCGGAGATGCTCTCTACAAAAGAGATGCAGGATTAGGTCTCCTCAGATGTCTGGATAAAGACCAAGCTTAGAGGCTCATGGATGAGATCCATGGTGGAGTATGTGGCCCTCACATGAGTGGACCCTTACTTGTCAAGAAGATCCTCAGAACAGGGCATTAATGGCTTACACTCAAAGTTGACTGTGATGATCACGTCAAGAGATGCTATCAATGCCAAATTCATGAGAATGTTATCCACGCCCCCTCCAAGGGAACTCCACAATATATGTTCATCATGGCCATTCTCAATGTGGGGAATGGATGTGATCGGGCCCATCGAGCCCAACGCCAATAATGGACATCGATTCATATTCACCATGATAGACTACTTCACCAAATGGGTAGAAGTAGCCTCCTTCCCCAGGGTTACTAAAGAAGTCATCATTGCTTTCACCAGAAACAATATCATCTGTCGATATGGACAACCAAAGGTCATTGTATCATACAATGCTAAGAACCTCAACAACAAAATGATGGAGGAGTTATGCAGCAAATTTCATATCAAACACCTTAACTCCGTCATCTACCGTCCAAAGATGAATGGTGTTGTTGAAGCGGCTAATAAAAATATCAAAAAGATCATGCAGAAAATGTCCGCCAATCACAAAGGATGGCCTGACCTCTTGCCTTTGACTTTATTAGCCTACAGAACTTTAATGCGTACTTCTACTGGGGCAGCCCCCTACTCATTAGCCTATGGGATGGAAGCAGTGCTCCCCATAGAGGTGGAAATGGAATCCCTTAGAGTGTTAATGGATGCTCAGTTGGATAAAGACCAATGGGTACAAGACAGGTATCAATAATTGTCTCTAATAGACGAAAGGCGAACCGCGGCTATCTTCCATGGTCAGTTATATCAGCAAAGGATCGCACGATCCTACAACAGAAAAGTCCAGCTATGGCAGTTTAAACAACATGACTTTGTTTTACAGAAGATCACTGACAACCAAGATCAATCTAAGGGAAAATTCGCCCCTAACTAGGAAGGCCCGTTTGTTGTCAAGGATGAACAGACAGGAGGTGCTCTCAAACTATATGAAATGGATGGCGATGAATTTCCATAGCTTATCAACTCAAACGCCGTGAAACGATACTATGTCTGATGATATCATCAAGCAAACATCCTGGTATGGATCATCCAATCACCAGTCATTCCTATTTTGAACCCTTCCTTTTCTACATACTCTTCTGTCCCCTCAGGGAAACATACACTTCAAACCAGCAGCCTGGTTTCACCTCAGTTCAAACAGTTCACACAATTTCGGTTATCCTGAAGACGGGATTGAACCTTTCAAACCTGCAGTTTATCCTGAAGAAGGGATTAAACTTTTCTACGCTTGCAGTTTGTCCTGAAGACGGGATCAAACTTTTTCCACACATGCAATTTATCCCAATCATGGGATCAAACTTTCCTTTCCCCGCAGTATAGCCTGCAAATGGGATTCATACTTCTCTTTGGCTACAATTCGTCTTGAGGGACGAACTACATCGACCTGATCTCCCTAATACCCGGGAGTACGTAGGCAACCATATTCTATATGGCTCGGTCGCAATAAACAAAAAACAACAAAAACGTTTCTGCCCTTTCTCTAACAAAAATCCTTCTACACCCTTGTAAGACCCCAACTTTTATGAATAATGATTAATTTCTCTCGAATTATATTTTTGAATATTATGGTGTGGATATAATATAATGTTATAGTTGTGGGTAATATTTACAAATTTTGCAAAGTAAGCAAGTGGTTATATAATATTCGATTGGTTGGGGAATATTCGTTTTAACAGGGAATATTCGTATGACGACACAATCATTGGTGGACCCCACAACGAAAGTATTGTCGTAGTAAGAAAACGACGAAATTATCTTTTATAAAGATAACGGCGGAAGTATTCTGGTTAAAACTATTGAACTACCCAAAGAGTAAAAAAATACGATGTCTACACATGGTTGCGTAGTAGCACACAGTATTGGTTATTGATGCTTACGTGAGAAATCACTCAGTTATACTCAATTATTGCTACAGTAATTGTTGCATCATATCTCTCATATTATTGATTCGATTATTGTCACAGTATCATCTGCATAATAAGATATATTATTAAATCAATAATTGAAACGATAAAGTTATTCATATTATTAAATTACAATATTTATAATGTCTAGAAGTTCTGTCAAGGAGAGGTTTGGTCACCTAATTGCGTGCCAATAGGAAGAAATCCTTATTGGAAAGCCCCCACTTTCCTGGGAATGACCTGGTTGTTAAATATTGTGAGTTATAACATTGATGATGAATAAGCTCGTGTTGATTAAAGATGAAAATTATAGTTCCATTGTGTAGAAATTATTAGTGTTAGTGTGATATTTATGTCGATAATAATTGATGTTTGGAGGTTATATTGTTCAATCGGGTATTCGGGCCACTTTTTGTGTCGGAGTACTATTCATAAGTTACTATTCACGAGTTACTATTCATGAATTACTATTCATGAGTTACTATTCACGAGTTACTATTCATGAGTTACTATTCACGGGGTACTATTCATCTGAAAAATATATTTCTTTTCGGTCCAAATCATTTTTGGGTACAATATTATTCCATGAGGAGATGTGCTAATTTTTCAGACCGTTGGTTGAAGTTATAATAGTGAATCAATATGGACCGCAGGTGGAAAGTTATAATAGTGAATCAATATGGACCGCTGATGGAAAGTTATAATAGTGAATCAATATGGATCGTTGGTTTAAAGTTTTAATAGTAAATCAATATGGACCGTTTCTTTAAGTTTTAATAGTAAATCAATATGGACCATCTGTTTAAAAGTAAATCAATCTGGACCATTCATGAATTAGTTACTATTCAGTCCATTCTCCTATAAATAGAAGCTCATTCCTTCATTATTTCTTACGAATTCACTGAAACTCTTGAGAGAGAAATTATAGAGAGAAAGAAGAAGAGAAGTCTCGCTACATCACTTTTCGATATCCGGTTTCTTCTAAGGTAAGGGTATTATTTTTTCTTATTCATGAAGAGAACTTACATTATTCCATTCTTTATTATTATGTTGGAATAACTTTTGTTATCACAATCTACCATACATGGTGAAATTCTTCATTATTCCATTCTTTATTATTATGTTGGAATAACTTTGTTTATCTGAAATACCGCATACTTGGTGAAATTCTTCTATTATTCCGTTCATTATTATTTTTGTTAATATCAATCATATATATCATATTATGCATTCGTTATTATACATTAATCTGGTTCCATTATTTATTATTCTGCTGGAATAACTTTATTATTTATTATTACGGAATATCGCATGCATGGTGATTTACGTTGTTATTCCATTCTTTATTATTACGTTTAAATATCACGTCTATGCGTTCTGTGGACCTGAGTTCCATTATTTATTATTACATTGCGAATAACTTTTTTTGTGCGATCTATCGCACGCATGGTGAATCCTTACATTATTCCATTCTTTATTATTACATTGGAATAACTTTTATCTATGTGGATTACCGCATGTATGGTGAATGATCCTTTGTATTCATTCCTTATTAAATTGTGGAAATGATCTGATATCGTGGATTACTGCATAATGGTGAAAATCCATTTGCAATTTCATATATTTTATTATACTCAGTTGGTTAAAGTTTTGGCTTCTATACTCCATGAAATTAGTTGAATATCCTTGATATTTGCGCTTCATCCAGTAACTTTTCATGGAAATATTCTTCTGAGCATTCTTGAATTTTACTCCACAAAGAAGTATCATGTTGAAAATTTGGACGTTATTAATTTCTGGATAAATTAATTCTTGAACTTGTTTTATTGAATTTTTATGTCATTGTCATCATCCTCATGCTTATATTATAATGAAAGTCGTCTTTGGCTTACGTGCATAAATGGACTTAGTATGATTATGACCAAGGATCATTCGGTATAATTATGACCTGTAATGTTATAAATG
Source organism: Panax quinquefolius (assembly GCA_020205615.1). Classification (NCBI taxonomy): domain Eukaryota; kingdom Viridiplantae; phylum Streptophyta; class Magnoliopsida; order Apiales; family Araliaceae; genus Panax; species Panax quinquefolius. The sequence goes on from CM035153.1 coordinate 47,208,896, forward strand.
ATATGGTAAAAGTCCTCAGTGGCCTGTAATGCATTGATGGATAGTTTTTGATATGATTATGACCAGGGATTGTTCGGTATAGTCATGACCATTGATGATTTAATGAATATCCTTGGCCCGTAGTACAAGGATGATTAGATGATGTGTTTTATTTATTAAGCTGAGTCCCAGCGATAAAAAAATTGATGAAAACATTTTATACCATAGAAGATAGTAGATTTTATTCTCTACTTTACTCTTCTAATGGATTGCTTGTTCTGCTACAGTTAAACTTGATGTCTATTGTATTTTATCAGTTTAAAGTTGTTGAAGACTATTGATAATTTATTCTGCATTATCATAGTCATAATATTTCTTCTTAGGGCTAGTTGAGCTCACCCTTTCTTTCACCGTTTCTCTTCGAGAAATGAGAATATAAATTTGGGACGAGTCGGGGAAAGGAGTGATTGATCCGGATGATAGCATTAGTAGTCCTCACTATTACATTAAATAGTGTGACAATAAATCTAATGAGGACTCCTTTGAGTGTGGATATTGTCTAGATGACAATATTCTATTAAAACTCTCAGTTTATGTATTGTCGTATATTACACGACGGTTGTATAATTAAGTTTGTATTTGTATTACGTACCCATATATTTGGCGACTCAAGATGGGTGATGTATACCTATTTTTGGGGCGTCACGGTTGGTATCAAAGCTTAGGATATGATCCTGGTGAGATGTGAGATAAGAACTAGGAGGGAGAGGGAATTCCTTATTAGTATGACCTACCTAAGTTTATTTGGTATTTAATTGGTCGATCAGAGTATAGGGATAATATGTGATATGTTAATTAATCCTTGTTTTATTGTAGTATTTGAAAATGACATCTGAAAATGTTGAGATAAGCAATGAAGCACGTGAGACCGTTGAGTCACCAACGATCAATGCCCAGGGTAATATGAAACAGGAAGATAATAATCCCCATGAAAACAATAACACCGATGAAATGGTGAACGATGGGATGGTCAGAGGCTTTATGCAATTCATGCAACATCAGGCGAAGGCGGCTCCTGTCCAAAATACAGGTGGAAACACTGACAACTCTCGGACGGTCACCGCTATTAGCTTTAAGGAGGCTGGGACCACCGGAGTTTTTGGAGAGCCAAAACCACTTAAAGGCGGAGACGTGGATAAAGCGGATCAACAAGATATTTGATGTCTTGGGATGATCCAGGAGCAAAAGGTTCCTTTGCCGCCTTCATGTTGCGTCGTGGCAAATTCTTGGTGGAAATCAGTAAGCGTACTCAACTGCCGCCACCGAAGATGTCTTGGGAGAAGTTCGAAGAGTTGTTCAACGAAAAAGTACTTTCCTGAAAGTATTCATCACATGAAGGAGGTAGAGTTCATCAAGCTTGAGCAAAACAATATGATCGTGGCGCAGTACGAAGCTAAGTTTGCCGAGTTATCTCGGTTTGCATCCCACTTGGTTGATAACGAGGAGAGAATGATGCGGATGTTTCTAAGAGGTTTAAAACCCGAGATACATCAATACCTTATCTATCATAAACTGTGTTTGTATTCAGATTTTATGAATAGGGCTCAGTTAGTGGAGCGTGATAATGAGTCAACCCAACCAAGAGAGAGCAGCCGGTAAAACAAGTCGATAATACTAGGTGGTAGCGATCATCAAAGCGGTGACAACAAATGTGGAGGGAATCAACATGCTAGAAATGATAACCACTTCGATGGTAATCATAGCGAAGACAATAGGAGGGAAAGTTCAAGAAGAGAAGGTTCAAGAAAAGATGGAAAGACGCGTCGACCACCGGACCCGTTGTTAAGGAAGGAGAAGCGATGGCCGGTGCGTATATTACAAATGTGGAGGGGAAGGACACATAAGTCCAAACTGCACGATGCAGTCCAAAGCATGTTATAATTGCGGAAAAGAAGGCCACCTAGCCTGATTTTGTCGTGCACCAAAGTCAAGTCCAGTTAGGATGGAGGCATCAAAAGGTGTCCCAGACAAGAAGAAACCGGTAGTTCAAGGGAGAGCGTTTGTCGTAACCTCCCAAAAAGTGAGGAATCTGAACGAGGTGATCACGGGTAAGCTAATCATAAACGCTAGCGAAGTTTATACTTTATTTGATACTGGTTCTACCCATTCCTTTATTTCTCCTACTTGCGCTCAATGTTTAAATTTTACTCCAGAGAAATTAGACTTTGACTTATCTGTTGAAACTCCGTTGAGAGAAACCTTCATTACATCCACGGTTTATAAATCCTGTTTGATTCAAATCGGTAACCGCACGTTACCTGTCGATCTTATTTCTTTGAAAATACTTGCATTTGATGTCATTTTAGGGATTGATTGGTTAACTACTCATTATGCTAAAATTGATTGTTTTCGTAAGGTTGTTAGCTTTCATATTCCTAACCAACCTATTATGCGAATTCAAGTAACCAAACCATTAAAATCCATCACTGTCATCAGAAGCCATAAAGCTATTCGTTTATTGAAAAATGGATGTCAAGTTTTCTTAGCCCGTGTCACGGATTTGAATAAAAAAAAAATCAGATTTGAATGATATTTCTATTGTTAATGAATTTCCTGACGTATTCCCTGAAGAACTTCTTGGCCTACCCCCAGAGCATGAAATTTAATTTTGTATCGATCTTGAAATCGGTACAAAACCCATTTCCAAAGTGCCATATCGAATGGCTCCTATTGAACTTCAGAAGTTAAAAACCCAACTACAGGAATTATTAGACATAGGTTTCATTCGTCCTAGTACGTCTCCTTGGGGTGCTCCTGTTCTATTCATGAAGAAGAAAGATGGAAGTATGCGACTTTGTATTGATTATCGGGAGTTGAATCATGTCACCATCAAAAATAGGTACCCGTTACCTCGTATTGATGATCTGTTTGACCAGTTGTAAGGTGCCAAATTCTTTTCAAAGATCGATCTTCGTTCTGGATATCATCAGTTGAAGATTAAAACTGATGACATTCCAAAGATCGCTTTCGAACTTCGATGCGGGCATTATGAATTCCTAGTCATGTCTTTTGGATTGACTAATGCTCCTGCTGCCTTCATGGACATGATGAACCGAGTGTTCAAGGAATATTTGGATCACTTTGTGGTCATCTTTATTGATGACATCCTCATATACTCCAAAACCCGTGAAGACCATGAGCAACACTTGAGGCTGATACTTCAAAAGCTTCGTGAAAACAAGTTATATGCCAAGTTGAAGAAATGTGATTTCTGGCTTGAGGAAGTTGCATTCCTTGGGCACGTGATAACAAATCATGGAATATCTGTTGACCCGGCAAAGATTGAAGCAATTCAAAACTGGGAGCAACCTAAGTCAGTGATCGAAGTACTTAGCTTTCTCGGCTTAGCTGGTTATTATCGGAGATTCGTAGAAGGGTTTTCTCGAATCGCTACTCCATTAACGCATCTAACTCGAAAAGATACAAAATTCAGTTGGAGCGAAGAATGTGAGAAGAGTTTTCAAGAACTTCGAGGTAGACTCATTTACACACTGTTACGACAATACCATCTGCATGCGGAGGATTTGTCATTTGATGATGCTTGAGCAAAAGGGTTAGGATGTGTTCTCATGCAACATGGGAAAGTCATAGCCTGTGCCTCATGACAACTCAAAGAATATGAGAGGAATTATCCTACTCATGATCTAGAGTTTCCCGCTGTCATTTTTTCACTTAAGATTTGGAGGCATTACCTTTATGGAGAGAAGGTGGAGATTTATACGGATCATAAAAGCCTCAAATATTTCTTCACTCAAAAGGAACTCAACATGCAACAACGATGTTGGCTTGACTTGTTGAAAGATTATGATTATACCATCCAATACCATCCTGGAAAAGCGAACGTAGTAGCTGACGCATTGAAAAGAAGATCATATGCGGGTATGAGTGCGATATTGTCAACGTAAAGGTCCATTTCATGTGACCTGGAAAGGTTGGAGATAGAGTTAAAGACTCCAGGGACCCATGTGATGATGGCGAATATACGAGTAGAACCGACTTTAATCGATAAAGTTAAAGCTGCTCAAGCTACAGACCTAGACCTGATGCATATGAAGAAGAAAGTGGAAGAAGGTGCTATTTTGGAAGAAAGAATAGATGAAGAAGGAATACTTCGAGTCAACTCCAGACTTTGTGTTCCTAACGATTTTGACCTGAAGTATAAAATCATGATGGAGGTGCACAACACACCGTTTGCAATCCATCCTGGGAGTACCAAAATGTATCGTGATCTTCGTCATACATTTTGGTGGAACAATATGAAGAGAAAGATAGCATTGTTTATCTCAAGGTGTCTAACTTGTCAACGAGTCAAGGCAGAGCATCAAGTGCCAAAAGGTCCATTGCAACCACTTGAAATTCCAGAATGGAAGTGGGAGCACATTACCATGAATTTCGTTACTAGTCTTCCCAAGGTTTCTCAAGGCATAGATGCGATTTGGGTCATTGTGGATAGATTGACCAAGTCTACTCATTTCTTATCGATACGAGAAACTTATACACTTGAACATCTTGCTAGTATGTATATAAACGAGATTGTAAGATTGCATGGTATGCCAGTAACCATAGTTTCTGATCGAGACCCAAGATTCACTTCAAGATTTTGGGTTAGTTTGCAAAAAGCTATGGGCACGGATTTATGATTTAGTTCGGCATATCATCCTCAAATGGATGGACAGTTGAAAAGGACTATTCAAACTCTTGAATATTTATTAATACTCTGTGTCCTTGACTTCAAGGGAAGTTGGGACAAGTTCTTACCATTGGTGGAGTTTTCCTACAACAATAGTTATCAAACAAGTATTGGCATGGCTCCATTTGAGGCGTTGTATGGAAGAAAGTGTCGTTCGACAGTATGATGGGATGAGGTGGGTGAAGCAACGTTGTTGGGATCGGATTTGGTATGTATGACTACAGAAAAGATTCAAATGATCCGACAACGTATAATAACCTCACAAGACTGACAAAAGAGTTATGCTGATCTTCATCGAAAGGACGTGGAATTCGATATTGGAGATCATGTGTTGTTATGTGTTGCTCCATGGAAAGGAGTTATAAGATTTGGAAAGAGAAAAAAGTTCAATCCTCGATTCATTGGCCCATTTATAATCCTCGAACGAGTAGGAACTGTGGCCTATAGACTCGCCTTATCGCCAAGTATGTCTCGTGTTCATAATATTTTTCACATATCTATGTTACGTAAATATTTGAAAGACCCGAACCACATTATTGAATTAGAACCGGACGAGATTGAGGAAGATTTAACGTATGAAGAGTTACCTGTTAAAATCTTGGATAAGAAGGATCATATTCTACGCTCCAAGGTTATACCTCAAGTCAAAGTTTTGTGGAGAAACCACGATGTGGAAGAAATGATCTGGGAGTTAGAATCTAAGATAAAGTCAAGATATCCTCACCTCTTTGATATACCAGGTACGTACCCTAATTTCGAGGACGAAATATCATAAGAAGGGGGGGTTGTAAGACCCCAACTTTTATGAATAAAGATTAATTTCTCTCGAATTATATTTTTGAATATTATGGTGTGGATATAATATAATGTTATAGTTGTGGGTAATATTTACAAATTTGCAAAGTAAGCAAGTGGTTATATAATATTTGATTGGTCAGGGAATATTCGTTTTAACAGGGAATATTCATACGATGGCACAATCATTGGTGGACCCCACAACGGAAGTATTGTCGTAGTAAGAAAACGACGGAATTATCTTTTTATAAAAATAACGGCGGAAGTGTTACCATTAAAATTGTTGAACTACCCAGTAGTAAAAGTAATGAATGTCTGGCGTGGTTGCATAGTAGCACACTGCGGTATTGGTTATTGATGCTTACGTGAGAAGTCTTTCGGTTATACTCAATTATTGCTACGATAATTCTTTGCATCATATCTCTCATATTATTGATTCGATTATTGTCACAAGATATCATCTGCATAATATGATATATTATTAAATCAATAATTGAGACGACAAAGTTATTCATATTATTAAATTGCAATATTTACAATGTCTAGAAGTTCTGTCAAGGAGAGGTTTGTCACCTAATTTTGCGCTTGATAGGGAGAAATCCTTATTGGAAAGTCCCCTCTTTCTCACAGGGAGCGACTAGTTGTTAAATATTGTGAGTTATAATATTGATGATGAATAAGCTTCGTGTTGATTAAAGATGAAATTGATAGTTCCATTGTGTGGAAATTATTAGTGTTAGTAGAAATCGATATTTATGTCGATAATAATTGATGTCGGGAGGTTATATTGTTCAATCGAATTATTAGGGCACTTTTCACGTAGATTCGAGTACTATTCACAAGTTACTATTTATGAGTTACTATTAATGAGTTACTATTCACGAGTTACTATATTGACGGGTACTATTCACCCGAAAAATATATTTCTTTTTCTGGTCCAAATCATTTTTTGGTACAATATTATTCCATGAGGAGATGTGCTAATTTTTCGAATAGTTAGATGAAGTTATAATAGTGAATCAATATGGATGGTGGTGGAAAGTTATAATAGTGAATCAATATGGATGCATTGGTGAAAGTTATAATAGTGAATCAATATGGATCATTTGGTTTAAAGTTTTAATAGTAAATCGGTATGGATGGTTGCTTTAAGTTTTAATAGTAAATCAATATGGGACCGTCCGGTTTAAAAGTAAATCAATCTTGAATAGTTCATGAATTAGTTACTAATCAGTCCATTCTCCTATAAATAGAAGCTCATTCCTTCATTATTTCTTACAAATTCACTAAAAACTCTTGAGAGAGAAATTATAGAGAGAAAGAAGAAGAAATCGCTACCTCACTTTTCCAATATCCGATTCTTCTAAGGTAAGGGGTATTATTTCTTTCTTATTCATGAAGAGAACTTCATTATTCCATTCTTTATTATTATATTGGAATAACTTTTGTTATGCGATCGCAATCGCATATACATGGTGAAATTCTTCTTTATTATTCCATTCTTTATTATTATTGGAATAACCATACATTATTATTCCAATACCGCATTACATGGTGAAATTCTTCTCTTATTTATTTCTTTATTATTATGTTGGAATAACTCATTGTTTTTACGGACACGCCATTATTTATTATTTTGTGAAATTCTTCTATTATTCCGTTCATTATTTATTATTCGAATATCAATATTTTTATCTGGGACTGGTTTCATTATTTATTATTTTGTTGGAATAACTTTTACATCTGACTGGTTCCATTCCATTCTTTATTATTACATTGGAATAACTTTGTCATGTGGATTACCACATGCATGGTGAATAATCCTTTGTATTCATTCCTTATAAAATTGTGGAAATGATCTGTATACGTGGATTACCGCATGGCGGGTGAAAATCCATTTGTAGTTTCATATATTCTATTATACTCGGTTAGTTAAAGTTTTGGCTTCTATACTCCATTAAATTTGTGGAATATCCTTGATATGTGCGCTTCATCCAGTATCTTTTCATGGAAATATTCTTCTGAGCATTCTTGAATTTTACTCCACAAAGAAGTATCATGTTGACAATTTGGACGTTATTAATTTCTAGATAAATTAATTCTTGAACTTATTTTATTGAATTATTATGTCATTGTCATCATCCTCATGCTTATATTAAAATGAAAGTCATCTTTGGCTTACGTGCATAGATGGACTTAGTATGATTATGACCAGGGGTCATTCGGTATAATCATAACCTGTAATGTTATAAATGATATGGTAAAAGTCCTCAGTGGCCTGTAATGCATTGATGGACAGTTTTTGATATAATTATGACCAGGGATTGTTCGGTATAGTAATGACCATTGATGATTTAATGAATATCCTTGGCCCATAGTAGAGGGATGATTAGATGATGTGTTTTATTTATTAAGCTGAGTCTCAGCGATAAAAAAATTAATGAAACCATTTTATACCATAGAAGATAGTAGATTTTATTCTCTACTTGACTCTTCTAATGGATTGCTTGTTCCGCTGTAGTTAAACTTGATGTCTATTGTATTTTATCAGTTTAACGTTGTTGAAGACTATTGATAATTCATTCTGCATTATCATAGTCATAATATTTCTTACTGGGCTAGTTGAGCTCACCATTTCTTTCACTGTTCTCTTCAGGAAATTAGAATATAGTTGGGACGAGTCGGGGAAAGGAGTGACAGTCCAGATGATAGCATTAATAGTCCTCACTATTCTATTAAATAGTGTGACAATAAATGTAATGAGGACTCCTTTGAGTGTGGATATTATCTAGATGACAATATTCCTATTAAAACTCTCAGTTTATGTATTGTCGTATATTACACGACGGTTGTATAATTAAGTTTGTATTTGTATTTTGTACCATGTATTTGGCGACTCAAGATAGGTGATGTATACCTATTTTTAGGGGCGTCACAACCCTTCTTCATTAATAAAGCTTCTATACCCATCTTCCTATCACATTCAGCGTTGAACCTCTTACACCAGGTTCGAACTACGCAGACTTGATCTTCTCTTCAATAGGAGTACATAGGCAGCCATTTATAGTTTAGTGTAACCCCTACCAGAACAAAAATACTTGTCACACGGTACTGGGATCAACCTTCAATCCACAACATTTCATCGGTTTCAGACCAAAGGGATGGATTTACCCAACTTCTTCTCACAAATAGGAGATTCGGTGACAATCTAAGTTGCGGTTGTGCCTCAAAGAACAACACCAATCCATAAGAGATGGAATTAACTAGGCGTCTCACAAATAGAAGTACTGGCGACCATCTGTGGTGTGGTCAATCTCAGAGAGGAAAAGCCACCCTCCTCTCCACTTTTCAATACAGATACCAGTCCCAAGACACCAAAGATGGTAGGAATACATACAAATCAATGATCAATTCTAAGAGATCCTGTTATGGCTCAATGTCCACATATCAAGGATAAGTTCAGAATGCATCAAGATCAAAATCCCTGAAGAAACAGGCAAATATCAAGCAAGTATCAAGGCACAACTGAAAAGGAAGTAAATCAAAATACATTTCTCTGCCATATATAATATTTTTTGATATATACATATGTGTTGTACATGAAAAAATGGCTAAGCTAGTCTGTGCAGGAAAATACAAAGCTATCTACAAATCTGTGTGTATGCGGACTATCAGATCTAATATGGCATCCCTCTCTGAAGAAGGAGGTATAGCTGCAAGCTCCTGCCCAATGGTATCTACACGAGCTAGCAAATCAGAAGCTAACTTCATGGTGGCATGATGCTCATCAATGTATGCACTCATATCGGCAAGGATGCCAGTCGTATGGGATCTCACTGAAGTACTGTCTGCAATGGCCACATCCCTAGCAAATAGAGCGGCATCCTGATCCATAATCAATGCATCCCTAGCTGATCTAGCCCATGCCCAAGTAATTGAGTAATCAAGCCCAATGGATTATACCAAGCCCAAGTAATTGAGTAATCAAGCCCAATGAATTATGTGTTTAAGCCCAAGTCAAGGCCCAACGTTATGTTTAATTAAGCCCGATCCAAGAAACCGAACCGTTGATCGAATCGATGGGTCACCGAATGGGTAAAACCCATGGGAAAACCCATGGGGATGACCCATGGAAATGTGGGTCGGCCACTTGGTGGCCAAGTAAAGTGAACTACTTGATCACCAAGTATTTTACTAGGTGATAAAGTAGTGAATAGTAAGGAGGTGGGGAGAAAAGACCAAAAAGCCCTCCATTTGAATTGCCTATAAATAAAAGGCTTAAGTTGGTTATTTTTGGTTTTCCAAGAGATCATCCAACTTATATTGAGAGAGAGAAAGAGCTAGACATAAGCAATCATCTCACTTTGAAGCTTTTCATTAGAGGTTTTAGCAAGAACGAAAAGGTAATATTCCATTAACATTAGTTTCCCATCTTTTTGATTTCTTTGATTATAAAGAATCATAGATTGGTAGAGCATGCCTCTTATAGAGGAATAAGGATGGCTCATAATGAGTAAAACAAATATAAGTCATGTATAAATGCAAATCGTAAGGGTTTACTTAAGTTTAAACTGTAGGAAATATGGAATAATGAACATGGTTGTTGATGGACAAATTGAACACCATCACTATTAGGATATGTGCATCTTTCTTGGTTAGGATGTAGATATGAAATCAATGGAGTGTTCCATTTGATTTGGCATATAGAACACTAGTAACGAAGTTATGGCAAATTTTACGACGTTAAATGTCAAAAACGTAGAAATTCCAGATTAGTATTCGAAAGTTGTCGTGAGACTTGAAAATGTTAGTTTTCAATGTCAACATGTGAGATAGGGTATTTAAGATTTGTGGGCTCAAGAATCGTCGGATTCTGACTTAAAACGAAGAAAACGAGTATTGAATGCTCGAAAGTGTTTAACGAACGCTCGATAATGAACTTAGAAGTGAATTTTGAGTTAACGAATTTGGAATTATAAAATTCTTATATGAACGCGTAGAGTATGTAAAATGGGATTTGTAGGCTTTTAAACGGATCAAATCGGACATATAACGAAGAAGTTATGAAGCCGGGAAGTTCACTAAAAATTTTGTCTATAAAATTTTTCTAATCTTGAGGTCTCAGCCATACAGCGCCGATTATTAGCTATAAGTGTCGCCTTGCATGATGTCGCGTGCAGTGTAATGAGCTACTTAAGAGTGGCGCCGCAACGCCATTCACAGGTATAGGTTTCACGTCACAGTCACGGACCGGCTTAGGGATTTAGAACCTGCTATTTGGCAAATGCCAAAGATGTTAGTATATATGCTGCCGCCACATGGCCGAAAAGGAGGGAGTTGTTAGACAAGTTAGGTTTTAATTTCAATTGTTTCAAGACAAATATAAGATAAGTTTATATACTTAATGAACATACTAAAACTATTCCTATGTTACATATACTAGTGTATATGGTGATAAACTTAGGAATTGAAGCGAGTTGTTAGTATGGTAACGAAGAACTCAAAGTGTTAATAAATAAACTGTGAACAGTAATCGACATTGGTACTTTACCAATGATGATCGAGTCCGGTTAATATCGTATGATCGTTAATAAGCCCGGATGAAGGGTAGTAAGTCGAATTGACCAAATTAATGAAATGAAGTCAACTAAAACATAGAAGAGAAAGAAGTTGGTAGGAACAATGTGATTGATTGTGTGGTAGCTAATTACAGTGTGCTATGTGAATATATCATGTAGATTCTGTAAAGGCTGAGAGCAGTCGAATAAGTTATTTGAAGACGCTTGAAGGCAAGTTTTCTTAAATGCTTGTCTAACCTTTGTGTTAGTCGAGTTTTCTGTGATTCATTATAATGAGTTGGATGAATGATTTTAAAGAAAGGGTCAATGCCAGTTTTAACTCGGTTAGACTACTCGTAAGAGATAGATTGATTTATATACATATCTTTCTATATAGAAATGATAACGCTATCATATGCCAAGTATTTGGTACGGATTCAAAGGTAAATTTGTCTATGAACAAACAAAAGTATTTTTCATCGTTTATTCGAGGGGCACGCGAGTTTGCCAAAACTTAAACGTAAATACCTTTAACGGATGAATGTTGATCAACATAGAGTACTATAGGTTGATCACCTAGAAATGCTCGTAAGAAATGTCGGATGTACAGCCTTAGTGCTGTGATGTCCTTTTCAAGTATGAAAATAGAAAGATATTGTTCATGGTCTTTCGACCGGTTCAGAATTCCTAAACTATTATATACTTTGGGAATTGATGTTATGAATTGTTAAGTATTAATGTCTTGTAATACTTCATGACTATTTGTTCAGTTATGGAAGATTGTCATATAATTCACGAATGTGGTATTAATATTATTCTTTGTTAGACTTGCTGAGCTTGTTATTCTCACTTCTTACGTGAATTATATGATTGCAGTTAAAGCCGAGCATACTGATAATACTAAGAGAAATAAGGGCAAGACTAAGATGGATAGTTAGCCATCTTGTAATAGATTAGTATGGTTGTATGTATTATACTTACGAACAACGAATGATGTAATCGGTTTATGAACCAAGGAAAGGATTTCACTTTGATTGTAATAAAAAGATAGTTAATTCATTCATTATGTTGTGTTTTCAATGGAATGATTGTATAGTTATGATTACCGTGTATAACCATATGTCGGGTTGGAAGATACTTGAATTTGGGGGCATCACAGTATAATCATGACCCATAATGTTACAAATGATGTGGTAAAAGTTCTCATTGACCCGTAGTGCATTGATGGACAGTTGCTGGTATGATTATTGTGACAACCCGAGATTTTAGAAAATTATTAAAATCATAATTGATTGATTTAAGGTTCAATATTAGGACCTAGACTGAAAATAAGTGTATGAAATTGACAGTTCTGTAAAGGAATTTTAAGGATTTCAAAATTCTGTGAAGGATTTTGGTGGATTTAAAATCTTTTGGTGGAGAATTATCAGGGTTAAGTATTTAAGTGTATAAGAAGCTATGTATGTGATTTTATGTGTACATTAATTATTTATGTGTTCAGTTTGTGATTTAGGATCAATGATTTATCAGATAAGTTGTAACTTTAGCAAACCCTAAAATTGTGAGAGAATGTCAAGGTTAAGTTAGTAAACTCTAACGAACTGTTTAGAAACCCTAACGATACGCTTGAAAACCCTAATTTTAGTTTCGGGAATTTGAAACCCTAATTCGGATTACGAAAACCCTAACTTTGGATCTCGGAGACTTAAGTGTATTGATTAAAAGGTTAATTAGGGTTAATCCAAACAAATTAGTTAGAAAACCTTAATTTCAAATTTTGAAACCCTAATGGTTCTGTTAGAAACCCTAATGTAAAATTATGGACCTAATTGCTAAATTAGCAATTTTAATTAGGAAACATTAATCCTAATCATTGAGCTTGAATGTGATTAGTAAATTTTAATGTAATTAGAAAATACTAATTATAATTTAGAAAGCTTAATTTTCAATATTTAAAACCCTAATTTAGAAATCCTAAATTTGATTTTTGAAAACCTTAGGTTTTAACCCTAAGGATTAAACCATAAGGGTCAAACCCTAAGGGTTGGATCAAAAGACCATATTGCCATTAAAATTGTATGCTAAATGTTAAAAGTGCCCTTTTAGCATTCTTTATTTGTTAACTTATAGATCTTGCCATGATCTTGAGTTGGTGACCGACTCTAACCACTCCATGTGCTATATATCTAATATATCATCCAATTATTTGCCAACTAGATACATGAATCAAAGATTAAAAGAATAAAAGAAAGGAAAGTAACTCACTTTATTTCTCATATGAACCTAGACATTCTCTCTCTATATTTTCGAAACTTAGAGTGAGAGAGAGTGAGAAACAAAGCCAAGATCAGCTTTTAGCCTTTCAAGAATAGATCAAGGATCAGAAAATCAAAGATCACGCATAAAAGGCATAAAATCTTAACCTTGCAAATCCATGTATTTTGTGTTAAATGTTGATGTTAGATGTTTAGAGTTGTGTTAAAGGATGTTATTTAGTGATCTATGATCATAGATCCATAACAATCTAGAAGCCAGAAACTAAGTTTTTCAAACTGACCAAGAACCCTAATTTTAAGGCCTGACAGCCATATGTCAGGGCCTCTAGATCTGTCTGTGTCAAGTGTTATGTGTGTTAGATTTTATACACTTGTTCTTTGCCATGAGGAGAGTAGACTGGAAGTGGAATCAACCCCATACCATGTCTAGATCTCAAGTTATAAGCAGTCAAACATGGTTGACCGACCATGACCAACTAGATTTCTGGGCAACCCAGAAACCCAGAATGGTCTAACAACGTTTTTCTAAGCCTTAGATCTTGTTGTTGTTTGCTAGTTTGACCAAGTTGTTGTTTTGATGTTGTAGTCTAATATGTAGACTACATATTAAAGTCATTAGATCACTTAGATCATAACCAGAGTGAAAGATAATCAAGGTCAAACTAGAGCTGACCGTCTATTTGGTTAAGTTTCTGGAAAACCCAAAAACTGTAAAAACAGCTTCTCTGACAAGGTTTGACCAGCCTTGATCTTACAGATGTGTTGATGTTATGATGATATAATGTAATAGAAATGTACCCTGACATGTGTTCTACAAGATTCAACCATTAGATTACACAAAGAAAGCCCAGAACTCAAGATATAAGGATCCAAAGTAGCTAACTCGAATTATTCTTCATTTCTGGAAAACCCAGAAATGAAGAACAACTTCTGACAATGATTTTAGAGCCCCGGATCTTGCTGATATGTTATGTTTTAGTTCAGGAATTTGTTTGAGGTTGTAATATTGCATAAATACTATAACCTTAACATCATTACAAGCCTAGATAGTATCAAGATCCATGAAATTTTCAGTGGTCAAACTAGTAACCTTGTAATTGAATGAACATTACTGGTTCGCTAAAATACCTATAGCTGACAGTTACCTAAGCTATAAAAGGCCCTTTAGTGACACTTAATTTCTAAAAATTAATTATTTTATTAAATAAATAGAAAAAAATAGTTTTAAATTATTAAAAATTCATAATAAATTCCTAAAAAATATTTTAAAGCCTAAAATGGGTTTTTAATAAGTTTGAATATATTTCATAAATATTTACTATTTTTGGAATATTAATGGTATTTAATTTATTTAATTATAATATTAAATAAATTACTTAAAAATAATTTTAATACTTGAAAAATCATTTAAAAATATATTATAATGTTAGAACATATTTTAAATTATTTTTAATAATTTTGATATTTTGTGATGAATTTCATTAATGAATTCATATTAATGGTAATTGATTTAGTTCTTGAATATATTAAATAAATTATGGAAAAATAGAATTAATGTTTTAAAAATCATATAAAAATGATTTAAGGGTTAGAAAAATATTTTAAGTTATAAAATATAACTTTTGATATTTTTTCATGAAAATATTAATATTTTAATATTAATGTCAATTAGTGGATAATGGATTTAAAGGTTTAAGGTATTAAAAATACTTTGATATATTATAAATATATTATAATATTATGGTATGATTTTCATTAATATTTAATATTAAATAAATATTAATGATAAGGAATAATGTGGTATTTAATTTATAAAAATACAATATAAGTGATTGAAAAATTATAATAAATGGTAATAATTATTTAAAAATTATTATGTGCCTATGAAAAATATTTTGAGTGATAATAAAATTATCTAAGTTAATTGTTAAGTGTTTGGACCGAGTCTTAGTAATATTAGGTTCGAGAATAGTCCGACTAGACCGTCGGGATGTCATGATTGTTTCGGATTCAACTTAGACTGAAATAGTTTGACTTGATACCGAGTCTTAGGTAGTTTGTGAACTGATAGGGTTATTTGTTATGTGTTTAGGATTATTTTATAATTATATATAATAGTATTATACTGTGATGATATTATTCTAATATTAGAGATCTATATTATCAATAATAGGTCTTCTGATAAAGCGATATAAACTATATAGCAGTAGTCGTTGATACAGGCAAGTTCATAACCTTAAACTTCTAATTATTGTGCAAGTTCTCTAAACTCAACCCCGAGTTGTTCTTTCAATTGTGCTTATGGTTAATCATTGTCGATAATCACGTCTGTGACGCCCCCAAAATAGGTCCAATCCATCCAACCTATTCTGAGTCGCCAAATACATGGTACAGAAAATAACTACAACTTTATTACTACAATTGTCGTGCAAAATACAACAACACATATACTGTGAGTTTTAATACCAACTGTGACTCATGTCCCAACTATGGACAGCACCTCACAGTGATACCTTACATAAAGGTACAATCTAGAACTGTTTTAGAAATTAAAATCTTTGGGAAGTGCTCAAGGAAACTTTCGTACATAGGAGGCCATTAATCTAAGTTATGATAGATATCATATTTCCAGAGAATTATCCTTGGTTGATCCAATAGACCCCAAAGAAAAACGAGAAGATTACTATCATGTTCCTTCCAATGGTGAGTCTTCTCTTGACATATAACTATCTCCACCATCTGCGATTGAACATTATGTTTCAACCCAACTCCAAGATCATATAGGTAGTGCTCATAGATATACTCAGCAAGTGGATGTGCACAACCCTTTCTTATGATAACACGAGATTGTATGTCATTAGACATCTTGTATGATAGTGGCAAAACACCCTTCCAAAGTTGGGTTCACCTCACCCTATTGTTGTTCACCAAAATCAATTATTAAGTGACGTATAATATACGACACACAGATCTTAGGTCCTCAATATAATTATATATTGTATGTCATGCCGTTTTATAATGTGTTGAGAAACTTTGATAGTCTCGGACCACCACACTATTCCCCTGTTATCCCCGCTCGACCCAGCTATACTTTTATTACCTAAAAGGAATTGTGAAGCAAAAGGGGTGAGCACAACTAGCCCAGTAAAGAATATCATAACTAAAGATAATTAAATTATCAATAGCCTTCATAAGTAATAAATCAGAGATTTAGAACATATGGTAGATGATAAAACTTTTCAACCATAGTTGCAGCGGAACGAGAAATCCATTAGAAGAGTCAAATAGACTATAAAGTCTATTATCTTCTCCACATTAAAAGTCCACCAATAATGTTATATCCCTGTAACATCAATCAACAGTTCCTTTCCACAATCATATGAATAACTCATAATCATAATTGTGATTCTAAATTCCTCTTCTCATCTAGGACGAAGATAATTTTCATCACCAGTCTTTACCTGAAACATCAAAGATCATGGTTATACCAAATTACAGTTCATGTTCATAATCATACTAATAAATTCATCCTTGCACTACGGGGCAAAAATATTCATCAACAGTTCATCTTTGCACTACAGACCAAAGATATTCAACAACAAGTCATCTTTACATTACGGGCCAAAGATATTCATTAATAATTCATCTTTGCACTGCAGACCAAAGATATTAATATCTCAAAGAAACACATAATCATTTCAGAATTTATATAAACCATAATTATAACAATGTTGATCAATTCACCTTTGCACTTAAGCTAAAAATATTCAATTATAAATTCAATGGTTATGATCATACCAGTCAATGATTCAACTTTGCATTACTGGCCAAAGAGAACCCATAGTCACAATCATACCAATAATCTATCCATCTTTACACTCAAGTCAAAGAGAAATTTCTTCACCAGGATTATAAAAATGTTATATACGAGAATAAAAATAATATGATCAAAACACGAATTTAATTTCAAGAGTAAGATTCATAAATCAACGATAATTTGGTCAGAAAAACAAACCAATTTTGTCGAGAATAGTAACTTGTGAATAGTAACTCGTGAATAGTAACTCATGAATAGTAACCCCGACATGAAAAAGGTAGAAATTCCACAATAAAATCCATACCAATATTTTGGTATAATGATATTGAAAGAATAACATTTCTTAAACTTATAAACAATTTATTTTAATTGTTTACACTTTACTAAATTATACATTTAATCATCCTAAAATGCCAAACTCATAAGATTTCATCACCAATAACCAAAACCCTCATCAAAAATCTGCATATACCTCATATAAGATTCTCAAGCCATAAAATCATATTTTCTAATTTTCTTCCTTCACATAACATATTTAATTCATTTACTCATATCTATTCCATTTTTATGAAAAATACCAAATGAGTTCTAAAAATACTTTTTTCTGGGATTTAGCATAATATAGTCTCATATTGAACATATATTTTTCTCAGAATTTTTAAAATTCATTTACTATTTTTCACATGGCCAAAATCTATTGAATATTTAGACATTTATCATAAATTGTACTTTTGTCCAAAAATTCAAAATTTACAAAATATACTTGATGTTATATAGATGTACTCCCAATAAAAATTTCACCAATTTTAGAGTTAACCATAAGGAGTTATAAGGGTTTACTTTTAAAATAGTCTTTTCTCATAAAATCCATAACTCCTAATCTATACATCCAAAAATCGCCATTTTTGGACACAATCAAGGAAACTCATCAAATTATCATTTCAAATTTTTTTAGAATTTTTGAAGGTCAGAAAAATTACGAAACATGATAAACATAATAATCCTTAAAATCTCTTACCTCGAAAGAAGCAAAGATTTACGAATAGGAATGTAAAGTAGAAGGAACCTTGCACCTGAATAAAGAACTCTCAAAGTATCTAAATACTCACAAAATATGCTTGATAATATAGAGAGAGAAAGAGAGAAAGCTTATGTTTCTGGTGTATTTTTCAATTCTAACATAAGCACCTATTTATAGGAAAATGCTAGAACGCCATAGGAGACTAAATAATAAAATAATATTTTTATTATTCAAATTCTTACGCAAGCCACCTTTGAAAAAAAAATCCAGCCACCATAGTGGGGCCCACCCCAAATTCAGCACATGTATTATTCAACACCAACCAAAAGTGGGTCCCACCCAATTTTAATAAAAATTATTTTATTTTTTGAAACTTCAGTAATTCATAGAAAATAGCCCGTTTATCAGAAAAATATGAATTTTATGTCCATTCCACACGAAATAGAATTCTCTACAACTTTATAGCTTTAAGTTTTTCCAAATTCCAGACAGAAAATATCCGAAATCCACAAACGGATGATTTTTAACACCTTTTCAACACCTTGTAAAATTCATAACAAATCATGCGTTAATTTTCAATGGTTCAAAATTTGTGGACATATACTCAACTTATATATATATATATATAACATATCCAAAAATCACAACGATCCAATGGTCAGATTAAAATTACAACTCACGCAATAAAGCTTTAAGAACACCGATTTGAGTTTTTAATACCTCCAATCCGACAAAATACTGATAAAACACCTCAACATTAATTCCATCATTTATAACCACATAAATAAATCCATCATTTATATCCACATCAAATAAATATTTTCTTATCATATAAATTAATAATTAATTATTCACAAATAATATTACAGAATCACAATAATGACAACTAGGCAGTTCCTAGGAAAGAGGGGGCTTTCCGATAAGGATTTCTCCTTACTGGCGCGCAATTATGTGACCAAACCTCTCTTTGACAGAACTTTCTAGACATTGCCAATAATGCTATCTAATAATATTATCCAAATAATATAAATTATTGATCTGATAATGGAAAATGTTGTGCAGTGACAATTATTGAAACAACAATAATATAAAATATCAACGCAGTAATTATTGAATCAATAAAATAAAGTATTGAACAGTAATTACTGTAACAATTATTGAGTAGTGCCTTCTTACGTAGGAATCAATAATCTAAAAATACTATGCAATACCGCAGCTATCTGCAACCACGCCAGACATCGTATTTTAACCACCGGTATTCCAACAAAGGTTAATTAGAACAACTACATCGTTATTTATAAAAACTCAAACTTGTCATTTTCTTCATTCGACAGTTATTCTATTATGGGGCCCACAAATGACTGCGCCATCGTACGAATATTCCCCGACAATAAGAATATTCCACGACCAAACAAATATTCCCCGACAAAAATGAGTATTTTATAACCACTTGCGTATTTTTAAAATTTTACATATATCACCCTTAACTTTAAACTTTTATAAATTTAACCATTTACTGAATAATAATTATAAGAAAAATTGAATACTTTAATTTCATAAAATTCGGGGTCTTACAACGTCTATGAATTATTGATTCGCACTCTTTGCATATTGCATGTGTTCATCAGGTATGAAAGGCTGATCACCTTCATTACCATCCGATCCAGATATTGTGTTCATGTTTATTATTGACATTTATTCATGTCGTCCTAATCGTTCAGTTATGAAATTTGATTCCTGCTAGTTCTCAATTTTTATATTATTGAACG
Organism: Panax quinquefolius; assembly: GCA_020205615.1. Classification (NCBI taxonomy): domain Eukaryota; kingdom Viridiplantae; phylum Streptophyta; class Magnoliopsida; order Apiales; family Araliaceae; genus Panax; species Panax quinquefolius. The sequence goes on from CM035153.1 coordinate 47,228,861, forward strand.
TAGCCAGCCTTTTATTCATATTCTTTCAATCATGATATATCCTCAAATAAACTTATACTTGATGGGCAAATTTTGTTGCTCACCCTTTCTATATCATGATAAACATTGCAGATTAAGACGAATACGTCGGATACAATGAAAAGACAATAACAAGTCCAGCTTGGGATTATATGTAAAGTTAAAGTTTGTAATTGTAATGTATCATAATAGTATTGTATGATAGATAGAATAATGATTCTGGTATTATGTGAAGGTTCTCGACCTTGGGGATAGTGTGTAAAGTTTAATGTATAAACAATTTATATTTATATCTTCCGCAATAGTTATAGAATTAATATACCAGATCCATGGTGATTTGGGACCCGGATTTGGGGTTATTATAGTTGGTATCAAAGCTCTAGGTTATGAACCTTAGGTAGGAATACCTGAGAACAATAATCACAGTAATTAGGATTAAGTACTAGCTCAAATCGAGTTAGTATGTTGATATGATTCGAAGACGAATCTCGGTGAGTTATAAAGATACAGAGCTCCCTAAATCTGATAATAAAAGTGAACAGTAGTGATAAATTGATAGAGTCTAAAAGATTAAAGGTACAGGGACATGCGATCATAAAACAAAACGATCAAGACATAGAAATGAATCGTAATATATACGATGAGATCACCTCATGATCTGATAAAGTTATAGTATAGAGAATGATCAAGCGAATGATTGAAAAGTTTACAGCAAGATTGTTGTGTGTCAGTTGTACTATGAATTGGTACAGATTCAGAAAAAGATTATAAATACGAGTTGAATGAAATTCGTATTGAGAAGTGTGACGCCCCCAAAATAGGTATACATCACCTATTCTGAGTTGTCAATACATGGTACAGAAACAACTACAACTTTATTATTACAACAGTAAAACTGTGAGTTTGAATACAAATATTATCTTCTAGACAATATCTATACTCAAATAAATCCTCATCACATTTATTGATACATTATTTTACAAAAATAGTGAGGACTACTAAACAATCCTTTCTAAAACCTTCATTCCATACCCCGACTCGTATTCGCTATATTCTCGCCTCCTGAGAAGAAAAATGGAACAAAAAGGAAAAGGGTGAGCTCAACTAGCCCAAGAAAGAATATTATGACTAAGATAATGTACAACAAATTATCGTTAGTCTTCAACAGGAAAAATCTAATAGAATACAATAGACAACAAGTTTTAAATCAATATTCGCATGTTGAAATAATAATTCATTAGAAGAGTTAAGTAGAGAATGCAAACTACTATCTTCTATATATGAATTTAAAAGTTCATCGTCGATATTTTATCCCTCGTAACATCAATCAATATATATCTGAATCAAATATTCATCTTTTGCACTCTGGCCAAAGATATTCATCATTAATCATGTTCATCTAAACACTGCTCATCTTTGCACTACTACCAAAGATATTCTTCAAAATCATTCATCTTTGCACTACTGTGCCAAAGATATTCAATAATATCATCATTTAAGACCGATGATGATGAAAATATTTTAAAGAAATGAATCCAAAGAAACAAAATGACAAGGATTAAGGATTAAGGATTCAGTACTTTGTTTTATCCATGTTCAAAAATACCTCAAAAATAATCATACTGGTGTAAAATTCAAGAATGATCAAAACATGGATACAATCAAAGCTAGTATCCAGAATAGATATTTTGGACAAAAAGAAGAAATTTTATTTTTCTATGAATAGTGCAGATATCGTGAATAGTCTTGATATCGTGAATAGTAGTCTCGACACCAAAAGATAGAAATTCCATAAAAAAACATCTTCACGCTTCATGAATAGTACTCGTGAATAGTAACTCGTAAATAGTAACTCGTGAATAGTAACTCATGAATAGTAACCCCGACATAAAAAAGTTCCAAATTTGATAAAAAGTTCCAACCAATATTTCGCCATAATGATATTGAAGAAATAATATCATTTGAGAAGAAAATAACATCCCTTACCTCGAAAGATTAGTACTTCTAAATTGGAATACCGTATAGTCTTTGAAGGAACTTCAACCGCCTAACAATACTCAAAGTATACTCACAAGAATACGCTCAATATATCGAGAGGGAAATAGAGAAAACTTCAGGTTTACGGTGTGTTTTCAATTCTAACCTAAGCACCCTATTTATAGGAAAATGCTTAGAACACCAAAGCGTAAAATTGAATATAATATTAATATATTTTTCACATTTTCTTTAGCCCACCTTAGACAACTGATCTCAGCCCATTTGAATCACATGTGAGGCCAACTTAGTTGCAAAAAAACGTTTTTCTCAAAATAATTAACTAAAACTCCCAAAAATTAATTATTTGAACTTGAACTTCAATAATTCATAATAAATAGCCCTTTTATCGAAAATTCAAATCTCATGAGTTTTTATAGGAAATTCAATTCTCTACAACTTTGCATAAGAAAGTTTTTCCTAATTCCAAAATGTAAATTGACCAAAATCCACAAACCAAGCGATTTTACAAAGCTATAATCAAATTTCTATCAATAATTGTGTCCACCAACACACAAAACATGTGTTAAACATTTAATGCCACAAAATACTCTTCCTCCTCATATACTCATATATCCCACATTCATTGTAAAAATATCATCGTTAATATATTATTAAAATAATATATTTAAATGAATTATTTTATCAAAAAAGATAAAATATTAATTTTCAACAATTGTCACATTAAAAAATTTCTCCATCTATATCCTCATAAAATCAATATTTTCCTCATCATATAAATCAATAATTAATTATTCATAAATAATATTACGTAATCACATTATTGATAACCGTGCGGCTTCAGGAAGAGGGGCTTTCCAATAAGAATTTCTTCTTCATGGCGCAATGATTAGGTGACCAAACCTCTCCTTAGATGTAACTTTATAGACATTGCCAATAATGTTATCTAATAATATTATTCAGATAATATGAATTATTGATTCGATAATGAAAAATACTTGTGTAATGACAATTATTGAAACAACAAAGAAGATAAAATATCAACGCAAAGCAATTATTAACTCAAGAAAATACTTGAATAAAGAATTACCGTAACCATTATTGAGTAGTGCCTTCTTACGTAAGAATCAATAATTGGTGCAATACTGCAAAATACGTGTGTTTTAACCACCGGGTATTTTAACAAAGATAATTCAGTAATAACCACGCCATAGTTTTTTTAAACCACTTATATTTGTCGTTTTCTTCATCCAATCGCTTTCCATTATGGGGCCCACACACGGTCAAGGCGTGTCATAATTTAATATTCTCCGACAATCACGAATATTCCACGACCAAACGAATATTCCCCGACAACAATGAATATTTTATAACCACTTGCTTATTTTGAAGTATTTGTGTATTTTACCCCTAACTATCCACATTAATCAAATCAACCCTTACTATTTCAAAATAATCAATAGAGAAAATTAAATTTCATTAATAATAAGTTGGGGTCTTACAACCTCCCCTCCTTATGAAATTTCGTCCTCGAAATTGACGTACGTACTTGGTGTTTCAAAAAGGTGAGGATACCTCGCTTTCATTTCCGTTTCCAATTCCCAGGTCATTTCCTCTATAGCATGATTCCTCCACAAAACTTTAACTTGTGGTATGACCTTTGCGCGTAGGACATGCTCCTTCCTATCCAAAATCTTGACAGGTACCTCCTCATACGTTAAGTCTTCGGTTATCTCGTCCGGTTCTAACTCTATAACGTGGTTCGGGTCTTTCACATATTTACGAAGTACAGATATGTGAAACACATTATGAACACGAGACATACTCGGAGGTAACGCGAGTCTATAGGCTACATTTCCTACTCGGTCAAGAATTTGAAATGGACCAATAAATCGTGGATTGAGCTTTCCTCTCTTCCCAAATCTTGTAACTCCCTTCCATGGAGCAACTCGCATAATAATAATACATGATCCCTACACACTAAATTCCACGTCCTTTCGATGAAGATCCGCATAACTCTTTTGTTGATCTTGTGCCTTTTGTATCGTTATTTCGAATCATTTGGATCTTTTCCGTAGTCATACGTACATCAACTCGGGTCCCAACAAAGGTTGCTTCACCCACCTCGTCCCAACATACTCGAGAGCGACACTTTCGTCCATATAATGCTTCAAATGGAGCTACACCTATACTTGCTCGATAATCATTTGTTATAGGAGAATTCCACCAATGGTAAATACTTATCCCAACCGCCTTGAAGTCTAGGACACAGAGTCTTAATAAATCTTCAAGAGTTTGAATAGTCCTTTCGATTGTCCGTCTGCTTTGAGGATGGTATGCCGAATCAATCAGAAATCCGCGCCCATAGCTTTTTGCAAGCTAACCCAAAATCTTGAAGTGAATCTTGGGTCACGATCCAAACTATGGATACAGTGCATGCCATGCAACCTCACAATCTCATTCACGTACATACTATCAAGACGCTCAAGTGAATAAGTCTCCGTGATCGGCAAGAAATGAGCGGACTTGGTTAATCTATCAATAATTACCCAAATAGCATTGATGCCTCGAGAAACCGTAGGAAGACCCGTAAATGAAATCCATGGTAATGTGTTCCCACTTCCATTTCGAATCTCAAGTGGTTGCAACGGACCCTTAGGTACCGTGATGCTCCGCCTTTACACGCCGACATGTTAAACACATCGAGATAAACTTTGCAATCTCTCTCTTCATATTGTTCCACCAAAATGTATGTTGAAGATCACGATACATTTTAGTACTTCCGGATGGATTGCAAATGGTGTATTGTGTGCCTCCATCATAATCTTGTACTTCAAATCGTAGTCGTTAGGAACACAAAGTCTAGAGTGGACTCAAGTATTCCTTCTTCATCAATTCTCGATTAAATAATAGCTCCTTCTTGTACTTTCTTCTTCATACGCGATCACCCGGATTCGGTGGCTTGAGCAACCTTAACTTTTTCTATTAAAGTTGGCTCTATCGCGTATACTTGACATCATCGCACTTTTCGTCCGCATATGATCTTCTACTCAACGCGTCGCCTACCACGCTCGCTTTTCGGGATGGTATTGAATAGTGTGGTCGTAGTCTTTCAATAGCTCGAGCCAACGTCACGCCGCATGTTGAGTTCTTTTTTGAGTGAAGAAATATTTAAGGCTTTTATGGTCCTAATATATCTCCACTTTCTCCCCATATAGATAGTGCCTCCATATCTTTAGCTGCAAACGATCATTGCTAACTCTAGATCATGAGTAGGATAATTCCTCTCATACTCTTTAAGTTGTCATGCGAGGCATAAAGCTATGACTTTCCCACGTTGCATGAGAACACATCCTAACCCTTTGCACTCAAGCATCATCAGATAACAAATCCATCCGAACCAGATGGTATTGTTAGAAAAAGTCTTAAAATAAGTCTCCTCTTAAGCTCTTGGAAACTCTTCTCTCATTCTTCACTCCAAACGAATTTTGTATCCTTCCGAAAGTTAAATTTGGGTTAATGGAGTAGCGATTCGAGAAAACCCTTCCACGAATCTCCGATAATAACCAACCAAATAAGCCCAAAAATTATGTACTTCATCCACCGACTTCGCTTGCTCCCAACTTTGTATTGCTTCAATCTTCACGGATCAACAGATACTCCATGTTTCGACACCATTATCGCCCTCAAGGAATGCTACTTCCTCAAGCCGTAACTCGCATTTCTTCAATTTGGCATATAGTTTGTTTTCACGAAGCCTTTGAATACCGGTTTCATATGGTGCTCATGATCTTCACGACTTTTGGAATATATGAGGATGTCATCAATAAAAACAACAACGACCGATCCAAATATTCCTTGAATACTCGGTTCATCATATCCATGAAAGTCATAGGAGCATTAGTCAATCCGAAAGACATGACTAAGAATTCATAATGCCGTCTTCGAGTTCTAAAGGCGTCTTTGGAATATCCTCGCTTTTAATCTTCAAATGATGATATCCGTAATCTAAGATCGATTTTTTGAAAAGAATTGTGCCCCTCAGAATCGTCAAACAAGTCATCAATACGAGGTAGAGGATACCTATTCTTGATGGTGACATGGTTCAATTCCCGATAGTCAATACAAAGTCGCATACTCCCGCTTTTCTTCTTTACTTAATAAAACAGAGCACCCCAAGGAGATGTACTAGATTTAATGAAACCGATGTCCAACAATTCCTCAGTAGTTGGACCTTTAACTCCTCAAGTTCAATAGAGCCATTCGATATGGGGTTTTAGAAATGGGCTTTGTACCAGTTCAAGATTAATAAAGAATTCAACTTCACGCTCGGGGTAGACCGGAAGTTCTTCAGAAATACATCGTGAAAGTCAATAACAACAGAAAATTATTCAAATTTGACGTGTCTTTATTCAAATCCATAACATGGGCTAAGAAAGCTTGACATCCGCTTTTCAATAAACGAATAGCTTTATGATTAGATATGACGAAGATTGATTTTAATGGTTTAGTTTCTTGAATTAAATAACAACAGTTGGTTAGATATATGAAAACTAACAACCTTACGAAAACAATCAATTTTGGCATGATGAGTAGTTAACCAATCAATCCCTAAAATCACATCAAAAGCAAGTATCTTTAAAGAGATAAGGTCAACAGTAAGGTAATGGTGCCAACTTGAATCAAACAAGATTTATAAACAAAGGGATGTGATGAAAGTTTCTCCTAACGGAGTTTCCACAGATAGGTCAAAGTCTAATTTCTCCTGAGTCAAGTTTAAACGTTGAGCACATGCGGAGAGATAAATGAATGGGTAGCACCGGTATCAAGTAAGGTATAAACTTCGCAAGAATTTATAAATAGTTTACCCGTGATCACCTCGTTTGGGTTCCTCGCATTATGACCAAATACAACAAACGCTTCTTCCCTAATCGTTGACTTTGACTTTTTGGGATGATCTTTTGAGTCACCGTCCCCATTGAACTAGGTTTCGCCATCGTATAATCTCGAGCGATATGTCCTTCCTTTCCATAATTATAGCATACCTTGAATCGTAGGGCGCTTTGACCGATATGTCCCTCTTTTCCGCATTTTGTAATATACGACCGGTGGTCGTTTCTCCTCCCTTAGAACCAGCTTTCGCCAGACCGCTGCCTTCACATGGTCATTGTTAAATCTCCTCTTTTTAAAATCTCCTCCCGACTCGCTTCTTCTATTTTCATGGCCATGATTACCACCAGAGTGGTTACCATTTTGTCCGTCTTTTCTTTCTCCATTGGTTATCATTATTTTGTTGATCGCTATCTCTACGTACGATCCTCGGTTATGGTCCCTCAAATGACCGTATTCGTTATCTCGCTCTAATAATTGAGCCCTGCTTACAACATCCGAATAGAGAGAAAGTTTATGAGAAATGAGATACCGACGTATCGCCGGGTTCAAACCTCTAAGAAACATCCGCGTATACGCTCCTCATTCTCCACCAAATGAGGTGCAAACCGGATAACTCGCAAACTTTGCCTCGTCTCGAGACACCGCCATGTTGTTTTTTTCTAATCGATGAACTCCACTTCCTTCATACGACGAACACTTTCGTGAAAGTATTTGTCATTAAATAGTTTCAAACGCCTCCCAAGACATGCTTTGAAAAGTACGGACGGGTACGCTTCCTGATCGCCACCGAGATACGCCACCGCCACTTTAACATAAAGGTGGAGAATGGAACCTTCTGTTCCTCCGTGCATCCCAAGACATCGAATATCTAGGTAATTTATTTGACCCATGTTTTCGCCATGATCGGATCCGCTTTCCCTTAAATTCGTGATCCCAACTCTTTGAATCTTGCATTGTGTGATAACCCGTGAATTGCTATCATTTCCTCCCGTATTTTGAACACGAGTCTCCTCGTCGATTTTTTGCATGAATCGCAAAAAGCTTCTAAACATCCCTCGCTCATCATCTCGCTCAATTGTTGTTCACAGGGGAGAACATTGCCACTGTTGCACGCTTCTCCTCGTTGGTGAGTACAGGCGTCTCCACGGTCTCATTTCCATTGTTAATATTCTCAGTCGACATTCTCAAATACTGTCATAAAACAAGGGTTAATTAAGGAAATCAATATATCACATAATATCCTTATATACTGACCAACTAAAAAAATAAGCTTAGGTAGGACACACTAGCTAAGGATTTACTCGTCTCTCCCCTCCTAGTTCTATTCCCCGATCTCCGCCAGAGATCATATCCCTAAGCTCTGATACCAACTGTGACGCCCCCAAAATAGGTATACATCACCTATTCCGAAATTGTCAATACATGGTATGTAAACAACTATAACTTTATTATTACAACAAGAAAACTATGAGTTTGAATACAAATATTATCTTCTAGACAATATCTATACTCAAATAAATCCTCATCACATTTATTGATATATTATTTTACAAAATGGTGAGGACTACTAAACAATCCTTTCTAAAACCTTCATTCCATACCCGACTGTGACTCGCTATATTCTCGCCTCCTGAGAAGAAAAATGGAACAAAAAGGAAAAGGGTGAGCTCAACTAGCCCAGTAAAGAATATTATGACTAAGATAATATACAACAAATTACCGTTAGTCTTCAACAAGGAAAAATCTAATAGAATACAATAGACAACAAATTTTAAATCAATATTCGCAGCGGAAATAATAATTCATTAGAAGAGTTAAGTAGAGAATGCAAACTACTATCTTCTATGTATGAATTTAAAAGTTCATCGCCTATCTTCTATCCCCGTAACATAAATCAATATACATCCGAATCAAATATTCATCTTTGCACTTACAGCCAAAGATATTCATCACTTAATCATGTTCATCTAAACACTGCTCATCTTTGCACTACTACCAAAGATATTCTTCAGAAATCATTCATCTTTGCACTACAGCCAAAGATATTCAATAATATCATCATTTAAGACCGATGATGATGAAAATATTTTTAAAGAAACGAATCCAAAGAAACAAAATGACAAGGATTAAGGATTAAGGATTCGTACTTTGTTTTATCCATGTTCAAAATACCTCAAAAATAATCATACCGGTGTAAAATTCAAGAATGATCAAAACATGGATACAATCAAAGCTAGTATCCGAAATAGATATTTTGGACAAAAGAAGAAATTTTATTTTTCTATGAATAGTGTCAGATATCGTGAATAGTGCCGTATATCGTGAATAAGTAACTCAAACACCAAAAGATAGAAATTCCACAAAAAACATCTTCACGCTTCATGAATAGTACTCGTGAATAGTAACTCGTGAATAGTAACTCATGAATACTAACTCGTGAATAGTAACTCATGAATAGTAACCTCGACATGAAAAAGTTCCAAATTTGATAAAAAGTTCCAACCAATATTTCACCATAATGATATTGAAAAAATAATATCATTTGAGAAGAAAATAACATCCCTTACCTCGAAAGATTAGTACTTCTAGCTGGAATACCGGGTATAGTCAAGAGAACTTGCACTGCCTAACAATACTCAAAGTATACTCACAAGAATACGCTCAATATATCGATCGAGAAATAGAGAGAAACTTGGGTTTACGTGTGTTTTTCAATTCTAACCTAAGCACCCTATTTATAGAAAATGCTTAGAACACCAAAGCGTAAAATTGAATATAATATTAATATATTTTTCACATTTTCATTAGCCCACCTTAGACAACTGATCTCAAATTTCATTTGAATCACATGTGAGGCCAACTTAGTTGCAAAAAACGCTTTTCTCAAAATAATTAACTAAAACTCCCAAAATTAATTAATTCTTAACTTCAATAATTCATAATAAATAGCCCTTTTATCGTAAAATTCAAATCTCATGAAGTTTTATAGGAAATTCAATTCTCTACAACTTTGCGAAGAAAGTTTTTCCGAATTCCAAATGTAAATTGACCAAAATCCACAAACCAAGCGATTTTACGTGCTATAATCAAATTTCTATCAATAATTGTGTCCACACACACAAAACATGTGTTAAAACATTTAATGCCACAAAAATACTCTTCCTCCTCATATACTCATATATCCCACATTCATTGTAAAATATCATCGTTAATATATTATTAAAATAATATATTTAAATGAATTATTTTATCGTAAAAAGATAAAATATTAATTTTCAACAATTGTCACATTAAAAATTTTCTCCATCTATATCCTCATAAAATCAATATTTTCCTCATCATATAAATCAATAATTAATTATTCATAAATAATATTACGTAATCACATTATTGACAACCGTGCGCTTCAGAAAGAGGGGGCTTTCCAATAAGAATTTCTTCTTCATCGGCCTCGCAATTAGGTGACCAAACCTCTCCTTAGATGTAACTTTCTAGACATTGTCAATAATGTTATCTAATAATATTATTCAGATAATATGAATTATTGATTCGATAATGAAAATACTCGTAATGACAATTATCAAACAACAAAGAATATAAAATATCAACGCAAAGAATTATTAACTCAATAAAATAATCGAATAAAGAATTATCGTAACCATTATCGAGTAAAGCCTTCTTACGTAAGAATCAATAATTGGTGCAATACCGCAGCTATCGTGTTTTAACCAACGGGTATTTTAACAAAGATTAATTCAGTAACAACCACGCCTATTATTTTTGAACCACTTATATTTGTCGCTTTCTTCATCCAATCGCTTTCCGTTATGGGGCCCACACATGGTCATTGCCGTCGCATTTAATATTCCCCGACAAAGATTTAATATTCACGACCACCAAACCGAATATTCCCCACAACAATGAATATTTTATAACCACTTGCTTATTTTGAAGTATTTATGATTTTACCCCTAACTATCCACATTAATCAAATCAACCCTTACTATTTCAAAATAATCAATAGAGAAAATTAAATTTCATTAATAATAAGTTGGGGTCTTACAAGAAGGGAGTTAGGATTAAGTAGGGATTATGAAATGTTTGTGTCGCGTTGTTTGCTATATACGTGTAGAAAAGGTGATTCTTTTCTCATGTGTTTACCAGATAGATAGAATATAGGTAGATAATATAAGGTTAGGTGTGAGTTCTTAAAACTCATATAAGTTTGACGAACTGGGTATAGTTTTATGTGAATGGAGTATTGAGGATAATAGGAATAGATAGACTGTTTAAGCAATTGATCATTAGTGGAGACATTAGGTTTTCTAAATCTTCTAGCTATGCTAGACTTGAAATTTTTGACATCAAGCTAAATACGCACTATATGCTTTTGAAAAATGAATTTTTATTCTCAACTCTTGGTGGCCATTGTGTATGCCTGGACTTCGGGCCACCTACACCTCGTTACCTGTTGAGATGATAAAACAAATTTGTAATGATTTTTGAACGGTTTAAAGTATAGTCTATGCTACTTGTTTCGGCTAGACGATAATGATTTGAAATATAAAAATATATTTTCTTTTTATCACTCATGTACCATGTAACCGGGTGTAGAGATGATAAAAAGTTGATGGAGTTGTAAATACAGGAATACTTAGTGTTGAATTTGATCTAAAATTGTTGTTCCACTATTGTATGATGTGTTATGACAAAGTCACTCGATGATGGCATCCTCAAACGAACTGTTAAATACAGTATGACATCATGACGTCATTTTCAAAATATTTTTCAAAAATTTGCCAACGGCGTTTGGCTATACACATTCGTATTTCGATTGAAATTGATTATTGATATGGGTCTAAGCTATTTGATTCGGCTAGACCAACTTTTATTAAAATTCTAATCCTTCTTTGAAAACTTTCTCGAACCAAAATTATTTTGGTGCAGATTCTGATAAGAACTGAGGTAAGAAAATTTTGTGCGCCTAAGGCGGATAGAGGGTGTAAGACCCCAAATTTTATGAAATAAAAGTATTTAATTTTCTTATAATTATTATTTTATTTAGTAAATGGTTAAATTGATAAAAAGATTAAAGTTAAGGGTGATATATAAAAATTTTACAACGTAAAGCAAGTTGTTATAAATATTTGTTTGGTCGGAGAATATTCTTTTTGTCGGGGAATATTCGTACGACGACACAATCATTGGTGGACCCCCCACAATAGAATTATTGTCAGAGTTAGAAAACGACAAAATTATCTTTTTATAAAAATAACGGCGAAAGTTTTACCGTTAACTGTTGAAATACCCGGTAATAAAAGTACAGTAATACGTGTGGGTGCATAGTAGCACACGGTATTGATTATTGATGCTTACGTAAGAAGTCACTCAGTTATACTCAATTATTGCTACAATAATTGCTGCATAGTATTTCACGTTATTGATTCAATTATTATCACAATATCATCTGCACAATATTTTATATTATTAAATCAATAATTGAGACGATAAAGTTATTCATATTATTATTTATATTATTGACGATGTCTAGCAAGTTTTGTCGAGAAAAGGGGTTTGGTCACCTAATTGCACGCCAATAAGGAGAAGTCCTTATCGGAAAGCCCCCTCTTTTCTGGGAATGATCTGGTTGTCAATATTGTGAGTTATAATATTAATGATTAATAATTATTGAAAGATTAAAAAAAATGTGTTGATTGAAGATAAAATGATTTGTAGTAAATATTTATTCAATCTTTTATATAAATAAGAAGTCTGTTATGAGACTTTTGTTGTAAATTTGGTTTATTCTATGGGGCCCATATGTCATCATCTAAGAGTCACTTTTGCCAATAGTACTTGCCTTTACCAGACGTCGAACCACTTATTGTTTCACATTACAAGCGTCGAACCACTTGTCGTTTCACATTATAGGCGTCGAACCACTTGTTGTTCCACATTACAGGCGTCAAACCACTTGTCATTTTACATTACAGGCGTCGAACCACTTGTTATTTCACATTACAGACGTCGAAGCACTTGTCGTTTCACATTACAGGTGTCGAACCACTTGTCTTTTCACATTACAGGCGTCGAACCACTTGTTGTTTCACATTACAGACGTCAAACAACTTTTCTTTTCACATCACCAATCGTCCAGCCACTTACCTCTTCCCATTGCAAGGGCTAAGCTAGAATTCTTCTATAAATAGAAGCTTATTTCTTCTTTCATTCTCACCAATTCACTATGACTGACAAGAGAATTCTATAGAGAGAGAAACAGATAGAAAGAAGAAGAGTATTCTGTTACTACACTATTGTAGTATCCAATCTCCTACTAAGGTAAGGGGTATTATTTTTTTCGTATTTATAAGGGGTATTATTTCTTTCGTATTCATGAAGAGAGTTATTTCTTTCAATAATCGTAAAGGTTGTTATTCCATTCTTTATTATTCTATTGGAATAACCTGTCTATGCGGACTACCGCATGCATGGTGAAATCCTTTTGTTATTCCATTCTTTATTATTCTGTGAGAATAACATGTGTACGCGGACTACCGCATGCCTGGTGAATAACCCTTCGTATTAATTTGTTATTAAATTATGGAAATGATCTGTCTACGCGGACTATCGCATGACAGTTGAAAATCCATTTAAAGTTTCGTATATTGTTCACTTCAGATTCCTAACTCTAAACTTACTATGGTAAGTATTGCTTCTATAATTCCTGAAATGATCAGCAATTCTTTAATATTTGCACGCCATCCAATATCTTTTTATAGAAATATTATTCTGAGCATTCTTGATGAGTTTTAACCTTTTCATGATGGAGTACTATTCACGGGGTACTATTCTCAAAGTACTATTCATGGGGTACTATTCACCTGGGGTACTATTCACCTGGGGTACTATTCATGACAAAAATTAATTTCTTTTATGTCCAAATTATTTTTGACGCAATATTATTCTTGAATTTTACTCCACAAAGCAGTATCATGTTGACAATTTGGACTTTATTGAATTCTGAATAAATTAAATTATAAATCTTTAAAATTTATCCTTTGTTTTCATTTAATTGAATTCTTATATCATTGTCATCATCCTCATGTTTATATTGTTATGAAAGTCATCTTTGGCCCGTAGTGCATAGATGGATTGTTGATTGGTATGATTATGACCAGAAATCATTCGGTATAATCATGACCTGTAATGTTACAAATGACATGGTAAAAGTCCTCATTGGCCCGTAGTGCAATAATGGACAGTTGTTGAGATGAACATGACCATTAGTGATTACATGAATATCCTTGGTCCGTAGTGTATGGATAATTCAGTGATGTGGATTATTTATTAAGCTGAGTCTCAGTGATAAAATTGATGATAAACTCTTAAATCATAGAAGATAGTAGATTTCATGTTCTACTTGATTCTTCTAATGGATTGCTTGTTCTGCTGCAATTGTTGATATAAAACTTGTTTTCTATTATATTCTATCAGTTGTTATGCTGTTGAAGGCTAAGAATAATTTATTCTGCATTATCTTAGTCATAATATTTCTTACAGGGCTAGTTGAGCTCACCCTTTTCCTTTTTGTTCCATTTTTCTTCTCAGGAGATGAGAATTTAGCAGGAACTAGCCGGGGTATGGAGTGATGGTTCAAGATAGTTGTTTTAGCAGTCCTTACTATTTTGTAAAATAGTGCATCAATACTTTTAATGAGGACTTTATCTGAGTGTGGATATTATCTAGAAGACAATATTTATATTTAAACTCACAGTATATGTGTTGTCGTATTTTCCATGACAATTATATTAATGAAGTTGTAGTTGTTTCTGTACCATGTATTTGGCGACTCAGAATGGGTGATGTATACCTATTTTGGGGGCATCGCAGTTGGTATCAAAGCTTAGGGATATGATCCCTGGCTAAGATGTGAGACTAGAACTAGGAAGGGAGAGGTGGGTAATTTCTTCGCTAGTATGACCTACCTAAGTTTATTTGTTATTTAATTGGTCGATCAAAATATAGGGATAATATGTGACATGTCAATTAACCCTTGTTTTGTGGCAGTGTTTGAAAATGGCATCTGAAAATGTTGAGATCATCAATGAAGCACATGAGACCGTTGTGTCACGAACGATCAATACCCAGAATAATGTGATGTCAGGTGAAGAAGAAATTAGAGATATCCATGTGATGAGTGAAGAATTAATAGTTGCACCCGAGCTAGTCGCAGAGGTTACAACTGAGAGTGAGGAAGAAGAAGAACCTGAGGAGGAATTATTAGAAGAACTTTATGATCAAAATGTAGAATTGTAAAATCGTATTCATGAGTTAGAAGAGCAGGCGGTCGTGGAGCAAAGGGATGTAACAATTCAAAATTTTGTTACCCGATGTGCGATACTTGAACAGAAGCACTCTTTCTTAGAGTATAAAATATTAGAGCTGGAATCTAATAATGCTATGATCAAAGTTCTGATGAAAGAAGAAGCAACTGAATGAATGAGAATGGAGGATGCATGGGTAAAAGCTGCACGACTCATTGATATTTTAGAAAAAGACGTCCGATCCAATAAGGCCAAAATAGATGAAATGGATTTCTCTTTTTAGACAGCAATTGGGAGAATCCAACATCGAGTTCGTGTTTCTGGGAAACTAAATCAGGAGTCAGCAATTGGGAGAATCCAACATCGAGTTTGTATATATAATGTCTATTCAATTGTATATTGCTGATATTCAATCTTTGACTTAAGTATCATTGTTCAATATTATATTATCGTGTTGAGCCTTCGAATAGCTAATAAATCTTTATTGATTGGACTAATCCATAATTGATGAGTGTTCTAAAATTCTAGAATCAATGTTAAGCTATTCCAAACTAAATTTTCTTTAGTGCAAAAATCCTAAAGTCAAACTGAGATGAACAACCCTAATATAGGGGATTATGTATGTGTTAGCATTTAGATGATTATGCACAATACATGGTACAAAGGGATGATCCCCCTAAGTACGAAAGTAAAGGCATGTATAGTCTAATGACTGTTAAAGGTTGAAGTAGAAATACTTAATAACCTTGGGACATAGTTCATGATCTTAAGACCCTCAGATATAAATCTCGAACATGTTTACTGATCTTGATTCGAAGAACGAGGTCTTAATTATCCAGTATTCATTGCTTACTCTTATGCTATTGTTATTGTCATCATTATATTAGTGATCAATTGTTTGCTCACTCTTGAATTTAACACTGCAGCTAAAGTTGAGAAAGTTGATAAGTTATCTTCTAGCAAAGGCAAGGACAAGATGTCCAAATGATGACGACATGTTTAATTTTATATAATAGAATATATGACATGAAACATATTTTATTTTGTGATGTATTCCGCAGACTTATGTAATAGTTTAAGGTTAGATTACATGGGATTGTTTTAGGTTGATGTAACCCTTTAATGGGGTGGATTATTATTTAAGTTGTTTAATTTATATCTTTATCCTTGATTATTGGTAGTTAAAAGTAATTATTTTGGATAGTGAGCACCAAATCTTGCAGGAATGAAGTACCCAGATTTGGGGGTGTCATAATTGTCATTCTATTCTTTATTAATCTATGGGAATAACTTGTCTACGTGTATTACCGCATGCATGGTGAATGACTCTTTGTATTCATTCTTTATTAATCTGCGGGAGTAACCTGTCTACGCGGATTACCGCATGCATGGTGAATGACCTTTCATATTCATTCTTTATTAATATGCAGGAGTAACATATCTACGCAAATTACCGCTTGCATGGTGAATAACCCTTCGTATTCATTCTTATTAATATGTGAGAGTAACCTGTCTACGCAGATTATCGCTTGCATGGTGAATAACGTTTCATATTCATTCTTTATTAAATTGTGGAAATGATCTGTCTACGCGGATTACCGCATGGCGGGTGAAAATCCATTTGCAGTTTCGTATATTATTTTATACTCGTATCAGATATCTTTTCTTTTTTACTCGTCAAGGAATATCATTTTCTTTCGTATTCTCCATTTATGGGTACTATTCATACCAGAGTACTATTTATTTTGGTACTTTGCATGATGGGGTATTATTCATTCGGGTAGTTTTCATTTGGGGTACTTTGCATGACGGGGTACTATTCATTCAGTATTATTCATCCAGGTACTATTCACGACAAAATTGGTTTATTTCTATCAAAATTATTTTTGATACATGAATATAAATCTTTGATTTTACTCCACAATTAGTTATCATGTTGACAATTTGGACATTCTTGAACTCTGTATAAATTGAATTATAAATCTCTAATATTTATCCTTGATCTCACTTAATTGATTCTTTATATCATTGTCATCATTCACATGATTATATTGTGTTGAAAGTCATCTTTGGCCCGTAGTGCAAAGATGGACTGTTGATTATTTGTTTTACAGTTGTATGTCTTTGGCCCGTAATGCAAAGATGGACTGTTGATTATTGGTTTTACTGTTGTATGTCTTTGGCCCGTACTGCAAAGATGGACTGATGATTATTGATTTTACAGTTGTATGTCTTTGGCCCGTAGTGCAAAGACGGACTGTTGATTATTGGTTTTACAATTTAATGTCTTTGGCCCGTAGTGCAAAGATGGACTGTTGATTATTGATTTTATATTTGTATGTCTTTGGCCGTAGTGCATAGATGGACTGTTGATCATTGGTTTTAAAATTGAACATATTTGACCTGTAATGCAAAGATAGACAATTGATTGGTATAATCATGATCATTGAATACCTTTGGGCCGTAGTGCAAAGATGGACAATTGATTGGCATGATTATGACCACTGTTGTTATATTTGAATGTTTTTGGTGTAGAGTGTAAAGACCATGTTAATGCTCAATGTGACACCCCCAAAATAGGTATACAACACCCATTCTGAGTCACCAAATACATGGTATAGAAAGAAAACTACAACTTCATTATTACAATTGTCGTGCAAAATACGACAACACATACTGTGTGTTTAAATACAAATATTGTCTTCTAGACAATATCCACACTCAAATAAGTCCTCATTACAATTATTCATACACTATTTTACAAAAATAGTGAGGACTGCTAAAACAACTTTCTAGAACCATCACTCCATAACCCGACTAGATCCTGCTATATTCTCACCTCCTGAGAAGAAAATGGAACAAAAAGGAAAAGGGTGAACTTAACTAGCCCAGTAAAGAATATTATGACTGAGATAAAGAACAACAATTTATCGTTAGCCTTCAACAAATCAGATAAAATATAATGGACAACCAGTTTTAGATCAATATTCACAGCGAAAATAAAAATTCATTAGAAGAGTTAAGTAGAGAATGAAATCTACTATCATCTATGAATTTAAAAGTCCATCATTAATATTTTATCCTTGCAACATCAATCAATATACATCTTGCATCAAATATTCATCTTTGCACTACGAGCCAAAGATATTCATTTGTATCACCAGTTGGTCATGTTCATCTCAACACCTGTTCATCTTTGCACTACGGGCCAAAGATATTAATTAGGTAATCATTCATCTTTGCACTACAGGCCAAAGATATTCATCAGGTAATCATTCATCTTTGCACTACAGGCCAAAGATATTCATCAAGTATCACCATTAAAGACTGAGGATGATGAAAAAATATTTTAGAGAACGAATCCAGTAAGATAAAAGGACAAAGATTAGAGATTTGTACTTTAGATAATTCAAGTTTAAAAATACTCCATAATAAACCATAATGGAGTAAAATTCGAGAATGAATATCAAAACATGGATACAATCAAAGATAGTAACCATAATAGACATCTGGGACAAAGAAGAGAAAAATTCATTTTTTGGTGAATAGTGTCGTATTCGTGAATAGTGTCGTATACGTAAATAGTGTCGTATACGTGAATAGTAACCCTGACACAAAAAGGTAGAAATTCCACAATAAAATTCATATCAATATTTCGGTATAATGATATTGAAGAAAATAATATCATTTATAAAGAAAATAACATCCCTTACCTCAAAATAACAGTATTTCTGATCAGAATATCGGATGTAATACTGAAGGAAACTTGTACTGAATAGCAACTCTCAAAGTATCTAAATACTCACAAAAATACGCTCAATAATATAGAGAGAAAGAAAACTTATTTTTGGTGTGATTTTCAATTCTAACCTAAGCGCCTATTTATAGGAAAATGCTAGAACGCCATAGGAGACTAAAATAATAAAATAATAATATTTCTTTTCTTTTCTTCTACGCACCAACCATCCAAGACCAGCCATGTAAGCATGCTAATTCTGAAGAAAAAAAATAGCAGTCCACATGTTTTCAAAAAATAAAAGTGGGTCCCACCCAATTTTAATAAAAATTATTTTATTTTTCGAAACTTCAGTAATTCATAATAAATAGCTCTTTTATCAGAAAAATACGAATTTTATGTCCATTCCACACGAAATCGAATTCTCTACAACTTTATAGCTTTAAGTTTTTCCAAATTCCAAACAGAAAATATCTGAAATCCACATACGAACGTTTTTCAACACCTCTTAAAATTCATAACAAATCATACGTTAATTTTTAACGGTTCAAAATTTGTAGACATATACTCAACTTATATATGTATAACATATCCAAAAATCACAACGATCTAACGGTCGGATTAAAATTATAACTCACGTAATAGAGCTTTAAGAACACTGATTTGATTTTTAATACCTCCCTTCCGATAAAATACTGATAAAACATCTCAACATTAATTCCTTCATTTATATCCACATAAAATAAATAAATCCATCATTTATATCCACATCAAATAAATATTTACTTATCATATAAATCAATAATTAATTATTCACAAATAATATTATAGAATCACAATAATGACAACCAGGCAGTTCCCAGGAAAGAGGGGGTTTTCCGATAAGGATTTCTCCTTATTGGCGCGCAATTAGATTATCTAACCTCTCCTCGACAAAACTTTCTAGACATTGTCAATAATGCTATCTAATATATTATTCAAATAATATGAATTATTTATATGATAATGGAAAATACTGTGCAGTGACAATTATTTAAACAACAATAATATAAAATATCAACGCAACAATTATTGAATCAATAAAATAAAATATTGAATAAAGAATTATCGTAATAATTATTGAGTAGTGCCTTCTTACGTAAGAATCAATAATTCAACAATACTGTGCAATACCATGTGCTACTGTGCAACCACGCGTATTAATGTATTTTAACCACCAGGTATTCCAACAGTGTTAACGGTAATAATTACGCCGTTATTTATAAAAACTGTAACTTGTCATTTTCTTCATCCGACAGTTATTCCGTTATGGGGCCCACAAATGGTTGCGCCGCCGTACGAATATTCTTCAAAAGCAAGAATATTCCACGACCAAACGAATATTCCCCGACAACAATGAATATTTTATAACCACTTGCTTATTTTTCAAAATTTGCACATTTCACCCATAACCAAAGTATTATATCAAATTATCACCTTACTATTTCAAGATAATAAATAGAGGAAATTTAATTTTATTTATAATAAGTTAGGGTCTTACACTCAAGTCCTATGATATCTATTATAACTTAGATGCATAGCCTCCAATGTATAAAGGATTCTTTGAGCATTTTTCAAAGATTTTAATTCGTAAAATAGTTATTGTGACAACCCAAGACTTTATACGATTAATAAAATCTTAATTGATTAAATAAAAGTTGAATAATAAGACCTTGACTGGAAATAAAGTATGGATTTAAAAAAATTGTGAAAGACTTTTATGGTTTTGTGTATTGTTATATGTGAGTAAATGCATATGAATAATATGTTTTTGTTTTTATTTGTATATTATAAACAAATAAAAGAAACTAAGGTAACCTAATTATATATTAGGAATGAAAAATTGAATAACTTAAGGGTTATGATACGGAGAATATAGTATAAAAAATATATACTAATTTTAAGAGATTTATTTTATACATCTCGGTTAATTAATTTTATAACCTAATTATAGCAAGTCTAATTGGGTTAAGAAAAATATGTGCATTAGTAAGGATTTAAGTTATAATTGAGAAAATAAAAACCCTAATTAAATAATTAGGGAATGGTAATATTAAAAGTGTTGGAATATGTTATTTGTTATGGCCCAAAGAAACTAAATTTGAAAGCCCAAAAGAACTAAAAGAATGGCCCAACATTTAGCCCAAGTTTGAGGGGACATGTTTGACATTAAGCCAGTTCATCAAAGCATAAAAGGAAACCAATTTTGGGTAAGAGAAAGGCCACTTGGTTGGGCATTAGAGAAGGAAAAAGGAGGGGGGAGAATGTGATGATTCCTTACTTTATTAGGTGAACAACTCCTCCTATGTGTCACTTGTTTATTTCACCAACATTTTTGTACATTCTTGCAAGCAATCACTTAGTAATTGAGAGAGAGAAGAGAAGAGAAGAGATATGTTGGTAGATTATGGATAGATATACCAAATATATCTATAGATTTTTTTCAACACTTAAATCATATTTCTTTTTCATCTCATTCCTAGTTTAGCTGACTAAGAAAGAAAGAGAGAGACTAGAGAAGAGAGAGGAGAGAGACGGATGGAGTAAGGGGGCAAAGGGAAGAGACTTTGATTTTCTTTCTACTCAAAATCATCTTTCACTTTGGAAGAATAAGGAAGGGTAGCCACAAATTAAAGGTATAAACCCCTTTTGTTTATGTAATTTTTTATTATTGTAAATCAAACCTTTTTATGAAAAAAAGGGGAACCTTTTGGTCGTATATTCGGCCATTGCGCACATTTTAAGTATTATGCATAATATATGGTATAAAGAGTTGGTCGCTCTAAGTACTTTCTGGGGGTATGATTTAATCTTTATGATTATCTGATACACCTGGGTATATCAAAGTAAATCTTTGATAGTTACTCGAGAAGAGAAGTTTGAGATCCATTTGGATTAGTTAACATAAACTCTAGAAAATATTTTCATCTTGTTATTCAATTGAATATTGTAGAAACCTTGAAAGTGTTGTACTCTTTCATTATCAAATTATTGTGTTGCATAGGTTGCGAGAAAACTTGTTAGTGATTAACAAATTGTTCAGCTATTTCAAAGTTCCCCAAACTTTGGTGTCATTCTATCGAAATAGATAGTATGTTAATCTTTATTCTTATACATTCATTGTATGTATTAACTTACGGGGCAAATTTGTTGCTCAACCTTGCTAAATAAAATATTATTATTTTGTATTGTAAACCCTTTTTGTATATCTAAGGGTATGTTTGTAATGTTAAGGTTAGAGAACCTGGGGTAATGTATTAACAATATAAGTTAATGAGATGTATGTTTATATTCATAAATGAATGGTTAGTTAGATGTTATTTATATGTTGGATCGTGAGCACCAAACTCGTGGGTCAGGTAACCAGTATTTGTGGGCGTCACAGTTATCGACTGTACCTTTATGTAAAACATCAATTGTTTGGAGTGTGAGTACTGTTATTTGTATTGAAACTCACAACTTATGTGTTGTTGTATTTTGCACGATAGCTTTATAAATGAAGTTTGTATTTGGATTATGTACCGTATATCTTGCGACTTAGAATGGGTCGTGTGAACCTATTTTGGGGGCGTCACAATCCATATTGATTTATTATTATAACTTCAACCGACGGTCTGAAAAATTAGCACATATCCCCATGGAATAATAAGTCAAACTTATAACAACTGCCTCATAACAAACCCCTCTATTTATATCAAAAATTGAATAAATATTACCATAAATCACTAAACTTTAATCAACACATTTTTAATCATTCAACAATTATTCATCATTTAATATTATAACTCAAAATTTGACAACCGGATCGTTCCCAGGAAAGAGGGGGCTTTCCGATAAGGATTTTTCCTTACTGGCGCACAATTAAATAACCAACCCCCTTTCCTTGACTGAACTTTCTAGACATTATCAATAATGCAGATAATAATATGAATAACTGTGTCATCTCAATTATTGATTTAATAATATAAAATATTGTACAGATGATATTGTGACAATAATGGAATCAATAATATGAGATACTATGCAGTAACTACTATGAAAATTATTGAATGAAATTGAGTGACTTCTTACGTAAGCGTTAATAATCAGAGATATTGTCCAATATTGTATGCTACTATGCAACAACGCGTAGTACTATACTTTTATCACTGATATTTCAAAAGTTTAACGGTAAAAGTATTACCATTATTTTTTATAAAAAGGTTATTTCTGTCGCTTTCTATATCTGACAGTTATTCCGTTGTGGTCCACCAATGATCGCACCGTCGTACGGATATTCCCCGACAAAAAGAATATTCCTCGACCAAACGAATATTTTATGACCACTTGCTTACTTTTCAAAATTTGCACATATCACCCATAACTATAGCATTATATCAAATCATTACCTTACTATTCAAAATAATATTTAGAGAAAATTAAATCTTTATTCATAAAAATTTTGGGTCTTATAGATGCCCTGAATAGTTTGACTCAACTTTCCCTACAAAATCAAAGAAATTTTTTGACTCAAATAGAAGCTCTACAATTATCTGTACATCACCTGTGAGACATGTTATATATATTGATGTAACTACAAAAGGTTTTTGTACCCCCATATCATTTTTCTGCAAGTACAAGCTCTTCTAAGGAAGAAAACTCTCCTCAAACCCCTCCAAAAGATACTCTTCCTCCTCTTGGTCTATGTGACGCCCCCAAAATAGGTCCAAACCACCCAATCTATTTTGAGTCGCCAAATACATGGTACATAAAATAACTACAACTTTATTACTACAATTGTCGTACAAAATACAACAACACATATGTTGTGAGTTTTGATACAAATATATATACCAACTGTGACTCTTGACACCAACTTGGATAGCACGTCACAATGGCACCTTACATAAAGGTTCAGTCAAAAACTATTTTAGAAATTAAAATCTTTGGGAAGTGCTCAAGGAAACCTTCGTACGTGGGAGGCCATGCGTATGTTATGATAGATATCATATGTCCACGTAATTATCCTTGGTCAATCTAATAGACCCCAAAGAAAAATGAGAAGATTACTATCATGTTCTTTCCAATGGTGAGTCTTCTCTTGACACATAACTATCTCCACTGGCTCAAAATTGAAAATTATATTTCAACCAAACTCCAAGATCATATAGGTAGTGCTCGTAGATATACACACAAACAAGTGGATGCGCATGACCCCTCGCTCTAATGATAATACGAGGTCAGATGTCATTAGACATCTTGTATGATAGTTGAAAAACACCTTCCTAAGTCAGGGTTCACCTCACCCTATTAGATTCACCAAATATAACTATTAAATGACGTATAAAATACAACACACTTATCTAAAGTTCTCAATAAAATTATTTCCACACTGTTTAGGGAGAACCTCAACAACTATAGACCACTGTTCTATTCCTCTGTTATCCTCGCTCAACCCGGAAACAATCGTATTACCTGAAAGGAATTGTGAAGCAAAAGGGTGAACACAAATAGCCCAGTAAAGAATATCATAACTAAAGATAATTAAATTATCAATAGCCTTCGTCAGTAATAAATCAGAGATTTAGAACATATGGTAGATGATAAAACTTTTCAACCATAGTTGCAGCGAAACGAGCAATCCATTAGAAGAGTCAAATAGACCGTAAAGTCTATTATTTTCTCCATGTTAAAAGTCCACCAACAATTTTTTATCCCTGTAACATCAATCAACAGTTTTTGTCCATAATCATGTGAATAACTCATAATCATAATTGTGATTCTAAATTCCTCTTCACATCCAGGACGAAGATAATTTTCATCACCTGTCTTTACCTGAAACATCAAAGATCATGGTTATACCAAATCACAGTTCTTGTTCATAATCATACTAATAAATTCATCTTTGCACTACGGGCCAAAGATACTCATCAACTGTTCATCTTTGCACTACTGGCCAAAGATATTCAACAACAGGTCATCTTTGCACTACTGGCCAAAGATATTCAACAACAGATCATCTTTGAACTACAGGCCAAAGATATTCAACAACAGATCATCTTTGCACTACAGGCCAAAGTTCAGAATTTATATAAACAATAATTATAACCATGTTGATCAATTCACCTTTGCACTTAAGCTAAAGATATTCAATTATAAATTCAATGGTCATGATCATATCAGTCAACAATTCATCTTTGCACTACTAGCCAAAGAGAACCTATAGTCACGATTATACCAATAATCTACCCATCTTTACACTCAAGCGAAAGAGAAATTTCCTCACCAGGATTATAAGAATGTTATATATGATAATAAAAATAATATGATCAAAACATGAATTTAATTTCAAGAGTAAGATTCATAAATCAACGATAATTTGGTTAGAAAAAGAAACCAATTTTGTCGTGAATGGTAACTCGTGAATAGCAACTCATGAATAGTAACGCGTATACGTACATAATACCATATACGTAAATAGTATCGTATACCTAAATAGTGTCATATATGTGAATAGTATACGTGAATAGTAATCCCGACACGAAAAGATAAAGTTTCACAATAAAATCCATATCAATATTTATAACACCTTAATCCAAATGTTATAAATCACTTAATAATCTCATAATCAAATATTATTAATATTACAACAATATTTTAATCATTTCTTAAACTTATAAATAATTTATTTTAATTGTTTACACTTTATTAATTAATGCATTTAATCATCCTAAAATGTCAAACTCATAAGATTTCATCACCAATAACCAAAACCCTCATCAAAAATCTGCATATACCTCATATAAGATTCTCAAGCCATAAAATCCTATTTTCCATTTTTCTTACTTCACATAACATATTTAATTTATTTACTCATAACTAGTCCATTTTTATGAAAAATACCAAATCAGTCCCAGAAAATTTTCTTTTCTGGGATTTAGCAGAATATAGTCCTATATTGAACATATATTTTTCTCAAAATTTTTAAAATTCATTTACTATTTTTCATATGATCAAAACTGTCGAATATTTAGACATTTATCATAAACTATACTTTTGTCCAAAAATTTCAAAATTTACAGAGTATACTTCTGTTATATGCATGTACTCCCAATAAAAATTTCACCAATTTTGGAGTTAACCACAAGGAGTTATAAGGGTTTACTTTTAAAATAGTCTTTTCTCATAAAATTCATAACTCCTAATTTATATATCCAAAAATCGCCATTTTTGAACATAATCTAGAAAACTCATCAACTTATCATTCCAAATTTTTCCAAAATTTTTAAGGGTCAGAAAAATTACAAAACTGAAAAACATAATAACTCTTACAATCCCCTACCTCAAAAGAGCAGTATTTCTGACTGGAATATCGGATGTAATGCCAAAGGAAACTTGCACTGAATAGCAACTCTCAAAGTATCTAAATACTCTCAAAAATATGCTCGGCAATATAGAGAGAGAGAGAGAAAACTTATTTCTGGTGTGTTTTTCAATTCTAACATAAGCACCTATTTATAGAAAAATGCTAGAACGCCAAAGAAGACTAAATTAATAAAATAATATTTTCTTTTTTCTTTTCTCCTAAGCAGCCACTCTTGAAAATTCATCAGCCACCACAGTGGGGCCCACCCAAAATCAGCACATGTATTCAACACCAACCAAAAGTGGGTCCCACCTAATTTTAATAAAAATCATTTTATTTTCTGAAACTTAGGTAATTCATAATAAATAGCCCTTTTATCATAAAAATACAAATTTTATGTCCATTCCACACGAAATTGAATTCTCTACAACTTTGTAGCTTTAAGTTTTTTCAAATTCTAAACAGAAAATATATGAAATCCACAAACGGATGATTTTCAACACCTCTTAAAATTCATAACAAATCATACGTTAATTTTTAACGATTCAAAATTTGTGGACATATACTCAACTTATATATGTATAACATGTCCAAATATCACAACGATCCAATGGTCGGATTAAAAGTATAACTCACGCAATAGAGCTTTAAGAACAACAATTTGATCTTTTAATACCTCCAATCTGACAAAATACTGATAAAATACCTCAACATTAATTCCTTCATTTATAACCACATAAATAAATCCATCATTTATATCCGCATCAAATAAATATTTTCTTATCATATAAATCAATAATTAATTATTCATAAATAATATTATAGAATCGCAACAATGACAACCAGGTAGTTCCCAGGAAAGAGGGGGCTTTCCGATAAGGATTTCTCCTTACTGGCGCGCAATTAGTTGACCAAACCTCTTCTTGATAGAACTTTCTAGACATTGTCAATAATGCTATCTAATAATATTATTCAAATAATATGAATTATTGATCTGATAATGAGAAATACTGTGCAAAGAAAATTATTGAAACAACAATAATATAAAATATCAACGCATCAATTATTGAATCAATAAAATAAAATATTGAATAAGAATTTCGTAATAATTATTGAGTAGTGCCTTCTTACGTAAGAATCAATAATTCAAAAATCTCTGCAATACCGCAGCTATCGCATGCAACTAGGCGACATCGTATTTTAACCACCAGGTATTCCAATAGTGTTAACGGTAACAATTACATCGTTATTTATAAAAACTCAAACCTGTCATTTTTTTCATTCGACAGTTATTCTGTTATGGGGCCCACAACTAGCTGCGCCGTCGTACGAATTTTCTCTGACAATAATGAGTATTTTATAGCCACTTGCTTATTTTAAAAAAATTTCATATCTCACCCTTAACTTTAACTTTTTATCAATTTAACCATTTACTGAATAACAATTATAAGAAAAATTAAATATTTTTATTTCATAAAATTTGGGGACTTACAGTCTACATTTCTCCCTTGTCCACTTGCCAGATTTCTAACTATTAGGGAGGACTGTAATTATAGATATGTTATCACTAACTATTTGGAATGACTGTACCTAACACTAACTATTACTATTTCTGCATGATATCTCTTTTCTATGTTTATTTGTTCTGACATGTTCTCCTGCAAGTTTCGTAAAGCATGTTTCACTACTAATTGACTTTGTAGGTTATTAACAATTATTTTGTTTTCCCCCTTTTTCTAATGACAAAGGAGGAGAAGAAAAATATAATATTAACAGCTATTTTATATTCTATACTGTTGAGATTAAAAAAAAATATTCCCACAAATTTTTTTTAAATTTATTTTATATGCATAAACTAAAGGGAAAAATTAAAATATAATAATATTTTAGCTCATTGTCATTGTAAAATCTCAAATTTTACGAATAAAGATTTATTTTTCTTGAAATATTTTTTTAAATATTATGGTGTGGATTTGAGATAATGTTATAGTTGTGGGTAGTATTTATAAATTTTGCAAAGTATGCAAGTTTTTGTATTATATTTGATTGGTCGGGGAATATTCGTTTTAGCAGGGAATATTCGTACAATGGCGCAATCATTGGTGGACCCCATAACGGAATTATTGTCGAATTGAGAAAAAGACAAAAATATTTTTATGAAAATAACGGCGGAAGTTTTAATTTTATTATCTTTGTTGAACTACTCAAGAGTAAAAGAAATACGATAATCGTGTGTTGGTTGCATAAGAGCAATACCAGTATTTGATTATTGAGGTTCATGTGAGAAGTCACTCGGTTTTGTTCAATTATTGCTTGATGAGTTCTTTGCATAATATCTCACGTTATTTGATTCAATTATTGTCGATTGTATATATATATATATATATATATATATATATATATATATATATATATATATAAGTTTTGTTTTATTAGTATTATTAATGTAATAAAATGTAAAAGCTTTTTATATAAAGCAGAATACTTTTATAAAGTTATTCATTTTATTAGGCTAATAGTAAAATCTTTTTATATAAAAAATGTAATACTTTTATAAAGTTATCTGCTTTTATTAGACAATAATTAGAATACATTATATTTTATTATGCATAGTGTTTTACATAAGGTCTACAAGGTGTTTGCATAGTAAAATCTTTTTATATAAAACAGAATACTTTTATAAAGTTATTCGTTTTATTAGATTATAAATAGAATATATTATATTTTATTGTAAACTAATCTGGACCGTCCGTTTAAAAATAAATCAATCTGGACCGTTCATGGATTGGTTACTATGCAGTCCATTCTCCTATAAATAGAAGCTCATTCCTTCATTATTTCTTACGAATTCACTAAAACTCTAGAGAGAGAAACTATAGAGAGTTCTTCTTCTATAATCTTGAGCGTATTTCTTTAGAGTTTAAGAAAGCTTTGAGCATAGTGCAAGTTTTCTTCGAGTATATCATCGCCCTACCAGTCGGAGTACTCTTCTTTCAAAGGTAAGGGATATTATTTCTTGTACTCGTAAGGGGTATTATTTCTTTCGTATTCATGAAGAGAACTTCTGTTATTCCATTCTTTATTATGATGTTGGAATAACCTGTTTATGCAAAGTACCGCATACATGGTGAAATTCTTCTGTTGTTCCATTCTTTATTATTATGTTGGAATAACCTGTC
The DNA here is from genome assembly GCA_020205615.1 of Panax quinquefolius. NCBI lineage: Eukaryota > Viridiplantae > Streptophyta > Magnoliopsida > Apiales > Araliaceae > Panax > Panax quinquefolius. The sequence goes on from CM035153.1 coordinate 47,258,390, forward strand.
TATGCGAAGTACCGCATGCATGGTGATTTCTGTTGTTATTTCATTCTTTATTATTCTATTGGAACATCCTGTCGGTGCGAATTTCGCCTGACCTAGTTCCGTTATTTATTATTCTATTGGAATAACCAGTCTATGCGAAGTACCGCATGCATGGTGATTTCTTTTGTTATTCCATTCTTTATTATACTCAGTTGATTAAAGTTTTGACTTCTATACTCCATGAAATTAGTGGAATATCCTTGATATTTGCACTTCATCTAGTATCTTTTCATGAAAATATTCTTCTGAGCATTCTTGAATTTTACTCTACAAAGAAGTATCATGTTGACAATTTGGACGTTATTAGTTCCTGGATAATTTAATTCTTGAACTTGTTTTATTGAATTCTTACATCATTGTCATCATCCTCATGTTTATATTTTGTTGAAAGTCATCTGTGGCCTGTAGTGCATAGATGGACTTGGTATGATTATGACCAGGATTATTCTAAGATAATCATGACCGTAATGTTACAAAATGATGTGGAAAAAGTCCTCATTGGCCCGTAGTGTGCATATATGGGCGCTTTTTGGTATGATTATGGCTATGGATTCTCTTCGCCAAGGGAGCAAAGATGAATTATTTTATGGCATGATCAGACTGATTGATGAAAACACGATTATCTTTGGCCCGTAGTGGCATGCATAATTCGTGGTCGTGATACTAAATAATATCCTCGGCACAGAGTGCGGGGATGATTTGATGATGTGGATTATTTATTAAGTCGAGTCTCAAAGAATAAAAGTGATGAAAAACTTTTTAAATCATAAAAGATAGTATATTTTATTCTCTACTTGACTCTTTTAATGGATTGCTTGTTCCGCTGCAGTTAAACTTGATGTCTATTGTATTTTATCAGTTTAACATTGTTGAAGACTAATGATAATTTATTCTGCATTATCTTAGTCATAATATTTCTTACTAGACTAGTTGAGCTCACCCTTTCCTTCACTGTTCTCTTCAGGAAATGAGAATATAGTTGGGACGAGTCGGGGAACGGATTGACAGTCCAGATGATAGCATTAGTAGTCCTCACTATTCTGTTAAATAGTGTGACAATAAATGTAATGAAAACTTATTTTGAGTGTGGATATTGTCTAGATGACAATATTTGTATTAAAACTCACAGCATATGTTTTGTCGTATTTTACACGACAGTTGTATAATTAAGTTTTTATTTGTATTTTGTACCATGTATTTGACGACTCAAGATGAGTGATGTATACCTATTTTGGGGGGCGTCATAGTTGGTATCAAAGCTTAGGGATATAATCCCTGGCTGAGATATGAGACAAGAACTAGGAGGGGAGAGACGGGGAATTCCTTCGCTAGTATGACCTACCTAAGTTTATTTGGTATTTAATTGGTTGGTCATAGTATAGGGATAATATGTGATATATTAATTAACCCTTGTTTTGTGGCAGTATTTAAAAATGACATCCGAGAATGTTGAGAATAACAATGGAGCACAGGAGATCGTTGAGTCTCCACATATCAATAATTAGGATAATGTGCATCAGAAAGGCGACAATCCTCAAGCAAATAACAACACTGACCAAATGATGAACGATTGAATATTCAGAGGCTTTATGAAATTCATGCAACAACAGGTAAGAGAGACTCCTTTCAAAATATAGGTGGAAATAATAGCAACCCACGGTCGGTCACCGCTAAGCAGTTCAAGGAGCTGGGACCACTGGAGTTTTTGGGAAAGCCAGAACCACTTAAGGCGGAGACGTGGTTAAAGCAGATCACCAAGATATTTGATGTCTTGGGATGCTCAGGGGAGCAAAAGGTTCCATTTTCCACCTTTATGTTACGTGAAGAGGCAGATTACTGGTGGGAATCTGTAAAATGTACCCAGACTGACGCACTCAAGATGTCTTGGGAGAAGTTCCAAGAGCTGTTCAATGACAAGTACTTTTTCGAAAGTATTCGTCACATGAAGGAGGTGGAGTTCATCAAGCTGGAGCAAAACAATATGACTGTGTCGCAGTACGAGGCTAAGTTTGCCGAGCTGTCTCAGTTTACATCCCATTTGGTCGATAATGAGTAGCGAATGATGCGAATGTTTCTAAGAGGTTTGAAACCCAATATACGTCAATACCTCATTTCTCACAAACTTTGTTTATATTCAGATGTTGTGAATAGGGCTCAGTTATTGGAGCGCGATAATGAGTCAGCACAACCAAAAGGCAATGACCAACAACACGATAATAATCGTACCGGTGGCAACGGTCATCGGAACAATGATAACCATCGTGGGGGAAATTATCATGCCAAGAATGGTAACCACTTCGGTGGTAATCATGGCCAAGATAATAGAAGTGGAAATTTTAAGAAGAGAATGTTCATTAATGATGGAAAGACAGCAGCACTAGTACCCATTTCAAAGGAAGAAGAACGACCACCGGTCGTATGTTTCAAATGCGGACAGGAGGGACACATCCGTCCAAACTGTACGCAGCAATCTAAAGCGTGTTTTAATTATGGAAGAGAAGGTCACGTAGCTCGATTTTGTCGTATTGTGAAGTCAAGTCCAGCTGGGATGGTGATGCCAAAGGATGTTCCAGACAAGCCAAAGCCGGTAGTTTAAGTGAGAGTGTTTATCGAGGAACCCGAACGAAGTTGTCATGGGTAAGTTAATCATAAACGCTTACGAAGTCTATACCTTATTAGATACCGGTTCTACCCATTCTTTTATCTCTCTTGCTTGCGTTCAACGTTTAAATTTGACTCCGGAGAGATTAGACTTTGATTTATCTGCTGAAACTTGGTTAGGAGAAACCATCATTACCTCCACTATTTATAAATCTTGTTGATTAAAATCGACACTTTCACGTTACCTGTCGATCTTATCTCTTTGAAAATAATTGCCTTTGATGTGATTTTTTTTTGAAATCGATTGGTTAACTACTCATCATGCTTTTCATAAGGTTGTTAGCTTTTATATTCCTACCCAACCTGTTATGCAAATTTAAGCAACCAAACCACTAAATTTAATCACTGTCATATCAACCCATAAGTAAAGAGCCCCGAGCCTTTATCTGGTAACTTCCTTGAGTGGAATGCACCGAAGCCAGACTTTCTATAGGCGACGTCGTGAATGATGATGGCAAGTTAATAGGTATCAATGTGACGTATTATCTAAGTCTTGGATGAGAGTCACAGTTTTGAATGATATATCTATTGTTAATAAATTTCTTGACGTATTCTTGAAAACTTCCTAGCCTACCCCAGAGCGTGAAATCTAATTTTGTATTGACCCCAATACAAAACCCCATTTCTAAAACCCTTAAATATTTCTTCAACTAAAACGAACGTAACATGTGCCAAAGACGTTGGCTCGAGCTGTTGAAGATTATGATCGTACCATTCAATACCATCGTGGAAAAGCGAACGTAGTAGCTGACGCGTTGAGTAGAATATCGTATGCGTTTACGAGTGCGAATATACAAACCCACATGAAAATAACGAATATACGAGTAGAATCGAATTTAATCGATAAAGTTAAAGCCGCTCAAGCTAAATACTCAGAGCTGATAAATGTGAAGAAGAAGGTTCAAGACGGCGTTATTCTAGAAGCAAGAATCGATGAAGAGAGGAAATCTCAACCCTCGATTTTATTGTCCCATTAGAAATCCTTGATCGAGTATGAACTGTGGCCTATAGACTCGTTTTACCGCCAAGTATGTCGCGTGCTCATAACGTTTTTCACGTATCGATGTTACGTAAATATGTGGACGAACCGAACAACATTATTGATTTAGATCCGGACGAGATAGCAAATAATTTAACGTATGATGATGTATCTGTTAAAATCCTGGAATATATTTTACGCTTAAAGGTTATACCTCAAGAGTTAGAATCTAACGAAGTGTCCTCATCTGTTCGGCGTATAAGGTACGTACATAAATTTCGAGGGCTAAATTTCCTAATGAGGGGAGATTGTAAATCCCAAATTTTACGAATAAAGATTTATTTTTCTCGAAATATTTTTTTGAATATTATGGTGTGGATTTGAGATAATGTTATAGTTGTGGGTAGTATTTATAAATTTTGCAAAGTATGCAAGTTGTTGTATTATATTCGATTGGTCGGGGAATATTTGTTTTAGCAGGGAATATTCGCATAACCACAAGAATCATTGTGGACCCCACAACGGAATTATTGTTTGATTGAGAAAATAACAAAAATATTTTTATAAAAATAACGGTAGAAGTTTTACCGCTAATCTTTGTTGAACTACTTTGAGTAGTAAAGTACAATGTATGCGTGGTTGCATAATAGCACACGGTATTGATTATTGAGGTTTACGTGAGAAGTCACTCGCTTTTGTTCAATTATTGCTTGATGAGTTGATGTATAGTATCTTCACGTTATTTGATTCAATTATTGTCGATTGTTATATATATATATATATATATATATATATATATATATAAATTTTATTTTATTAGTATTATTAATGTAATAAAATGTAAAAAAGCTTTTTATAAAAAATGTAATACTTTTATAAAGTTATTCGTTTTATTAGGCTAATAGTAAAAAATTTTTATATAAAATAGAATACTTTTATAAAGTTATCTATTTTATTAGACAATAATTAGAATATATTATATTTTATTATGCATAGTGTTTGCATAGTAAAATCTTTTTATATAAAACAGAATACTTTTATAAAGTTATTCATTTTATTAGATTATAAATAAAATATATTATATTTTATTGTAAACTAATCTGGACCGTCCATTTAAAAGTAAATCAATCTGGACCGTTCATGGATTGGTTACTATGCAGTCCATTCTCCTATAAATAGAAGCTCATTCCTTCATTATTTCTTACGAATTCACTAAAACTCTAGAGAGAGAAACTATAGAGTGTTCTTCTTCTATAATCTTGAGCGTATTTCTTTAGAGTTTAAGAAAGCTTTGAGCATAGTGCAAGTTTTCTTCGAGTATATCATCGCCCTACCAGTCGGAGTACTCTTCTTTCAAAGGTAAGGGATATTATTTCTTGTACTCGTAAGGGGTATTATTTCTTTCGTATTCATGAAGAGAACTTCAGTTATTCCATTCTTTATTATGATGTTGGAATAACTTTGCTTATGCAAAAGTACCGCATACATGGTGAAATTCTTACATTTGTTCCATTCTTTATTATTATGTTGAATAACTCGCCTCATGCTCTGCAATCTGCATGCATGGTGATTTCATTGTTATTTCATTCTTTATTATTCTATTGGAACATCCCGCTTGGTCTAATTTCGCTTTGACCTAGTTCCGTTATTTATTATTCTATTGAATAACCGGTCTGTCTGGCACCGCATTCATGGTGATTTCATTGTTATTCCATTCTTTATTATTCGCTTGGAATATCCCATGCATGCGTATTACGCTTTGACTTCGGTTCTCATTATTTATTATTTTGTTGGAATAACTTTGCCTATGCTAAGTAATTGCATGCATGGTGATTTCGTTGTTATTATATTCTTTATTATTCGTTGAATATCCCCGTGCCATCGTACATACGCTGACCGGTTCCGTTATTTATTATTCTATTAGAATAACTCCTATGTCGCAATCACCGCATGCATGGTGATTTCTTTTGTTATTCCATTCTTTATTATACTCGGTTGATTAAAGTTTTGACTTCTATACTCCATGAAATTAGTGGAATATCCTTGATATTTGCGCTTCATCCAAAGATCTTTTCATGGAAATATTCTTCCGAGCATTCTTGAATTTTACTCTACAAAGAAGTATCATATTGACAATTTGGACGTTATTAGTTCTGAATAATTTAATTCTTGAACTTGTTTTATTGAATTCTTATATCATTGTCATCATCCTCATGTTTATATTTTGTTGAAAGTCATATGTGGCTCAGTAGTGCATATATGGACTTGGTATGATTATGACATGAGGATTATTCTAATAATAATCATGACCGTAATGTTACAAATGATGTGAAAAAAGTCCTCATTGGCCCATAGTGCATTGATGGACAGTTTTTTGTATTATTATGGCTATGGATTCTCTTCGGCCAAGGGAGCAAAGATGAAGTGTTTTATGCCATGATCAGGAACGTTGATGAAAACACGATTATCTTTGGCCCGTAGTGCATGGATAATTCGTGGTCGTGATACTAAATAATATCCTTGGCCTGTAGTGCAGGGATGATTTGATGATGTGGATTATTTATTGTCGAGAGTCAATGATAAAAAAGTGATGAAAAACTTTTTAAATCATAAAAGATAGTAGATTTTATTCTCTACTTGACTTTTTAATGGATTGCTTGTTCACCGCAGCTAAAACTTGATGTCTATCAGATTTTATCGCTTTAACATTGTTGAAGACTAATGATAATTTATTCTGCATTATCTTAGTCATAATATTTCTTACTGGGCTAGTTGAGCTCACCATTTCCTTCACTGTTCTCTTCAGGAAATGAGAATATAGCTGGGACGAGTCGGCGAATGGATTGACAGTCCAGATGATAGCATTAGTAGTCCTCACTATTCTGTTAAATAGTGTGACAATAAATGTAATGAAGACTTATTTTGAATGTGGATATTGTCTAGATGACAATATTTGTATTAAAACTCACAACATATGTTTTGTCGTATTTTACACGACAGTTGTATTATTAAGTTTTTATTTGTATTTTTATACCATGTATTTGGCGACTCAAAATGAGTGATGTATACCTATTTTTGGGGACGTCACAGTCATCATCAATAAGAGGGAGATTGATGTCTCCAAACCGATTAATATATTTTGATGATAACAAACTTTTGTAAATAGAATTAATTAAATGAGTAGAATCCTCTTCATAGGATTTTATATAATTGATTTCAATATTCTACCTTTATAACCAAAAATACTTATCATCCTAAAAGAATTTACTATTTTTTGATCTTGATAATTTAAATATCAAGTTTTAATTTAATTAATTCATATATTAACATTTCTTAAGTCAAGGAGATTCCCATTTCTTTTAAATGATTTTCTAAAAATAATTCTTTGGGCAAAAAGAAAAAAAATCTAAAATCATATATAATTATATGTATATTCTTGTATATATATAGTGCATATGTTTGTGCAAGTGTATGTAAAACCGAGTGTGTAAGTGCATGTGAACGTATGTGTGTGTGTGTGTGTGTTGTGAAGGTACTAAGGCTTAAAGCCTTTTTCAAATGTTTGATACATGCATGTGCTGACTCATAAGTTGGAGGCTTAGGTTTTGTGCTAAAACACGGTTAGAAAATTTGAAAAATAACTTGAGCTAAAATTGTTTGCTCAATCCGTGTACTCAGTTTTCAATCCGAACCTCCCAATTTTCATCCATACAATCCGAACCATTGTTTTTAAATCAAATTTTCAAAAATTACCTTTTTGCCCTTCACTTCAAAACTCTATAAATAAGAAGTCTTTTCTTCATTCTAAACTTACCAATTTGCAAAAGTAAAGAAAAGTTATATCTCCTTGCCTACATTTTCTCTCTGAAGAAGTTTTATGTCTATCTTCTATTTCAAAGTAATAATCTTTAGAAGAAGATAGAATTGGTCAAAGAAGTTGAGATACATTATTGAATTGTTATATTTATATTATCTCATACTTCCTTTTATATAGATATACAAAGATAAACTGTTATACACACACACATATATATATATATATATATATATATATATATATATATATATATATATATAACCGATCGGATGAGAGGCTTTACTTACTTTTTGTTAAAATCTAACTTTTTTTTTTTTGCTTTTTTTTAAAACAACTAAATTTTTTTTTTAATATTTTATGGAACTAGAATTTTTCATAATACAATGTTTTGGGCGTGATTTGGATACTTATACCAAAAAATATATATACAATCTGCATGCATTATATACAGCACTGCTTTTGTTATAATGATCCAAATCACATCCAAAACATCAGATTATGAAAAATTTCAGTTCCATAAAATATTAAACTTTTTTTTAGTTGTTTTAAAAAAAAACCAAAAAAAAAAAGTTCTCATTTTAACAAAGTAAGGGAGCCCTTACAGGAATCGGGCCCTATATATATATATATATATATATATATATATATATATATATTTCATCTATCAAATATCATATAAAAAGTCAGTACTTAGATACCGATATAATCTGGAAGTTATTTCTCTGAAATTCTCTGAACGGTCTTTAAAATCCTAAGTGGCCTTTTATTGTATAGATAAATTATATAAGTATTGAAAAATATTTATATAATTATCATATTATGAAACGAACAATTAGATAAATACTTAGATAGAGATATAATTCAGAAGTTTTTTCACTAAAATTCTCTGAACAGTTTTTAAAATCCTAAATGGCCAAATTTTCACAACGTAGATATATATATATATATATATATATATATATATATATATATATAATGATCCATAGCAAGTATTTGCTATAGATGAAAAATGGGCAAATAGCATCATAACCCTCCATTGCAATAATCAAGGGTGGAGATTAAAAAGGGTTATGCGTCGTCCGCTAGTTCAACTAGCGGACGATGGAAAAGAATTTTTAAGACCAAGTTGCCCTCCTCAAATCCTCCAGTTGAACTAACGGATGTCTAATATCAGATCTCGCACCATATTATTTGGTAAGATATTATACCACTGTACCACTCAATATTCATCCCGTACCAATCAATATTCATCCCATATTATTTGGTTGGCAATCTATATTATACGATATATCTATCCACTAGTTAAACTAGCGGAAGAAGAAGAAAAAACAGAAAATGAAATAGAGAATAGAAAAAAGGAAATAATAGAGAATAGAAAATAGAAAATAGAAAATAGAAAATCTTTCAAGTCACAGAGAACTCTATAGGAAATAATTCAAGTCGCAGATAATATGTTGATTATATCACGTTCTATTAACCTAATGTTTTGATGATGACTTGTTCATTGGTACTAAATTCTTTATTGTGAATTTCAGGAAATTGTTTCAAGAATTATTTGATGGATTATTCAAGAAGATTGAAGAATTTTGAGTCTTAAGAAAAATATGTAAGGTCATTGCAAATATTTAATTTTTCAATTCAAGGCTCTAGGACATTTTATGTGTGCATTAAATTATGATTTAATATTTTGTGCATGTCTATTATATCTTATTCATTTCTAACTGTTTTTAAGTGGTCTGATTTTATTAGCATGCATGTATAATAGTTTTGTCTGTATTAATTCTCCATGTGTATTGATATTTGTGTAACATATATCTTGATAAAATAAAAAGACAGTATGGCGGTAGAGTTTTAATAGATTAAATGAGTGCAAGCCTTGGAAATATGCAATCATGATTATCCTTGAATAGTTGGAATTTGTTACGTTATTATCATAATAACAGTTGGCGGCAGACTTTATGGGAATTAGTCTTGAATTACTCTTTGTATCTGACTTAGACTCAATTTTGGATTATTATTGAAAGAGTCCAACACATATTTGTAACTACCAAAGATAATTGGTTTTGTCATTCCTTAGCCATTAACAGATATATTTTTGAAACGTTATTTATTTGTTGGCAACAAAAATATTTTCTCAACGAAACTGTGTTGTATAACAACGGTAATATATTTTTTCTGGGCTATAAAAAGAAGTACTGATATCAGTGAAAAATTACATCACTTGAATTAATTATTGCACTTACATACTTGAGAAGTTATTTCATTATTTTCGGTGCAATATTTCCATCTGTTGTGCTTTTATACTCAGATTAATAATCAGCAATTTTCGTGGGCATAATATTGGTGATATCTTTTACTCTTTCTATTTGATCATTGCATTCATTAGTTGAGTCTTGCATTGTTAAATTATTTATTTGCTTTGATCATTAGACCTCTATTATTGTAATCTTAATTTTTTAGACTAAGTGTTGTCTAAGAGAATTTAATCCAGGTGGATTAAGGTTTGTTTACAAACAGGTTCAAGGAGGCATAGGTGCTTAAGGGGTGCATTGGTGCACAAGGAGCAAGAGTGCTCAAGTGAATTATTGTAATTTAGTTTTATAGAATCTGATTTGTAACAAGAGTCTTTTAAAGAAATAAAAGTGAGTCTCCAATACTAGTTGGTATTCGACGTGGAGTAGGCTATTATTATAGAGGGTAATAGTTGAACCACGTAAAAATCTTGGTGTTATTTTTATTGCCTACTTTAATTTATTTTCATTCCAGATAATCAACTTTGATTAATTTAATTATTTGATTCATCGAAAGAAATTTTGTTATTAACATTTATAAAATCACCAAGATATTTTCTTAAACAAAAAAAATTAATTCAGTAGACTATATTCATTCAGCAAGCTGCATTCATCAATATAGTAGGCTATATTCAATAATTTGGTATCAGAGCTTGGCTCTACTTACTTGGTCTTAAAGGTGACTTGTAGGGAAAGATTCTGACATGGCACAGTTCAGAAACAACAATCAAGAAGGTCAATCAACCAATAGACCTCCACTGCTGCATGGAACAGAAAACTACAACTTCTGGAAATTCCAAATGAGGATCTACCTTAAAAGAGATCCTTGGGAATGGTGGGTTGTGGAGAATGGACCAGTTATTCCAAGGAAAGATGATGGTACTCCAAAGACTTTGCTAGAGATGGATTCAACTGAAACCTTCATGGTCTCCTATGACTCAAGGGCTATGAATACTCTACTAAGCGGCATGGTGCAGTCCGAGATTGACAAAGTATCCTCATGCAACACAGCTAAGAAAATTTGGGATACTCTAGTGGTGAGTCATGAAGGAACATCAAAAGTTCAAGAAGTTAAACTAAGCATGCTCATACATGATTATGAAATGTTCAAACTCAAGAAAGATGAAACTATAAAGATGGCTCAAGCAAGGTTCCTTGTTCTTCTGAACTCCTTAAAGCTACTGGACAAATATATTCCACAAAGTGAGATTAATCATAAGTTACTTCGGGTTATGCCCAAGAGGTTTGCGTCTAAAATTACTACTCTTCAAGATTCCTCTACTATATCTACTATGGACACACTAACCTTTTTGGTGAACTTGAGGAATATGAACATCAGTTAAAGAGGTATGACGATGAGGAGGAAACTCCTCGTAGAAAGGTTCTAGCTCTTAATGCAGGAAATGAAGAAGAGCTTGATGATGACTCTGACGAAGAGATAGCTATGATGTCAAGGAGGCTCAAAGGACTTCTACAAAGGAAGAATAAACGAAAGAATATCTTCAACTCAAATAAAGGCAAAGGAAAGCAAACTGAAGAGACGTGTTTTGAATGTGGACGACCAGGGCACTTCAAGAAGGACTGTTTTCAACTTAAGAATAAAGGAAAAATAGGCTTCAAGGATAATAATAGAAATAAGGTACTGGTCACTTGGAGTGATGAAGAAGAATCTGAATTTGAGGTCGACGCCAAGGATGAGATAGCTCAAGTATGCTTCATGGGAATAGAAGGTGAATTAAACGAGGTATCTGATTTTGATTTTAATTCCTTGAAACAAGAAAATGCTAAATTAAAAGAAAAGAATGCATATTTGAAAGACTTAGTAAATACATTAATGGGTGAAGTAGACTCTTTAATCGATGAAAAGAAAGATATTGAAAAGGAATCTACTTGTAAAGAAGAAAAGGTTTTGCTTGCTAAAATTGATTATTTAGATAATTATAACAAAATACTTTTTAATAAGGTAAATTTTTTGAATAATGAAATCCATAAATTAACTAATGAACTGAAAATGAGAGATGTATGTATTGATGCATTTAGTGATGAATCACCTATTAAAATATTTCCTAATTACGAACTTAAAAAAGAAATAGATTCACTAAAATCATCTCTTGCTAAATTCGTTCAAGGTGAAGAAAATTTAAATATCATATTAGGTTAAACAAAGACCTAGTTTTGAAAGACAAAGAATTGGTTATGATCCTATGCATAAAAAGGGTAATATAAAAATGTTAAAATCAAAATCACGGTTTAAGTTAAATTATTGTTCTCCTTTCACAACATGTAAAAACTGTGGTATTAAAGGTCACTTGGACATAAATTGCTTTAAGAAAAATAAGATTAAAAAGGTATGAGTTAAAGAGAATGATTTACTTGCAACTAACATTAAAGGACCCAAAAAGATGTGGGTACCAAAAGGATGAATTATCTTTTCTTGACAGGTATGTCTCAAAGCAAGGGTTCCATCTCAAAAGTGGATTCTTGATAGTGGATGCTCACGTCACATGACTGGTGACAAAACAAAGTTCGTGGAGCTAAAAATAAAGAAAAAAATTGGTACAGTTACATTTGGAGATAATCGAAAAAGGTAAATATTGATAATGTACACCTTGTTGATGGACTTGAATTTAATCTTATTAGTATCAGTCAATTAATGGATAATGGTCACCGAGTCAGTTTTGATAAAGAAAAATGCACTATTTCTCATGGTACTAACAATGTTACTCTAGTTGCACAAAGAGAAGGAAATATATATACTATTGATTTTGAGCAACAGGATGAAGAATTATGTCTTGCATCTGTACGAGATGAAGCTAAGTTATGGCACAAAAGGATGGGACATGTTCACATGGATTTAATCAAGAAATTGTCTTCTAAAAACCTCGTCAAAGGATTGCCAAAGATAAAGTTCGAAAGGAAAGGAGTATGTGTTCCTTGCCAACTTGGAAAACAAGTAAGAACATCATTTAGTGCAAAGAATATGGTATCAACTTCCTCACCTTTACAATTACTTCATCTTGATTTATTTTGCCCAGAAAGGCATGCTAGTATTAATGGTAAATTTTATGCATTTGTAATAGTTGATGATTTTTCTAGATATACATGGGTATTATTTTTAAGAACTAAAGATGAAGCATTTAAAGAGTTTGAGAAATTGATAAAAAATTTAGAGACTAAGTATAGTCTCAAACTTATAAAAATTCGAAGTGATCATGGTACCAAATTTCAAAAGGACTTTATCATATTTTGTGATCAAAAAGGTATAAGCCATGAGTTTTCAGCTCCTAGAACTCCTCAACAAAATGGAGTAGTTGAAAGGAAGAATAGAACATTACAAGAAACTGCTAGAACATTGTTGCAAGAGAGTAAGCTCCCAAAGAAATTTTGGGCCGAGGCGGTAAGCACTTCATGTTATGTTTTAAATAAAGTACTCATTCGTCCAATTATTTTAAAAACACCTTATGAATTGTTAAATAATAAAATTCCTAATATAATTTATTTCAAAGTTTTTGGATCTAAATGCTTTATTCTTAATACTAGTGATAATTTGAGAAAATATGATGCTAAATCCTATGAAAGTATTTTCATTGGTTATTCACATAACAGCAAGGCATATCGTGTATTTAATATTTACAAGTTATGTGTTAAAGAATCAATTCATATAACTTTTAATGAGACTAACAATGATCTTCCAAAAGAAAGAGAAGAGGATGAAGGAAATTTGGAGATTTTCACAAATTCAAGAAATCAAGAGAACCATTCAAAGAGAATCAATGGACAAATTCAACAGTCATTTGAATTGAGCAAAGATGCATGAAAATGAACAAGAAGCAACACAAGATCTTGAAGAAAATTTTCCTCAACAAGAAGAGGTAATTCACGATATTCAAATGCCAAAGACAGCAAGATATCTCAGGGATCATCCACCGGTAAACATCATCGGAGATATAAACAAAGGAGTTACAACGTGGAGAAGCCTGCAAAATCAATGTGCGTTCTCTGTATTTTTATCACAAGTTGAGCCAAAGAATACTAAAGAAGCTATACTTGATGAAAATTGGCTAATGGCAATGCAAGAGGAACTTCAACAATTTGAACGATGTCAAGTTTGGGAATTAATGCCTATTCCTAAAGATAGTTCTGTCATTGGAACAAAATGGGTGTTTAAAAACAAGCTTGATGGGCATGGAACAATCACTCACAACAAAGAAATGCTAGTGGCTCAAGGTTACAATCAACAAGAAGGGATCGACTACGAAGAAATTTATGCTCCAGTTGCAAGACTAGAGTCTATTCGAATCTTGTTAGCATTTGCTTGTTACAAGAAATTCAAGCTTTATCAAATGGATGTAAAGAGTGCGTTTCTTAATGGATACATCAATGAAGAAGTTTATGTCAAACAGCCTCCTGGATTCGAACATGAGAAATATCCAAATCATGTTTTTAAGCTAAAGAAAGCTCTCTATGGTCTCAAACAAGCTCCAAGGGCTTGGTACGAGAGGTTGAGTAAGTATCTTATTTCAAGTGGTTTTACTAGAGGTAAAATAGAATCTACATTATTTATTAAACATGAAAAACAAGAAATAATCATTGTTCAAATATATGTAGATGATATAATATTTGGTGCTACTAATGATTTTCTTTGTGAGTGATTTTCAAAGTGTATGCATAAGGAATTTGATATAAGCTTAATGGGAGAGCTAAATTACTTTTTGGGACTTCAAATCAAGCAAACAAAGGAAGGGATCTATATTCATCAAACCAAGTACACAAAAGAGCTACTTAAAAGATTTGATTTTGAAGGAACCAACCCTAAGGCTACACCAATGAGTACATCAATAAAGCTCACATCAGATGATAAAGGTATAGATGTAGAGGTAACTAAATATTGAGGTATGATTGGCTCTTTATTATATCTAACTGCATCTAGACCTGATATAATGTATAGTGTATGTCTTTGTGCTTGATTTCAAACAAAATCCAAAGAATCCCACTTACAAGCAGTTAAAAGAATTTTTAAATATTTAAGTGGTACTATAAATTTAAGGTTATTTTATCTAATAAGTAATCATTTTGAACTAATGGGTTATTCAGATGCTGACTATGCAGGGTTTTAAATTGATAGAAAAAGTACAAGTGGTGCTTGTACATTTTTGGGACAAAGTCTTGTTTCATGGCATAGTAAAAAGCAAACTTCAGTTGCTTTATCAACTACTGAGGGTGAATATTTAGCTGTAGGGAGTTGTTGCTCTCAAATATTATGGATGAAACAAACTCTATGTAATTTTGATATAATATGCAATAATGTGCCTATATATTGCGATAATTCTAGTGCTATTGACATATCAAAGAATCCTGTTTTGCATTCACGTACAAAATATATAGAGGTAAGGCATCATTTTTTAAGCGATAATGTTTCAAAAGGGTTAGTTAAATTGATTTTATTCCTACAGAAAAACAATTAGCTAATATTTTCGCTAAACCCTTGAGTGAGGAAAGATTTTGTATGCTAAGGAGAGAACTTGGAATGTGCATGGTATAATTGTGATTTACGTACTTAAAATTTTATGACATGCAGATTATATTTTATGCATATATGTATCATTTATTTTCTGCATGATATCTGATAAAATATATCTGTTTGTTATTCCTTATTTGTTTAAACTATATTTTAGATACACGGTTCTATTAATGATCAATGTCTATCGCCGGATATTAATTAATTGGGAAACGTAAAGATTTCTACCTTAAAATACGGAACAGTAGCCGAACAGATTTTCAAAATTGAAAAGATGCACGTCTTTCGATGACAGACTCTTGATTTTGTTTATCTTTATATCTTCAGCCTTCTTCTTAAATCAGATATTACACTTCCATCATTTACCAAAAACCCTTTGTTTCACTTTCACAAATCTGTAACACCGTGAAAACCAGAGCTAGCAAGCGATCGTCTGGTAAATCCAACGACGAAGGATCTTCATTGAAGAACGTTACTGGAACAAAAATGAAATCCAAGCGAGTGCAAAAGAACTCTTCTGTGCATGTGTTGTCTGATGCCACAGTATTATCCGACGATTCGGATTCAAGTTTTTCTTTCTTGAAGGCTATAGAAGCAGAACCATCTTAACGGAGCAAGTTAAAGCAGCCAGTGTATGAAGAACATCTCTCTTAACAGCCAAAATCTCATTCAAATCTGGTAAATCCATTTTCATCTTCCCTTGATATGCAAGAAAATTTCTTCAGAGGATATAGTTTTGAAACTCGTTTTAAAACTTCAATTGCTACAAAGCAATTTGTTTATGAAAAATCTCTGGATCTATTTTATTTCAAACACTCTGTTATGGAAAAACTATTCACTGATTGCGAAATATCCCCTATGCTGCTTCCTCCTACTATTGCTTATCCTAGATTAGTCCAACAGTTTTACACTAATCTTGAATGCAATGGGGATTGTTTTACAACATATGTTAAGGGAAAGTCATTATTTTTCACTAGTATTGATTTTGGTAACATTCTTGGTATATCTTCTGCTGGACCTTGTCCTTTTACTCTTAAAGGTGCTGCTAATATTCCTTTTCCTCCATTGGAACAGCTTCATACTGTTATGAATGATTATTCTCTTACAACTCTATTTCTTCCAAAAATTGTGAATGTGTGTCCCTCTTTGCTGTGTGTTTACATAAGTTGGTTAGGTATAATTTATTTCCACGACTTAGTGGTGGAGCAGATTTTACCTATCAAGATTTAGTGGTTGTGGCTATGATTCTTAAGAGAAAACCTTTCAATCTTTCTCAAATGATGTTGTCTCATATGCTAAGTTACATTCGTCAAACCAAAAAGTGTCTTACTTATAACAAGTTTTTAACAAAACTCTTCCAACATTTCAAAATATCTTTTGATGATGAAATTTCTGTCAAAAGTAATGAGCTTATCGATACTGCTAATCTGACAAAATCTCATATTACTTTTCATGCTGGTGAGTTTGTTCGTCTTCTCCCTGATCCTCCTCCTATTTTTCCTAATCAAGACTCATCTTCATCCTCTTTGCCAAATTCTCATGGGCCTGACATTATGAATGTTCTAAATGAGATTCTGCAAAATCAAAATTCTATGAAAGCTGATTTGGTCGAAATAAGAAATCGACTTGTGATTCTTGAGAAAGGAAAACTACCGATGGATGCTCCATAAATTAATAAGCTGTATCATCGTGTTGAAGATGAATTCATTGATCTTCAGGCAGGTTTTGAGATTCAAACACTGGCAATGGTTGAAGCACTTCAAAAAAAATTAATAGGAACACCTGTCAATTGAGTCAAGAGGTTAAGTTTATTAGTTATCAACTCGGGGAACTTGTAGATTTCATGGCAACTGATAAGTGGATTTTATATACACTTATCCGGTATCTTTTACTTGAATTAGTTGCTTATATTTATGTGTCTTAGTTACTTTTCATGCATTTTGTGTTCATTTTGTAGGTTATACGTTTGGGAGCGGTGTGAGCGACTATTGGTAAGGAAAAGCAAAGAAAACACAAAGAAAAGCAAACCGGACATCATTTGGGCTTTCATGTTTACTTCATGTTCTTGGTTTGGAACTTAGCTTACATTGAAGAGCATCGTCTTAGCTTTCTGGAACATTTTGAATCATTCCAATCGGAGTTCGGATGCAAGAGTTATGATCGTTGTACCAACGAACGTCGAACGTCATGGTTTTGAGTGGTCATTTGCATAGCAGTCACTTACAGCTCAATTTCCGCCTTCATCCGTCCAGAATTTCTCAATCCTCAAAGAATAAAAGGTGTAGATATCGTCGATATCTTCGATTTGATAGGTGGCAAACCCCGTAACTCCTCCCGGATCAAACGTTATGGCCGTTTTACCAGAGGATGTCGGAGCAGAAAATGTCAGAACATGGGGCAGCGCCGGGGCGCCCAAAATAGGCCTAAGCCCAGCGCCAGGGGGCTGGGGAGTAGTGTCTGAGCATCGTGCCCAGCGCTGGGGCACTGGGAAAAGAGGTTGGTGCGGCCTGGACATGTTTTGGGCGAATTTTGACACATTTTTGACTCCAAATTGGATTGGGTTTGTTCCTAAACTAAAAATTAGACTTGTAACCTATAAATACATGATGTAAGGCATAAAATAAGAGGGAGATTACATAGATTAGACTAAATTAAACACTCCATTAAATTAGAATATAAACCCTAGTTCTTAATTAGCCATTGAAGATTGAGCAACTTAGAGACCATTGAAGATTCAAAGCAAGAGCAAGAGGGGACCATCAGATTTGCTGACAACAGATTCTATTCTCTTCTCTTATCATACTTTTATCTTTTAATGTCTATTCAATTGTGGATTCTTGATTTTAATTCATTAATTATGAACTAACTCTTTCATTAAGATTTCAATTGAACTTTTTATGATTATAAATTGATTATTTGATTTATTCCAATTATTTATGTTGAAGTGAATTGTTCATCTTGCTTTGAGCTTATTGATTAATTATCTGATCAATAATTACCTTGTTACTCTAGAAGGAATTGAGAGAGGAATTCTAGGGTTAGAACTGGGCATGGTGACATGTGACTTAGTTATTTGCACAGTGAATAAGTAGGTTTGTGAATAGAATGAGAATATCTATTTGCCGCATGTAACACATAAAGAATTGGGATTGTAGTGAGTTTAATTCAATTGTTTTGCATAGAGATATAGCAAAATTAATCTGGGTTAAATAGAAGGCAAATGATCACTTGAGAAAGGGCTTTTGGCATTTGAGAATTCCTGTTAACAATTCAGTAGACATAATAATTGGGATAATTGGATAATTGGTTTATAGTTCATAATTGGAGATATTGGAGTCTTAATCTTTATTTATCTGAATCCATTCGTTAAAGTCTTAGTTTTAATTGATTAATTTAGTTTTCTTAATTAGAAAAATCACAATTTGCGATTGTTTAAATAAAATTAATTTGGTTAAGAGTTAGTAATTGGTAATTTTTATTAAATAATTTCTCGTGGGAACGATACTCTACTTTCACTTTATTACTTGTTGACCGTGTATACTTGCACGTATTCATTGATTGCGAAATCAATCAACAAGTTTTTAGGCCATGATTTCTTAGGGAATTAGTTTAATATTTTTTTACCAATATTAATTTCAATCAAATTAGTTTTCATTAAACATTTTTATTTTTTATTTTTAATTCTCTTCTTATATTTCTCTCATTTTAGGTACCATGGATGACTTTGAGTATCAATGGCCATACACGAACGTGACTCAACCAAGGGGAATGGAGATTGACAGACTCGCGACACTTTCCGCAATGTCAGCACAAATTAAAGAACTTTCGAGGAAGTTGGACGTTATCGCATCCCAACAGAGTCGAAGGATGGCAGTTATATGTGACTATTGTGCTAGCAATCACCCGAGTAATCAATGCACCATCAATCTTGGGCCGGTACAGTATGGTGGTAACTACCTCAATCAGTATGCATATGATAATTATGAACAAGTTTGGGGGTATCACCCGGATTCTTCATGGAGCTACAACTATCAAGACCAATACTCTACTCCAAATCCAACATACACGCTGGAAATTCTCATCTCAACCTCTATTAAAAGAAGAAAATTCAAGGTTGGAGGAATTGTGGTCCAAGTTCGAGGAGAGAGGGATTAATCAAACGGGTCAATTCTAAAACTTGCGGATCCAGATAGAGCAAATGACCAAAGTCATAAACAACCTTCCTCCAAACACTTGGCTTTATGACATGGATGAGCGAAATTGATGAAGTGCAGAGCCAAATCTACAACCTTGGATGAGACACGAGATGTTGAAAAGAGGAGACAAGTGGGGATAATGAAAATAAGGTCGGTGAAGAACTAACTATGATTACCAACGAGGAGGAGCCGATGTTATTAGTGCCCCAAGTTCCTTCTCTCCGCCAAAGTTCAAGAATCAGATTAGATTTGCAAAACCTTGTCCATTGAGGTAGTCATGTCGCTCGTGAATACTCCTTGTGACGTAAAAGCGAGTACAACTTTAAGCCATGGTTCAATGAGTTGGAGAAGATAGAAGAAGAGATTTAATGTCGACAAGCCTCAATGCGAGAATCTATTCGATTCGACCTGATGGAAAAACACCTAGATGTTGGACGTTCTTTAATGTGATCTTATCTAAACAAAGCATGCTAGGTGACTTTAATATAATGGCTATCGTAGTAAATGGGAACCTACCAAAAGCTATATTATTTCGATGGATGGAGGTTCCTCGACTTTTTCAAGAGGAATTGGATAGCATTGACGAACTGCACAAAGTCAGTTTGAAAGACTATAAATCAATACCATCGGGAGGCAACCCGGGAATTTTATATTTATATGCTTTACTAGTTTATTTAGTAGATAGGAATTAATTTGCTTAGTAAGTTCTCTTATAATCTAATACATGTTGTCTCTCTTCATTGCAGGTATTGGAGGTTCAATGGATAGGAAAATGATCGTCGCTACCATCGCCATACCACCAGACCTCACGCTTAGTCGATTACAGGGAAGTTCTCTTCTACTTATCGCTATATTCTTACAATGAGGACATTGTAATTGCTAAGTTTGGGGGAGTTTAGTTTATTTCGTTATTGCATGTTTAGTTTCATGCTTATGTTATGTTATTTTGCATATGTTGTTAATATAGTTTAAGTTCATTATTAAAAAAAATCAAAATTTCAAAAATAATAATTAGTTACTATGTTCATTTTGCATAAGTCCAGCGGTTTGTTATAGTTAAGTTTATTTTTGGCCAATGATGAGATTGGAATTGGGTAGACAAGTATAATACTGACTATTAGAGCTTTGATGTGATTTCTTGTTATGAATTGAATCTTTTTCTGTTTGAAACTAGTATAATAATGATAGCACAGTAAAAACAACTTGTTGATTGATTGAGTTTAAATTGATACATATTGGGACTCTAAAGGAAAATGCTAGTTTGAATGAAAGAATGACAAGAATAAGTAGTGATGACTAAAGTTAGACAAGAACCTAAGTTTGGAGGAATATTTGGGGTATATAAGCTATATAAAAAAAAGAAAAAAAAAAGAAGAAAGAAAAAAAAGATAACAAAGAAAAAGAAAAAAAAAAGGTATAAATAAACATCGTGCCATGCTTGTCTAGTTTTGTGGCCTTTGTTACTTGAGTAAGTAAGCCCGAGGGGATTGTCTTTACACCTAGCGCCCTAAGGTCTTAATGGTGCTGGAGTCGTTGGTGGTGAAAGCTCGTTAAGGTAGCATTGAAAAGCCTAAGGAATAAGACATTGCATAGCTATGTGTATATAAAAAAGAGAATAAAACGGGAAAAAAGAGCAAAAAGCCCCCGTAGATGAAAATAGAGCATAAGTATCCCATGTTGACCCTCGATATTAGTAATTGTTTGATTTTAGTTGGATCTAGCTTGTTTTTGGATTTCTTGAGTTTACACTGTATGATGCCTTCGAATAGACTTGTTATGTGTTAGATTTGATTTTATATCAGTTAGCATGGTTGTTGAGCACACACACACACTATACCAGTAATAACAGTTTAAGACTTGATGATTGACTAGGAAATTGTTGATTGGTTTTGATATGAAGTATTGTCGTGTTTGCTTAATTGCTCTAAGGCCGAGTGAATAGATTTGATTCTATCAAATACTCTTTGGATTAAATGAGGCATATAGATTAGTTGCATTTCATTGCATTGCATTGCATTATGTTGTGTTGCTAGGGGACAAGCAACAGTTTAAGTTTGGGGGTATTTGATAAGTGGATTTTATATACACTTATCCGTTATCTTTTACTTGAATTAGTTGCTTATATTTATGTGTCTTAGTTACTTTTTATGCATTTTGTGTTCATTTTGTAGGTTATACGTTTGGGAGCGGTGTGAGCGACTATTGGTAAGGAAAAGCAAAGAAAACGCAAAGAAAAGCAAACCGGACATCATTTGAGCTTTCATGTTTACTTCATGTTCTTGGTTTGGAACTTAGCTTACATTTAAGATCATCATCTTAGCTTTTCGGAACATTTTGAATCATTCCAATTGGAGTTCGGATGCAAGAGTTATGATCGTTGTACCAACGGACGTCGAACGTCATGGTTTTGAGTGGTCATTTGCATAGCAGTCACTTCCAGCTCAATTTCCACCTTCATCCACCCAGAATTTCTCAATCCTCAAAGAATGAAAGTTTTAGATCTCGTCGATATCTTCGATTTGATAGGTGGAAGGCCCCATAACTCCTCCCGGATCAAACGTTATGGCCATTTTATCAGAGGACGTCGGAGCAGAAAATGTCAGAACATGGGGCAGCGCCGGGGCGCCCAAAATAGGCATATGCCCAGCGCCGGGGGGCTGGGGAGCAGTGTCTGAGCGTCGTGCCCAGCGCTGGGGCGCTGGGGGAAGAGGTTGGTGCGGCCTGGACGCGTTTTGGGCGAATTTTAACACCTTTTTGACTCCAAATTGGATTGGGTTTGTTCCTAAACTAAAAATTGGACTTGTAACCTATAAATACATGATGTAAGGCATAAAATAAGATGGAGATTACATAGATTAGACTAGATTAAACATTCCATTAAATTAGAATATAAACTCTAGTTCTTAATTAGCCATTGAAAATTGAAGCAACTTGGAGACCATTGAAGATTCAAAGTAAGAGCAAGAGGGGAGCATCAGATTTGCTGACAACAGATTCTATTCTCTTCTCTTATCATACTTTTATCTTTTAATGTCTATTCAATTGTGGATTCTTGATTTTAATTCATTATCTATGAACTAACTCTTTCATTAAGATTTCAATTGAACTTTTTATGATTATGAATTGATTATTTGATTTATTCCAATTATTTATGTTGAAGTGAATTGTTCATCTTGCTTTGAGCTTATTGATTAATTATCTGACCAATAATTACCTTGTTACTCTAGAAGGAATTGAGAGAGGAATTCTAGGGTTAGAACTGGGCATGGTGACATGTGACTTAGTTATTTGCACAGTGAATAAGTAGGTCTGTGAATAGAATGAGAATATCTATTTGCCGCATGTAATACATAAGGAATTGGGATTGTAGCGAGTTTAATTCAATTGTTTTGCATAGAGATATAGCAAAATTAATCTGGGTTAAATAGAAGGCAAATGATCACTTGAGAAAGGGCTTTTGGCATTTGAGAATTCTTGTTAACAATTCAGTAGACATAATAATTGGGATAATTGGATAATTGGTTTATAGTTCATAATTGGAGATATTGGAGTCTTAATCTTTATTTATCTGAATTCATTCGTTAAAGTCTTAGTTTTAATTGATTAATTTAGTTTTCTTAATTAGAAAAATCACAATTTGCGATTGTTTAAATAAAATTGATTTGGTTAAGAGTTAGTAATTGGTAATTTTTATTAAATAATTCCTCGTGGGAACGATACTCTACTTTCACTTTGTTACTTGTTGACCGTGTATACTTGCACGTATTCATTGATTGCGAAATCGATCAACAGCAACAAGATTCAATGATGTGGGACAGAGATTCCATGTTCCAACAATGTATTCCCCAATCCCAGAATGTCCAATGTGCAATTGGATGGTAGAATACAAGGGTGATTTTCTTGACATGGCACTTCCTCCTACAACTTTTATACCTTGACCTCCTTGATTTGCAGATGATTACTCTTTTGAAGAACGTCTTCATCGCATTCGCCATCGTCCTTACTTCACTACCCATGTTGAACAGAGGGCTAATCTTGAAGACATTAATTGAATTTGATTCTTTTTCTATCCTTTTTGGCTGATGACAAAGGGGGAGAATTAGTTTCAAAGTTCGTTCGTTCGTTCAGTTAATCATTTTAATCTTCTGTTTTAAAGACTATGGTTTTATTTGGTTTTTGATAGGCATGACTGCATGCATGTTAAAACTAATTGTTTTATTTAATATTATGATATGTGGTGAATTACATTATTATTTGGTATGATACTAACATATGCAGGTCGGACGAAAATTTTCCTGAAATAAGTTATATGCATTAATTAAGGGGGAGTTTTCATTTATGTTGTCATCATCAAAAAGGGGGAGAATGATGATTATATCACGTTCTATTAACCTAATATTTTGATGATGACTTGTTCATTGATACTAAATTCTTTATTATGAATTTCAGGAAATTGTTTCGAAAATTATTTGATGGATTATTCAAGAAGATTGAAGAATTTTGAGTCTTAAGAAAAATATGTAAGGTCATTGAAAATATTTAATTTTTCAATTCAAGGCTCTAGGACATTTTATGTATGCATTAAATTATGATTTAATATTTTGTGCATGTCTATTATATGTTATTCATTTCTAACTGTTTTTAAGTGGTCTGATTTTATTAGCATGCATGTATAATAGTTTTGTCCTTATTAATTCTCCATGTGTATTGATATTTGTGTAACACATATCTTGATAAAATAAAAAGGCAGTATGGCGGTAGAGTTTTAATAGATTAAATGAGTGCAAGCCTTGGAAATATGCAATCATGATTATCCTTGAATAGTTGGAATTTGTTACGTTATTATCATGATAACAGTTGGCGGCAGACTTTATGGGAATTAGTCTTGAATTACTCTTTGTATATGACTTAGACTCAATTTTGGATTATTATTGAAAGAGTCCAACACATATTTGTAACTACCAAAGATAATTGGTTTTGTCATTCGTTAGCCATTAACGGATGTATTTTTGAAACGTTACTTATTTGTTGGCAACAAAAATATTTTCTCAATGGAACTGTGTTGTATAATAACGGTAATATATTTTTTCTGGGCTATAAAAAGAAGTACTGATATCAGTGAAAAATTACATCACTTGAATTAATTATTGCACTTACATACTTGAGAAGTTATTTCATTATTTTCGGTGAAATATTTCCAGTTGTTGTGCTTTTATACTCAGATTAATAATCAGCAATTTTCGTGGGCATAATATTGGTGATATCTTTTACTCTTTTTATTTGATCATTGCATTCATTAGTTGAGCCATGCATTGTTAAATTGTTTATTTGCTTTAATCATTAGACCTCTATTATTGTAATCTTAATTTTTTAGACCAAGTGTTGTCTAAGGGAATTTAATCCAGGTGGATTAAGGTTTGTTTACAAACAGGTTCAAGGAAGCATAGGTGCTTAAGGGGTGCATTGGTGCACAAGGGGCAAGAGTGCTCAAGTGAATTATTGTAATTCAGTTTTATAGAATCTGATTTGTAACAAGTCTCTTAAAGAAATAAAAGTGAGTCTCCAATACTAGTTGGTATTGGACGTGGAGTAGGCTATTATTATAGAGGGTAATAGTTGAACCACGTAAAAATCTTGGTGTTATTTTTATTGCCTGCTTTAATTTATTTTCATTCCAGATAATCAACTTTGATTAATTTAATTATTTGATTCATCGAAAGAAATTTTGTTATTAACATTTATAAAATCACCAAGATATTTTCTTAAACAAAAAAAAAATTAATTCAGTAGACTATATTCATTCAGCAAGCTGCATTCATCAATATAGTAGGCTATATTCAATAATTTGATTTTAAATTTTTAAATTGGTCATAGTTTGTACCCACACTTATTCAACCCCCCTTCTAAGTGTGCCTTTTCTGAATTTCATAATAAAGAATAGAAAATAATTCTCAAGCAAGTCTTCTTCGCATCAGTGAATAATTTAGAGCTTGTATTTCCAAATATCAATCGTACGGAGAAAAGAATATTACAAAAAGAATATTAATTTGAAGTGTTACAATGATCCATGGCAAGCATAATTCGACAAGCCAAATCTAATTTTGAAATCCACACTGTCAGGTTGCATGAATAATGAAATCAGCAAATAGATTTTCTTGCACTTTGGCGAGGAGCTTGCAGCCTATTCGAGCAGGCTCAGGAGCCCAAGCTCTTCAGCCTTAGAGAACACCCCCAACTTCTCAATGGATGAGAGATTAAATCCTAGCTCCTCAGCTTTCGATAATAGACCTGCTTTCTCAACGTTGCTGAGCACTTTTCGCTTCTCTATCTTCTTGAAGACATCCACCTCGACTTCTTCGCTTACTTCATAAAATATTCCTGCCCCAAACCACTGCTTCTTCTAGTTATCATCATATTTGTTCACCTGTATTAATGCAGACAAATTAGAGTACTCTGTCAACAGAGTGCTCTAGTGACCTATAAGCACATGTGCACACCTAAAAAAGAAAAGTAGAAGACGAGTATACTAGTGTGGTCATGACAGTGTTGAAAAACTAGCTTTGAGATTTCATTTGGTTAGCTTAGAAAGTGTGAGACTTGAAAAGCTGGATAAAGGAGTAAGGATTAAATATTACTCGTACCACTAAAATTCTTTGATATTTTCTTCCATCAAATTTTCTGGAAAAAAAATGATGACACAGGTATTCTCCCTTTGTCCCAAAATGAGTCTCATTTTTGCATTCACCTGTTTCAGGCAATTATAAAGAATGATTGGATTGGAACATTGGGAATATTTTTTGGGACAACTTTCAGGTGAATGTACTAAACAAACAGTACTTAAGTTTGGAACTTACTTTGGGATGGAGAGATACACTTGTCATGAGTTGAAGGAGCACTAGAGTCCAGGTGATGAAGAAAATGTTAAGAAGGCAAGATGGTTACGGAGCATACCAAATGTACATCAATATGATCCCACATATGCAAATTACATAAGCGTTTGTTGCAAGTAACATGGCATGAATGTGGCTGCAGTTCAAATATTTCCATATGTTAGTACTCTTTCCCATGTAATTACAATGCATAATTGGGACATAGGAACAATTTTGAAGGATATAAACCATTGATCAGCTCAATCATGTTGTCATAATTTTCATTTTTCTGTTTCAATACAATACCAGATTGTATCTGTTTTAATATGAAAACACTTGCCAGTTATACATTTGTTAGTGTAAGGTATGAAAAAAGTGAGTAAACTGCAATTTTTAGCATACCAAAGCTCAACGAGAAAAATGAAAAAGTAGCAACCTCAATCTTTAAGACAGTCTATATATCAATAAATATGTAGAACACCTTCATAACAGTAAATATGCAGCACAAGCATTGTAAGAAATAAATCACAGCTATGGAAACAAATCTGCTATTATTTGCCTTCATCCATTGGATCATTCTGGTTGCAAGTCTGAGATCTTGAATCCTTGTCATCTCCCCTTGATGATTTGAAACAGAATCTTCAAGTGCTTCTAGAAAAGATAGAACGATGAATTTATCTGCAACAATAAGGGGAAAAAAAGCAGCAACAACAACAATTTCAGCTCCCAGTTTAAAGGAATTATGTTCAGTACCACTTAATCATAAAATGCCACAATTGACCACTTCAGCACTTGGTTCGAACCACCAAATTTAAGGGAGATTGATTTTGTAGTACATTTGGAAGTCACCAATGATATGTTTTCTTCAATCTAAAAATCCTAAAACAATGATATAGGGATAGTCGAAATTATATGTTTGCCCGCAATTATCTAGGCCACTTCTCGGATGACACTTCAAAAACCTAGGTATATATATGACATGTTGAATGACAAAACTAACATTTGAAAAATATATCAATCAAATCAATATATTGAAATGTAATCTGAAATTACCTTCTCTGTTAGAACATGAGCAGGAACAGGGTTGGTTTTCGCAGCAGGAGGGAGGCTTTACAAATTATCGCAGCAGAGGATGGAGGATTCGCTCGAAGAAGAAATCGCATTAGGGTTTGGCATCGCAGCAGAGGATGAGGGGGCTTTACAGAATATCGCAGCATCTTCTTCGCATCAGCAGAGGATGGAGGATTTAATTGAAGAAGAAATCGCATGGGGGTTGCAACATCTTCTTCGCATCAGCAGAGGATGGAGGATGTTTTCGCAGCAGGAGGGGGGTTAGTCGAAAGGATTCGTACGCTAGTTGAACTAGCGGGTGTGTAGTAGGCAATTTAGTCTGAAATTTTTTTTAGAGCGTCCGCTACTCCAACTAGCAGATGACGTGTTTATTTTTTTGTCATGTTATTTATTTATTTTTCATTTTTAATAAATACACGTATTATGGATTATTTCTCATATATATATATATATATATATATATATATATATATAAAAGTAGTATACATTCACTTATTATTAGTAAAGCACTTACTGCTCATATATACTTAAAGCGTTTTAAATTTAAAATAATTAAATACTATCCAAAATTTGTAAAGTACTCAAAATAAATCACATCCCGTTAAAATATAACAATCAAAATAACATATCAGTATAAGGAGGTTTAAAAGCACAAATTTGATTCTGATTTCATTCAAAATACAGTTATGCACTTAGTAACTCGGTTTCTTATTTAAATTATAATTCATTAACACTTAAAATCTTAACCTATCATGCGATTTGATTATACATATAATTAATTCCTTAAGTTTCTTATTAAATTAATTTATAACTAAACTAAAATTTATTAATATTTTTGGTACTAAAATATCAGGCATTTTATTGTATTTATTTTAACCCTGAATATATTTACCAAATTAGTGCTTTAACTAAATTAATTAGAACTTAAAATTATATCAAATTATTTTATTTAATTATATCAGACAACCATAAATTTAGTTGAATAATAATGAATTTTTTATTAATTAGTCATGTCAATAACTAAATTAAAATTCAATTAAATTTGAATCCAACTTTTATTCACATTGGTATTTAAAGCAAATTCCTAAGTTAGATTGTCAATATAATTAAATTCCTAATAAAATTTTGTTTTTTTAGCAAACTAAAATTTTAACAACATAATTGTTAACGCCAAGATCTTCTGCTACGTCCCAATCACGTAAGATGTTCTGATCCTGCACAATAAACACAGTCAACACCAAAAGCTTGATGGTTTCGATAGTCGGGGATAGCTTTCAGCGTGAGAGTCGATCTGACGATCACAATGTTAACAATGGAGGATAAAATATCTAGTGTATTGAGAGAGATAAAATTATCGCCACCTTTACTTGGGCGACCTCCTTTTATCATATACTCTCTGGCAGGTTCTTTATCGTACACCCACTACCGTCTCGACACCAATCCCTTGTCCACGGTGATCTCAAATTGATGCATGCAGTTCACCCACTATCACTGGTCACTGTTTTCCACCGCCGGCCGACTAAGATCCCATCCACATTAATGCCTTGCAGACATCTCGATCAACAGCTATCTTATTCATCATTGCCGGTCAAAGATGTAGATATTTAAATATGTAATGGGTCGGTCCAACCAATTCAACCCAAGTCTTTCAAGATTCAATCAAGAGGATCCATTGACTTGGCCCAACTGGCCAAGCCCAATAGAGATGACCCAAGAGATTAACCAACTAAATAGGCCCAACCCATTCGGCCCAATATGTGAAATATCATGACCCAACATTGTCCCCTAGTTTTTTATTAAACGGGATGTTTAATAGAAAACTATAAATGGTCCATGATATGAAGAACTTGATAGGATTGAAAGAGGCCCAAATGGTAAAGAATTAAAATAATAAGGCAAATTAAAATTGAAAACCCAACTGAAAGGCCCAACCCGGTTAATATCTAAGGCTTGAATCAGACGCTACCCATTCCAATTCATGATTATCAATTAAATGTTCCGCCCTCGTGTATCGTGTAACCGTCAGTATAAAAAGTAAATTTCTCCCAAATTGACAGTTTTACCTGTCAATTCAAATTTCAGACTTCTTTTGATCTCCGATCCATTCAATGCCCTCAACCGATAAGTTTTTGGCTTCAGTACTTCAACAACTTCATACGGTCCTTCCCAGTTCGGGATCATCTTTCCCAAATTCTTAGGCATAGATGCTTCGACTTCCCTGAGGACAAAATCTACCACTTCAAACCTTCGAAGCTTTACCCCCCTTATTGTAATGCTTAGCCACTCTTCGCTGATAGGCTGCCAATTTTATCAAAGCTACCTCCCTGATTTCTTCCAACAAGTCCAAGTTGATCTTCAGCCCTTCATCATTGTAGATCTCTTTAATCTGACTAACCCAAAGACTGGTAGATCCGATCTCAACAGGGACTAAGGCATCAGTGTCATAAGCCAATCTGAAAGGTGAATCTCCCGTGGTAGTCCTCGGCGAAGTCCAATATGCCCATAACACACTGAGCAGCTCTTCTGGCCATCTTCCTTTAGCCTCATCCAGTCTACGCTTGATCCCATTCAAAGAATGTTCTTTGTTTGTTACTTCAACCCGTCTGCTCGATTCAGTAGATGAGCTATCAAGTCTTTCTGTCTTTGAACCCCGCTCCTTCAAAAATGCTTCGAATTTCGATCCCATGAACTAGCGTCCGTTTTCTGATATAACCACCTTAGGAATTCTAAAAAGAAACACTACTGACTCCTTCATGAACTTTAAGCATTCTTGTTCCCTTATAAACCTAAGTGGCTTCGCTTCTACCCATTTGGTCATATAATCAATGACGACTATAACAAAACTGACTTGACCTTTAGTTTTCGGCAATGGACCTAGTATATCTACCCCCCAGACAGCAAAGGGTATAGGAGATAAGATCGAGTATAGCTCTTCTGGTGGCTAATGCGGGATCGGACTGTTAAGCTGACATTTCTCATACTTCTTCACATACTCCGTAGCTTCCTTGAAGATTATAGGCCAGTAGAAACCCTGCCGAAGTACTTTATAGGCTAATGACTTAGCAGCCATATAGTCGCCACATATGCCTTCGTGAACTTCTCGAAGGGCATATTCGGCTTCGAATGGAACCAAACACTTCAACAATGGCGACGAAAAAGCCCTTCGATAAAGATCCCCATCAATAAGAACAAAATTGACACTCTTGTACTTGATCTTCTTGGCCAACATCTGATCCGAAGGAAGGACGTCATCTGCCAGATATTCTATATACGGGGTCATCCAACAGTTAGAACGCTCAATGCACATCACCACTTCGTGCTGGATACTAGGTTGCTGCAGGATCTCCAAGTAAACTGAACCATCAAAATTATTAGCATCTATAGTAGCCAGCTTCGATAATGCATCAGCAATGGAATTGTCATTACTCTCAACCCCCTGAAACTCATAGGAGATGAAATACTGAAGCCGATCTTTCAACTCTGCCAAATACTTGATCATTCTCGAACCTCAGGATTCATACTCCCCTGAGACCTGCTTGACAACCAGCTGAGAGTCACTATAAATGATCAACTTCTGAACCTCCAGACTCTTCGCCAATCAAACTCCTGCCAGCACTACTTCGTACTCTGCTTCATTGTTCGTCGCTCGGAACCCAAATCTGATGGCCCGCTGTACTTTGAATCCCTCCGGACTCGTCAAGATAATCCCTGCTCCACTGACATCCGAAGTAGAAGATCTATCTGCATACAGCGTCCAAGAACTTTGACTGTGCTGAAGAACTACAACTGCTCGAACGAACGCTTCAGCTTCTGCCAAATCTTCATCAGCTTCGGAAAACGAACACTCCACCATAAAATTGGCCAAGGCCTGCCCCTTGATAGCTATTCGGGGATGATATTCAATAAAAAATTGGGACAACTCCATTGTCCATGCAGCAAGTTTCCTCGAAACTTCAGGCTTACTCATCACCTTCTTCAAAGGCTAATCCGTATAAACCACCAAGAGCCGACCTTGAAAATATTGCCTAAGCTTTCGACTAGCTATTATCAAAGCAAAGGCAAATTTCTCAATATTCGGGTACCTGGTTTCAGCATCCCTAAGAACATGGCTGACATAATAAACCGGATGCTGCTTCCCCCCAACTTCCCGAACCAACACTGCTCCTACTGCCAGTGAGCTAGCTGCCAGATATAAGTATAAAGTTTCAGCAGGAGCGAGTTTTACTAACAAAGGTACCGAAGATAAATATGTCTTTATTCCTTGAAAGGCGTCTTCACACTCCGAAGTCCACTAAAACGTCTTTGCATTCTTCGGTCCTTTCAACGTGTCGAAGAACGACAAACATCTTTCTGCCGATTTGGACATGAATCTCCTCAAAGCTACAATCCTCCCAGTTAGACGTTGAACATCTTTGAATGATTGAGGAGTCTTCATGTTCAGAATAGCCTGGATCTTCTCTGGATTGGCCTCAATACCTCTCTAACTGACCAGATATCCCAAGAACTTTCCTGCACCGAGCCCGAAAGTGCATTTGGTGGGATTGAGCCTCAAGTTGTGATGACGAATCGTCTGAAAGCATTCCTCTAGATCATCCAAGTGCTTTTGGACAAGCATGCTCTTCACTATCATGTCATCTACATACACCTCCATATTCCTCCCCAGCTGCCTCTGAAAGACGAAGTTCATCATCCTCTGATAAGTGGCTCCAGCATTTATCAAGCCGAACGTCATCTTCTTGTAGGCATACACCGAACGGTGTGTGATGAATGCTATCTTCGGAATATCCTTCTTGCATATAAAGATCTCGTGATAACCTGAAAAAGCATCCATAAAGCTTAGTAGTGCACACCCCGAAGTCGCATCGATGAGCTGGTCAATGTGGGGAAAAGGATAGAAATCTTTTGGGCAAGCTTTATTCAGGTCTGTGTAGTCGATACAAACTCGCCACTTTCCATTATGCTTTTGAACCAACACCACGTTAGCCATCCACTCCGGATAGTCTATTTCAAAGATGAAGTCTGCAGCTATCAGCTTTGCAATCTCTTCATCAATAATCCTTTGTCGCTCTGGTGCGAAGATCCGCCTCTTCTGCCGAACTGGCTTCTTTGAGGGATCCACTTCCAGTCTGTGCTCCGCTATCTTCCGGCTTACTCTGGGCATATCTTTAGGTTCCCAGGCAAATATGTCCGCATAACAGCGAAGAAGTTCCATAAGGTTTGTCCGGAGAGGTTCCGGCAGACCTGAACATATCTTCACTATTTTATCCTTCTTGCCAAGGATCAACTCAAACTCCTCTGTTTCTCCTGTTGGCATGACCAATGGCTCCGAACTGCTTTCTATAAAGGGCTCAATCTCTATTGCCATAGTCATGCGTCATTGTCGACCCTACCCCGAAGCAATCACAACGATACGATAATGACGTCGGGCGAATATCAACAGAAGACCCGTTGTCTATCATCATCCGCTTCATATCCATAGAGCCCACTTGTGCAGTTATCACCAATGCTCCTTCATGGGGTTCGATGGGCTCCAAAGGATAATCCTCATCTGTAAATGAGATAACTGTCTCTAGAAAAGGTCTATCAATCTTCGGGAGAACACCCACCACAGACATGACCGAGTCCAGATATCCCCTCCTCTTCTTCCCTACCAACTTTCCTGCAGTCCCACCGGTAATTACATCAACGACGTGCCTTGGTGGCTGATTTGGAGCAGATTGCACAGGTGGAACCGGTTGAATCACTTGAACAGTCCAATTTTTGTTCAGTTGGTCCTACTGATGATCCCTTT
This sequence comes from Panax quinquefolius, assembly GCA_020205615.1. Lineage (NCBI taxonomy): Eukaryota > Viridiplantae > Streptophyta > Magnoliopsida > Apiales > Araliaceae > Panax > Panax quinquefolius. Next base: position 47,291,622 of record CM035153.1, read on the forward strand.
CGGCCACATATTGAACTAACATTCCACTCTGAACCTTCCTTTCCACAAAGTCCTTCAGACTACAACATTCATTAGTGTCGTGACTTGCAGCTTGGTGATAGCCACAGAACTTCCGAGTATTACCCTGTCCGGGTTAAATATTGTCACGAGGTGGTTCAAAGTATGGCTGGTTCCTGATCTGATCCAGAATTATAGCCCTATCCGTATTCAGTTTGGTGTAAACCTTATTCACCTTCTGGGCAGGAACAGGTGGGTGATTACTTCATTGTTGCCAATTACTGTTGTACTTCTTTGAACTGCCCTCCGGCCGATCATTATTCCCTCCACTCTTCTTCTGATCGCCTTTGGCCTTGGTATCTGTCTCCTTCATTTTGTCCGAAGAAGGACGCTTCAAGCTATTCATAGCTTCCTCCACCACAATATAGCCCTCAGCTTTATCAAAAGCTTCGACCAAACTCTTCAGATGGTGGAACATCAGCTTCTTCACCAGCTTCTCTAATTTCACCAGATCTAAACCATTCTGAAACAATCCGACAGCTTGAAGATCATTAAGGTCTGATACTTGGCCAACTGCTTCCCTAAATCGTTTCACATACTGACCCAAGGACTCATTTGAGAACTGTCGGACCTGTGCCAAAGAACCCGTAGACTTTCCTCTCCTTCGATTTCTCCCAAAACGAGCATGAAAATTTTCACATAGCCCCGACCATGACGAGACAGAATCTGCAGGCAAAGTCCCCATCCACTGCCTTGCATCCTTCCTCAACGTTGTGACAAACGTATGACACTTAGCAGCATCGGTGAAATCATAATAATCCATCAGCTGATCGAACGCCTGGCTATGGTCGTAAGGATCCCCTGATCCATCATAACTCTCCATATGGGGCAACTTCTTGGTAGGATCGGCTTTTTCCTTCAGAATATCCGAAGAAAAAGGAGATGCCTTCTTCCCCAGAGTATCCTTCACCTGCTGAACTTTAGCCAGTTGCTTTCGGAGCTCTTTCAACTCCTTAACCAGAAACTCAACCCCTTTTGGTTTCGAGGAAACTTCTTTCTCCAGAGAAATCCTCTTCTTCTGAGTGGAGTGGCCACCTCTATCAGAACCCATCGCTCTCGATGGACTTCTAGATCTGCTTCGGCGTGGGGCCCTATCATCATAGTGAGAATACTCAGGACGATGCACCTTCTTTGCAGTCTCCGGAATGTACTCCCTTGACCTACTTCTTTGCTTACTGTCGCCATGACCACGAGAACAGATAGGATAAAGTGGTTTCTTCGATACCTCGGGAGTTCTACTTCTAGATCTTCTCCGATCCTGAGGACGGCCTCTATATACGTGACCAGAATGCTCCGGCTCCTTCCCTTCTCTCTGCTGTGCATCCTTGTGCTTACTACGTCTTTCAGACTGTACATAAGTAGACACCTCGTCCTTCAGCTCGGCCATCCGAAGCATCTGTTCGGCTATATCCTCCTTCTACTTTAGAAGAACTTCCAAAGCTTTATCTGCTTCGTCTGCCATCTTCGCCAATTTGGCAGCTTTGTCGTCCCGACCACTTTCGTCCATGATCTCGATCCTTCTCAGTAGGAAAGACTAACCTCCGTCTGGCTTCTTCATGAGCTCTCGAACGAGAAGCCCTTGAATCATGCTTGGAAGCCGTGCTCTCGTGAGCACTCTTTGAGGGACCCAGACGATCCTTAACAGAAATATATTGGACAGACGAGCTCACAGCCCTCGGCTGTCCCTCCGGTGTATTTGCTCTACTCCTTACCATAACTTCTGACGTAGAACAAATAAATGTGACACCCCCAAAATAGGTCCAATCCATCCAACCTATTCTGAGTCACCAAATACATGGTACAGAAAACAACTACAACTTTATTACTACAATTGTCGTGCAAAATACAACAACACATATACTGTGAGTTTTAATACCAACTGTGACTCATGTCCCAACTATGGACAACACCTCACAGTGATACCTTACATAAAGGTACAATCTAGAACTGTTTTAGAAATTAAAATATTTGGAAAATGCTCAGGAAACCTTCGTACATAGGAGGCCATGAATCTAAGTTATGATAGATATCATATATCCAGAGAATTATCCTTGGTTGATCCAATAGACCCCAAAGAAAAACAAGAAGATTACTATCATGTTCCTTCTAATGGTGAGTCTTCTCTTGACATATAACCATCTCCACCGTCTGCGATTGAACATTATGTTTCAACCCAACTCCAAGATCATATAGGTAGTGCTCATAGATATACTCAGCAAGAGGATGGGCACAACCCTGTCTTATGATAACCCGTAGGTCATTAGACATCTTGTATGATAGTGTCAAAACACCCTTCCAAAGTTGGGTTCACCTTACCCTATTCGGTTCACTAAATTAAATATCAAATGATGTATACAATACGACACACTTATCTAAAGTTCTCAATAAAATTATTTTCATACAATTTAGGGAGAACCTCAATAGCTATAGACCACCCGTTCTATTCCCCTGTTATCCCCGCTGGACCCGGCAACACTCTTATTACCTGAAAGGAATTGTGAAGCAAAAGGGTGAGCACAATTAGCTCAGTAAAGAATATCATGACTAAAGATAATTAAATTATCAATAGCCTTCATCAGTAATAAATCAGATATTTAGAACATATGGTAGATGATAAAACTTTTCAACCATAGTTGCAGCGGAACGAGCAATCCATTAGAAGAGTCAAATAGACCATAAAGTCTATTATCTTCTCCATGTTAAAAGTCCACCAACAATGCTTTAACCCTGTAACATTAATCAACAGATCCTGTTCACAGTCATGTGAATAACTCATAATCATAATTGTAGTTCTAATTTTCTCTTCTTATCCAATACGAAGATATTTTTCATCACGTGTCTTTACCTGAAATATCAAAGATCGTGGTTACACAAAATTACAGTTCCTGTTCATAATCATACTAATAAATTCATCTTTACACTACGGGCCAAAGATATTCATCAACAGTTCATCTTTGCACTACAGACCAAAGATATTCAACAACAGGACATCTTTGCACTACGGGCCAAAGATATTCAACAACATGTCATCTTTGCACTTACAGGCCAAAGATATTCATCAATAATTCATTTTTGCACTACGGGCCAAAGATATTCATATCTCAAAGAAATATACAATCATTTCAGAATTTATATAAACCATAATTATAATCATGTTGATCAATTCACCTTTGCACTTAAGCTAAAAATATTCAATTGTAAATCCAATGGTCATGATCATACCAGTCAACAATTCATCTTTGCACTACTGGCCAATGAGAACCCATAGTCACGATCATACCAATAATCTACCCATCTTTACACTTAAGTCAAAGAGAAATTTCTTCACCAGGATTGTAAGAATATTATATATGATAATAAAAATAATATGATCCAAACATGAATTTAATTTCAAGAGTAAGATTTATATATCAACGATAATTTGGTTATAAAAAGAAACCAATTTTGTCGTGAATAGTACCCCGTGAATAGTAACTCGTGAATAGTAACTCGTGAATAGTAACCCCGACATGAAAAAGGTAAAGATTCCACAATAAAATTCATACCAATATTTCGGTATAATGATATTGAAAGAATAACATTTCTTAAACTTATAAATAATTTATTTCAATTATTTACACTTTACTAATTAATGCATTTAATCATCCTAAAATGCCAACCTCATAAGATTTCATCACCAATAACCAAAACCCTCATCAAAAATCTGCATACACCTCATATAGGATTCCCAAGCCATAAATTCCTATTTTCCAATTTTCTTACTTCACATAACATATTTAATTCATTTACTCATAACTAATCCATTTCCATGAAAAATACCAAATCAGTTCTAAAAATATTTCTTTTATAGGATTTATCAGAATATAGTCCCATATTGAACATATATTTTTTTCGGAATTTTTAAAATTCATTTACTATTTTTCACATGGCCAAAACTGCCGAATATTTAGACATTTATCATAAATTGTACTTTTGTCCAAAAATTCCGAAATTTACAGAATATATTGATGTTATATAGATGTACTCCCAATAAAAATTTCACCAATTTTAGAGTTAACCAAAAGGAGTTATAAGGGTTTACTTTTAAAATAGTCTTTTCTCATAAAATCCATAACTTCTAATCTATACATCCAAAAATCTCCATTTTTGGACACAATTAATAAAACTAATCAAATTATCATTTCAAATTTTTCCAGAATTTTTGAAGGTCGAAAAAATTACGAAACATGAAAAACATAACAACCCTTAAAATCCCTTACCCTCAAAAAGCGCATACTTTGACCGGGATCATCTGGATGTAAAGTCAAGGAAACTTACATCGAATAGTAACTCTCAAAGTATCTAAATACTTACAAAAATATGCTCGACAATATAGAGAGAAAGAAAACTTGTTTCTGGTGTGATTTTCAATTCTAACTTAAGCGCCTATTTATAGGAAAATGCTAGAACGTCAAAGGAGACTAAATTAATAAAATATTAATTTATTTTATATGCATGCCATTTTGAAAAAAATGGCAGCCATCACCTTTAAAAATCCAATTCAGCACATGCATTCAATCACCAACCAAAAAGTGGGGCCCGCCTTCTAGAATTTTCCACTAAAAATATTTATAAAAATAATTTCCGAATCAGTCATCTCTTAAAATTTATAACAAATTATACGTTAATTTTTAACGGTTCAAAATTTGTGGACATATACTCAACTCATATATGTATAACATATCCAAAAATCACAACGATCCAACGGTCGGATTAAAAATTATAACTCACGCAATATATCTCAAGAACACTGATTTTTTGGATTATTAGTCCTTCGGACCAGTTTCATTCAAAAATTCACCACGATAAATCTACAAAGAATTTTTGGGTGATTCAAATTTCTATATTTAGATTACTTCCAGGGCTTTCTTTTGATATATGGCTCATCTCCTAACTCATTATACACAAAGAGTTATAGATTTTACAAAATCAAGTACTAAACTAATTTTTCTAAAAATCCCATATTTTGTTCTTCATTTCGACAAAATACTAATAAAATACTTCAGCATTAATTCCTTCATTTATAACCACATAAATAAATCCATCATTTATATCCGCATCAAATAAATATTTTCTTATCATATAAATTAATAATTAATTATTCACAAATAATATTACGTAATCACAATTATGATAACCGAGCCTCGAGGAAGAGGGGCTTTTCAATAAGGATTTCTCCTTACTGGCGCGCAATTAGGCGACCAAACCTCTCATTGACAGAATTTTCTAGACATTACCAATAATACTATCTAATAATATTATCCAAATAATATAAATTATTGATCTAAAATACTGTGCCGTGACAATTATTGAAACAACAATAACATAAAATATCAACGCAGCAATTATTGAATCAATAAAATAAAATATTGAACAGTAATTAATGTAACAATTATTGAGTAGTGCTTTCCTACGTCAGAATCAATAATTTAAAAATACTTATCTGCAATACCGGTGTACTTCTTGTCTTGACAACGCCAGACATTATATATTTTAACCACCAGGTATTCCAACAGTGTTAACGATAACAACTACGCCGTTATTATAAAAATTTAAACTTGTCATTTTTTTTCATCCGATGCTTATTCTCATTATGGGGCCCACAACGGTCACAACAGGCCGCATTTAAATATTCCCCGACAACAAGAATATTCCACGACCGAACAAATATTCCCCGACAACAATAAGTATTTTATAGCCACTTGCTTATTTTGAAAAAAAATTTCATATATCACCCTTAACTTTACTTTTTATCAATTTAACCATTTACTAAATAGGAAAATTGAATACTTTTATTTCATAAAATTCGGGATCTTACAATAAATATTTGTGATTGAAAACTCTTGAACACTAGAACACAGCCCTCCTTCTAGCGCCAATATTAACGCCAAGATCTTCTGTCACGTCCCAATCACGTAAGGCGTTATGATCCTGCACAATAAACACAGTCAACAACAAAAGCTTGACGGCTTCGACCGTCGGGGGATAGCTCAGGCGTGAGAGTCAGTACAGGTAATCACAAGGTTAACAATGGAGGATAAAATATCTAGTGTATTGAGAGAGATAAAATTATCAGTTACTTTTACTTGGACGACCTCCTTGCTATCATATACTCTCTACCTTTGCCATCGCGCCACCCATCACCGTCGACACCAATCCCCTGTCTTTGGTGATCTCAAATGATCGCATGCGATTCAACCACTATCACCGTCACTTGCTTTTCCACCGTACGACTAAGATTTTATCCACATTAATGCCTTGCAGACATTTCGGTCAACAGCTATCTTATTCATCATTACCGATCAAAGATGTAGATATTTAAATATGTAATGGGTCGGTCCAACCAATTCAGCCCAAGTCTTTCAAGATTCAATCAAGAGGATCCATTGACTTATTTAATTACCCAATAGAGATGACCCAAGAGATTAACCATCTAAATAGACCCAACCCATCCGGCCCAATATGTGAAATATCATGACCCAACAATAATAATCACATTATTAGATTCCTAATAATTCTATATTAATTATATTAATATTTGAGTGAAAAAACCTACACAATATAATTCCATTAATTATTCTAATGAAAATTATAATAATTCAATAATGATCTTTTCAAAAAAAAAAATACTGAATATATCTACATTCGTTCAATTGAATGACTTAACAATTAATTAACCAGAATAAAACCTTCAAACATACAATTCGTATTTCGCACGAAATTGGTGAGCTTGTTCCGTTAAAAATACATAGATAGTAGTATGAGTTTAAGAGGACATTTTTGTAATTTGCATAAGAAATCCAATTGTTGGACAATTCATTGACTTATTATTAAAGGAATAGTAAACTACACTCTCATTAAATTGAATGAAAGGATAACTATTGCATTTTTTAAAATCACATGTTATTAATTGACAATCTTTTAATCACCTATAGTAATTCTTAAAGATGTATAAATCAAGTGTGATAAATTATAAAGTTTTTTAGATGGACATAAAAATTAGTTATGAGTATATTTAAATTATACTTATTTGTATTTTTCTATCATTAAAGTCAAAATACAAATAAATAAAATTTTAATATACTTATATCCAATTTTCACGTCCATAAATAGTTTTTATAAATTATATTTTATCTAAAATGTAAAAAAGTTAAAAAGAAGAAATAATAAGAGCTGTTATTTTCACACAGAAAAATAAATTTTATAAAATCTTACTCGTATAATATGAGTCTCATTTATTATTTATTATTTATATGAGGAAAGATTTGTATAATAAAAGATAAAGACATGCGAATCGTGAAGGGTTACAATAACACCCATGATTTAGATAGCGAGGCTTAAAGTCCAGACAAGTTAAATAATACAAAAACATAAGTCATGGTTTACTCAGGGATGTTACTCATATTTTGGTGGTCCAGGATAAAAAATGACAATCAGACTCTATTAAATAAATATAAAAATAAATAAATAAAAAGTACAAGTTGTATAAAAAAAAGTATATTTTCAGATCTTTTAACATAAAAGTTCTACTATAACAAAATATATGAGAGCTTTGACTACAACAAAATATATGAGAAGTCGAACTACAACAAAATATATGAGAATACATTCATTAAAAGATAATTCATCTAATATTCTTAGAGCCAAAATTTTCAATCAAATATTCAAAATCATATATATATATATATATATATATATATATATATATATATATATATATATATATATATATTAGGGGCACTTCTGATCAGGAGCCTAGGACGATCGACCCTTCTGTCCGTGCTCAAAAACGACTCTGGGTTTACTATTTCTCAAAAAGGGGATAAATCACTTTTTTGTCAATTGTATCTTGAGTCAGGTTTTCATTCCTACATCTTAAACTTTTTTATTATAATCGAATAATTGTACTATCACATATTACAAAATAGTCATTAGTTAAAATTTCCGTCCGAAAAAACAATCGGAAAAGCTGACTGTACAAATTAGCCCCATTTTTTTCTTACTTGGAGCACATAAATGCCATATCAGTTATGAACTTAACCTAATCATTTCTTCCTTCAAAATCATATTGTACAACAGCAAAAAATCAAATTTAATTTTCCTCTTCCATAATAATAATAATAATAATAATAATTTTAAAATAATAATAATAACAATAACAATAACAATAACAATAATATTAATTTTAAAATTTAAAATTTTAAAAAAGATTTTATAAATTATAAAAATATTTTTATATGAAGTTGATGTGTATTTAAAATAATATTTTTATTATTTTATTAATTTAAATTATTTGAGTAAGGATAAATTTGACAAATTATTTTCTATTCTCCATTAAAATAAAAAAAACAAATTTCATACAATCGTAGTACTCTGTGAAATCCAACCGCTCCAGATAAGGGATAATTACAATAACAACAATAACAACAATAACTATAACGATAAGGATAATAACAATAAGGATAATAATAATAATAACAATAACAATAATAATTTTTAAAAATTTAAAAAAAGATTTTATAAATTATATAAAAAAAATTTATATGAAGCTGATATGTATTTAAAAATAATATTTTATTATTTTATTAATTTAAATTATTTAAGTAAGAATAAATTTAATAAATCATTTTTATTCTCCATTAAAATAAAAAAAACAAATTTCATACAAATATAGTACTACTTGAGTTTTTGACTCTTTCTTTTGGTTTTCTTCTGAAGAAGAGTCCAGAGAGAGAAAACAGAGGAAATAATGAAACGAATGGACAGGGAACAGAACAATGATTGGAGAATACAAATAATCAAATTAAATTTTTTATCAAATTAATTTTTATTATTACTATTATTTAAAAATTATTATTTTGAAATTATTATTAATACTATTTTTATTATTAAAAATTATTATTATTATTTTAAAATTATTAATATTATTATTATTAGTCTTCCCCATTATAATTGCTCCTTTCTCTCTCATCTTTGAAACAGTCGTAGCATCGTAAGCCGGCCGATACTTCTTCAGAATCTTCGACCCGGCAGTGGCCGACATATCGACCATACAAATAGTATCATTCACACCCACAAAAACTCCAGCCAACGGTCCAATCCCCTCATTCATCTCAATCTTCCTATAATTTTTTTCTCGTTGTTTATGCTCGGAGATTTTATAACGACGGCGTTTGTCATCGACGGCAAACGGAGACTTCTGATTTCCGGCTCCATTCATTATCCTCGCAGTACTCCCGACGTAAATAATTAATTAAGCTCTCTAAACTGTGGATTTGATGCAGATGTGGCCAGACCTTATCCAGAAATCTAAGGACGGAGGTTCTGATGTAATTGAGACCTATGTTTTCTGGAATTTGCATGAACCAGTTCGAAATCAGGTAATTTTTATTTATTTCGCATTTTACTCCGTTTAATTTAGCTAGCCTCTGTTTGGTTTCTGATAAAATAGAAGAGGAAAATTAATTTTGATTTTTTGTTGTTGTACAGTATGATTTTGAAGGAAGAAATGATTTGGTCAAGTTCATAAGTGATATGGCATTTATGTGCTTCACGTAAGCAAAAAATGGGGCTAATTTGCACAATCAGCTTTTCCGTCCGTTTTTTCGGACGGAAATTTTAAGTAGTGACCATTTAGTAATATATGAAAGTACAGTTATTCGATTGTAATAAAAAAAGTTTTGATAATCAGAATGAAAATCGGACCCCAATACAATGACCAAAAAATGATTCATCCCTCTCAAAAAGTAATAATAACATTTGTAATCACCAAACTAATATTTATTACCCCCTTTACTTCTTGAAAAGCAAAAGGGATATATTTTGTTTTATAATAATTACTTCTTTCATCTCCAAAAAAATGACTAAAAATACATATTTTATTTTTTTTAAAAAGATAAAATAAAGTATAAAAAGTGAAAGGTAATTAAGTCATAATTTAGTGGAGTCTATTAGTATATATAAAAAAATACTCATCATTGACGGATCTAACCATTTGGCTCAATAGGGTCAAATTTTGAAAAAAAAAAATTCACACAAAGAAATAATAATATAATAAAATTAATTAATTAATGCTCAAATATTATTTGTAATAATATTTTTAGGGTTTCATTACTTGAGTTTATAGCAATGATAACCTCATTTTAAATAATTATAAAATATAATGTTTAATATAAGTTATTAAATAATGAGAAATAGTCGAGTACGGTGTTGGTAGAAGTTTGAGATATTTATTAGATTTTTAATCTAAAATTTCATATTTTAGCTAAGTATTTTATAAAAAAAAGAAAAAAAAAAGAAATGACCCATGAAATTTAAGTGGATTCAATTGACCCCTGCCCTTAAGCTGAATCCACCTATGGTACTCATCATTTTATATAATTATTTGGGGTCTCTAGAGATAAATTTAGAACTTTCTTACTTTTTTTTCTCTACTCTTACTTTATTTTCTAATTTTTTTTTAATGTGTGCTAATTATACTTTGCTTATCCTTTTGAGGACGAACAGAGTACATTATACAAAGAAGATTATCATAAGCTTAAGTACAAATGTATAATATGTTAGTTTATTACAGTAGAACCTCTATAGATTAATATTGTTGATACTGTAAATTTTTATTAATTTAGAGAGTTATTATTTAATCGTTAAATTAATAATTTATTAATTTAAAGATTGTTTTTCTATTCGATGAACATAAATTTAATTACATTAAAATTATTGCATTTTATTGATGTTTATATCATACTCTTTTGATGCAATGTATCATACTTATTAAATTAATATATCATACTTTTAAGGATGATACAATACCTTTGGAGCCAATAATGTGAAAAGAAACACTCATAGCGTCAACAATTCTTCACATTTGGACGCAATGAGAAAAATTAAGGATGAAATTCAATTAGATTTGAATTTCAAGACAAAACAACAAGAATTGAATTATATTTTACAAGATTACCTTTTATATATTTGTAATTTAAAAGAATTATTAATTTATAATTTTGATGGGATTATATAAATATATAAGGGTCTTTTTAAAAATTATTATTTTATCGAAATTATTAATTTATCCCATTAGCTCAAGTCGGGATTGAAAAAAATATTATTTTAGAGAGATTATTAATTTATTGAGTATTAATTTATAGAGATTTTATTGTATTCCTAATAAAAAAATATTCTTTTTGTGAAATAATAAAAATATTATTATTACGAAACAGGTAGGGTAGATTACACGCCAACTATTAACCAAAACACCTCACCGTCAATAACCTAGATTACTTTGACTTTGACCAGCAGGAAATATTATATTCACAACAATTTTAAGACCAAACTCTTCATAAACCAAACGTGCAAAATTGACCATAAAGTCCAAGCAGCCAATCTTGATGCTTTTGGACGGTTCAAAAATCAAAACTAAAGCTCCAGTTCATTACCAAATAAAAAAAAACTCGAACTCCAATTAAACTATATTGTATATAACCATTTATACATGTACTAAGGCCATTGTTGAGGACATAATAAGAGAGTAACAAAAAATGGACAAGTCCCGAGACTTCCTGTCCTCAATTCTGTGTCTCCTCTGTTTGATCATCTTCTTCATCTGCTCTATAAATTCTTTATGCCCCATTGATTTAAGTTATGTTCAAACATTCCCATGGGACAATACGGCGTGCCGTGAATCCGTTGACAAAAGTTGCTGCCAAACTCTCCAAAGCCTCATTGGTATTGGCCTTGCTAAACATCTCAAAGAAACCTCAATGTTCTATCTCCCAGCTTCAGATGCTGCATCTTCGTGCGTGTCCGATTTTCGAGCTGAGCTTGCTGCCATGTCTATATATCCGTCTTGCGTGAATGATACGAGGGAGTTCGTGGTTAACCCTTCAAGATGTGCAGGAATTGCAACAACTAAAGATTGGATTGAGAAAGTTGGACCGTCTAGTGAACTAGACTCATCTTGTAATGCAGACTTATCGGGGCTCACCCGATGAAGCTCGTGCCTCGATGCTGGCCTAAGGGTGAATTCTGTGTTGAATTCGCTTAAAGCAAATTCGACAAAATGTTTTTATTACACTATTTTATATGCTGCTGGTATTGTCAATGAATATGGTCCCGAGGATATTAGGACAGCAGCTTGTATACTAGGCCTGCCGTTGGCTAGCTCAGCGAATAACAAGGGATCAAATGGTTTGAGCAAAAGAGGTGTGCTCAAAATTGTTTTTGGATCATTAGGTTCTTTGATTGGAATCTTAGCAGCATGGGGTTTAATCATAATTAATAGAAAAAGTGAGAAGGAAAAGAGGGAAGATGCTATGCACGAAGAATATGTTAGGGGTGTCAAGGCCAAGGTTTTACCCAACACAGGTGCAAAATGGTTTAATGTAGACGAGCTTGAGCAAGCTACAGGCAGGTTTTCACAGAGGAATTTGATAGGCCAGGGCGGATACGGTGTTGTTTATAAGGGTACCCTTTTGGATGGCACCATTGTGGCAATCAAACAACTTCTTGATTTGGATACAAATGGGGATGATCAAGAATTCACTAATGAAGCAGAGATCATTAGCAAAATTAGGCATCGGAATCTTCTTGCTCTGAGAGGCTTTTGTGTTACAAGCGATGCCATTAGAGGTAATAGAAGATATCTAGTTTATGATTTCATGTCAAATGGTAGTCTAGACGAGCATTTGTTCAACCGTGGAGTCAATTCTAGTAGGCAGCCACTGAGTTGGCCGACACGCAGGAATATTATTGTTGATGTCGCGAAAGGGCTAGCTTATTTGCACTATGGAATCAAACCAGCCATTTATCACCGCGATATAAAGTCTACAAATGTACTTTTAGACGCAGATTTGAAAGCAAGAGTGGCAGATTTTGGGTTAGCAAAGCAAACTACTGAAGGTCAGTCTCATCTTACAACAAGGGTAGCTGGCACATACAGATATTTAGCACCAGAATATGCTCTTTATGGACAACTAACCGAGAAAAGTGATGTTTATAGTTTTGGCATCATAATTCTTGAGATTATGAGCGGAAGAAAAGTGCTCGATGTATCTTCTTCTACACTTTTGATCACTGATTGGGCTTGGAATCATGTGAAAATGGGAAATGTGAATGCGATTTTTGATGCGTGTATTAGACAGAATGGACCAAAGGCAGTGATGGAAAGGTTTGTTCATGTTGGTATACTGTGTGCACATGTAATGGTGGTTCTTAGGCCTACCATGTCTGATGCTTTAAAGATGTTAGAAGGTGATATTGATATCCCGAGATTACCTGACAGACCATTGCCTCTTGGCCACGAGTCGTTTCAATCTTCCCTGCAGTTTAGCACATCAACATTTCGCATATCAGGAGTCAGGTCAAGCATCAGCAGCATGTAAACTAATTTTTTTTTACAGGTATGTACATGTAACCTAGGATTCTGCCCTGTTTTTTATTTTAAAAAATAATAATAAATTTTAATGTTTTTTCACAATATGAATACACGTACAAAGTTCAATTATGTAGTCAACATGCATATAGATGAAAGATGAATTCAAATTAATGGTACAACGAATTGAAATGCCTTACTATTGAGTTTGCACAAAGTTTTTGCAACGAACAAGTAGTTCTATTTTTTACGGTTTTCAGTTCTATGTTTAAGGAATGAGATGTGGAAATTGTATTTTAGAACATGTTCATAGTTTCTAATTTTTTATATTCAGTGTTATAGAGCACCTCATTATCTTGTAAGCTTGTTGTATGTTATTTCTCCTTTCGGAGAATAACTTTGGTGCCCAGAAATATTGATCCCGGATTACCCGGACACACATCAAGTGGTTGTATTGTACAACCACTTGATGCACATCCACACAATCCAAACACAATATTTTTAGACACATTGGCAGTTCTTTTCTTCTTTTATAACAAAGTAAAACTACAAATACCAGAAGAAATCTTGAGAACATGACACGAACGTACCTCTTTCCTATACAATCTGATGGAAGATTAGGAAGAGAATATATTTTAGGGAGGAAGTGAAATGTAACTTTGGAGAATATAAGAATACTTTGATTTCACTGATTATTCCGAGTCCCACGTTGCTTTGATTTCACTTGATTCAAATGAACAAAATACAAGACTATTTATAGGACTCATATGACACTTCTAGAACCACATTAATAATTACTACATGACCACATTCATTTACATGAACCTAACCATTACATGTTCCAAGACAATTCAAATACATTCATGTACTTAGATATCACCAATTCATGTACTAATATTAATTAAGATATTTCTTGAATAATTTAGAATATATTTGGTTTAGTTAACAAGGCCTCCCGTAAATCAAATTTATTCTTCACTCCGAGCTTAGCAATTTGCTTCTTGAATACTTCTCCAGAAACCGGCTTTGTAAAAATGTTAGCTAGCTGCTCCTCAAATTTACAATACTTGATATTAATAATTCCATCATTCACAAGTTCCCTTAAGAAATGATATCGAATGCGAATATGCTTTGTCTTTCCATGAAGAACTGGATTTTTGGTAACTGAAATTGTTGAAGTATTATCACAAAACAAAGTTGGATCAGCTTCTTGTTTTTACTTGAGATACTTCAAAATTCCTTCTAACCAAACTAGATGACATCCAGCATGTGCAGCCGCAATATATTCAGCTTCAGTTGTTGAAAGAGCAACAATTGGTTGTTTCTTTGAACTCCAAGAAATAGCTCCGCTTCCTATATTAAAAATATAGCCTGAAGTACTTTTGCTATCATCAATGCTACCTCCAAAATCACTGTCTGTGAATCCAGTAAGACTAACTGGAACACCAACTTCATAAAAAATTCCATAATTAACTGTGCCTTTCACATATCTCAAAATTCGTTTTGCTGCCTACCACTGTTCTGAGTGAGGTTTCTCCATGAACCTGCTAATCATACTAACAACAAACATTAAATCTGGTCTTGTGACAGTTAAATACATCAAATTTCCAACTAAACTCCTGTAAATAGTTGAATTCACAAGCTTTCCTTCCCCTTTCTGTCTTAACTTAAGCCCAGTAACACATGGAGTTGAAACAGAATTAACATTCTCTATTTTAAACTTTTTCAAAATTTCCCTTGCATATCTCCCTTGAGAAATAAAAATTCCCTTACTGGACTGACTAACTTCAATGCCCAAAAAATGATGCAATTCTCCCAAATCAGTCATGTCAAACTCTTGTTTCATTGAAGCTTTGAAATCATTAAGCATCTTCATATCATTACCAGTAAAAATGAGATCATCAACATAGAGACTTATCACCATAAATCTTCCTTTTGTAGGATCAATTTTGGTGTATAAAGTATGCTCCTAAGGACATTTTTGAAAACCATTCTTCTCAAGGTAAGAGTTAATGCGTCTATACCATGCCCTTGGTGACTGCCTCAAACCATATAAAGCCTTCTTTAACTTGTAAACTTTCTCTTCTTCACCTTTCTTCACGAAACCGGGTGGCTGATCAACATAGATCTCTTCCTCAAGAAACCCATTTAGAAATGCCGATTTGACATCCATTTGGAATAACTTCAAATTATTTTGAGCAGCAAGTGATATAATTAAACGAACAATATCAAGTCTTGAAACAGGTGCAAATACCTCATTAAAATCTTCTCCTTCCTTTTGTGCATACCCCTTTGCAACGAGCCTCGCTTTGTACTTATTGACGGAACCATCTGAATTTAACTTTGTCTTAAAATCCATTTAACTCCAATGGGTCTTTTGTTTGGTGGTAAACTGACGAGCTCCCATGTGTCATTCCTTTCGATAACCATAATTTCTTCCTTCATGGATTGTTTCCATTTTTCTTCTTTTGTTGCATCTTCATGGGAGATTGGATCTTCTCCTGCTTAGAAAGCAAAAAAAATATCTCCTGCATCTACCGGCTCCGTAATATCATAAATCTCCTGCAAAGTTCTTGTCTTGATTGCTTCGGGGATGCTATCAGAAAACGCTCCTGTTGAGGATGATGGAACATCAGTTGGGTTCAAGGATGGATCATCTTCACTTGACATACTGCTACAACCTTCCAAATCCTCCACGAGCAATGGTACTTCATCTGCAGTGTTTATATCAGCATCATTGAAAAAAGATTTTTCATCAAAGTTTACATCCCTGCTAATGACAATTTTCTTTGTTTTTGGATTATACAACTTGTAGGCTTTGGACCTTTCACTGTATCCAACAAAAATATAATTTTCTGCCTTGTCATCAAGTTTTGTCCTTATTGCATTTGGTACATGAGCAAAAGCTACACTTCCAAAAATCTTCAAGTGTTGGACACTTGGTTTACTCCCATACCAAGCTTCATGAGGAGTACAATTTTTTAAACTTTTTGTTGGTGACCTGTTGATCAAGTAAACCGCACAAGAAACAACTTCTGCCCAAAATTGGCATGGCAACCTTTTTTTTTTCAAAGATGATCTAACCATGTCCATGATCAGACGATTTTTCCTTTCATGAAACACCATTTTGTTGCGGTGTATAGCGAACTGTCAATTCATGCCTTATGCCATTATCTTTACAAAAATGCTGAAAATCATTTGAAAGATACTCTGACCCTCGATATGTTCTCAAAGTCTTTATGTGACAACCAAATTTTTTTTCAACTTCTGCTTTAAAATTTTTAAAAGCTTGAAAACTTTCTGATTTTTCATGAAGAAAATAAGTCCACACTTTTCTTGTGTAATCATCAATAAAAGAAATGAAGTATTTGTTACCTCCAAAAGATGACACTGTCATATGTCCACACAAGTCTGAATGAACAAGTTCAAGTGGCTGCTTTGCACCCCAAGAAGATTTTGAGGGGAATGGATTACGGTGCAACTTTCCCAACTGGCATGCTTCACAAATCTCCTCTATTTTATTAATCTGGGGTAATCCATTCACCATTCCTTTCACTGCTAACAATTTTAGGCTGTCGAAATTCAAGTGGCCATACCTGTCATGCCACAACTGGGAAACTTCTTCATTAAAACCAGCGAAACAATGAAAATTTTCCACTTGGAGAGGAAATGGAAATAAATTATTCTTAGCCAAGCTAATCTTTGCCACAACCCGATTATTTTTTGACAGAGTACATAATTTATCATGCAAGAATATATCAAACCCTTTTCACAAAAGTTGTCTAGTACTTAGCAAGTTGCTTTTAATGCCGGGAACAAAATAAACATCTGACTTTTTTTCAAATTTTCCAGATTTTGTTTTGAAAGTGACTTCTCCAACTTCTTTAATTGTATAGGCTCTAACATCTCCTATTTTTATTTGCCCAAAATTTGACTCCACCAGGGTAGAAAATAAATCCTTATTCCCTGTCATATGTTTGTTGGCACCACTATCCAAATACCAAACATGATTATTATTTTATTGACAAGCAATTAATATTGACTCTGAACTATCTTTCTCAACTGATTCATTTTCATTCACCAATCCCGATTCTTTTTTGTTAGATGGTGAAAACCAACATTCACTGATTTTATGACCAGGCCTATGACAATGAAAACATTCAATATAACCTTTTCTCCCTCTTTGATTAATAACACGACCTCTTCCTCTTTGAGAATTGTTTGAATATTCAAATGACTCTTCCTTAAAATTATTATTGTTACCTTGTGATCCTCTTCCATTGCCACGAAAATTAGAGCCTCTACCTCTGTTTCCTTGGAAGCCACCTCTTCCACGTCCATGACCTCCTCTACGGCCGCGACCATGGGGAGCACCTCGGCCTCCCGTAATTTCAGACTTGAGAGCTTGATCATTAGAAGGTGGATTTCTTTGATTAACACGAAACTCATGTGCCTTTAAAGAAGCCTGCAAATCTTCCAAAGACAATTTTGACACATCTTTGGACTCTTCGATAGCCACCACAATAAAATCGAACTTTTGTGGTAAGCTCCGAAGAATTTTCTCAACAACTTTTTGATCTTGCAAAACTTCTCCATTAGTTGCCATTTGATAAACAATTGAAGTAACTTTTGAAAAATAATCAGCAATAGTCTCATTTTCTTGCATTTACAACTTCTCAAATTCTAAACGCAAAGATTGGAGTCGTACCTTTTTTACCTTTTCTTCACCTTTATATATTTATTGCAAAATATCCCAAGCTTCTTTTGAAGTTTCTGCCTTCGAAATTCTATCAAAAATTGGCCTTTCAATTGCTTGATAAATTTAGAAGAGTGCCTTGTTATCCTTCTCCCTTTTATCATTCAGACTATTTTTCTGGGCTTGTGAAAAACCCTCTTCAGTTTCTGGTTCTTCATAGCCATCTTCAACAATGCTCCACAACTTGAAGGACTTCAATAATACCTTCATATTATGGCTCCAATAATCAAAGTCTTCTCCGTTAAAACGAGTAATTAGAGAGACTAAATTGTTTGAATTGGCCATCACCACGTTGCTTTGAAAAAAATCAACAATTATTCCGAGTCCCACGTTGCTTTGATTTCACTTGATTCAAATGAACAAAATACAAGACTATTTATAAGACTCATAGGACACTTCTAGAACCACATTAATAATTACTACATGACTACATTCATGTACATGAACCTAACCATTACATATTTCAAGACAATTCAAATACATTCATGTACTTAGATATCACCAATTCATGTACTAATATTAATTAAGATATTTCTTGAATTATCTAGAATATATTTGGTTTAGTTAACACAATCGAATAATCTTTTTCAAGACGATTGTATAAGAAAATGTTGAATCCGTCAATTTTTTGAATTTTCTTTCGCTGACTCGGTCTTTACTACTTGTAATATAAATTCGGGTTAAGTTCAGATCACCACCTAGGGTTTGAGATCTTTCCCACTAAACCACTTATAGTCAGTAAAGCTACATTTAAACTCCCTTCGTTTTGAGTTGAAGTGAAAACGTCATCTTTTTCATCTAACTTAACTGTACGTGTATGTCAGACGCCAAAAGCGCGTGAGAAGGGGCTGTAACGATCAAAAAAGACTGGTAAATGTTTGAAATACCCCCTTCTTCTTCCTCTTGGCTTTTAAAAGACATTCTGAATTATTTTATTCTACCCCATTTCAGCTACATCGCAGACGTGAAGTAGCAGACGAAATTGAAGGCTACTACAAGACCAAATTTAGTTAAGTTTAGTTAGTATACTTCTTAACTAAAGCTCCAAAAACCGTAGCACACAGTGAGAGAAGGAAAAGGAATCCGGCTGGTAAAGGAGAAGGAATTGAGCAACAACCATTTGTAATTTCTGAAGGTAAGTTTTCCAATCCCCTTTCATTCCTTTTTCATTCCATCCTTGTTAAAAAAATAACTGTCATGGCCGAATGGCTGGGCATGAACTTGAAGGACTGTTTTTCCTTTTAGTTGTTATGCTGCTGCTGTAAGATTTAGTTGGCTGGTATGCTACTGTTATGTATGGAAATTAGGCATAAGGAGATAGGTTGGGCTGTGGAGTAATAAGGATGTTGTTATGGGTTGTTATTGTAAACAATGGCTATGAAATTAGTAACCTAAAATTAAACTCTGCCTATCAGCTATTTGATAAAAGTTCTAAAAGAATTATTTTGACTTAAAACTAAATATTAGATCAAAGTAAAGCTTGGGCTTGTCTTGTTTATCATGTGGTATTAATTAGAAATTTTGAAGGTATTAGATTAAATTTATGGTTTACTCTTTGATATTATTCTTCATGTTGTTTATGTGAATCAGGAGTCATGTCTTTGTCAAGCAATGATGTAGGAAGGATGAATGGTGACTTGCGTTACATACCTACGCGATGTAAATGTGGAAAAAAGGCAAGTGTAAGAATTGTTAACTCGAATAAACCATCGAAGGGGAGGTTATATTTTGTATGCAATGAGTGTAAGTTTTGGGCATGGTGCTTGCCTTCTACAACAACCTCAAGTGGAATAGTCAATGGCCCCAATGAAGACAATGACAGAATGGGGATGTTGGTGAGTGGAACAAAATGCAAGTGTTCGTGTGAGCTGAATAACATACCAAGTAGGATGATAGTTGTTGAGAGTAATGTGAAGATGATAGTTGTTGTTGGACTTGTGTTGTATTTCATGTCAGTCATGATGCATTTTATTAGTAACAAATGAATGTTTGTAATGTGTCATGGTAGGTAATGTTTAATGTTTAATGGTAATGTTTCATGGAATATGTTAGTTCCCAGTAGGCACAATAGATCTAGAAGGGGGGGTTGAATAGATCCTTTTTAATTTCAAATACTTTTCTGGTTCATTTTGTATTGCTAATGAATTAGCATATGACAAACATAAGAATCTTATCAAGCACAACGGAATAAGTAAAAGATCCCCTTCATTGATATATTCATAATCATACATACATTATTCATAGAGTTAGTTCAGTGGCAAGTAGTTAAAATATACATAACAGTTATAGCAGTTAATGTTCATAAAGTAAATGACATAAAGTAAAAGACACAAGGGGTTTTTAAGTGGTTCAGAGACTCAAGCTCCTAATCCACTCTCCTACTTTCAACTAGCAGGATTTCCACTAAGGAAGGGCAGCACCCTGAATCACTAAGATTTCTTCAAGGCTAGCAGCCTCGGGACTTCAGTTCACTAAGAACTCTTCAGAGGCCGGTGACCTTGGAACTCCTCTAGTCCCTAGGAACTCTTGAAGTCCACCAGGCTTAGAACTTCATTTAGTCCCTCTGACAAGGACCCCTCAGAATACGCTTCTTTTTTTTTTTGTTGTTGTTGTTGTTGTTGAAATGAGTGCTAAGATGTCTTTAAGCTTGAAAATCTTATGTACGTAGCAGCTTGGCGTAGTCCTCTTGGCATTCTGCTTAGAGTTTGGACTACATCTTCTTTGGTGCAGCTGATCTTTGCTCTTTTCTGCTCATCTTCATTTGATGTCAGCTATGCACCATCACCATCTGGATTTGCTAAGTCTCTGAGCTTTTGGTAGACTTCGTCTGGCACTTAGCAAACCCTGAACCCTTCTTGAATGTTTTGCAGACATGATTCTGCTTCTGTTCTTTTTCAGCTTTTGGTTCATGGTGATCTGTAGAGTGGCTCTCTTGATCTTCTTCGTATTCAACCACTTTTCTGAATACTATCTTCTTGGCCTTCTCGGCTCTCAGCTTTGCTTCCATCTTTAGTGGCATTCTCATCTTTGTTGAGTGAAGCTCTAATTTGTTTAAGTCCTTCTTCAAAGCTGCTTCACTTCCACCTATGTAGTCTCACTGTCACTGAGACTTGTTCTCTTAATCTTTGGTGGAACTCGTAGAGTCAACAATAACATTCCAACAACTCAACGATTCTGCAACTTAGCAATCATCAGCTCTCTTGATCTTTGAAACTTATTCTGATTTATACTCCTTTCCAATCTTCCCATTGGAAAGTAGCCATTGAAAGCTATTCAAATTGCTTCACAGATCTCGAGTTGTTTGGTGTAGACTGCAAATGTGACATGATATGACTTTCTGACACTGCAGTCTACTGTTTCACCTACCTCGTCAGAGATGTCACTTTGATGTCTCGGGCAGGTCGACGACTTTATTTCCCCCTTTTGATTCCTAGATCAGAGGTTGTCCTTTTGCATTGATGCTTTCGATAAGCTCTTGTTCGGATACCAATATTCAGATTGAACTATTGCCAATGCTTCAATCTTCAGGTGACCGAACTCTACGATTCTAATGCACATCATTTCGGACCTGATTGTAGTGTCTTTTTGACTGATGAGTATTGACATGTAGAGTCAACACTACGATCTTTGAAGGATATTCATTGGATCTTCAATGTAGAACACCTCTTCCTTCTCTCGTGCAGTGCCTCAACACTCGAATGCTCTCAGATACTGATGGCTTAACTCTTTGTTCTGGTCCCTTCTGTACCACAAGACACTTCAGATTTGTGGCGTGTACAGCTCGCTTTCTCCTTGTGATCTCCCGTTCACTTATCATCAACGGACTGACCTAATGCTTAATCACTTTAGCCTTGTTCTTCATAGGCTAACCAGTATTTCTGTGCACACTCCATCAGTTCTTTTTTGTTTGGCAAACACTACGATCCTGGTTGTTTCCAAGATTGTCGTCTTCTGTCTACTTGACAGTTACTGCACTTGATGACTTTCCTTAGTCAGTTACTGAAGTCTTCTTCTGATAAACTTGTGGAAGACTTCATCTCGAATGGCTTCACAACTCAATCTGGATGCTGATTGGGTTGGTGCTTAGATCTTTCGTTAGCTTTCATGCCATTCGTTGTGTGCTCTCTGGTTTCCTTTAGGTGGGATGTATCTTTGTAGCTTAGACCAGAGGCTTAATTCCTTTAGATATTCTGGGAGTGCTCATTTGTTGAGAATCGTATTTGCTCTACGATTCTAACTTGGCATTGTGAGCATATCTGTTGAAGTCTTAACTCTACACTTTACGATTCAGCTTCGGCTGTGTAGACGCTACGACTCCGAGGTCAGATCTTGACACTCTACAATTTCTGTCGTTGTGCTTGTTGTCTTCATCTGATCTTGCTCGACTACGATCTCTGCCTCTGATATGATTAGTAGACTCTACGACTCTGAGTGTAGTCTACGATTCTTGACTTAGCTTCGACAGATGCTCGGTTCGGGCATTGTTTGGCGGATGCTCTCTCTCACTTGTACGAACATGACTTCCTCGATGAACTACGATTCTGAAGAAGTTCTATTCGACACACTACGATCCTTCCTCGTCTCTCCTGGCAGTCTATGAACTCCGAGATCTACTATCTTGTAGACTACGATTCTGCCTCGATAGCTCTCGAGTTTTCCTTGACTCTCTTGGCAGACTACGGTTTCTGGTGCAGTGCTTGACGATCTGACAAGCCTATCTATTACATCATAAGATCAACCTAACATGCTTGATCTTTCTATATTTATAGTCCTTGTACATCATTTCTTTTTAAGAAATTTACAAAGCTGTTTTGCTTATGTAGGATCAACCTAACATATTTGATCAATTCATTCTAAGTCCTTGTACATATGTTTCTATAATCTATTAGAGGACTTTACTGATTTTCTTAATGCAAGCATACTTGCATACTCATTCATATATATATCATAATCAAATCATATGTAAATAGGAATATCATTCACATGCATATTCCTAACAATCTCCCCCTATTTGATTATGACAAAAATAATAAATGCATATGCATGTTATGAATGAATCTTGTATAAAGTGAGCAGCTGTATTTCTAAAACAGATAATTATGAATGTCATTTATAATGATATGGAATTTAATACACTATGACATTTTACATCCTGGATCCAGAACCTACCTAACTAGTTAGAGATGTACCTCTTTGGCTCCATGTATGTTTCCAGGATGTCTGTTGATCAGCTACTTTTTTGCTTAATCTTTTTGCTCCTGCTCCCCCTCAGACTCATGATCTTCTTCTTTATTTAGCTCCCCCTCAAATTCTCTATTCATAGGATCATCATGCTCCCCCTCAAATGATGATGATCTTTATTCATTGATGATTATTTTCTTCTTTTTCTTTCTTCTTTCTTCCTTCTTGTCTTCTTTGCTTCTTTTCTCCTTGTTCCTCCTTGAGTGCTTCTTCCTATGTTTCTTTTTCTCCCCCTTTTTGTCATTAATCACTTGTGAAAGCTGCTCCATGTTGGACATTAATTGTTCCATCAGGTAAGAAGAGTTACCAACCTCAGTCTTAAGTTCTTGTTGGCTCTCGACTTCAGTTGTAGAGAAAAGACCGATTCAGATTGTCAATCTTGTCAGAGAGGGCTTGGATTTGCTCTTTGTTAGCCTTCTGTGCTCGTAGAGCTTCTGCCTTCTATTCATTTATAGTCTTCAGATAGATTTGATCTCTTTCTTTGATTTTGAGAGATATGTCACACATAGCGGCATGGAGTCTGTCTTGAACCGCATTATCTCTTGCTTCTGTCAACATCTTTGCCTCTTTAGTGATGATAGACATCTTCTTGACCAACTCATCAAAATTCTTTAGTAACTCTAGCTCCGTGGGAATTTGGTCATCTGGTTGGGCAGCCTCTTGTTGAACACCAGATTGGACTCTACGATTTTCATCCTTGGACAGGTTTTCGAAAGTGTTGAGAATCTAAAAAATTATTGAGTACCAGTCGTTATTGGAGGATGAAGGAATGTCGGGCAACGGTGCTTGAGCAGATGGAGGCTTCTCATTTTGGACTTGATCAACATCATTGGTAGAGTGAATAGATTCTACGATCATCTCCTTGGCCATGCTCCTTCTGCCATCAGAGTCCACTCTACGATTATAAGGAATATAGTGGTTTCTAGCATGTCTGTAGACTTTATAGTGAGGCTGGTCTTTGATCATCTTTGGGAAGTTCTGAGCCACCAGTTCTTGGTATGGAATTTCTGGAATTATTTTTGGTGGTTCATTCGAGACTTCCTATGCTATTTTCCTGTTAATCCTAGCTGGAGAAATGATAGGGTGGTCTTCTGGTTCCTTTGATTCTTGATGTGCAAAATCAGAATCTTTCTCCATTTCCTCTCTTTTTGAGCCTGAAACATTTTGATCAGATCCATCAGTGAATCCTTCTTGCTGTATTTCATTTCTAGAACCTTCTTCAGCAAGATCTTCCTTGGATTCATCTTCTTCATTACTGGTCCCATCTTCAGCACTTTCTTCCTGTGATTCAGATTTATCATCGCTTAATTCGATGATTGCAGTAGAGGATTCTCCTTTCTTCTTTAGAACAGCCCTGGCAAGCAGTATGTTACTCTTTCTTCTCCTTGGGGGTTCAGCTATAGGAGTTTCAGACTCCTCTTCTTCTTCAGAATCCAAAGCTTCTGTATCATCAGACAGACTTGCTTGATGTTCAACAACAGTAGGGGCATGTTCTTCTTCTTCAGACTCGACATCTTTTGAGTTTGTTGGAGCATTGGCAGTAGGAGATGTTGTTGTGTCAACTTGCAACCTTTCTTCATCATCGAGTGGATGCTCACGAGAGTTAGCCATAGGGCTTGCACATTCTTTTCTTCACCATCGAGACTTGGCTCTTCCTTTCATAGATTCAACTTCCTCCTCATTCTTTGAACTTGCTTTTTGAGGGTTCAATCTTAGAACTTTCAGTTCCCTTCCCATCTTCAGACTCTACATGTTCTTCTTTGTTGGATGGATTTTCTTGGGGAACTGGAACTGATTTCTTCATCACTTTTTCTTTCTTCTTGGGTGACTCTTGGAGTAGTCTGTTACTCCTTCTTTTTGGGGTTTCAGCAGTTGATGCTGATTTTTCTCCTGCTCCTTGTTTCTTCTTGTCAGTGGAGACATGTCTTGACGAAGCCTCTGTATTCTTCACATTCTTAGACTTCTTCTTTGCCGGTGTGGCATCAAATGATGCAGAGTCATCAGATTGAGAGTTTTCCACTTCTTGTGCCTTCCTTTTCTTGATAGAGACCTTGCTGCTGCTCCCAGTTGTTATTAGCCTCTTGTTCTCCTTGGGATTTTTCTTCCAGTTTATAAACAACTGTGGAGACATTACTTTATGAACATTAAAATTTTTTCCCTCATCATCCTTAATTTTATTCTTCAACTTTTTCTTCAAGATGATACTTAAGAACCTTCCATGAAAAACCTTTATGAGTGGTTTTTCAGTTAACCTTTTCTATTCTTCCTTATCCAGCCACTTAGACATATGATCAAGCAGGATAGCTCCAACGTTGATGTGTTCCTTCAGGACTATAGCAGACATGATCTTCAGCTGTTGGTCAATCACAGTATCATGTGCAGTGTCTTTGCATAAGATACATTTACCCACTATTTCAGCAAGGAACTCGAATTCTTCAGGGAACTCCTTTTTCTTCATGTCCTTCAGACTAGGGTTGCTTTTGTACTGCATAATCTTCTTAGCTTTTTCAGTGTCGATCTCTTCTAGGCTTTTTAGATCTCAATCAGGAAGGCCTAAACATTGATTGATGTCAGAAGAATTTAGCTTCAGAATCTGACCCTAAACCTTGGTGGAGAGGATTCCAGAATTTACGGTTGCGTTTAAGTGAAATTCTTTGACCAGGTCACCATATATTTGTGTGTTTGCCTCAAGACATTCTGAGAATCCAACCTTCTTCACAAGTTCATGAATATCCCTAAACTTCTTCTCAGATTTTTCAAACGTCTTGGTTTCGAGCTGAATGCCAGTGATTACTCGCCAATCTGCCATTTGAGGAGTTCGAAGAATATGGGTATTTGTTTTAGGGAGTCTTATGAGAGATAGTTGAATGTGATTTGGGAAAGGATTTTGGAAGGTTAATGGATTTAGTATGTGAAGAGGCTTTTAGGGTTTGAAAAAAGAGAGGGAAAGAGGTTCGATAGTTTCTAATAACTGTTTTTAAATTTTGAATTTATCTTTTTGGTAGTTCCTTCTAACTCTGCATACGCTGTGATGTGTCAACTAGCCATTGGTTGCACGATGCCTAGTAATGAGTTGTAACTCCCCCATTAACTCTTCAGTTTAATGTCCCTTTTTAAAATAAATAATCATCAATGATGTGGATTGACCGTTGACCATCTTGGTTTGTAGAGTATCATGGTAAGGCAGCTATGGACTATGTTTTCCTTTGTTGACTCAACGATCAACTTTTGAGAGATGCTGTAGTGGATGGTTTTGACATTTCTCCTCATTTTGAAACTGCATGGCTCAACCATTGATGTACTTCATGAAGCCTTGGGCACTTCTCTTCAGCAGGACATCTTTCCAACCAGTATTCGAACTTATCTCCCCATAATCTGAATGGTTGAGCAATTGTCCCCTTCTTCCAAGCTCCTCATGAGCTAGAGTATCCTCTTGTAAGACTGCGATCATCGAGTTTACTTCTACGATCGTTGAGGTTGCTCCACGATCGTTGAGTTTGCTTCTACCTTTACTCTACGATCGTTGACTGTCTTGGTCCTTGAGATGAACTTGACTAAGCAATCCTTCTGGGTTAAGGTAGCTCAGGAAGGGCCAACCTCTTAGAGTGAGCTAAGGGTCAGGTTTGTCCCTGAGGCGCTTTCCAGATGAAATACTTTAGAAGAGAATTGTGCTGATATCCCATTTGGCCTTTTCTGGCGGGGAGGTCCTCTACCAACTTTATACAATTGCATTTGTTGTAATCATGGTGTCCTCCTGCTCTTACACTACGATTAGATGTTTGATTGTAGTCACTCCACGATTTTGAGTTGGGTGGCTGATAGGTTATCAGTAGTACATTTTGAGACGTTCCTACTGACTATGGATCTTCATTTGGTTCATCAGCCACAAAGTTTTGGGACTCTGTAGCTGGTACATTGCTTCATAGTATATCTCTGATGTTTTAGAGCTTCTCCATAGTTGATACTGTCTTCTCAGAGAGACATAAGTTCTTCTTCTTCATGTGTAGGTAGTATATGTGCATGCATGCATATCTCATTCTCATTTTGAAGTCATTAAATCTTTCATAGACATGGATCGTAAAATGGGCATTTTCAAGGTTATTCTTCCTTGTCAGTTTGTGCTTGCTAAGTTCTGCTCCCATAATGAGTTCCTCATGTTAGATGCTCGATGATCCTCTAGTGAGCTTCCTTGAGGATTCTTCTCTTATGACATGCTTTGAATGATTGAGCATCTAAGACCCTTTTACATCTTTGGTTGAATGACTTGCTTCCTTACAAGGATCAACAACAATGTGAGCTTCATTTAGATTAGCTCAAGAGTCTTCAGGACGTGCTTTGACATATAGAAGTTTTATCAGAATTATTTCTAAACAGTCCTAAGCCTTCTGCTGGTTGAATCTTCTTGACTGAAGTCTTTTGCTTCAGCATTCCTTAGTGTGGCCAGATGGACCAAGTACCTGCAGGTTATAAATTTCTATTTTTGGTACCCATGGTTAAATGGGTCCTGCTAGGTTAGTTTTCTAAACCCATGTTCCTCATATATTTGGATAATCATCATATTTATCTCTAACAGTCATATTCATGTATATAACTAATTTAGATAATACATTTTGAGATGCATGATGGTGAGTGTGTGTAAGATTTGCTATTTTAATAAAACACTCTTTTTCTTTGATGGTTTCATCATTTACTAGGTTATGTTCACAGGGTTTAAATGTTCACAGAGTGAGAATCAACTCTACGATTTATTTGTATCTGGTTGATTCATGGAGGTGATCAGTTTCTATAAATCGTCAAGATACTCTTGTAGAACTGATCATACTCTGTGCGTTATTAAACACTTAGACCATAGGTTGTACATACATACTAACCCATCAGCAAAGATTACTTCACATAAAATTAATTTAACCTGTGATGCTCTTATGACCCATTTCAGATTTCTTTCAAGATGTCATCTTCAACCTAAAACTTGGATGGAGAGAAAGTTTATATGCAATAGAGTTTCCACCCTCAGTGTACTTTCTCTCTTCAACTTTTTAGGTAGATTATGATTCCTTGAAAGAATACTGCTATAGTTCACAAGACGGTGAAATCATGATGTACATATTTATATTAGTGAGGAACCGTACCTTTTTACTGTCAGTTTCTTAATAGTCATTTATCTTAGATATACTAAGTTTAGGCATTGATGTGCATAGTTTCTCATTTGCTCTTGACAACTAGTTGCACCAGTTGAACTTCAATCAATTAGTCGTGGTCTTGAAGATGCAAGCTAAAAGAATATCAGCATCTTTAGTTCTTTGACATCCTTGAGTTCACAAGGTTTACATCCAGCTACTGGTTGGCCAGATACATGTTTGAGAAGTTCTTCTTTCTTCTCTGGATAAGCATTTCTTATCATGTGTGGACTTTTCATCTATTCAGGCTGGTGGATGTTTGACTCTTTTCTGTTGATGTCTTCTGAGCTTTTGAGCCTAGTCTTCAGACTACAAGATTGATCGCGAGCAAGGATTGGTCTTGTTGATATGGCAATCAAGAACATGGACCAATCTGAGCAGCTTCAAGTGTATATACACATTTACCTGTACACAATATTTCCAACGTGTGAGCTCATCTGCATATAACAAGTGACTTACTACTAAACCAAGTTTAGAACAATGTTTATGCCTAGGATCAGACTCAAAGCGATTAGCTTTTGAATATAGCATGAGAACCTGCTTTGATACCAATTGTTAGTTCCCTGTAGGCAGAATAGATCTAGAAGGGGGGGGGGGGGTTGAATAGATCCTTTTTAATTTCAAATACTTTTCTGGTTCATTTTGTATTACTAATGAATTAACATATGACAAACATAAGAATCTTATCAAGCACAGCGGAATAAGTAAAAGATCCCCTTCATTGCTATATTCATAATCATGCATACATTGTTCATAGAGTTAGTTCAGTGGTAAGTAGTTAAAACATACATAGCAGTTATAGCAGTTAATGTTCATAAAGTAAATGACATAAATTAAAAGACACAAGGGGTTTTTAAGTGGTTCAAAGACTCAAGCTCCTAATCCACTCTTCTACTTTCAACTAGCAGGATTTCCACTAAGGAAGGGGGCACCACAATCACTAAGATTCCTTGAGGCCAAAGCACCTTGGGACTTCAGTTCACTAAGAACTCTTCAAGGCCAACAGCCTTGGAACTCCTCTAGTTCCCTAGGAACTCTTCAAGCCCAGCAGGCTTGGAACTTCATTTAGTCCCTCTAGATAAGGACCCCTCAGGCCCTGGCTTCTTGTTTT
This sequence comes from Panax quinquefolius, assembly GCA_020205615.1. Lineage (NCBI taxonomy): Eukaryota > Viridiplantae > Streptophyta > Magnoliopsida > Apiales > Araliaceae > Panax > Panax quinquefolius. Next base: position 47,321,369 of record CM035153.1, read on the forward strand.
TGTAGTTGTTGTAGTTGTTGGTGCTGAGCTGCTAAGATGTCTTTAAGCTTGAAAATCTTATGTACTTAGCAGCTTGGCGTAGTCCTCTTGGAATTCTTCTTAGAGTCTAGACTACATCTTCTTTGGTGCAGCTGATCTTTGCTCTTTTCTGCTCATCTTCATTTGATGTCAGCTATGCACCATCACCATCTGGATTTGCTAAGTTTCTGAGCTTTTGGTAGACTTCGTCTAGCACTTAGCAAACCCTGAACCCTTCTTGAATGTTTTGCAGACATGATTCTACTTCTGTTCTTTTTTAGCTTTTGGTTCATGGTAATCTGTAGAGTGGCTATCTTGATCTTCTTTGTATTCTGCAACTTTTCTGGATGCTATCTTCTTGGTCTTCTCGGTTCTCAGCTTGGCTGCCATCTTCAGTGGCATTCTCATCTTTGTTGAGTGAAGCTCTAATATGTTTAAGTCCTTCTTCAAAGCTGCTTCACTTCCACCTATGTAGTCTCACTATCACTGAGACTTGTTCTCTTAATCTCTGGTGGAACTCGTAGAGTCAACAATAACATTCCAACAAGTCAACGATTCTGCAACTTAGCAATCATCAGCTCTCTTGATCTTTGAAGCTCATTCTAATTTATACTCCTTGCCAATCTTCCCGTTGGAAAGTAGCCGTTGAAAGCTATTCAAATTGCTTCACAGATCTCGAGTTGTTTGGTGTAGACTGCAGATGTGACATGACATGACTTTCTGACACTGCAGTCTACTATTTCACCTACCTCGTCAGAGATGTCACTTTGATGTCTCGGGCAGGTCGATGACTTTATTTTCCCCTTCTGATTTCTAGATCAGAGGTTGTCCTTTTGCATCGATGCTTTCGATAAGCTCTTGTCCGGATACCAACCTTCAGATTGAACCATTGCCAATGCTTCAATCTTCGGGTGACCAAACTCTACGATTCTAATGCACATCTTCTCGGACCTGATCGTAGTGTCTTGTTGACTGATGCGTATTGACATGTAGAGTCAACACTACGATCTTTGAAGGATGTTCATTGGATCTTCAATGTAGAAGACCTCTTCCTTCTCTCGTGCAGTGCTTCAACACTCGACTGCTCTCAGATACTGATGGCTTAACTCTTTGTTCTGGTCCCTTCTGAACAACAAGACACTTCAGATTTGTGGTGTGTCTAGCTCACTTTCTCCTTTTGATCTCCCGCTCACTTATCATCAATGGACTGACCCAATGCTTAATCACTTTAGCCTTGTTCTTCAGAGGCTAACCAATATTTCTGTGTACACTCCATCAGTTCTTTTTTGTTTGGCAAACACTACGATCCTGGTTGCTTACAAGATTGTCGTCTTTTGTATACTTGACAGTTACTGCACTTGCTGACTTTCCTTAGTCAGTTACTGAAGTCTTCTTCTGATCAACTTGTGGAAGACTTCATCTCGAATAGCTTCACAACTCAATCTGGATGCTGATTGGGTTGGTGCTTAGATCTTTCGTTAGCTTTCATGCCATTTGTTGTGTGCTCTCTAGTTTTCTTTAGATGGGATGTATCTTTGCAGCTTAGACCAGAGGCTTCATTCCTTTGGATATTCTGGGAGTGTTCATTTATTGAGAATCGTATTTGCTCTACGATTCTGCCTTGGCGTTGTGAGCATATCTGTTGAAGTCTTAGCTCTACACTCTACGATTCACTTGGTACATGTAGACGCTTCACGACTCGAGTCGAGATCTCGACACACTCTACGATTCTCTCATCATTATGCTTGTTGTCTTCATCCGATCTTGGTCGACTCACGATCTACGCCTCGATATGATGATTAGTAGACTCTACGACTCACGAGTGTAGTCTACGATTCTTGACTTAACTTCGACGGATGCTCGGTTGGCTCGTGGCGGTCATCTCTACGATTACGAACACGACTTCCTCAAGAGACTACGATTACGAGGAAGTTCTACTCAACACACTACGATCCTTCCTCATCTCTCCGGCGATCATGAACTCCGAGATCTACTATCTTCAGAGACTACGATTACGCCTCGATAGCTCTCGAGTTTTCCTCGACTCTCTCTGGCGAGACTACGATTTACAGTGCGAGTGCTTTCGACGATCGATCGACAATGCTTATCTATTACATCATAAGATCAACCTAACATGCTTGATATTTTTATATTTATAGTCCTTGTACATCATTTCTTTTTAAGGACTTTACAAAGCTATTTTGCTTATGTAGGATCAACCTAACATATTTGATCAATTCATTATAAGTCCTTGTACATATGTTTCTATAATCTAATAGAGGACTTTATAGCTCTTCTTAATGCAAGCATACTTGCATACTCATTCATATATATATATATATATATATATATATATCATAATCAAATCATATGTAAATAGGAATATCATTCACATGCATATTCCTAACAGAATGAAATATTGCGAGGCGATTAAACAAGGTGCAGTAAAGCAATATTGCAAAAATAATTCCAAAATGGACAATCAACATTGTCAAAACATTGCCCATTGATGCCAACTAGTAGACAAAGTACATAAAGTATATACTTTGTTCATTCTTGATTTAGGATGAAAAGGAAATGTACATGCCCTGCTGTTATGCCCTAGTGTTAAACGCCTTGCACATGTGACAATGCCTGTGACACCCCCGAATCCGGGTCCTCTGACCCCGATTCGGTCATCACGATAAAATACAAACATCCACCTCTAAACAACATACGATAACTAAAATGCGGAAAATAATAAACGTACGTCGTTCATTCAAAAGGTGTTACTAGTCCCAAGATACGATAACCTTAATATCATCTTACAAACATACCCTAAAATGAACATTAGGGTTCTATTACATAACAATAATTTAATCTAAGCGTAAGGTAAAGTCTGCTCCTTGCCACTATTCTACATCTTTCCTTTACCCTTGTCCTTCCCTGAGGTCTCGGGCTTAGCTGCAATATAATTCATGATATAAAAAGGATGAGCAACAAGTTTGCCCAACAAGTTTAAATACAACAATAAGGATATATCATGATGAATGGAAAATATCTGTCAATGAATTCAACAATATGAATATCTGAAGGATTCAACAATATGAATATTGGAAGCAAAGATAATGATTGCTTTTAGAATAACTGCTAGTCAAAAAGACTTTGAACTATAAAACTACAATGGATTTAATAGCTAATCGATTTTTGGTTATCGGCTCTGAGATAAGTACTTGAGGGAATCAGCCTCGCGTACACTATGTATATGCATAACATTTAAATCTGTTCTTTGTATCTTATATTAGATACCTGGGGTACTCCCCTATCATAAAAGGGGTGTTCTTTCAGTCTAAGAATCCTTACCATCAATTGGTTTGGATAACTTTTATAAAACTTCATACGCATTGTCGTAATCAAACAAAGGTTCGAGACTCTATCTAACACAGCTCAAGAATTATTGAACTTTAAATGATGTACAAGTCCAAGACTGTACGAACTCAAGTGCACTAAGTGCGAATATCAATAATATCGATGTGGAATAATTGTAAAGTAATTAAACCAGTTAACAACATGCTTGGAAATAAGATTCAAGCTTAAATGAATAACTTTTAATTCAACAATAACCTGCTCAATACAATATGAGAAGGATAGGAAACTCTCACAAAAACAAGTGAAAGTTTAGCAACTTGCACAATTTCAAAGTTGTGTAAAATAGAGAACTTGCACAATCAAGAGTGAAGTTCGGAAACTTGCACAATATAAAAGAGTAAGAATTAAGAAACTTGCCCAATAAAAATTTGAGTGAGATTAGGGAACTTGCTCAATAATAATTCGAGTAAGGTTAGGGGAAACTTGCCTGTTTGCTCAGCTACAATTAATTCTAGCTTTAATTAACTTGCGTTGAAACGACTTAACGTTAACAAGTCGATCTTTTGAATTAGTACGTGTAAAATAATATGCGTCTACACTTAAAATAATCAAGTCTTCATATAACATGCTTCTTAACACATTACAAAGCATATTGGTCATACATTACAAGGTAAAGTAATCATATAAGCATGCCTTGAATTTCAGAATCAAAAACAGAACCTATTCATGTCTGCAGGATGTCGCAACTGTAACAATTCGGAATTTCAAATTGTAATTTTAAATATTTATTGAATTATCTAAATATTTATTTGAGGTGTTTATTATTGAATAAATATTTTATTGATGTGATTATTGTTATTAAATATTTATAAATTAAATTTATTAGATAATATTCTAAAATAAATTAATTTATAATTTAGAGAGTTGTAATATAACATGAGATGTTATATTGTTGTTTTGATTTAATAATTTAAGTGGTATGTTAAATTATTAAATAAAATTATAATGAGAATATAATTTTGTGATATTTGTTTAAGTGAAATATTTATTTAAAATATGGTATATATAATTAATTTATTTGATTTATGTGGGATATGGAAATCCAAATAAATAATATGTGATTATAAATCATAAACTAAATTGTTTATTAAAATAAATTAAAGTAATTTTAAATTGATTTAACCAAACAAGGCTTAAAATATTAATTCTTTATTTTAAAGACTTTTTGCCAAACAATGCCTTATGACTTTTGGATTTTTAATTTTGAATTATAATAATATAAATAAAATAAAATAAATAAAATATAAAATAAATTTATAGCATATACGTTATATTTTTGTAACTGATAGTAATTTAGTAGGCGTATTACTACCTATCAGTTTTGGTTACGCTTACTGTTGTTAGTAGCCTAGTCTGAGAGAAGAAAGAAGAGAAGAGAATTACAGAGAACTTGAGAGAGAATTGAGAGATATTGAGAGAAAACCTAAGAAATTTCAGTGTTTAGCAAGGGATTATCAAGCAAATTGAATGTATGTTCTATAACTTTGATATTATATATGTATATGTATGAATACGGCATAATTTATGTGTTCTGCGAATCCAAAATTTTAAGTTGGTGATTATACAACTGAGTACTTGTAGTTGTATGTGTTTATGATGATTATAGTTTGTGTTTAAACCAGAATTATATGCTAATTTCGTTCAAAAAGTAGGAAAAATAATGACAGTGTTTATATTTTTCATATGACTTGTAAAAGTACCAATTTTAGTGGTCAATTTGCATGTTAATTTGTGAATTGAGTTTTGATTATTCTAGTCCATTAAGAAACGAAGAGAACGTAGTTTGAATAAAGTGATTTGGACAAGAATAGTGATCACAGTGATGATTTCTATAAAGGGTGTCAAAAGTTGAGTTTTTATATGAAAATATAAATTTAAGTAATTAAATTAGTTAAAATTGTTGTTAAATTGTTCTAAGCGGTTGAATATGTGAGGAACCATGTTTGTGATATTTTTATATCAATTGTACATGTTAATTTCACTGTCTTGTGGGTGAAATTCGTGTTAGTTGGGCTAAAGTCGGCTACTGTTCACAACCTTTACGGTTACGCATGCCTTTGGCCTTGGCTTGCGCATTAAGGCTTGAGAAGGCCAAGGCAGCAGCCAATTGCTATTGGTCCCGAGCTTGTGTATGGCGCAATTGCATACCCTACCGATTTGGAGACGATGGCTTACACTTTCGCCATAAGACACAGGATATTGATATAACTTGGTCTAATAATGTGTTAATGTAATAAACATGGAATATAGAGGTTAAAATAGAACCGTGTCATGTCATTGATAATTTCAAAGTTGTAAAGGATTAGTAAGTTACGAACGCGTTATGACTTAATGCATACAATGAATAGTGAATAAGTCTTGTGATGTTAACACTTGTGATTTCTGAGATGAACATTATAAGATATGAAAGGTGATTAATATAAACCAATGAGTCTTAGAAAGACTTAAACACTTGATTGAACTTCAAGTTCGATTAAGGAGAAATGTATTATTGATTAATAATAGTTGAAAATTTGATTTGGATGCTAAAAGTCTTATGTATGTGTTAGTGAGTTTTTAGATTCGTGTTATGTGGTTTAGTATTATGGTTAGACCTTAAACTAAAGGTTATAACTTAACTAAGATGAGAAGTGGATCTTTGTGGTTAATGTATGTAGCTAATTGATGTGATAATCCTAATGGTATGTGTAGGACGTTGGAGTACGTGAGTTGTTATTGTATATATTACACAAGAGGCAAGTTCCCTAACCTTTGCTACGTTATTATTCAGCAAGGTTACTTTTCACTGTCATGTTATACTTATGCAAATTCTCTATCTCTAATATCTTGTTGAGCAATTTATTATTATGCAAGTTCTTTAACCCTCAATTATTATCGAGCAAGTTAGTTAATCTTTGTTTCTTTATTCTAAGCGAGATTACTTTGGTTATTTAAAGTCTGTAATTTTATTGTAAGAAATATGTTTATTCAGCTACTAATAACTATTGTTTGATCTTTGTTCTCCAATATCATTGTACTATCTTACATTATTGTACCGAACTCTAAGTTGCCTAGCGATTCTTTACCAATTCAACTAATCCTTAGTTGATGAATGTTCTAAACTCTAAATTACCCTTGAAGTCAACCCAAACCAAACTTCCTTTGGTTTGCTTATGTACTCACACAATTTTGAATGCATGTTGTCGATGATAACATTTGTTTAATTTAGAAATTGTCAATACTCTAGCTCTTATTGATTCATCAATATACCTTGTTCATGAAAATATTATAATCAAACTCTTGAATAGTTATTGGTCTCTATCTGATTCAACCAGTACTTGGTTGATGAGCGTTCTAAAAATCTAAAATTCCTTTGAAGTTAATTCCCAACCAAACTTTCTTTGGTTCGGAACCTGATAATCTAAGCTGAGATGAACAACCCTATATTAGGGGATTATTTTAGAGCTACACAATAGCGTTAAAATGTTTCTTGTAATACATAAGTACAAAGGTGATGATCACCCGGAGTATAGGATGATGGTCCATATAATCGTTTAGATCGTTAAAGGTTCAAGAGAAACACTTCGTTAACCTAGGACATATATGATGATTATAGTCTTTTAGACTGTTAAAGGTTAAAGTAGAAATACTTGAAAACCTACAATATAGTTCGTAGTCTTGTGACCCTCAGTGTTTTCTTTGATGTTGATATCTATTGTTAACTTAAACGTTCGTTATTCCTTTGAACTCATAGCTGTTGAATTAAAGTTTATTGTTCCGGTAAGAATACTTTACCATTAAAAGCTCAATTAATTGTCATTCATTAAATGTTATTGTGTATTATCCTTCTTGTGGGCAATTTTTTGCTCACTCTTGCACAAAACAATGCAGATGAATTTAAGAAGTTTGAAAAGTTTTCTACCAACTAGGGCAAGGGCGCGATGCTTGATTAGACGACGTTTAATTTACCTTTTTATTTATGAAGCTTATTGATAAGTAGATTTTATACCTACTTATCCGGTATCTATTACTTGAATTATTTGCTTAAACTCGTGTTTCGTAGTTACTTTTCATGCATTTTGTGTTCATTTTGTAGATTAAATGTTTGGGAGCCGTGTGAGCGACTATTGGTATGAAAATGCAAGAAAAAACAATAATTCGAATATCCTTTGGGCTTTCATGTTCATTTCATGTTTTTGCCTTGGAACTTGGCTTATATTGTAGAGCTTCTTTTTAGCTTTCCGGAACATCTTGAATCATTCCAATCGGAGTTCGGATGCAAGAGTTATGACATTTGTACCAACAGACATCGAACGTCACTGTTTTGGGTGGCCATTTGCATAACAGTCATTTCCAACCCAATTTCGACCTTCCTCTGCTCGTTATTTCTCAATTCTCAAAGAATTAAAGTTGTAGAGCTCGTCGATATCTTCGATTTGTTAGGTGGCAGGCCTCGTAACTCCTTCCGGATCAAACGTTATGGCCATTTTACCAATGGACGCTATGACAGAAAATGGACCCCCGTCGGGGCGGGTATACTAGCTGTAAAACAGTAGCATAGCCCGCTGGGGCGAGCCCTTTACAAGGCTAAACCCCGCTGAGGCGGGGGTACGCACAAAAAACTCGATTTTTGTCCAAATTTGAGTTCGGGAAGGATTGTTTCGATCCGATTGACTCAAGGACTTCCAAGAGGACTTAAAGACATATAAAGAGACTTATAAAAGGAGGAGAAACACAAGGATTAAAGGGGAGATTAGAGGAGAAAGATGATTCTATTAGATTAGATTAGATCAAAACACTAGTTCTAATGAGTTTTGGATTTTGAAGCAACTTGGAGACCATTGAAGATTCAAAGTAGGAGCAAGGAGAAAGCGTCGGATCTACAGACAATAGATTTTATCTTCTTATCTTCTTCTATCTTTATCTTTTAATGTGTATTCAAGTGTGGATTCTTAGTTTTAATTCAATGAACTAATTCTTTGTTTGAGATTACAATGGATCTTATTGTGTAGTTTATTTTAATATTCTTTGTTATCAATTATTATGTTCTATTGTGAGGATTTTCTATTGTGATTTGGACTTAATTGCTTAATTGCCTAGCTAACAATTACCATGATAATCTATATGAACTCGAGAGATAAAGTATTGATTTAGATCTTATCATGATATCATGTGTTTGTGATTTCTACATAGATGGAATTCATGATTCGTGTTTAGGATAGAGATATGCCTTTACGCCATATGTAATCTTATAGAGAACTTGTGCTTTAAATCCTTTTTAATTGTAATTCACATAGAGATATAGTGGATTAGTTAATTAGGGTGTCTTGTTTAATTCTATCATCAGTGAATTTAAGTGAGTATAAGTATTATGCATCGAGAGGTGGTTTTATCTGCTTTAGTTTTCTTGATTTACAATTCAGAATAGAGAATAATTGATGAGATGTGTGTTAACTTAAATGAAGTAATAAGTGAAGTTGTAAATCTTAATTTAACTAGTGGAATTTAATAGTAGTTTAATTATATAATTTGAAATTCATTCGTTTAAATAAGATTGAGTTGGTTACGGGTTAGTACTTGGTGATTTTGTATTAATAATTCCTCGTGGGAACGATACTCTACTTTCACTTTATTACTTGTTGACCACGTATACTTACATGTTGCGCGTAATTAGATTTTACCCAACAAGTTTTTGGCACCGTTGCCGGGGAATTAGTTTAATATATTTTTGCCAATATTAGCTTCAATCAAATTAGTCTTAATTTAAATATTTTTTTTCTTTTTATTTAATTCTCTTCCTATTTTTCTTTCTTTTGTAGGTGCCATGGATGAATTCAATTATCAAAGGCTATATTCGAATATGACTCAACCAAGGGGAGTGGGGATTGATGGTCTCAATGCATTTTCTGCATTATCGGTATGACTTGAGACACTTTCGAGGAGGTTGGACGTTGTTGCAGCCCAACATAATCGAAAGATAGTAGTTAATTGCAATTATTGTGCTGGTAATCATCCGAGTCATCAATGCACCGTTAGTTTTGGACCGGGACAACATGGTGGTGAATACCTCAACGATTATACATGTGCTAATTATCATCAAGTTTGGGGGTATCACCCGGATTCATCGTGGAGCTATACTTATGAAGACCAATACTACGCTCCAAATCCAACATACACACCAAAATTTTCATGTCCACCTTCATTGCCACAAGAAGAAAAGCCAAATTCGAGGGATGTAATATTGAAGGGCATATCAAACCTTGAGGAGATGAGGATTAGCCAAGAGCTGTCAACTTAAAATTTTAATAATCGGATGGAACAACTCGTCACTACCTCAACCAATGGTCCTCAATACATGGCTTCTGAGACTGAGATAGATAATTCAAAGTTGGAGGAATTGTGGTCCAAGTTTTTAGCATCAAATGAGGAGAGGAGGATTAATCAAGAGATATCAATTCATAATCTGCAGAACCAGATGGATCAAATGCTCAAAGCCCTGAACAACTATCCTCAAAATAATTGGTGTTATGACGAGGATTCCGAGATTGATGAAGTGCCCGAGCCAAATCTACAAGTCACATGTCAGTTGTTCAGTCAGGAGCATGCTAGCCTCCTTTCTCTTATCTCTAGTACTCCATTGCTTATTCCAGAAAGTGAAACATTGGAGGAAAAGATTGCTAGAAAAATAAAAGCTAAAGCCCATCGGGATTTCACCAACAAAAGGGAATTCACCTATTTAGGCCAACCGATGGAAGAAATATTGTAGATGCTGATTAATGAGGGAAAAATCACAGCATTTCTACCTCCAGTCAACCCACGCTCAAAACGGTTTGATGCTAATGGAGTATGTCAATACCATTCAAAGTCTCGCGGTCACAACACTGAGGAATGCTGGGCACTCCGCCATCTTATTCGAAACATGATTGACAGTGGTGACCTATAAATGGTAGAAAATAACGCTGTATCTTCTGACAGTGGGAACACATTTCCTCCAAGATGGAAGGAAGTTGTAGCAGTTATATCCACTGAGGGAGATTTGGCTGCCACAACACTTACAATTCAACCAATTCATCTCAAAGGCGTTGAAAATCCTTTGAAAGTGGTTGCACCAAAGCCAATCATATTGCCATTCAGGCCACAATATCTTGTCATCAGCCTCCAGAAAGTGCCATAGAACTATGGAGAGGATGAAGGATCTGCATCCAACATAACTGCTACAGTGTTTAAAGAAAATCCACTGTACCTTCCTCAACTGGTGATGAAGCCTACCATCAAATCTAAGGGAAAGTGCCCATGGAGAAGATTGAAGAATTTCTTCATGCAAGATAGGACACAATGAAGCCAGGGTGGTTCAAAGCTTGAAAAAGAAGCTCCATAATAGATTTCTATCTTTGGACTTGGTTTTCTCTTTAAAAGATCACCCGAAGGTCTTACTGAAAGTACTAGAAGAAGCCCACTTGCCAAAGACAGTGGATGTGGAAAATTCCATCATCTCGTTGATCACATCTTTAATGGCAATGTGATATCCTTCACACCGATGATGACATACCTCCTGAGGGGATGGGTCATTGCAAACCATTGCACATAGCGGTTATATCTTCCGGATATGTGGTCGAAGGAGTGCTAATAGATGGGGGATCATCCCTAAACATCTTCCGCTATGCCACATTAGAGAAAATGAATATCAATCTCAACAGGATTTGAAGCAGCCATACAATCATCAAAGCCTTTGATGGATCTCGACGAAATGCTATCGGAGAGATTGAACTACTCATGGAAATCGGTCTATATACATTCTACATATCCTTCCACGTGCTTAAGATCACTACAGGATACAACCTACTTTTGGGAAGACCATGGATTCATATGGTAGAGCCGGTCCCATCCAATCTTCATCAAGAACTCAAATATATCATCAATAGTAGTCCGGTCACTATCGGTCTTTGAGCGTAATATCTTCTTCAAAGTGATATACCCTTATCGGGTTTCAATGTAGAAGTTGATCTTGTCGCCTTCCAAGCCCTTGAGGTGCGCAACACTCACTATCAACCCATTAGGGTGCCACCTCCGAGACCCGAGTTTCGCCGAGGTAATGTCGGCAAGTCAAGAGATGATATCTTTGGGTTTTCAACTTGGGCGGGGGGTTAGGAAAGGATCATTAGGGCATCAAGTGCCCAATTCAAGTTCCCAAAGAAACAGGGGATGACTAGATTAGGCTACTCTTCTTGGTCCAGTCATAGGAATCCTCACAAGCATAAACAGGTTACTTCATCTACAAGGCATTTACCTAAACCTACAGGTGATAACCCTGTACGACCTTTATTAAAGGTCCCTGCCACTATGGTAGCCATGTTGTTTCCTAAGCCGATATCAGTTAAAGGAAAAGAAGTCCTGATTTCAGACCTAGAGGTGGAGGAAAGGAATCAAAGGAACAAACAAGAGATAGAGAGATCATCGAACACGCGGCGTCCGATCCATACAGAGGGTATGAAGCAGAGACATCCCGATGATGATTGTGTAGACATCATGGTCATCATTCAAGAGAAGGATGACAACAACAACCCCTTCATCATAGTTATCCACTAGACAAGACCTTGGTAATTGGAGCGGACTCCTTGTATTTGCAAACCAAGGGTAAAAAGGCGAAAATCCTCTCCCCGTAGATAGCAAATAACTGCTTACTTTTGTTGTACATTATTAGTAGTTGTTTTTATCATTACATGCTAACACTTTTTATGATTGAACAGTTTCATATATTAAGTGAAAGCATTTTGTTTCAGGACTCTAAAGATAGATGTGCCTAAACTTGCTGATGAGGTGCCTATTCTTCACAAGGACTATAACTTTGATGTAAAGTTGGACTCAGACTTGATGAAGACTGAACAAAAGGACTATGAGATACCTAAGGAGATCAAAGAATGGGTCGAAGACAAACCCAAGCCAAATCTTGATCAAACCACATCTTTTAACCTTGGAACCTCAAAAAACCCCAAATAAATCCAGATTGGTATGGACCTTACTCCAAACCAAAAGAATTATATGGTCACTCTATCGACACAATTCCGTGGATGTGTTTGCATGGTCTTATGAAGACATGGTTTGGTTTGTCCACCGACATCGCCATTCATCGCCTTCCCATCAAAGAGGGATTCAAGCCTGTCGGGGAAGCTCAGGCTATTAAAACCTGAGTGGAGTTTAAAATTTAAAGAAGAAATTATGGAATAATTTCAAGCCGGCATCATCATGGTGTCAACATACCCTGAGTGGCTATCCAACATAGTCCCTGTGCCTAAACCTGGAGCGAAGGTGCGAGTTTGCGTGGATTACAAGGATCTGAACAAAGCTTGTCTCAAGGATAGCTTTCCCGTGCCATTCATCCACATACTTATTGACAATACAGCTCAGTATGACATGTACTCCTTCGCTGACTGCTTTACGGGGTACCAGTAAATCATGGTCGCTGAAGAGGATCGTGAGAAAACTGCATTCATCACCCCTTAGGGAATCTTTTGCTATAGATAATTGTTGTTCGGCCTCATCAATGCCAGAGCTACCTACCAGCAAGCTATGACGGCTCTTTTCCATGATCTAATGCACAAAGAGATAGAAATCTACGTGGATGACATCATTATCAAGTCCCGAAGGGAAGAAAACCAACTAGATCATCTCAAAAAGCTCTTCAACAGGTTGATTAAGTACAACTTGAAGCTTAACCCTGCCAAATGCGCCTTTGGTGTCAAATCAGGCAAGTTGCTAGGATTCCTAGTAAGCCACAAAGGGATTGAGCTAGATTCTACAAAAATCCAGGCCATCACAGAAATGTCCATACCTCAGACAGAAAAGGAAATACAAGGATTTTTGGGAAGAATCAACTTCATCAACCGATTCATCTCTCAACTCACAGAAAGCCTTCCTTGCAATCAAAGAGCAGCTAATCAAAGCTCATGTTTTGGTACCTCCCAAGGATGGTGTTCCCCTATTTATGTACCTGTCAATCAATGACAATGCCATGGGCTACATGCTGGGACAAAAAGATGATAGAGGCCAAGAAAGAGCTATCTATTACCTCAGTAAAAGATTCAGCAGCAATGAACACAAGTACACTCTGATTGAGAAAACTTGTTGTGCTTTAGCATGGGCTTCCATGAAATTACAAAATTATCTCCATGGTTACACAACCCATCTCATATCCCGCGTGGATTCTCTCAAATATGTGTTTAGCAAACCCATGCTGAATTATCAACTGTACAAATGGCAGTTGATCCTACAACAATTTGACATCATTTACATGACAAAAAAGTCTATCAAAGGTCAATGAATTGTGGATCAACCGCCTCCTTTTTTAGGAGATTTCAAACCTTGAAACATACTTCCCTGATGAAGGGGTAATAATAGTTCAACAACACCATCAGGATGATACACACCAGTCATGGAAGATGTATTTTGATGGAGTTATAAACATGGAAGGTTCTGGAGCTGGAGTAGTTCTAGTATCCATTACGGAGGAGTAGTATCTCGTTGCCATCAAATTGTAGTTTGATAGCACCAACAACACAACTGAGTATGAAGGCTTTATCATGGGGCTGAAACTAGCCCGATCCATGGGCATCAGACGGTTAATTTTCTTTGGAGATTCGGAATTGGTAATCAGACAAACCACTGGGATCTATCACACTAAAGAGCTACATTTGCTGCCTTACCATCAGCAGGTTATACAAATGGCTTTGGAGTTTGAAGAAATAACCTTCCTCCACATTCCTCGAAATAGGAACGACTTTACGGATGCACTGGTAACTTTGGCCTCCTTGATCAACATACTTGACAAGGAAGACATGCCAATTATCACATTTGCCCTACAAAAGGCTCCAGCCAATGGGAACTACATTGGAGAAGTATAGGATGAACTGCCTCCCATCCAACACCCTCAGTATCAACATATCAAGGAGTATCTATGAGATGGATCTACACCCGCTGAGATGAGTTAGGCTGAAAGAAAGCGGATTCATCGAATGGTTATGAAATTCTACTTGAGAGGAGACACACTCTACAAAAGAGATGCAGGACTAGGTCTTCTTAGATATCTAAAAAAAGACCAAGCTCAAAGGCTCATGGATGAAATCCATGGTGGAGTATGCGGGCCACATATGAGCGGCCCTCTACTTGTTAAGAAAATCCTAAGAACAGGGCATTACTAGCTCTCTCTCAAGGCTGATTGTGATGATCACGTCAAGAGATGTTACTAATGCCAAATTCATGGGAATGTTATACAAGCCTCTCCAAGGGAGCTCCACAATATGAGTTCGCCCGGGCCCTCCTCAATGTGGGGAATGGACGTGATCAGGTCCATCGAGCCCAAAGCCAGTAATGGGCATCAGTTTATCTTCACCATGATCGACTACTTCACCAAGTGGGTAGAAAGCGACCTCTTCCCCTCGTTACAAAAAGAAGTTATCATTGATTTAGATCTTATCATGATATCATGTGTTTGTGATTTCTACATAGATGGAATTCATGATTCGTGTTTAGGATAGAGATATGCCTTTACGCCATATGTAATCTTATAGAGAACTTGTGCTTTAAATCCTTTTTAATTGTAATTCACATAGAAATATAGTGGATTAGTTAATTAGGGTGTCTTGTTTTAATTCTATCATCCGTGAATTTAAGTGAGTATGAGTATTATGCATCGAGAGGTGGTTTTATCTGCTTTAGTTTTCTTGATTTACAATTCAGAATAGAGAATAATTGATGAGATGTGTGTTAACTTAAATGAAGCAATAAGTGAAGTTGTAATTTTAAATCTCCGTAATCTTAATTTAACTAGTGCAATTTAATAGTAGTTTAATTATATAATTTGAAATTCATTCATTTAAATAAGATTGAGTTGGTTACGGGTTAGTACTTGGTGATTTTGTATTAATAATTCCTCGTGGGAACGATACTTTACTTTCACTTTATTACTTGTTGACCACGTATACTTATGTGTTGCGCATAATTAGATTTTACCCAACAAGTTTTTGGCACCGTTGCCGGGGAATTAGTTTAATATATTTTTGCCAATATCAGCTTCAATCAAATTAGTCTTAATTTAAATATTTTTTTTTCTTTTTATTTAATTCTCTTCCTATTTTTCTTTCTTTTTAGGTGCCATGGATGAATTCAATTATCAAAGGCCATATTCGAATATGACTCAACCAAGGGGAGTGGGGATTGATGGTCTCAATGCATTTTCTGCATTATCAGCGCAGCTTGAGACACTTTTGAGGAGGTTGGACATTGTTGCAGCCCAACATAATCGAAGGATAGTAGTTAATTGCAATTATTGTGCTGGTAATCATCCGAGTCATCAATGCACCGTTAGTTTTGGGCTGGGACAACATGGTGGTGAATACCTCAACGATTATACATGTGCTAATTATCATCAAGTTTGGGGGTATCACCCGGATTCATCGTGGAGCTATACTTATGAAGACCAATACTACGCTCCAAATCCAACATACACACCAGAATTTTCATGTCCACCTTCATTGCCACAAGAAGAAAAGCCAAATTCGAGGGATGTAATATTGAAGGGCATATCAAACCTAGAGGAGATGAGGATTAGCCAAGAGCTGTCAACTTAAAATTTTAATAATCGGATGAAACAACTCGTCACTACCTCAACCAATGGTCCTCAATACATGGCTTCTAAGATTGAGACAGATAATTCAAAGTTGGAGGAATTGTGGTCCAAGTTTTTAGCATCAAATGAGGAGAGGAGGATTAATCAAGAGATATCAATTCAAAATCTGCAGAACCAGATGGATCAAATGCTCAAAGCCCTGAACAACTATCCTCAAAATAATTGGTGTTATGACGAGGATTCCGAGATTGATGAAGTGCCCGAGCCAAATCTACAATTGGATGAGCCACAATATGTTGAAAAAGAGGAGACAAGTGGGGATAATGAAAACAAGGTCGGTGAAGAGCTAACTATGAGTACTAACGAGGATGAGCCAATGTTATTAATGCCTCAAGTTCCTTCTCCACCAAAGTTCAAGGATCCGGTTAGATTTGCAAAACCGTGCCCGCTTGGTAGTCATGTCGTCGGCAAGTCTCTTTATAACATGAGAGCTAGTACAAATGTGAAGCCATGGTGGGATGAGGAGGAAAAGATAGAAGAAGAGCCCGTTGTTCTTGCCAATCCTCAAAGCCCCAATCGAATCATAAGCTCAATCTGACGGAAAAAGCACCTAGTTATTCAACATTCTCAATTGGGCACATATTTAAAAAAAGCATGCTAGGTGACTTTAACTCGATTACCATCACAAATGGGAACCTACCAAAAGCTACATTATTTCCGATGGATGGAGGGTTCCTCAATTATCGATGAGGAATTGGATAGCGTTGACTAGACAAAGTCAGGCTGAAAGACTGTAATTCAAGCGCTAACTGGGAGGCAACCCAGGAAATTTTTATTTTTTATTTATTTATATGCTTTCCTAGTTTATTTAGTAGATAGGAATCACGTTAAATTCCAAAGTGTTATTCTAATCCATGTTGTCTTTCTTTATTGCAGGTATTGGAGGTTCAATGGATAGGAAAATGATCGTCGCCGCCATCGCCACCATCACTTCACACTTAGCTGATTACAGGGAAGTTCTCTTCTACTTATCGCTATATTCTTACAATGAGGACATTGTAATTGTTAAGTTTGGGGGGGTTTATTTTAGTTCTTTATTGCATGTTTAGTTTCATGTTTATGTTATGTTATTTTGCATATGTTGTTAATTTAGTTTAGGTTCATTATAAAAAAAAATCAAATCAAATCAAAAATTCAAAAATAATAGTTAGTTACTATGTTCATCTTGCATGAGTCCAGCTGTTAGATAGTTCAGTTTATTTTGGCCAATGATGAGATTGGAATTGAGTAGACAAGTATAGTACTAATTATTAGAGCTTTGATGTGATTTCTTGTTATGAATTGAATCTTTTCTTGTTTGAAACTGGTATAATCAAGGTTAGCATGTTAGAAATGACTTTGTTGACTGATTAAGTTTAAATTGATACATAATGGATTTCTTAAGGATAATACTAGTTTGAATGAATGAAAGACATGAATAGGCGGAGATGGCTAAAGTTAGACAAGAACCTAAGTTTGGGAGAATATTTGGGGTATATAAGCTGTATATAAAAAAAAGAAAAAAGAAAGTATGAATAAACACCATGGCGTGCTTGTCTAGTTTTGTGGCCTTTGTTACTTGAGTAAGTAAGCCCGAGGGGATTGTCTTTACACCTAGCGCCCTAAGGTCTTAATGGTATGGGAGTCGTTGGTCAAAAGCTCATTAAGGTAGTATTGAAAAGCCTAAGGGAATAAGACATTGCATAGCTATGTGTATATAAACCAAAAGAAAAAAAAAATGAATAAAACGGGAAATAAGAGCAAAAAGCCCCCGTAGATGAAAATAAAGCATAAGTATCCCATGTTGACCCTCGATATTGGTAATTATTTGATTTTAGTTGGATCTAGCTTGTTTTTGGATTTCTTGAGTTTACACTGTATGATGCCTTCGAAGAGACTTGTTATGTGTTAAATTTGATTTTATATTAGTTAACATGGTTGTTGAGCATACACGCACTATATCAGTGATAACAGTTTAAGATTTGATGATTGACTAGGAAATTGTTAATTGGTTTTGATATGATGTATTATCATGTTTTCTTGATTTTTCTAAGGCCGGTTGAATAGACTTGTTTCTGTCATTACTGCGGGATTCGTAGGCATGTAGATTAGTTGCATTGCATAGCATTGTTGTTTTGTGTTTTTGCTTGAGGACAAGCAAAGGTTTAAGTTTGGGGGTATTTGATAAGTAGATTTTATACCTACTTATCCTAAATTCATTACTTGAATTATTTGCTTAAACTCGTGTTTCTTAGTTACTTTTCATGCATTTTGTGTTCATTTTGTAGATTATATGTTTGGGAGTCATGTGTGACGATTATTGTATGAAAACGCAAGAAAAGCAATAATCCGTACATCGTTTGGGCTTTCATGTTCATTTCATGTTTTTGGCTTGGAACTTAGCTTATATTGTAGAGCTTCTTCTTAGCTTTCCGGAACATCTTGAATCATTCCAATCGGAGTTTGGATTCAAGAGTTATGACATTTGTACCAACGGACGTCAAACGTCACTGTTTTGGGTGGCCATTTGCATAGCAGTCACTTCCATCCCAATTTCGACCTTCCTTCACTTGTTATTTCCCAATTCTCAAACAATTAAAGTTGTAGAGCTCGTCGATATCTTTGATTTGATAGGTGGAAGGCCCCGTAACTCCTTCCGGATCCAAAGTTATGGCCAGTTTTTTACGAGAGGATGTTTGTGATGAAAATGGACTTCACAAGGTGGGGCTTTTCCTTAACAAAATGCCCGCCGGGGAGGGCATACCAGCTGTAAAATAGTAGCATAGCCCGCCAAGTGGGCCTTTATAAAGGCTAAACCCGCGTAGGGCACGCTATGAAAACTTCGATTTTGTCCAAATTTGAGTTCGGGAAGGATTGTTTCGATCCGATTAACTCAAGGACTTCCAAGAGGACTTAAAGACATATAAAGAGACTTATAAAAGGAGGAGAAACACAAGGATTAGAGGGGAGATAAGAGGAGAAAGATGATCCTATTAGATTAGATTAGATCAAAACACTAGTTCTAATGAGTTTTGGAGATTGAAACAACTTGGAGACCATTAAAGATTCAAAGTAGGAGCAAGGAGAAAGCGTCGGATCTACATACAATAGATTTTTTCTTCTTATCTTCTTCTATCTTTATCTTTTAATGTGTATTCAAGTGTGGATTCTTAGTTTTAATTCAATGAACTAATTCTTTGTTTGAGATTACAATGGATCTTATTGTGTAGTTTATTTTAATATTCTTCGTTATCAATTATTATGTTCTATTGTGGGGATTGTCTATTGTGATTTGGACTTAATTGCTTAATTGCCTAGCTAACAATTACCATGATAATCTATATGAACTCGAGAGATGAAGTATTGATTTAGATCTTATCATGATAGCATGTGTTTGTGATTTCTGCATAGATGGAATTCATAATTCGTGTTTAGGATAGAGATATGCCTTTACGCCATATGTAATCTTATAGAGAACTTGTGCTTTAAATCTTTTTTAATTGTAATTCACATAGAGATATAGTGGATTAGTTAATTAGGGTGTCTTGCTTAATTCTATCATCTGTGGATTTAAGTGAGTATGGGTATTATGCATCGAGAGGTGGTTTTATCTACTTTAGTGTTCTTGATTAACAATTCAGAATAGAGAATAATTGATGAGATGTGTGTTAACTTAAATGAAGCAATAAGTGAAGTTGTAATTTTAAATCTCCGTAATCTTAATTTAACTAGTGGAATTTAATAGTAGTTTAATTATATAATTTGAAATTCATTCGTTTAAATAAGATTGAGTTGGTTACGAGTTAGTACTTGGTGATTTTGTATTAATAATTCCTCATGGGAACGATACTCTAGTTTCACTTTATTATTTGTTGACCACATATACTTGCGTGTTGTGTGTAATTAGATTTTACCCAACACTTATGTAATAGATTTAGTTATGATCATCTTTTAAGTTTCCACTGATGATTGAAATAAAGGTTAGATGACCTGGGATTTATTTTAGATTATGTAACCCTTTAATGGGAGATTGATTGTTTAAACTTTTGAGTTTAATTATATCCTTTGTTTATGGGTAGTTAGTTATGAGTTAATTGGATAGTGAACACCAAATCTATGGGATTGAGGTGCCCGGATTTGGGGGTGTCACAAGTTGGTATCAAAGCTTTAGGTTATGAACCTTAGGTGGGGAAACCTTAGGCTATAACTTTCTAAGTGATCGAAAATATAGAGGTGATAAACTCTTATCGAGTTCTAAGGAATGAATTAAGGGAAATTCATTGAAGATAAAATGATAAAAGACTTTATGTGTTTATGTGTTAATGATTTATGTGCTCGCAGGTACTTAGGAGTAGCGAGTATTATATATATCAAGTTGTGGGGTTGTTAAAACTTTGTTATTAGAATGACTTATGAAGGAAGATAGGGATTAGGATCCTTGAGAAGTTCATACAGTCTGAGTATGGTTTGTATTGGGAAAGCCATACCCGTTGATTTCTGTTGTAGCACTTGGGTATGGGCTTGAGTTTGAACAAGAGGATAAATTTGGGGTGATAAAGGTGAAGGATGAGTATGAGGAGGGGGATTCCTCAAATGAAGTGTAGGGTCATAACATTGGGTTATAAAAGAAGGTCGAGAAATTAGAAGGTCAAGCCGTAAAGCACCAAGCCACGTTAGCGTAAGAAGATGTCGCGACTCTAGACCTTATTGCACAACTTGCAGATGTAGAGCGGATATTAGCTCAGTTAGAATATTAAAGAGGATAGTTATTAGCTAGGAATGAGATTGCCCAGGAATGACTGGGGAAAGAAGGAAGCAGAGCGTGCTAGAGCTGAAGACACATAGGTGAAGGCTTCTAAACGCATAGATCGTGTTGAAGACAAGTTGAAGAAGACCAAACGAATGATGGAACTTAGAATTTAGTAATCTATTTTCTGTATAGGTTGAAATTTATCTTTGGTATGTGGTGGATCGTCAATGATTTGTATCATGGAGCAAGAGCGCAATGAAGTTGTACAATGTGGAATGTTCGTGTAGATTGAAAGAAAAACATTAAGATTATATTTAAATCACGATGGAAATTAATAAAATGTAAATCCTGAATTTTGAAATAAGTAGTGGAATATGATGAGGTAATCTTGGAATTTAATTATTACAGGATAAATCATATAAATAGCAGCGAGGCTATTTTGCTACGAGTTGTTTGATAAATGAATAAAGACATCATTGTTTATTAAGATATATTATGTGTTGTTTATAAGTGGCTGAGATAAGTTTGAAAATTTTAATGCGAGAATGAACGATGATCTAATGGTGCAAGTTTGAAATAGTAAGATGCCGCCTAGAAGAAGACAACAACATCAACAGAGCCCTGAGGAATATGCATACAATAGGGAAGTTAACGCAAATCCAGTGCCATAATTGGTGAATTTTCTGGTGGGAGCACTGGCAAGTCAACTGAATTTCTGGCTGTATAATCAAATCTCGATGTTCCAACCAAATTCATTCACAATAGGGCTGGAGAGAACGATTGATGTAGACGGGGAAGGTAATACGCTGGAATACAATCAAGAGCAGAGGGGAAAGAAGAGTGAAGATGATAAGGTGGGTGATAGTCATACTGGTAATGCTTGGAAAAGAAAGTGGGACAATAATATTAATGCTAAAAATCAGCAAGGGAATGAAAAGAAGAAGGTGGAGGCGTGTAGCAACTGCAGAAAGAAACATGTAGGTGTTTGTTTGAAGAGAAAAAGGGTGTGCTTTAATTGTGTTTTGAAGGGCCACATTGCCCCAAAATGTTCAAGACCGAGGAAGGGAGCGTGCTTCACGTGTGGATCGAAAGAGCACTTGGCTCATGGGTGCCCAAAGAAAGCGGTAGGAAAAGCAAGTGGAAGCAAGGGGGGCAATGGAAAACTGGTTATTATAGAATCAGCTCCGCCGAGTTGACCAACCGAACAATCAACCAACATAACGATACAGGGCGCAATGCAAGGTATGGTTCCGATCAGTTATTTATATGACTGCGTGTTATTTAATTCAAGTGTCATTTGTTAATTTATATCTGATGAATTTGTTTAGAAACTAGATTCGCTTCGGGAAGAGTTAGACTATTCCCTAAATATAGAAAGTGTGAATAGTGATACCTTTTAGGTTGAGGTGTAGAATTGTTGTTTTGGTATTAAAGGCCATGTCATGTCAATGGATTTATTTCCGATTTGATTTGTGAGACTCTGAGGAAGTCAAAGGTAGTATTTTATTCTTTTAGTTGCAAGACGTCTGTATGGTGGAGTTATCTATCGATGTTGTGAATCAAGAAGTTATTAAGAAAATATTGTGTGGGATACGCGAAGTTCAAGATAACCACTTCGTTAATTAAATTGATGAGGAAATCGGTGGAATTTATATGGGCAGGAAATTATGAAGTGAATTTTCACGAATTGAAGAAGAATTTAGTATGGCACCTATGTTGTCTCTACCAGATAGTACAGGAAACTTTGTGTTGTATAGCGACGCATCAAACAATGTACTACGCTGTGGGCTTAGGTAGGACGACAAGGTCATTTCATATGCATCGCGTCAGTTAAAGTTTTTATGTGAAAGGATATCTGAATCACAATTCGGAACTAGAGCTAATAGTGGTTGCCCTGAGGATTTAACGATACTACTTTTGGGTAGTAGTGTGAGATATAAACAGACTATAAGTGTCTAAAGTATATCCTCGCACAAAGATATTTAAGCATGTGTTTGAAGTAATAGTTGAAGTTGTTCAAGGATTATGACTGCAAAATCCTAAACGAAGGTGGTTGCCAACGTCTTAAGAAAAAGGTAGTAGTTATTTTCGTTAATCGCAAGAGATGGGTTCATAATAGAAATGATTAATTTGTGGTAGAAGTTAAGATATATGAAAAGTCAGAGGAGAAGCTATTCAAATGGAAAACCGTACAACTTTGTTGGATAGAGTAAAGGAAGAGTAGCTCCAAAATGAGGGTGTAAAATTCAAAATCGATACTGAAGGATAGTTGAAAGTAGAAGGAAGAAACTAGGTTTCGCTAATATAGGAGTTGAAAATGAAGTTTTGCATAAAATTTATATATTGAATCAACTTGGGAGAACAAAAATATATATATTGGCTTCGATATTACTTTTGGTGGCAAGATACGATGATAGATTTTTGGTATGTCAAAGTTAACATATTACATATCGAGCAGTGTGCGAAGTTATGTCTTAATGAAATTGTTTCAAGGCACGATGTTTCAGTGTCAATTGTGTCGAACCAAGATTCATGATTTACATCAAATTTTTAGAAAGGTTTGCAAGAACGTGTGGAACGCAATTAGAAATAAGTATGTCATATCGTTTGCAAATCGATTGCCAAACTAAAAGGAAATCCAGACATTGGAAGGCGTGCTAAGCACACGAGAAGTTTTCGATAATGTCATACGAGGAATCCGCATTAAGCAAGTTATGGGCAACTTAAGAATAAATTAAAAGTAAGATATGCTAGGTGAGATTTCAATTGAGGACTCAAATGGTGACTAAGTCGTATAAACCTTTGTATGGGTAGAGGTTTTGTGCATATACTTGGTTTATCACATTGATAATCATTGGAATATCGGTATCGCGCTATCAATGTATGTGTGGTGGAAAGGTGATTCTTTTCTCATGAATATATTTGATAGTTAGAGGTTATTAAGGTTAGGTTCGGTTCTTAAAACTAAAGCATATGGTAAGTTCATGACTCAGAATCATATGGTATGTTTTGAACCCCTCAGCGAATGGACGCCTATGATCTTACTAGGATAAGTTCTTAAAATCATATGATTGTGGCAAGTTCCTGAATTTCCAAAGTGTGGTAAGTTTGATGAACTATATTGGGTATAAAATGGTTATAGTATAGGAAGCATTGATGAAGTTGAAAAGATGGTTTTGAGGTAGCTTTACCTCTACAGTCAGAGCGTATTCGCAATGTTTTTTTTATGTTTCGGTGATATGATCGAATAAGCCTGACTGCAATCATGTGATCAAGTTCGAACCGTTATGGTTGTCCTACTAGGAAATTCCTATCCAGATAGTCGACAGAAAAGAAAAATTGCTCAGGGATAAGGTGATACCTTCTGTGAAGGCGATATGGAAGAACCACAATGTCGAAGAGGCAACATGGGAACTCGAATTTGATGATGAAGAATTACCCTGAGTTATCTGTTTTGTCTGTGTCTTCGATTCTGGGGACAGAATCTTTGTAAGGAGGGAAGAATGTGACGAACGAATTGTTTAGGTTGTGATTCTGGGGACATAATCCTTGTAAGGAGGGAAGGATGTAACAATCCGAAATTTCAAATTATAATTTTAAATATTTATTGAATTATCTAAATATTTATTTGAGGTGTTTATTGTTGAATAAATATTTTATTGATGTGATTGTTGTTATTAAATATTTATAAATTAAATTTATTAGATAATATTCTAAACTAAATTAATTTATATTTTAGAGAGTTGTAATATAACATGAGATGTTATATTGTTGTTTTGATTTAATAATTTAAGTGGTATGTTAAATTATTAAATAAAATTATAATGATAATATAATTTTGTGATATTTGTTTAAGTGAAATATTTATTTAAAATATGGTATATATAATTAATTTATTTGATTTATGTGGGATATGTAAATCCAAATAAATAATATGTGATTATAAATCATAAACTAAATTGTTTATTAAAATAAATTAAAGTAACTTTTAAATTAATTTAGCCAAACAAGGCTTAAAATATTAATTCTTTATTTTAAAGACTTTTTGCCAAACAAAGCTTTATGGATTTTGGATTTTTAATTTTGAATTATAATAATATAAATAAAATAAAATAAATAAAATATAAAATAAATTTATAGCATATACGTTATATTTTTGTAACTGATAGTAATTTAGTATGCGTATTACTACCTATCAGTTTTGTTTACTCTTACTGTTGTTAGTAGCTTAGTCTGAGAGAAGAAAGAAGAGAAGAGAATTACAGAGAACTTGAGAGAGAATTGAGAGAGATTGAGAGAAAACCTAAGCAATTTCAGTGTTTAGCAAGGGATTATCAAGTAAATTGAAGGTATGTTCTATAACTTTGATATTACATTTGTATATGTATGAATACAACATAATTTATGTGTTCTGCGAATCCAAAATTTTAAGTTGATGATTATACAGCTGAGTACTTGTAGTTGTATGTATTTATGATGATTAGAGTTTGTGTTTAAACCAGAATTGTATTCTAATTTCGTTCAAAAAGTAGGAAAAATAATGATAGTGTTTATATTTTTCATATGGCTTGTAAAAGTACCAATTTTAGTGGTCAATTTGTATGTTAATCTGTGAATTGAGTTTTGATTATGCTAGTCCATTAAGAAACGAAGAGAATGTAGTTTGAATGAAGTGATTTGGACAAGAATAGTGATCACAGTGATGATTTCTATAAAGGATGTCAAAAGTTGAGTTTTTATATGAAAATATAAATTTAAGGAATTAAATTAGTTAAATTTATTGTTAAATTGTTCTAAGTGGTTGAATATGTGAGGAAACATGTTTGTGATAGTTTTATATCAATTGTACATGTTAATTTCATTCTCTTGTGGGTGAAATTCACGTTAGTTGGGCTAAAGTCGGCTTCATTCACGACCTTTACGGTTCATTTTGTGCCTTTGGCGCTCTGATTCACACGTTAAGTGCTAAAACTGTAAACCAGTAAATACTGCTACCGGGTCCTGTGCTTGTGTATGGTGCAAATTGCGCCCATACCCCGATTTGGGACAAGGGCTTGCACATTGCGCAGACTGGATATTGATATAACCTGGTCTAATGATGTGTTAATGTAATAAACATGGAATATGGATTTTAAAACAGAACCGTGTCATGTCATTGATAATTTTAAAGTTGTAAAGGATTAGTAAGTTACGAACGCGTTATGACTTAATGTATATAATGAATAGTGAATAAGTCTTGTGATGTTAACACTTGTGATTTCTGAGATGAACATTATAAGACATGGAAGTTGATTAATATAAAACCAATGAGTCTTAGAAAGACTTAAACACTTGATTGAACATCAAGTTCGATTAAGGATAAATATTGTATTGATTAATAAGAGTTTAAAATGTGATTTGGATGCTAAAAGTCTTATGTATGTGTTAGTGAGTTTTTAGATTCGTGTTATGTGGTTTAGTATTATGGTTAGACCTTAAACTAAAGGTTATAACTTAACTAAGATGAGAAGCGAATCTTTGAGGTTAATGTATGTAGCTAATTGATGTGATAATCCTAATGGTATGTGTAAGACGTTGGAGTACGTGAGTTGTAATTGTATAGCTTACGCAAGAGGCAAGTTCCTAACCTTTGCTACTTTATTATTCAACAAGGTTACTTTTCACTGTCATGTTATACTTATGCAAATTCTCTATCTCTAATCTCTTGTTGAGCAATTTATTATTATGCAAGTTCTTTAACCCTCATTTATTATTGAGCAAGTTAGTTAATCTTTGTTTCTTTATTCCAAGCTAGATTACTTTGGTTATTTAAAGTCTGTAATTTTATTGTTAGAAATGTGTTTATTTAGCTACTAATAACTGTTGTTTGATCTTCGTTCTCCAATGTTATTATACTATCTTACATTATTGTACCGAACTCTAAGTTGCCTAGCGATTCTTTACCAATTCAACTAATCCTTAGTTGATGAATGTTCTAAACTCTAAATTACCCTTGAAGTCAACCCAAACCAAACTTCCTTTGGTTTGCTTATGTACTCACACAATTTTGAATGCATGTTGATGATAACATTTGTTTAATTTAGAAATTGTCAATACTCTAGCTCTTATTGATTCATCGATATACCTTGTTCATGAAAATATTATAATCAAACTCTTGAATAGTTATTGGTCTCTATCTGATTCAACCAGTACTTGGTTGATGAGCGTTCTAAAAATCTAAAATTCCTTTTAAGTTAATTCCCAAGCAAACTTCCTTTGGTTCAGAACCTGATAATCTAAGCTGAGATGAACAACCCTATATTAGGGGATTATTTTAGAGCTACTCAATATCATTAAAATGTTTGCGCAATACATAGTACAAAGGGCTGGTCACCTGGAGTACGGGATGATGGTCCATATAGTCATTAAGACTGTTAAAGGTTACAGTAGAAACACCTGTTAACCTAGGACATAGATGATGATTATAGTCTTTTAGACTGTTAAAGGTTAAAGTAGAAATACTTGAAAATCTATATTATAGTTCGTGGCCTTGTGACCCTCAGTGTATTCTTTGATGTTGATATCTATTGTTAACTTAAACATTCATTATTCCTTTGAACTCATAGCTGTTGAATTAATTTTTATTGTTCCGTTAAGAATACTTTACCATTGAAAGCTCAGTTAATTGTCATTCATTAAACGTTAATATATATTATCCTTCTTGTGGGCAATTGTTTGCTCACTCTTGCACAAAATAATGCAGATGAATTTTAGAAGTTTGAAGAGTTTTCTACTAACAAGGGCAAGGGCACGATACTTGATTAGACGACGTTTAATTTACCTTTTATTTATGAAGCTTATGTAATAGATTTAGTTATGATCATGTTTTAATTTTCCGTTGTTGATTGTAATATAGGTTAGATGACCTGGGATTTATTTTAGATTATGTAACCCTTTAATGGGAGATTGATTGTTTAAACTTTTGAGTTTAATTATATCCTTTGTTTATGTGTAGTTAGTTATGAGTTAATTGGACAATGAACACCAAATCTGTGGGATTGAAGTGTCTGGATTTGGGGGTGTCACAGCAGTTGTGCCTGGTCTAGGCTTAGGGACGGCGCATCTGCGCTTTCCCCTGGCCAGACCAGGGTTGAGTTTTGCTCTCCTGACTTCAGTCCAACTCTAACACACCAATTACACATATATTTTAACATACGTACATGTTATAGTTTCACACATAACACATGATCATTCTTGAGTTCATCACCACAATTTTAACTTACAGTTTATATGTTATTAAAACATAAAAATCGTGTAACCATCATGCTCAATACATATGTATCATGTCTAGGGATATTATAGCCATAACATGACACCTCAACCCTTTGGTATCTCTGTGTCGCCCCCAAAGCAGGTATACATCACCCATCTTGGGTCGCCACTTATAAGGTACATAAATTCAAATACAACTTAATTATACAACAGTCGTGTAAAATATGACAAAACATAGTTGAGAGTTTAAACAAGAATATTGTCTTCTAGACAATATCCACACTCAATGGAGTCCTCATTACAATTATTATCACATTATTTCGTAGAATACTGAGGACTACTAAAGCCACTTATTCTGGACCATCACTCCATTCCCAGACTCATCCCAAATGATATTCTCATTTCATGAAGAGAACAGTGAAAGAAAGGGTGAGCTCAACTAGCCCAGTAAGAAATATTATGACTAAGATAATGCAGAATAAATTATCCATAGCCTTTAACAGTATAACAACTGATAGAATACAATAGACAATAAGTTTTAGATCAAAAACTGCAGCGAAATAAGCAATCCATTAGAAGAGTTAAGTAGAGCATAAAATCTACTATCTTCTATGATTTAAAAAGTTTTTCATCAACTTTATCGCTGAGACTCAGCTTAATAAATAAACCACATCCTCGAATCATCCCTGCACCACGGCCAAGGATATTCATGTAATCATCAATGTTCATGATTATACCGAATAATCCCTAGTCATAATCATACCAACAACTGTCCATCAATGAACTACAGGCCAATGAGGACTTTTACCACATCATTCGTTACATTACGGTCATGATTATACCGAATAATCCCTGGTCATAATCATACCAAGTCCATCTATGCACGTAAGCCAAAGATGACTTTCATCACAATATAAGCATGAGGATGATGACAATGACATAATAATTCAATAAAACAAGTTCAAGGATAAATTTTAAAGATTTATAATTTAATTTATCCAGAAATCAATAACGTCCAAATTGTCAACATGATACTGCTTTGTAGAGTAAAATTCAAGAATAATCATGAACCCCGACATGAAAATTACCCCAAATACCCGAGTGAATAATATTCGGGTGAATAGTAATTTGGGTGAATAGTAACTCGTGAATAGTACTCCGACACGAAAAGTACCCCGAATACCCGAGTGAATAATACTAGAATGAATAGTAACCGGGTGAATAGTAACCTGTGAATAGTAAATCGTAAATAAAATACCAAATAAAATGATATTTCATGACGAGTACAAAAGAAATGATATCTCATACGAGTATAATAGAATACACAAAACTGCAAATGGATTTTCATCCGCCATGCGGTAACCCACGTAGACAAATCATTTCCATAATTTAATAAAGAATGAATACGAAAGGTCATTCACCATGCCTGTGGTAGTCCGCGTAGACAGGTTATTCCAACAGAATAATAAAGAATGGAATAACAAAAGAATTCACAAGGCATGCGATAGAATCGCATGCATGAAGTTATTCCCAATAGAATAATAAATAATGGAACCGAATTAAATACGTGTCTGCATGCATACATGATATTCTAACAAAATAATAAAGAATGGAACCAGGTCATGCGTAATCCGCACAGATAGGATATTCCAACAGAATAATAAAGAATGGAATAATAGAAGAATTTCACCATGTATGCGGTACTTCGCATAGACAGGTTATTCTAACATAATAATAAAGAATAGAATAACAGAAGAATTTCACCATGTATGCGGTACTTCACATAGATAGGTTATTCTAAAATAATAAAGAATGGAATAACATAAGCTCTCTTCATGAATACGAAAGAAATAATACCCCTTACTACAATAATTATATCCCTTACCTTAGAAGAAGACTGGATACTGGGATAGTGAGGTAGCATGCTTCTCTTCTTCTTTCTCTCTATAAGTTCTCTCTATAATAATTGCTTTATAGCTTTAGTGAATTGGTGAGAAATAAAGGAAGAATGAGCTTCTATTTATAGGAAAATATAGTTTCGATAATTGCACGTTTTGGGGCTTGAAATATTACAGTATAATACCTTCATCTTTTCCTTCATTTTTAATTTAGTCCTGCAAGTATTATCAAACTTGCAGCACCTCCACTAATAGTAAATCATGTGAATCAATAGTAAATCATGTGACTCAATAGTTTTCTAAATGTGAAAATATGAATTACAGTATAGTACCTCCATCTATACCTCCATTTTTAATTTAGTCATGCAAGTATTATCAATCTTGCACCAACTCCCCTAATAGTAAATGAATGTGAATCAATAGTACACACATGTGAACAAATAGTTATAATCATGTGAAAAAGAGCAATTAATTGTTCATTTATCCGATTAATTACCCAATTGATCAATATAACCTCCAGACATCAATTAATATCAAAATAGATGCCGATTTCCACTAACACTAATAATTCCAACGCAATGGAACTATCAATTTCATCTTTAATCAACACGAACTTATTCATCATTAATATTATAACTCACAATATTTAACAACCAGGTCGTTCCCAGGAAAGAGGGGGCTTTCCGATAAGGATTTCTCCTATCAAGCGCCTGATTAGGTGACCAAACCTCTCCTTGACAGAACTTCTAGACATTGTCAATATTTCAAATAATAATATGAATAACTTTATCGTCTCAATTATTGATTTAATAATATAACATATTATGTAGATGATACTGTGACAACAATTGAATCAATAATATGAGAGATATGATGCATCAATTACTGTAACAATAATTGAGTATAACTGAGTGACTTCTTACGTAAGCATCAATAATCAATACCGTGTGCTCTATACAACCACACGTATTACTGTACTTTTACTACCGAGTAGTTCAACAGTTTAACGGTAAAACTTTCGCCGTTATTTTTATAAAAAGATAATACTGTCGTTTTCTAAATACGACAATACTTCCGTTGTGGGGTTCACTAATGATTGTGCCGTCGTACAGATATTCCCCGACAAAAAGAACATTTTATATCAACTTGCTTACTTTGCAAAATTTTCAAATATCACCCTTAACTTTAACCATTATCAATTTAACCATTTACTAAATAACATAATAATTATAAGAAAATTGAATACTTTCATTTCATAAAATTCAGGGTCTCACAATCTCAGTACTCATATAATATGCAACTTAAGTTTGAAAACACGTTCAAGGTTATCTTTAAAATAATTTTAGCACGAATGATGAAAGATAGCACATATAAGACAACTTCAAAACTCTTATAATAAGGAGTTAAGTCATGTTAGCCTTCTTTCAAGATCAGAATCTACATCTCTTAGCGTTCATGTTCATTAGCCTTATTGTACTAAGCTTTTCTTTTTAAACTAAGTTCTAGCACAAGGCTTATCAATTTGGTCATGGATACAACAACTTTGAATCACATATCATGCTCATTTAGTTTTGAAATTAGTCATGCGTATGAGCCACTAAGTTTTGAACTTGTGAATGTAAGCTTTCCTCAAAGTTTGTTTTAAAATCTTAAGTTTTGTTACAAACTTTCTTACTAATCCATGTTGATTACTTCATACCACATAAGAAAACTTTATATAACATGTTATACTTACATTAGAGATACATATATAAGTTATAATACCAAATTGGAAATGCCTAGCATAAAAGAAACCGTAAATGGATTCGAGTGTACAAAATTACTACCTAGACAAGAATAGTAAAATAGGCGCAGCCTGCCATACCATTTTTGAGGCGATAACTTTGCTCTGCTCAGAGAGCATCAAACATCAACACTATTCCTTGATTTAAAAATGCGTAATACCATCATTTAAGAGTTCATACATGTAAGCATACTTTCTAAACACATTATAGCATGCTAAGTCACTTTGATTGACATACGAATTCAAGAAATTTCAAGAACTAACTAAACCCATTTCAAGAACATAGTTAAAATCTATACCTTCTAGAGTTTGAATTGGACCTCCTACACTCTGAGTATGCTTCTATAGTATGCTCAGTAACTTAGGACTCTCCAACTAAAACTTATCAAACAAATTCTAACAACCCAAAAACTAAATTTGGAGCTTGTATAAATATAAGGAACTTGGACTAGATATTGACATTACCCTAATGTTGGAGCTCATGGTGCAAAGGAAGAACACAATGGTTGCTAAGGAGTGGTTCAACAACCCAATACCAGCCATTGATCTTGAAATCATTACCTATGCTTTAGCCATTT
Organism: Panax quinquefolius; assembly: GCA_020205615.1. Lineage (NCBI taxonomy): Eukaryota > Viridiplantae > Streptophyta > Magnoliopsida > Apiales > Araliaceae > Panax > Panax quinquefolius. Next base: position 47,353,695 of record CM035153.1, read on the forward strand.
AGAAGTTACGTAAATTAAGTGTAGGCTACTGTTTATGTACCTTGTGACACTCAATTTGGGACAAGAAAGAAAATCTCAGCAACAAGCTTTGTTTGGTTACTATAATTCCCAACATGTAATCTTAATGTACAATTGTTTCCATATTAGGAAATTTAGGGATTATTTAGGTACTCACATCATATAATCCATGTACATTAAATACACGCAATAAAACAACACAGTTAGGTATTATTGTCCGGGTATCTCCATAATTATATTTTACTACCCACATAACCAAATTATCACATTATTTAATATTATATATCTAGTGTACACACATAATTTCTTTTTCAATTTCTGGAATACACAGATATTTAATTATTTTCGTATTAAAATCAATTGTGATTTTATTGCACTACTTGATACTTCATATCATTAGAATGTATTCTTATTATATGATTTTATGCATGCCACACCTTACATTAATGTTCCATTTCATTTTTTATAGTAGAAACTAACTTTTCTCAGATTGGACACCGGGCGCAATTTTTGCACCATTTTATATGATTGGGAGGGCATGAATTTCACTTGGGTCCCCAAAGATGCCAAAATTCACAGACAAAGGCCAAAATGCGAAAGTTAGGAACCCTAATTGAAAGTTTGAAAACCTTAATTTTTAATTCGGAATCCTAAACCCTAATTAGGAAACCCTAAACCTAATTAGTAAGCCCTAATGTGATTAGTAAACTTTAATGTGTTTAGTAACCTTTAATATAATTAGGAAACACTAATTATATTTTAGAAATCTTAATTTTCTATTTTTAAAAACCCTAATTTAGAAAATCCTAGAAGCTAAAGTTTTAAAACCTTAGGGTTAGAACCTTAGATTTAAACCCTAAGGGTTTGGTAAATTCCATGTATGCCATTAAAATTTTATATACAAAGTCCAAAATATCCTTTACTTAGCTTTTAAGTTAAAAGATTTGCAAAATCTAGTGAGTCATCACTTTGGATAAGACCATGTGATGAAATTAAATACCAAATCTGATCCATATATATCTTGCCACCTTGCACTTTTGGATTCATTGCATCTAAGTATTAGTGATTTAGGAGAGAGAAAGTTCACCAAAATTGCACATTTACTTTCTAACTCTCAACAAACCTTTTCTCTCTCCTTAGCAACGAAAATCTTAAGTGTTTCAGTCACATAATCCGCCCCTAGAACACCAAGGTTTGATCTTACACTGATTTGCATTTCTGGGATTTTCCAGAAACATGAAGAACACGCTTTTGATAGCGTTTGACCAGGCTAGATCTGGATATTGTGTTATATTCAAACTGTTCTGTTGATCTAGAAATGTTCCTTGACAGGTGTGCTATAGATTTGAACCATAATAACACTTAATTGATGAACAGAACCCAGATTAAAATGATCTAGAAAGAATATAGACTAACTACTGGGTTTTTGGGAAAACCCAGAAACACTCTGACAGTGTGTTTGCAAGCCCAGTTCTCGTTGTTTGTTTGTTGTATGGCCTAAATTGTTGTTGTTAATTGTAGTGCTTCATAAACACTACAAGATCCGAGTCTTAGATTGAACAGAACATGCAAGAACAGAAAATCAAAGGTGGTCAAAGTAGGGACCTGAAGAACCGGTATGTCAGTGTTCTTGAGCTCAAGAACACCTAAGACGACAGAAAGTGTCGCTAAAGGGCTATAACGACGATTTATTTATTTTCTAATTTCTGATTTTCTGGAAAATACTTAAAAATAGAAATAAATTAAAAAAATTACAAAAATGGTTTTAAAAATTATTTTAAATTATAAAAAATAATTTCTGACTAATTAGGATAATTTTCATTAATATTTATAATTATTTGAATATTAATGATATTAATTAATTTAATTAGTATATTAAATAAATTAGAGAAAATAATTTTAATATTAGAAAAATCATTTTAAAATGAATAAAGTGATTAAAAATATTTTGAGTTATAAAATATAACTTTTAATATTTTTAGAGAATTTTCATTAATAAATTAATATTAATGATACTAAATTTATTTAATTATTAAATTAAATAAATAGGTTAAAAAGGACTTTATTAATTTAAAAATCATTTTAAATGAGAATAAAGTATTAGAAAATATTTGGAATTATAAAATATAATTTTTAATATTTTTAGAGAATTTTATTAATAAATTTTATTAATTATATTAGATTTATTTGATTAGTATAATTAAATAAATGATAGAAAATGATTTTATTGATTTAAAAATCATTTAAAATGAGAAAATGATTTAAAAATATTTTAAGTTATAATTAATAACATTTAATATTTTGATGATAATTTCATTAATATTTAAATATTAATGGTGATGGTTTAAAAATAATTTTATTGATTTAAAAATCATTTAAGTAGAATATTGATGATTTAAAAATATTTTATGTTATTATAAATAACTTTAATATTTTGACAAGTATGTTATTAATATTTTATTATTAATGATGATGGAATTAATTAGTATTTAAATCATTTAAAATGATTCCTAGGTGTTTGAAAAGTTATTATAAATTATAATAATTGTTTATAAATTATTAAAAGCTTCCAAAAATATTATAAATGATAATTGATTTATCTAAAATAATATTGAAGCTTTGAGACCAAGTTTAATTGACAATAAATGTGTTAATTGTTTGGATAGGATGACCAAGATACACCGAGAATAGATGTAAGTCCAACTAAATCAAATCTAGTTAGACTTGATAAGTGTTTATATAGGTTATAACACTAATGTGGCTATGTGGTAATGTTTCTAGGAGAAGTATTGATCAGAAATTACAAATGATACGTGTTTGTGAATTATTGTGCTAATTGTGAGACCGATATTGTTGATTTTAGGTCTTACGAACACATATAAGTTTATCAGTGTGCAAAGAATCAACGAAGAAGGCAAGTTTCCTTAACTCAACCTTGAGTTAATATTGTTCGATTATTATGGTGGTTAATTATTGTTAATTAGACCACGACCAATAATTTATTATTGATTATTCGCAGTTAGTGCATGTTTATTAATTTAAATTGAATTATTGATTTTGAGAATATACTTGTAGAATAACTGTTATTGGATATTCACATCCATAGAAGCTATTATTGATTTCAAATAAGACAGATTAAATTCTTTCTATTATTTAATTATTTGAAATATTTCTTGCCTAATTGTTTTGGCTAGATTTAACATTTGTTAGAACTTGATAGGTTTGAGAAGAGAAGAGAATTCAGTTATTATTGATAGATCAATGCCAGTTGTTTCGGCTAGATCAAAAAAAAAACTTGATAGGTTTGAGAAGAGAAGAGAAGAGAAGTGATTAGATATTGAAGTCATAGTATTTCGTTGTTAAATCAAATTTTGATTATGAGACCTAGAAGAACTACTTTGTATACAAAGGGAACATTTTATCGGTCGTAAATTCGACTTAGCACGCGTGTAAGTATTATGCATAATATAGGGTACAAGGAGTTGGCCGACTGTAAGTACTTATAAAGGGATATGATTTAATCTTTATGGTTATCTGATACATCCAGGTATATCAAAGTCAAATCTTTGATAGTTACTCGAGAAGAGAAGTTCAAGATCCAATGGATCACTCAGCATAAATCTGAAAAATATTCCATTTTTTTATTGCGTAGAATTGATTCTTGATTATTCATTAGAATATTGTAGAAACTTTGAAAGCGTTGTACTATTTCATTATCGATTCTTCAGGTTGCATAGAAGGCGAGAAGACTTGTTAATTATTAAAGCTTTGTTCAGCTATTTCAAAGTTCCCCAGAATTTGGTATCATTTTATCAAAATAGATAGTCTGTTCTTATTGATTCCTATACATTTATTGTATGTCTTAACTTGCGGGGCAAATTTGTTGCTCACCCTTGTTAAATAAAACTTTTCATCTAGGGACGAAGTGGCAGGAGGTGCTGCGAAGGACAAGGGCAAAGGCATTGTAATAAATTAGTTATGAATAACATTATTATTATATTATATTTGTGAACCCTTTTTGTATATCTAAAGGGTATGTTTGTAATGTTAAGGTTAGAGAACCTAGGACTAATGTATTAACAATCTCTGTTAATGACTTATGTATTACTATTTCTATATGAATGGGTAGTTAGATGTTATTATATTGTGGATCGTGAGCACCAAACTCGGGGGTCAGGTAACCCAGATTTGGGGGTGTCAAAGGTTGGTATCAAAGCTGTAGGTTATAAACCTTAACTGGGGTGGGGAAACCCTAGGATTATAACCATAAGCGAGATAGAGAATACTTATTTAGAGTACTAAGTGAGAGATTGATAAAGTGTATCGATAATGAGATATGTGGACATATAGTGTGAGAATTTCGTACTGGTAAAGTACTAATAAAGTTGTTTAAACTGATTGTAGGATGTTAGGAGAAGATGAGATGAGTACGTAGATGCCAAATTTCATGCACCAAAGCCCAAGAGTGAGAGGTGCCAAGGTAAAGCGCGAGTCGATTGAGGAAGTGGTAAAAGATGAACTTATGGTTAATCTGGGGAGTGATCATGATGGTTATCTCGAGATGTATTTGAGTGGTGATGAGGAGGCAGAGTCTGAAGAAGATATGATGGAGAAAGAGAATAAGAACAAAGTTGGAGAGAAAGATCAAGAATCTGCAGAAGTCCAAGAACTCTGGAGTAAAGTGTTTCTCTTGGAGGAGTTGTGGAAGACGGAACGAGCGTTATGTGAAATGACTGAAGAACGAAATGAGCTGAAGGCGCAGGTGGAAAGGATGAAGACTGAAGGTGGTGGATCGTCTGAAGGAACAATCAATCAGAAGAAAGGCAAGAAAAAGAGAAAGAGGAACAACGACAGCGATAATTTTGAAAATTTAAACCCGAAGAAGAAGCAAGTCTGTGGCAAGTGTGGAAAGACTTACTTGGGAGAATGTATGATGTGGAAGAACGTGTGTTTTAACTGTAAGCAGGAAGGACATATTTCCCTACATTATCCTAAGCCGAATATGAGAAAGTGTTTTTCATGTGGAAGAATGGGTCACAGATTCAACAAGTGTCCCAGCAAGAAGAAGACTGGTAAAAGGAGTGGACATTAGATAGTTTAAGTTTGAGCTTTATTATCTTTTGGTAGAAGATTATGATATTAAGGGTTGTAATATCGAGAATGATGTATGAACATATGAAAATATATATGTTTGCATGAATGAAATCTTTATTTTCTATATGAATATAAGATTAAGATTAATTTGTGAGTTCTTAAAACTCATACTTATGGTAAGTTCATGACTCATAATTATATGAAATGTTTCTGAACCCCTCAGCGAATGGACACCAAAGGTCTGACTAGGATAAGTTCATACACTCATATAATTGTGGTCAAGTTCCTAAATTCCTAAGTGTGGTAAGTTTGATGAATTAGGAATAGCTATGTGTGAATGGAGAAGTTAAACTTTTGTAAAAGTTGAGAATTGCAACTTTTGTGTAAAGTTGTATTTTTAATCCTAAAATTTATTTTAAAAGGGATAATAATATGTGTTAAGTACTAAATGAACTATGTGCTATTTGAATAAATATGCGATTATATGAGAACTATATGTTGAATTCTTATTGTGTTAAGAATTTGTGTAGAAAAAAAAGAGAATTAATGTAAGATTTTTATTTAAATCAGATTATGCCGCCTAGACGACAGAATCGAAACCAAAGAGAAGAGCAGTCAGTGAATAATGAAGGAGGTCAAGCTGACCCGATGCAGAACTTTGTGGATATGCTAACCCAAGCTATGGAAAATAGAGCTCCAGCTGCAAGAGGAAGAGCGAGAAATCAACCAGCTGATCGATTGGAAAATTTTAAAGACTTTAAAGCGGTAGGACCGCCTGAATTCAAGGGGACTATGGATCCGATTGAAGCCCAAACTTGGGTGAAGGAGATGGAGAAAGCATTCATTATCATGCGAGTGGCGTAAGAGCAAAAGACAACGTTTGCAACATATTTGATGAAGGGAGAAGCTAATTACTGGTGGGAAACTAATCAAGCAAGAGCTGGTACAGCTGTGGTTACTTGGACAAGATTCAAAGAGTTGTTCTTTGAGAACTACTTTTCACCGAGTATGCAAGATCGGATGAAAGTTAAGTTCTTAGAACTAAAACAGGAGAACATGTCAGTTTCTGAGTATGCTGCCAAATTCAACGAGTTGGCGAGATTTGCACCTCATCAGGTAGACATAGAGGCGAGAAAAGCGAGAAGATTTGAGAATGGACTGAAGCCGGGGATATTCAACAAAGTAGCCATATTGCAGATAAATACGTTCACGACTTTGATGGAGAAAGCGTTAATTGCTGAAGGAGGGAGCGAAGCTGCATCTCGATTTCATCAGGAGAAGAAGAAGACAAGTGATAGAGGAAGCAGTGGTGGTAGTAACCCTAACAAGAGAAAGTGGAGCGAGAATACCCAGATGGGTAATAAGTTCAAAGAGAAGAAGAAGGTAGGAGGACCATGTGCAACTTGTGGGAAGAATCATGCAGGAGTTTGTCTGAAGAAGAAGGGAGTTTGCTATAAATCACAGGCAAAGAGGGCACATGCCACCCAATTGTCCCACACCAAAGAAGATACAAGGTTGCTTTACCGTGGATCAATCGATCATCCGTTCGAATCGTCCAAGAGAAATGCGGAGAAAGAGAGTGGCAATAAAGGACCCGGTAGAAGGAACCTTGGCGATTCGAGGACTCGCACATGACTAGAAGACCAACGGCCCGTATATTCAACATGACGACGCAAGATGTAGTGACTACTCGAGGGTGTGCGTGTAATGATTTCGTTTAGAAATTTAATTACGCGAGTAATATTGAGTTAGATAATTATCATGTGAATTATTTTCTTTTATAGATCCAAGTCACAAAGTTAAATTTGAGACACAAATGAATATTGTGTTGATAAAATGAATTGATGATACAACTTTAAAAGATTATAGAGAATAAGAAAGTGGTGATTTCGAGGACTAAATCTTTTAAGGAGGGGTGAATGTAATAACCCGGATTTTGAATAATCCAAATTTTATGAATAATTTTTTTTTATTTAATATTAATATTGATCATATTAATATTGTATCGTATATCCGTGATACTGAGTCTCGAGAAGTGGTCAATTTGTGTATCGAATCGATAAATAAGAGTAGAGTTGTGCTTAACGGAGAATAGAAACCCTAACCCTAAGTTCGGATAGGGATTCGATTGAAAATATAATTAAAATAATTATATTGATGAGTACGTGGTTGTACTGTATAGAATGTTGATCAATGATTGGTCGGGTAGGGTACAATATTTGTAAACCCTAATAAGGGATTGAAAACCCTAATCTCAAGATTAGAAACCCTAACACGTAGTTAGGAACCCTAATTGAAAGCTGGGAAACCCTAATTTTTAATTCAGGAATCTTAAACCCTAATTAAGAAACCCTAAACCTAATTAGTAAGCCCTAATGTGATTAGTAAAATTTAATGTGTTTAGTAACCTTTAATATAATTAGGAAACACTAATTATATTTTAGAAATCTTAATTTTCTATTTTTAAAAACCTTAATTTAGAAAATCCTAGAAGCTAAAGTTGTAAAACCTTAGGGTTAGAACCTTAGGTTTAAATCCTAAGGGTTAAACCCTAAGGGTTTGGTAAATTCCATGTATTCCTTTAAAATTACATGTAGAAAGTCCAAAATACACTTTACCTAGCTTTTAAGTTAAAAGATTTGCAAAATCTAGTGAGTCATCACTTTGGATAAGACCATGTGCTGAAATTAAATACCAAATCTGATCCATATCTTGCCACCTTGCACTTTTGGATTCATTGCATCTAAGTATTAGTGATTTAGGAGAGAGAAAGTTCACCAAAATTGCACATTTGCTTTTTAACTCTCAACAAACCTTTTCTCTCTCCTTAGCAACGAAAATCTTAAGTGTTTCAAATTCATAATTAGCCCCCTAGAACACCAAGAACATTTAAGGAGAGCATAGATCAATTTGGAAACAAGAAGGTATAAAAGCCCTAACCCTTTTGATCATAAATGCTAAGAAAAATTTTGTGTTTATGTGTTTATATTTGTGCTAGAGGATGTATTATGATGATCCATGATGATCTATCATGGATCCATAGCATCAAAGTGCTTTAAAAGTAAAGATTTTCAAAACTGTTCTTGAGCTTAACAGTCGTTTGACAAGCTAGTGTCAGTCGCTCTAAATCTTTCGGTGTTTATGATTTTTGTTGTTTTAAAGTTGTAATTTATACTTTATCATGTTGTCTTTGACCTGGAAGTGGATTCACAGCCATTACATGTCTAGATTTTTAGTTATTAATTGGTCAAAACCTCGCTGACCGGGCATGACTTAAATCAAATTCGGGTAACCCGTAAAGTATAAAACTGAGTCTGACAACATTTCCCGAAGCCCAGATCTGTCAGATATTAAGTGATTTGATGTTGTTATTATGAACATGTTGTAGCTGGTAATATGGACTGTAGACCCATGCCTTAAGATCCCATAAACAATCAACATATCGATCGTTGCAATTGGTCAAAGTAGGCCACTTGCACTGATTTGCATTTCTGGGATTTTCTAGAAACATGAAGAACACACTTTCTGACAGCATTTGACAAGACTAGATCTGGATATTGTGTTATATTCAAACTGTTCTGTTCATCTAAAAATGTTCCTTGACAGGTGTGCTATAGATTTGAACCATAATAACACTCAATTGATGAACAAAACCTAGATTAAAATGATCTAGAAAGTACATAGACGAACTGCTGGGTTTCTGGGAAAACCCAGAAACACTTTGACAGTGTGTTTGCAAGCCCATATCTCGTTGTTTGTTTGTTGTATGACCTAAATTGTTGGTGTTAATTGTAGTGCTTCATAAACACTACAAGATCCGAGTCTTAGATTGAATAGAACATGCAAGAACAGAAAATCAAAGGTGGTCAAAGTAGGGACCCGAAGAACCGGTTTGTCATGTTCTTGAGCACAAGAACACCTAAGACGACAGAAAGTGTCGCTAAAGGGCTATAGCGACGGTTTATTTATTTTCTAATTTCTGATTTTCTGGAAAATACTTAAAAATAGAAAATAAATTATAAAAAATTACAAAAATGGTTTTAAAAATGATTTTAAATTATGAAAAATAATTTCTGACTAATTGGGATAATTTTCATTAATATTTATAATTATTTGAATATTAATGATATTAATTTATTTAATTAGTGTATTAAATAAATTAGAGATAAATGATTTTAATATTATAAAAATCATTTTAAATAAGAATAAAGTGATTAAAAATATTTTGAGTTATAAAATATAACTTTTAATATTTTTAGAGAATTTTCATTAATAAATTAATATTAATGATACTAGATTTATTTAATTATTAAATTAAATAAATAAGTTAAAATGATTTTATTAATTTAAAAATCATTTTTAATGAGAATAAAGTGTTAGAAAATATTTGGAATTATAAAATATAATTTTTAATATTTTTAGAGAATTTTAATTAATAAATTAATATTAATGATATTAGATTTATTTGATTAGTATAATTAAATAAATGATAGAAAAATGATTTTATTGGTTTAAAATCATTTAAAAATGAGAAAATATTTTAAAAATATTTTAAGTTATAATTAATAACTTTTAATATTTTGATGACAATTTCATTAATATTTAAATATTAATGGTGATGGTTTAAAATGATTTTTTAATTAATTTAAAAATCATTTAAGTAGAATATTGATGATTTAAAAATATTTTAAGTTATTATAAATAACTTTAATATTTTAACAAGTATGTTATTAATATTTTAATATTAATGATGATGGAATTAATTAGTATTTAAATCATTTAAAAATAATTTCGGTGTTTAAAAAATTATTATAAATTATAATAATTATTTATAAATTATTAAAAGCTTCTGAAAAATATTATAAATGATAATTGATTTATCTAAAATAATATTAAACTTTGAGACCAAGTTTAATTGACAATAAATGTGTTAATTGTCGGATAGGATGACCAGTACACCGAGAATAGACCGAAGTCCAACCAGACCGAACTAGTTAGACTTGATAAGTGTTTATATAGGTTATAAACACTAATGTGGCTATATGGTAATGTGTCTAGGAGAAGTATTGACTGTAAATTACAGAGATACGTGTTGTGAATTATTGTGCTAATTGTGAGACCGATATTGTTGATTTTAGGTCTTACTTAACGCAGATAAGTTTATCAGTAGCATTAATCAACGAAGAAGGTAAGTTTCCTTAACTCAACCTCGAAAGTTAATATTGTTCAATTATTATGGTGGTTAATTATTATTAATTAGACCACGAATAATAATTTATTGTTGATTATTCGCAGTTAGTGCATGTTTATTAATTCAAATTGAATTATTGATTCTGAGAATATACTTGTAGAATAACTGTTTTTGGATATTCACATCAGTAGAAGCTATTATTGATTTCAAATAGTATAGTTAAATTCTGTCTATTATTTAATCGTATTGAAACATGTCTTAGCTAATTATTTTGGCTAGACGAACATTTGTTAGAACTTGATAGGTTCGAGAAAAGAATAGAAGAGAATTCAATTATTATTGATAGATCAATGTCAGTTGTTTCGGCTAGATCAAAAAAGAAAACTTGATAGGTTTGAGAAGAGAAGAAAAGTGATTAGATATTGAAATCATAGTATTTCGTTGTTAAATCAAATTTTGATTCTGAGACTGAGAAGAACAACCTTTTATACAAAGGGAACATTTTATTGGTCGTAAATTCGACCTTTCATGCTGCTGCAGTAAGTATTATGCATAATATAGGGTACAAGGAGTTGGCCGGGTCTAAGTACTTACAGAGGGGTATGATTTAATCTTTATGGTTATTTGATACACCTGGGTATATCAAAGTCAAATCTTTGATAGTTACTCGAGAAGAGAAGTTCAAAATCCAATGAATCACTCAACATAAATCTGGAAAATATTCCATTTTTTATTATGTAGAATTGATTCTTGATTATTCATTAGAATATTGTAGAAACTTTGAAAGCGTTGTACTCTTTCATTATTAGATTACTGGGTTGCATAGCAGGCGAGAAGACTTGTTAATTATTAAAGCTTTGTTCAGCTATTTCAAAGCTCCCCGAACTTTGGTTTTATTCTATCAAAATAGATAGTCTGTTCTTTATGATTCCTATACATTTATTTTATGTCTTAACTTGCAGTGCAAATTTGTTGCTCACCCTTGCTAAATAAAACTTTTCAGCTAGGGACGAAGTGGCAGAAGGTGCTGTGAAGGACAAGGGCAAAGGCATTGTAATAAATTAGTTATGAATAATATTATCATTATGTTATGTTTGTGAACCCTTTTTGTATATCTAAACGGTATGTTTGTAATGTTATGGTTAGAGAACCTAGGACTAATGTATTAACAATCTCTGTTAATGACTTATGTATTACTATTTCTATATGAATGGGTAGTTAGATGTTATTATATTGTGGATCGTGAGCACCAAACTCGGGGGTCAGGTAACCCGGATTTGGGGGCGTCACATCTACACCCAACTAGGAAACCATGTTTGGAAGCAGCAAGCCTCATATAAAGCCTCTGAAAAATAGGTAGTGAACCAAGTCTTTCATCTAGACCCTCACTACAAAATTTGAAGACTGTTCCAGGGTTAAACTTTTTGACTTTCTCCACATAATCCATCAGCCTGTTATTAATAACTTCCATCAGCCTACATCACATTGCATATGTTGTAAAGCCTTTCTTTTAGCTCTATATAGGGATGATTTACTTAGACTAGAGTTGCATTCTTTTTGTGCCTTCTTCTTCTATGCCTGCAAATCCCACTTAAGATTATCTCTCAAGTCATGCATATATTTTTTGGCCAAGTATCTACTGTCAATAAGATGATTCTTATCCTTTCTAGCACATGTATGATATCCCCCCCCCCCCAAAGATTTTATCTTAAAAGTTTGTTCACCCTGTTTGGCTGATGCATGAATCCTCCATTTACAGTTTTCAGCTTTACACTTGGTAGTTATTCTTTTTCTGTCGTTTTGAATATACTTTATGTCAAACTCCCCTTTAACAGAAAATTCAACTAATGCTTGTCTAAAAATTTCATGATATGAAAATTCCATTCCAATCTCAAATTCTATCTTACCCATATCAGTTGCCTCATTAAACTCCATACATCTATCCCCATCTAAATTGTCCTCATCATCTGACAGAACAAACTTCCTCCTAAATGCATCTTTCCCTTCTCCATCATCACCATCACTCCACCAATCCTCTACAAAGACATCATTAATATTCACCTTTGTTTCATATGTTTTTTTTGCCTTCTTCGAATATATCATCATCCCCAGGCCCCTCTAGATCCTCATCCATCCATGGTGGATGCTTTGCTTCTTCCCCAATATCATTATCAGCTTGTTTTTAAAAATTTTCCTTTGTATGTTTTGTTTAATTTTTAGGCTTTCCAGGTTTGTTTCCTTTTTCCTTCATGTCTGCTTCTTCTCACGCCTTTATTTATTTATTTTTTTTGCTTCCCTTTATCACTAATACCACTTTGGTTAATGTTATCAGTTGTTTCACTTTGAACACCAAAGTCTTTTTCATTTTCACTTTGGTTAATGTTATCAGTTGTCAAACCACAAATATGCCTAACAGTTTGGTTAATGTTATCATTTTCAACAACTTCGCATAACAACTCAGTATGGGACCCTCCATTTCTTGTCCATATATATGCACCTCCTCACTCTCTGCATTAACTAAGAAATCAATCATATCAATGACATCTTTGTCATTTTGCACAATTAATGCCCCACCTTCCCAAATTTCATATCCAGCTACAAAATAAGAAATATTCACATTTGAGACCGGACATAAAGTAGAGAGTAGCATTCATGTATACTAAGCAAAGAAAGTTAATCCAACCCAACATTCTCTATTATTTATTCACTACCCCCAACATATTTATGTACTGGATCTTGAACAAACTTCCCACCATAATGAAAAACAATTACGACGAGACATTCTCAGATTAAACAAATGAAGGAAATGTTTGAATAATATACAAAACATTATCACAATAATCAAAATGTAGGGGACCAAAGTCGCAAGTGCATACTGGGGGACAATAATAGTAATAAAGAAAGGGGGACCATAGTACTGAGTAGACCAAATATACTAACTAATTCCACAAAAAAACATGCATATACAACAAATAACTCAAAAAGTGAAGTACATATAAAATCTATCAAACCCCAATTGAAAAGTGAACAAAGTACATATATAAAGTACATATAAAATCTATCAAAAAGGTGAAATTTACCTAAATCAGCACCAAATTAAGTATCATAGACTCCAATTGAAGGTGGGAACCCAGTAAATCATGAAATTAATGCCTTTAATCTTGAAGTTCCACCACGAACACACTGACCCACACCCTATTTCTCTCAGATTTGGACAGTTTTTCTTTTTCACCATGATCGTTCGCCTCGCCTCTCTCTAGCCCTAGATATAAAACTGAAATGAAATGAAACAAAACCCTATCTCATCTGTCGTTTTCAATATATATATGGAGGGTAATTAAGTCTTTAGCCAACTCAAGTAACGGAGTTAAGACGGAAAACAATTATTCACTTCAACTCAAAACGAAGGGAGTTTAAATGTAACTTTACTAACTCCAGGGGGTTAAGTGGGAAAAACCCCAAACCCCAGGTGGTGATCTGAACTTAACCCTATAAATTCTTATGCTATGTTTGGATTGAAGAAATGGAATAAAGGAATGAATGAAATAAAAATAATGTATTTGATGATCATTTTAGAGGATAAATCATTTCAACTGAATGAAAAATCATTTCATTCATTTGTTCTTTTATTTCATGTGGAATAAAATCCATTTCAATGGAATGGATATATGCAGCGCCGGATCTAGATTTTTTTTCCAGCAGGGGCGAATTTTAACTATTTTTTTTGTTAAAGTTATATAAAGAAAACTTGAACTAATCATAATAATGTTTACAAATTGCAATAAATATTCATAATCCAAACTAAAAAAATAAATTTCAAATAAAAACTATTTTGATACAATTTAGAAATTTATTTCAGTTACTTGTTATAGTTCAATTTGAATGATTCCCCAAATGCTCAAAGCCTCAAACCAAATTTGCTTTCTATATTCAAAAAAAATCATGAATTAATTTCAAAGCATAAATCAGTTTTGTTATCTTTTTATAAGTTTCAAATAAGTTTTACATGAAATAAGATAAAAAATTATCCAAAATTTATACTATGAATAAAAAAAATTATACAAGGCTCATAAATATTTTTCATTTCCTATTTCCCATTTCCCATTATAAAATAAGGCAAAATCATTATAAGCTACCACAGTAAAAGACTGAAACTCCTTAACCAAAATGATCTCATATTCAATTGAAGATCAAACAACCCAAAAATAAAAACTCAATCACACCAAACAAATCAGAATTCACAATCAACCAAATCGTTAACAAAAAAATTTCAAACTTGAATCAAACAATCCTCTCATAGTTTACATGTTGATGTTGTGTATACTTCTAAGATTTCACCAAGCCTTAAAACTAAGAAGAGTTTTGTGCTTGTATTTAGAATTGGTTTATACCTTTTTTTTGTCCCCTTTAAGTTTAACTCTTTCATTAATCTTTCCCTATAAATGTACTAATTTACATATCTATCCCCACCTCTATATCTATATATATAAAAAATTTAGCAGTAGCGGCTGCCTACGTTGCCCCTTAAATACATCTGCCCCTGAATATATGTGATAATTTTGTCATTATATGACAACTCATGTTAGGTTTGTATATAGCGCAGTCATGCAATCAAATCACATAAAAGATGCGGAAGCGCGATAAAACAGAATTTAAATTTTTTTCAAACAAACCATCACCATGATCATACTTTGTGCTCAATTATCAATTCAATAGAAAATAAATGGAGATTAGATTCATATCTTTATAGAAACTAGCTTGCTTAGGTAAGAGTTCACCTCCAATTCTTTTTTCACGTTTAACTTGAATAATAATAATAATAATAATAATAATAATAATAATAATAATAATAATAATAAGACTCCTCTTATTAATTTATATTTAATATTTTCAAAATATTAAATAATAAATGTAATGCCCCCAAATCCAGGTATCCGTTACCTCAAACCTGGTGCATCACGATACTATCTTTGTCTAACTATTAATAACTTCCATTCATAATTTAATGAATACAACTTAGCGTTGGATACTAATTAATATATTAATTCCTTTTCATTTCCAGGATTTATGAATCGATCCCAAAACCTTTATAGGTCAATTCCCAATCTTAATCATTAACCATTCTTGTTTTTATGTCATATATGATGTTATACTAATAAGATGCAGAATAATTAAAAC
Source organism: Panax quinquefolius (assembly GCA_020205615.1). Classification (NCBI taxonomy): domain Eukaryota; kingdom Viridiplantae; phylum Streptophyta; class Magnoliopsida; order Apiales; family Araliaceae; genus Panax; species Panax quinquefolius. The sequence goes on from CM035153.1 coordinate 47,369,176, forward strand.
TTTTCTTAATTCTCTATTCATTTCCCTAGATCACAACCTTCATCTTTTACGTATCTTTGAATCAAATTTATTATATGCTTCGATTCATCAAAGTTACATTATAAAATTTACATCTCGATTCTATGTTCATTATATATCGAATAATACGACTTTACAACTCTACAAGAGTTAAACAACTATCAAGTACATCATCTAAAACCTAAAACATGGTTCGAGATTTTAACTTCAGGTAACAAATCAATCTTCTCATGATACTATTGTACTCTATCAATCAAGTAGCACGTAACTTTACCGTAAGTTCTTAACCTGTAAAAGTGGTTATTTGCAAGGGTGAGCTCGACAACCCAACAATTTTAACAGTTTTCATGCATCACATAACACATAATATCATGTGCATTTTATATAATCATAATCATTTAAACTCAATACGCATGTTGCTTCTCACATAGCAAGTTTAGAGATTAACTTCTTAAACATATAATCTTTGATTGACTTTCAAGTTTCATACATATCTCATATGCATTTCATATATATAACTCAAAATTTTCATGGCAAAATATAATTCAACCAAAGGGTTATTTTTGACGGAATATTCTTTAGGCATTAAGCATAATCCGTCGAGGTTATGTTAATTTCAACGAAATATTCAGTTGGAAATGCGGTCGGATATAAGCACGTAGAAATTAAGTCCGTCGATATTTCAGTAAGAGATATATATCATCGATTGACTAACCTCGATGGAATATTCGGTCGAGATTAATATATTATCGACTGAATTATATCCATCGAGGATAACCCTGCCACGTGGCATCCCATAAAAAAGGAAGGGCTTAATCTCGACGAAATTCCGTCTAGGATATCCTTATTCCGTCGACTTTACCCCCTTTTTTTAAAAATATTTTTCCTGTTTTGGCAATATCCAGGGTAATAATACCCACATTTTTTGTACCTATAAACCTATTTTTTTCCCAACAGCACATAACACACAAATATAATCCAAGGCCAACAATATTGGCCAACATGAATATTAATTACCAAGGCCAACTTGAAAATGACATTAAACTAAAGTTTTAATCAACTAAAGTATATCAAATATGCATTTAAACTAACGTAAATATGTCAAACTAAAGTAATTGTAAATAAAAGCAATAATACGTCAAAAATCAGCTAAATTATTAAAATTTACATCACATTAAGCTAAAAACTAAGTAAGTATGTACAAATCATATACAAAACTATATATATATGTAAAAGTAGTAGTAGTCGTCCAACCGCTCATCAACATCGTCAGCCCGATCGTCACCCTGTTGAGATAATATAATGTAACTTATTAGTCCATATATATAATACAGTTAAAGATAACTAATTGAATGAAAATTACATAACATGTAGAATAAAATTATATTATGAATAGTATACCTGAGTAATCGAGGGCTGACTCAACAATGGCCCAAATGTGTCCAGTAGTAAGGTAACCTCCATCCAAACAATCTCGCTGCGTAGTAGCGCGAATCGCTCCCGAGGGATACCAGACTCTCGACGGTGGCACCGATCAGAATGTCTCTATGAAAGTCGATGGAGGCGAGAATGGCTGGACGACGAAATAGAGGATCCATCTCAAACCTCCCCGAACAGGCATCCACAACCCGCTGGAACAATGTATCGTCTAAGCCAGCACCCGTATGTGATGGTCCCACGGGGGCTCTTAGACGCAGACGCTAGATAGAGCTTACAAAAATAAATATAACATGAATAATATTATAATTAAGTTTACTTTATTCATAAATAAGATATAAACTAAAATATTATACCTCCAGGTAGTGTATAGGCTGGTATCCTCGACAACCCCAGCACTCGATACCAGTCGGTAGTGCTAGTGGGAGTATCATGAGATGCAAACCAAAGAGCCGTCTCCTCATCCTGAGATAAACTAATCTCTAAGTGAGGATGGTGGGATCGACTATCTCAAGATCACCCCTAGCAAATTGTAAATCATGCATGCATTGGTCATGGAGCTTCTCAAGCCGGTCTTATTATTTAATATATGTACATCATCCTATAAATTACGTAATATGATCCTAAATTATAGAGATTATAGTAAATGTAGTACTCGTAGAGCGAGTGCTGCTAGAGACATCGTCAACCCTGAAGTAAAATCCTTTGGCGTATGGACTCTATCCTAGAACTCCATCATAGTAGGAGGTCGGCCCAAGCTACTTCGCATAGCCTAAAGCATGTACATTAATTAATATTACCTTACTTTACTATAGTTGTAGTTTGATCATGTACATTAGTTTATATATCAAATTTATATAACAAATAAGAATTGAAAGACTTGCCTAGCTCATAGATTATCAACTAGAACTTAACTACTTATCATTATCTGCACTTCGTGTATTCCTACACAATTGTATAATCATGGATTCATACCCATCATTCATACATTTCCTTACATTCTCAATGTAATAACATTTGTTACATTATTTTCTAACTCGGTTCTTAAAACCTTAATAAAATTTAACAAAATTTAGGTTTTATATAACCATTACTTGCTCATATACTTAAAACATCACTTAAATCAAGTATTGGAGCTTAAGACATTTATACACATATGCTTAAAGGTTCAGTTTACAATTTAAAACAAAATCAAAGAACACTTCCTAGCTTGTAGCTATTCTATAAGTATATGATTTAACTTGGGATGGCTTGTGTCCCCATGGCCATACCTACCAGATTAATATTTTATTTTCTAATTTACACCTCATTTCTTTGCATACTAACACACAACACATACACATGTTAAGAGGTCTTGGTCCAAGTTTTGTGCCTCTTGTGTTTACTTTAAGCTATATTCATACTTTATAAACTTATTGACATTTATTTCATGGCTAAGTGATTTCATGCAACAAGGGTCTAACTATGTAACCAATAACGATGTTAAACAAATTTTAATACGCATGCTCACATATATTCATCTTATCTACATATGACTAGCATAGTTTATCACTTGAAAACTTACTTTTAAAACATGCTTAAATGATTTTTATTTTGTTAAACTAGGGGAGTGCACTTTTTGGCCATGTTTAGTGACCTAAAAGATACTAGCATGCAATCTCTACAAGTCCAAAATATGAGAAACACATTGCTCATAGATATAAGTTTGCAAAGCATTCAAGTTCACCTTTAAAAGTCATTCCAGACTAAGTTAAAACAACTCAGTGCAATTTAAATCTCACTTCATAGCTAACTAAGCCATGTACGTATGTTATCACCTTTAGAACTTTAAGTACACAAGTTCCTTCAAGTTCGTTCTCCAGTTTTAAGTTTTCTTTAGAAATATACACTAAAGTGACTAAGAGGTTCATAGTATTCAAATGGCTTGAAACCACATGTCATACCTATTTCCATTGTGAGAGCCCCAAATCCAGGTCCCGAATCACCGCGGATCTGGTACAATCATTCTATAACTATTGCAGAAGATATAAACATAAATTGTTTATACAATAAACTTTACACGTTATTCCCCAAGGTCGAGTAACCTTAACTTATACATAATTCATAACTTGTCTAATATATAACGTTATTATCATACTATACTATTACATTTTAACTGCAAACATAATCCCAAGCTGAACTTGGCTTTGTCCTTTCCTATATTCGACGTATTCGTCTTAATCTGCAATGTTAATCATGATATAGCAAGGGTGAACAATAAGTTTGCCCATCAAGTTTAAGTTCAATAATTTAAGGATATATCATGATGGAAAGAATTGAACAAAAGCTGACTATAGTTCTACAATATAATTGAGAACTAGCATGAACAAACTTTCATAGCTGAACGAACATTGAACATGAACATAACTATTATATCTAGACCGAATGGTATTAAAGGTGATCAACCTTTCATACCTGATGAATACATGCATTATGCATAGATTGCGAATAAATAATTCATAGACATGGCAATCAGTAATGATCAACCACAAGTATATCTGAATGAAACAACTCGAGGTCGAGTTAAGAAAAACTTGCCTGTTTCGTTGATTATCGTTAAGCATTATAATAAGCTTTGTCTGATCGAAGACCTAATATATAAATAATATCGATATACAAATTAGAATAATATAATACTATTATATATATACATAGAATAACCTAAACACATAACACATAACCATATCAGTCTATTCAGCACATAAGACATAGCATCAAGTCAAACTATTTCAGTCTGACTTGAATCCGACACAATTCTAACATCCCGACGGTCTAGTCGGACAATTCATGAGTTTAATTTCAATTAAACTCTGCCTTAACCTTAACAACTATCTTAGATAATCATATTATCAGTCAAAATAATTTTCATAGGCTTGTAATAATTTTCAGATAATTATTACCATTTATCATAATTTTTCAATCACTTATATCGTATTTATATAATTTAAATACCACAATTTCTAATATCATTAATATTTATTTAATATTAAATATTACTGAAAATCATAACATAATATTATAGTATATTTATAATATCACAAAGTATTTTTAATACCTTAAAATCATATTTATATGATTTTTAAACAGATTAAATTCTTTATTCGATAATTGATTTTAATATTAAAATATTAATATTTTTATGACAAAATATCAAAAGTTATATTTTATAAATTCAAATATTTTTCTAACACTTAAATCATTTTCATATGATTTTTAAAACATTAATTCTATTTTTCCATAATTTATTTAATATATTTATTAAATAAACTAATTGCCATTAATATTAATTTATTAATGAATTTCATCACAAAATATCAAAAGTTATTAAAAGTAACTTAAAATATTTTCTTATACCATAATATAATTTTTCATGATTTTTAAAGTATTAAAATCATTTTAAATAATTTATTTAATATTATAATTAAATAAATTAAATACCATTTATATTCCAAAAATATTAAATATTTATGAAATATACTCTAAATAATTAAAAACTAATTTTCAGGCTTTAAAATAATTTTTAGGAATTTATTATGTATTTTTAATAATTTAAAACTAATTTTTATCTATTTATTAATTAAAATAATTAATTTCTGAATTTAAGTGTCGCTAAAGGTGGCTTTAGGCGACACAACTGTGGCTAAAGGTGTTCTTGGGCTATTCTTCAACAAACCTAGAACATCATGTTAGTGGATAAGTGGGTAGGTTTGACCGGTTATAGATCTTTGATCACAAGGTTTCTAGATAGCCTGATGGGTTAGGATTGTAGTATAAGTGTAATACTACAATTATAAACTAAGATCATAGCTAAACAACATAATAACCAAGAGATCTAAGCCACATAAAAGCTTGTCAGAGCTGTTCTTCATTTCTGGGTTACCTAGAAATGAAGAACAGTTCGAGAGTCTACTTTCTAGGCCTTTAATCAACGCATTTCAGGCTTAGTAAGTGTGATTTAAAGGATCTAACTTGTAGTCCTGATACAAGGGAACATTTATATAACATTATTTCAATGTAACAACATTACACATGCCAGATCAAGGACGATCAAACCTTGTCAGAAAAATCGATTGATAAAGATCTGGGTTTTCCAGAAAACCTTCACGAGGCAGCTTGGTCAACCTACTTTGAGCATGATTATTTTCAATTCTGTTGTTAATCTAGGCGATCTAATAGCATACATGTGTAGTTCATATACCCCTCTACAACAATAACCTAATAGCATGACCAAACTAACAAACCACAACAAGATCTAGCACCTGCAAAACATTGTCAAACAACTGTTGGGTTTCTGGGTTGCTCAGAAACCCATTTTCATGCTTGGTCAACGCAGTTTGACTGCTCCTATCTTAAGATCTAGATATGATCTAACATTGTTTCCAGTTTCAGATCAAAGCCTACATGGCATAGAACAAATCCAAAACAGAAAACACACAAAACATCTAACACATAAGAATCTAGAGCCTCTGACATATGACTGTCAGGCCACAATTTCAACTTTTTTCCAGATTTTTGAAAACTCAAATTTTGAGTACTTTGATGTTATGGATTGAGGATCTAACAACCCAGATCATTAAATGACATCTTAACACGTAATTTAAAGCAACAAAACATATCATCTAACATAAAATCTAAGGATTTTGAATTTTTAAGGTTTATACCTTTCTAGCTTGGATATTGGAATCTGACTTTGATGATCTGTTATATACAAGATAAAGTATGATCTTAGCTTAACTTTTCTCACTCTCTCACTCTAAATCTCGAAATCTTAGAAAGAGAAGGGTCTTGGCAAAAATGAGGAGTAAAGTAAATTTTCTTTACTTTAAATCTCCTAATTTAGATTCAATGTATGTAAATCTTTCTAGTGGCACTTGATCGATCTTTTAAAGATTTAGGGCACATGGCTAAACTTTAGGCTTGATGAATCACAAGATTTGCCTCCTCTTTGCTTAGGTTTTAAGAAAGGGCATTTTGTCATTTAACATTTCATTTTAAAGGCACACTTGTCATTTGTCCTAACCCTTAGGGTTTAGGTTTAACCTTTAGGATTTAGGGTTTAACCCTTAAAATTTTGAAATTTAATTTCTAGACTTTCCTAATTTCGCCAAAATAGAAAAATTAATATTTCTAAATTATAATTAGGATACTCTAATTAGATTAAACTTTCCGAATCATAATTCAATCATGTTAATTAGGATTAATATATCCTAATTAAAAATTTTAAATAAAAATTTAGAGTTTGGCCCAAAATGAGAATTAGGGTTTATAACCCAAGAATTAGGGTTTTCTTAATTGTCAATTAGGGTTATCCCTAATTATATTTATAATCATAAATACCTAAATCATTAAATTTAGCCTTTGAATTCTCAAATTAGGGTTTCATATTCCGAATTAGGGTTTCGGATTCCCAGAACTGAATTTAGGGTTTTCAGAACCGGTTTTAGGGTTTCTTATCAATCGTTAGGGTTTTCTAACTGAACGTTGACGTTCTTAATATAATATTAGGGTTTGCCACTAATAAAGGTTATCTAGTCAACCCTTGACCCTTAACCAGATACTATACACATATAATACCATATTCATAGAACATATACACATATACACTTAATCCTGCATAATTCCCCAAAATCCTTCACAGAATTTTGAAATCCTCAAAATTCCTTCCTAAAAAGGTCAAATCCATTCATTTATTTTCTGTCTAGGTTCTAATATTGAACCTTAAATCAATCAATTATGATTTTAAAAATTCTCTATATTCTTAGGTTGTCACATCCATGCATAACTAGGTCAAACTAACCATGCAAGGAAACTTTGAATCACATGTCATACTTATTTGTACATGCTTCTACACATGCTTAGAAGGTCAAAATATAACCACCCTATGTTTATAGAACTTAGTTTGCAAAACTATCCGAGTTTGCCTTTGAAATCGTTTTAAACCAAATCAAAGCAACCTAACACATACGATACAACTTTAAATCTTATATCATGCATAATTAGACTTTGTATACATGCTATCAAGGTCAAAACTTAAATGACTCAAAAGCTAATCAAGATTTGTTTTCAAAATCTTCAAGTACACATGCTAAATCATACTAAGGAAATCCATTATAAGTAAGGTAATCGTAACTATATGTCATGCTTATTATCATGCATATTTAAGTAAAAATAACATGCTAACGATATCACATTTCAACAAAAATCAATGTCAAGTTACAGTGAACAGCAGACAAATTGCTATTTGTCTTTGTAATCATCATGAGGAGCCGTACACACTCAAAATTTTGTATTCCTGTTACTAACCTTGCAGGAGGGAAAAATCGTCTTCCAGAGATAACCCTGGAAGTCAAATAAGAAAAATCCCAGAGACAACCTCGGGATACTCAATTTTTCATCTTGGAGACAACCCCAAGATACTCGGCCCAGATCCGGAGACAACCCCGGAGATTGAAGCATAACCTTGAGACAATCCCGAGGATGCGCCCAGATTCATAGATAACCCCGGAGAAGTCAGTTTCAACCTCGGAGATAACCCCAAGGCACTCAATTCCAACCCCGGAGATAACCCCGAGAGGTCAATCACACCTCAGAGACAACCTTGAGGACATTCAGTACTTATAGCAGAAGCAACGACTGCTACATCAGCCCAGAGCCGGAGATAACCCCGGTGAGGGGCAAAATCATCATTGTACCACCTCGATGCTACATTTGCGCCGTCTCAATAACATTTCAATCCACATTTCATACAGAAGTGTCCCACAAAGAATCATAGCTCAAAATCACGAGTGACTACTACACAAGACAGCATACCAAATAGAATTTGAAGACCTGAAGATCTGGTCATGGACCCATCTTCCTATCTTCGTACAACTTCTTATCCCATGTAATTGTGTAGCTCTCAACAATAGCATTCAGGAAAGGTATAGCATGCCTTAATCGGATGCCCATATTGAAAGTTATGAAGGTTCAAGTAGACAATGTAATGCATGAGTGCACGTACTTCGAGACAGTGGGACCCGCAGAGCCTAGAGCACCCCTGTGGCAATTACAAGTAGTGGATCCACAACTCATCATGGTTAGACCCACGGCTCTCCCCTTTATAAATAGAGGGCTTGTGATAGCCATTTTAAGAAGAGAAAAGGTGAGGAAGCCTTGTCCATTTTACTTTGTACACACTTTAAACTGTGTGCTTTCTTTTTTCAAACACTTGTGAGCTCGTGTTTTGCTACATATTGAAATTTAACGGGTGGAAACCGAGTATTCATTCATTAAAAGCTATCTAAAGTCTTCTTGCACCCCAACATGTAAGACATCTCATATTTTTAAGCTTTTCTCACTTCCATCCACACATATCTATTCACGTTGAGAGTCGTGTTGTGTGTGTATGCCCGATCATCGATCTGTGGCTTTTATCGCTATATATATATATATATATATAGCGGTATATATATATATACCGCTTTAATTATCTCGCTTAGTGTTAGATTTGCCTAAATCGCTATTTCTCACTTTAAGCGGTTCATGGTAACTAAACTTGAATCGTTGAAGCTGGAAAATTGAGATTTACTCAAATCTAGTTGTTTTCTAGCTTTTGCACATATTGCTTTATCATGTGAGTCATGTGATCACAGATTCAGTTCCTGAATCTAGATTCGATTCCTGTGATGGACATTTTCAGCTGCAGCCAGCTTGTAAATTATTCACGGTGTCTGAATTTCCTTAGATGGCTCTCATGCCCACAAGGAGTTCGGCGCTGCTATGTATCTTATTTTTTCGAAGATGTTTCACATCTCGAAAATAATAAAAGTAATCAAGCCGAACATTTAATAAAATAGAAGTATCAGAGGCCTCAATTACTATTGAGCATAAGGGTTTGAAAAACCTGTTTCACAAAACATCATTGCCATATCTCGTTAAAATTAAAATTTTATACAAAATTCAAACACTTGGTATATAGCTGCAAACGAGGTATAGCACTACTTCCAGATAACTGCACATAGACCCACACAAACACATTCAGATAAAAGTTTAAATTGGAAAGTGGCAGTAACTATGTTATCACGGATGTCAAGGGATGCCTAACACCTTCCCTTCGCATAATCAAGCCCTCGACCCTAACGAATTTTGGTTTTGCGATCAGCTAAACAAAGTCACACCTCACTAGGTCTATATGCAAAACCATTTCTCAATTGAGTTGGTGAACCCTTTAAAAATACCAACCAAGCATTCTAATAAATCAAATCGTCGACATATACATGTTAGAACTTTTCAAACTTGTTTTTTCAAACAAATCTCACCTAACATGAGAACACCAAAAGACAAGAACAGAAAGGGACAAATAAAAATCCCGACGTCGAAAAGTGGCGACTCTGCTGGGGAGATCCAGTAAGAGGGCTTAAGCCGCCATTCAAAGCTTTTCAAAACTTTTATCTGCTCATGTGTTGATGTTGCATTTATATTTGAATGAATGTGTACTAATGCATTTACTTATTAGACTTAGTGCTTCACACTATATCTCGCAGGATGATATTAGTGCTTCACACGTCATCATTTCCATATGGTGAGACGCGATGTGTGAATGAATGTTGTGTGGTCTCTCCACCGGAGGCTATCCTGTTGGTGTTTGATTCTTGGACTCGTAGGGAGACTAATTCCAACGAGGCTCGTGAAAGGGACCACCCAGTTGCTCCAAATTGAAAGACCGATTAACTTCCCGTGAGTAAATTGCAAAATGATCCGGGAACCTTCATACCAAAAAGCCGCGAGAGTAGCCTAAGATAGGTCAGCCTTTGGTAAACTACACACGGAGGGAAGTCTCTTCATACCTTCCCATTTCAATTACTTGTAATGTTATTTCTATGTCAATCTAAATGTAATAGAAAATATAAAGGACTATGTGAACATGCATCCCTTTTCATATAAAAACCTGTCATGCTATCTTGTCATTAAAATAGCTGACATCCGTTTTATAGGATAATACTCCTAAAAAATGGACACATCACATAGCGTGTAACATTTCCATATTTCCCTAAGTCTAAACTACTTAAGTTTTTTTGTAGGGAAGTAATTGGTCCAATTACTGCTCAAAGTCCAAAAGGCATTAAGCTTCCACTAATTTAACATGGCTACATCTGGCCAGTCTAATCCTACTCATGTGTCTCGTGAGGAGTTTGAAGGATTAAGCAATCAAATTACAGAGTTGGCTGTTCTGCTCGAAGAATTACACAAGTCAACTCAGGGTCCACAAATACCCATTCACACAGAATCCTCTGCACATAGAGGAACCCAGGGTCCGGACAAAGAAGTTCCAACACCTGAGTCTCAGACTGATAAAACCAACAAAAACCTTGAAACCACCCATCTTAAAGAAAATCAAGACACCGGTGATATTAGGAAGAAGGTTCTACAAATGGAAGAGACCATTCGGTCCATCTGAGGGATTGGAGCACACGTAAGTGTTTTATATTGCATCTATCAGATCTTCCCAGGATTCATTATCCGAAAAAATTTAAGACTCCCAATTTTGAGAAATATGATGGATGGGAGATCCTTATACCCATTTGAGAGTGTTCATTGGAGAGCTCAGATCTTATATCGAGAATGAAAAGCTCAGAATACAACTATTCCAAAAAAGTATGACTGGAGAAGCCAGAACCTGGTACACCAAATTGGACAACTTCAAAATTCATAGCTGGGAGGAGTTAGCCCATGCTTTCCTCAGTTAATACAGCTTTTAAACTCAGATGGCTCAAGACCGGTATCAAATTATCAAGGTCAAGAAACAAGTCAATGAGTCATTCAGAGAGTATGCTTAAAGATGGAGGCGTCTGGCTGCACAAGTTATTCCGTTTATGACCGAGTCTGAAATGGTGATGACCTTCATAGACATTCAAGAAGCTCCATTTTATGAGAGGGTCCTAGATGGAATAGGCAAGCCTTTCTCAGAAATGATTAAGCACAGAGAAATGGCTGAAATGGGATTGAAATCAGGAAAGATTCAAGACCTTGCCGCTTTAAAAGCCGTAGTTGAGCACATCTAATCTGGAAGTTATGGGAACAACCCCCAGATAGTCCATAAGAAGAAAGAGAAGGATGTTTCCTTGATACTGCAAGGATAAAAAGGTAATCAAAATTTGCCTATTAAGAATAGAAACTATTCCCCTTTTCAAGCACAGTCTTCAAACCCTCCATTGCCAAAAAGTGGAGAAGTCAGACGTACATGAGTGTTCACACCCTTAAGGGATTCACTCAAAAATATTCTCAAACTTCTGACATATTAGAAGAAAATCACTCATCTCCTTCCACCAGCCAACCCGAGTGGAAAGGGTTTCAATTCAAGAAAAATGTGTGCTTACCATGCTGGAGCTCTAGGCCATGAGACTCAAGATTGTTGGAACCTTAAGCATAAGATCCATGATTTAATTGACAATGGTGAGATTGTAGTGGTCAAGCATGACCAACCACATGTTCAAAACAACCCTCTCCCTCAATACAAGGAAGAAGAGGTTAACATGATTAACCGGGGTAGTGGACAGAGCTCAAACTATGTGGGTGTTACATCCCAAATCAACAAGGATAATTCTAACAGATGGGATTATTCACAGTTCCAGCTCATGATGGAACGAAAGTTAAAGTCTCTTGGCGAACAAGTCAATTAATTGGCAGAACTGGTGATTCATCAACACCAAGTCACATGTCAGTTGTTCAGTCAGGAGCATGCTAGCCTCCTTTCTCTTATCGCTAGTACTCCATCGCTTATTCCAGAAAGTGAAACATTGGAGGAAAAGATTGCCAGAAAAATAAAAGCTAAAGCCCATCGGGATTTCACCAACAAAAGGGAATTCACCTATTTAGGCCAACCGATGGAAGAAATATTGTAGATGCTGATTAATGAGGGAAAAATCATAGCATTTCTACCTCCAGTCAACCCACGCTCAAAACGGTTTGATGCTAATGGAGTATGTCAATACCATTCAAAGTCTCGCGGTCACAACACTGAGGAATGCTGGGCACTCCGCCATCTTATTCGAAACATGATTGACAGTGGTGACCTATAAATGGTAGAAAATAACGTCGTATCTTCCGGCGTGGGGAACACATTTCCTCAAGATGGAAGGAAGTTGTAGCGATTATATCCACTTGAGGGAGATTTGGCTGCCACAACACTTACAATTCAACCAATTCAGCTCAAAGGCGTTGAAAATCCTTTGAAAGTGGTTGCACCAAAGCCAATCATATTGCCATTCAGGCCACAATATCTTGTCATCAGCCTCCAGAAAGTGCCATAGAACTATGGAGAGGATGAAGGATCTGCATCCAACATAACTGCTACAGTGTTTAAAGAAAATCCACTGTACCTTCCTCAACGGGTGATGAAGCCTACCATCAAATCTAAGGGGAAAGTGCCCATGGAGAAGATTGAAGAATTTCTTCGCAAGATAGGACACAATGAAGCCAAGGTGGTTCAAAGCTTGAAAGAAGCTCCACAATAGATTTCTATGCTGGACTTGGTTTTCTCTTTAAAAGATCACCGGAAGGTCTTACTGAAAGTACTAGAAGAAGCCCACTTGCCAAAGACAGTGGATGTGGAAAATTCCATCATCTCGTTGATCACATCTTTAATGGCAATGTGATATCCTTCACACCGATGATGACATACCTCCTGAGGGGATGGGTCATTGCAAACCGTTGCACATAGCGGTTATATCTTCCGGATATGTGGTCGAAGGAGTGCTAATAGATGGGGGATCATCCCTAAACATCTTTCGCTATGCCACATTAGAGAAAATGAACATCAATCTCAACAGGATTTGAAGCAGCCATACAATCATCAAAGCCTTTGATGGATCTCGACGAAATGCTATCGGAGAGATTGAACTACTCATGGAAATCGGTCCATATACATTCTACATATCCTTCCACGTGCTTAAGATCACTACAGGATACAACCTACTTTTGGGAAGACCATGGATTCATATGGTAGGAGCCGTCCCATCCAATCTTCATCAGCAACTCAAATATATCATCAATAGTAGTCTGGTCACTAGAATATCTTCTTCAAAGTGATATACCCCTTATCAGTTTCAATGTAGAAGTTGATCTTGTCAGCTTCCAAGCCCTTGAGGTGCGCAACACTCACTATCAACCCATTGGGGTGCCACCTCTGAGACCCAGAGTTTCTTCAGAGGTAATGTCGGCAAGTCAAGAGATGATATCCTTGGGTTTTCAACTTGGACAGGGGTTAGGAAAGGATCATTAGGGCATCAAGTGCCCAATTCAAGTTCCCAGCAAAACAGGGACAGCTAGATTAGGCTACTCTTCTTGGTCCAGTCATAGGAATCCTCACAAGCATAAACAGGTTACTTCATCTACAAGGCATTTACCTAAACCTACAGGTGATAACCCTGTACGACCTTTATTAAAGGTCCCTGCCACTATGGTAGCCATGTTGTTTCCTAAGCCGATATCAGTTAAAGGAAAAGAAGTCCTGATTTCAGACCTAGAGGTGGAGGAAAGGAATCAAAGGAACAAACAAGAGATAGAGAGACATCTGTCAAACATGCGCGTCTTGATCCATACAGAGGGTATGAACAGAGACATCCCAGATGATGATTGTGTAGACATCATGGTCATCATTCAAGAGAAGGATGACAACAACAACCCCTTCATCATAGTTATCCACTAGGACAAGACCCTTGGTAATTGGAGCAGCACTCCTTGTATTTGTCGACAAGGGTAAAAAAGGCAGAAAATCCCTCTCCCCTATAGATAGCAAATAACTTCTTACTTTTGTTGTACATTATTAGTAGTTGTTTTTATCATTACATGCTAACACTTTTTATGATTGAACAGTTTCATATATTAAGTGAAAGCATTTTGTTTCAGGACTCTAAAGATAGATGTGCCTAAACTTGCTGATGAGGTGCCTATTCTTCATAAGGACTATAACTTTGATGTAAAGTTGGACTCAGACTTGATGAAGACTGAACAAGAGGACTATGAGATACCTAAGGAGATCAAAGAATGGGTCGAAGACAAACCCAAGCCAAATCTTGATCAAACCACATCTTTTAACCTTGGAACCTCAAAAAACCCCAAATAAATCCAGATTGGTATGGACCTTACTCCAAACCAAAAGAATTATATGGTCACTCTATTAACACAATTCCAGGATGTGTTTGCATGGTCTTATGAAGACATGGTCGGTTTGTCCACTGACATCGTCATTCATCATCTTCCCATCAAAGAGGGATTCAAGCCTGTCAAGCAGAAGCTCAGGCTATTAAAACCTGAGTGGAGTTTAAAATTTAAAGAAGAAATTATGGAATAATTTCAAGCCGGCATCATCATGGTGTCAACATACCCTGAGTGGCTATCCAACATAGTCCCTGTGCCTAAACCTGGAGGGAAGGTGCAAGTTTGCGTGGATTACAAGGATCTGAACAAAGCTTGTCTCAAGGATAGCTTTCCCGTGCCATTCATCCACATACTTATTGACAATACAGCTCAGTATGACATGTACTCTTTTGCTGACTGCTTTACGGGGTACCAGTAAATCATGGTCGCTGAAGAGGATCGTGAGAAAACTGCATTCATCACCCCTTAGGGAATCTTTTGCTATAGATAATTGTTGTTCGGCCTCATCAATTCCAGAGCTACCTACCAAATGAGCTATACGGCTCTTTCCATGATCTAATGCACAAAGAGATAGAAATCTATGTGGATGACATCATTATCAAGTCCCGAAGGGAAGAAGACCACCTAGATCATCTCAAAAAGCTCTTCAACAGGTTGCTTAAGTACAACTTGAAGCTTAACCCTGCCAAATGCGCCTTTGGTGTCAAATCAGGCAAGTTGCTAGGATTCCTAGTCAGCCACAAAGGGATTGAGCTAGATTCTACAAAAATCCAGGCCATCACAGAAATGTCCATACCTCAGATAGAAAAAGAAATACAAGGATTTTTGGGAAGAATCAACTTCATCAACCGATTCATCTCCCAACTCACAGAAAGCCTTCCTTGCAATCAAAGAGCAGCTAATCAAAGCTCATGTTTTGGTACCTCCCAAGGATGGTGTTCCCCTATTTATGTACCTGTCAATCAATGACAATGCCATGGGCTACATGCTGGGACAAAAAGATGATAGAGGCTAAGAAAGAGCTATCTATTACCTCAGTAAAAGATTCAGTAGCAGTGAACACAAGTACACTCTGATTGAGAAAACTTGTTGTGCTTTAGCATGGGCTTCCATGAAATTACAAAATTATCTCCATGGTTACACAACCCATCTCATATCCCGCGTGGATTCTCTCAAATATGTGTTTAGCAAACCCATGTCAATTATCAATCGTATAAATGGCGCTTGATCCTACAACAATTGACATCATTTACATGACAAAAAAGTCTATCAAAGGTCAAGGAATTGCGGATCAACCGGCCTCCTTTTGACCTTTAGGAGATTTCAAACCCTTGAAACATACTTCCCGATGAAGGGGTAATAATAGTTCAACAACACCATCGAGGATGATACACACCAAATATGGAAGATGTATTTTGATGGAGCTATAAACATGGAAGGTTACGGGCTGGAGTAGTTCTAGTATCCGGTACGGAGGAGCAGTATCTCGTTGCCGTCAAATTGCAGTTTGTTAGCACCAACAACACAACTGAGTATGAAGGCTGTATCATGAAAATTTGAAACTAGCGATCCATGGGCATCGAGGCAGTTAATTGTCTTTGGAGATTCGGAATTGGTAATCGACACAAACCATCGGGATCTATCACACTAAAGAGCTACATTTCTTTGCCTTTACCATCGACAAAGTTATACAAATGGCTTTAGAGTTTGAAGAAATAACCTTCCTCCACATTCCTCGAAATAGGAACGACTTTACGGATGCGCTTGTTTGGTAACTTTGGCCTCCTTGATCAACATACTTGACAAAGAAGACATGCCAATTATTACATTTGCCCTACAAAAGGCTCCAGCCAATGGAAACTACATTGGAGAAGTATAGGATGAACTGCCTCCCATCCAACACCCTCAGTATCAACATATCAAGGAGTATCTATGAGATGGATCTACACCACCGAGATGAGTTAGAATTTGAAAGAAAGCGGATTCATCGAATGGTTATGAAATTCTACTTGAGCGAGACACACTCTACAAAAGAGATGCAGGACTAGGTCTTCTTAGATATCTAGAAAAGACCAAGCTCAAAGGCTCATGGATGAAATCCATGGTGGAGTATCTGCAGCCACATATGAAATGCCCCCTACTTGTTAAGAAAATCCTAGAACGAGGCATTACTAGCTCTCTCTCAAGGTGGATGTGATGATCACGCCAAGAGATGTTATTAATGCCAAATTCATGGGAATGTTATACACGCCTCTCCAAGGGAGCTCCACAATATGAGTTCGCCCGGGCCCTCCTCAATGTGGGGAATGGACGTGATCAGGTCCATCGAGCCCAAAGCCAGTAATGGGCATCAGTTTATCTTCACCATGATCGACTACTTCACCAAGTGGGTAGAAGCAGCCTCTTCCCCTCGGGTTACAAAAGAAGTTATCATTGATTTAGATCTTATCATGATATCATGTGTTTGTGATTTCTACATAGATGGAATTCATGATTCGTGTTTAGGATAGAGATATGCCTTTACGCCATATGTAATCTTATAGAGAACTTGTGCTTTAAATCCTTTTTAATTGTAATTCACATAGAGATATAGTGGATTAGTTAATTAGGGTGTCTTGTTTAATTCTATCATCTGTGAATTTAAGTGAGTATGAGTATTATGCATCGAGAGGTGGTTTTATCTGCTTTAGTTTTCTTGATTTACAATTCAGAATAGAGAATAATTGATGAGATGTGTGTTAACTTAAATGAAGCAATAAGTGAAGTTGTAATTTTAAATCTCCGTAATCTTAATTTAACTAGTGGAATTTAATAGTAGTTTAATTATATAATTTGAAATTCATTCGTTTAAATAAGATTGAGTTGGTTACGGGTTAGTACTTGGTGATTTTGTATTAATAATTCCTCGTGGGAACGATACTTTACTTTCACTTTATTACTTGTTGACCACATATACTTGCGTGTTGTGCGTAATTAGATTTTACCCAACAAGTTTTTGGCACCGTTGCCGGGGAATTAGTTTAATATATTTTTGCCAATATCAGCTTCAATCAAATTAGTCTTAATTTAAATATTTTTTTTCTTTTTATTTAATTCTCTTCCTATTTTTCTTTCTTTTTAGGTGCCATGGATGAATTCAATTATCAAAAGCCATATTCGAATATGACTCAACCAAGGGGAGTGGGGATTGATGGTCTCAATGCATTTTCTGCATTATCAGCGCAGCTTGAGACACTTTCGAGGAGGTTGGACGTTGTTGCAGCCCAACATAATCGAAGGATAGTAGTTAATTGCAATTATTGTGCTGGTAATCATCCGAGTCATCAATGCACCGTTAGTTTTGGGCCGGGACAACATGGTGGTGAATACCTCAACGATTATACATGTGCTAATTATCATCAAGTTTGGGGGTATCACCCGGATTCATCGTGGAGCTATACTTATGAAGACCAATACTACGCTCCAAATCCAACATACACACTAGAATTTTCATGTCCACCTTCATTGCCACAAGAAGAAAAGCCAAATTCGAGGGATGTAATATTGAAGGGCATATCAAACCTAGAGGAGATGAGGATTAGCCAAGAGCTGTCAACTTAAAATTTTAATAATCGGATGGAACAACTCGTCACCACCTCAACTAATGGTCCTTAATACATGGCTTCTAAGATTGAGACAGATAATTCAAAGTTGGAGGAATTGTGGTCCAAGTTTTTAGCATCAAATGAGGAGAGGAGGATTAATCAAGAGATATCAATTCAAAATCTGCAGAACCAGATGGATCAAATGCTCAAAGCCCTGAACAACTATCCTCAAAATAATTGGTGTTATGACGAGGATTCCGAGATTGATGAAGTGCCCGAGCCAAATCTACAATTGGATGAGCCACAATATGTTGAAAAAGAGGAGACAAGTGGGGATAATGAAAACAAGGTTCATGAAAGAGCTAACTATGAGTACTAACGAGGATGAGCCAATGTTATTAATGCCTCAAGTTCCTTCTCCACCAAAGTTCAAGGATCCGGTTAGATTTGCAAAACCGTGCCCGCTTGGTAGTCATGTCGTCGGAAAGGCTCTTTATGACATGAGAGCTAGTACAAATGTGAAGCCATGGTGGGATGAGGAGGAAAAGATAGAAGAAGAGCCCGTTGTTCTTGCCAATCCTCAAAGCCCCAATCGAATCATAAGCTCAACGGACGGAAAAGCACCTAGTTATTCAACATTCTCAATTGGGCACATATTTAAAAAAAGCATGCTAGGTGACTTTAACTCGATTACCATCACAAATGGGAACCTACCAAAAGCTACATTATTTCCGATGGATGGAGGGTTCCTCAATTATCGATGAGGAATTGGATAGCGTTGACTAGACAAAGTCAGGCTGAAAGACTGTAATTCAAGCGCTAACTGGGAGGTAACCCAGGATTTTTTTATTTTTTATTTATTTATATGCTTTCCTAGTTTATTTAGTAGATAGGAATCACGTTAAATTCCAAAGTGTTATTCTAATCCATGTTGTCTTTCTTCATTGCAGGTATTGGAGGTTCAATTGATAGGAAAATGATCGTCGCCGCCATCGCCACCATCACTTCACGCTTAGCTGATTACAGGGAAGTTCTCTTCTACTTATCGCTATATTCTTACAATGAGGACATTGTAATTGTTAAGTTTGGGGGGGTTTATTTTAGTTCTTTATTGCATGTTTAGTTTCATGTTTATGTTATGTTATTTTGCATATGTTGTTAATTTAGTTTAGGTTCATTATAAAAAAAAATCAAATCAAATCAAAAATTCAAAAATAATAGTTAGTTACTATGTTCATCTTGCATGAGTCCAGCTGTTAGATAGTTCAGTTTATTTTGGCCAATGATGAGATTGGAATTGAGTAGACAAGTATAGTACTAATTATTAGAGCTTTGATGTGATTTCTTGTTATGAATTGAATCTTTTCTTGTTTGAAACTGGTATAATCAAGGTTAGCATGTTAGAAATGACTTTGTTGACTGATTAAGTTTAAATTGATACATAATGGATTTCTTAAGGATAATACTAGTTTGAATGAATGAAAGACATGAATAGGCGGAGATGACTAAAGTTAGACAAGAACCTAAGTTTGGGAGAATATTTGGGGTATATAAGCTGTATATAAAAAAAAGAAAAAAGAAAGTATGAATAAACACCGTGGCGTGCTTGTCTAGTTTTGTGGCCTTTGTTACTTGAGTAAAAGTAAGCTTGGGGATTGTCTTTACACCTAGCGCCCTAAGGTCTTAATGGTATGGGAGTCGTTGGTCAAAAGCTCATTAAGGTAGTATTGAAAAGCCTAAGGGAATAAGACATTGCATAGCTATGTGTATATAAACCAAAAGAAAAAAAAAATGAATAAAACGGGAAATAAGAGCAAAAAGCCCCCGTAGATGAAAATAAAGCATAAGTATCCCATGTTGACCCTCGATATTGGTAATTATTTGATTTTAGTTGGATCTAGCTTGTTTTTGGATTTCTTGAGTTTACACTGTATGATGCCTTCGAAGAGACTTGTTATGTGTTAAATTTGATTTTATATCAGTTAACATGGTTGTTGAGCATACACGCACTATATCAGTGATAACAGTTTAAGATTTGATGATTGACTAGGAAATTGTTGATTGGTTTTGATATGATGTATTATCATGTTTTCTTGATTTTTCTAAGGCCGGTTGAATAGACTTGTTTCTGTCATTACTGCGGGATTCGTAGGCATGTAGATTAGTTGCATTGCATAGCATTGTTGTTTTGTGTTTTTGCTTGAGGACAAGCAAAGGTTTAAGTTTGGGGGTATTTGATAAGTAGATTTTATACCTACTTATCCGGTATCTATTACTTGAATTATTTGCTTAAACTCGTGTTTCTTAGTTACTTTTCATGCATTTTGTGTTCATTTTGTAGATTATATGTTTGGGAGCTTTGTGAGCGACTATTGGTATGAAAATACAAGGAAAAGCAATAATCCGGACATCGTTTGGGCTTTCATGTTCATTTCATGTTTTTGGCTTGGAACTTAGCTTATATTGTAGAGCTTCTTCTTAGCTTTCCGGAACATCTTGAATCATTCCAATCGGAGTTCGGATGCAAGAGTTATGGCATTTGTACCAACGGACGTCAAACGTCACTATTTTGGGTGGCCATTTGCATAGCAGTCACTTCCATCCCAATTTCGACCTTCCTTTGCTTGTTATTTCCCAATTCTCAAAGAATTAAAGTTGTAGAGCTCGTTGATATATTTGATTTGATAGGTGGAAGGCCCCGTAACTCCTTCCGGATCCAAAGTTATGACCGTTTTACCAGAGGATGCTGTGACAGAAAATGGACCCCTGTCGGGGCGGGCTTTTCCTTAACAAAATGCCCGCCGGGGAGGGCATACCAGCTACAAAACAGTAGCATAGCCCGTCGGGGTGGCCACTTTACAAGGCTAAACCCCCGCCGGGAAGGATTGTTTCGATCCGATTAACTCAATTTTTGTCCAAATTTGAGTTCGGGAAGGATTATTTCGATCCGATTAACTCAAGGACTTCCAAGAGGACTTAAAGACATATAAAGAGACTTATAAAAGGAGGAGAAACACAAGGATTAGAGGGGAGATTAGAGGAGAAAGATGATCCTATTAGATTAGATTAGAGTAGATTAGATCAAAACACTAGTTCTAATGAGTTTTGGAGATTGAAGCAACTTGGAGACCATTAAAGATTCAAAGTAGGAGCAAGGAGAAAGCGTCAGATCTACATACAATAGATTTTATCTTCTTATCTTCTTCTATCTTTGTCTTTTAATGTGTATTCAAGTGTGGATTCTTAGTTTTAATTCAATGAACTAATTCTTTGTTTGAGATTACAATGGATCTTATTGTGTAGTTTATTTTAATATTCTTCGTTATCAATTATTATGTTCTATTGTGGGGATTGTCTATTGTGATTTGGACTTAATTGCTTAATTGCCTAGCTAACAATTACCATGATAATCTATATGAACTCGAGAGATGAAGTATTGATTTAGATCTTATCAGGATAGCATGTGTTTGTGATTTCTGCATAGATGGAATTCATAATTCTTGTTTAGGATAGAGATATGCCTTTACGCCATATGTAATCTTATAGAGAACTTGTGCTTTAAATCTTTTTTAATTGTAATTCACATAGAGATATAGTGGATTAGTTAATTAGGGTGTCTTGCTTAATTCTATCATCTGTGGATTTAAGTGAGTATGGGTATTATGCATCGAGAGGTGGTTTTATCTGCTTTAGTGTTCTTGATTAACAATTCAGAATAGAGAATAATTGATGAGATGTGTGTTAACTTAAATGAAGAAATAAGTGAAGTTGTAATTTTAAATCTCCGTAATCTTAATTTAACTAGTGGAATTTAATAGTAGTTTAATTATATAATTTAAAATTCATTCGTTTAAATAAGATTGAGTTGGTTACGGGTTAGTACTTGGTGATTTTGTATGAATAATTCCTCGTGGGAACGATACTCTAGTTTCACTTTATTACTTGTTGACCACATATACTTGCGTGTTGTGCGTAATTAGATTTTACCCAACACTTATGTAATAGATTTAGTTATGATCATCTTTTAAGTTTCCACTGATGATTGTAATAAAGGTTAGATGACCTGGGATTTATTTTAGATTATGTAACCCTTTAATGGGAGATTGATTGTTTAAACTTTTGAGTTTAATTATATCCTTTGTTTATGGGTAGTTAGTTATGAGTTAATTGGATAGTGAACACCAAATCTATGGGATTGAGGTGCCCGAATTTGGGGGTGTCAAAGGTTGGTATCAAAGCTTTAGGTTATGAACCTTAGGTGGGGAAACCTTAGGCTATAACTTTCTAAGTGATCGAAAATATAGAGGTGATAAACTCTTATCGAGTTCTAAGGAATGAATTAAGGGAAATTCATTGAAGATAAAATGATAAAAGACTTTATGTGTTTATGTGTTAATGATTTATGTGCTCGCAGGTACTTAGGAGTAGCGAGTATTATATATATCAAGTTGTGGGGTTGTTAAAACTTTGTTATTGGAATGACTGATGAAGGAAGATAGGGATTAGGATCCTTGAGAAGTTCATACAGTCTGAGTATGGTTTGTATTGGGAAAGCCATACCCGTTGATTTCTGTTGTAGCACTTGGGTATGGGCTTGAGTTTGAACAAGAGGATAAATTTGGGGTGATAATGGTGAAGAATGAGTATGAGGAGGGGGATTCCTCAAATGAAGTGTAGGGTCATAACATTGGGTTATAAAAGAAGGTTGAGAAATTAGAAGGTCAAGCCGTAAAGCACCAAGCCACGTTAGCGTAAGAAGATGTCGCGACTCAAGACCTTATTGCACAACTTGCAGATGTAGAGCGGATATTAGCTCAGTCAGAATATTAAAGAGGATAGTTATTAGCTAGGAATGAGATTGCCTAGGAATGACTGGGGAAAGAAGGAAGCAGAGCGTGCGAGAGCTGAAGACACATAGGTGAAGGCTTCTAAACGCATAGATCTCGTTGAAGACAAGTTGAAGAAGGCCAAACGAATGATGGAACTTAGAATTTAGTATTCTATTTTCTGTATAGGTTGAGATTTATCTTTGGTATGTGGTGGATCGTCAATGATTTGTATCATGGAGCAAGAGTGCAATGAAGTTGTACAATGTGGAATGTTCGTGTAGATTGAAAGAAAAACATTAAGATTATATTTAAATCACGATGGAAATTAATAAAATGTAAATCCTGAATTTTGAAATAAGTAGTGGGATATGATGAGGTAATCCTGGAATTTAATTATTACAGGATAAATCATATAAATAGCAGCGTGGCTATTTTGCTACGAGTTGTTTGATAAATGAATAAAGACATCATTGTTTATTAAGATATATTATGTGTTGTTTATAAGTGGCTGAGATAAGTTTGAAAATTTTAATGCGAGAATGAACGATGATCTAATGGTGCAAGTTTGAAATAGTAAGATGCCGCCTAGAAGAAGACAACAACGTCAACAGAGCCCCGAGGAATATGCATACAATAGGGAAGTTAACGCAAATCCAGTGCCACAATTGGTGAATTTTCTGGTGGGAGCACTGGCAAGTCAACTAAATTTTTGGCTGTATAATCAAATCTCGATGTTCCAACCAAATTCATTCACAATAGGGCTGGAGAGAATGATTGATGTAGACGGGGAAGGTAATACGCTGGAATACAATCAAGAGCAGAGGGGAAAGAAGAGTGAAGATGATAAGGTGGGTGATAGTCATACTGGTAATGCTTGGAAAAGAAAGTGGGACAATAATATTAATGCTAAAAATCAGCAAAGGAATGAAAAGAAGAAGGTGGAGGCGTGTAGCAACTGCAGAAAGAAACATGTAGGTGTTTGTTTGAAGAGAAAAGGGTGTGCTTTAATTGTGTTTTGAAGGGCCACATTGCCCCAAAATGTTCAAGACCGAGGAAGGGAGCCTGCTTCACGTGTGGATCGAAAGAGCACTTGGCTCATGGGTGCCCAAAGAAAGCGGTAGGAAAAGCAAGTGCAAGCGAGGCAATGGAAAACGGTTATTATAGAATCAGCTCCGCCGAGTTGACCAACCGAACAATCAACCAATATAACGATACAGGGCGCAATGCAAGGTATGGTTCCGATCAGTTATTTATATGATTGCGTGTTATTTAATTCAAGTGTCACTTGTTAATTTATATCTGATGAATTTGTTTAGAAACTAGATTAAACCGGAAGAAAGTTAGACTATTCCCTAAATATAGAAAGTGTGAATAGTGATACCTTTTAGGTTGAGGTGTAGAATTGTTGTTTTGGTATTAAAGGCCATGTCATGTCAATGGATTTATTTCTGATTTGATTTGTGAGACTCTGAGGAAGTCAAAGGTAGTATTTTATTCTTTTAGTTGCAAGACGTCTGTATGGTGGAGTTATCTATCGATGTTGTAAATCAAGAAGTTATTAAGAAACCATTGTGTGGGATACACGAAGTTCAAGATAACCACTTCGTTAATTAAATTGATGAGGAAATCGGTGGAATTTATATGGGCAGGAAATTATGAAGTGAATTTTCACGAATTGAAGAAGAATTTAGTATGGCACCTATGTTGTCTCTACCAGATAGTATAGGAAACTTTGTGTTGTATAGCGACGCATCAAAAAATGTACTAGGCTGTGGGCTTAGGTAGGACGACAAGGTCATTTCATATGCATCGCGTCAGTTAAAGTTTTTATGTGAAAGGATATCTGAATCACAATTCAGAACTAGAGCTAATAGTGGTTGCCCTGAGGATTTAACGATACTACTTTTGGGTAGTAGTGTGAGATATAAACAGACTATAAGTGTCTAAAGTATATCCTCGCACAAAGATATTTAAGCATGTGTTTGAAGTAATAGTTGAAGTTGTTCAAGGATTATGACTGCAAAATCCTAAACGAAGGTGGTTGCCAACGTCTTAAGAAAAAAGGTAGTAGTTATTTTCGTTAACTGTGCAAGATGGGTTCATAATAGAAATGATTAATTTGTGGTAGAAGGTAAGATATATGAAAAGTCAGAGGAGAAGCTATTCAAATGGAAAACCGTACAACTTTGTTGGATAGAGTAAAGGAAGAGTAGCTCCAAGATGAGGGTGTAAAATTCAAAATCGATACTGAAGGATAGTTGAAAGTAGAAGGAAGAAACTAGGTTTCGCTAATATAGGAGTTGAAAATGAAGTTTTGCATAAAATTTATATATTGAATCAACTTGGGAGCACAAAAATATATATATTGGCTTCGATATTACTTTTGGTGGCAAGATCCGATGATAGATTTTTGGTATGTCAAAGTTAACATATTACATATCGAGCAGTGTGCGAAGTTATGTCTTAATGAAATTATTTCAAGGCACGATGTTTCAGTGTCAATTGTGTCGAACCAAGATTCACGATTTACATCAAATTTTCAGAAAGGTTTGCAAGAACGTGTGGAACGCAATTAGAAATAAGTATGTCATATCGTTTTCAAATCGATTGCCAAACTAAAAGGAAATCCAGACATTGGAAGGCGTGCTAAGCACACGAGAAGTTTTCGATAATGTCATACGAGGAATCCGCATTAAGCAAGTTATGGGCAACTTAAGAATAAATTAAAAGTAAGATATGCTAGGTGAGATTTCAATTGAGGACTCAAATGGTGACTAAGTCGTATAAACCTTTGTATGGGTAGAGGTTTTGTGCATATACTTGGTTTATCACATTGATAATCATTTGAATATCGGTATCGCGCTATCAATGTATGTGTGGTGGAAAGGTGATTCTTTTCTCATGAATATATTTGATAGTTAGAGGTTATTAAGGTTAGGTTCAGTTCTTAAAAATAAAGCATATGGTAAGTTCATGACTCAGAATCATATGGTATGTTTTGAACCCCTCAGCGAATGGACGCCTATGATCTTACTAGGATAAGTTCTTAAAATCATATGATTGTGGCAAGTTCCTGAATTTCCAAAGTGTGGTAAGTTTGATGAACTATATTGGGTATAAAATGGTTATAGTATAGGATGAATTGATGAAGTTGAAAAGATGGTTTTGAGGTAGCTTTACCTCTACAGTCAGAGCGTATTCGCAATGTTTTTTTTTATGTTTCGGTGATATGATCGAACAAGCCTGACTGCAATCATGTGATCAAGTGCGAACCGTTATGGTTGTCCTACTAGGAAATTCCTATCCAGATAGTCGACAGAAAAGAAAAATTGCTCAGGGATAAGGTGATACCTTACGTGGAAGGCGATATGGAAGAACCACAATGTCGAAGAAGCAACATGGGAACTTCGAATTTGATGATGAAGAATTACCACAGTTATCTGTTTTTTACATGTCTTGATTACGGGGATGAGAATCTTTGTAAGGAGGGAAGAATGTGACGAACGAATTGTTTGGGTTGTGATTCTGGGGACATAATCCTTGTAAGGAGGGAACGATGTAACAATCCGAAATTTCAAATTATAATTTTAAATATTTATTGAATTATCTAAATATTTATTTGAGGTGTTTATTGTTGAATAAATATTTTATTGATGTGATTGTTGTTATTAAATATTTATAAATTAAATTTATTAGATAATATTCTAAACTAAATTAATTTATATTTTAGAGAGTTGTAATATAACATGAGATGTTATATTGTTGTTTTGATTTAATAATTTAAGTGGTATGTTAAATTATTAAATAAAATTATAATGATAATATAATTTTGTGATATTTGTTTAAGTGAAATAATTATTTAAAATATGGTATATATAATTAATTTATTTGATTTATGTGGGATATGTAAATCCAAATAAATAATATGTGATTATAAATCATAAACTAAATTGTTTATTAAAATAAATTAAAGTAACTTTTAAATTAATTTAGCCAAACAAGGCTTAAAATATTAATTCTTTATTTTAAAGACTTTTTGCCAAACAAAAGCCTTATGGATTTTGGATTTTAATTTTGAATTATAATAATATAAATAAAATAAAATAAATAAAATATAAAATAAATTTATAGCATATCTTTGTGGCGCCCCCAAAATAGGTATACAACACCTATTACGAGTTGTCGATACATGGTATGCGAAACAACTACAACTTTATTATTACAACAAGAAAGCGTGAGTTTGAATACAAATATTATCTTCTAGACAATATCTATACTCAAATAAATCCTCATCACATTTATTGATACATTATTTTACAAAAATGGTGAGGACTACTAAACAATCCTTTCTAAAACCTTCATTCCATACCCGACTGCATTACTCGCTATATTCTCGCCTCCCGAGAAAAATGGAACAAAAAGGAAAAGGGTGAGCTCAACTAGCTCAAGAAAGAATATTATGACTAAGATAATATACAACAAATTATCGTTAGTCTTCAACAGAAAAATATAATAGAATCTGATAGACAACAAATTTTAAATCAATATTATGAATGAAATAATAATTCATTAGAAGAGTTAAGTAGAGAATGCAAACTACTATCTTATGTATGAATTAAAAAGTTCATCGTCTATCTTTTATCCTGTAACATCAATCAATATACATCGGAATCAAATATTCATCTTTGCACTACGGGCCAAAATGATATTCATCGATTAGTCATGTTCATTTAAACACTGCTCATCTTTGCACTACGGGCCAAAGATATTCTTCAAAATCATTCATCTTTTACTCTGAGCCAAAGATATTCTTAAGAAATCATTCATCTTTGCACTGGCCAAAGATATTCCATAATATCATCATTTAAGACCGAGGATGATGAAAATATTTTTTAAAAGAAATGAATCCATTGAAACAAAATGACAAGGATTAAGGATTAAGGATTAGTACTTGGTTTTATCCACGTCCAAAAATACCTCAAAAATAATCATAGTGGTGTAAAATTCAAGAATGATCAAAACATGGATACAATCGAGTTAGTATCCGAATAGATGTTTTAGACGAAAAGAAGAAATTTTATTTTTCATGAATAATCAGAGTATCGTGAATAGTCTTGATAGTATCGTGAATAAGTAACTCAAACACCAAAATATAGAAATTCCACAAAAACATCTTCACGCTTCATGAATAGTACTAAATGAATAGTAACTCGTGAATAGTAACTCATAAATAGTAACTCGTGAATAGTAACTCATGAATAGTAACCCATGAATAGTAACCCAGAGCATGAAAAAGTTCCAAATTTGATAAAAACTTGGATCAACATTTCAAAGATAATGATATTGAAGAAATAATATCATTACGAAAAAAATAATATCCCTTACCTCGAAAGATCGGTTACTTCTAGCTAGAATACAGGGTATAGTCTTGATGGGAACTTGCACTTCGTCTAGCAATACTCAAAGTATACTCAAAATACTCACAAGAATAAACTCGATAATATAGAGAGAAAACTTCGATTTACGGTGTGATTTTCAATTCTAACCTAAGCACCCTATTTATAGGAAAATGCTTAGAACACCAAAGCGAAAAATTTAATATAATAATAATATTTCTTAAAATATTCAAGCCCACCTTAGAAATCTGATTTCAGATCATTTATAACACATGTGAGCCACTCAATTACAACAAAAATGTTTTTCTTACAAAAATATTTTAAACTACCAAAAATCAATTATTTGAACTTGAACTTCAATAATTCATAATAAATAGCCCTTTCATCGAAAATTCGAATCTCTCGAGTTTCTATAGGAATTTCAATTCTCTACAACTTTGCGGAAGAAAGTTTTTCCAAATTCCAAATAGAAATTGGCCAAAAATCCACAAATCCAAGCGATTTTACACGTTTATAATCAAATTTTAGTCAATAAATGGGGTCCACCGACATGTTTAACATGTTTTAAACATTTATTGCAACAAAAATACTCTTCCTCCTCGTATACTCATATATCCCACATTACGTTGTAAAAATATCACCGTTAATATATTATTAAAATAATATATTTAAATGAATTATTTTATCGAAAAAGATAAAATATTAATTTTCAACAATTGTCATTTTAAAAATTTTCTCCATCTATATCCACATAAAATCAATATTTTCCTCATCATATAAATCAATAATTAATTATTCACAAATAATATTACGAGAATCACAATATTGACAACCGTGCGGTTCCGGGAAAGAGGGGGCTTTCGATAAGAATTTCTTCTTATTGGTAGCGCAATTAGGTGACCAAACCTCTCCTTAGATGTAACTTTCTAGACATTGCCAATAATGTTATCTAATAATATTATTCGGATAATATGAATTATTGCTTCGATAATGAAAAATACCGTGTAATGACAATTATTGAAACAATGAATGAATATAAAATATCAACGCACAATTATTAACTCAATAAAATCTTTGAGCGATGTAATATCGTAACCATTATTGAGTAGTGCCTTCTTACGTAAGAATCAATAATTTGTGCAATACTGGTGTACTACTATGTTTTAACCACCGAGTATTTTAACAAAAGATAACTTGATAACAACTACGCCAAGTTATTTTTAAACAACTTATATTTATCGTTTTCTTCATCCAATCGCTTTTCAGTTATGGGGCCCACATGGGGTCAAGCTACTGGCCGTATTTAATATTCCCCACAAGCGATCGAATATTCCACGACCAAACGAATATTCCCCGACAACAATGAATATTTTAAATTTCGGGGTCTTACATATACGTTATATTTTTGTAACTGATAGTAATTTAGTAGGCGTATTACTACCTATCAGTTTTGTTTACGCTTACTGTTGTTAGTAGCCTAGTCTGAGAGAAGAAAGAAGAGAAGAGAATTACAGAGAACTTGAGAGAGAATTAAGAGAGATTGAGAGAAAACCTAAGCAATTTCAGTGTTTAGCAAGGGATTATCAAGCAAATTGAAGGTATGTTCTATAACTTTGATATTACATTTGTATATGTACGAATACAGCATAATTTATGTGTTCTGCGAATCCAAAATTTTAAGTTGATGATTATACAGCTGAGTACTTGTAGTTGTATGTATTTATGATGATTAGAGTTTGTGTTTAAACCAGAATTGTATTCTAATTTCTTTCAAAAAGTAGGAAAAATAATGACAGTGTTTATATTTTTCACATGGCTTGTAAAAGTACCAATTTTAGTGGTCAATTTGTATGTTAATCTGTGAATTGAGTTTTGATTATGCTAGTCCATTAAGAAACGAAGAGAATGTAGTTTGAATGAAGTGATTTGGACAAGAATAGTGATCACAGTGATGATTTCTATAAAGGATGTCAAAAGTTGAGTTTTTATATGAAAATATAAATTTAAGGAATTAAATTAGTTAAATTTATTGTTAAATTGTTCTAAGTGGTTGAATATGTGAGGAAACATGTTTGTGATAGTTTTATATCAATTGTACATGTTAATTTCACTCTCTTGTGGGTGAAATTCACGTTAGTTGGGCTAAAATTGCAACTCACATTCTGACCTTTCTCGTTACGTCTATGCCTTTAAGCGCTCATCTGCCGCCGGTCTGAAAGAACGACAGCACTTGTTCTTGTACTGGTCCCAGGAAGCTTGTGTATGGCAATTTGCGCGCCCATACCCGATTTAGGACGGTGGCTTCTTCACATTGCGGACACTGGATATTGATATAACTTGGTCTAATGATGTGTTAATGTAATAAACATGGAATATGGAGGTTAAAACAGAACCGTGTCATGTCATTGATAATTTTAAAGTTGTAAAGGATTAATAAGTTACGAACGCGTTATGACTTAATGTATATAATGAATAGTGAATAAGTCTTGTGATGTTAACACTTGTGATTTCTGAGATGAACATTATAAGACATGGAAGTTGATTAATATAAAACCAATGAGTCTTAGAAAGACTTAAACACTTGATTGAACATCAAGTTCGATTAAGGAGAAATATTGTATTGATTAATAAGAGTTTAAAATGTGATTTGATGCTAAAAATCTTATGTATGTGTTAGTGAGTTTTTAGATTCGTGTTATGTGGTTTAGTATTATGGTTAGACCTTAAACTAAAGGTTATAACTTAACTAAGATGAGAAGCGAATCTTTGAGGTTAATGTATGTAGATAATTGATGTGATAATCCTAATGGTATGTGTAAGGCGTTGGATCGTGAGAGTTGAATTGTATAGCTTACACAAGAGGCAAGTTCCTAACCTTTGCTACTTTTATTATTCAACAAGGTTACTTTTCAACACATATTATACTTATGCAAATTCTCTATCTCTAATCTCTTGTTGAGCAATTTATTATTATGCAAGTTCTTTAACCTCATTTATTATCGATAAGTTAGTTAATTTTGTTTTTTATTCCAAGCGAGAATAACCCCGAGTTTTATCAATAAAGATTTAAATTTTGTGAATTATGGTGTGAATTTGAGATAATATTATAGTTGTGGGTAGTATTTATAAATTTTGCAAAGTATCTGCAAGTGGTTATATTATATTCGATTGGTGGGGATATTAGGTTTAGCGAGGAATATTAAATACAATGACTCAATCATTGGTGGACCCTAGCGAAATTATTATCGGATTGAAAAGCGACAAAAATATTTTATTGAAATAACGGCGGAAGTTTTACTGGTGATCTTGTTGAACTACTCGGTAGTAAAAAATACGATGTCTGTGTGGTTGCATAGTAGCATTACCGGTATTGATTATTGATGCTTATGTGAGAAGTCACTCGGTTTTGATTCCATTATTGTCGATTAATAATATGAATTATTATAGCGATAATGACGTTTTGTTTTATTAAGTATTATTAACGTAATAAAAGCGAAACATCTTTTATATAAAATGTAATACTTTATTAAAGTTATTACATAAATAGAATATATTATATTTTATTATGCATAGTAGTTGCATAGTGTTTTGCATAGTGTTACATAGTGTTTGCATAGTAAAATGTTTTTATATAAATAGAATATATGATATTTTATTTAAAAGATTTTGCTTTAAATATGGACCGTCAGTTAAAAGTAAATCAATCTGGATAGTTCATGAATTAATTACTATATGCATTCTATTTTCCTATAAATAGAAGCTCATTCCTTCATTATTTTCTTACGAATTCACTTTGAAACTCTAGAGAGAAATTATAGAGAGAAGCTATAGAGAAAAAATCTATAGAGAGAAAGAAGAAGAGTATTACGGTACTTCACTACTTTGATATCCGGTGTCTTTTTACGGTGAGGGTATTATTTGTTGTACCGTAAGGGGTGTTATTCTTTCTTATTCATGAAGAGAACTTACATTATTCCATTCATTATTATTACATTGGAATAACTTTTGTAAAAAGTGGTATACCTATACATAACTTTGTATATGTCGGCGTACCTATACTTGGTGAAATCCTTATATTATTCCATTCTTATTTATTACATTGGAATAACTTTTGTATCTGTGAATCCCTATACTTGGTGATCTTCTTACATTATTCCATTCTTTATTATTACATTGGAATATCACATGCATGTGTTTTACAGGACACAGTTCCATTGTTTATTATTCCGCATTTATTATTACATTTGGAATATCCTATACGTCATGTGTTTTTACAGGACACAGTTCCATTGTTTATTATTCACATTTATTATTACATTGGATCATCACATCGGTGTGAATTTCACGACACAGTTAGTTTATTATTATTACATTTTGAATAACTTTGTCTATCATGAATCTGCGTGCGTGGTGATTTCTTTTGTTATTCCATTCTTTATTATACCCGGTTGGTTAAAACTTTGACTTCTATACTCCATGAAATTAGTAGAATATCCTTGATATTTGCGTTTCATCGATATCTTTTCATGGAAATATTCTTACGATCATTCTTGAATTTTACTCTACAAAACAAATATCTTGTTGACAATTTGGGCGTTACTAATTCACTGGATAAAATAATTCTTGAACTTGTTTTATTGAATTATTATGTCATTGTCATCATCCTCATGATATATTATGTTATCTTTGGCTTACGTGCGTAGATGAACTTAGAATGATTATGACCGAGGATCATTCGGTATAATCATGGCTTGTTATAAATGATGTGATAAAAGTCCTCGGTGGCACATAATCATGCGATGATGGATAGTTTTTGGTATGATTATGACCGGGGTGATTAAGTATAGTCACGACCATTGATAATTTGATGAAAATCCTTGACCATGATACGAGGGATGATTAGATGTGGTGGTTTATTTATTAAAATTTGAGTCTCGTGATAAAAATTGATGAAAACCTTTTAAAACCTAAAAGATAGTAGATTTTATTTTCTACTTGACTCTTTTAATGGATTGCATATTCATTGCAGATTAAAGCTGGTTTATCTATTGTATTTTATCGGTTTAACAACTTTGTTGAAGGCTAATGATAATTTATTACGCATTATCTTAGTCATAATATTTCTTCTTAGGCTAGTTGAGCTCACCCTTTCTTTCCTTTGTTCTCTTGAAATGAGAACATAAATTTGAGACGAGTCGGGGAGCGGAGTAATGGTCGAGGATAGCATTAGTAGTCCTCACTATTACGTGAAATAGTGTGATAATAGTTGTAATGAGGACTCCTTTTGAGTTTGTATAATATCTAGTAGACAATATTTGTATTCAAACTCACGGTTTATGTAAGTATTATACCACAGCAGATTATATTAGTA
Source organism: Panax quinquefolius (assembly GCA_020205615.1). Classification (NCBI taxonomy): domain Eukaryota; kingdom Viridiplantae; phylum Streptophyta; class Magnoliopsida; order Apiales; family Araliaceae; genus Panax; species Panax quinquefolius. Next base: position 47,402,987 of record CM035153.1, read on the forward strand.
AGTTGTATTTGAATTTATGTACCATGTAAGTGGCGACCCCCAAGATGGGTGGCGTATACCTAATTTTGGGGCGTCACGGTTGGTATCGAGCTTAGGGATATGATCCTGGTGAGATGTGAGATAAGAACTAGGAGGAGAGAGGGAATTCCTTAGCTAGTATGACCTACCTAAATTTATTTGGTATTTAATTGGTCGGTCGAGAGTATAGGGATAATATGTGATATGTTAATTAACCCTTGTTTTGTGACGGTGTTTGAGAATGGCATCTAAAAATCTTTGAGATAAGCAATGAAGCACATGAGAGTGTTGATTCATTTCTCAAACAAAAGGGTAACAACCAACAACACGATAATAATCATCTTTGGTGTGGCAGCGGCTATCGAATAATGATAACCATCGTGGGGAAATTATCATGCCAAGAATGGTAACCACTTGGTTGGTAATCATGGCAAAGATAATAGAAGTGGAAATTGCAAGAAGAAAGGTCATTTAGCCCAATTTTGTTGTGCACCAAAGTCAAGTCTAGTTTGGGGACGGTGGCACCAAAGGTGGATATGGACAAAACAAAGTCGTTGGTTTTAGGAAGTGCATTTTCATGACTTCTCAAAAGTGAGTAAACCGAAACGAAGTTAGCACGGTTAGTTAATTATAAATTCTTGAAGTCTATACCTTATAAGATCTGGTTCTACCCATTATTTTATCTCTCTTGCTTGCGTTCAACGTTTAAATTTGACTCAGGAGAAGTTAGACTTTGACTTATTAGTTGAAACTTCGTTAGTAGGAGCCTTACGTTACCTCTACTATTTTTTAAATCTTGTTTGATTCAAATAAACACTTTCACGTTACTGTCGATCTTATCTCTTTGAAAATACTTGCCTTTGAGGTAATTTTTGAAAGCGATTGATTAACTACTCATTATTCTTTTTGTAAGGTTGTTAGCTTTCATATTCCTAACCAACTTTGTTATCTGAATTCAAAGTAACCAAACCCTAAAGTTAATCAACATTGTTATATCAAGCCATAAGTAAAGAGCCCCGATCCTTTCGTTGTTAACTTCCTTGTGTGGAATGCACCGCCGGACTTTACGTAGGCGACGTCGTGAATGAAGATGGCAAGTTGATAGGTATCATTGTGAGGTCTTATCCGGGTTAAGGGATAGAAGTCACAGTTGGTATTAATGTGACGTCTATCCAAGTCTTGAATGAGAGTAATATTTTGAATGATATTTCTATCATTAATAAATTTCTTGGCGTATTCTTGAAGACTTCCTAGCCTACCTAGGCGTGAAATCGAATTTTGTATTGACCCCGATCTGAAAACCCATTTCTTAAACCCTCAAATATTTCTTGACTAAAAGGATCATTTACGTGGATTATGATGAAAGTCATAATAAAAGCATTGGACTAATGAAAATCATGGGTATATGAAGTATTAGTAAGTTTTATGATTAGTTATGTTGGTTAGTATGTGAAAACATGAAAGTTTCTTAGAAATCACAAAGAGTTGAAAATTAGATTTTGGTGAAAAACGTAACATGAAATTCAATTGACCATATCTCCTATTATATTTTGAATTTTTGAGTGTGGTCAAGTCCTAGAGTTAGATCTATGAGTTACCTAACTAATCCAAGTGGAATTACAGGAAAAGGTGTTGTAGATTTTTGTGTGGACTGATTTTAGCAAAGGAGTGCAAAGCTGCAAAAAAGCAAAAAAAAACTGCTGCCATGATTTTAGAGGGGCTGTTTTGGCCACTTAAATTATGAGAACAATTCTGGCCTTTTGGGACATGAAGGTATATGGTATAAAGTACCTCCTGTCCAAAAATGAGTTCATTCTGACTTAAAATGAGCAAGTTATGACTATTTCAATATTTAGGTTTTTCAAATGAAAAACGCTATAACTTGGAGTTCTATAACTCCAGATGACCATGAAATTTAAAACTGGAAGCTCACGTTAACATGTGTAAGGTCCTATCAAGATTTAGGAATTTTGGAGTTAAACTTGAGGTAGCTAATTTCTTAAGGAATTAATTAGAAATTGATTTTTGAAAAATAGTAAATGAATTTTAAAAATTCCGAGAAAAATATATTTTCATTATGGGACTATATTATGCTAAATCCCAGAAAAGAAATATTTTGGGACTAATTTGGTATTTTTCATGAAAATAGTTTAATTCTGAACATATGAGTTAAATATGTTATGTGAAGTAACAAAGTTGAAAATGGGATTTTATGGCTAGAGAATCCTATATAGAGTATATTCATATTTTTTGATGAGGATTTGATAATTGGTGATGATATCTTATGAGTATGGCATTTTTGAATGATTAAATGCATTATATGGTAAAAGCGTAAACAATTGAGATAAATTGTTTATAAATTTAAGAAGTGATTAAAATATTATTATAATATTAATGATATTAGATTATTAGATTATTAAGTGATTGATAACATGGGGATATTCTTGAATCTGGATAAATTATATTATAAATGTTTAATATTTATCCTTTATCTCATTTGATTGATTCTTTATATCATTATCCTCATGTTTATATTATGTTGAAAGTCATCTACGTGGCTTTGTAGTGCATAGATGGACTTGGTATGATTATGACCGAGGGATTGTTAGGTATAATCATAACAGTAATTGAAAACACGATTATCTTTGGCGTAGTGCGTGGTGAATACTACGGATAATGGATAATTTGTGGTCGTGATACTAATGAATACACGATTATATTTGGTAGTAGTGCATGGATAATTTGTGGTCGTGATACTAATGAATACCACGATTATCTTTGGTAGTAGTGCATGGATAATTTATGTGGTGATGATACTAATGAATACCACGATTATCTTTGGTAGTAGTGCATGGATAATTTGTGGTCGTGATATAATGAATGAATACGATTATCTTTGGTAGTAGTGCATGGATAATTCATGGTCGTAATCTTAATGAATATAATTGGCATGTATGGATGCGAGATGATTCGATGATATGGATTAATTATTAATGAAATGAGTCTCGACAATGAAATATTAATTAATGGATATGGTAAAAGCCATCTTTGGTAGTAGTGCATTGATAGACTTGGTATGATTATGACCACGGATTATTCGTATAATCATGGCCGTAATTGAAAACTCGAATATCCTTGGCGATGGTGCATGGATAATTAAATGGTTGTGATACTATTAAGATGCGTCTCGGCATTATTGGTTTCTGATTTGTATATCTTTGGCTTTGTGGTGTGCAAAGATGAATTGTTAATGAATATCTTTGGCGGATTAGAAGATGAATTTAATATTTTTAACGATAAAGGTATTCAAGGTATCCTCACCTCTTATCATACCAGTATCGCCCTAATTTCGAGGAAAATTCCATAAGGAGGGAGATTGTGAGACCCAGTTTTTATCGATAAAGATTTAAATTTTGTCGAAATAATTTTTTAATATTATGGTGTGAATTTGAGATAATATTATAGTTGTGGGTAGTATTTATAAATTTTGCAAAAGTATCACAGTGGTTATATTATATTCGATTGATTGGTGGGAATATTCGATTTAGCGGGGAATATTAAATACAATGACTCAATCATTGGTGGACCACAGCGAAATTATTGTCGGATTGAAAAAGCGACAAAAATATTTTATTGAAATAACGACGGAAGTTTTACCGTGGATCTTGTTGAACTACTCGGTAGTAAAAAAATACGATGTCGTGTGGTTGCATAGTAGCACGCGGTATTGATTATTGATGCTTATGTGAAAGTCACTCGGTTTGATTCCATTATTGTCGATTAATAATATGAATTATTATAGCGATAATGACGTTTTGTTTTATTAAGTATTATTAACGTAATAAAATGTAAACATCTTTTATATAAAGCGAAATACTTTATTAAAGTTATTACATAAATAGAATATATTATATTTTATTATGCATAGTGTTGCATAGTGTTTTGCATAGTGTTTGCATAGTGTTGCATAGTGTTTGCATAGTAAAATGTTTTTATATAAATAGAATATATGATATTTTATTTAAAAGATTTTGCTTTAAATATGGATGAAAATCAGATTAAAGTAAATCAATACTGATAGTTCATGAATTAATTACTATGCATTCTATTTTCCTATAAATAGAAGCTCATTCCTTCATTATTTTCTTACAATTCACTTGAAACTACAGAGAGAAATTATAGAGAGAAGCTATAGAGAAAAATCTATAGAGAGAAAGAAGAAGAGTATGATACGGTACTTCACTTTACTTTGATATCCAATGTCTTTTACGGTAAGGGGTATTATTTGTTGTACCCATAAGGGGTGTTATTCTTTCTTATTCATGAAGAGAACTTACATTATTCCATTCATTATTATTACATTGGAATAACTTTTGTAAAAAGTGGTATACCTATACATAACTTTGTATATCGGCGTACCCTATACTTGGTGAAATCCTTATGTTATTCCATTCTTATTTATTACATTGGAATAACTTTTGTATCTGTGCTGAATCCCCTATATACTTGGTGATCTTCTTACATTATTCCATTCTTTATTATTACATTGGAATATCACATGCGTGTGTTTTACAGGACACAGTTCCATTGTTTATTATTCGCATTTATTATTACATTGGAATATCACATGCATGTGTTTTACAGGACACAGTTCCATTGTTTATTATTCACATTTATTATTACATTGGATCATCACATCGGGTGTGAATTTCACGACTGGTTAGATTATTATTATTACATTGGAATAACTTTTATATCATCTGAAATCTGCGTGCATGGTGATTTCTTTTGTTATTCCATTCTTTATTATACCCGGTTAGTTAAAACTTTGACTTCTATACTCCATGAAATTAGTAGAATATCCTTGATATTTGCGTTTCATCCGATATCTTTTCATGGAAATATTCTTGATCATTCTTGAATTTTACTCTACAAAACAGTATCTTGTTGACAATTTGGGCGTTACTTAATTCTGGATAAAATAATTCTTGAACTTGTTTTATTGAATTATTATGTCATTGTCATCATCCTCATGATATATTATGTTATCTTTGGCTTACGTGCGTAGATGAACTTAGAATGATTATGACCGAGGATCATTCGGTATAATCATGGCTTGTTATAAATGATGTGATAAAAGTCCTCGGTGGCACATAATGCGATGATGGATAGTTTTGGTATGATTATGACCGGGGGTGATTCGGTATAGTCATGACCATTGATAATTTGATGAAAATCCTTGACCATGGTACGCAGGATGATTAGATGTGGTGGTTTATTTATTAAAGCGAGTCTCGGTGATAAAAATTGATGAAAACCTTTTAAAACCTAAAAGATAGTAGATTTTATTCTCTACACGACTCTTTTAATGGATTGCATATTCATTGCAGTTAAACTGTTGTCTATTGTATTTTATCGGTTTAACAACTGTTGAAGGCTAATGATAATTTATTACGCATTATCTTAGTCATAATATTTCTTCTTAGGCTAGTTGAGCTCACCCTTTCTTTCACCGTTCTCTTGGAAATGAGAACATAAAACATCGGGAACGGATAATGGTCCGGGATAGCATTAGTAGTCCTCACTATTACGTGAAATAGTGTGATAATAGTTGTAATGAGGACTCCTTTAGAGTTTGTATAATATCTAGTAGTCAAACTCACGATTTATATACATTATTACAAATATTAGTGTTGATTTGAATTTATGTACCATGTAATGGCGACCCAAGATGGGACGTATACCTTTTTGAGTTACTGTTATTTAAAGTAATTTTATTGTTAGAAATGTGTTTATATAGCTACTAATAATCTCATCTTTGTTCTCCAATGTTTATATCTTACATTATTGTCTTACTCTACAAGCAGCGATTCTTTACCAATTCAACTAATCCTTAGTTGATGAATGTTCTAAACTCTAAATTACCCTTGAAGTTAACCCAAACCAAACTTCCTTTGGTTTGCTTATGTACTCACACAATTTTGAATGCATGTTGTCGATGATAACATTTGTTGAATTTAGAAATTGTCAATACTCTAGCTCTTATTGATTCATCGATATACCTTGTTTATGAAAATATTATAATCAAACTCTTGAATAGTTATTGGTCTCTATCTGATTCAACCAGTACTTGGTTGATGAGCGTTCTAAAAATCTAAAATTCCTTTTAAGTTAATTCCTAAGCAAACTTCCTTTGGTTCAGAACCTAATAATCTAAGTTGAGATGAACAACCCTATATTAGGAGATTATTTTAGAGCTACTCAATATCATTAAAATGTTTGCGCAATACATAGTACAAAGGGCTGGTCACCTGGAGTACGGGATGATGGTCCATATAGTCATTAAGACTGTTAAAGGTTACAGTAGAAACACCTGTTAACCTAGGACATAGATGATGATTATAGTCTTTTAGACTGTTAAAGGTTAAAGTAGAAATACTTGAAAACCTATATTATAGTTTGTGGCCTTGTGACCCTCAGTGTATTCTTTGATGTTGATATCTATTGTTAACTTAAACGTTCATTATTCCTTTGAACTCATAGATGTTGAATTAATGTTTATTGTTCCGTTAAGAATACTTTACCATTGAAAGCTCAGTTAATTGTCATTCATTAAACGTTAATATATATTATCTTTCTTGTGGGCAATTGTTTGCTCACTCTTGCACAAAATAATGCAGATGAATTTTAGAAGTTTGAAGAGTTTTCTACCAACAAGGGCAAGGGCACGATGCTTGATTAGACGACGTTTAATTTACCTTTTATTTATGAAGCTTATGTAATAGATTTAGTTATGATCATGTTTTAATTTTCCGTTGTTGATTGTAATATAGGTTAGATGACCTGGGATTTATTTTAGATTATGTAACCCTTTAATGGGAGATTGATTGTTTAAACTTTTGAGTTTAATTATATCCTTTGTTTATGTGTAGTTAGTTATGAGTTAATTGGACAATGAACACCAAATCTGTGGGATTGAAGTACCTGGATTTGGGGGTGTCATGACAATTGTAATGCTGGTCTAGGCTTAGGGAATGGCGCATCTGCGCTTTCCTCGCTGCACCGTGGGGTTGAGTTTTTGCTCTCGACTTCAAATCCAACTCTAACACACCAATTACACATATATTTTAACATACGTACATGTTATAGTTTCACACATAACACATGATCATTCTGGAGTTCATCACCACAATTTTAACTTACAATTTATATGTTATTAAAACATAAAAATCGTGTAACCATCATGCTCAATACATATGTATCATGTCTAGGGATATTATAGCCATAACATGACACCTCAACCCTTTGGTATCTCTGTGTCGCCCCCAAAACAGGTATACATCACCCATCTTGGGTCGCCACTTATAAGGTACATAAATTCAAATACAACTTAATTATACAACAGTCGTGTAAAATATGACAAAACATAGTTGAGAGTTTAAACAAGAATATTGTCTTCTAGACAATATCCACACTCAATGGAGTCCTCATTACAATTATTATCACATTATTCCGTAGAATACTGAGGACTACTAAAGCCACTTATTCTGGACCATCACTCCATTCCCCGACTCATCCCAGCGATATTCTCATTTCCTGAAGAGAACAGCGAAAGAAAGGGTGAGCTCAACTAGCCCAGTAAGAAATATTATGGCTAAGATAATGCAGAATAAATTATCCATAGCCTTTAACGATATAACAACCGATAGAATACAATGAGATAATAAGTCTTAGATCAAAAAGCTAAATGAAATAAGCAATCCATTAGAAGAGTCAAGTAGAGCATAAAATCTACTATCTTCTATGATTTAAAAAGTTTTTATTAACTTTATCGTTGAGACTCGACAAATAAATAAACCACATCCTCGAATCATCCCCGCACTACTGACCAGGATATTCATGTAACCATCAATAGTCATGATTATACCAATAATCCCTAGTCATAATCATTCCAACAACTGTCCATCAATGAACTACAGGCCAATGAGGACTTTTACCACAACATTCGTTACATTACGGTCATGATTATACCGAATAATCCCTGGTCATAATCATACCAAGTCCATCTATGCACGTAAGCCAAAGATGACTTTCATCACAATATAAGCATGAGGATGATGACAATGACATAATAATTCAATAAAACAAGTTCAAGGATAAATTTTAAAGATTTATAATTTAATTTATCCAGAAATCAATAACGTCCAAATTGTCAACATGATACTGCTTTGTAGAGTAAAATTCAAGAATAATATTCATGTACCAAAAATAATTTGGATAGAAAAGAAATATATTTTTCGGGTAAATAGTACCCCGTGAATAGTACTTCGGGAATAGTACCTCGTGAATTGTACTCCGACATGAAAAGTACCCCAAATACCCGAGTGAATAATATTCGGGTGAATAGCAATTTGGGTGAATAGTAACTTGTGAATAGTAACTCGTGAATAGTACTCCGACACGAAAAGTACCCCGAATACCCGAGTGAATAATACTAGAATGAATAGTAACCGGGTGAATAGTAACCTGTGAATAGTAAATCGTAAATAAAATACCAAATAAAATGATATTTCATGACGAGTACAAAAGAAATGATATCTCATACGAGTATAATAGAATACACAAAACTGCAAATGGATTTTCATCCACCATGCGGTAACCCACGTAGACAAATCATTTCCATAATTTAATAAAGAATGAATACGAAAGGTCATTCACCATGCATGCGGTAGTCAGCGTAGACAGGTTATTCCAACAGAATAATAAAGAATGGAATAACAAAAGAATTCACCAGGCATGTGATAGACCGCACAGACAGGTTATTCCCAATAGAATAATAAATAATGGAACCAGGTCATGCGTAATACGCACAGACATGATATTCTAACAAAATAATAAAGAATGGAACCAGGTCATGCGTAATCCGCACAGATAGGATATTTCAACAGAATAATAAAGAATGGAATAATAGAAGAATTTCACCATGTCTGCGGTACTTCGCATAGATAGGTTATTCTAACATAATAATTAAGAATAGAATAACAGAAGAATTTCACCATGTATGCGGTACTTCACATAGATAGGTTATTCTAAAATAATAAAGAATGGAATAACATAAGCTCTCTTCATGAATACGAAAGAAATAATACCCCTTACTACAATAATGATATCCCTTACCTCAGAAGAAGACTGGATACTGGGATAGTGAGGTGGCAGGCTTCTCTTCTTCTTTCTCTCTATAAGTTCTCTCTATAATAATTGCTCTATAGCTTTAGTGAATTGGTGAGAAATAAAGGAAGAATGAGCTTCTATTTATAGGAAAATATAGTTTCGATAATTGTAAGTTTTGGGGCTTGAAATATTACAGTATAATACCTTCATCTTTTCCTTCATTTTTAATTTAGTCCTGCAAGTATTATCAAACTTGCACCACCTCCACTAATAGTAAATCATGTGAATCAATAGTAAATCATGTGACTCAATAGTTTTAGACATGTGAAAATATGAATTACAGTATAGTACCTCCATCTATACCTCTATTTTTAATTTAGTCATGCAAGTATTATCAATCTTGCACCAACTCCCCTAATAGTAAATGAATGTGAATCAATAGTACACACATGTGAACAAATAGTTATAATCATGTGAAAAAGAGCAATTAATTGTTCATTTATCCGATTAATTACCCAATTGATCAATATAACCTCCAGACATCAATTAATATCAAAATAGATGTCGATTTCCACTAACACTAATAATTCCAACGCAATGGAACTATCAATTTCATCTTTAATCAACACGAACTTATTCATCATTAATATTATAACTCACAATATTTAACAACCGAGTCGTTCCGAGAAAGAGGGGCTTTCAGATAAGGATTTCTCCCTATTGGCGCAATTAGGTGACCAAACCTCTCCTTGATGAACTTCTAGACATTGTCGATATTACAAATAATAATATGAATAACTTTATCGTCTCAATTATTGATTTAATAATATAACATATTATGTAGATGATCTTTGTGACAACAATTGAATCAATAATATGAGAGATATGATGCGGCAATTCTTGTAACAATAATTGAGTATAATGGTGACTTCTTACGTAAGCATCAATAATCAATACTGGTATTACTACTATGCAACCACACGTATTCTTGTACTTTTTCTCTTAAGTAGTTCAACGGTTTAACGGTAAAACTTTCGCCGTTATTTTTATAAAAAGATAATCTTTCGTTTTCTAAATACGACAATACTTAGTTAGGGTTCACTAATGATTGTCTGTCGTCGTGATGGATATTCCCCGACAAAAAGAACATTTTATATCAACTTGCTTACTTTGCAAAATTTTCAAATATCACCCTTAACTTTAACCATTATCAATTTAACCATTTACTAAATAACATAATAATTATAAGAAAATTGAATACTTTCATTTCATAAAATTCGAGGTCTCACAATCTCGATTACTATATAATATGCAACTTAAGTTTGAAAACACGTTCAAGGTTATCTTTAAAATAATTTCAGCACGAATGATGAAAGATAGCACATATAAGACAACTTCAAAACTCTTATAACAAGGAGTTAAGTCATGTTAGCCTTCTTTCAAGATCAGAATCTACATCTCTTAGCGTTCATGTTCATTAGCCTTATCGTACTAAGCTTTTCTTTTTAAACTAAGTTCTAGCACAAGGCTTATCAATTTGGTCATGGATACAACAACTTTGAATCATATATCATGCTCATTTAGTTTTGAAATTAGTCATGCGTATGAGCCACTAAGTTTCGAACTTGTGAATGTAAGCTTTCCTCAAAGTTTGTTTTAAAATCTTAAGTTTTGTTACAAACTTTCTTACTAATCCATGTTGATTACTTCATACCACATAAGAAAACTTTATATAACATGTTATACTTCTGTTCAGATACATATATAAGTTATAATACCAAATTGGAAATGCCTAGCATAAAAGAAACCGAAAATGGATTCGAGTGCAGTAGCAGATTGCTACCTGCACCTAATATGAAATAGAGTAGCAATTTATACGCCGCATATACCGAGGCGATAACTTGCTCTGATACATAGAGCATCAAACATCAACACTATTCCTTGATTTAAAAATGCGTAATACCATCATTTAAGAGTTCATACATGTAAGCATACTTTCTAAACACATTATAGCATGCTAAGTCACTTTGATTGACATACGAATTCAAGAAATTTCAAGAACTAACTAAACCCATTTCAAGAACATAGTTAAAATCTATACCTTCTAGAGTTTGAATTGGACCTCCTACACTCTGAGTATGCTTCTATAGTATGCTCAGTAACTTAGGACTCTCCAACTAAAACTTATCAAACAAATTCTAACAACCCAAAAACTAAATTTGGAGCTTATATAAATATAAGGAACTTGGACTAGATATTGACATTACCCTAATGTTGGAGCTCATGGTGCAAAGGAAGAACACAATGGTTGCTAAGGAGTGGTTCAACAACCCAATACCAGCCATTGGTCTTGAAATCATTACCTATGCTTTAGCCATTTAGAAGTTACGTAAATTAAGTGTAGGCTACTGTTTATGTACCTTGTGACACTCAATTTGGGACAAGAAAGAAAATCTCAGCAACAAGCTTTGTTTGGTTACTATAATTCCCAACATGTAATCTTAATGTACAATTGTTTCCATATTAGGAAATTTAGGGATTATTTAGGTACTCACATCATATAATCCATGTACATTAAATACACTTGATAAAACAACACGATTAGGTATTATTGTTATTAAGTATCTCCATAATTATATTTTACTACCCACATTACCAAATTATCACATTATTTAATATTTTAGATCCGATTACACACACATAATTTCTTTTTCAATTTACGGAATACACGGATATTTAATTATTTTCGTATTAAAATCAATTGTGATTTTATTGCTCTACTTGATACTTCATATCATTAGAATGTATTCTTATTATATGATTTTATGCATGCCACACCTTACATTAATGTTCCATTTCATTTTTTATAGTAGAAACTAACTTTTCTCAGATTGGACATTTGGCCTTGTTGCACCATTTTATCTTTCATGGGAGGGCACACCAATTGCTTGGGTCCCGAGAGTGCCAAAATGCGTAGTTAGGAACCCTAATTGAAAGTTTGAAAACCTTAATTTTTAATTTGAAAATCCTAAACCCTAATTAGGAAACCCTAAACCTAATTAGTAAGCCCTAATGTGATTAGTAAACTTTAATGTGTTTAGTAACCTTTAATATAATTAGGAAACACTAATTATATTTTAGAAATCTAATTTTCTATTTTTAAAAACCCTAATTTAGAAAATCCTAGAAGCTAAAGTTTTAAAACCTTAGGGTTAGAACCTTAGATTTAAACCCTAAGGGTTTGGTAAATTCCATGTATGCCATTAAAATTTTATATACAAAGTCCAAAATATCCTTTACTTAGCTTTTAAGTTAAAAGATTTGCAAAATCTAGTGAGTCATCACTTTGGATAAGACCATGTGATGAAATTAAATACCAAATATGATCCATATATATCTTGCCACCTTGCACTTTTGGATTCATTGCATCTAAGTATTAGTGATTTAGGAGAGAGAAAGTTCACCAAAATTGCACATTTACTTTCTAACTCTCAACAAACCTTTTTTCTCTCCTTAGCAACGAAAATCTTAAGTGTTTCAGTCACATAATCCGCCCCTAGAACACCAAGGTTTGATCTTACACTGATTTGCATTTACGGGATTTTCGAAACATGAATGAAGAACACGCTTTTACTGATAGCGTTTGACCAGGCTAGATCTGGATATTGTGTTATATTCAAACTGTTCTGTTGATCTAGAAATGTTCCTTGACAGGTGTGCTATAGATTTGAACCATAATAACACTTAATTGATGAACAGAACCTAGATTAAAATGATCTAGAAAGAACATAGACGAACTACTGGGTTTTTGGGAAAACCCAGAAACACTCTGACAGTGTGTTTGCAAGCCCAGTTCTCGTTGTTTGTTTGTTGTATGGCCTAAATTGTTGATGTTAATTGTAGTGCTTCATAAACACTTCTGAGATCCGAGTCTTAGATTGAGCATGTAACATGCGAAGAACAGAAAATCAAAGGTGGTCAAAGTAGGGACCTGAAGAACCAGTATGTCAGTGTTCTTGAGCTCAAGAACACCTAAGACGACAGAAAGTGTCGCTAAAGGGCTATAACGACGATTTATTTATTTTCTAATTTCTGATTTTCTGGAAAATACTTAAAAATAAAAAATAAATTAAAAAAATTACAAAAATGGTTTTAAAAATTATTTTAAATTATAAAAAATAATTTCCGACTAATTAGGATAATTTTCATTAATATTTATAATTATTCGAATATTAATGATATTAATTTATTTAATTAGTATATTAAATAAATTAGAGAAAAATAATTTTAATATTATAAAAATCATTTTAAAAATGAATAAAGTGATTAAAATATTTTGAGTTATAAAATATTTTAATATTTTTAGAGAATTTTCATTAATAAATTAATATTAATGATACTAAATTTATTTAATTATTAAATTAAATAAATAGGTTAAAAAGGACTTTATTAATTTAAAATCATTTTTAATGAGAATAAAGTATTAGAAAATATTTGGAATTATAAAATATAATTTTAATATTTTTAGAAATTTTATTAATAAATTTTTATTAATTATATTAGATTTATTTGATTAGTATAATTAAATAAATGATAGAAAAATGATTTTATTGATTTAAAATCATTTAAAAATGAGAAAATGATTTAAAAATATTTTAAGTTATAATTAATAACATTTAATATTTTGATGATAATTTCATTAATATTTAAATATTAATGGTGATGGTTTAAAAATAATTTTTATTAATTTAAAAAGTCGTTTAAGTAGAATATTGATGATTTAAAAATATTTTATGTTATTATAAATAACTTTAATATTTTGACAAGTATGTTATTAATATTTTATTATTAATGATGATGGAATTAATTAGTATTTAAATCATTTAAAAATGATTCCGGTGTTTGAAAAGTTATTATAAATTATAATAATTGTTTATAAATTATTAAAAGCTTTCGAAAAATATTATAAATGATAATTGATTTATCTAAAATAATATTGAAGCTTTGAGACCAAGTTTAATTGACAATAAATGTGTTAATTGTCGGATAGGATGACCAGCACACCGAGAATAGACAGAAGTCCAACTAGACCGAACTAGTTAGACTTGATAAGTGTTTATATAGGTTATAACACTAATGTGGCTATGTGGTAATGTTTCTAGGAGAAGTATTGACTGTAAATTACAGTGATACGTGTTGTGAATTATTGTGCTAATTGTGAGACCGATATTGTTGATTTTAGGTCTTACGAACACATATAAGTTTATTGTGTAGCAGTAATCAACGAAGAAGGAAAGTTTCCTTAACTCAACCTTGAGTTAATATTGTTCGATTATTATGGTGGTTAATTATTGTTAATTAGACCACGACCAATAATTTATTATTGATTATTCGTAGTTAGTGCATGTTTATTAATTTAAATTGAATTATTGATTTTGAGAATATACTTGTAGAATAACTGTTATTGGATATTCACATCCATAGAAGCTATTATTGATTTCAAATAGTACAGTTAAATTCTTTCTATTATTTAATCGTATTGAAATATTTCTTGCCTAATTGTTTTGGCTAGACGAACATTTGTTAGAACTTGATAGGTTTGAGAAGAGAAGAGAATTCAATTATTATTGATAGATCAATGCCAGTTGTTTCGGCTAGATCAAAAAAGAAAACTTGATAGGTTTGAGAAGAGAAGAGAAGAGAAGTGATTAGATATTGAAGTCATAGTATTTCGTTGTTAAATCAAATTTTGATTATGAGACCTAGAAGAACTACCTTGTATACAAAGGGAACATTTTATCGATCAAATTAAATTCGAAACTTATAGCGGCGTGTAAGTATTATGCATAATATAGGGTACAAGGAGTTGGCCAACTCTAAGTACTTACAAAGGGATATGATTTAATCTTTATGGTTATCTGATACATCCAGGTATATCAAAGTCAAATCTTTGATAGTTACTCGAGAAGAGAAGTTCAAGATCCAATGGATCATTCAGCATAAATTTGGAAAATATTCCATTTTTTATTGCGTAGAATTGATTCTTGATTATTCATTAGAATATTGTAGAAACTTTGAAAGCGTTGTACTATTTCATTATCAGATTACTGGGTTGCATAGAAGGCGAGAAGACTTGTTAATTATTAAAGCTTTGTTCAGCTATTTCAAAGTTCCCCGGAATTTAGTATCATTCTATCAAAATAGATAGTCTGTTCTTATTGATTCCTATACATTTATTGTATGTCTTAACTTGCGGGGCAAATTTGTTGCTCACCCTTGTTAAATAAAACTTTTCATCTAGGGACGAAGTGGCAGGAGGTGCTGCGAAGGACAAGGGCAAAGGCATTGTAATAAATTAGTTATGAATAACATTATTATTATATTATGTTTGTGAACCCTTTTTGTATATCTAAAGGGTATGTTTGTAATGTTAAGGTTAGAGAACCTAGGACTAATGTATTAACAATCTCTGTTAATGACTTATGTATTACTATTTCTATATGAATGGGTAGTTAGATGTTATTATATTGTGGATCGTGAGCACCAAACTCGGGGGTCAGGTAACCCAGATTTGGGGGTGTCAAAGGTTGGTATCAAAGCTGTGACGCCCCCAAAATAGGTATACATCACCTATTCTGAGTTGTCAATACATGATGCGAAAACAACTACAACTTTATTATTACAACATGAAAAAGCGTGAGTTTGAATACAAATATTATCTTCTAGACAATATCTAAACTCAAATAAATCCTCATCACATTTATTGATACATTATTTTACAAAAATGGTGAGGACTACAAAACAATCCTTTCTAAAACCTTCATTCCATACCCAGGCTAATTACTGTTATATTCTAGCCTCCTCACGAGAAGAAAAATGGAACAAAAAGGAAAAGGGTGAGCTCAACTAGCCTAGTAAAGAATATTATGACTAAGATAATATACAACAAATTACCGTTAGTCTTCAACGAGGAAAAATCTAATAGAATACAATAGACAACAAATTTTAAATCAATATTACATGGTGAAAAATAATAATTCATTAGAAGAGTTAAGTAGAGAATGCAAACTACTATCTTCCATGTATGAATTTAAAAGTTCATCGTCTATCTTTTATCCTGTAACATCAATCAATATACATACGGAATCAAATATTCATCTTTGCTCTACGAGCCGAAGATATTCATCGATTAGTCATGTATTCATCTAAACACATTCATCTTTGCACTTCTGACCAAAGATATTCTTGAAAATCATTCATCTTTTGCTTGCTGCGGGCGAAGATATTCAATAATATCATCATTTAAGGCGAGGATGATGAAAATATTTTTTAAAAAAGCGAATCCGGTGAAACAAAAAATGAGGATTAAGGATTAAGGATTAGTACTTTGTTTTATCCATGTTCAAAAATACCTCAAAAATAATCATAATGGTGTAAAATTCAGAATGATCAAAACATGGATCTGATCAAAGCTAGTATCGAGAATAGATATTTTGGACAAAAAGAAGAAATTTTATTTTTGAATAGATGAATAGTGCCGTATATCGTGAATAGTAACTCAGACACCAAAAGATAGAAATTCAACAAAAAAAAACATCTTCACGCTTTATGAATAGTACTCGTGAATAGTAACTTCGTGAATAGTAACTCATGAATAGTAACTTCGTGAATAGTAACTCATGAATAGTAACCCAGACATGAAAAAGTTCCAAATTTGATAAAAGTTCCAACCAATATTTGACATAATGATATTGAAGAAATAATATCATTTGAGAAGAAAATAACATCCCTTACCTCGAAGATTAGTACTTCTAATTTGGAATACGGGGTATAGTCTTTGAAGGGAACTTGCACAGTCTAACAATACTCAAAGTATACTCACAAGAATACGCTCAATATATCGATAGAGAAATAGAGAAAAACTTGAGTTTACGGTGTGTTTTCAATTCTAACCTAAGCACCTATTTATAGGAAAATGCTTAGAACACCAAAGCGAAAAATTGAATATAATATTAATATATTTTTCACATTTTCTTTAGCCCACCTTAGAACAACTGATCTCAGCCCATTTGAATCACATGTGAGGCCAACTTAGTTGCAAAAAAACGTTTTCTCAAAATAATTAACTAAAACTCCCAAAAATTAATTATTTGAACTTGAACTTCAATAATTCATAATAAATAGCCCTTTCATCAGAAAATTCAATCTCGCGTGTTTTATAGGAAATTCAATTCTCTACAACTTTGCGAGAAGAAAGTTTTCCAAATTCCAAATAGAAATTGGCCAAAAATCCACAAGCAGGCGATTTTATAGGTTATAATCAAATTTGATCGATAATTGTGTCCATGACACACAAAACATGTGTTAAACATTTAATGCTACAAAAATACTCTTCCTCCTCATATACTCATATATCCCACATTCATTGTAAAAATATCATCGTTAATATATTATTAAAATAATATATTTAAATGAATTATTTTATCGAGAAAAAGATAAAATATTAATTTTCAACAATTGTCACATTAAAAATTTTCTCCATCTATATCCTCATAAAATCAATATTTTCCTCTTCATATAAATCAATAATTTATTATTCATAAATAATATTACAGAATCACATTATTGACAACTAGGCAGTTCCTAGGATAGAGGGGCTTTCGATAAAATTTCTTCTTCTTCTTGGCGCCATGATTAGGTGACCAAACTTCTCCTTAGACGAACTTTCTAGACATTGCCAATAATGTTATCTAATAATATTATTAGGATAATATGAATTATTGCCGATAATGAAAAATCTTGTGTAATGACAATTATTGAAACAACAACAATATAAAATATCAACGCAGACAATTATTAACTCGATAAAATCTTTGAGCGAGCGTAATTCTGTAACCATTATTGAGTAGTGCCTTCTTACGTAAGAATCAATAATTGGTGCAATCTGGTATCTTCTTGTGTTTTTAACCACGGGTATTTTAACGATGATTAATTGTAACAACCACAGTAGTTATTTTAAACAACTTATATTTGTCGTTTTCTTCATCCAATCGCTTTTTTCAGTTATGGGGCCCACACATGTGGGTTGCTTGGCAAATACGAATATTCCCCGATAGTACGAATATTCTCCGACAACAATGAATATTTTATAACCACTTGCTTATTTTGAAATATTTGCGTATTTTACCCCTAACTATCCACATTAATCAAATCAACCCTTACTATTTCAAAATAATAAATAGAAAATTAGATTTCATTAATAATAAGTTGGGGTCTTACAACCTCCCTCCTTATGAAATTTAATCCCTCGAAATTGGCGTGCGTACTGGTGTTTCTAAAAGGTGAGGATACCTCGCTTTCATTTCCGTTTCCAATTCCCGGTCATTTCCTCTATAGCATGATTCCTCCACAAAACTTTAACTTGTGGTATGACCTTTCTTGGCGTGGGACATGCTCCTTCCTATCCAAGATCTTGGCGGTACCTCCTCATACGTTAAGTCTTGACTATCTCGTCAGGTTCTAACTTCTATAACGTGGTTGGGTCTTTCACATATTTACGAAATGCGGATATGTGAAACACATTATGAACACGAGACATACTCGGAGGTAGCGCGAGTCTATAGGCTACATTTCCTACTCGGTCAAGAATTTGAAATGGACCAATAAATCGTGGATTGAGCTTTCATCTCTTCCCAAATCTTGTAACTCCCTTCCATGCACAACTTCATGACAATCATGATCCCCACACTAAATTCCGTCCTTTCGATGAAGATCCGCATAACTCTTTTATCGATCTTGTGCCATTTGTATCGTTATCGAATCATTTGGATCTTTTCCGTGAGTCATACGTACCAACTTCGGGTCCCAACGGTGTTGCTTCACCCACCTCGTCCCAACATCTTTGGAGAGCGACACTTTCGCCCATATAATGCTTCAAATGGAGCCACACCTATACTTGCCTGATAACTGTTGTTGTAGGAGAATTCCACCAATGGTAAATACTTATCCCAACTGCCCTTGAAGTCTAGGACATAGAGTCTTAATAAATCTTCAAGAGTTTGAATAGTCCTTTTGATTGTCCGTCTGGTTTGAGGATGGTATGCGAAATCAGATCGTAGATCCGTGCCCATAGCTTTTTGCAAGCTAACCCAAAATCTTGAAGTGAATCTTGGGTCACGATCCGAAACTATGGATACGGGCATGCCATACAACCTCACAATCTCATTCACGTCACATACTAGCAAGAGGCGTTCAAGTGAATAAGTCTCCGTGTCGGCAAGAAATGAAGCGGACTTGGTTAATCTATCAACAATAACCCAAATAGCATTGATGCCACGAGAAGCCGTAGGAAGATCCGTAACGAAATCCATGGTAATGTGTTCCCACTTCCATTTCGAAATCTCAAGTGGTTCTGCAACGGACCCTTAGGTACCGGATCATCATCCGCCTTTACGTTGACAAGTTAAACACATTGAGATAAACTTTGCAATCTCTCTCTTCATATTGTTCCACCAAAATGTATGTCGAAGATCATGATACATTTAGTACTTCGAGGATGGATTGCAAATGGTGTATTGTGTGCCTCCATCATAATCTTGTACTTCAAATCGAGTCGTTAGGAACACAAAGTCTAGAGTGGACTCAAGTATTCCTTCTTCATCAATTCTAAACTTAGGAATAGCTCCTTCTTGTACTTTCTTCTTCATACGCATCGATCTCTCGGGGTGGTGGCTTGAAAGCGACCTTAACTTTTTCTATTAAAGTTGGCTCTGTCGTATATACTTGACATCATCGCACTCATTCTCATATATGATCTTCTATTCAACGCGTCGGCTACCGTTAAACTTTTCGGGATGGTATTGAATAGTGTGGTCGTAGTCTTTCAATAGCTCGAGCCAGCGTCGTTTCTTGGCGTATTGAGTTCTTTTTGAGTGAAGAAATATTTAAGGCTTTTATGGTGCAATATATCTCCACTTTCTCCCCATATAGATAGTGCCTCCATATCTTTAGCGCGCAAGCATTGCTTTATGACTCTCTAGATCATGGTAGGATAATTCCTCTCATACTCTTTAAGTTATCATGAGGCATAGGCTATGACTTTCCCACGTTGCATGAGAACACATCCTAACCCTTTGCACGAAGCATCGTTTGAGATAACAAATCCATCCGAACCGGATGGTATTGTTAGAAACAGTGCCAAAAATAAGTCTCCTCTTAAGCTCTTGGAAACTCTTCTAGCATTCTTCACTCTAAGCAAATTTTGTATCCTTAGGAGTTAGGTGAGTTAATGGAGTAGCGATTAGAAAACCCTTCCACGAATCTCCGATAATAACCAAATAAGCCCAAAAAGCTACGTGCTTGATCACAGAACTTGGTTGCTCCCAACTTTGTATTGCTTCAATCTTGGCCGGATCAGCGGATACTCCATGTTTGACACCACGTGCCCAAGGAATGCTACTTCCTCGAAGCGAACTTCGCATTTCTTCAATTTGGCATATAGTTTGTTTTCACGAAGCCTTTGGAGTATCGACTTCAAATGGTGCTCATGATCTTCACGACTTTTGGAATATATAAGGATGTCATCAATAAAAACAACAACGAATCCGATCCAAATATTCCTTGAATACTCGGTTCATCATATCCATGAAAGCGCGAGAGCATTAGTCGATCCGAAAGACATGACTAAGAATTCATAATGCCCATCTGGGGTTCTAAAGGCGGTCTTTGGAATATCCTCGATTCTAATCTTGGTGATGATATCCGAGCGAAGATCGATTTTGAAAAGAATTGTGCCTTGCCTTACTGGTTGGTCAAACAAGTCATCAATACGAGGTAGAGGATACCTTTTCTTGATGGTGACATGGTTCAATTCCAGATAGTCGATACAAAATCGCATACTCCGTCTTTCTTCTTTACAAATAAAGCAGGGAGCACCCCAGGAGATGTACTAGGGCCAGATGAAACAGATGTCCAACAATTCACATAGTTGGACCTTTAACTCCTGAAGTTCAATAGGAGCCATTCGATATGGGGTTTTAGAAATGGGCTTTATACGGGTTCAAGATCAATAAAGAATTCAACTTCACGTTACGGGGTAGGCCAGGAAGTTCTTGAAAAATCGTCGGGAAAGTCAATAACAACGGAATATTATTCAAATTTGGCGTGTCTTTATTCAAATCCATAACATGGGCTAAGAAAGCTTGACATCCGTTTTTCAATAAGCGAATAGCTTTATGATTAGATATGAGCGGTGATTGATTTTAATGGTTTAGTTGCTTGAATTAAATACAACGGGTTGGTTAGGAATATGAAAACTAACAACCTTACGAAAACAATCAATTTTGGCATGATGAGTAGTTAACCAATCAATCCCTAAAATCACATCAAAAGCAAGTATCTTTAAAGAGATAAGGTCAACGGTAAGGTAATGGTGCCAACTTGAATCAAACAAGATTTATAAGCGATTGGATGTGATGAAAGTTTCTCTAACGGAGTTTCCACAGATAGGTCAAAGTCTAATTTCTCTGGAGTCAAGTTTAAGCGTTGAGCACAAGAAGGAGAGATAAATGAATGGGTAGCACCGGTATCAAGTAAGGTATAAACTTAGCGAAATTTATAAATAGCTTACCGTGATCACCTCGTTTGGGTTCCTCGCATTTTGACCGATCACAACAAACGCTCTTCCGGAATCGTTGACTTTGACTTTTACGGGACGATCTTTTGAGTCACCGTCCCCATTGAACTAGGTTTCGCTCTGCGTCTGATCTCGGCGATATATCCTTCCTTTCCACAATTATAGCATACCTTGAGCTGTTGTGGACGGTTTGGTGATATGTCCCTCTTTCCGCATTTATAGCATATGATGGGTGGTCGTTCTCCTCCCTTAGAACCGATTCTTTCTTGACCTTTATCGTCTTCATATAATTAGTTGTTAAATCTCCTCTTTTTAAATCTCCTCTGACTCGCTTCTTCTATTTTCATGGCCATGATTACCACCAGAGTGGTTACCATTTTGTCCGTCTGTTTTCTTTCTCTTTTGGTTATCATTATTACATTGGCTATATCTACGATACGATCCTGGTTGTGGTCCCTCGGTTGGC
The DNA here is from genome assembly GCA_020205615.1 of Panax quinquefolius. Lineage (NCBI taxonomy): Eukaryota > Viridiplantae > Streptophyta > Magnoliopsida > Apiales > Araliaceae > Panax > Panax quinquefolius. The sequence goes on from CM035153.1 coordinate 47,425,276, forward strand.
CGTACTCGTTATCTCGCTCTAATAATTGAGCCTATTTACAACATCTCGAATAGAGAAAGTTTATGAGAAATGAGATCTCTGGCGTATCTTGGGTTTCAAACCTCTAAGAAACATCCGCGTCATCGTTCCTCATTCTCCACCAAATGAGGTGTAAACTGGGATAACTCTGTAAACTTTGCCTCGTCTTTGAGACACTTGGTCATGTTGTTTTGCTCTAATTTGATGAACTCCACTTCCTTCATATGATGAACACTTTCGGAAAAGTATTTGTCATTAAATAGTTTCTGAAAGCGTTTCCCAAGACATCTTTGAGTCTTGGTGGATGGAGTGCGCTTCCACGAGACTCCCACCGATGAGTCTGCTTTCCATACCACGGAACATAAAGGTGGCGAATGGAACCTTCTGTTCCTCAGTGCATCCCAAGACATCGAATATCTTGGTAATTTGTTTGACCCATGTTTCCGCCGTGATCGGATCGGCTTTCCCTTAAATTCTGGTGGTCCCAACTCTTTGAAGCGCTTGGTTGTGACAACCCGTGAATTGCTATCATTTCCTCCTCAGTATTTTGAACACGAGTCTCCCTCGTGCGATTTTGTATGAGCTGCAAAAAGCTTCTAAACATCCCCTCGTTCATCATCACGCTTTCGGTGGTGTTGTTCACAGGAGGAACATTGCCCGACTGTTGCAAGTTCTCCTCGTTGGTGAGTCTGAGGCGTCTCCACGGTCTCATTTCCATTGTTAATATTCTCGATCGACATTCTCAAATCACGTCATTAAAAAAGGGTTAATTAAGAAATCAATATATCACATAATATCCTTATATCTTGACCAACTAAAAAATAAGCTTAGGTAGGACACACTAGCGAAGGATTTACTCGTCTCTCCCTCTAGTTCTATTCCCCGATCTCCTGGAGATCATATCCTAATCTACGATACCAATTGTGGCGCCCCCCCAAAATAGGTATACATCACCTATTACGAGTTGTCGATACATGGTGCGAAAAACAACTACAACTTTATTATTACAACAGTAAAAAGCGTGAGTTTGAATACAAATATTATCTTCTAGACAATATCTATACTCAAATAAATCCTCATCACATTTATTGATACATTATTTTACAAAATGGTGAGGACTACTAAACAATCCTTTCTAAAACCTTCATTCCATACCCAGGCTAAATACTATTTATATTCTAGCCTCACGAGAAGAAAAATGGAACAAAAAGGAAAAGGGTGAGCTCAACTAGCCCGATAAAGAATATTATGACTAAGATAATATACAACAAATTACCGTTAGTCTTCAACAGGAAAAATCTAATAGAATACAATAGACAACAAATTTTAAATCAATATTACAATGAAAAATAATAATTCATTAGAAGAGTTAAGTAGAGAATGCAAACTACTATCTTACATGTATGAATTTAAAAGTTCATCGTCTCATCTTTTATCCTGTAACATCAATCAATATACATACGAATCAAATATTCATCTTTTACTCTGAGCCAAAGATATTCATCGATTAGTCATGTTCATCTAAACACTGTTCATCTTTGCACTCTGACCCAAGATATTCTTGAAAATCATTCATCTTTTACTACTGAGCCAAAGATATTCAATAATATCATCATTTAAGACTAAGGATGATGAAAATATTTTTTAAAGAAAGCGAATCCAATGAAACAAAATGACAAGGATTAAGGATTAAGGATTAGTACTTTGTTTTATCCATGTTCAAAATACCTCAAAAATAATCATAGTGGTGTAAAATTAGAGAATGATCAAAACATGGATACAATCAAAGCTAATATCCGAGAATAGATATTTTGGACAAAAGTAGAAATTTTATTTTTAGGTGAATAGTCTTATCGTGAATATCGTGAATAGTAACTCAAACACGAAAAGATAGAAATTCCACAAAAAAAAACATCTTCACGCTTCATGAATAGTACTCGTGAATAGTAACTTTCGTGAATAGTAACTCATGAATAGTAACTTTCGTGAATAGTAACTCATGAATAGTAACCCCAGAGCATGAAAAAGTTCCAAATTTGATAAAAGTTCCAACCAATATTTGACATATAATGATATTGAAGAAATAATATCATTTGAGAAGAAAATAACATCCTTACCTCGAAAGATTAGTACTTCTAGGCTGGAATCTAGGGTATAGTCTTTGAAGGAACTTGCACTGCGTCTAATAATACTCAAAGTATACTCACAAGAATACGCTCAATATATCGAGAGAAATAGAGAGAAACTTGATTTTACGGTGTGTTTTTCAATTCTAACCTAAGCACCTATTTATAGGAAAATGCTTAGAACACCAAAAAGCGAAAAATTGAATATAATATTAATATATTTTTCACATTTTCTTTAGCCCACCTTAGACAACTGATCTCAGCCCATTTGAATCACATGTGAGGCCAACTTAGTTGCAAAAAACGTTTTCTCAAAATAATTAACTAAAACTCCCAAAATTAATTATTTGAAACTTGAACTTCAATAATTCATAATAAATAGCCCTTTCATCAGAAAATTCTAATCTCGCGTGTTTTTATAGGAAATTCAATTCTCTACAACTTTCTGAGAAGAAAGTGTTTCCAAATTCCAAATAGAAATTGGCCAAAAAAATCCACAAGCAGGCGATTTTACAAGCTATAATCAAATTTGATTCGATAATTGTGTCCACCAACACACAAAACATGTATTAAACATTTAATGCCACAAAAATACTCTTCCTCCTCATATACTCATATATCCCACATTCATTGTAAAAATATCATCGTTAATATATTATTAAAATAATATATTTAAATGAATTATTTTATCGAAAAAGATAAAATATTAATTTTCAACAATTGTCACATTAAAAATTTTCTCCATCTATATCCTCATAAAATCAATATTTTCCTCATCATATAAATCAATAATTAATTATTCATAAATAATATTACGAGAATCACATTATTGACAACGGATAGTTCTAGGATATGAGGGCTTTCGATAAGAATTTCTTCTTCTTGGCGCGCGATTAGGTGACCAAACTTCTCCTTAGAAGCGAAACTTTCTAGACATTGCCAATAATGTTATCTAATAATATTATTCGGATAATATGAATTATTGCTTCGATAATAAAAAATCTTGTGTAATGACAATTATTGAAACAACGATAATATAAAATATTAACGCAAAGCAATTATTAACTCGATAAAATCTTTGAGCGATAATTCTTTGTAACCATTATTGAGTAGTGCCTTCTTACGTAAGAATCAATAATTGGTGCAATCTGGTATTATCTTCTTGTGTTTTAACCACCACGTATTTTAACGATGATAACTTGGTAACAACCACGCTAGATATTTTTAAACAACATATATTTGTCGTTTTTCTTCATCCAATCGCTTTTCGTTATAGGGCCCACACATGGGCTGCTGGCGTCGTACGAATATTCCCAAAGCGATGCGAATATTCTCCGACAACAATGAATATTTTATAACCACTTGCTTATTTTGAAATATTTGCGTATTTTACCCCTAACTATCCACATTAATCAAATCAACCCTTACTATTTCAAAATAATAAATAGAGAAAATTAAATTTCATTAATAATAAGTTGGGGTCTTACAAAAGCTGTAGGTTATAAACCTTAAGTGGGGTGGGGAAACCCTAGGATTATAACCATAAGCGAGATAGAGAATACTTATTTAGAGTACTAAGTGAGAGATTGATAAAGTGTATCGATAATGAGATATGTGGACATATAGTGTGAGAATTTCGTACTGGTAAAGTACTAATAAAGTTGTTTAAACTGATTGTAGGATGTCAGGAGAAGATGAGATGAGTACGTAGATGCCAAAGTAATTTGTTGCACCAAAGGCTGCCCGATGGCGAGAGGTGCGGTATGAAAGCGCAGTCGATTGAGGAAGTGGTAAAAGATGAACTTATGGTTAATCTGGGGAGTGATCATGATGGTTATCCCGAGATGTATTTGAGTGGTGATGAGGAGGCAGAGTCTGAAGAAGATATGATGGAGAAAGAGAATAAGAACAAAGTTGGAGAGAAAGATCAAGAATCTGCAGAAGTCCAAGAACTCGGAGTAAAGTGTTTCTCTTGGAGGAGTTGTGGAAGACGGACGGCGTTATGTGAAATGGTGAAGAACGAAAAATGAAATTTGAGGCGCAGTGGAAAGGATGAAGACTGAAGTTGGTGGATCGTCTGAAGGAACAATCAATCAGAAGAAAGGCAAGAAAAAGAGAAAGAGGAACAACGACAGCGACAATTTTGAAAATTTAAACCCGAAGAAGAAGCAAGTCTGTGGCAAGTGTGGAAAGACTTACTTGGGAGAATGTATGATGTGGAAGAACGTGTGTTTTAACTGTAAGCAGGAAGGACATATTTCCCTACATTATCCTAAGCTGAATATGAGAAAGTGTTTTTCATATGGAAGAATGGGTCACAGATTCAACAAGTGTCCCAGCAAGAAGAAGACTGGTAAAAGGAGTGGACATTAGATAGTTTAAGTTTGAGCGTTATTATCTTTTGGTAGAAGATTATGATATTAAGGGTTGTAATATCGAGAATGATGTATGAACATATGTAAATATATATGTTTGCATGAATGAAATCTTTATTTTCTATATGAATATAAGATTAAGATTAATTTGTGAGTTCTTAAAACTCATACTTATGGTAAGTTCATGACTCATAATTATATGAAATGTTTCTGAACCCCTCAGCGAATGGACACCAAAGGTCTGACTAGGATAAGTTCATACACTCATATAATTGTGTCAAGTTCCTAAATTCCTAAGTGTGGTAAGTTTGATGAATTGGGAATAGCTATGTGTGAATGGAGAAGTTAAACTTTTGTGCAAAGTTGGAGAATTGCAACTTTTTGTGTAAAGTTGTATTTTTAATCCTAAAATTTATTTTAAAAGGGATAATAATATGTGTTAAGTACTAAATGAACTATGTGCTATTTGAATAAATATGCGATTATATGAGAACTATATGTTGAATTCTTATTGTGTTAAGAATTTGTGTAGAAAAAAAAGAGAATTAATGTAAGATTTTTATTTAAATCAGATTATGCTGCCTAGACGACATAATCGAAACCAAAGAGAAGAGCAGTCAGTGAATAATGAAGGAGGTCAAGCTGACCTGATGCAGAACTTTGTGGATATGCTAACCCAAGCTATGGAAAATAGAGCTCCAGCTGCAAGAGGAAGAGCGAGAAATCAACCAGTTGATAGATTGGAAAATTTTAAAGACTTTAAAGCGGTAGGACCGCCTGAATTCAAGGGGACTATGGATCCGATTGAAGCCCAAACTTGGGTGAAGGAGATGGAGAAAGCATTCGTTATTGCGCATGTGGCGGAAGAGCAAAAGACAACGTTTGCAACATATTTGATGAAGGGAGAAGCTAATTACTGGTGGGAAACTAATCAAGCAAGAGCTGGTACAGCTGTGGTTACTTGGACAAGATTCAAAGAGTTGTTCTTTGAGAACTACTTTTCACCGAGTATGCAAGATCGGATGAAAGTTAAGTTCTTAGAACTAAAACAGGAGAACATGTCGGTTTCTGAGTATGCTGCCAAATTCAACGAGTTGACGAGATTTGCACCTCATCAGGTAGACATAGAGGCGAGAAAAGTGAGAAGATTTGAGAATGGACTGAAGCCGGGGATATTCAACAAAGTAGCCGTATTGCAGATAAATACGTTCACGACTTTGATGGAGAAAGCGTTAATTGCTGAAGGAGGGAGCGAAGCTGCATCTCGATTTCATCAGGAGAAGAAGAAGACAAGTGATAGAGGAAGCAGTGGTGGTAGTAACCCTAAGAAGAGAAAGTGGAGCGAGAATACCCAGATGGGTAATAAGTTCAAAGAGAAGAAGAAGGTAGGAGGACCATGTGCAACTTGTGGGAAGAATCATGCAGGAGTTTGTCTGAAGAAGAAGGGAGTTTGCTATAAATGCGGGCAAGAAGGGCACATGCCACCCAATTGTCCCAGCCCGAAGAAGATACAAGGTTGCTTTGCCTGTGGATCAACTGATCATCTGGTTCGGAACTGTCCGAAGAGAAATGCAGAGAAAGAGAGTGGCAATAAAGGACTCGGTAGTGGAACCTTGGCGATTCGAGGACCTGCACAGCTAGGAAGACCAACGGCCCGTACATTCAACATGACGACGCAAGATGTAGTGACTACTCAGGAGGTGGCAGGTAACGATTTCGTTTAGAAATTTAATTACGCGAGTAATATTGAGTTAGATAATTACTGTGAATTATTTTCTTTTATAGATCCAAGTCACAGGTTAGAATTTGAGACACAAATGAATATTGTGTTGATAAAAATGAATTGATGATACAACTTTAAAAGATTATAGAGAATGAGAAAGTGGTGATTTCGAGGACGGAATCCTTTTAAGGAGGGGTGAATGTAATAACCCGGAATTTTGAATAATCCGAATTTTATGAATAATTTTTTTTATTTAATATTAATATTGACTGTTAATATTGTACTGTGTATCTGTGATACGAGTCTCGAGAAGTGGTCAATTTATGTATTGACTGATAAATAAGAGTAGAGTTGTGCTTAACGGAGAATAGAAACCCTAACTCTAAGTTCAGATAGGGATTCGATTGAAAATATAATTAAAATAATTATATTGATGACGCGTCAGATCTTGTATAGAATGTTGATCAATGATTGGTCGGGTAGGGTACAATATTTATAAACCCTAATAAGGGATTGAAAACCCTAATCTCAAGATTAGAAACCCTAACACGTAGTTAGGAACCCTAATTGAAAGCTGGGAAACCCTAATTTTTAATTCAGGAATCTTAAACCCTAATTAAAAAACCCTAAACCTAATTAGTAAGCCCTATTGTGATTAGTAAACTTTAATGTGTTTAGTAACCTTTAATATAATTAGGAAACACTAATTATATTTTAGAAATCTTAATTTTCTATTTTTAAAAACCCTAATTTAGAAAATCCTAGAAGCTAAAGTTGTAAAACCTTAGGGTTAGAACCTTAGGTTTAAACCCTAAGGGTTTGGTAAATTCCATGTATTCCATTAAAATTACATGTATAAAGTCCAAAATACCCTGTACCTTGCTTTTAAGTTAAAAGATTTGCAAAATGTAGTGAGTCATCACTTTGGATAAGACCATGTGCTGAAATTAAATACCAAATTTGATCCATATCTTGCCACCTTGCACTTTTGGATTCATTGCATCTAAGTATTAGTGATTTAGGAGAGAGAAAGTTCACCAAAATTGCACATTTGCTTTTTAACTCTCAACAAACCTTTTCTCTCTCCTTAGCAACGAAAATCTTAAGTGTTTTAGTTACATAATTAGCCCCTGGAACACCAAGAACATTTAAGGAGAGCATAGATCAAATTGGAAACAAGAAGGTATAAAAGCCCTAACCCTTTTGATCATAAATGCTAAGAAAAATTTTGTGTTTATGTGTTTATATTTGTGCTAGAGGATGTATTATGATGATCCATGATGATCTATCATGGATCCATAGCATCAAAGTGCTTTAAAAGTAAAGATTTTCAAAAGCGTTTTGAAGCTTAACGATTAGTCCGACAAGCTAGTGTCAGTCGCTCTAAATCTTTCGGTGTTTATGATTTTTGTTGTTTTAAAGTTGTAATTTATACTTTATCATGTTGTCTTTGACCTGGAAGTGGATTCACAGCCATTACATGTCTAGATTTTTAGTTATTAACGGTCAAAACCTATTGACTAGGCATGCTTAGTCAAATTCTGGGTAACCCAGAAAGTATAAAACTGAGTCTGACAACATTTCCCGAAGCCCAGATCTGTCAGATATTAAGTGATTTGATGTTGTTATTATGAACATGTTGTAGCTGGTAATATGGACTGTAGACCCATGCCTTAAGATCCCATAAACAATAAACATATCGATCGTAGCAATTGGTCAAAGTAGGCCACTTGCACTGATTTGCATTTCTGGGATTTTCTAGAAACATGAAGAACACACTTTTCTGACAGCGTTTAACAAGACTAGATCTGGATATTGTGTTATATTCAAACTGTTCTGTTCATCTAGAAATGTTCCTTGACAGGTGTGCTATAGATTTGAACCATAATAACACTCAATTGATGAACAAAACCTAGATTAAAATGATCTAGAAAGTACATAGACGAACTGCTGGGTTTCTGGGAAAACCCAAAAACACTCTGACAGTGTGTTTGCAAGCCCATATCTCGTTGTTTGTTTGTTGTATGACCTAAATTGTTGGTGTTAATTGTAGTGCTTCATAAACACTACAAGATCCGAGTCTTAGATTGAATAAAACATGCAAGAACAGAAAATCAAAGGTGGTCAAAGTAGGGACCTGAAGAACCGGTTTGTCATGTTCTTGAGCACAAGAACACCTAAGACGACAGAAAGTGTCGCTAAAGGGCTATATCGACGGTTTATTTATTTTCTAATTTACGATTTTCCGGAAAATACTAAAAATAGAAAATAAATTATAAAAATTACAAAAATGGTTTTAAAAATGATTTTAAATTATGAAAAATAATTTCGACTAATTGGGATAATTTTCATTAATATTTATAATTATTTGAATATTAATGATATTAATTTATTTAATTAGTGTATTAAATAAATTAGAGAAAAATGATTTTAATATTATAAAAATCATTTTAAATAAGAATAAAGTGATTAAAAATATTTTGAGTTATAAAATATAACTTTTAATATTTTTAGAGAATTTTCATTAATAAATTAAAATTAATGATACTAGATTTATTTAATTATTAAATTAAATAAATAGGTTAAAAATGATTTTATTAATTTAAAAATTATTTTAATGAGAATAAAGTGTTAGAAAATATTTGGAATTATAAAATATAATTTTAATATTTTTAGAGAATTTTAATTAATAAATTAATATTAATGATATTAGATTTATTTGATTAGTATAATTAAATAAATGATAGAAAAATGATTTTATTGGTTTAAAAATCATTTAAAAATGAGAAAAATTTTAAAAATATTTTAAGTTATAATTAATAACATTTAATATTTTGATGACAATTTCATTAATATTTAAATATTAATGGTGATGGTTTAAAATGATGATTTTATTAATTTAAAAATCATTTAAGTAGAATATTGATGATTTAAAAATATTTTAAGTTATTATAAATAACTTTAATATTTTGACAAGTATGTTATTAATATTTTAATATTAATGATGATGGAATTAATTAGTATTTAAATCATTTAAAAATGATTCCTGTTTAAAAAATTATTATAAATTATAATAATTATTTATAAATTATTAAAAGCTTCTGAAAAATATTATAAATGATAATTGATTTATCTAAAATAATATTAAACTTTGAGACCAAGTTTAATTGACAATAAATGTGTTAATTGTCGGATAGGATGACCAAATACAGAGAATGCCATCGCCCCAAACTGCATAGAACTAGTTAGACTTGATAAGTGTTTATATAGGTTATAAACACTAATGTGGCTATGTGGTAATGTGTCTAGGAGAAGTATTGACTGTAAATTACAGAGATACGTGTTGTAAATTATTGTGCTAATTGTGAGACCGATATTGTTGATTTTAGGTCTTACGAACGCAGATAAGTTTATTGTGTAGCAGTAATCAACGAAGAAGGCAAGTTTCCTTAACTCAACCTTGAGTTAATATTGTTCAATTATTATGGTGGTTAATTATTATTAATTAGACCACGAATAATAATTTATTGTTGATTATTCGCAGTTAGTGCATGTTTATTAATTCAAATTGAATTATTGAGTCTGAGAATATACTTGTAGAATAACTGTTTTTGGATATTCACATAAGTAGAAGCTATTATTGATTTCAAATAGTACAGTTAAATTCTGTCTATTATTTAATCGTATTGAAACATGTCTTAGCTAATTGTTTTGGCTAGACGAACATTTGTTAGAACTTGATAGGTTCGAGAAAAGAATAGAAGAGAATTCAATTATTATTGATAGATCAATGTCAGTTGTTTTGGCTAGATCAAAAAAGAAAACTTGATAGGTTTGAGAAGAGAAGAAAAGTGATTAGATATTAAAATCATAGAATTTCGTTGTTAAATCAAATTTTGATTCTGAGACTGAGAAGAACAACCTTTTATACAAAGGGAACATTTTATTGGTCGTAATTTGACCTTTGCGCGCGTGTAAGTATTATGCATAATATAGGGTACAAGGAGTTGGCCGGGTCTAAGTACTTACAGAGGGGTATGATTTAATCTTTATGGTTATTTGATACACCTAGGTATATCAAAGTCAAATCTTTGATAGTTACTCGAGAAGAGAAGTTCAAAATCCAATGAATCACTCAGCATAAATCTGGAAAATATTCCATTTTTTATTACGTAGAATTGATTCTTGATTATTCATTAGAATATTGTAGAAACTTTGAAAGCGTTGTACTCTTTCATTATTAGATTACTGGGTTGCATAGAAGGCGAGAAGACTTGTTAATTATTAAAGCTTTGTTCAGCTATTTCAAAGTTCCCCGAACTTTGGTTTCATTCTATCAAAATAGATAGTCTGTTCTTATTGATTCCTATACATTTATTTTATGTTTTAACTTGCAGGGCAAATTTGTTGCTCACCCTTGCTAAATAAAACTTTTCAGCTAGGGACGAAGTGGTAGAAGGTGCTGTGAAGGACAAGGGAAAAGGCATTGTAATAAATTAGTTATAAATAATATTATCATTATGTTATGTTTGTGAACCCTTTTTGTATATCTAAACGGTATGTTTGTAATGTTATGGTTAGAGAACCTAGGACTAATGTATTAACAATCTCTGTTAATGACTTATGTATTACTATTTCTATATGAATGGGTAGTTAGATGTTATTATATTGTGGATCATGAGCACCAAACTCGGGGGTCAGGTAACCCGGATTTAGGGGCGTCACATCTACACCCAACTAGGAAACCATGTTTGGAAGCAGCAAGCCTCATATAAAGCCTCTGAAAAATAGGTAGTGAACCAAGTCTTTCATCTAGACCCTCACTACAAAATTTGAAGACTGTTCCAGGGTTAAACTTTTTGATTTTCTCTACATAATCCATCAGCCTGTTATTAATAACTTCCATCAGCTTACATCACATTGCATATGTTGTAAAGCCTTTCTTTTAGCTCTATATAGGGATGATTTACTTAGACTAGAGTTGCATTCTTTTTGTGCCTTCTTCTTCTATGCCTGCAAATCCCACTTAAGATTATCTCTCAAGTCATGCATATATTTTTTGGCCAAGTATCTACTATCAATAAGATGATTCTTATCCTTTCCAGCACATGTATGATATCCCCCCCCCCCCCCAAAGATTTTATCTTAAAAGTTTGTTCACCCTGTTTAGCTGATGCATGAATCCTCTATTTACAGTTTTCAGCTTTACACTTGGTAGTTATTCTTTTTCTGTCGTTTTGAATATACTTTATGTCAAACTCCCCTTTAACAGAAAATTCAACTAATGCTTGTCTAAAAATTTCATGATATGAAAATTCCATTCCAATCTCAAATTCTATCTTACCCATATCAGTTGCCTCATTAAACTCCATACATCTATCCCCATCTAAATTGTCCTCATCATCTGACAGAACAAACTTCCTCCTAAATGCATCTTTCCCTTCTCCATCATCACCATCACTCCACCAATCCTCTACAAAGACATCATTAATATTCACCTTTGTTTCATATGTTTTTTTTGCCTTCTTCGAATATATCATCATCCCCAGGCCCCTCTAGATCCTCATCCATCCATGGTGGATGCTTTGCTTCTTCCCCAATATCATTATCAGCTTATTTTTAAAAATTTTCCTTTGTATGTTTTGTTTAATTTTTAGGCTTTCCAGTTTGTTTCCCTTTTCCTTTGTCTGTTTCTTTCTGCTGCCCTTTATTTATTTTTTTTGCTTCCCTTTATCACTAATACCACTTTGGTTAATGTTATCAGTTGTTTCACTTTGAACACCAAAGTCTTTTTCATTTTCACTTTGGTTAATGTTATCAGTTGTCAAACCACAAATATGCCTAACAGTTTGGTTAATGTTATCATTTTCAACAACTTCTGGCATAACAACTTGTATGGGACCCTTCATTTCTTGTCCATATATATGCACCTCCTCACTCTCTGCATTAACTAAGAAATCAATCATATCAATGACATCTTTGTCATTTTGCACAATTAATGCCCCACCTTCCCAAATTTCATATCCAGCTACAAAATAAGAAATATTCACATTTGAGACTGGACATAAAGTAGAGTAGCATTCATGTATACTAAGCAAAGAAAGTTAATCCAACCCAACATTCTCTATTATTTATTCACTACCCCCAACATATTTATGTACTGGATCTTGAACAAACTTCCCACCATAATGAAAAACAATTCTGACAGACATTCTGCATTAAATAAATGAAGGGAAATGTTTGAATAATATACAAAACATTATCACAATAATCAAAATGTAGGGGACTAAAGTCGATTAAGGCATACTGGGGACAATAATAATAATAATAAAGAAAGGGGACCATAGTATGCTTGTAGACCAAATATACTAACTAATTCCACAAAAAACATGCATATACAACAAATAACTCAAAAAGTGAAGTACATATAAAATCTATCAGACCCCAATTGAAAAGTGAACAAAGTACATATATAAAGTACATATAAAATCTATCAAAAAGGTGAAATTTACCTAAATCAGCACCAAATTAAGTATCATAGACTCCAATTGAAGGTGGGAACCCAGTAAATCATGAAATTAATGCCTTTAATCTCGAAGTTCCACCACGAACACACTGACCCACACCCTATTTCTCTCAGATTTGGACAGTTTTTCTTTTTCACCATGATCGTTACGCCTTCGCCTCTCTAGCCCTAGATATAAAAACTGAAATGAAATGAAACAAAACCCTATCTCATCCGTCGCTTTTCAATATATATATGGAGGGTAATTAAGTCTTTAGCCAACTCAAGTAATCTGAGTTAAGACGAAACAATTATTCACTTCAACTCAAAAGCGAAGGGAGTTTAAATGTAACTTTACTAACTCCGGGGGGTTAAGTGGGAAAAACCCCAAACCCCAGGTGGTGATCTGAACTTAACCCTATAAATTCTTATGCTATGTTTGGATTGAAGAAATGGAATAAAGGAATGAATGAAATAAAAATAATGTATTTGATGATCATTTTAGAGGATAAATCATTTCAACTGAATGAAAAATCATTTCATTCATTTGTTCTTTTATTTCATGTGGAATAAAATCCATTTCAATGGAATGGATATATGCAACGCCGGATCTAGATTTTTTTTCCAGTAGGGGCGAATTTTAACTATTTTTTTTGTTAAAGTTAAATAAAGAAAACTTGAACTAGTCATAATAATGTTTACAAAGTGCAATAAATATTCATAATCCACACTAAAAAAGTAAATTTCAAATAAAAACTATTTTGATACAATTTAGAAATTTATTTCAGTTACTTGTTATAGTTCAATTTGAATGATTCCCCAAATGCTCAAAGCCTCAAACCAAATTTGATTTCTATATTCAAAAAAAATCATGAATTAATTTCAAAGCATAAATCAGTTTTGGTATTTTTTATAAGTTTCAAATAAGTTTTACATGAAATAAGATAAAAAATTATCCAAAATTTATACTACGAATAAAAAAAATTATACAAGGCTCATAAATATTTTTCATTTCCCATTTCCCATTTCCCATTATAAAATAAGGCAAAATCATTATAAGCTACCACAGTAAAAGACTGAAACTCCTTAACCAAAATGATCTCATATTCAATTGAAGATCAAACAACCCAAAAATAAAAACTCAATCACACCAAACAAACTGTAACTACAATCAACCAAATCGTTAACAAAAAAATTTCAAACTTGAATCAAACAATCCTCTCATAGTTCACATGTTGATGTTGTGTATACTTCTAAGATTTCACCAAGCCTTAAAACTAAGAAGAGTTTTGTGCTTGTATTTAGAATTGGTTTATACCTTTTTTTTGTCCCCTTTAAGTTTAACTCTTTCATTAATCTTTCCCTATAAATGTACTATTTTACATATCTATCCCCACCTCTATATCTATATATATAAAAAATTTAGCAGTAGCGGCTGCCTATTTTGCCCCTTAAATATATCTGCCCCTGAATATATGTGATAATTTTGTCATTATATGACAACTCATGTTAGGTTTGTATATAGCGCGATCATGCAATCAAATCACATAAAAGATGCGGAAGCGCGATAAAACAGAATTTAAAATTTTTTCAAACAAACCATCACCATGATCATACTTTGTGCTCAATTATCAATTCAATAGAAAATAAATGGAGATTAGATTTATATCTTTATAGAAACTAGCTTGCTTATGTAAGAGTTCACCTCCAATTCTTTTTTCACGTTTAACTTGAATAATAATAATAATAATAATAATAATACTAATAATAATAATAATAACAATAATAATAATAATAATAAGACTCCTCTTATTAATTTATATTTAATATTTTCAAAATATTAAATAATAAACGTAATGCCCCCAAATCCGTGTCCCGTTACCTCGGACACAGTGCATCACGATACTATCTTTGTCTAACTATTAATAACTTCCATTCATAATTTAATGAATACAACTTAGCGTTGGATACTAATTAATATATTAATTCCTTTTCATTTCCAGGATTTATGAATCGATCCCAAAACCTTTATAGGTCAATTCCCAATCTTAATCATTAACCATTCTTGTTTTTATGTCATATATGATGTTATACTAATAAGATGCAGAATAATTAAAACTTTTCTTAATTCTCTATTCATTTCCCTAGATCACAACCTTCATCTTTTACATATCTTTGAATCAAATTTATTATATGCTTCGATTCATCAAAGTTACATTATAAAATTTACATCTCGATTCTATGTTCATTATATATCGAATAATACGACTTTACAACTCTACAAGAGTTAAACAACTATCAAGTACATCATCTAAAACCTAAAACATGGTTCGAGATTTTAACTTCAGGTAACAAATCAATCTTCTCATGATACTATTGTACTCTATCAATCAAGTAGCACGTAACTTTACCGTAAGTTCTTAACCTGTAAAAGTGGTTATTTGCAAGGGTGAGCTCGACAACCCAACAATTTTAACAGTTTTCATGCATCACATAACACATAATATCATGTGCATTTTATATAATCATAATCATTTAAACTCAATACGCATGTTGCTTCTCACATAGCAAGTTTAGAGATTAACTTCTTAAACATATAATCATTGATTGACTTTCAAGTTTCATATATATCTCATATGCATTTCATATATATAACTCAAAATTTTCATGGCAAAATATAATTCAACCAAAGGGTTATTTCTGACGGAATATTCATTAGGAATTAAGCATAATCCGTCGAGGTTATGTTAATTTCAACGAAATATTCGGTTGGAAATGCGGTCGGATATAAGCACGTAGAAATTAAGTCCGTCGATATTTCAGTAAGAGATATATATCCTCGATTGACTAACCTCGATGGAATATTCGGTCGAGATTAATATATTATCGACTGAATTATATCCGTCGAGGATAACCCTGCCACGTGGCATCCTATAAAAAAAGGAAGGGCTTAATCTCGATGAAATTCCGTCGAGGATATCCTTATTCCGTCGACTTTACCCCCTTTTTTTAAAAATATTTTTCCTGTTTTGGCAATATCCAGGGTAATAATACCCACATTTTTTGTACCTATAAACCTATTTTTTTCCCAACAGCACATAACACACAAATATAATCCAAGGCCAACAATATTGGCCAACATGAATATTAATTACCAAGGCCAACTTGAAAATGACATTAAACTAAAGTTTTAATCAACTAAAGTATATCAAATATGCATTTAAACTAACGTAAATATGTCAAACTAAAGTAATTGTAAATAAAAGCAATAATACGTCAAAAATCAGCTTAATTATTAAAATTTACATCACATTAAGCTAAAAACGAAGTAAGTATGTACAAATCATATACAAAACTATATATGTCACAGGCGGCCGTAGTCGTCCAACCGCTCATCAACATCGTCAGCCCGATCGTCACCCTATTGAGATAATATAATGTAACTTATTAGTCCATATATATAATACAGTTAAAGATAACTAATTGAATGAAAATTATATAACATGTAGAATAAAATTATATTATGAATAGTATACCTGAGTAATCGAGGGCTGACTCAATAATGGCCCAAATGTGTCCAGTAGTAAGGTAACCACCATCCAAACAATCTCGTCGTGTGGAGCGGCGAACTGCTCCGAAGGGATACCCGTACTCTCGACGGTGGCACCGTACGCAATGTCTCAAGGCAGTGATGGAGGCGAGAAACACCGGACTTACGAAAATAGAGGATCCATCTCAAACCTCTCCGAACAGGCATCCACAACCCGCTGGAACAATGTATCGTCTAAGCCAGCACCCGTATGTGATGGTCCCACGGGGGCTCTTGGACGCAGACGCTAGATAGAGCTTACAAAAATAAATATAACATTAATACTATTATAATTAAGTTTACTTTATTCATAAATAAGATATAAACTAAAATATTATACCTCCAAGTAGTGTATAGGCTGGTATCCTCGACAACCCCAGCACTCGATACCAGTCGGTAATGCTAGTGGGAGTATCCTAAGACGCAAACCAAAGAGCCGTCTCCTCATCCTGAGATAAACTAATCTCGGGCGGAGGGATGGTGGGATCAGCTATCTCAGCATCACCCCTAGCAGCTTGTAAATCTGCTATACGTTGGCTGTGGAGCTTCTCAAACTGGTCTTATTATTTAATATATGTACATGTGAGGTAACTTTGTATCATCCTATAAATTACGTAATATGATCCTAAATTATAGAGATTATAGTAAATGTAGTACTCGTATAGCTATTCCGCATAGCCTAAAGCATGTACATTAATTAATATTACCTTACTTTACTATAGTTGTAGTTTGATCATGTACATTAGTTTATATATCAAATTTATATAACAAATAAGAATCGAAAGACTTGCCTGGCTCATAGATTATCATCTAGAACTTAACTACTTATCATTATCTGCACTTCGTGTATTCCTACACAATTGTATAATCATGGATTCATACCCATCATTCATACATTTCCTTACATTTTCAATGTAATAACATTTGTTACATTATTTTCTAACTCGGTTCTTAAAACCTTAATTTCACTTTCTTATCATACTCTTAGGATATCTATGTATGTATAATTATTCTGTAGCCACATATACTTGACATCAACATTAATAAACCTTTATCACACACTAAACTAGCTATGTGTTCGCTACACATTTAAATCTCATAGATTCAGGATTCACATTGTTCTTGCATTTTGCAAACCTTAATAAAATTTAACAAAATTTAGGTTTTATATAACCATTACTTGCTCATATACTTAAAACATCACTTAAATCAAGCATTGGAGCTTAAGACATTTATACACATATGCTTAAAGGTTCAGTTTACAATTTAAATAGTCCAAAGAACACTTCCTGCAGTAGTAGAAGTTGACTATGATTAAGCTAGGATGGGCGCAATGCAATTGCTACCATTCCCATGGCCATACCAGATTAATATTTTATTTTCTAATTTACACCTCATTTCTTAGCATACTAACACACAACACATACACATGTTAAGAGGTCTTGGTCCAAGTTTTGTGCCTCTTGTGTTTACTTTAAGCTATATTCATACTTTATAAACTTATTGACATTTATTTCATGGCTAAGTGATTTCATGCAACAAGGGTCTAACTATGTAACCAATAACGATGTTAAACAAATTTTAATATGCGTGCTCACATATATTCATCTTATCTACATATGACTAGCATAGTTTATCACTTGAAAACATACTTTTAAAACATGCTTAAATGATTTTTATTTTGTCAAACTAGGGGAGTGCACTTTTTGGCCATGTTTAGTGACCTAAAAGATACTAGCATGCAATCTCTACAAGTCTAAAATGTGAGAAACACATTGCTCATAGATATAAGTTTGCAAAGCGTTCAAGTTCACCTTTAAAAGTCATTCCAGACTAAGTTAAAACAACTCAGTGCAATTTAAATCTCACTTCATAGCTAACTAAGCCATGTACATATGTTATCACCTTTAGAACTTTAAGTACACAAGTTCTTTCAATTTCGTTCTCCAGTTTTAAGTTTTCTTTAGAAATATACACTAAAGTGACTAAGAGATTCATAGTATTCAAAGGGCTTGAAACCACATGTCATACCTATTTCCATTGTGAGAGCCCCAAATCCAGGTCCCGAATCACCGCGGATTTGGTACAATCATTCTATAACTATTGCAGAAGATATAAACATAAATTGTTTATACAATAAACTTTACACGTTATTCCCCAAGGTCGAGTAACCTTAACTTATACATAATTCATAACTTGTCTAATATATAACGTTATTATCATACTATACTATTACATTTTAATCAAGAAACATAATCCCAAGCTGAACTTGGCTTTGTCCTTTCCTATATTCGACGTATTCGTCTTAATCTGCAATGTTAATCATGATATAGCAAGGGTGAACAATAAGTTTGCCCATCAAGTTTAAGTTCAATAATTTAAGGATATATCATGATGGAAAGAATTGAACAAAAGCTGACTATAGTTCTACAATATAATTGAGAACTAGCATGAACAAACTTTCATAGCTGAACGAACATTGAACATAAACATAGCAATTATATCTAGACCGAATGGTAATGAAGGTGATCAACCTTTCATACCTGATGAATACATGCATTATGCATAGATTGCGAATAAATAATTCATAGACATGGCAATCAGTAATGATCAACCATAAGTATATCTGAATGAAACAACTCGAGGTCGAGTTAAGAAAAACTTGCCTGTTTCGTTGATTATCGTTAAGCATTATAATAAGCTTTGTCTGATCGAAGACCTAATATATAAATAATATCGATATACAAATTAGAATAATATAATACTATTATATATATACATAGAATAACCTAAACACATAACACATAACCCTATCAGTCTATTCAGCACATAAGACATAACATCAAGTCAAACTATTTCAGTCTGACTTGAATCCGACACAATTCTAACATCCCAACGGTCGAGTCGGACAATTCATGAGTTTAATTTCAATTAAACTCTGCCTTAACCTTAACAACTATCTTAGATAATCATATTATCAGTCAAAATAATTTTCATAGGCTTGTAATAATTTTCAGATAATTATTACCATTTATCATAATTTTTCAATCACTTATATCGTATTTATATAATTTAAATACCACAGTATTCTAATATCATTAATATTTATTTAATATTAAATATTAATGAAAATCATAACATAATATTATAGTATAATTATAATATCACAAAAGTATTTTAATACCTTAAAATCATATTTATATGATTTTTAAACAGCTTAAATTCTTTATTCAATAATTGATTTTAATATTAAAATATTAATATTTTTATGACAAAATATCAAAAGTTATATTTTATAACTTCAAATATTTTCTAACACTTAAATCATTTTCATATGATTTTTAAAACATTAATTTATTTTTCCATAATTTATTTAATATATTTATTAAATAAACTAATTGCCATTAATATTAATTTATTAATGAATTTCATCACAAAATATCAAAAGTTATTAAAAGTAACTTAAAATATTTTCTTATACCATAATATAATTTTTCATGATTTTTAAAGTATTAAAATCATTTTTAAATAATTTATTTAATATTATAATTAAATAAATTAAATACCATTTATATTTCAAAAATATTAAATATTTATGAAATATACTCTAAATAATTAAAAACTAATTTTCGGCTTTAAAATAATTTTTAGAAATTTATTATGTATTTTTAATAATTTAAAACTAATTTTTATCTATTTATTAATTAAAATAATTAATTTCTGAATTTAAGTGTCGCTAAAGGTGGCTTTAAGCTGACAAACCGTGTAACTAAAGGTGTTCTTGGGTCGTTTCTTCAACAAACCCAGAACATCATGTTAGTGGACAAGTGGGTAGGTTTGACCGGTTATAGATCTTTGATCACAAGGTTTCTAGACAGCTTGATGGGTTAGGATTGTAGTATAAGTGTAATACTACAATTATAAACTAAGATCATAGCTAAACAACATAATAACCAAGAGATCTAAGCCACATAAAAGCTTGTCAGAGCTGTTCTTCATTTCTGGGTTACCCAGAAATGAAGAATAGTTCGAGAGTCTACTTTCTAGGCCTTTAATCAACACATTTCAGGCTTAGTAAGTGTGATTTAAAGGATCTAACTTGTAGTCCCCGATACAAGGAACATTTATATAACATTATTTCAATGTAACAACATTACATGCCGATCAAGGACGATCAAACCTTGTCGGAAAAAATCGATTGATAAAGATCTGGTTTTTCCAGAAAACCTTCATGAGGCAGCTTGGTCAACCTACTTTGAGCATGATTATTTTCAATTCTGTTGTTAATCTAGGCGATCTAATAGCATACATGTGTAGTTCATATATCCCTCTAGAACAATAACCTAACAGCATGACCAAACTAACAAACCACAACAAGATCTAGCACCTGCAAAACATTGTCAGACAACTGTTGGGTTTCTGGGTTGCCCAGAAACCCATTTTCATGCTTGGTCAACGCAGTTTGACTGCTCCTATCTTAAGATCTAGACATGATCTAACATTGTTTCCAGTTTCAGATCAAAGCCTACATGGCATAGAACAAATCCAAAACATAAAACACACAAAACATCTAACACATAAGAATTTAGAGCCTCTGACATATGACTGTCAGGCCACAATTTCAACTTTTTTCCAGATTTTTGAAAACTCAAATTTTCAGTACTTTGATGTTATGGATCTAGGATCTAACAACCCAGATCACTAAATGACATCTTAACACGTAATTTAAAGCAACAAAACATATCATCTAACATAAAATCTAAGGATTTTAAATTTTTAAGGTTTATACCTTTCTCGCTTGGATATTGGAATCTGACTTTGATGATCTGTTATATGCAAGATAAAGTATGATCTTAGCTTAACTTTTCTCACTCTCTCACTCTAAATCTCGAAATCTTAGAAAGAGAAGGGTCTTGGCAAAAATGAGGAGTAAAGTAAATTTTCTTTACTTTAAATCTCCTAATTTAGATTCAATGTATGTAAATCTTTCTAGGTGGCACTTGATCTGATCTTTTAAAGATTTAGGGCACATGGCTAAACTTTAGGCTTGATGAATCACAAGATTTGCCTCCTCTTTTACTTAGGTTTTAAGAAAGGGCATTTTTGTCATTTAACATTTCATTTTAAAGGCACACTTGTCATTTGTCCTAACCCTTAGGGTTTAGGGTTTAACCTTTAGGATTTAGGGTTTAACCCTTAAAATTTTGAAATTTAATTTCTAGACTTTCCGAATTTCGGTTTTCAAAATAGAAAAATTAATATTTCTAAATTGTAATTAGGATACTCTAATTAGATTAAACTTTCCTAATCATAATTCAATCATGTTAATTAGGATTAATATATCCTAATTAAAAAATTTAAATAAAAATTTAGAGTTTGGCCCAAAATGAGAATTAGGGTTTATAACCCAAGAATTAGGGTTTTCTTAATTGTCAATTAGGGTTATCCCTAATTATATTTATAATCATAAATACCTAAATCATTAAATTTAGCCTTTGATTTCTAAAATTAGGGTTTCATATTCCGAATTAGGGTTTCGGATTCCCAGAACTAAATTTAGGGTTTCCAGAACCGGTTTTAGGGTTTCTTATCAATCGTTAGGGTTTTCTAACTGAACGTTGACGTTCTTAATATAATATTAGGGTTTGCCACTAATAAAGGTTATCTGGTCAACCCTTGACCCTTAACCAGATACTGTACACATATAATACCATATTCACAGAACATATACACATATACACTTAATCCTGCATAATTCCCCAAAATCCTTCACAGAATTTTGAAATCCTCAAAATTCCTTCCTAAAAAGGTCAAATCCATTCATTTATTTTCTGTCTAGGTTCTAATATTGAACCTTAAATCAATCAATTATGATTTTAAAAATTCTCTAAATTCTCAGGTTGTCACATCCATGCATAACTAGGTCAAACTAACCATGCAAGGAAACTTTGAATCACATGTCATACTTATTTGTACATGCTTCTACGCATGCTTAGAAGGTCAAAATATAACCACCCTATGTTTATAGAACTTAGTTTGCAAAACTATCCGAGTTTGCCTTTGAAATCGTTTTAAACCAAATCAAAGCAACCTAACACATACGATACAACTTTAAATCTTATATCATGCATAATTAGACTTTGTATACATGCTATCAAGGTCAAAACTTAAATGACTCAAAAGCTAATCAAGATTTGTTTTCAAAATCTTCAAGTACACATGCTAAATCATACTAAGGAAATCCATTATAAGTAAGGTAATCGTAACTATATGTCATGCTTATTATCATGCATATTTAAGTAAAAATAACATGCTAACGATATCACATTTCAACAAAAATCAGTGTCAAGTTCTGGTGAACGGCACAGCTGCGCTGTGCTGAACTGTGGGAGCTGTACACACTCAAAATTTTGCATTCATGTTACTAACCTTGCAGGAGGGAAAAATCGTCTTCCAGAGATAACCCTGGAAGTCAAATAAGAAAAATTCCAGAGACAACCTCGGGATACTCAATTTTTCATCTTGGAGACAACCCCAAGATACTCAGTTCCAGTCCTGGAGACAACCCCGGGAGATTCAGTTACAACCTCGGAGACAATCCCGAGGGATGCAGTTCCAGTTCCGGAGATAACCCCGGAGAAGTCAGTTTCAACCTCGGAGATAACCCCAAGGCACTCAATTCCAACCCCGGAGATAACCCCGGGAGGTCAATCACACCTCAGAGACAACCTTGAGGACATTCAGTACTTATAGCAGCCCAATCTCAGAGATAACCCTAAGCAACGACTGCTACATCAGCCCAGAGCCGGAGATAACCCCGGTGAGGGGCAAAATCATCATTTTGCCACCTCGATGCTACATTTGCGCCGTCTCAATAACATTTCAACCCACATTTCATACAGAAGTGTCCCACAAAGAATCATAGCTCAAAATCACGAGTGACTACTACACAAGACAAAGATACGAATAGAATTTGAAGACACAAGATCCGTCATGGACCCATCTTCCTATCTTCGTACAACTTCTTATCCCATGTAATTGTGTAGCTCTCAACAATAGCATTCAGGAAAGGTATAGCATGCCTTAATCGGATGCCTATATTAAAAGTTATGAAGGTTCAAGTAGACAATGTAATGCACGAGTGCACGTACTTCGAGACAGTGGGACCCGCAGAGCCCAGAGCACCCCGGGCAGCCGCAGGTGGATCCACGACTACCGCGGTTAGACCCACGGCTCTCCCCTTTATAAATAGAGGGCTTGTGATAGCCATTTTAAGAAGAGAAAAGGTGAGGAAGCCTTGTCCATTTTACTTTGTACACACTTTAAACTGAGTGCTTTCTTTTTTCAAACACTTGTGAGCTCGTGTTTTGCTACATATTGAAATTTAACGGGTGGAAACCGAGTATTCATTCATTAAAAGCTATCTAAAGTCTTCTTGGCACCCCACTGTAAGACATCTCATATTTTTAAGCTCTTTCTCACTTCCATCCACACATATCTATTCACGTTGAGAGTCGTGTTGTGTGTGTATGCCCAGATCATCGATCTGTGGCTTTTATTGCTTATATATATATATATATAAGCGGTATATATATATATACCTGCTTTAATTATCTGCTTGCAGGTTAGATTTGCCTAAATCTGGCTATTTCTCACTTTAACTGGTTCATGGTGACTAAACTTGAATCGTTGAAGCTGGAAAATTGAGATTTACTCAAATCTAGTTGTTTTCTAGCTTTTGCACATATTGCTTTATCATGTGAGTCATGTGATCACGATTCAGCCTTCTGAATCTAGATTCGGCCTGTGATGGACATTTTCAAATGCAACCAATTTTGTAAATTATTCACTTGGTGTCAAATTTCCTTAGATGGCTCTCATGCCCCACAAGGAGTTCTACAATATATGCTATGTATCTTATTTTTTCGAAGATGTTTTACATCTCGAAAATAATAAAAGTAATCAAGCCGAACATTTAATAAAATAGAAGTATCAGAGGCCTCAATTACTATTGAGCATAAGGGTTTGAAAAACCTGTTTCACAAAACATCATTGCCATATCTCGTTAAAATTAAAATTTTATACAAAATTCAAACACTTGGTATATAGCTGCAAACGAGGTATAGCACTACTTCCAGATAACTGGACATAGACCCACACAAACACATTCAGATAAAAGTTTAAATTGGAAAGTGGCAGTAACTATGTTATCACGGATGTCAAGGGATGCCTAACACCTTCCCTTCGCATAATCAAGCCCCTGGACCCTAACGAATTTCGGTTTTGCAGACCAGTTAAACAGTGTCACCTCACTAGGTCTATATGCAAACCATTTCTCAGTTGAGTTGGTGAACCCTTTAAAAATACCAACTGGCGATTCTAACAGTCAAATCGTCGACATATACATGTTAGAACTTTTCAAACTTGTTTTTTCAAACAAATCTCACCTAACATGAGAACACCAAAAGACAAGAACAGAAAGGGACAAATAAAAATCCCGACGTCGAAAAGTGGCGACTCTGCTGGGGAGATCCAGTAAGAGGGCTTAAGCCGCCATTCAAAGCTTTTCAAAACTTTTATCTGCTCATGTGTTGATGTTGCATTTACATTTGAATGAATGTGTACTAATGCATTTACTTATTGCACTTAGTGCTTCACACTATATCTGCCTGTGATATTAGTGCTTCACACATGTCATCATTTCCATATGGTGAGACGCGATGTGTGAATGAATGTTGTGTGGTCTCTCCACCAGGAGGCTATCCTGTTGGTGTTTGATTACTGGACTCGTAGGGAGACTAATTCCAACGAGGCTCAGGAAAGGGACCACCCAGATTTGCTCCAATTGAAAGACCAGATTAACTTCCCGCTGAGTAAATTGCAATGATCTGGGAACCTTCATACCAAAAAGCCGCGAGAGTAGCCTAAGATAGGTCAGCCTTTGGTAAACTACACACGGAGGGAAGTCTCTTCATACCTTCCTATTTCAATTACTTGTAATGTTATTTCTATGTCAATCTAAATGTAATAGAAAATATAAAGGACTATGTGAACATGCATCCCTTTTCATATAAAAACCTGTCATGCTATCTTGTCATTAAAATAGCTGACATCCGTTTTGTAGGATAATACTCCTAAAAAATGGACACATCACATAGCGTGTAACATTTCCATATTTCCCTAAGTCTAAACTACTTAAGTTTTTTTGTAGGGAAGTAATTGGTCCAATTACTCGTTCAAAGTCCAAAAAGGCATTAAGCCTACAGCCGAACATGGCTACATCTGGCCAGTCTAATCCTACTCATGTGTCTCGTGAGGAGTTTGAAGGATTAAGCAATCAAATTACGAGTTGGTCATTGCTCTCGCTCAAGAATTACACAAGTCAACTCAGGGTCCACAAATACCCATTCACACGTAATCCTCTCAGACATGGAGGAACCTGTGGTCCCACAAAGAAGTTCCAACACCTGAGTCTCAGACTGATAAAACCAACAAAAACCTTGAAACCACCCATCTTAAAGAAAATCAAGACACCGGTGATATTAGGAAGAAGGTTCTACAAATGGAAGAGACCATTCGGTCCATCCGAGGGATTGGAGCACACGGAAGTGTTTTATATTCAGACCATTGCATCTTCCCTGGGATTCATTATCCGAAAAAAATTTAAGACTCCCAATTTTGAGAAATATGATGGATGGGAGATCCTTATACCCATTTGAAAGTGTTCATTGGAGAGCTCAGATCTTATATCGAGAATGAAAAGCTCAGAATACAACTATTCCAAAAAAGTCTGACTGGAGAAGCCAGAACCTGGTACACCAAATTGGACAACTTCAAAATTCATAGCTGGGAGGAGTTAGCCCATGCTTTCCTCAGTTAATACAGCTTTTAAACTCAGATGGCTCAAGACCGGTATCAAATTATCAAGGTCAAGAAACAAGTCAATCAGTCATTCAGAGAGTATGCCTAAAGATGGAGGCGTCTGGCTGCTCAAGTTATTCCGTTTATGATCGAGTCTGAAATGGTGATGACCTTCATAGACATTCAAGAAGTTCCATTTTATGAGAGGGTCCTAGATGGAATAGGCAAGCCTTTCTCAGAAATGATTAAGCACAGAGAAATGGCTGAAATGGGGTTGAAATCAGGAAAGATTCAAGACCTTGCCGCTTTAAAAGCCGTAGTTGAGCACATCTAATCTGGAAGTTATGGGAACAACCCCCAGATGGTCCATAAGAAGAAAGAGAAGGATGTTTCCTTGATACTGGAAGGATAAAAAGGTAATCAAAATTTGCCTATTCAGAATAGAAACTATTCCCCTTTTCAAGCACAGTCTTCAAACCCTCCATTGCCAAAAAGTGGAGAAGTCAGACGTACATGAGTGTTCACACCCTTAAGGGATTCACTCAAAAATATTCTCAAACTTCTGACATATCAGAAGAAAATCACTCATCTCCTTCCACCAGCCAACCCGAGTGGAAAGGCTTTCAATTCAAGAAAAACGTGTACTTACCATGCTGGAGCTCTAGGCCATGACACTCAAGATTGTTGGAACCTTAAGCATAAGATCCATGATTTAATTGATAGTGGTGAGATTGTAGTGGTCAAGCATGACCAACCACATGTTCAAAACAACCCTCTCCCTCAATACAAGGAAGAGGAGGTTAACATGATTAACCGGGGTAGTGGACAGAGCTCAAACTATGTGGGTGGTACATCCCAAATCAACAAGGATAATTCTAACAGATGGGATTATTCACGGCCCAAATTTCGTGATGGAATGAAAGTTAAAGTCTCTTGCGAAACAAGTCAATTAATCAAGTAATCGGTGATTCATCAACACCAAGTCACATGTCGGTTGTTCAACAGAGAGCATGCTAGCCTCCTTTCTCTTATCGCTAGTACTCCATCGCTTATTCCGAAAGTGAAACATTGGAGGAAAAGATTGCCGAAAAAATAAAAGCTAAAGCCCGTCGGATTTCACCAACAAAAAAGGAATTCACCTATTTAGGCCAACCGATGGAAGAAATATTGTAGATGCTGATTAATGAGGGAAAAATCACAGCATTTCTACCTCCAATCAACCCACGCTCAAAACGGTTTGATGCTAATGGAGTATGTCAATACCATTCAAAGTCTCGCGGTCACAACACTGAGGAATGCTGGGCACTCCGCCATCTTATTCGAAACATGATTGACAGTGGTGACCTATAAATGGTAGAAAATAATGCTGTATCTTCTGACAGTGGGAACACATTTCCTCCAAGATGGAAGGAAGTTGTAGCAGTTATATCCACTGAGGGAGATTTGGCTGCCACAACACTTACAATTCAACCAATTCAGCTCAAAGGCGTTGAAAATCCTTTGAAAGTGGTTGCACCAAAGCCAATCATATTGCCATTCAGGCCACAATATCTTGTCATCAGCCTCCAGAAAGTGCCATAGAACTATGGAGAGGATGAAGGATCTGCATCCAACATAACTGCTACAGTGTTTAAAGAAAATCCACTGTACCTTCCTCAACGGGTGATGAAGCCTACCATCAAATCTAAGGGGAAAGTGCCCATGGAGAAGATTGAAGAATTTCTTCGCAAGATAGGACACAATGAAGCTAAGGTGGTTCAAAGCTTGAAAGAAGCTCCACAATAGATTTCTATGCTGGACTTGGTTTTCTCTTCAAAAGATCACCGGAAGGTCTTACTGAAAGTACTAGAAGAAGCCCACTTGCCAAAGACAGTGGATGTGGAAAATTCCATCATCTCGTTGATCACATCTTTAATGGCAATGTGATATCCTTCACACCGATGATGACATACCTCCTGAGGGGATGGGTCATTGCAAATTGTTGCACATAGCGGTTATATCTTCCGGATATGTGGTCGAAGGAGTGCTAATAGATGGGGGATCATCCCTAAACATCTTTCGCTATGCCACATTAGAGAAAATGAACATCAATCTCAACAGGATTCGAAGCAGCCATACAATCATCAAAGCCTTTGATGGATCTCGACAAAATGCTATCGGAGAGATTGAACTATTCATGGAAATCGGTCCATATACATTCTATATATCCTTCCACGTGCTTAAGATCACTACAAGATACAACCTACTTTTGGGAAGACCATGGATTCATATGGTAGGAGCCGTCCCATCCAATCTTCATCAGCAACTCAAATATATCATCAATAGTAGTCTAGTCACTATCAGTGCTGAGCCAGAATATCTTCTTCAAAGTGATATACCCCTTATCAGTTTCAATGTAGAAGTTGATCTTGTCAGCTTCCAAGCCCTTGAGGTGCGCAACACTCACTATCAACCCATTGGGGTGCCACCTCTGATACCCAGAGTTTCTGCCGAGTTAATGTCGGCAAGTCAAGAGATGATATCCTTGGGTTTTCAACTTGGACAGGGGTTAGGAAAGGATCATTAGGGCATCAAGTGCCCAATTCAAGTTCCCAGCCAAATAGGGACAGCTAGATTAGGCTACTCTTCTTGGTCCAGTCACAGGAATCCTCACAAGCATAAACAGGTTACTTCATCTACAAGGCATTTACCTAAACCTATAGGTGATAACCCTGTACGACCTTTATTAAAGGTCCCTGCCACTATGGTAGCCATGTTGTTTCCTAAGTCGATATCAGTTAAAGGAAAAGAAGTCCTGATTTCAGACCTAGAGGTGGAGGAAAGGAATCAAAGGAACAAACAAGAGATAGAGAGACATCTGTCAAACATGCGCATCCTGATCCATACAGAGGGTATGAACAGAGACATCCCAGATGATGATTGTGTAGACATCATGGTCATCATCCAAGAGAAGGATGACAACAACAACCCCTTCATCATAGTTATCCACTAGGACAAGACCCTTGGTAATTGGAGCAGCACTCCTTGTATTTGCCGACAAGGGTAAAAAGGGCAGAAAATCCCTCTCCCCTGTAGATAGCAAATAACTGCTTACTTTTGTTGTACATTATTAGTAGTTGTTTTTATCATTACATGCTAACACTTTTTATGATTGAACAGTTTCATATATTAAGTGAAAGAATTTTGTTTCAGGACTCTAGAGATAGATGTACCTAAACTTGCTGATGAGGTGCCTATTCTTCACAAGGACTATAACTTTGATGTAAAGTTGGACTCAGACTTGATGAAGACTGAACAAGAGGACTATGAGATACCTAAGGAGATCAAAGAATGGGTCGAAGACAAACCCAAGCCAAATCTTGATCAAACCACATCTTTTAACCTTGGAACCTCAGAAAACCCCAAATAAATCCAGATTGGTATGGACCTTACTCCAAACCAAAAGAATTATATGGTCACTCTATTGACACAATTCCAGGATGTGTTTACATGGTCTTATGAAGACATGGTCGGTTTGTCCACTGACATCGTCATTCATCGTCTTCCCATCAAAGACGGATTCAAGCCTGTCAGGCAGAAGCTCAGGCTATTAAAACCTGAGTGGAGTTTAAAATTTAAAGAAGAAATTATGGAATAATTTCAAGCCGGCATCATCATGGTGTCAACATACCCTAAGTGGCTATCCAACATAGTCCCTGTGCCTAAACCTGGAGGGAAGGTGCGAGTTTGCGTGGATTACAAGGATCTGAACAAAGCTTGTCTCAAGGATAGCTTTCCCGTGCCATTCATCCACCTACTTATTGACAATACAGCTCAGTATGACATGTACTCCTTCGCTGACTGCTTTACGGGGTACCAGTAAATCATGGTCGCCGAAGAGGATCGTGAAAAAACTGCATTCATCACCCCTTGGGGAATCTTTTGCTATAGATAATTGTTGTTCGGCCTCATCAATGCCAGAGCTACCTACCAGCAAGCTATGATGGCTCTTTTCCATGATCTAATGCACAAAGAGATAGAAATCTACGTGGATGACATCATTATCAAGTCCCGAAGGGAAGAAGACCACCTAGATCATCTCAAAAAGCTCTTCAACAGGTTGCTTAAGTACAACTTGAAGCTTAACCCTGCCAAATGCGACTTTGGTGTCAAATCAGGCAAGTTGCTAGGATTCCTAGTCAGCCACAAAGGGATTGAGCTAGATTCTACAAAAATCCAAGCCATCACAGAAATGTCCATACCTCAGACAGAGAAGGAAATACAAGGATTTTTGGGAAGAATCAACTTCATCAACCGATTCATCTCCCAACTCACAGAAAGCCTTCCTTGCAATCAAAGAGCAGCTAATCAAAGCTCGTGTTTTGGTACCTCCCAAGGATGGTGTTCCCCTATTTATGTACCTGTCAATCAATGAAAATGCCATGGGCTACATGCTGGGACAAAAAGATGATAGAGGCCAAGAAAGAGCTATCTATTACCTCAGTAAAAGATTCAGCAGCAGTGAACATAAGTACACTCTGATTGAGAAAACTTGTTGTGCTTTAGCATGGGCTTCCATGAAATTACAAAATTATCTCCATGGTTACACAACCCATCTCATATCCAGCGTGGATTCTCTCAAATATGTGTTTAGAAAACCCATGCTGAATTATCAACTATACAAATGGCAGTTGATCCTACAACAATTTGACATCATTTACATGACAAAAAAGTCTATCAAAGGTCAAGGAATTGTGGATCAACTGGCCTCCGCACCTTTAGGAGATTTCAAACCCTTGGAAACATACTTCCCTGATGAAGGGGTAATAATAGTTCAACAACACCATCAGGATGATACACACCAGTCATGGAAGATGTATTTTGATGGAGCTATAAACATGGAAAGTTCTGGAGCTGGAGTAGTTCTAGTATCCATTACGGAGGAGTAGTATCTCGTTGCCATCAAATTGTAGTTTGATAGCACCAACAACACAACTGAGTATGAAGGCTTTATCATGGGGCTGAAACTAGCCCGATCCATGGGCATCAGACGGTTAATTGTCTTTGGAGATTCGGAATTGGTAATCAGACAAACCACTGGGATCTATCACACTAAAGAGCTACATTTGCTGCCTTACCATCGACAGGTTATACAAATGGCTTTAGAGTTTGAAGAAATAACCTTCCTCCACATTCCTTGAAATAGGAACGACTTTACGGATGCGCTGGTAACTTTGGCCTCCTTGATCAACATACTTGACAAGGAAGACATGCCAATTATCACATTTGCCCTACAAAAGGCTCCAGCCAATGGGAACTACATTGGAGAAGTATAGGATGAACTGCCTCCCATCCAACACCCTCAGTATCAACATATCAAGGAGTATCTATGAGATGGATCTACACCCGCTGAGATGAGTTAGGCTGAAAGAAAGCGGATTCATCGAATGGTTATGAAATTCTACTTGAGCGGAGACACACTCTACAAAAGAGATGCAGGACTAGGTCTTCTTAGATATCTAGACAAAGACCAAGCTCAAAGGCTCATGGATGAAATCCATGGTGGAGTATGCGGCCCACATATGAGCGGCCCTCTACTTGTTAAGAAAATCCTAAGAACATGGCATTACTAGCTCTCTCTCAAGGCTGACTGTGATGATCACGTCGAGAGATGTTACTAATGCCAAATTCATGGGAATGTTATACACGCCTCTCCAAGGGAGCTCCACAATATGAGTTCGCCCGGGCCCTCCTCAATGTGGGGAATGGACGTGATTAGGTCCATCGAGCCCAAAGCCAGTAATGGGCATCAGTTTATCTTTACCATGATCGACTACTTCACCAAGTGGGTAGAAGCAGCCTCTTCCCCTCGGGTTACAAAAGAAGTTATCATTGGTTTCATAAAAAACAATGTCATTTGTCGATATGGATAACCAGAGGTAATTGTGTCAAACAATGCCAAAAACCTCAATACCCAAATGATGGAGGAGTTATGCAGTAAATTCCACATCAAACATCTCAACTCCGTCATCTATCGTCCAAAGATGAATGGTGCTGTTGAAGCGGCTAATAAGAATATCAAGAAGATCATGCAAACGATGTCCACCAATCACAAAAGATGGCCTGACTTGTTGTCTCTGACTCTATTAGCCTACATAACGTCAATGCGCACTTCCATTGGGGAAACCCCATACTCATTAACCTATGGGATGGAAGCAGTACTCCCATAGAAGTGGAAATGGAATCCCTCAGGGTGTTGATAGTCGTTCAGCTGGATGAAGACCAATGGTACAAGATAGGTACCACTAATTGTCTCTAATAGATGAACGGCGGGCCGCAACCATCTTCCATGGTCAGATATATCAACAAAGGGTCGCTAGATCTTACAACAAAAAAGTCCAGCTACGGCAGTTCAAGGAACATGACTTGGTCTTGAAGAAGGTTCTTAACAACCAAGATCAATCCAAAGGAAAATTCGCCCCAAACTGGGAAGGCCCGTTTGTTGTCAAGGATGTATTGACAGGAGGAGCTCTCAGGTTACACGAAATGGATGGTGATGAATTTCCACAACTCATCAACTCGAACATCGTGAAACGGTACTATGTTTGAAGCTACCTGCAAACCAACATCCTGGTTCTGGATCATCAGATCCCTATTCAGTTCAGGTTTTCAAAACCCTTCACTATATACAAACTTTCTTCACATCAGTTTGCCCCATCAGGGATAAACATATCTTCCAACCAACAGCCTGGTTTTGGATCATCAGATCCATCACTCAACTCAGGTTTTCAAAACCTTTAACACCTTCAGTTTGTCTCACTCGGGATCAAACATTTCTCACTTTCAGTTTGTCCTACTCGGGATCAAACATTTCACACCTTCAATTTGTCCCACTCAGGATCAAACATTCCACAACCTCATTTTGTCACATCAAGGATAAAACTTTTCACATCTGCAGTCTGTCCTATACATGGGGTGAACTACGCAAACCTGATCTCCGTAATACACGGGAGTAAGTAGGCTGCCATTTTTATAGTCCGGTCTCACGACAGAAAAAAAACAAAAAATAAAAAACAAATACATCTCTACACCCTCTTCGCCACATACAACTTTGAACCTTTTCACGCTAGGTTTGAACTACATAGACCTGATCACCCCTTCTCAATGGGAGTACCTAGGCAGCCATTCATGGTTCGGTCTCACCCCCTACCAAAACATAAAAACTTATCAAATGGTACTGGGATCATCCTTTAAACCTTCAAACCACACATCATCGACTTAGACCAAAGGGATGGAACTACCTAGTCTCCTCATGCCAATGGGAGAACCGGCGACCATCTAAGCTGTGGTTTAGTCCTCAAAGAGAAACACTAATCCATAAGAGATGGAACTACCTAGGCTCCCCAATACAAAGGAGTACCGACGACCATCTGTGGGGCGGTCAACCTCAGAGAGGAAAGCCACATTCCTCTCCATAACCACATACAAAAAAAAATCAGTCCCAAGACACCAAAGGGTAGGGAATACACAGATCAATGATCCATTCTAAAAGATCCTGAGACATCTCAATATCCATCCATCAAGGGGGAATTCAGAATACATCAAGATCACAAGCCCTAGAGAAACATGCAAATATCAAGCAAGTAACAAGGCATAACTAAAAGGGAAGTGAATCAAAACATATTTCCCTACTATATATAATACTGTTTGATATATACAATATGTACTGTATATGACAAAAATGGCTAAGCTAGTCTGTGAAGGAAAATCCAAGCCCATCTACAAATCAGTGTATATGCGTGTTATCAGATCCAACATGGCATCCCTATCAGAAGAAGGGGTAACTTTGTGAGCTCCTGCCCAATGGTATCAACGCGAGCCAAGAGATCCACAACCATGTGCATGGTGACACTATGCTCATCAATGAATGTGCTCATCTCTACAATGATACCAGCAGTATGGGACCTCAATGCAGTACTATTTGTAATAGCAACATCTCGGGCAGATATAACGCCATCTCGATCAATAATAACTGCATCTCTAGATGATATAGCCTCGTCTCGCTCAGTAACAACGGTGTCTCTACGAGCTAAAGAATCATCTCTCTCAGAAAGAGCTGTCAACATCAAGGCCCTAGCCTGATCCCTCTTATATGTCTTCAGATGCAGACTCTGCTCTAAATACTCTACAGAATGCAGGGTCACAGTAGCAGTAATACTGGGAGAATCAATCAGAGCTGTTGTCAACCCAGAAAATAGCTCATCCTCAGTGGGAGAATCAGCGTCCTCCATGGGCTCTCCCCAGTCAGAATCAACACCCGGCTCTGTGGATATAACCCCGGCCGATGTACTCTCTGCCTCCATCCATGTAGAATACTCTGTAGAATGACCTGGATGGCTAGTAGTGAAGTCAAACTTCTCATGCTGGGCCCAACAGGCATAAACCCTGGATCTATCTTCTGCTGATAAAAGCCGAGAAGCCAAACGCTGACCCAATGCCCCCTCAAAAGGATGAACATCCTGAAACTAGTCGAACTGTGCCATCACAACCAGTGGGTGATACGTGGTCATACCCATTAAACCAGCCAAAAGAAGGTAATCCATGCCAGATGCATGAGTAATGAAGCTATATTAAGAACTAAGTTCTGAACATAGCAAAATGTCAAATGGATCCTCGATCCCTGCCAAGAAAATCGACCAGGAAGCAGCATCTCTACACTCCGCTGGCTGAAAGGAGTAAGACATTGCTATCTCATGGGAAAAGTAGTACCCATGGCGTCAGAATGTTCCAATCGGTCTCAGGTGTGACATGAACCACACATACAGCAAGACCGAGCTTCCTATAAATACCCCCGCAGAATGGGTGTGGCAATACATGGCCGACCTCAATGTCTCTGCCATAATCATCAAAATAATGGTATGTCCCTCCCGGAGAGCCTGCACTGACATAACCACGCTGATGTCTAAATGATCCATGTACAGTGGCATGTACAGATAAGCCACTACACACATCAAGAGTACATCTATTCTGGCCACACGCTAATCATCCTCCAACGTGGTGAAATCCTGGAAGTGTTGCACATACTTGTTCATGGAGCCAAATCTGTCTATCAGAAAATGCATGGACACTACATGCCCAGAGGTGATCTCATCCTGAGCTACTCTACGCCTCAAACCAATGAGGGTTGTAAACTGTCGGCTCATGTCTCCTACAGTCATACGAGCACATGGCCTATCCAGTGGTAAACATGTCAGACGCTCATACTCCTCTAAGGTAAGAGTTAACTCCTGGGTCTCAAACCGGAACACCTGCCTATCCGGTGCCCAGTGCTCCAGCATGCCCTCTACAAAGCCCAATGGAACCTGGAACGTCAGGAGGGTCACAGAGTGCTACAACAGCTGATCTACGGTCACCCGATCTGGGGGTGACAAACTATCATACCACGATCTTAGACATGAGGCTACCAATACTGGTGGGGTGTGATTAATGCGGCTAACTATCGAGGAAGACATCTGTGTGGGCCGTATCATAAGACCATCTAGGAGTCAATACTGAACATCTCTGGACATATATATGCATAACATAATACATGCATGATAAACAATAGATGGCAATATGATGTAGGGAATGGAAAAAAGTATATATACATTCCTAAGTACATCATCATCTAATACATCATCTTTGTATACAGTTGGAAAATATAGGGAAATGGGGCACAACCGCCTAATAACAAACAGAGGCCTATCAAGAGATATAACGAGAATGGGGCACAGCCACCCAGTATCTAACAGAGGCCTATCAAAAGATATAGCGAGAAATACATCAGAAGAAGTTAATGAGATCTACGTCATCCAACCTATCCATCTGATGTAACTCCTCCCGAGTCACTGGATCTCTACCAAGAGAGATATCAGGTCGATACAATGGAGGATCTGCACCGAAAAAACCATATTAATATAGGCCACCTTAAGGGCCAGCCCCTGAGCTGGAAGGATCAAAAGTATCCACCTCTGAAGGATCTCTGCCCAAATACTGAATGAAAAAATGTGCCCGGTCTAACT
The DNA here is from genome assembly GCA_020205615.1 of Panax quinquefolius. Lineage (NCBI taxonomy): Eukaryota > Viridiplantae > Streptophyta > Magnoliopsida > Apiales > Araliaceae > Panax > Panax quinquefolius. The sequence continues at coordinate 47,461,513 of CM035153.1, forward strand.
GTCGGGCCAAGCTATTAATCTGCATCAAATGAGTAGGCTCTCGGACGCAGGCAATCCAATCCGTTATCATAACCTCGTAATCTAGCAAATAGAGAGACTGAGTTTGGTAAAACCATCACTCAGACAATGCCCTGGGATAACCCTAGGGACAACGGCGGGGGAGGATGGAGAAGAATGCCTTGAAACCCAAAGCATGCATAATCTCTCGGTACTCTGGGTGTAGAGTCTGGTATAGAGAGTGTATGCTGAACCAGTTCCCTCGAGGCTGCGTAAAGTTGGGAACTTGCATCATAAATGCAAATCAACATAGAAACCCTTGCTCTTCGTTAATATAAAAAAGGAATATCAAACATAACTTTTACCTCGTTCGCATGCAAATAGATCGAGGGGTGGTGACTCAAATCATCAAGCAACTCTGGATTCGTCACATTTATGGTTGACAATTCTTTACGGGGAATAGAAGCAGTAGGAGCAGGAGCCGCAATCGGTACATCCTCCTCCTCGTCCTCAACATTCGGTACCTCAACCCGGATAGGACGAATCACTGACTTCGTCAATCGATGAGGTTGTTAGGCTGGATGAGTCCGAGGCACATTGGAAGCTTTCCTCCTCACACCTGAAGAGGTCCTATGGGAGCTGCTTGTTAGGTTTGTAATATTCAAGAACGCAATCAAATTGCATAAATAAGCGGAAAAGTGTAAAAATTAGAGTTTAAAATTTTTACAAACCATATACCCGGATCACCCTTTATGCACAATTATTAATTAAACGAAAAAGATGAATAAGAAACATACCCTTGAAGATCCGAGCTTCCTCAGGTACAAGTTCACCTCCAATCCTTTTCGCGTTCAACTTGAATCCACCGGGTTTTGTTCCTTCCTTTGATCAACGTTAGCCACCCAAGTGTTTGGCCTCTAGAGGTGATCCACCAAGGAAGAAGAAGAATTCAAGAAGATGGGTGGTTGGCTAAACCCTAGTTTTTCTATATCTATAGAAAAGAACGTACTCTCCAACCATTGGAATTATCACTTATGTTGTAAAAGTCAACAACCACATCACCCATAATAAGACTCCTCTTATTTATAGATGTGGGCAACCCACCTTAACAATTAAGGAATTGGGATTTATTTAATTAATTAAGCTCCCTAATCTTATTAGGGATAATTAATTAAACTCCTTTAACTAATTTTCCTTCCTAATCCAATTAGGAATAAATGAGAGTACTTATATTAAATTAATTCCTAAACTCTTTTAGAAATTAAAATAATAATAATTGTAATAATATTAATAAGACTCCTCTTATTAATTTATATTTAATATTTCTAAAATATTAAATAATAAATATTAAGCTATTTAATTTATTCTATCACCATAGATTAAATTAAATATACATAACATATTATTACGATTATACCATTAACTTCTTAAATAATTATTCTTCCTTTTATGGTGTGACCCTTTAGGTTCTCCATATTAAACCTGGTTGTGAATAAATCAATTAGAACAATTCTAATCTTATTTAAATAAATAAATTAAACAATTAATTTATTTAAATAAATAATATTTATTCAACAATAGGGATAAGCCTCCCTAGCGATCAACGACTTTCCGGATAATATAGATTTCAACATTAATCATAAAAGAACCTTTGAGTAAATAGTTACTGTGACAATTCAATCCTTCCACCATACAATGTCCCAATTAAATATAAGACATGGAATTACTGTCAAGTCTTATTTTATTTAATTATATGTATTTCGATCCTTAAATGCACAACTCCAAATAATGCAAATTAGAAACTCCTTTCTAATTCCATTCTGCCTTGGCCAAGGACTATTGGGTTGTCATTTATCGAATCACATAGGACATTTCTCTTCTTTTTATTAGAAGTGGTAGATTCTTTATTGATCATACATTATCTCCATGTATAACTTATTATACCCAAGCATACCCTTTGATATACCCTAAGGGTCTTAAGGAATAAGTCAAAGTATAACTCATCATACACAAGATACTATGATGATCTCAAGTCCAAGGATCACTTGTACTACTATCACTACAGAATTCCTATTGACGAACAAGTAAAACTCCATTAGGTATTCCTTAGCGAGCCACGTTCAGTGAACTTATTCTCTAATAAGCACCTACATACTTGCTTTAGTGTCTCCACACGAATGATCATGAGATCAATCATCCTCATCCAATGAGCAAGAAACGTATGTACCAATCTATCTGGATTCACTAATCCCCAATTTAGTAATCCAATGATTGGGAACTATTTTAGTTTTAAGCTTTCTAAGAATTTAGATCTCATTAGAATGATCATCATCATTATTCTAAAAGCATTGCTTAAAACTATGGGTTTATCACATATTATAAAACAGCATCATGTAGATAATTAAAAGCCTTTAATAAATTAATACTTTTTATTAATAAATGAATAAAATTGTTACAAAGTATATGCTTTATCATCAAACATGATCGGCTTGTGTGCATACTACTTTCAATCTCCCACTTGCACTAAAGTCAATCGTCATGGTATCTCATACTCTTCTTCTCTAAGTGACGATTATCCCCGCCGTTGGATAAGCTTTAGTTAATGGATATGTAATGTTGTTCATGAGAGTCCACTATCTCTATAGTGATTTCCCATCTTTCAATGATTCTAATAATCAAATGAAAGTGCCACAACACATGTTTAGATCCAAGATGAGACTTAGGAACTATTCCTAGTTCTCAGAATGATCTTTTAATCCAAACAATCAACTTGCGACTTCATTTATAGCTATATACTTTGTCTTTATCACTAAACCAATAACTCTTTCTTTGTTTGGAACCTTTCCAATTCAACGCACTAACGCTTTCAAGATAACGCTTTTACCTTAAAGTGGATTTTCATCATCTTAGTGCATCTCGAAAAACTTGAGTCTGTTAAGCCCTCTAGTTTTAATTTAGACCCACCATGAATATGATCACATCCTTAGTGCCTTAAGTAAGCACTTTAAGATGTTTTTCAACGACTCATAGTGAACTTCTCCATAATATGGCTGATTAACATTAGGTCTCGTACATTTCATTGCATACATGATTGTCACTCATACGACCTCTCTTTTCAGGAGTCTGTGGGGACTATTAAGAGAGATACACTCCATAGCTCATCGACATGAGACATCTCTTGGAGTTTGCCATGCTAATCGACTTTAGCATCAAATGAATATACGTTCCTTGGGTTAATTCGAGCATCCTCTTAAATCTATCTATATAGATTTATATCCCCAATTAAGATACTCTTCCAAATCATTCATGGAGGAATGTTTAGACAACTTTATCTTTACTGATTGTAGCATTGGTATGTCATTCCTCATCCGTAGTATATCAACATATAATACTAGAAATTTCACGACGCTCCCACTGAACCTTTTGTACACACTAGAACTCTTACCTCATCGTATGTAACTCCGGATCATCATCTTCTATGATGCGTACCTCATCATCATCATCCATGATGAATCCATACCTCCTAGGTATCTTCGGTACTATTCCAGATTTATGATTCGGTTGTGATACAATAGGTCTATCTACAGGTTCCTCTTATTTGACTTATAGTGTTTTGTGGATCATGAACTCTTTAAGATCTATAATCCTCCCACTAGCCCCTTCAATGATAAACACCTTTATCTTAGAAGGCAGCGTGTTTCGTAACAAACACCTTTTGCTAAGTAGAATTATAGAACATATACCCTAAACTTCCTTTAGGATGTCCCACAAATCTGTACATGTCAAATCTTATCCCAAGTTTATCCTTCGAAACCTTTTCACATAAGTTGGACAACCCCTTATCTTAACATACTTAAGATTAGGAATCCTCCCTGTCCATAACTTTTATGGAGTCTTGGGGGCGGATTTTGAGGTTACCATTTTCAGTAGATATGCGCCCATTTCTAGGACATTATCCCGTAAGGATACCGGAATGCTCAGTAAAATCATTATGGACCGCATTTCATGTCCAACAAGGTACGATTTTTCATTCAAATACATCAATCAATTATTGCGTATCAGGAGGCGTCCATTATGAAAAAACCATTTAAGATGATCTAGAAACTTATTTCACAAGTATTTATTCCTTGATCTAATCAAAGAATCTTAATACTTTGTCAATTTGTTTCATTTCTGAATTCTTTGAACCTTTCAAATAATTCACACTTGTATTTCAACAAATACATACATTCAACTCTTTGAATGATCATCTCCTTTTCTTATACTAGTTTGTTCAATTTACAAAATAATTTTTCACGTAAGTCAAGTATACAAAATCTATTAAGTAATATTTCAGTTCTATACAAAACATTATTATTATAAATAGAACAACAATTGTTCTTAAATATAATACCAAAGATTTCATTGTCCAACAATAAAATGGAAATAATGTTTTCAACGAGAACTAGAATACAATAACAACTTATTGACTTAATAGATTTGCTCGTAGGCAGTGCTAAACTATAAGTTTCTATGGCTAATGTTGTAACCTTTGCTTCATTTCCCACACATAGGATTACTTACCTTGTTTAACTTTCTACTTCTGCTTGGTCCCTTCATAAATCTATATTTATGATAACCAAAGTTGGTATTCAATACCCAAGTAGAACCTTGACTTAAAGAAAAATTTATTTTAAATCATGAACAAATTTATATTTGTAACTGAAACTTCACTAAGCTTCTTTTGGTTAGCCTCTGCAAGATGCTTCTCGCAGTTTCTTTCCAGTGTCCAGGCTTATTGCAGTGGAAGCAAACTCCTTTGCTATCCATATCAGTTTTGTTCTTATTATCCTTTGTTTATGCCTTTCTATTTACCTTCTTTGAATCGTTCTTCTTTTCAGAAGATCCTTTGGCCCCTACCAGTAAGACATGGTCTTTCTTGGTTGGAAAGTGACTCTCAACATTTTTCAGCATGTTAAGCAAATCAGCAAAGCTGATATCTAGCTTGTTCATATGAAAAATTCACGACAATTGTGAAAGGAGTCCGGGAGTGAGTGCAAGATCAAATCTTGGCTCAACTATCCATCCATGACAAAACTTGTTGTCCTAATTGATCAATCAAATTGATAATGTTAAGGACATGTATCTGTACTGTAGTGCCATTGGCCATTCTAGATCGGAAGAGCTCCTTAGATATCTGATATCTATCAATCTTACTTTCCTCACCATCAACTACTTGATGTGCAGGAATATAGTAGGAGCATCCATAGTTTCATCTTGACGTCAAGCTCGTTACTCATGGATGCGAGCATGATGCATCGAGCCAATCAGCATCATTTTGCCACTTTGTAAAAGTAGCAATCTCTTCCTCGAGGCATTATGCGCAACCATTGCAGGGATAGGCGTATTAAGGACATAAGATAGCTTTTCAGCTATGAGAACTATTCTCAAATTCCTTAACCAATCCGTTTAATTTGGTCTGGTTAATTTAGCATTTAATATGCTTTGCAGTGATAATAATTTTAGACATTGTAAAATTCTGTAAATGAATTTGTAATTAACAATATTTTAACATACATTCTTTTATTAATTACCAAAATAATTTAGGTTTTGTTTTAAATTGGTATCTCCCACTATTTTCTTCAAACTATATTACCCTCACTTATATAGTTCGGCAAAATCTAATTAAAGATTTGCTAGTGAGAATAAGGATCCCATTTCAAATGTATATAGCCTTGTGGTGACACAACAAACTATATATAAATAAATCGGTAGACAACTTTTGTCAATTACATCAACTATGCAACTCCTTTTCTTTTGCCTCTTAGATTATTTTGATCAAGTGGTGGCACATCCGAATCAAAATTATCCAAGTTAAGTCCGACCTAGCACTCCATATATTCAAAAAAGAAAAATATCATCCTTGTGGTGATACAACAAAACAATATTGTTCAATTTTCTTTATAAGCATCAAATGTGATAAATTAACATCTTAAATACTTAATACTTGCCTTGTGGTGACACAACAAACTCACATTAAATATTTAATACTCTATTAATTTTATCATGCTAGAAGGCGACGTTCGATATTCCAAATATCTTTGAACGCTTAGGACTTAATATAAAAATTGAGGGGTTTGTTATTAATTGTCTCATCTTGTTTAGCGCGCATGCACATATATATATATAAAATACGCGTCATATTAATGAACATGCGAAGCATGTTTGCATAATATATAATATATATAATATAAGCATGCACATATAGAATACTATATTCTACGTGGATTGATTATGAACTTTTATTCTAGTTTGGTTCACTAGAGCCACCAAGTGAACCAAAAGGTCAAACCCTAGGGGTGCAAGAAATAATATTTAAATATAACTATTACATTTAAACCCGGGCTCCATTACAAACGGGTCTTCAAGCGCTCCTTGCTCCTTGATCTCCAATTTTCAAAATTAATTCTAACTATTCCTATTACAAAACTATTTAAAATAAATAGAAACCTTGATCAGCAGTCAAGGGGAAGTACATAGGAGGGAGATAGAATTTACATTAAGAAAAATTAGAGAAGACGAGGTGCGCAGACCCCATTTAATAAAACCCATACATTCATGCATCCAACTAAAATAAAATCCAATCGCATTGGTCAATAGTCCATAATCAATCCCATTTATTATCATACACATCATCATATGCATCAATAAATAACATTCATCATATGAATAATAAACATTTAATATATATATTGATATCATTTAATGGGCAAATTTAGTTAGTATAAAATCTAATTTTGAATCAAAATAAACTCCTTTATTTTAATCCAAATTTAAATCAAAATAAAACTATTTTATTTTAATTTATCCAATTTTGAATAAAATAAACTATTTTATTTTAATCAAAATAAACTCCTTTATTTTAATTAATTATGGAATCCAATTCCATAAAAAAATAAAATAAAATAAAATAAACTCCTTTATTAAAGGAAACATGTATTCTCTTTCCTATTCAAAATAAACTCCTTTATTTTGAATAATATGAAATCTTATTTCATATCTAAATAAACTCCTTTATTTAAGGAAAGATGGATTTACTTCCTATTCATAAATAAACTCATTTATTTTAGGAAAAATAAAATCCAATTTCAACTCCAATTAGTTATCATGGAATCCAATTCCAACTCTAATTAGTTAGCATGAAATTTAATTTTAAAATTAAAATAAACCTTTTATTTTAAGATTAAAATAAACTTTTATTTTAATATTAAAATAAACTTTATTTTAATTATAAAATAATTAAGGATAATATATATATATATATATATATATTAACCGTTAATATATATATCATATATATATATAAATATCCTTCATCAAGCTTCACGTAAGGATTCACATATATATAAATCTCACCGAATTTATATATCATATATATAAAAAAAGGATTCACGTGATATATACTCCTGTACCCTTTTGATTTTAAAACCAATCACATGTAACTTTTCCTATTATTGAATTCCGTGAGTTCCTGTTGCCTTTTACGTGAATCACGTTGACATACCATGCTATTGATTCAGCAACACTTTTTTTTTAAAAGCTTGATTCGTCAACACTTTGCAACTTTGACTTCCGGTATAAGAAAAAAAAAATCGCAAAACAAAAAGTGATACACGGAATTTTAAAAAAAAAAATCGCGAACAGTTTCACCAATTTTTTTTTTTTTATTTTATATAACAAAATTATGCCCAATTAAATTGTTCTAAACACATATCAATATACATATCAAATCTGAATAATTAATAATTCGCATAAAGGTTTGGCTCTGATGCCACTGTTAGGTTTGTAATATTCAAGAACGCAATCAAATTGCATAAATAAGCGAAAACGTGTAAAAATCAGAGTTTAAAATTTTTACAAACCATATACCTGGATCACCCTTTATGCACAATTATTAATTAAACGAAAAAGATGAATAAGAAACATACCCTTGAAGATCCGAGCTTCCTCAGGTACAAGTTCACCTCCAATCCTTTTCGCGTTCAACTTAAATCCACCGGGTTTTGTTCCTTCCTTTGATCAACGTTAGCCACCCAAGTGTTTGGCCTCTAGAGGTGATCCACCAAGGAAGAAGAAGAATTCAAGAAGATGGGTGGTTGGCTAAACCCTAGTTTTTCTATCTCCATAGAAAAGAACGTACTCTCCAACCATTGGAATTATCACTTATGTTGTAAAAGTCAACAACCACATCACCCATAATAAGACTCCTCTTATTTATAGATGTGGGCAACCCACCTTAACAATTAAGGAATTGTGATTTATTTAATTAATTAAATTTTTTTAAATAATTAAGCTCCCTAATCTTATTAGGGATAATTAATTAAACTCCTTTAACTAATTTTCCTTCCTAATCCAATTAGGAATAAATGAGAGTACTTATATTAAATTAATTCCTAAACTCTTTTAGAAATTAAAATAATAATAATTGTAATAATATTAATAAGACTCCTCTTATTAATTTATATTTAATATTTCTAAAATATTAAATAATAAATATTAAGCTATTTAATTTATTCTATCACCATAGATTAAATTAAATATACATAACATATTATTACGATTATGCCATTAACTTCTTAAATAATTATTCTTCCTTTTATGGTGTGACCCTTTAGGTCTAATCTTATTTAAATAAATAAATTAAACAATTAATTTATTTAAATAAATAATATTTATTCTACAATAGGGATAAGCCTCCCTAGCGATCAACGACTTTCCAGATAATATAGATTTCAACATTAATCATAAAAGAACCTTTGAGTAAATAGTTACCGTACAATTCAATCCTTCCACCATACAATGTCCCAATTAAATATAAGACATGGAATTACTGTCAAGTCTTATTTTATTTAATTATATGTATTTCGATCCTTAAATGCACAACTCCAAATAATGCAAATTAGAAACTCCTTTCTAATTTCATTCTGCCTTGGCCAAGGACTACTGGGTTGTCATTTATCGAATCACATAGGACATTTCTCTTCTTTTATTAGAAGTGGTAGATTCTTTATTGATCATACATTATCTCCATATACAACTTATTATACCTAAGCATACCCTTTGATATACCGTAAGGATCTTAAGGAATAAGTCAAAGTATAACTCATCATACACAAGATACTATGATGATCTCAAGTCCAAGGATCACTTGTACTACTATCACTACAGGAATTCCTATTGACAGGCAAGTAAAACTCCATTAGGTATTCCTTAGCGAGCCAATGCTCAAAGAACTTATTCTCTAATAAGCACCTACATACTTGCTTTAGTGTCTCCACACAAATGATCATGAGATCAATCATCCTCATCTAATGAAAGCAAGCAACGTATGTACCAATCTATCCGGATTCACTAATCCCCAATTTAGTAATCCAATGATTGGGAACTATTTTAGTTTTAAGCTTTCTAAGAATTTAGATCTCATTAGAATGATCATCATCATTATTCTAAAAGCATTGCTTAAAACTATGGGTTTATCACATATTATAAAACAGCATCATGTAGATAATTAAAAGCCTTTAATAAATTAATACTTTTTATTAATAAATGAATAAGATTGTTACAAAGTATATGCTTTATCATCAAACATGATTGGCTTGTGTGCATACTACTTTCACTGCTTGGCTAGTCTGGATCTGATCCATATATCTGGACAAAAGTCTCCAAAGCACCTCAGAAAGGGTGTGGTAAATTCTAACCTGGAGCTTTTTAAATGCATTTTATGTCAATATGCATGCATGTATTACTTTAACATACGCCTACCGTAGAGTTAAAAATGCATGTTTATTCAATGCCTAGACTCGTGAAAAATTTTCGCCAGAGTCTCCTTTGTAAAAGGGACTATCCACATGCACGTAGGTATGACTAGGTGACCATTCAGTAGCACACCAATCCACAATCATAAACATCCTATATGTATAAAAATATCAAAGTCATAATCCATAAGGGTAGCCTAATTACCAGGATTACTTTGTTTCACAACCTTTGCTCATTTATCCACAAATAGGATAAGAAATAGCAGAAAAAAGGTGCCAATTTGACTGTCTCAAAAGTTAAATTTTTTCACATCAATATGTTCAGCATGGTTAAATACTAACATTTACTATGTTGAATATTTTTTATCAAGTCATATGGGCATGCATATTCACTACTATGTGTTTAGAAGCATTTCATGTGATAACTCATTTTCCAACGGATAACAACTGGAAAAGAAGACATGCATATGTTACCAGGATAGTGTAGAACACTTGTACAATGACGGATTTTGCAAAAGATAGCCCGAACTCAGTAGATCTGAAGAAGAGCTCTTGGATTCTCTGTGTGGTGCAACTTGAAAATGACTTGTGACAGGGAAAGACCAACACAAATACACCCACGGATGGCCATAGGTGTACCTGCGACTATCGTAGGTCTACGTGCGACTGTCCTAGGTGGGTCCCACCCTCTCCGGCTTGATCCAATTTGAGTTGCAAAGGAGGTCCCACAAGCTGAAAAGTCAAATCAAGAAAAAAAGATGCTACGCGATTAAGCGAAAAAGCCTGAAATCCTGATTTTCAGAGACTAAACTGGGGGTCTACATATAACTCATTGGTATTCACCCAAACACGGGGTTCACAAAGCCGATGATCATAGCTATTGAAAACTACATTCGACAATACCTCACAAAGGTTCGATGCCATCAACCTGGGGTTGTGATTTTAACTACAACCACACCTTTCATAAAAAAATCTCTCCCCGACGGAGACTTTACACCAAATTTCACCGTTGAAGTGTATTTCAGCGAAGGTCAAGTTAACCTTGACATTATTTAGCCGTTGGCAAGTAAATCCAGCGAAGCATCAGAAGTGGTCCGATGATATCATTGTTGAAGTACATTTCAGCGAAGGTCAAGTAACCTTGACGTTATTCAACCGTTGGCAAGTAAATCCAATGAAGCATCAGAAGTGGTTCGATGATTTCACCGTTGAAGTACATTTTAGCGAAGGTCAAGCAACCTTGAAGTTATTCAGCCGTTGGCAAGTAAATCCAGTGAAGCATTGGAAGTGGTCCGATGATCTCAGCCATTCAAGTACATTTCAGCGAAGGTCAAACAACCTTGACATTATTCAGCCGTTGGCAAGTAAATCCAGCGAAGCATCGGAGGTGGTCTAATGATATTAATCTGTTAAAGCACATTTAAACGATGGTCAGATAGTCCTGATATCATTAGCCATTGGCACATAAACCCAGCGAAGCATCGAAGGTGGTCCGATGATGATAACCATTCAAGGACATTTCAATGAGGGTCAGGCAGCCCTAAAAACACAACCTATTGGCAATAACTCCAGCAGAGCATTGGAAAGACCTGGCGATACAAACCAGGGAAAACCATCCTCATCGGGGTGGACCGATGATGGAATTTGTTATAAAAGTCTTCATCAGAAAAAGCACAATTCCCCTAGAGTATCTCGTACATGAGAAATACATCATCAGTGGAAAGTCTGTACTCAAGATTAAGGACTTTGGTGATAACCCCAATGTCAACTTCCTGAAGGTTCTTGGGAGCTTTGGAGTAGACATCTAAGCAGTTCATCAGGGTCATTAGTGATAACTCCAGTCCCCAAAAAAAGTCGTAGGAGCAGACAATTGTCACATCCCATTGGAAAATGATCCAACAAACCACGTTCAACATACATTTGCATCATGCTGCATTACATTGCATCATGATTACCTTGTCACATTTCAAGTGTCTAGTATTCTTTATCCCATCCATGCAATTACATCGCATTAATATGATAAAGAGGGGCATCAGTAGACACTCACAATTTTGCATTCCTGTTACTAACCTTTTAGGAGGGCAAAATCACCTTTCAGAGATAACCTTGGAAGTCAAATAAGCTTAATCCCGGAGACAACCCCGGTGATACTCAATTTTCCATCTCAGAGACAACCCTGAGATACTTAGTTCAAGTCCCATAGACAACCCCGGGATATTCAGTTCCAACCTCGGAGATAACCCTGAGGGATGCAGTTCTAGTTCCGGAGAAGTCAGTTTCAACCTCGGAGATAATCCTGAGGCACTCAATTCCAACCCTAGAGATAACCCCGGGTGGTCAATCACACCTTAGAGACAACCCTGAGGACATTCAGTACTCACAGCAGCTCAATCTCAGAGATAACCCTGAGCCACGACTACTACATCAGCCCAGAGCCGGAGATAACCCCGGTGAGGGGAAAAATCATCATTTTGCCACCTCGATGCTACATTTACGCCATCTCAACAACATTTTAACCCACATTTGATATAGAAGTGTCCCACAAAGAATCATAGCTCAAAATCCCGAGTGACTACTACACAAGACAACACACCGGATATAATTTTAAGACTTGAAGATCTGGTCATAGACCCATCTTCCTGACTTCGTATAACATCTTATCCCATATCATTGTGTAGCTCTAGAAAACAACATTCTGGAAAGGTATAGCATGCCTCAATCGGATGCCTGGAGTGAAAGTTATGAAGGTTGAAGCGGACAATGCGTTGCACGAGTGCTCGTACTTCGAGACGGTGGGACCCGCAGAGCCCAGGTGGACTCGCGGCTACCGTGGTTAGACCCGGGGCTCCCCCCTCTATAAATAGAGGGCTTATGGTGGCCATTTTAAGAAGAGAAAAGGTGAGGAAGCCCTGTCCATTTTACTTTGTACACACTTTAAACTGAGTGCTTTCTTTTTTCAAACACTTGTGAGCTTGTGTTTTGATACATATTGAAATTTAACTAGTGGAAACTGTAAAGCCCCCAAATTCAGGTACTTGAAACCCAAACTCGGTGCTTCACGATACCATTTCTATGAGCGGAATAATACTAATAATAATAACAATAATATAAATATTAAACTTAATTTATATATCAGAGTTTGAATCCCAAGTACGTAACCTTTAATATATTCCTCACAATACATGATAGATAATATATATCATACTTGTCTTAATAAAGTTAACTATTACATAAAATAACATTGCATTCATTCATCAACCTTTCCTTTTCCCTTTTTCTTAGCAGAGCCTTCTAGTTGTTCATACTTAGCTGAAAACATTTAAATTAAGCAAGGATGAGCATTTGAGTGCCCATCAAGTAATAACAATTATAAATATTAGCTGAAAGGATTAAATGTTTTCTTTGTAATACCCTTCTATAACGAATCAATAGTTGTGAAGTAACCTGTACCAATACCAATAATATATTAATTCTATACCAAATTTTTGAAACTACGTACTGACTATAAAAGGGTTAAGGTGACATACTATGAACATTATTTTCTATTTTCGAAAAGGTTAAATAGAACTTCATCTGCAAACCGTCATAACTTACGGGCACGGGGGGTGATCAGCCCGTAATGCCCTGTATTGATCAATACTACATGCAAGAACGATATTATCGTTCACTCTGTCCGCCTTGGGCGCATAAAAGTTTTCCCATGTTTGGGATGTTCATACTTAGTCGGGAATCCGAATCAAAACAATTTGATTGGATACAAATTTTTTTTTTTATCATATTCAACAATATTTCTAAATCTGTGTCTAGCTGGTCAAATAGCTAAGACGGTTTCTAGTTATTTTATACATCTTTGGAGATCAATAGATATATATATATATATATATATATATATATATATATATATATATATATATATATATCAACATGCGATTAAATACAATGATTATCCAAGTGGGGACACTTGAATAACCATATTTAGAAATTAACGAACAGAATATATATATATATATATATCTGAATTATATGATATATCATCATGTTGATAAACAATGATCGGATATAATATATATAACAATCGGGTTAATAATCCGCACAATAATAATATAATTCTGAAACTTCTTACTCATATCCATTGCATAAAGAAAATTAGCAATTAAACAAATTAGGGTTCTAAATTAGCATTAAACATTCTAAATTAGCAATTAGAGTTTCCCAATTTTGATAATTAGGGTTACCAAATTATAGTTAGGGTTTTTAATTACCAAATTAGGGTTCTAGAGATTAGGGTTTTAAATTACTAATTAGGTTCTTCCTAATTAGCAATAAAATCTACCATACATGATATTAATCATATTAATACTATTTCTGACTGAGCATAAACTCCAGTTTAAGTTTCACATTAGGGTTTCTAATTTTAGAAATTAGGGTTTTAATTTACAATTATTGTTTTCCATAATAATAAAGCTTTACCTAAAATACAAATCGTATAACACATAACACAGTGTCTTAACAGATTTTTAAAGACTCATTTGACTTCAGAATTAGGGTTTAATAGTAATACTAGGGTTTATAAAAATATTGCTAGGGTTTTGTGACGCCCCCAAAATAGGTATACATCTCTCATTCTGAGTTGTCAAATACATGGTACAGAAACAACTACAACTTTATTAAAACAATTGTCGTGCAAAATAGGACAACACTTAAACTGTGAGTTTAAATACATATATTGTCTTCTAGACAATTTTCACACCCAAATAAGACCTCAATACAATTATTGATACATTATTTTACAAAAATGGTGAGGACTACTAAAACAACTTCTAGAACCATCATTCCATACCCCGACTAGTACTCGCTACATTCTCGCCTCTTGAGATGAAAAATGGAACAAAAAGGAAAAGGGTGAACTCAACTAGCCCAGTAAAGAATATTATGACTAAGATAATATAGAACAAATTATCGTTAGTCTTCAACAGGGAAAAATCTGATATAATATAATAAACAACAAGTTTCAGATCAATATTCGTAGTGGAAATAATAATTCATGGAAGAGTTACGTAGAGAATGAAATCTACTATTATCTATGAATTTAAAAGTCCATCATCAATATTTTATCCCTGTAACATCAATCAATATACATCTTGAATCAAATATTCATCTTTGCATTACATGCCAAAGATATTCATTAGTTAGTCATGTTCATCTCAACATCTGTTCATCTTTGCACTACGGCCAAAGATATTCATCAGAAAATCATTCATCTTTGCACTACAGGCCAAAGATATTCAGTAATATAATCATTTAGGATTGAGGATGATGAAAAATATTTTAAAGACAACGAATCCAGTGAAACAAAAGAACAAATATTAAGGATTCGTACTTTAAACATTTCGAGTTCAAAAATACTTCATAAATAATCATAATAGAGTAAAATTCAAGAATGATCAAAACATGGATACAATCAAAGCTAGTATCCATAATAGATATCTTGGACAAAAAATGAAATTTTAATTTTTCTGTTAATAGTGCCGTATTCTTGAATAGTGTCGTATACGTGAATAGTGTCGTATACGTGAATAGTAACCTGACACTAAAAGACAAAAATTTGACAAGAAAAATCTTACCAATATTCCGGCATAATGATATTGAAAGAAATAATATCATTTATAAAAAAAATAACATCCCTTACCTCCAAAAAGACAGTACTTCTCGACTAAAATACTGGATATATTGCTGAAGGAACATGCACCGTATAGCAACACTCAAAGTATCAAAATACTCACAAGAATACACTTGATAATATAGAGAGAGAAGATTTCAGTTTTTGGTGTGATTTTCAATTCTAACCTAAGCACCCTATTTATAGGAAATTGCTTAGAACACCAAAGCAGAAAATTTAATAAAATATTAATATATATAAAAATTTTCTTACGCACATCAAGAAAATTGAATTCAACATGTTTACCACTCATGTGGGGCCCACTCAAATGTAAAAAATGTTTTTCTTTAAAAAAACATTTTAAACTCCAAAAATAAATTATTCTGGAACTTCGGAACTTCAATAATTCATAATAAATAGCCCTTTAATCAGAAAAATTCAAATCTTATGTCCATTAGATAGGAAATTTAATTCTCTACAACTTTACAGAAGAAAGGTTTTCCAAATTCCAAACAGAAATTGACCGAAATCCATATACGGACGATTTTGCAGGCTATAATCAAATTTCAGTCAAAAATGGGGTCCATCAACACACAAAACATGTGTTAAACATTTTTAGTAACAAAAATACTCTTCCTCCTCATTTATTCATATATCCCACGTTCATTGTAAAAATATCACCATTATTATATTATAATAATATAATAATATATTTAAATGAATTCTTTTATGAGAAAAAGATAAAATATTAATTTTCAACAATTGTCACAGTAAAAAATTTCTCCATCTATATCCACATAAAATAAATATTTTCCTTATCATATAAATCAATAATTAATTATTCACAAATAATATTACAAAATCACAATATCGACAACCAGGGGGCGTTCTCGAGAAGAGGGGGCTTTCCAATAAGGATTTCTCCTTACTGGCGCGCAATTAGGTGACCAAACCTCTCCTTAGACAGAACTTTCTAGACATTGCCAATAATGATATCTAATAATATTATTCAAATAATATGAATTATTGCTCCGATAATGGAAATTACTGTGTAGTGACAATTATTGAAACAACAATAATATAAAACATCAACGTAGCAATTATTGAATCAATAAAATATAATATTAAACAGTAATTACTGTAACAATTATTGAGTAATGCCTTCTTACATAAGAATCAATAATTGTTGCAATACTGTGTGCTACTGTATTTTTAACCACTGAGTATTTCAACAGTATTAACGGTAACAACTACGCTGTTATTTATAAACAACTTATACTTGTCGTTTTCTTCATCCAATCGTTTTTCGTTATGAGGCCCACACAAGGTTGCGCCGTCGTACGAATATTCCCTGACAGTAAGAATATTCCACGACCAAACGAATATTCTCCGACAACAATGAATATTTTATAACCACTTGCTTATTTGAAATATTTGCGCATTTTTCCCATAACTAACCACATTAATCAAATCAACCCTTACTATTTTAAAATAAAAAATAGAGAAAATTTAATTTCATTTATAATAAGTTGGGGTCTTACAACCTCCCCTCCTTATGAAATTTCGTCCTCGAAATTGACGTATGTACCTGGTGTTTTGAAAAGGTGAGGATACCTCGCTTTCATTTTCATTTCCAACTCCCAGGTCATTTCCTCAATAGCATGGTTCCTCCACAAAACTTTGACTTGTGGTATGACCTTTGTACGTAAGACATGCTCATTCCTATCAAAGATCTTGACAGGTACCTCCTCGTACGTTAAGTCTTCGGCTATCTCGTCTGGTTCTAAATCAATAACGTGTTTCGGGGATTTCACATATTTACGTAGCACAGATATTTGAAAAACATTATGAACACGAGACATACTTGGAGGTAAAGCGAGTCTATAGGCCACATTTCCTACTCGGTCAAGAATCTGAAATGGACTAATAAATCATGGATTGAGCTTTCCTCTCTTCCCAAATCTTGTAACTCCCTTCCATGGAGCAACACACAACAATACATGATCCCTAATACTAAATTCCACGTCCTTTCGATGAAGATCCGCATAACTCTTTTGTCGATCTTGTCGAATCATTTGGATCTTTTCCGTAGTCATACGTACCAACTCGGGTCCCAACAATGTTGCTTCACCCACCTCATCCCAACATACTGGAGAGCGACACTTCCGTCCATATTATGCTTCGAATGGACCCACACCTATACTTTCTTGATAACTGTTGTAGTAGGAGAATTTCACCAATGGTAAATACTTATCCCAAATCCCTTTGAAGTCTAGGACACAAAGTCTTAATAGATCTTCAAGAGTTTGAATAGTCCTCTCTGATTGTCCGTCCGTTTGAGGATGGTATGCCGAACTGAATCGTAAATCCATGCCCATAGATTTTTGCAAGCTAACCCAAAATCTTGAAGTGAATCTTGGGTCACGATCCAAAATTATGGATACTGGCATGCCATGCAATCTCACAATCTCATTTACATACATACGAGCAAGACGTTCAAGGGAATAAGTCTCCCGTATCGACAAGAAATGAGCAGACTGGATTAATCTATCAACAATAACCCAAATAACATCTATGCCTTGAGAAACCTTGGGAAGACCCGTAACGAAATCTATGGTAATGTGTTCCCACTTCCATTTCAGAATCTCAAATGGTTGTAATGGACCCTTAGGCACTTGATGCTCCGCCTTTACACGTTGACAAGTTAAACACCTCGAGATAAACTTCGTGATCTCTCTCTTCATATTGTTCCTCCAAAATGTATGTCGAAGATCACGATACATTTTGGTACTTCCAGGATGGATTGCAAATGGTGTAATGTGTGCCTCCATCATGATCTTGTACTTCAAATCAGAGTCGTTAGGAACAAAAAGTCTAGAGTGGACTCGAAGTATTCCTTCTTCATTGATTCTTGCGTCTGGAATAGCACCTTCTTGTACTTTCTTTTTCATACGCATCAGCTCCGGGTCTGTGGCTTGAGCAACTTTAACTTTTTCAATTAAAGTCGGTTCTATGCGTATACTTGACATCATCGCATGTGTCCTCGGAGTCTTGAATTCTATCTTTATCTTTTATAAATCATACAAAATGGGCCTTTCCGTTGACAACATCGCACTCATTCCCGCATATAATCTTCTACTCAACGCGTCAGCTACCACGTTCGCTTTTCCAAGATGGTATTTAATGGTATGGTCGTAGTTTTTCAACAGCTCAAGCCAACGTCGTTGCCGCATGTTGAGTTCCTTTTGGGTGAAGAAATATTTGAGGCTTTTATGGTCTGAATATATCTCCACTTTCTCCCCATATAGATAGTGCCTCCAGATCTTTAGCGCGAAAACGACTGCTGCCAACTCTAAATCATGAATAGGATAATTCCTCTCATATTCTTTAAGTTGTCGCGAGGCATATGCTATGACTTTCCCATGTTGCATGAGAACACATCCTAACCCTTTTCCTGAAGCATCATTTGAGATAACAAATCCATCCGAACCGGATGGTATTGTCGAACAGTCTTAAAATGAGTCTCCTCTTAAGCTCTTGAAAACTCTTCTCGCATTCCTCGCTCCATACGAATTTTATATCTTTCTGAGTCAGCTGAGTTAATGGAGTAGCGATTCGAGAAAATCCTTCCACGAAACTTCGATAATAACAGCTAAGCCCAGAAAGCTACGTACTTCGGTCACTGACTTCGGTTGCTCCCAACTTTGTATTGCTTCAATCTTCGCCGGGTCAACAGATACTCCATGTTTTGACACCACGTGCCCAACGAATGTTACTTCCTCAAGCCAGAACTCGCATTTCTTCAACTTGGCATATAGCTTGTTTTCACGAAGCCTTTGGAGTACCAGCTTCAAATGGTGCTCATGATCTTCACGACTTTTGGAATATATAAGAATGTCATCAATAAAGACAACAACGAACTGATCCAAATATTCCTTAAATACTCGGTTCATCATATCTATGAAAGCCGCAGAAGCATTAGTTAATCCAAAAGACATAACTAAGAATTTATAATGCCCGTACCGAGTTCTGAAGGTACTCTTCAGAATATTCTCAGTTCTAATCTTCAGCTGATGATATCTAGAACGAAGATCGATCTTTGAGAAGAATTATGCTCCTTGCAATTGGTCAAACAGGTCATCAATACGAGGTAGCGGATACCTATACTTGATGGTGACATGGTTCAATTCCCGGTAGTCAATACAAAGTCTCACACTCCCGTCTTTCTTCTTTACAAATAAAATAGGAGCACCCCAAGGAGATGTACTAGGATGAATGAAGCCGATGTCCAACAACTCCTGTAGTTGGACCTTTAACTCCTGAAGTTCAATAGGAGCCATTCGATATGGGGTTTTAGAAATGGGCTTTGTACCAGGTTCAAGATTATTAAAGAATTCAACTTCACGTTACGGGGTAGGCCGGAAGTTCTTGAGAAATATGTCGGAAAAGTCACTAACAACAGGAATATTATTCAAATCTGACGTGTCTTTATTCAAATTCATAACATGGGCTAAGAAAGCTTGACATCTGTTTTTTAATAAACGAATGGCTTTATGGCTTGATATAACAGTGATTGATTTTAGTGGTTTAGTTGCTTGAATTCGAATAACAGGTTGATTAGGAATATTAAAACTAACAACCTTGCGAAAACAATCAATTTTGGCATGATGAGTAGTTAACCAATCAATCCCTAAAATCACATCAAAAGCAAGTATCTTTAAAGAGATAAGGTCAACAGGTAATGTGATGGTGCCAACTTGGATCAAACAAGATTTACAAACAGTGGATGTAATAAAAGTTTCTCCTAATGGAGTCTCTACAGATAAGTCAAAGTCTAATTTCTCTGGAGTCAAGTTTAAACATTGAGCACAAGCAGGAGAGATAAATGAATGGGTAGCACCGGTATCTAGTAAGGTATAAACTTCAAAAGAATTTATGATTAGCTTACCTGTGATCACCTCGTTTGGGTTCCTCGCATTTTGACCAATCACGACAAACTCTCTTCCAGGAACTGTTGACTTTGACTTTTTTAGGACAACCTTTTGAGTCACCATCCCCGCTGGACTTGGTTTTGCTACATTACAATCTCGAGCGATATGTCCTTCCTTTCCACAATTATAACATACCTTAAACTATTGTGGACAGTTTGGGCTGATATGTCCCTCTTTTCTATATTTATAGCATACTGACCTAATTGGTCGTTCTCCTCCCTTAGAACCGATTCTTCTTTGGTGCTTGACGTCTTCACATTGTCATTGTTGAATCTCCTTTTTTTAAAATCTCCCCACGACTCGCTTCTTCTATATTCATGGCCATGATTACCACCAGAGTGGTTCTCCGCTCTTGTCGCATTTTCTCTTTCCCGCTAGTTATCGTTGCTCGTTCATTAGCATCCTTCACCATATGACCACAGTTGTGGTCCCTCGGTTGAACGTACTCGTTATCTCGCTCTAATAATTGAGTCCTGTTAACAACATCTGAATATAGAAAAAAATTATGAGAAATGAGATACTGACGTATGTCGGGTTTCAAACCTCTCAAAAACATCCGCATCATACGTTCCTTATTCTCTACCAAATGAGGTGCAAACCTGGATAACTTCGTGAACTTCGCCTCGTACTGGGACACCGTCATGTTGTACTGCTCCAGTCTAATAAACTCTACCTCCTTCATATGACGAATACTCTCAGAAAAGTACTTGTCATTGAACAGTTTCTAAAACGTTTCCCAAGACATGCTAAGTGCGGTTGGATGGGTACGCTTCACAGATTCCCACTAGTAATCTGCCTCATTATGGAACATAAAGGTGGCGAATGGAACCTTCTGTTCCTCCGTGCATCCCAAGACATCAAATATCTTGGTAATTTGTTTGACCCATGTCTCCGCCTTAATCGGATCCGGCTTTCCCCAGAATTTTGGTGGTCCCAACTCCTTGAACTGCTTAGCTGTGACAAACTGTGCGTTGCTATCATTTCCACCTATATTTTGTACATGAGCTTCCTTCGTCTAATTTTGCATGAACTGCAAAAAGCTTCTAAACATTCCATCGTTCATCGTCTGATCAGTGGTGTTGTTTACAGGAGGAACATTGCAGGCCTTTGCACGTTTTCCTCATTGGTGGGTAAAGGTGTCTCCACAGTCTCATTTACTCCACTGTTAACATTCTCAGTTGCCATTCTCAAATACTGCCATAAAACAAGGGTTAATTAAATAAATTAACATCACATAATATCCCTATATTATGACCGACCAACAAATAAGCTTAGGTAGGACACATTAGCGAAGGATTTACTCATCTCTCCCCTCCTAGTTCTATTCCCCGATCTCCGCCAGAGACCATATTCCTAAGCTCTGATACCAACTGTGACGCCCCCAAAATAGGTATACATCACCCATTCTGAGTTGTCAAATACATGGTACAGAAATAACTACAACTTTATTAATACAATTGTCGTGCAAAATACGACAACACTTAAACTGTGAGTTTAAATACAAATATTGTCTTCTAGATAATATTCACACCCAAATAAGACCTTATTACAACTATTGATATATTATTTTACAAAAATGGTGAGGACTACTAAAACAACTTCTAGAACCATCATTCCATACCCCAACTAGTACTCGCTACATTCTCGCCTCCTGAGATGAAAAATGGAACAAAAAGGAAAATGGTGAGCTCAACTAGCCCAGTAAAGAATATTATGACTAAGATAATATAGAACAAATTATCGTTAGTCTTCAACAGGGAAAAATCTAATAGAATATAATAAACAACAAGTTTCAGATCAATATTCGCAGTGGAAATAATAATTCATAGAAGAGTTACGTAGAGAATGAAATCTACTATTATCTATGAATTTAAAAGTCCATCATCAATATTTTATCCCTGTAACATCAATCAATATACATCTTGAATCAAATATTCATCTTTTGCACTACAGGCCAAAGATATTCATCAGTTGGTCATGTTCATCTCAACACTTGTTCATCTTTGCACTACGACCAAAAATATTCATCAGAAAATCATTCATCTTTGCACTACAGGCCAAAGATATTCAGTAATATAATCATTTAGGACTGAGGATGATAAAAAATATTTTAAATACAACGAATCCAGTGAAACAAAAGAATAAATATTAAGGATTCGTACTTTAAACATTCCGAGTTCAAAAATACTTCATAAATAATCATAATGGAGTAAAATTCAAGAATGATCAAAACATGGATACAATCAAAGCTAGTATCCATAATAGATATCTTGGACAAAAATGAAATTTTAATTTTTCTTTGAATAGTGTCGTATTCGTGAATAGTGTCGTATACGTGAATAGTGCCGTATACGTGAATAGTAACCCCGACACTAAAAGATTAGAATTTTACAAGAAAAAATCTTACCAATATTCCGGCATAATGATATTGAAAGAAATAATATCATTTATAAAAAAAAACATCCCTTACCTCCAAAAAGACAGTACTCCTGACTGGAATACTAGATATAGTGCTGAAGGAACTTGCACCGTATAGCAATACTCAAAGTATCAAAATACTCACAAGAATACACTTGATAATATAGAGAGAGAAGATTTCAGTTTCTGGTGTGATTTTCAATTCTAACCTAACCACCCTATTTATAGGAAATTGCTTACAACACCAAAGCAGAAAATTTAATAAAATATTAATATATATAAAAATTTTCTTACGCACATCAAGATAACTGAATTCAACATGTTTACCACTCATGTGGGGCCCACCCAAATGTAAAAAACATTTTTCTTTAAAAAAAATATTTTAAACTCCAAAAATCAATTATTCTGGAACTTCGGAACTTCAATAACTCATAATAAATAGCCATTTAATCAGAAAAATTCAAATCTTATGTCCATTAGAAAGGAAATTTAATTCTCTATAACTTTGCAGAAGAAAGGTTTTCCAAATTCCAAACAGAAATTGACCGAAATCCACATACGGATGATTTTTCAGGCTATAATCAAATTTCAGTCAAAAATGGGGTCCATCAACACACAAAAACATGTGTTAAACATTTTAGTAACAAAAATACTCTTCCTCATTTATTCATATATCCCACATTCATTGTAAAAATATCACCATTATTATATTATAATAATATAATAATATATTTAAATGAATTATTTTATGAGAAAAAGATAAAATATTAATTTTCAACAATTGTCACAAAGAAAAATTTTCTCCATCTATATCCACATAAAATAAATATTTTCCTTATCATATAAATTAATAATTAATTATTCACAAATAATATTACAAAATCACAATATCGATAACCGTGTTGTTCCCGAGAAAGAGGGGCTTTCGATAAGGATTTCTCATTCTTGGCGCCGCAATTAGGTGACCAAACCTCTCCTTGAGCCGAACTTTCTAGACATTGCCAATAATGATATCTAATAATATTATTCAAATAATATGAATTATTGCTCTGATAATGGAATATACTATGTAGTGACAATTATTGAAACAACAATAATATAAAACATCAACGTAGCAATTATTGAATCAATAAAATATAATATTAAACAGTAATTACTGTAACAATTATTGAGTAATGCCTTCTTACGTAAGAATCAATAATTGGTGCAATATCGTATACTCTTGTATTTTTTAACCAAGGAGTATTTTAATAGTATTAATTGAGTAACAACTACTGCTTTATTTATAAACAACTTATACTTGTCGTTTTCTTCATCAAATCGCTTTTCGTTATGGGGCCCACACACAAGGGCTACTGTCAGTGCGAATATTCCCCGACAAAGAAGAATATTCCACGACCAAACGAATATTCCCTAAATAATGATGAATATTTTATAACCATTTGCTTATTTGAAATATTTGCCCATTTTTCCCTTAACTAACCACATTAATCAAATCAACCCTTACTATTTTAAAATAATAAATAGAGGAAATTTAATTTTATTTATAATAAGTTGGGGTCTTACATATTTTGGTCATAGTACACCATAATTGTCCAACCATTATCAATACGTACATACAGTACATATTTATAGCACTTAAAAATCAAAATATAATTAATATTATATTATTATTCTCATTCCTTGATCAAAATCCAAAATTAGGATTCAGATTCCATATCTGATTTATCTACCATACTTAACATTCTTAATTAAGCCAAAATATCTACGTCTAGATCAATTTTTGAAACACGTCTGTGTACCGACTGTTTTATCGAGTAATTATCGAGTCTAAGACTCTATCCAGTAGTTAAATAACTACAATTATCAGTCATATTATTCTTAAATAACTTATAATAATTTTAAAATATTTATTATAATTTATCATGAATTTTCAAACATCGGAATCATTATTAAATGATTTAAATATTAAACAATTCTATTATCATTAACATTTAATTAATATTTAACTATTAATAAAACCATTGCCAAAATATTAAAGTTATTTATAATAACTCAAAATATTTTTAAAACATTTATTTTACCACTTAAAGGATTTTTAAAATATTTAAAATCATTTTAAATAATTACTATTAATATTAAAATATTAATGTATTATTTACCAAAATATTAAAAGTTATTAAGTATAACTTAAAATATTTTTAATTTATTTATATCATTTTTAAATTAATAAAACCATTTTAAACTATTTATTTAATATAATTATTAAATAAATTCAATATTATTAATGTTAAATTAATATCATTAATATTAAATTATTAATGAAATTATCCTTTAAATATTAAAAGTTATATTTTATAACTTAAAATATCTTTAAACACTTTATTTTTATTTAAAATGATTTTTATGATAATAAAATCATTTTTAAACCAAATTATTTAATATAATTATTAAATAACCTTAATATCATTAATAATAATTAATTAATAAAATTTACCTTTAAATATTGAAAGTTATATTTTATAACTTAAAATATTTTTAAATACCTTATTATTATTTAAAATGATTTTTATATAAAAATCATTTTTAATTTATTTATTTAATTCATTTATTAAATATCTTAAATATCATTAATATTAATTTATTAATGAAATTTATCACAAAATATTAAAAGTCATTAAAATAACTTCAAATATTTTCTTATATCATTATATAATTTTAAATAATTTTTCAAGTATTAAAAATCATTTTTAAATAATTTTTTAATATAATAATTAAATAAATTAAATACCTTTAATATTTCAAAATATTAAATATTTATGAAATATATTAAAAATTAATAAAAACTAATTTTTAGACTTTAAAATAATTTTTAATAATTTATTTTGTATCTTTAATAATTAAAAATTAATTTTTTTATTTATTTAATAAAAATAATTAAGTTTCAAAAATTATGTGTTGCTAAAGACTGCCTATAACGACAAAACCGTCGCTATAGGTGTTCTTCATGTTCATCATGAAACGTAGAACATTCATATCAGGAAACGAGCTGGCTAGTTTAATCAAGCTTTAATCTTAAACTATGATGATTCAGAGCATGATTGTGGTCATATCTTATAGTGCTAGTGCAAGACTACATGACTCAACAACAAACATGATCAAAACATGCACCAAATGAGAGATCTAAGCCAATGAAAACATTGTCAGAGCTGTTCTTCATTTCTGGGTTTGCTCAGAAATGAAGAACAGTTCGATTATTCATATTTGTGCTTCCGCAACTTGAAATTCTGTTGATGTTTTTGTGATCTAAGGATTCCAGGTTGTAACCCACATATAGCACTACAGATCTATTACAAAACATCACCATAACAACATCACAGAATAAAGATATGCTAGGTTAAATGCATGGATTAAATTATGTTCATCATCGCCTTCTGGGTTACCCAAAAAACTGATTTCATGAACGTCTGACCTTCTTTGACCATCTACCAAATCCAGTATATATGATATCTAGTGGTTCTAAAAGCATGGATCTAAAGTTAAACTAACATACTATGTGACGCCCCCAAAATAGGTATACATCACCCATCTTGAGTTGCCAAATACATGGTACAGAATTTGTGAGAGCCCCGAATCCGGGTCCCAAATCACCACGAATCTGGTACAATCATTCTATAACTATTGCGGAAGATATAAACATAAATTGTTTATACAGTACACTTTACACACTTCTCCCCAAAATCGTGTAACCTTAACTTATACACAAATCATAAACTATCTAACACATAACATTATTATCCAAATATACTATTACAAACTAGCCACACATTTCATCCCAAGCTAAACTTGGCATTAACCTTTTTCCTGTATCTGAACGCATTCAGCTTATCTGCAATGTTTATCACGATATAGCAAGGATGAGCATGAAAGTTGCACAACAAGTTTAAATACAATTTAAGGATATATCATGATTGAAAGAGTCTGAATAATAAGCTGGCTATAATTCATCAATATAATTGAGAACTAGCACGAACAAATTTTTTGACTGAACAAGTATTGAACATGAACAAATATATCTGGACCAACTGGTAATGAAGGTGATCAGCCTTTCATACCTGACTTATACATGCAATATGTACAGAGTACAATTCCACATGGCAATCAGCAATGATTAACCATAAGCATATCTGAATAAAATAACTCTTAGTAGAGTTAAGTAAAACTTACTGAACTGATTGATTCTGCCTTCTGTGATTTATAACGCTTTATCCAAGACCTAATATTAGTAATATAGATCTCCAATATTAGAATAATATCATCACAATATAATACTATTATATATATATATATACACACATAGAATAACCTAAACACATAGCACATAATCCTACCAGTCTACAATACACATAAAACTTAGCATCAAGTCAGACTATTTAAGTCTGAGTTGAACCCGATAAAATTCTAACATCCCGACGGTCAAGTCGGACAATCATCGAGTTTAAGTTCAATTAAACTCTGCCTAAACACTAAATAATATCTTAGATAATCATATTATCAGTCAAAATAATTTTCATAGACTTGTAATAATTTTCAGATAATTAATATCATTTATCAACATTTTCAATCATTAAAACCGTATTTAAATGAATTAAATACCACATAATTCCTTAATCATCAATATTTATTATTAATGAAAATCATAACATAATATTATAATATAATTATAATATATCAAAGTATTTTTAATACCTTAAAATCATAATTATATGATTTTAAACACTTAAATTCATTATCCGATAATTACTTTTAATATTAAAATATTAATATTTTCATGTCAAAATATCAAAAGTTATATTTTATAACTTCAAATATTTTTATAACACTTAAATCATTTTTATATGATTTTTAAATCATAAATTCTAATTTTCTATAATTTATTTAATATATTTATTAAATAAATTAATTATCATTAATATCAAATTATTTAAGAAATTCATCACAAAATATTAAAAGTCATCAAAAATAACTTAAAATATTTTCTAATATCATAATATAATTTTTCATGATTTTTCATGAATTAAAACCATTTTAAATAATTTATTTAATATTATAATTAAATAAATAAATACCTTTTATATTCCAAAAATATTAAATATTTTTGAAATATACTCAAAATAATTAAAAACTATTTTTCAGACTTTAAAATAATTTTTTATAATTTATTATGTATTTTTAATAATTATAAACCAATTTTTTCTATTTATTAATTAAAATAATTAATTTTCAAAATAAACTGTCGCTATCGGGACATTAGACGACGAATCCGTCGCTAATGGTGTTCTTGGGCTGTTCTTCAACAAACCCAGAACACCATGTCAGTGTTCGAGATTGTCACGAACACATCATGTGAGCATTCTCATTTTATGAACATGATAACATAGTTTATATTGACATGAAATGCAAGACTAAAGTGATTGAACACACTAGCATACATGAGTGAAAGTTAAGACTATTTCAAAGATAAGAAACTTTTCAAAGAGAACTTGACGAAGATATTGATCTAGTAAGTTCTGACTATTTGAGCATGCATATGTGGCTTTAATATATGTTGTAAATGCATGAGAGTTATATGCTAATATTCCTTGTATATGCTAAGTTGACTTGGTGTAAAATTCAAAGAAAGTTAGAATGAGGAAGCTAATGTCATCAAGTAATGAGTAAAGTATGTTATGACCATGAACGCATGTGTATTAGGATTCATTATGCCTATAGACATATTGACATGAACATCGTTTGGTTAATGTATGGTTTTCACTTATTCACACATAGTCATAAAAGGGAAATTTCTAAAATATGAACTATGTGAGTAAAGTATACATGTGTTGTCTATATACAAGCATGACTACTGAGTATTGTATGACCAAGATTGTAAAGCATGAGGACTACATGACCTTGTTATGTTTTAATGACATATAAATTATAGGTAAACTTGTGATAGTGAAGTCAAGTATGACCATGTGTTATATGTGAAACTCTAGCATGTATGTGTGTTAAAATGTATGTGTGATTAGTGTGTTAGAGTTGGACTGAAGTCAGGAGAGCAGAAGCTCAACCTTAGTGCAGTCAAGGGACAAATGTAGCATTGCTTGCCATCCCTAAGCTTAGACCGAGTGCAAATCTGGCCAGTCTGCAGTCTTGCCAAGATGATTTATTTTTGGTCTGAAGTTTTAAGGCATGCTTATATGATTACTTTACTTTGTAATGTATGACCAATATGTCATATAATGTGTTAAGAAACATGTAATGTGAAGACTTGATTCTTTTAAGTGTAGACTCGTACTAGTTTACACATACTAATTGAAATAACCGACTTGTTAATGTTAGGTCATTTCAACGCAAGTAACTAAAGCTAGAATTATATTGTAGCTGAGCAAACAATCAAGTTTCCTGAATTCTTACTCTTTTACTTGAGCAAGTTCCCTAAACTTACTCCAATTATTATTGAGCATATTTTCTTTGAACTTCACTCTTTGATTGTGCAAGATCCTTGAATCATACTTTTAATGAGCAAGTTCCTTAATTCTTACTCAAATGTATATTGAGCAAGTTTTCGAACACTATTTTATTGTGTTGCAAGTTTCCTAACTTACACAACTTTAATTATTGTGAAAGTTTCTTATCCTTCTCATATTGTATTGAGTAGGTTATTGTTGAATTGAAAGTTATTCATTTAAGCCTGAATCTTATTTCTAAGCATGCTATTAAGTGGTTTAATTATTTTACAATTATTCCACATCGATATTATTGATATTCGCACTTAGTGCACTTGAGATCGTACAGTCTTGGACTCGTACATCATTTAAAGTTCAAATAATTCTTGAACTATGTGAGATAGAGTCTGAACCTTTGTTCAGTTATACAAGTGTATTAAGTTTTATAAAAGCTATCCAAACCTATTGAAGGTAAGGATTCTTAGACTGAAAGAACACCCCTTTCTATGATAGGGGAGTACCAGGTATCTAATATAAGATACACAGAGCAGATTTAAATGTTATGCATATACATAGTGTACGTGAGGTTGATCCCCTCATGTACTTATTCTATAGCCAGTAACCAAAGGGTCAATTAGCTATTGATTCCATTGGAGTGTAATAGTTCAAAGTCTATTTGACTAGCAGTTATTCTAAAAGCAATCATTATCTTTGCTTACGATATTCATATTGTTGAATCCATTGCCAGATATTTTTCCATTCATCATGATATATCCTTATTGTTGTATTTAAACTTGTTGAGCAAACTTGTTGCTCATCCTTGCTATATCATGAATATATTTCAGCTAAGCCCGAGACCTCAGTGAAGGACAAGGGTAAAGGAAAGATGTAGAATAGTGGCAAGGAGCAGACTTTACCTTATGCCTAGTTTTAAATTACTATCATGTAATATAAACCCTAAATGTTTATTGTAACGACCTAAAAATTCATACAATTTAATTCTCAACTTTAGTCGTTAATAATACAATCAACCGCTAATTTTACATCATTAAACGATAATACAACTATTGAAATTTGCGGAATAATTAAATTTTCTATTACAAACTATCCTCGTTCCCAAAACCTTCAATCTGTACATCTAAATATCTCAGAATCATTTTAATACTACAATAGTTTACATGGCAAAAACAATATTACAATTCAACCTTTAATAAATTATTCGAAACCTTAAACATGGTTCAAATGATAATAACATAACCAAAGGGTATAAATCTTCAAGTATCACATCTGATTCATGTCTTTCAAGTAACACATAACCTTACCTTGGATCTTAAACATGCAAAAGTGGTTATTTGCAAGGTTGAGCTCTACAGCCCAGCAAAATCTAATAGTTTTCTTGCATCACATAGCACATAATAACATGCTCAACATATAACATACATGCTACAGTTCATATAACAGGTATAAAGATTGAGTCCTTACTCAATCAGCATGCTTTAATCAACCAACATAGTCATAAATTGACTTTAACATTTCATACTTTCAACATATATATAACACATCATGCTCTTTGCTACAAAGATTTAAAACAGTTAATCATCAAGTTCACATAGCAAATAGGAACTGAAAGACTTGCCTGATTCGTAGTTTATGAACTACGACTTAACTGCTTAACGTTTATCTGCACTTCGTGTATTCCTACACAGTTATATAATCATGGATTCATATCCATTAGTCATATATTTCATACGCTCTTAATATAAAAACAAATATTGTTTCCTAACTTGGTTTCATTTTTACTTGAACTTAGGATAACCATGAGACTAGTTCATTCTATTATCATATTTATCTAAACAATCTTGTTTCATATCTTGTAGTCCTTAAAGACAATATATAACCCTAACTTAAGACCATGCAGTTAACAAACTGCTCTAGGTCACTCTCTGAATCTAGCAATGCCACATCTGCATTTAAGCTTGGGAGTGGCGCTACGCCATTACTCTCAAACCAAAACCAGACTTGAGCTTTTCATTGCTCAGTTTAGTCCTAACCTACTATACATTCTAATAAATACTATAAACATACATCAAGTAGGTTCTGATATTTCTTCAAGTTCACATTTCAAATCATTTATTTTTGAATTACATAGTTCTATGTTGAATTATTTACATCAACAAGGCTTAAAAACTTCTTTTAACAAAGGTTCGAGGTTTATAAGCTTTTAAACCTTATATTGGTACTAACAACCTTTAACACGCATGTTCACATGTATCTATCTCATTTACATAGACATAGCATAGTTCATACATTTAAAACGTACTTAAATAACTTATGTCATGCTTGACTAGTTGAGTGCACATATCATTCATGTTCAAAGGCATAAATAACTCTATAATGCTTACTTATAAGGTCACAATGCAAGTAACAATGCTCATCAAAGTTAGTTTCTAAAACTTTTAAATCTCTCTTCGAAAACACATATTATCCAAGCTATACAAGTTTTCTTATATGTGGTAACTTCCGATCACATTTTATGCTCGCATGACTCCATCATATGCTCACTATAAAGTCAGAACTTAAGTGACTTAAAGTTCGTCAAGGTTTGTTTTTGAAATCTTCACGTTTCTTTTTAAAACACATACTAAATCATGCTAAAGCATCCCATTATGAGTCAAGTAATCTTAGCCATATGACATGTCTATTATCATTCATATTCATGTTATATCACTTAGAATAGCATATTCCATTGTCGGGAGCACTATACTTGCGTATGTGCTCGATCGACGCCCTCCGATTGCCTCCGAATACGTAACAGTCACAAAGATGACTATTTGGACCCTTCCTAAAGACCTCAAATTAAACCACTTAAAGAACAAAAGTTGTAGGTCTATTCGTCCTCGTTCTGGATCATCTTGAATCACCTCAATCGGAGTTTGTATGAAAAAGTTATGACCATTTTACCAAAACTGGTCAAAGCAGTCATAGTCAGCACACATGGGGTGTGGCCGGGCCCCTTTTCCTCACAATTACCGCGCGCCCACACCATTGCCCAGCCCCAAATTGTATGCGCCATCGCCAAGGCGGCAGCCTTGTGAGAGCTTCCCACAGAACATAGTTTTGGTCATAACTTTCTCATTTAAGTCCGAATTAGTTGGTTTTCGATTCGTTGGACTCGTTAAACTCTTAGCTACTCATCTAGAGAATAATTATAACACTTCAAACATATTAACAAATCATTTTAAGGGTTCCAATTCAATGTTCATGCTATATTTTCATATTTTTAACACATTTAGCGAATTCATTCACTACGAATTTGTTTCTCAACCAAATTGGTCCGTTTAACTTTTGTTGTTTTCGCTTTTCAATTTATTAACAACATCTACTATCAATTCATAGAATACAACATGAATTCCTACCCAATTTAAGCCTCAAAATAGGCCAAAACATATATTTTAACCCAAAACTAAATTCTTCTTATTTAATACCAAAAACACCAATTTGCTTGATTCAAATCCAACTATGGATGATATAAATCATATTTTATATGTCTATTAAAGCATATATCAACTTCTCAACAAATTATCCATCAAAATCCACTTATAAAGACTAACTTGGAGAAAATAGAAACTGAGAATTTTAAAGCGAGTCTATTACCTTTGATTCCTCTTAAACTTGATTAGATGAGGAGAAACCTTCTTCTTCTTTCTTAATTCCTCCAAGCTTCTTCTCAAAGCTCTCTAACCCTCTTCTCCATTACTCTGTGTTTCTTCTTCTCTCCCAACTCTCTGCTCTTAGGCCTTAGGAGAGAAATAAGACGTGAAAGAAAAAATAACCTGATATAGCTTAATTCCCACTTACTCTATCAGTTAAAAAAAGATAAAAAGACGTCAGTTATATAAACCAAAGGCCACAAGGCCTTGTTTGGCCACACACCAATTCCCCTAAACTGGATTATTTTAATAATATTATATTATATAGTTTCATGTGTCACACCTTTAGTTAATTTAAATAACTTATAATAATAATAATAATTAATAATAATTATAATCTTATTATAATTATACTTATAATTAATAAATAATTACATATATCTAATTTAATTAATAAATTAGATTTAGACATTACTTTATTTAATATACTTATTTTCTTTCATATTAAAATAACTCATTT
Source organism: Panax quinquefolius (assembly GCA_020205615.1). Lineage (NCBI taxonomy): Eukaryota > Viridiplantae > Streptophyta > Magnoliopsida > Apiales > Araliaceae > Panax > Panax quinquefolius. The sequence continues at coordinate 47,495,033 of CM035153.1, forward strand.
AATTTAATTAATTCATTAAATTAAATCTTCAAAGAATAAAATTTACCTTTACTTTAATTTAATTATCATACACACATAACTAATTTGTTATACCACAATTTCATAAATTATTTATTTTTCTCAATAAATAAATTATTTAAAATATTTATTTAATTTAATAAATATTTAAAATAATTACCAAATATATTTAATTTCTTGAATAGTTAACTTAACTATTAAACCTCACTTTCCCAATATATGAATATATATATATATATATATATATATATATATATATATATATCTTCACATTAAGATCACATAATAAGAATTTTAATTATTAAATTCTTATTTTAATAACTTATAAAAATTCAGAGTTGTCACATCCTTCCCTCCTTATAAGGATTCCGTCCTCTAATCATCGAAACCCTACTTTATTAAGGTTTTCACAAAATCTCTTTCACAAATATCGTTGAATAACTTCAACATGTTAACTTAACAAAACGCGTTTTATATATATATATATATATATATATATATATATATATATATATATATATATATATATATATATATATATATATATATATATATATATTTCTTCGCTCATTTCTTCAACAACTTTTAGGTTTTATTACATAACCTTCAATTAAACACAATTCATTATATCAAATATTATATATTCTTTAACCCATTCATTTCCTTTTCTAAGGATCGTTATCATAAACACTTGAGGTATTACATTTATTTTAGAGTATGTGTGTAAGATGATATTAAGGTTATCGTATCTTGGGACTAGTAACACCTTTTTAATGAACGACGTACGTTTATTATATTCCACATTTTAGTTATCGTATGTTGTTTAGAGGTGGATGTTTGTATTTTATAGTGATGAATCCAGGCCGCAATCGAGGACCCAGATTCTAAAAGTGTCACAGATGATGTCTAACCCAATATTTTTAATAAGAAATTTTGCGAATAAATTTTTTCTTTATATATATAAAGGTGGGAATATGTGCAAAGTAAAGTATATGTATATATGTGATAAATAAAATTATTTATTAGATGAATAATTATAAATAAATTCATTTAAGAATTATTGATCATTATATATTATATTCTTATAATAAATTAATTTTGTGAAAAAAAAATATTTATTATATATCCTCCATGAATATATGATTATGGTATATATGATATGATCACTAGGATTATTATGATATGTATTTTATTATAATGGTTAAGTTAATTATTTTAACTTAATTAATAATGGTATGTATCAAGGTTATGTCAGATATGAATTCAAAACCCTAAGTCTGGATTTTGAACAAGGAATGAGAATAATAATATAATATTATTTATATTTCAATGCTATAAACAAGCATGATATGTTTGTAATTTAATTTGTAAATCAGTTATGGTGAAACCGTACAAACCCTAGCAGTACTGATAAACTATAGTACAAAAGTCAACTATGATTGTAAGATTTGTTAAGCTATGTGTTATGCAATTAATGACCATTATTATGTTTAATATTAATTAGGTAAACCCTAATTAATATTTAGAAATCCTTATTACTAAATTAGAACCCTAATTTATAAGTTATAAACCCTAATTATTAAATTAGCAAGTTTAATGGTAATTAGTATATTATAAAGCCTAATTGATAGGTCATAAGTAATTAGGAAACCTAATTTAATTAGGGAACCCTAATTCACATTTTTAGAAACTAAGGTTACCATTTTAGTCCTAATTACATAATCCTAGAAAGTTACGCTTATGAAACCTTAAGGTTAAACCCTAAGGGTTAGAAATGAATTGACAACTTTGCCACTAAAAGTAAAAGCCAAATGACATAATTGCCCTTTTGAATATTTTATTAAGGTGGAGTGTAGATCTAGCCCATTAAGTGGTTGGTGACCAATTCTAGCTAATCATGTGGTCTAGTAATAGCCTTTAATTAATAAAAATATGGCCAGCAATATGCATTAAATCATATTATATATAGATTGAGAGAGAGGAAAGTTCATCATTTAGCCCCATTTGTTCACAAACACACTACCAAGCCTCTCTCTCTCTAACCCACGAATTGTTTGAGCATTTCAGTCCCAAAAATCAGCCCCACTAACAACCACAACAAAATTAGTATCCAAGAATAGGAATTTGATCATAGAAAGGTCGTTGAATTAAAGATAGAACTAAGTTGTGTAAGCCGCAAACCAGGCAAGTATCTCAATTATCTTTTACATTGTGCAAGTATCCTAACCATTTCCTTTATGCAATGGACATGAGCAAGAAAATTTTAGAATTATATTATCATTATGCCAGATTATTAAACTCTATTGTTATTAATTATATATCAAATCATTTGTATTCATACAAGTTCCCAAACATTATTCGTTCATTGTTTATTAGTATCATATTACTATAAGATTCAGATATATATATATATTCTGTTCGTTAAATTCTAAGTATGGTTATACAAGTGTCCTCACTTGGATAATTATTGTACATGTTGATACATACTTGTTGATTTCCAGTATGTATACCTTAATTAAAAATTGTCTAAGCTATTTGACTCGGCTAGACACAGATTTAAGAATATCGTTGAACATGATAGAACACTATTGTTATCCAGCCAAATTATTTTGGATCGGATTCAAGCTAAGTATGAACATCCCGAATCTGGGAAACTTTTATGCGCCCAAGGCGGTTATGACGAACGAGAATATCGTTCTGGTATGTAGTATTGATCAATACAGAGCATAACGGGCTGATCACCCCCCGTGCCCGTAAGTTATGATGGTTTACAGATGAAGTTCTATTTAACCTTTTTGAAAACTGAAAACTATGTTCATAGTCTATCGATTGCTCTCCATTTATAGTCAGTACATAGTTTCAAAATTTTGAAATAGAATTAATATGTTGATTAGAATTGTTTTAGTTACTTCACAACTATTGCTTCGTTGTAGAAGTGTCACTCAAAGAAAATATTTAATCCTTTTAGCAAATGTTTATTGTTTGCTATTACTTGTTGGGCACTCAAATGCTCATTCTAGCTTAATTTAAATGTTTTCAGTTAAGTATGACCAACTAGAGGGCTCTGCCAGGAACAAAGGGAAAGGAAAGCTGTCAGAATAAGTTGTGTTATCTTATGTAATAACTAGACTTAAATAAGATGATGATATTTATTATCTATCATGTAATGAAATGTTTTAAGGTCACATACCTGGGATTTAGACAACTCTAATATGTAAATTAAGTTTGATATCTATGACAATATTATTATTATTCCTCTCAAAGAAATGGTATCGTGAAGCACTGAATTCGTGTTTCAGGTACCTAAATTTGGGGGCGTCACAGATGGTGGGATCAGCCGTCTCAGCATCGGCCCTAGCAACCTGCAACTCTGCTTTACGCTGACTACGGAGCTTCTCAAACCGGTCCTGTAATCCGGGTATGCGTTACCTCAGACCTGGTGCGTCACGATACTATCTTCGTCTAACTATTAATAACTTCCATTCATAATTTAATGAATACAACTTAACTTTGGATACTAATTAATATATTAATTCCTTTTCATTTTCAGGATTTATGAATCGATCCTAAAACCTTCATAGGTTAATTTCCAATCTTAATCACTAACCATTCTTGTTTTTACATCATATACGATGTTATACTAATAAGATGTAGAATAAATAAAATTTTTCTGAATTCTCTATTCATTTCCCTGGATCACAACCTTGATCTTTTACATATCTTTGAATCAAATTTATTCTATGCTTCGATTCATCAAAGTTACATTATAAAATTTATATCTCGATTTGATGTTCATTATATATCGAATAGTGCAACTTTACAACTCTACAAGAGTTAAACAACTATAAAGTACATCATCTAAAACCTTAAACATGGTTAGAGATTTTAACTTCAGGTAACAAATCAATCTTCTCGTGATACTATTATACTCTATCAATCAAGTAGCACGTAACTTTACTATGAGTCCTTAACCTGGAAAAGTGGTTATTTGCAAGGGTGAGCTCGACAGCCCAACAGTTTTAACAATTTTTATGCATCACATAAAACATAATATCATGTGCATTTTATATAATCATAATCATTTAAACTCAATACGCATGTTGCTTCTCACATAGTAAGTATAGAGATTAACTTCTTAAATATATAATCATTGATTAACTTTCAAGTTTCATACGTATCTCATATGCATTTCATATATATAACTCAACATTTTCATAGAAAAATATAATTCAACCAACAGTTATCAAATTCATATAACAAATAGAAACTAAAAGACTTGCCTGGCTCGTAGATTATCAACTACAACTTAACTACTTATCATTATTTGCAGTTCGTGTATTCCTACACAATTTTATAATCATGGATTCATACCCATCAGTCAAACATTTCCTTACATTCTCAATGTAATAACAATTATTACATTGTTTTTTAACTCAGTTCTTAAAACCTTCATTTCACTTTCTTATCAAACTCTTATGATAGATTTGTATGTATAAGTATACTGTAGCCACACATATTGGACATCAACATTCAAAAACCTTTTTCACACACTAAACTAGCTATGTGTTCGCTACACATTTAAAACTCATAGATGCAGGATTCACATTGTTCTTGCATTTTGCAAACCTTAATTTGGGTTTTATATAACCATTACTTGCTCATATACTTAAAACATCACTTAAGTCAAGCATTGAAGCTTAAGACATTTATACACATATGATTAAAGGTTCAGATTACAATTTAAACAGTCCAAAGAACATCGCCTGCTGTAGCTTACTGCTGACTGATTTAACTTGGATGGGAGTAACATTGCTGGCCCCCCCCAGCGAGCACCAGATTAACATTTTATTTTCTAATTCACACATCATTTCTTATCATGCTAACACATAACACATACACATTTTAAGAGGTCTTGCTCCTAGTTTGGTGCCTCTTGTGTTTAATTTAAGCTATATTCATACTTTATAGACTTATTGTCATTTATTTCACGGCTAAGCCAGTTCATGCAACAAGGGTCTAACTATGTAACAATAACAATGTTAAAAAACTTTCAATACGTATGCGCACATATATTCATCTTATCTACATATGACTAACATAGTTTATCACTTGAAAACTTACTTTTAAAACATACTTGAATGAATTTTATTTTGTCAAACTAGGGGAGTGTACTTATCGGCCATGTTTAGTGACATAAAAGATACTAGCATGCAATCCCTACAAGTCCAAAATGTGAGCAACGCACTGCTCATAGATATAAGTTTGCAAAGCGTTCAAGTTCACCTTTAAAAGTCTTTCTAGACCAAGTTAAAGCAACTCGGTGCAATTTAAATCAAATTTCATAGCTAACTAAGCCATGTACGTATGTTATCTCGTTTAGAAGTTTAAGTACACAAGTTCCTTCAAGTTTGTTCTCCAGTTTCAAGTGTTCTTTAGAAATACACACTAAAGTGACTAAGAGGTTCATGGTATTCAAAGGGCTTGAAACCATATGTCACACCTATTTCCATGTATAACTAGGTCAAACTAACCATGCCAGGCAACTTCGAATCACATGTCATACTTATTTGTATATGTTTCTACACATGCTTACAAGGTCAAAATATAACCACTCCATGTTTACAAAACTTAGTTTGCAAAACTATTCGAGTTTGCCTTTGAAATTGTTTTAAACCAAATCAAAGAAATCTAACACATAAGATACAACTTTGAATCTTATATCATGCATAAGTAGACTTCGTATACATGCTATCAAGGTTAGAACTTAAATGGCCCAAAGCTTGTCAAGATTTGTTTTCAAAATCTTCAAGTTTCTTTCTGAAACACATGTTAAATCATACTAAGGAAATCCATTATAAGTAAGGTAATCGTAACTATATGTCATGCTTATTATCATGCATATTTAAGTCAAACTAACATGCTAACAATATCACATTTCAACAAAAATCAATGTCAAGTTCGGGTGCATAGCTGTACATGCTACCAGTCTTTCTTGAACTTTAAGAGCTAGCAAGAAGCAATACCGCTTGACCCTCGACATGACAAACACTAGCATCCGTAGACTCATTACCGGAATGAACTACGAGAGATGGCGCGGTTGCGCCCTTCTGAACGATTCTAGGAATGGCTCTACTTTTGCAAAATCCAAACCCATGCAAGAAATCCTTCATGTAACATACTTAAACTAATGACATTGTTTCTATACATGCATATGATACTCAAATAACATGATAGCAATTCTCAAACTCTATAAACAACCAATTTGATTACTCAAATTCATGGTTTTTGCTATTTTTCCATAATTTCACATGTTTAGCGAATTTGTTCACCACTGATTCATTTCTAGACCAAATTGATCCCTTTTACTTTTGTTATTTTCGTATCTAACCATATTAACAACATCTAATAGCAATTTACAGATAACAACAAGTCTTAGTCATAAATTTTTGACTCAAAAGTAAGTATTTCTTGACATTTCTAAGAAATTGCAAAACTTAGGGATCAAGAGCATATATGTGAGTATTCTTCAATCCTCTAATTGCTCTCAATTCTACTAACCTTCCATAACCAAATTCTCAGACAACTTCAACAAACGGGAAAGAGAAGGAGGCTCTATTTATAGAGATTTGAATATTCAATTAATAGCTTTGCCCAAAGATTTAAACTAAGAGGAAGAAGAAGAAGCCATTGAGTATTGAAGAGTTGGTAAACTACTCCCTCCTCCTCCATCCCTCCCTTCATTATTAGCTCTAGATAACAATTATCAATTCTCAACAACCATGAAATAGCATAAGCCAATGGCCTATCACTGCTAAAAAAATTTTGGACACAGAAAATGGGACAAGCTACATTACTCTCTAATTTATCAATAAAATGGGTCACATTCTACTAAGGTTAATTTCTTTTGGGCTTATTAAATCAATTATAATGACTTAACATTAATACATTAAATTAAATTATGGGCACATATACACACATTCTCATAAATGTACCCCCACAAGTATACTCATATATAATATAATCAACACATATATTGTAACGACCGAGAAATTTGGATCATTTGTAAAATAATTTTATTTAATAAAATAATGAATAAAATTATATTACTTGTTATTCTTACGTGTTAGTAAGATGAATGTCATTTTATAACCTAGAAACGTCCAAATATTGTAGTATTTCGACTACGTGAGAGAATTAAAGTGTTTGAATTTCTAAGACGAAAATAAAAGTTTTTCGAGAAATTTTCTAAAAATACTATTCATCGATTTCTGCTCGGGAATTATTTTTGAACTTCCGAGAAATGCGTAATGATAGAATATCGAAGTGAGTAGGATTATGAAATAATAATTCAAGTATGAAAAATATAATTTTCACATGCAAACGTAATTCGAGAATGTTAGGAAAATAAAGCGTTAGAAGTTAATGTAATGATCGTATGATACGTATGTATTGTACGAGGTAACGAATACAAGTATAATATGAAGTTTTATACGAGTATGTATGAAGGATGGAATATCGTATATTATGAATTAGTATACAAGTTAGAATATGAGAATAATACATAAGAAATATGTTATAAGGCTTTAAGCCAAAGGAAATGAATTTGTTGGATTGTGTAAGAAGTGTAAGCCCAATAGAAGTTAATGGAAAAGTTCAATAGAATTAATGTGCAAGCCCAAGTGGTTGTTAAGGAGAAGTCTAAGTAAGTGTACTAATCCAAGCCCAAGATATGATCCAATGGGTTATGGTGATCCATGGGAAACCAAGATCATATGGTTTAATGTGATGACCAAGTAAAAGTTGTGGTGAACAAGTATTGGATAAGTGTTGTGGTTAGCAAGTGAACTTGGTAAGTAAGTAATGAATAGTAAGGAGGTTAGCTTAAGGAGGTGGGATGACCTAAAGACCAAATTACCCTAACTTTAGCAATCCTATAAATAAGAAGCTTGGATTCATTATTTGCTTGTTCAAATTTAATCCAACAACTTTCCTTTACAAAGCAACTTAAGTGTTAGAGAGAATAAGCACTTATAAGCTAAACTTCTATATTTTTTTCAAGAAGAAGAAGAACTAGTTCATCAAGAGTAAGACTCTTGTCCTATATTCTTCCATCTCTTCCATGATAGCTTGATAGTGAAGTGATGGTCTTGTATGCTAAGAAATCATAAGAAGGGATAAGCTAATGACTTAAGTATTAATGAGCCGGGAATAAGCACTTTGTTCATGAATAAGCTATGAACTAAGGAAGAACTTGTAATACTTATAGCATGTTTACATGAATGAATTTGGTATGATAAAATTATGTAAGAATGATGGTTAGAAGACTTAAACTATCATAAGCCATGTGAAGCAAAGTTATATGTAGTTTATATCTTAATAAGCTATAAGCTCATGAAGAATAAGCCATAACTTATCATGAAAAAAAGTTGATATAATATGTAGGTTAAGATATCAATATACTATATAAAATCCATTTGAAATAATAATCAAATCATAAGTAAAAAAGCTATGCCGAAATTTTCACAATTGGACGATAATCGTCGAATTCGTGAAATTCTCGGATTAGAGGTTGAATTTTGATATTGAGCTCGGAAACATTGGCTTTCGATGGGAATAAGTCTTATTTGGCATTATAGAGTTGCGGACTCGAAAATGACCGAATTCTGACTTAGAACGAAGAAACGAGCATTGAACGTTCACAAACGTTTATCTTTTTCGTTAAAAATGAACCAATAGGTGAATATTGAGTAAACAAAGTCAAAAATATAAAATTCTTGCATAAACACGTAGAGTATGAGATTTGTGAGCTAATGGCTTTTGAACGAGCCAATTCGAACTTAAAATGATCAAATTAGGAGTTCGGGAAGTTTACAAAGTAGATCAACTGTCATTTCTATCTGGTGCACAGAGCTGGCACCGCGGCTCCAGCACAAGGTCAAATAGTGGTGTGCAATGCCGGATACAGTGCCATGACCTTCTGATGTTTTGCGCCACAGCGTGACATAAAGAACTAGCACTCGCGCCACAACGCCAAGCTCGGACCCTGACCACTACAAACTCACGCCGCAGTGCGGCATAGAAAAGAAAGGGTGGCACCGTAGCGCCAGCCCTAGGGTTTGCAGAATTCAAACACTTGCAGCAGTCCAATCTTAGATGTAACCCTGAGCAATGTCTGCTATTAGCCCAAACCGGAGATAACCCCGGTGAGGAGTCAAATTATCATCTTGTCGCCTCAACCCCAACGCACCGTCTCAACATTTCATACATACATTGCTACACAAAAATGTCCCACAAGAGCCAAGGAGTTCCAATCCAGAGTGACTATTACGCATGGCAGCACACCGGATAGAATTTGAAGCTTGAAGACCGTGGGCATGGTACCCTTTTCCTAACTTCATACAACCTCTAATCCCATGTCATTGCGTAACTCTCGACAAAAGCAGTCCGAAGATGGTCTTGTATACCTCGTTTGGATGCATGGATTGAAGTTCTGCAAGTCTGAGCAGACATCACAGTGCACGAGTGCACGTACTTAGAGACGGCAAGACCATGGAGCCAGGCACCCCGGCAACCATAGTGCATCTCATGGCTTCATGAGGTACACCATGCTCTCCGCCACTATAAATAGAGGGTTTGGGGTGGCCATTTATAAGAAGAAAAGTGGCAAGGAAGCCCTGTCCAATTTGCTCTGTACACACCCCATATTGAGTGTTTCCTCATTTTAAACACCTGTTAGCTCATATATAACTATATTTTTACCAGCGGAAGCTGAGTGTTTATCCATCTATAGTCATAGAAGCTTGCTTTGGCAGCCCATTGTAAGCCTCCTCACACTCTATAAAGCCTTTCTCTTCATCTTTGCACACATTATTCTTCACATTGAGAGTCGTGTTGTGTGTGTATGCTCGAACTTCGGTACGTGGTTTTAATTTCTGTCTGTATATATATACTTATATATGTATATATTTATATATGGACTAACATTATCGAGTTATGCCTCGATTGAGCCTAAACTTATATCTGGAGCATTTACTTGCTTTTATATATATATATATATATATAAACTATTGTCGGACATATCCGATGAACATGGATTTTACATCCGATGCGTTTCTTCGCTTATATATATATATATATATATATATATATATATATATATACATTTACATCAGTTCGAGTTTACTTCGTGGCGGTTGATCGCTTTTCTTTGCTTTATTTATATTTCGTCCGCTTTGGAGTTTACATCGTATAGCGGTTGATCATCATGTTTTACAGCTTTATTTACATTTCTGATCCCCCATGGAGGTGCTTCGTGGTGGTTGATCATGTCCATATATATATATATATATATATATTCCGCTTTTATATATTTACATTTTCGATCCCCCATGGAGGTGCCTCGTGGTGGTTGATCATGTCTGTATATATATTTATAGCTTATATATATATAACTGCTTACTGCTTTTCATATAAACTGTGGCATCATGTGAGCTTATGAATCATGTGATCACAAATTAAGTCTACTAAATCTAGATTTGGTTCCCGTGATGGACATTTTCAGCTGTAAGTAGCTTGTACATTATTTAAGGTGTCTGAATTTCCTTGGATGGCTATCATGCCCATGAAAAGTTCGGCACTGCTGTATATTATTTTCTTGAAGATGCCTCGCATCTCAAAAATAAAAGCAAACAAGCCGAACGTTTAATAATAAAATGGAAGTATGAAAAGGTCTCAATTCCTATTGAGCACAGGGTTTGAAAAACCTCTTTTATAAAACATCATTGTTATATCTTGCTTAAAAATGAATTTTTCTATAAGTTCAAACCCTTTGTATATAGGTCCGAAAGAGGCCTCACACTACTTCCAAATAATTGGACATTGATCCACACACACACACACATTCATATAAAATTTTCTTGAAAAGTGGCGGTCACCGTGGCAACACGGATGTCGCGGGGTGCCTAACACCTTCCCTCCGCATAATCAGGCCCTCGAACCCAAATGAATCTCGATTTCACAGACCCGTTTAGCAGTGTTACATCACTGGGTCAATGTGCAAACCTTTTTCGATTGCGTTGGTCCAACCAGTTAAAAACACCAACTGGCGACTCTTAAAGTCAAATCATCGACATTACACATGTCGGACCTTTTTAACTTGTTTTTTCAAACAAATCTCACCTAACAGGAGAACACCAAAGAAAAAGTAACGAAAAGGGACAAATAAAAATCCCGACGTTGACAGGTGGCTACTCTGCTGGGGATTCCAGTAAGAGGGCTTAATCCGCTACTACAAGCTTTTTAAAACTGTTTTATGTTTGTGTGTGAATGTTGCATTTACATTTATGATGAATGTGTATGAATGCATTTACTTACTGCACTGCAATATATCTATCTGTGATATTAGTGCTTCGTGCATGTCATCATTTTCAGAAACGGTGAGACATGTTATATGTGAATGTATGTTGTGTGGTTCCTCCACCAGGAGGCTATCCTATCGGTGTTTGATTACTGGACTCGTAGGGAGACTAATTCTAACGAGGCTCAGGAAAGGCACCACCCAGATTCGCTCCAGTTGAAAGACCGGATTAACTTCCCGTCAAGTAGATTGCGATGATCTGGGGACCTTCATGCCAAAAAGCCGTGAGAGTATCCCTAAGATAGGTCAACCTGTGATAAACCAAACGCGGAGGGAAGTCTCTTCATGCTTTCTATTTTTCTATTACTTGTAAAAGCATTTACTTGTAATTTCATTCCATGTTCATCATTATGTAATGGAAAATATGAAGACTATTTGTGCATACATGACATGCTATAAAATTAACGCCCGTTTTTGCAGGATGATATTCCTAAAATGGACACATAATGATAGCATTTACATTATCCCTAAGACTAAACTACATAAGTCTTTTGTAGGGAAACAATTGGGCCTATTACCCTCTTAAAATCTAAAAAGGCCACGAGCCTACATCTAATCATGTTTTCTTCGAGCCCAGTCTAATGCTGTTTCTTGAGAAGAATTTGACGGATTGAGTAAACAAATTATAGATTTGGCTGTTCTTCTAAAAGAATTGCATCAATCTACTCAGGGTACAAAGATGCCTACACATACAGAATCCTCTACATGTCAAACCAGCAGCCTGGTTTCATCTCATTTCAAACCTTTCATACAATTTCAGTTATCCTAAAGATGGGATTGAACCTTTCACACCTGTAGTATATCCTGAAGACGGGATCAAACTTTTTCCACACCTGCAGTTTGTCGCAATCATGGGATCAAACTTTCTTCTCCCTGCAGTATAGCCTGCACATGGGATTCATATTTCTCTTTGGCTGCAATTCGTCCTGAGGGGCGAACTACGTCGACCTGATCTCCCTGATACATGGGAGTACATAGGCAACCATATTCTATATGGCCCGGTCGCAATAAAAAAAACACAAAAACATTTTTGCCGTTTCTTTACAAAAACAAAAACCACAAAAACACTTCTACACCCTTCTTCATCAATAAAGCTTCTACACCCATCTGCCTTTCACATTCTGTGTTGAACCTCTTACACCAGGTTTGAACTACGCAGACCTGATCTCCTCTTCAATAAGAGTACGTAGGCAACCATTTATGGTTCGGTCTAACCCCCTACCAGAACAAAAATACTTGTCACACGGTACTAGGATCAAACATCAATCCACCACATTTCATCTGCTTCAGACCAAAGGGATGGAATTACCCAACCTCTCCTCACTAATAGGAGATTCGGTGACCATCTAAGTTGCGGTTGTGCCTCAAAGAGCAACACCAATCCATAAGAGATGGAATTAACTAGGCTTCTCACAAATAAAAGTACTGACAACCATCTGTGGTGCGGTCAATCTCAGAGAGGAAAAGCCACACTCCTCTCCACATTTCCATACAGAACAAGTCCCAAGACACCAAAGATTGTAGTGATACATACAGATCAATGATCAGTTCTGAAAGATCCTGCGATGGCTCAATGTCCACATATCAAGGATGAGTTTAGAATGCATCAAGATCACAAAGTCCTGAAGAAACAAGTAAATATCAAGTATCAAGGCACAACTGAAAGGGAAGTAAATTAAAATATATTTCTTTGGCATATATAATATTGTTTTATATATACAATATGTGTTGTACATGACAAAATGGCTAAGCTAGTCTGTGTAGGAAAAATACAAGTTTATCTAAGGATCTATGTGTATACGCACTATCAGATCTAACATAGCATCCCTCTCTGAAGAAGGAGGTAACGCTGCAAGCTCCTGCCCAATGATATCTACACGAGCTAGCAAATCTGAGGCTAACTGCCTGGTGGCATGATGCTCATTAATATATGCACTCATGTCGGTCGTATGGGATCTCACTGAAGTACTGTCTACGATGGCCACATCCCGGGCAGATAGGGAAACATCCCGCTCTATAATCAATGCATCTCTGGCTGATCTAGCCTCGTCTCTCTCTAATAGAGCTACGTCTCTCCCATCAAGAGTTGTTAACATTGAGGCCTTAGCCTGATCTCTCTTATAGGTCATCAGATGTAGACTCTGCTCTAGATACTGTGCTGAATGCTGAATGACAGCAGCACTCATAGTAGGAGAATTCATCACAAATGCTGGCAACCTAGCAGTCAAATCCTCCTCAATGGGAAAATCAGCCTCCTCCATAGGCTCCACATAATCAGAATCAGTCCCCTACACTGTGGATACTATCACAGCCGATGCAGTCTCTGTCTCCATCCATGCGGAATGCTCTGCAGAACAACTCGGATGGCTGATAGAAAACTCAGATAACTCTCACTGATCCCAACATGCATACAACCTGGATCTGTCCTCTGCTGATAAATGCCAAAGAATGCAATTCTTGACTCTCACATCACTGGGTATAGGCTCAATCAATAGCCCGCTCATAGCATCTATGCTCAGAGGACCTGTGCATACAGTCCTATCCTTGAGCACCTCCACCGGAACTCCCAACAAGGATCTGGCGGCAGTACGGGTAATATCCACCGTACAAGGCACTGGATCCCCTCCAAACTCCATACATGTGATAAACCGCCAATCCATCGGCATCATCATCACCTCACAGTCCAATAAATAGAGTGACTGAGTCTGGTGAAACCAGCGCTCAGACAATGCCATGAGGTAACCCCAGGGACAACGACGGGGAAGAATGGAAAAGAACATCCCGAATCCCCAGCCTGTACAATTGCTCTATAGTCATCGTGCAAAGCCTGATACATAGAGTGGATGTTGAACCAATTCCCTCGAGGCTGTGTAAAGCCGGGAACCTACATCAAATGCAGATCAACATCAGAACCCTTTACTCCACATCAATAGAAAACAAGGAAGATTAAGATCTAACTTTATACCTCGTTTGTGTGCAGGTAGACTGAAGGATGTCGACTCAAGTTGCCCAGAAGCTCTGGGTTCACCAATTGAATACCTGGCAAATCCCAACAGGGAACACGTACAGCAGGAGCAGGAACCTCAACCGGTACATCCTCCTCCTCGTCCTCGACATCCAACACTTCAACCCAGATAGGACCTATCACCGCCTCCACCAAATGACGAGGCTGTCTAACAGAACGGGGTCGAGACACTTCAGAAGCCTTCCTCCATACACCAGAAGTGGTCATATGAGAACTACTCGGCTGATCCAGATCCATAATATTTGGACAACAAATCTCCAAATCACCTCAGAAAGGGTGTGGTAAATTCTTACCTGAAGCTTTTCAAAATACATTTTATGACTACATGCATGCATGCATTATTTTAACATACATCTACAGTAGAGTTAAAAATGTATGACTACCCAATGCCTACATTTTGGAAAATTTTTGCCATAGTCCCCTTTGTAAATAGGACTATCCACATGCACATAGGCATGACTAGGTGGCCATTCAGTAGCACACCTACCCACAATCATATACATCCTACATGCATTAATACATCACAGTAAAAAATCCATAAGTGTAGTCTAATTACCAGGATTATTTTTCTTTTCTACCTTTACTCATTTGTCCTCAAATAGGATAAGAAATGACAGTAAAAGGTGCCAATTTGACTATTTCAAAAGTCAAATTTTTTCACATCATTATGTTCAGCATGGTTTAATACTAACATTTACGGTGTTGAATATTTTTTATAAAGTCATATCAGCATACATATTCACTACTATATGTCTAAGTGCATTTCATGTGATAAATCACTTTCCAACGGATAGAAACTGAAAAATAATACATGCATATGTTACCAGGACAGTAATGAACACTTGTACGGTGGCAGAATGTGCAGAAATTCACCTAAACTCAGCAAGTCTGAAGAAGAGCTCTCGGATTTCCTTCGCGACGCAACTTAAAAGTGATTTATGAAAGCAACTCGCAGGCCTTTCATACCCACGGTTGGCCGTAGGTGTACCCGCGGCACCCCTATATGGGTCCCACACCTCTAGTTCGGTCTAGTTCAAGTTGCAAAGGAGGTCTCATAAGCTGAAAAGGCCAAATCAGGAATAAAAACGCTCCGCGATTGAGCGGAATAGCCTGAAATCCTGGTTTTCTCGGGCCAAACTCTAGCTCCACATATCACTCATTGGTATTTGCCTGATTACAAGGTACACTATACCGATGAGCTTAGCTTTTGCAAATCATGCTCGGCAATACCTCACACAGGTTCAATGCCGCCAAACACAGGGACATAACCCTAAAAAACATCCCCAGCGGGGGTCACAATGCAAGACTTTCAAACATCCTCGGCTGGGGTCACAACGCAAGACTTTTAAACATCCCTGGCGGGGGTCACAACGCATGACTTTCAAACATCCCCGGCGGAGGTCACAACGCGAGATTTCATTGATAATGTATCCCCGGCGGGGGTTACAATGCATTCTCGACCATTGATACACACATCAATGAAGGTCAAGAAACCTTGATGTTATCTTAGCCAGTGGCAGGTAAACCTATCGAAACCATTGATACACACATCAATGAAGGTCAATCAACCTTTACGTTACCTCAGCCGGTGGCAAGTAAACCCATCGAAGCAATGTATCCCCGGCGGGGGTTACAACGTCGAGTCAGACATTGATAAAGTATCCCAGACGGGGGTCATAACATGATTCAACCACTGATATACGCACCAATGAAGGTCAAGCAGCCTTAACATACTCCTCAGTAAGGGTCACATCAATGAACGTCAAGCAACCTTGATAGCCTGCCCAACAGAGACTTATCCTATGATACACACATCAGTGAAGGTCAGGCAGCTCTGACAATACACACTGTTGGCAGTAACTCCAACAAAGATCATGGTATATACTGGTAACACAAACCAGAGAAGACCATCTTCATCGGAGAGGACCGATGATGGAATATGTTATACACATCCTCAATATAAACAAAGCTTTATCCCCACAGATCTCTTGCACACGAGAGGAACCTCTATGGAGTAAAAGTCTTTATCAATGATCCAAGACTTTTGTGATAGCCCCAACGTCAACATTCTTGAAGACTTGGATCGCATGTCCAAGACATCACTGGTTGTCATCCCCGACAAGATTAACAGGGAACCGACAATCAGTCATTCATGCATCATACATTTGCATCGTGTTGCTGCACATAACATCATGCTTATCTTGTTGCATTTCAAGTGTCTAGAATTCTTTATCCTAATCATGCCTTGCATTGTATGAATATGATAAAGAGGGTCATCTGTAGACACTCAAAATTTTCTGAACACATGTTACTAACATTGTAGGAGGGCAGATTCGTCTTTCGGAGATAACCCTGGAAGACAGCTCACATCCATTTTAGATATTACCAAAAGTTCAGTCTCAACCCCAGAACACACACCAGGAGTATCAATTCCAACCTCAAAGATAACCCCGAGTTTCGTCCTTGGAGATAACCCCAAGGAATGCTGTTACAGTTCTGGCAATAACTCCGGAAATGCTTGTTTCAAATGCATGCAATCAGCTTCAATCTCAGACCTTATGCCGAGGCACTCATACCAAAGACCCAGAGCTAACACCGGGAAGACAACCACACTTATAGATAACTTTACATAATTCAAACACTTGCAGTAGTCCAATCTCAGATGTAACCCTGAGCAACGTCTACTATCAGCCAAAACCGAAGATAACCCTGGTGAGGAGTCAAATTGTCATCTTGCTGCCTCAACCCCAACGTACCGTCTCAACATTTCATACATACATTGCTACACAACAATGTCCCACAAGAGCCAAGGAGTTCCAATCTCGAGTGACTATTACGCGTGGCAGCACACCGGATAAAATTTGAAGCTTGAAGACCATGGGCATTGTCCCCTCTTCCTGACTTCGCACAACCTCTAATCCCATGTCATTGCGTAACTCTCAACAAAATCAGTCCGGAGATGGTCTTGTATACCTCTTTCGGATGCTCAGATTAAAGTTTTGCAAGTTCGAGCAGACATCACAGTACACTAGTGCACGTACTTCGAGACGGTAGGACCCGTAGAGCCCGGGGCACCCCGGGCAGCCGCAGATGCACCGCAGGTACACCTGCGGCTCCCCCCTCTATAAATAGAGGGCGTGGGGGTGGCCATTTGTAAGAAGAAAAGAGGCGAGGAAGCCCTGTCCAATTTGCTATGTACACACCCCATATTGAGTGTTTCCTCATTTTAAACACCTGTTAGCTCATATATAGCTATATTTTACTGGCGGGAGCTGAGTGTTTATCCATCTAGAGTCATAGAAGCCTGCTTTGGTAGCCCACTGTAAGCCTTCTCACACTCTATAGAGCCTTTCTCTTCATCTTTGCACACACTATTCTTCACATTGAGAGTCGTGTTGTGTGCGTATGCCCGGACTTCGGTCCATGGTTTTAATTTCTGTCTGTATATATATATATATATATATAAATTGTTGTTAGACTCTGTCTGATGAGCCTGGATTTTACTTCTGGTGTGTATATATATATATATATATATATACATTTCTATCAGGCCTGGAGTTTACTTCGAGGCCTTTTACTGCTTTATTTACATTTCGTCACGCCTGGAGTTTACTTTGTGGCGGTTGATCGCATTAACTGCTTTATTTATATTTCGTCCCACCTTGAGTTTATTTCGTGGCGGTTGATCGTCTTTTACAGCCTTATTTACATTTCTGATCACCCATGGAGGTGCTTCGTTGTGGTTGATCATGTTCATATATATATATATATATATATATATATATATATATATTTTACCGCTTTTATATATTTACATTTTCGATCCCCCGTGGAGGTGCTTCGTAGTGGTTGATCATGTATACGTATATATATATATATATATATATATATATATATATATATATATATATATATATATATATATATATATATATATATGCACAACTTTTATATATATAACTGCTTACTGCTTTTCATATAAACTGTGGCATCATGTGATCCTAGGAATCATGTGATCACAGATTCAGTCTACTGAATCTAGATTCGGTTCCTGTGATGGACATTTTCAGCTGTAAGCAGGTTGTACATTATTTACGGTGTTTGAATTTCCTTGGATGGTTGTCATGCCCATGAGGAGATCGGTACTGCTGTATATTATTTTCTCAAAGATGCCTCGCATCTCGAAAATAAAAGCAAACAAGCTGAACATTTAATAATAAAATGGAAGTATAAAAAGGTCTCAATTCCTATTGAGCACAGGGTTTGAAAAACCTCTTTTATAAAACATCATTGCTATATCTTGCTTAAAACTGAATTTTTCTATAAATTCAAACCCTTTGTATATAGGTGCGAACGAGGCCTCGCACTACTTCCAAATAATTGCACATTGATCCACAAACACACACACACACACACACATACACACACACATATATATTCATATAACAGTTTCTTGAAAAGTGGCGGTCACCATGGCAACACTGATAATCAGGCCCTCGAACCCAAATGAATCTCGATTTCACAGACCCGTTTAGCAGTGCTACATCACTGGGTCAATGTGCAAACCTTTTTCGATTGCGTTGGTGCAACCAGTTAAAAACATCAACTGGCAACTCTTAAAGTCAAATCTTCGACATTACATATGTCGGACCTTTTTCACTTGATTTTTCAAACAAATCTCACCTAACATGAGAACACCAAAGAACAAGTAACGAAAAGGGAAAAATAAAAATCCCAACATCGACACATACGTTTAATGAAAATAGTGTTGATCAACATAGAGTACTATAGGCTGATCACCTAGACGTGCTCGTAAGAAATGTCGGACTTACGGACTTTATGTCGGGATGTCCTTTTCAAAGAAAGTATGAAATGCTTAAGGTCTTGGACCGAAATTGATGTTTTACTAAATATTGTCATTGTAAAATGTTTTAAAGAAAACAAAAGTGCTATTTTGAATTATCAATAGTGTGACGCCCCCAAAATAGGTCCAGTCCATCCAACCTATTCTAAGTCGCCAAATACATGGTACAGAAAATAACTATAACTTTATTACTACAATTGTCGTGCAAAATACAACAACACATATACTGTGAGTTTTAATACCAACTGTGACTCATGTCCCAACTATGAACAACACCTCACAGTGATACCTTACATAAAGGTACAATCAAGAACTGTTTTAAAAATTAAAATTTTTGGGAAGTGCTCAAGGAAACCTTCGTACATAGGAGACCATGAATCTAAGTTATGATAGATATCATATGTCCAGAGAATTATCCTTGGTTGATCCAATAGACCCCAAAGAAAAACGAGAAGATTATTATCATGTGTCTTCCAATGGTGAGTCTTCTCTTGACATATAACTATCTCCACCGTCTGCGATTGAACATTATGTTTCAACCCAACTCCAAGATCATATAGGTAGTGCTCGTAGATATACTCGAAGAAGTGGATGTGCACAACCCTTTCTTATGATAACAACGAGATTGTATGTCATTAGAGATCTTGTATGATGATGGCAAAAACACCCTTCCAAAGTCAGGGTTCACCTCACCCTATTGTTGTTCACCAAAATCGCTTATTAAGTGACGATAATATATACACACACACATCTTAGGTCCTCAATACAATTATATATTGTATATCATGCCAATTTATAATGTGTTGAGAAACTTTGATAGTCTCGGACCACCACACTATTCCCCCATTATCCCCGCTCGACCCAGCTACACTTTTATTACACGAAAGGAATTGTGAAAGCAAAAGGGGTGAAACACAACTAGCCCAAGAAAAGAATATCATAACTAAAGATAATTAAATTATCAATAGCCTTCATCAGTAATAAATCGGAGATTTAGAACATATGGTAGATGATAAAACTTTTCAACCATAGTTGCAGCGGAACGAACAATCCATTAGAAGAGTCAAATAGACTATAAAGTCTATTATCTTCTCCACATTAAAAGTCCACCAATAATGTTTTATCCCGGTAACATCAATCAACAGTTCCTTTCCACAATCATATGAATAACTCATAATCATAATTGTTATTCTAAATTCCTCTTCTCATCTAGGACGAAGATAATTTTTATCACCTGTCTTTACCTGAAACATCAAAGATCATGGTTATACCAAATCATAGTTCCTATTCATAATCATACTAATAAATTCATCTTTGCACTATGGGTTAAAGATATTCATCAACAGTTCATCTTTGCACTACAGGCCAAAGATATTCACAATAGGTTATCTTTACACTACAGACCAAAGATATTCAACAACAAGTCATCTTTACATTACGGGCCAAAGATATTCATTAATAATTCATCTTTGCACTGCATGCCAAAGATATTAATATCTCAAAGAAACACATAACCATTTCATAATTTATATAAACCATAATTATAACCATGTTGATCAATTCACCTTTGCACTTAAGCTAAAAATATTCAATTATAAATTCAATGGTTATGATCATACCAGTCAACGATTCAACTTTGCATTACTTGCCATAGAGAACCCATAGTCACGATCATACCAATAATCTATCCATCTTTACACTCAAGTCAAAGAGAAATTTCTTCACCAGGATTATAAAAATGTTAAATATGAGAATAAAAATAATATGATCAAAACATGGATTTAATTTTAAGAGTACGATTCATAAATCAACGATAATTTGGTCAGAAAAAGAAACCAATTTTGTTGTGAATAGTATTCTAAGAATAGTAACTCGTGAATAGTAATCCCAACACAAAAAAATAAACTTTCACAATAAAATCCATATCAATATTTATATCACCTTAACCCAAATGTTATCAATCACTTAATAATCTCATAATCAAATATTATTAATATTACAATAATATTTTAATTATTTTTTAAACTTATAAATAATTTATTTTAATTGTTTACACTTTATTAATTAATGCATTTAATCATACTAAAATGCCAAACTCATAAGATTTCATCACCAATAACCAATAACCTCATCAAAAATCTGCATATACCATATATAGGATTCCCAAGCCATAAAATCCTATTTTTCAATTTTGTTACTTCACATAACATATTTAATTTATTTATTCATAACTAGTCCATTTTCATGAAAAATACCAAATCAGTTCCAAAAATACTTCTTTTCTGGGATTTAGCATAATATAGTCCCATATTGAACATATATTTTTTTCAGAATTTTTAAAATTCATTTACTATTTTTCACATGGCCAAAATTGTCGAATATTTAGACATTTATCATAAATTGTACTTTTGTCCAAAAATTCCGAAATTAACAGGATATACTGATGTTATGTAGATGTACTCCCAATAAAAATTTTACCAATTTTGGAGTTAACCACAAGGAGTTATAAGGATTTACTTTTAAAATAGTCTTTTCTCATAAAATCCATAACTCCTAATCTATACATCCAAAAATCGCCATTTTTGGACACAATCAAGAAAACTCATCAAATTATCATTTTAAATTTTTCCAGAATTTTTGAAGGTCAGAAAAATTACGAAACATGATAAACATAATAATCCTTAAAATCTTTTACCTCAAAAGAGCAGTATTTCTTACTAGAATATCAGATGAAAAGCCGAAGGAAACTTGCATTGAATAGCAACTCTCCAAGTATCTAAATACTCACAAAAATATGCTCGACAATATAGAGAGAAAGAAAACTTGTTTCAGGTGTGATTTTCAATTCTAACATAAGCACCTATTTATAGGAAAATACTAGAACGCCATAGGAGACTAAATAATAAAATAATATTATTATTATTCAAATTCCTATGCAAGCCACCTTTGAAAAAAAAACTCCAGCCACCATAGTGGGGCCCACCCCAAATTCAGCACATGTAATCAACATCAACCAAAAGTGGGTCCCACCCAATTTTAATAAAAATTATTTTATTTTCCAAAACTTCAGTAATTCATAGAAAATATCCCTTTTATCAGAAAAATACGAATTTTAAGTCCATTCCACACGAAATCGAATTCTCGACAACTTTGTAGCTTTAAGTTTTTCCAAATTCCAGACAGAAAATATCCAAAATCCACAAACGAATGATTTTTAACACCTTTTCAACACCTTGTAAAATTCATAACAAATCATGCGTTAATTTTCAACGGTTCAAAATTTGTGGACATATACTCAACTTATATATGTATGACATATCCAAAAATCACAACGATCCAACGGTCGTATTAAAATTACAACTCACGCAATAAAGCTTAACATTAAAACACCTCAGCATTAATTCCATCATTTATAACCACATAAATAAATACATCATTTATATCCACATCAAATAAATATTTCCTTATCATATAAATTAATAATTAATTATTCACAAATAATATTACAGAATCACAATAATGACAACCAGTGCGGCTTCCGTGAAAGAGGGGCTTTCGATAAGGATTTTTCTCATCAAGGCGCAATTAGGTGACCAAACCTCTCCTCGATGTAACTTTCTAGACATTGCCAATAATGTTATCTAATAATATTATCCAAATAATATAAATTATTGATCCGATAATGGAAATATCATGCGATGACAATTATTGAAACAATAATAATATAAAATATCAACGCAGAATTATTGAATCAATAAAATAAAATATCGAATAAGAATCATCGTAACAATTATTGAGTAGTGCCTTCTTATGTAAGAATTAATAATTCAAAAATGTTGTGCAATATCGTGTTGCTCTTTATGCAACCATGCGACATCGTATTTTAACCAACGGGTATTCCAATAGTGTTAACGGTAACAACTACGTCGTTATTTATAAAAACTCAAACTTGTCATTTTCTTCATCCGACAATTATTCTGTTATGGGGACCACAAATAACTGTGCCGTCGTACGAATATTCACCGACAACAAGAATATTCCACGACCAAACGAATATTCCCCGACAAAAATGCGTATTTTATAACCACTTGCGTATTTTGAAAATTTTACATATATCACCCTTAACTTTAAACTTTTATCAATTTAACCATTTACTGAATAATAATTATAAGAAAAATTGAATACTTTTATTTCATAAAATTCGGGGTCTTACAAATAGTACTTCATAACTATTGTCCAGTTATTGAAGATATATGGTTTGTATGATTCAAGCATATTATAAATGGAATTATTGTACTTGCTGAGCTAGTTATGCTCACTCTTGCTTGAACCATATGAATGCAATTTAAGACCGAATCTGATCAAGGATCCTAAGCAAGAGGAAAAGGAAAGGCAAAGACGAACCTATAGATTTACCTATGTAATAGTATATATTTGTAATGATAATATTTGATATTATAACAAGAACAATTGTAACGGTTGTAAAGAACCTGGGGAATGGTAATATTGATCTGGAATATATATATATATATATATATATATATATATATATATATAAGTAATATTCATTCTTTTGAGGCTTTTCGATTGAATGTTTGTGTGAACTGTAGCACCGTGGAGCACCATCTGTCGGGTTGAAAGATACCCGAATTTGGGGTCGTCACATATATTCATGTACCTCAGGTATACTTTTTTTAGTCCGAATGATATCTTAATTGGGCTAAATATAATTCGGTTGGGTACTCTCAACCCATTATTCCCTATCACACATAAATATCTCAATGAATAATTAATATCAACCATTTATTCCCTTACCATTAATTCTTTTTTAATAATTCCAGTTAAACCTTTAACCTGGTTTAACTTTAATACTCATGTCACACAAGGCTTAGTTATCCCACTTACTAGAGTTATATAACTCAAGTGCATAATCTCAACAATAGAATATTAGGGGTTTAGGTTACGTTTGGCTTTTCCCCAATTTCATGTTATTTTAATATTCATTTAATATAAAGTTGTTGCGACACACTTTACCTTAATGCTAAATTATTTAGCTTACTTTAAATAATTGCACACTTGTAATATGAAGAACTACTATACTAGGCTTTATGAATTTTATACTCATAACACCTTTATTTAGGATAACCATTTCTTTAGAATAATTATTATGTACAAAACTAATTAATTATTATACCATAATTCTTCAATTTCTTTTCTTCCATAAATTGCCCCAACGCATTTTCAGTTAGCAATAACTTAAACATTAATTGATGCATAAATTTCTAACCAATATTTATTTATAATTGTATTGGTTATCTTCTTTATTAATCACTTATCTTTCAAATATTAACCCTTTTATATATTATAATATTATGTAATATAATTAAAATATTAAATTAACATATTCTTTGATCTATTTATGTAAAACACATATTAATTCACCGTCTTATATAAGTGAATTAACTCTTTTTCATTTATTTACTATCATGCTATTACCACGTAAAGCTTTATAATATAATATTATGTAATATCACTTAATTAATCAATATTTATTCCAAGTTAATTAAATTCATAACTAATTCTCATCCAATTCATGTTTTGCTATCTCAATTCATTCTCGGGCAGCTTAAACACCAATTATGACTTTTATTACACATATTAACCATTAATATAAATGTCTTGAAATTCAAATTTCTCAAACTTACTCAGGACCTTCAGCAAACCGGCACAGCTGTGCTGGTCATAAGCTTGGAAATGGCGCAGCTGGGCCACCTCAAGTTCAAACGTAGATAATTTCTTACTTAGCAAAAACAGAACCTACCTTCCTAAATACTTAGAGCATGTTTCTGAAATGCTAACTTGTCATACTACAATCAGTTTTCCTCTTTGATTTCACAATATCAATTACTGCTTCATCAATAATTTAGAGATTAAACTTCCCAGTTCAAACTCTATTTTCTTTAATAATTTAAATGTCAAACTTCAAGTTTTAAAAATCTACTTTTTTCTTAATAGTTTAACCAACTATAAAATCTCATTTATGGTAATTTTTTTCCATCAATAACATAAAATTCAAAATATATAACAGGTATATATTATTATTCAAACTTAGCATATCTTATAATAAGGATTCTATATACTAAATTCTTATTTTAATAATTTCGAAAATTCGGGTTATCACAATAAATATTAAGCTATTTAATTTATTTTATAATTTTATCACCGTAGATTAAATTAAATACATTTAACTTATTATTACGATTATGCCATTTACTTCTTAAATAAATATCTTTTTTCTTTTATGGCGTGACTCTTTAGATTCTCCATATTAGACCGATTGTGAATAAATCAATTAGAACAATTCTAATTTTAATTAAATAAATAAATTAAATAATTAAATTTATTTTAATAAATAATATTTATTCTATAATAAGGGTAAGCCCACTTAGCGATCAACGACTTTTCATATAATATAGATTTCAACATTAATCATAAAAGAACCTTTGAGTAAATAGTTACCGTACAATTCAATCCTTCCACCAAACAATGCCTCAATTAAATATAAGACATAAAATTACTATCAAATTTTATTTTATTTAATTATATGTATTTCGATTCTTAAATGCACAACTCTAAATAATGTAAATTAAAATCTCTTTTTTGATTTCATTGCAACTTGGCCAATGATTCATGTGTTGTCATTTATCGAATCACATAGGACAATATTATTAGAAAATGAGAAAAGCCTATGGTAAATTAGAATGCAGAAAATGAGGACCGTTCTACTTAAACTTAAAAATATAATGTGTCTTAATTCTATATAAGGTTCTCTAATCACAAATACCTGATTACATATCTTCCAAGGATTTGAGCATGATTTTTATTTACTTATGATAATCTATCAGCTAAGTAACTTTAGAAGGTTGTTAATCAAATAAACTAGAGTTGAGTTTTTATTCACACACAAAAAAATGTAAAATATTAATAGCAAATTAGCTATAATTATTGTGCATGGAAATCCATAGATTAGTTCCAATGCCTTTTCACCTAATCCACATATCCAATAGAGTATATATTATAAACGAAAAATTGCACTTCGAAATTGTGTCAATGTCTAGCCTGTGACGCCCCCAAATCCGGGTTATCTTTAACTCAAATTTGGTGCTCACGATACTAGAATACCCATTCATACTAAAATAAAAACTGTTTTATATTACATAAACATCGTACTTAAATTCTAGGTTCTATAGACCTTTACATACAATACAAACTAAATATTATTACACATCATAGTACTAACAGTATTTATTACATTCACTACTTAAGTTCACTTAAGCACAAGCGCTTAATAAATGACTACTCAACAACTTTGCCTTTTCCTTGGTCTTTTCTAGATGGACCAGCAACCTCAATTTTAAGTGAAAACATTATATTTAACGCAAGGGTGAGCAACAGCTTGCTCAGCAAGGAAAGAAGCAGTTAAATATAATAGAACGGAATATTTATATCAAAGAGGTTACAATGCAATAGATACTGAACAATATAATTCTTTAAGAGTGTTGAGTGTATAAAAAAATCAGACTTTAGCATGTTGTAAGGTCAAGTGACCAATGAACTCTGTACTAGAATTAACAGAAATAATACTGCAATCCATGAATACAAATAGTTATAAAAGCTATTTTATATACTAGACTCGGACTTTAGGGGATCAGCCTAAGTACCCTACATTGTGCACAACATAACAGTCTAATAACACTTTACATGTCCTTCAGAATCATATGTCCGGTACAATATGCCCCTATAAAAGGGTTGTTCATTCACAACATTATATAAGAATCCATGCCACAACAAAAATGGTTTGGAAAGCATTAACTGATAATTTCATGAATAATATCAATATATCTCAATAGTTGTCTAACTAAAGTAATGGTATTGACATACTTTTAATGTAAACTCATTCAAGATAGAAAAGTTTGATAAACTATTCTTTTGAAGCTGATTGGAATAAAAAGGCTATTTAACCTTGTATTCTTTTGAAGCTGATTGGAATAAAAAGGCTATTTAACCTTATATTATTCATAAATAAGGGGAGACAGTTTAGAATTTAGAGAACCTGTCCATTGTAGAATAGTTGCTCAATAAGGAGTAAAAGTTAGAAACTTGCCTTGTTTATAGACTATTGATAGGATTAAACTTAATATGTTCTCAAAGAGCCTGCACAATTTATTTGCATTTACAAGCCTATTAGCCAAATAGCCAAGTTATATAGCTTGTATATGTTCACACATCACATGATTTAGCAGTCAAGTTTGTAGTTAGATTTCTATATTTCATACATTTTCAAATATCTCATCCATGTTTTCACATTAGTCAATTTTCTCTTTAATAGGGTTCGCCATGCTTTCCACAAGTAATAGGAATCACATTACAGTTATTATTTATATTAACCAAGCCTGTTAGCCACATAGCTAAGTCATATATGGTTAAATTTCCTATATTTGATACATTTTTCAAATATCTAATCCATGTTCTTATCATCCCCATTTTTCTCTTTAATGGGATCTAGTATGATAATAACATGCACACACACAACATACATATAGCTTACATCTTTGGTACATGAATGATTCATGCTTTGTTTATAGAAATTCTAGCATACAAGATGCTTTTGTGGCTTATTACATGTTTTTAAAGGTATTTCAAATTTACAGGGTCAACTTTTATCTATCCCATGATTTATTGCTTTATTTCCATACTAGTGTATTAACTATCTTTGTTTTCTATAATATGCCCCAAAACAGTCCCAATTTGACCTATCTATGGTAATTAAGCTTTGTTTGGTCATTTGGGACTTAGTCAGGCTTTGATTACAACATCACTTTCGTAATTATATTCTATTTCTTCTTCACATTTCATTTTCCATACCAACTGGCTATCAAAACTGCTATAATAGTTGCTTGTTATGAACTGCTATTTGCCTAAGGGCAGCAGCTCTAACTTCTTTTCCCATCCATGATCCTCTAAGCTTTACCCTGAGTTTATAATATTTCATGAGGCTAACAGTCATTAAGGTTTGAAATAAGGATTTTAATGCAGTTCAACTATTCTCAGCTTCAATTGGGTCTAACAAGCTCAATACTGCAATAGCAGTTAGTTGAGGTTGCCTATAATCCTAACTGCTAGCAGCCCTGTGATTCTTCTTAGATCATAATTCAACCTCAAGTCAGCTATCAGTTGGAATAGTCTATAACTCATATAGTAACACACAAAATTGGGGATGTTAGGACAAAATCATAGGAGGTACCTAGCTGCCTTAAGACAATATTGATCCCAAACCTTGATACGTTTTAATTATATCTTAACTTACCACTGTAGTTAAAAGAAAGCCAAAAAATCAACTTAGTTGCTAAAATGGCACTGCAATCACTTGCTTGTTACTGCTAAAGATAGCAGTCCATGATCCTATTTGTGCACTTTAGGATTTCTACCAGATTTGGTCCTTCTAAAGTGATGCTACCAACTGATTTGCTTAAGTCTGCACTAGCAACTACCCAAAACTATTTGCCACTGCCATTAGCAGCACCCCATGCCCGGATGTGCCTTATTCCAGATTTTCAATCACAGGTCTTTAGTTAATTATTCTATAGAGTTTTAAGGTTATCCATGTGGTTTATCAAATGATGTTAGTCTTGACTCCTTGGTTCAGCCACTACTCCACACAGTGAACCAACCAACCAAAACTGTTTTATACTAAAGTGTATTTGAGGGTCAACTGTGTCTAACAGTTTTCTTTAATATTATACCAGTTCTTTATCATCCATCATGTTAACAGCCACCATTAGATGGTTTTGACTTATGAAGTATTACATTCTTATAAGTTCTGTGCATATAATTCTTTAGTAACCTTTTTGGTTGACCTTGTTATACTGTGTTTAACCCACAGATGGCTGAACTCTAACAATTAACACAGCAGTTACCAGTCAACTGTTATCACTGCTACTGCCTTAGACAGCAGTCATCCTTTCTCAGTTTGTTTTTTTTTCAAGTCTTAGTCTTTGAACCAAAACCTTAGTTATACTTGAATTTTAGATATATTAGTACCTAAAAGTACCCTTAGAACTTGCAACATAATCGAGGCAGTCCCCATAGACTGACTCAAATCAGTGTGCAAAGGGGTTGACATGCTAACTTCCTTAATTCTTTACTTTGACTTAAGTCTGAATTCCATTTCCTCCTAATAGGCTTAACTTGTTAATCATGAATAATTTCCAGCCTTGTTTGTGTCTAATACTTAACTTTTACTTAAGGCAGTCCACTTGGGACTACGTCAAGCATGTGGTGTGCACAGTTTCAAATTACTAGTGACATAGACATTTGCTTGTGTTAGAAAGCCAACTTTATCCTCCTTATTACTCCTCAGCCCAACCTATCTCCTTGTGCCTAAATTCAGTCCATAATAGTATAGCAATAACATAACAGTTCATATAATGTAATAACAGTTAGTATAACAACTAAAGTCCTTCTAACAATCATTTATGCTCATTCCAGCCACAACAACAAGTATACTATCATAGTCCATTCAGTATACCAGTTCTGGGCATGGTAATATATTTTACAATCATAAATAACCAACCATTTTGGACTCTTTTTCTAGCCGTACTATTTTGCCATTATAGCATTTTTAGACTAGCATCTTAGGCATGGTTCATCACACCAAAAACGGTAGCAAACATTGTTATAAATGTCTTTTTAAAATATGCACCTGTTATTTACCATATATTCATGATTTAAAACATCTAAAGGCATGGTCTCTATGCTTTAGACCAACATAGCCCCCCTTTAGGATTAAATTTCAAAAACAAACATGGTTTACCTATATGAACTGTTATGTTGGTCCAAACATTCAAAAACAAACATGGTTACCTGCTTAGCTCATAGTGCCGTATACGTGAATAGTGTCGTATATGTGAATAGTAACCCTGACACAAAAAGGTAGAAATTGCACAATAAAATTCATAACAATATCTCAACATAATGATATTGAAGAAAATAATATCATTTAAGAAGAAAATAACATCCCTCACCTCAAAGAAACAATACTTCAGAATGGAATATCGGATATGATGCTGAATGAAACTTGTACTGAATAGCAACTCTCAAAGTATCTAAATACACTCGATAATATAGAGAGAGAATGCTTATGTTTCTGGTGTGATTTTCAATTCTAACCTAAGCACCTATTTATAGGAAAATGCTAGCACGCCGAAGCAGACTTGACCTGCTACCTGATGGCTTTACCTGCTACTATTGCCACCCTCCACATTTGAAATAAAATTTGAGCACATTTCTCACCAACCAAAAGTGGGGCCCACCAATTCTAGAATTTTCCATCAAAATGATAAATTCAGAAACTTCAACAATTTCTGAACCAGTCACCTCTTAAAATTCATAACAAATCATACGTTCATTTTTAACGGTTTAAAATTTGTGGACATGTACTCAACTTATATATGTATAATATATCCAAAAATCACAACGATCCAACGGTCGGATAAAAAATTATAACTCACGCAATATATCTCGAGAACACTGGTTTGATTTTTAATACCTCCATTCTGACAAAAATACTGATAAAACACCTCAACATTAATTCCTTCAATTATATGCACATAAAAAATAAATATTTCCTTATCATATAAATCAATAAATAATTATTCACAAATAATATTATAGAATCACAATAATGACAACCAGGCCGTTTCTAGGAAAGAGAGGGCTTTCCGATAAGGATTTTTCCTTACTGGCGCGCAATTAGGTGACCAAACCTCTCCTTGACAGAACTTTCTAGACATTGCCAATAATGTTATCTAATAATATTATTCAAATAATATGAATTATTGATCTGATAATGGGAAATACTATGCAGTGACAATTATTGAAACAACAATAATATAAAATATCAACGCAGCAATTATTGAATCAATAACATAATATATTAAATAGTAATTACTGTAATAATTATTGAGTAGTGCCTTCTTACGTAAGAATCAATAATTCAAAATCTTTAATAATACTGTGCATCGCTTGTGCCCACACGTACATCGTATTTTAACCACCGGGTATTCCAACAGTGTTCACGGTAACGATTACGCCATTATTTATAAAATCTCAAACTTGTCGTTTTCTTCATCCGACAGTTATTCCGTTATGGGGCCCATGAATGGTTGCGCCGTCGTACGAATATTCCCCGACAATATGAATATTTCATGACCAAACGAATATTCCTCGACAAAAATGAATATTTTACAACCACTTGCTTATTTTGTAAAATTTGCACATTTCACCCATAACAAAAATATTATATCACATTAACTCATTATTTCAAGATAATGAATAGAGAAAATTCAATTTTATTTATAATAAGTTGGGGTCTTACAACTTCCCCTCCTTATGAAATTTCATCCTCGAAATTGACATACGTACCTGGTAATTCAAAAAGGTGAAGGTACCTCGCTATCATTTCCGATTCCAACTCCCAAGTCATTTCTTCAATAGCATGGTTCCTCCACAAAACCTTAAATTATGGAATAACCTTTGTGCGTAGGACATGCTCTTTCCTATCCAAGATCTTGACAGGTACCTCCTCGTACGTTAAATCTTTGGCTATCTCGTCTGGTTCTAACACAATAATGTGGTTTGGGTCGATACGTGAAAAATGTTATGAACACGCGACATACTTAGCGTTAAGGCGAGTCTATAGGCCACAATTCCTACTCGATCGAGGATTTCAAATAAATCGAAGGTTTGAGCTTTCTTCTTTTTATCGACTCCTACTTCTAGAATAACGCCTTCTTGCACCTTCTTCTTTATATTCATCAGCTCCGGTGTGAAGCTTGAGCAGTTTTAACTTTATCAATTAAAGTCAATTCTACTCGTATATTTAACATTATAACGTGGGTACTTGGAGCCTTTAACTCTATCTCCATCCTTTGTAAGTCTTACAAAATGGGTCTTTGTATTAACAACATCGCACTCGTACTCGCATATGATCTTCTACTCAACGCGTTAGCTACCACGTTCGCTTTTCCACGATGGTATGGTCAGATTAGGTGCCGAAATGAGTCACCTCTTGAGCTCTTGGAAAATCTTCTCGCATTCCTCGCTCGATACAGATTTTGTATCTTTCCGAGTCAGCTAAGTTAACGGAGTAGCGATTCGAGAAAATCCTTCCACGAATCTCCGATAATAACCAGCTAAGCCCAAAAAGCTACGTACTTTGGTCATCGACTTCGGTTGCTCTCAACTGTGACTCATATCCCAATCTTGGATAGCACGTCACAATGGCGTCTATCAGTTTACCACCGTACGAATATGATGTCCCCAACGAAGAGTCTGGCTTTGGTGCATTCCACAAAGGAACGCACCAAATAGAGGCTCAGGTACCAACTCTTATACTTGGTTTTTTAACTCCTAAAGTTTAATAGGAGCCATTCGATATGAGATTTTAGAAATGGGTTTTGTATCGGTTTCAAAGTTGATACAAAATTCAATATCACGCTCTGGGGGTAGGCCAGGAAATTCTTCAGGAAATACGTAAGGAAATTCACTAACAACAAAAATGTCATTCAAATCTGACGTTTTTTTCTTTAAATCCATGACATAGGCTAAGAAAGCTTGACATCCATTTTTCAATAAACGAGTGACTTAATGGCTTGATATGATAGTTATTGACTTTAGTGGTTTGGTTGCTTGAATTCGCATAACAGGTTGGTTAGGAATATGAAAACTAACAACCTTATGAAAATAATCAATTTTGGCATGATGAGTGGTTAACCAATCAATCCCTAAAATCACATCAAAAGCAAGTATCTTTAGAGAGATAGATCAACAGGTAATGTGATGGTACCAATTTGAATCAAGCAAAATTTATAAATAGTGGATGTAACGAAAGTTTCTCATAACGGAGTTTCCACAGATAAGTAAAATTCTAATTTCTCCGGAGTCAAGTTTAAACGTTGAGCATAAGCAGGAGAGATTAAAGAATGGGTAGAACCAGTATCTAATAAGGTATAGATTTCTCAAGAATTTATAATTAACTAACCCGTGATACCTTCGTTCGGGTTCCTCGCGTTTTGGGCAGTCACGACAAACGCTCTTCCAAAAACCGCTGACTTTGTTTTGTCCGTATCGGCCTTTGGTGCCACCGTCCCTGTTGGACTTGATTTCGCTACAGGACAAAATCAAGCTATGTGATCGTCTTTTCCAAAACTAAAACATACATTTGAAGGCTGTGAATAGTTTGGACTTATATGTCCCTCCTCTCCGCATCTGTAGCATCTAACTGGCGGTCGTTTTCCTCCCCTAGAATTTGTTGTTGGTCTTTGTCATTGCGGCACGCCTTCTTCCGCCATCGTTAAATCTTCTTTTCTTGAAATTTCTTCTTGAATTATTTCTTCTATTATCTTGGCCATGATTACCTCCGAAGTGGTTACCATTTCTGGCATGAAAATTTCCTCCACAATGGTTATCATTGTTATGATAACCGTTGCCACCGGTTCAATTATCATCGAGTTGTTGGTCGTTATTCTTCGGTTGAGCTGACTCATTATCACACTCCAATAACTGAGCCCTATTCACAACATCTGAATATAAACAAAGTTTGTGAGAAATGAGGTATTGATGTATTTTGGGTTTCAAACCTCACAGAAACATTCGCGTCATTCTTTCCTCATTATCAACCAAATGGGATGCACAAATCGGGACAACTCGGCAAACTTAGCTTCGTACTGCGACACGTTCATATCGTTTTGATCCAACTTGATAAACTCTACCTTCTTCATATGACGAATACTTTCAGGAAAGTACTTGTCATTGAATAGTTTCTGAAATATTTCCCAAGATATATTGAGTGTGGCAGGCTGGGTACGCTTCACAGATTCCCGCCAGTAATCTACCTCACCACAAAACAAAAAAGTGGCGAATGGAACCTTCTGTTCCTCCGTGCATCCCAAGACATCAAATATCTTGGTAATTTGCTTGACCCACATTTCCGCCTTAATCGGATCCGGCTTTCCAAAGAATTCTGGTGGTCCCAACTCCTTGAACTGCTTGGCTGTGACAAATCACGCGTTGCTATCATTTCCACCCGTATTTTGTACACGAGTCTCCCTCGTCTGATTTTGCATGAACTGCAAAAAGCTCCTAAACATTCCATCATTCATCGTTTGCTCGGTAGTGTTGTTTATAGGAGGAATATTGTCTTCCTTTTGCACGTTCTCCTGGTTTGTGACTAAAGGTTTTTGCACAGTCTCATACACTCCATTGTTAATGTTCTCAGCAGCCATTCTTAAATACTGCCATAAAATAAGGGAATTAAACAAATTAACATATCACATAATATCCCTATATTATGACCGGCCAACAAATAAGCTTAGGTAGGACACACTAGCAAAAGATTTACCCATCTCTCCCCTCCTAGTTCTATTCCCCGATCTCCGCTAGAGACCATATCCCTAAGCTTTGATACCAACTGTGACACCCCCAAAATAGGTATACATCACCCATTCTGAGTCGCCAAATACATGGTACAGAAACAACTACAACATCATTAATACAATTGTCATGCAAAATACGACAACATAAATAATGTTAGTTTAAATACAAATATTGTCTTCTAGACAATATCCACACTCAAATAAGTCATCATTACACTTATTGATACACTATTTTACAAAATAGTGAGGACTATTATAACAACTTCATTGGACCATAACTCCATACCCCGGCTAGTTCTTGCTAAATTCTCACATTCTAAGAAGAAAAATAAAACAAAAAGGAAAAGGGTAAGCTCAACTAGCCCAGTAAAGAGTATTATGACTAAGATAATATACAACAAATTATCCTTAGTCTTCAACAGGGAAAAATCTGATAGAATATAATAGATAACAAGTTTTAGATCAACAACTGCAGCGGAAACAATAATTCATTAGAAGAGTTAAGTAGAGAATGAAATCTACTATCATCTATGAATTTAAAAGTCCATCGTCAATAGTTTATCCCTGTAACATCAATCAATATACATCTTGAATCAAATATTCATCTTTGCACTACGGGCCAAAGATATTCATTTATATCATCAGTTGGTCATGTTCATCTCAACACTGCTCATCTTCTTTACTACTGTGCCAAAGATATTCATACGGTAATCATTCATCTTTGCACTACAGACCAAAGATATTCATCAAGTATCACCATTAAGGACTGAGGATGATGAAAAACATTTTAGAGAACGAATCCAGTGAGATAGAAGGACAAATATTATGGATTTGTATTTCAGTTTATCCAAATTCAATAATACTCCATAATAACCAATTGTGAAGTAGAATTCAAAAATAAAGATCAAAACATGGATACAATCAAAGATAGTAACCATAAAAGACATCTGGGACAAAGAAGGGAAAATTTCATTTTTTGGTGAATAGTGTCGTATACATGAATAGTGTCGTATACGTGAATAGTAACCCCGACACAAAAAGGTAGAAATTCTATAATAAATTTCATAACAATATCTCAGCATAATGATATTGAAGAAAATAATATCATTTAAGAAGAAAATAACATCCCTTACCTCAAAGAAACAGTACTTCGGAATGGAATATCAGATATGATGCTGAATAAAACTTGTACTGAATAGCAACTCTCAAAGTATCTAAATACTCACTAAATACGCACGATAATATAGAGAGAGAAAGCTTATGTTTCTGGTGTGATTTTCAATTCTAACCTAAGCACCTATTTATAGGAAAATGCTAGCACTGTAGAAAAGCGAGACTTCGACCGCTACACGATGACTTTACCTGCTACTATTGTCACCCACCACATTTGAAATAAAATTTGAGCACATTTCTCACCAATCAAAAGTTAAGCCCACCAATTCTAAAATTTTCCATCAAAATGATAAATTCAGAAACTTCAACAATTTCTGAACCAGTCACCTCTTAAAATTCATAACAAATCATACGTTCATTTTTAACAGTTCAAAATTTGTGGACATATACTCAACTTATATATGTATAATATATCCAAAAATCACAACGATCCAACGGTCGGATTAAAAATTATAACTCACGCAATATATCTCAAGAAAACTGGTTTGATTTTTAATACCTCCATTCTGACAAAAATACTGATAAAACACCTCAACATTAATTCCTTCAATTATATGCACATAAAAAATAAATATTTCCTTTTCATATAAATAAATAAATAATTATTCACAAATAATA
This sequence comes from Panax quinquefolius, assembly GCA_020205615.1. Classification (NCBI taxonomy): domain Eukaryota; kingdom Viridiplantae; phylum Streptophyta; class Magnoliopsida; order Apiales; family Araliaceae; genus Panax; species Panax quinquefolius. The sequence goes on from CM035153.1 coordinate 47,531,641, forward strand.
TTATAGAATCACAATAATGACAACCAGGCCGTTTCCAGGAAAGAGGGGGCTTTCCGATAAGGATTTCTCCTTACTGGCGTGCAATTAGGTGACCAAACCTCTCCTTGAAAGAACTTTCTAGACATTACCAATAATGTTATCAAATAATATTATTCAAATAATATGAATTATTGATCTGATAATGGGAAATACTAAGCAGTGACAATTATTAAAACAACAATAATATAAAATATCAACGCAATAATTATTGAATCAATAACATAAAATATTAAACAGTAATTACTGTAACAATTATTGAGTAGTGCCTTCTTACGTAAGAATCAATAATTCAAAAATCTGTATGTACTGTAATACCGTGCTACATCTTGTGCAACCACGCGTAGACATCAGATTTTAACCAATTTAGTATTCCAACGGTTAATTCAGAATCGTAAGACCCTCAATTTTATGAAATAAAAGTATTCAATTTTTTTAATTACTATTCATGAGTTACTATTCACGAGTTACTATTCATGAGTTACTATTCACGAGTTACTATTCATGAGTAATTCATGAGTTACTATTCATGAAGCATGATAATTTTTTTTTTAAGTAAGAAGGCATTACTCAATAATTGTTACGGTAATTATTTATTCAATATTTTATTTTATTGATTCAATAATTGCTACGTTGATATTTTATATTATTGTTGTTTCAATAATTGTCACGTACAAGATTTTCCATTATCTGAGCAATAATTCATATTATCTCAATAATATTATTGGATAACATTATTATCGATGCCTAGAAAGTTCTCATCTAAGAGAGGTTTGGTCACCTAATCATGCGCCAAGAAGGAGAAATTTTATTGAAAGTCCGCCTTTCTTTCCGAACCGCCTCGTCATAATATTATTGTGATTATGTAATATTATTTGTGAATAATTAATTATTAATTTTTATGATGAGAAAAATATTTATTTTATGTGGATATAGATGGAGAAAATTTTAAAGTGACAATTGTTGAAAATTAATATTTTATCTTTTTCGATAAAATAATTCATTTAAATATATTATTTTAATAATATAATAATGGTGATATTTTTACGAAGGAATGTGGAATATATGAGTATATGAGGAGGAAGAATATTTTTGTTACAATAAATGTTTAAAACATGTTAAACATGTCGGTGGACCCCATTTCTTGACTGAAATTTGATTATAGACTGTAAAATCGTCCGTTTGTGGATTTCGGTCAATTTATGTTTAGAATTTGGAAAAACTTTCTTCTGCACAGTTGTAGAGAATTGAATTTCCTATAAAAAATCGCGAGATTCAATTTTTGATAAAAGGGCTATTTATTATGAATTATCAAGTTCAAGCTCAAATAATTGATTTTTGGAAGTTTAAAATAATTTAAATAACAAAACGTTTTTTTGTGCAAGTCTTGTGAGGTGGGTATGTTTGGTGGCTGAGGTTTTGAAGCAAAATAAGTGTGCTTTGGAATAAAAATAATATATATTAATATTTTATTAAATTTTCTCGCTTTGGTGTTCTAAGTATTTTCCTATAAATAGGGTGCTTAGGTTAGAATTGAAAATCACACCGAAACCAAGTTTTCTCTCTATATTATCGAAGCGTATTCTTGTGAGTATTCTCGAGTATTGCTATCTGATGCAAGTTCGTTTCAAAGATTATTCCAAATGTAAGTACCGCTTTTCTTTTGAGGTAAGGGATAGTAAGGGATTTTAAGGGTTATTATGTTTTAGTTTCAAATTTTTCTGAACCTTCAAAAATTCTGGAAAAATTTGAAATGATATTTTGATGAGTTTTAGATTGTGTCCAAAAATGACGATTTTTGGATGTATAGATTAGGAGTTATGGATTTTATGAGAAAATACTATTTTAAAAGTAACTATTTATAAATCCTTGTGATTAACTCCAAAATTGATGAAATATTTATTGGGAGTACATCTATATAATATCGAAGATACCGTAAATTTCAGAATTTTGGATAAAAGTATAATTTATGATAAATATTTAAATATTCTATGGTTTTGGCCATATGAAAAATAGTAAATGAATTTTAAAATTTAGAAAAATATATGTTCAATATGGGACTATGTTATACTAAATCCCGTAAAAGAAATATTTTTGAAACTGATTTGGTATTTTCATGAAAATATTCTAGTTATAAGTAAACTAATTAAATATGTTATGTGAAGTAAGAAAATTGGAAAATGTGATTTTATGGCTTGAGAATCATATATGAGGTATATGCAGATTTTTGATGAAGGTTTTGGTTATTGGTGATGAAATCTTATGAGTTTGGCATTTTATATGATTAAATACATTAATTAGTAAAGTGTAAACAATTTAATTAAATTATTTATAAGTTTAAGAAATGATTAAAATATTATTATAATATTAATAATATTAGATTATGAGATTTCTAAGTGATTTATAACATTTGGATTAAGGTGTTATAAATATGGATATGAATTTTATTATGAAACTTTATCTTTTCGTATCGAGAATATTATACGCACGTATACTGCGGTACTATGTCACGAATACGGGTACTATTCACTGCACAAATTGGTTTCTTCTCCCGACCAAATTATCTTTGATTTATGAATCTTACTCTTGAAATTAAAACCATGTTTTGATTATATTGTTTTTATATAACATTCTTATAACCCTAATGATGATATTTCTCTTTGACTTGAGTGTAAAGATGGGTAGATTATTGGTATGATCGTGACCATAGGTTCTCTTTGGCCAGTAGTGCAAAAGTTGAATTATTGACTGGTATGATCATGACCATTGAATTTACAATTGAATATTTTTAGCTTAAGTGCAAAGGTGAATTGATCAACATGGTTATAATTATTGTTATATAACTTCTGAGATGATTATGTATTTCTTTGATATATGAATATCTTTGGCTCGTAGTGAAAAGATGACTTGTTGATGAATATCTTAGCCTGTAGTGCAAAGATGAATTATTGATGAATATCTTTTGCTCGTAATGCAAAGATGACACATTGTTGAATATCTTTGCTTTGTAGTGCAAAGATGAATTATTGATGAATATCTTTGGCTTGAATGCAAAGATGACTGTTGTTGAATATCTTTAGCTTTTGAGTGTAAAGATGAATCATGAAGAATATCTTTGGCCGTGTGGTGCGAAGATGAATTTATTAGTATGATTATGAACAGGAACTGTGATTTGGTATAACCATGATCTTTGATGTTTCAGGTAAAGACAGGTGATGAAATTATCTTCGTCCTGGATGAGAAGAGGAATTTAGAACTATAATTATGATTATGAGTTATACATGTGATTGTGGATGTGAAATTGTTGATTGATGTTACGAGGATAAAACATTGTTGGTGGACTTTTAACATGGAGAAGATAATAGATTTTATAGTCTATTTGACTCTTCTAATGGATTGCTCATTCCGCTGCAACTATGGTTGAAAAGTTTTATCATCTATCATATGTTCTAAATCTCTGATTTATTACTGATGAAGACTATTGATAATTTATTTATCTTTAGTCATAATATTCTTTACCGAGCTAGTTGTGCTCACCCTTTTGTTTCACAATTCCTTCCGGTAATAAAAGTGTAGTGGGTTTGTTCGAGCGGGGATAAGCGAGGAATAGAGTGGTGGTCTATAGATGTTGAGGGTGAGGTGAATTTAACTTTGGAAGGGTGTTTTGCCACTATCATACAAGATGTCTAATGACATACAAACTCGTGTTATCATAAGACAAGGTTGTGCACATCCACTTGCTGAGTATATTTACAAGCACTACCTATATAATCTTGGTGTTTGTTTGGAGTATAATACCCAATTAGAGACAAAATGGAGATAATGATATGTCAAGAAAAGACTCACCATTGGGAAGAATATGATAGTAATCTTCTCGCTTTTCTTTGGGGTCTATTAGGTCAACCAAGGATAATTACGTAGCCATATGATATCTACCATAACCTAAAAGCATGGCCTCCCATGTACGAAGGTTTCTCTTGAGCACTTCCCAAAGATTCTAATTTCTAAAAGCAGCTTTTGACTATACCTTTATGTAAGGTGTCATTGTGACGTACTACACATTGGTATATATTTGTATCCAAACTCACAAAGATATGTGTTGTTGTATTTTGCACGACAATTGTTGTAATAAAGTTGTAGTTATTTTCCGTACTATATATTTGCATTCTCGAATGGGTTGGATGGAATGGACCTATTTTGGGGCGTCGCCATAGTAACGACATGCGCTATTATTTATAAAAACTCAAACTTGTCATTTTCTTCATCCGATAGTTATTCTCATATGGGCCCATTTAATGGTTTAGCGCTGTCATCTAATATTCCCTGACAAGAAGTATATTCCACGACCAAACGAATATTCCCCGACAAAAATGAATATTTTACAACCACTTGCTTATTTTGTAAAATTTGCACATTTCACCCATAACCAAAAAATTATATAAAATTAACTCCTTATTATTTCAAGATAATGAATAGAGAAAATTCAATTTTATTTATAATAAGTTGGGGTCTTATAGTTAACTGACTAACTTGTTAACTAAAACCAACTTAGAACCCATAGACTTGTTGTCTGACTGAGTATTCCAGCCATAACACTGATTAGTTTGAAACAGTCCCTCCTTGGTGTACACATCGGTTGGTTCACTGGATTGGGTTAGGGAAAATTTGAAATTTCAAGATTTGGGCTTAAACCAATCCTCCCTTATTACCAATGGTAGCTGCCGAATTGGGCTGGAAAATGAGTTAGAATTGGCTTTATCTTAGGCCCAATACCATAATCCATATTCCTAATTTAATTGAAGGAGACAGAATCCTTATAATGAGGGGAGAATGTAATGCCTCAGAAAATTATGTGTAATATTCAATTAATATAATGTCAAATTTTGTATATGAATTTTTTTTTGTATCATTACTTCTTATTGTGATAAAAAAATTATTTATTAGATTATTATGTATCCTAAATTATGAATAGTAAATAGAGTGATGTTGATATATACATTAAATATAATGTTATATAAACATCCAGAATGGAAAGGAAAGCCAACATGGCTTAGCTATGAAATATTCTTGTCTTGAAATTTCTTATGAGATTAATGAAATAATTATGTAATAATTATTTTCATTTAAAACCATTATTTAATGGTAAATAAGGAAATATGATAGATAAAAGTTTTATGTGTGTTAAAATTTTCAAGTGTCCATATTGGGCCTTAAAATTTTACCATGTATTCTTCAAGTTCCCACGTAGCTTCTTCAGCATTGTGGTTCCTCTATATCACCTTCACAGAAGGTATTATTTTGTTTCTTAAAACTTGCTCCTTCCTATCGATTATTTGGACATGAATTTCTTCATAGGTTAGATCTTTTTCAACCTGAATAGGTTCATAATAGATTACATGCTTATGATCTGGTTTATAAGGTCGTTGTACCGATACATGAAATACGTTATGAATGTGTCCTAGTTCTAGAGGTAAAACCACTTCATAAGCCACGTCACCTATTTATTTCAGTACTTCGAAAGGCCCTATGAATTTTGGACTCAGCTTTCCCTTCTTTCCAAATCTGATTTTTCCCTTAAAGGGAGATACTTTTAAAAACACAAACGACCCTATTTAAAAGTATCTCTTTTGATGATGCAAGTCTGCATACTTCTTTCGCCTGTCTTGAGCTGCTACTAATCTTGCTTGTATTACTCGGACAATTTCTGCAGTTTGTTGAACCATTTCTGGTCCCAACAATTTACGTTCTCCTACCTCGTCCCAATAGAGTGGGGTTCTGCATTTTCTTTCATACAATGCCTCATAAGGCGGCATCCTTATACTTGCGTGATAACTATTATTATATACAAACTCAACCAATGGTAGGTGATTATCCCAATTTCCCTTGAAATCCATGACGCATGCTCTCAACGTATCTTCCAGTGTCTGAATTGTTCTTTTAGTTTGGCTGTCAGTTTGAGCGTGATATGCAATACTTAATCTCAACTGTGTCCCCATACATTCTTGCAGACTTCGCCAGAAATTGGATGTGAATCACGAATCTCGATCGGATACGATTGATAATGGAACGCCATGTCTTGATACAATCTCTTTAACGTATAGTCTGGCCAATTGATATAGATTAAATCTGATCTTAATTGATAAGAAATGCGCCAACTTTGTCAACCGATCCATGATAACCCATATAGCGTCAAAGCCTTTCTGTGTAGTTGGAAGTCCCACAACGAAATCAATAGTTATGTGCTCCCATTTCCATTCTGGAATCTCTAATGGTTGTAGCAATCCACTTGGTCTCTAATGTTCGGCTTTCACTCTTTGACAGGTTAGGCACCTACTGACGTATTTTTCCACATCTCTTTTTCAAATTGGGCCACCAAAAGAGTTGTCGAAGGTCTTGATACATCTTTGTGCTTCCCGGATGGATTGAGAAATTTGAACTGTGTGCTTCTTACAAGATTTCTTCTTTTATGTCTGGTACTGTTGGTACCCACACTCTTCCTTCAAATTTCAATAATCCTTCTTTATCTAGTTTGAACTTGGTGATTTCTCCTTCCTCTACGTGTTTCTTCACCTTTTTGCATTCCTCATCTTTATCCTGAGCTTCTTTTAATCTGTCCAATAAAACTGGACAAGTCTCCACGTTGTACAATTTCTCTTCCGGCTCTCTTGGATATTTCACTTCAATCTTCATTTTCTCCATTTCTTTAATGAGATCCTCTTGATTTGTCAGCGTCTCTAATCTTTCTCGTCCCTTTCGGCTTAGAGCGTCGGCGACTACGTTAGCTTTCCTAGGATGATACAAAATTTCACAATCGTAGTCTTTAATCAGTTCTAACCATCTTCTCTGCTTCATGTTTGATTCCTTTTGTGTGAAGACATACTTCAGACTTTTATAGTCTGTGTATATCTCACATTTCATGCCATACAGATAGTTTCTCCAAATTTTTAGAGCAAATACTACTGTTGTGACACCCCCAAAATAGGTTTACATCACCCATCTTGAGTCGCCAAATACACACTACATAAATCAAATACAAACTTAATTATATGCAACTGTTGGGTAATATATACGACGAAACATAGCTGAGTTTTTACATGAATATTATCTCATAGACAGTATACAAACTCAAATTCAATCCTCATTACACTTATTATCACACTAAGTAGTGAGGACTGCTAAAACAACCATCTCGGAATGTCACTCCATTCCCCAACTAGTCCCAGCTATATTCTCATTTCCTGAAGAGTAAAAGAAAGCAAAAGGGTGAGCTCAACTAGGCCAGTAAGAAATATTATGACTAAGATAATGCAGAATAAATTATCCTTAGCCTTCAATAGTATAACAACTGATAGAATACAATAGATAACAAGTTTTAGATCAACAGCTGCAGCGGAACAAGAAATCCATTAGAAGAGTCAAGTAGAGCATGATATCTACTATCTTCTATGATTTAAAAGTTTATCATCAATTTTATCCCTGTAATACCCATTAACAGTTCTTTATTATACCCATGATTAAGAGAACTTTCATCACCTGTCTTCACCTAAACCACCAAAGATTTTAGTTAAATTCACAATTCAAGTTTATAATAATGTGAATCAACAGTTTCTCCTTGCCACAAAAGCTTAATAGAATGTTTACTCAATATCCTTACCCCAAAGGCTAAAGATATTCAAATGTAATAACAATGATCATACCAATCAGTTGTCTACCTTTGCACTACGGGCCAAAGATATTCAACTATAAAACCAATGGTCATGATCATACCAATCAATTGTTTGTCAGTGCACTATGGCCAAAGACATTCAACTATTAACTAATGGTCATGATCCTGCCAATCACATCATCGAATTATCCATGCACTACGGGCCAAGGATATTCGTTATTATCACCAGTGGTTATGATCATGTCATACACCTATCCATCTTTGCACGTAAGACAAAGATATACACCTATCAAACCAATAATCAACAGTCCATCTTTGTACATAAGCCAAAAATATACAACTGTAAAACCAATAATCAAAAGTCCATCTATGCACGTAAGCTAAAGATATATAACTATAAAACCAATAATCAACAGTCCATCTATGCACGTAAGCCAAAGATATACAACTGTAAAACCAATAATCAACAGTCCATCTATGCACGTAAGCCAAAGATATACAACTGTAAAACCAATAATCAAGATATATCATTGTCATCATCATCATGCTTATATTGTGATGAAAGTCAACTGTAAAGCCAAAGATGACTTTCATCACAATATAAGCATGATGATGATGACAATGATATAAGCATTAATCAAACGAAATCAAGGATAAATATTAAAGACTTTAAATTTATCCAGAGTTTAAAAATATCCAAATTGTCAATATGATACTGCTTTGTGGAGTAAAATTCAAGAATAATATTCATGTACCAAAAATAATTTGGACATAAAAGAAATATATTTATGGGTGAATAGTACCCCGTGAATAGTACATTGTGAATAGTACTTCGGGAATAGTACCTCGTGAATAGTACCCCGGCATGAAAAGTGTCCCAAATACCCGAGTGAATAATACTAGAGTGAATAGTAACTGGGTGAATAGTAACTTGTGAATAGTACTCCGGCACGAAAATTGCCCCGAATACCCGAGTGAATAATAATAGAGTGAATAGTAACCGGGTGAATAGTAACTCATGAATAGTACTCCGGCACAAAAAGTGCCCCGAATACCCGAGTGAATAATACTAGAGTGAATAGTAACCTCGACACAAAAAGGTAGAAATTCCACAATAAAATTCGTACTAATATTCCGACATAATGATTTTGAAAGAAATAATATCATTTACGAAGAAAAAAATACCCCTTACAACTGTTGAACGAAAATAATATTCCTACGAATATTGAACGAAGATGATATTCCTTACGAATATTAAATGAAAATAATATTCATACGAATACGAAAAATAATATCTCTTCAGAATATGAAATAAATAATACCCCTTACGAATACAACAAATAATATCCCTTACGACTGTGAACGAAAATAATATTCCTACGAATATTAACGAAGCTAATATTCCTTACGAATATTGAACGAAGATAATATTCTTATGAATATTGAACGAAAATAATATTCATATGAATATGAAAAATAATATCTCTTCAGCATATGAAATAAATAATACCCTTTACTACTTTGTTGAACAAAAATAATATTCCAACGAATTTTTAACGAAGATAATATTCCTACGAATATTAAACGAAAATAATACTCTTTATGAATATTGAACGAAAATAATATTCATACGAATCTGAAAATAATATCTCTTCGAATATATGAAATAAATAATACCCTTACCTCGTAAGAAGATTTGGATACTTGAATAGTGAGGTAGCAGACTTCTCTTCTTCTTTCTCTCTATAACTTCTCTCTCTATAAATGCTCTTGTGAGACTTAGTTAATTGGTGAGAATGAAGGAAGAATGAGATTCTATTTATAAGAAAACATAGTTTCGATAATTGCACATTTTGGGGCTCAAAATATTACAGTATAATACCATCATCTTTTTCTTCATTTTTAATTTAGTCCTGCAAGTATTATCAAACTTGCACCACCTCTCCTAATAGTACATCATGTGAATCAATAGTAAAATCATGTGAATCAATAGTTCTTTACATGTGAAAAAAATAATTATACTATAGTACCTTCATCTATACCTCTATTTTTAATTTAGTCATGCAAGTATTATCAATCTTACACCACCTCCCCTAATAGTACATGCATGTGAATCAATAGTACACACATGTGAATACATAGTTATAAGCATGTGAATTAATAGCAATTAATTGCTCATTTATCTGATTAATTACCCGATTGGTCAATATAACCTCCAGACATCCATTATTATCGAGTCGATTTCCACTAACACTAATAATTCCAACACAATGGAAATATCAATTTTATCTTTAATCAACACAAACTTATTTATCATAAATATTATAACTCACAATATTTAACAATCAGACCATTCCCAGGAAAGAGGGGGCTTTTTGATAAGGATTTCTCCCTATTGGCGCGTAATTAGGTGACCAAACCTCTCCTCGACAGAACTTTCTAGACATCGTCAATATTGTAAATAATAATATGAATAACTTTGTCGTATTAATTATTAATTTAATAATAATAAATATTATGCAGATGATATTGTGTCAATAATTGAATCAATAATATGAGAGATATTATGCAACAATTACTGTAGCAATAATTGAGTATAATTGAGTGACTGTAACGACCCAGAAAATTTGGATTTTTGAGAATTAAATTTTTTTATTTGATTATGTGGATTAAATGAATTTAATTAATTATTTATGGGAGTAAGATAATTGAAGGTCGTTCTATGACCTAGACATATCGGAATGTCGTAGTATTTTGGCTACGTGGTAGAATTAAAGTGTTTGATTTTCCAAGACGAAAATAAAAACTTTTTGAGAAATTTTCTAAAAAACATTATTCACGCATTTCTGCTCGGGAATTATTTTTGAACTTCCGATAAATACGTAATGATAGAATATTGAGGTGAGATGGAATATCCAATAATATTATAGTTATAGCAAATGCAGTTTTTCGCCTGCGGACTTAAAACCTAACGGTTAGGGAAAGTGAGTTCCGAGAAGGAATTTAAATGCGTATAATGAATTAAAGCAATGATTGTATAATACGTAAGTATTGTACAAGGTAATGAATACAAGTATAATATGATGTATTATATGAGTATGTATGAATGATGGAATATTGTATATTAAATAAGTAAATACGAGAATTATACGTAGATTATACGTTATAAGACTTTAAACCAAATGTATTGAATTTGTAGAAATGTGTAGGAGATTGTAATGTCCAATTGGGATGATAATAAAGCCCAATACGAATTAATGTTAAAGCCCAAATATAGGAATAGTTAAGTCCAATGTAATTTAATGAACAAGCCCAAGCGTTTGTTTAATTGCAAGCCCAATGTATAAGTTAGATTAATTAAACCTTAAGCCCAAAGTAAGAATCCAATGGGTTAGAAGGATCCATGGGGCAACCCATGATCACATGGGTGATCTTGGCGACCAAGAAATAAGTGTGATGAGCAAGTAGACTTAAGGGTTAAGCAAAGGATAAGTTAGGTAGACTTAATGGCTAAGCAAGAGATAAGTTATGTAATGACCAAGCAAACTTAAAAGCTAAGTAAAGTGCTTATGTGATGAGCAAGCAAATAAGGTGGTGTCCAAGTTAACTTAATGGCTAAATGTTGTGGTGGCCAAGTAATTCAAGTGAGGAGCAAGTTAACTTAATGTCTAGGTAATGAATAGTAAGGAGGTGATTAAGGAGGTGGGTTGGATTAATGACATTTATGCCCTAACCTAGCAACTCCTATAAATAACAAACTTGGTTTTCATTTTTTTGGTTGTTCATTTCATCTAACAAGTTGAGAGCTTCATTGTTAGAGAGAATAAGTGAGAATAAGTTAGAAAAGCTAGAAAGCTAGTCTTTCATATTTCAAGAAGCAAGAAGGAGATTAAAGCTTAGTCAAGTGATTATCAAGGGTAAGAACTTAAACTATGAATCGCATTCTCTTCAGTTGATAGAGAAGTGGGTAGTGGTAGAACATGTATGCTAAGAAGTAAGAATGATTAATCAAATGACTTAAGTATTAATAAGCCGTGAATAAGCACTTTGTTCATAAATAAGTTATGAATCAAGAAAGAACTTGTAGGAACTTGTAATATGTCACAATAATGAAATTTATATGACTAGAAGATGAGAGAATGATGGTTAAAAGATTTAGACCATGTTAAGTTATGTGAAGTAAAATCATTAGTAGTTATACTTTTATAAGTTATAAATTCATGAAGAACAAGTAATAACTTATCATGTTTATAAGTTAATGAAGTATGTATGTCAAAGATATTAATATGATGGATTGAATCCATTTGAACTGAAGAACAAATCTTAAGAAATGAAGTTACGCCTGAATTCACACGATTAGACAATATTTGTCGAATTCATAAAATTCTCGGAATAGAAGTCGATTTTTATTATTGAGCTTGGAAACATTAGTTTTCAATGGAGATAAGTCTTGTTTGGCATTATAGAGTTGCGGACTCGAGAATGACCGAATTCTGACTTAGAATGAAGAAACGAGTGTTGAACGTTCACGAACGTTTATCATTTTCGTTAAAAATGGACTAATAGGTGAAGTTTGAACAAATGAAGACAAATAGATAAATTTCTTGCATGAACGCATAGAGTATGTAATTTGTGAACCGTAGGCTTTTGAACGAGCCAATTCAGACTTATAATGAAGAAGTTATGCGTTCGGGAATTTCTCAAACTTGAAAATCTGTCAAATTTTTCTAAGACACAGATTTGGCGCCGCAGCGCTAACCCAATGCCAAATGGTGGTGAGCAAATACGGGCATAAATGTCATTGCTTATCGTAAACTCACGCCCACAAATGAGAAGAGGAAAACTATAATGTGGTGCCACTACCCAAATCCTAGTGTTTCGACAAACAAGAATGTTTACAAGTATAGAATGAAAGTTAACTCATTAGTAATGAACTAAGGTGTAAATATAACATTGTTAAAGCATTGTTAGACACTTAATGTATGATGATTAAAGGTTAATAATCAATTGAAGATGAACGTAATGAGAACAACGTAATGTGCTAAGCCGGTTCTAGAAATTTGTTGACCAAGTTGATTATGAATCCAATGGCTTGCAATACCAGTATGGGTTATATAATTACTTAATGAACATGATAAGACCTTTCCTAAATCACTGTTATATTAATGACTTTAGGAATTTAATGTTGTTTAATGAGTAGTTAAACGACGAACGTAAAGTATAAAGAACTTGAACCATATTCAATAAATGATAAGGACTATAACGTTAAGAGTTACAACTAAAAGTTGTTAAGTAATACGTAAACATAAACGGTATGCAATAAAGTGTACTTAACTAACGAAGATCGAGTTTCTATTAATAACGTAAGAATGTTACTAAGTCGTTAGGAAGGATGATTAACTCGAAACGAGTTCTATTAATGAAGTAAATCCACGTAAGACATAGAAGAGAAAGAAGTTGGTAAGAATGATGTAAAGATAATGGCAAGCTGGAACAAATAGTAACAAATCTAATGTATGATTAGATTGAGAAGAAGGGTAAGATTCATTAGGAACCATGTATGTTCATTCATGACCTAATGTAGTATGTTATGTGGTTATGTATTGTAGAGACCGTAAAGACTGAAAGGAAAAGTTATTTTTACTGTAGCAGACGCTGAAGGCAAGTTTTTCTTAAACGATTGTCTAACCTTCGTGTTAGCCAAGTTTTTTGTGATTCATGTTATGAGATGCATGAAGTGTTTTACTAAAGGGTCGATGCCAGTTTTATATTGGCTAGACTAATCTTGAAGAGTTGATTGATTTATGTACAAGTCTTTGAATATAGAATTGCTAACGTTATCCTACGCCAATTGTTTGATACGGATTCATGGTAAGCCTGAGTATGAATAAACAAATGTATTTTTCATCGATTATTCGATGGGCACGCGAGGTTGCCAAAACTTAAACGTACATATGTTTAACAGGACGTAGTGTTGATCAACATAGAGTACTATGGGCTGATCACCCAGAAGTGCTCGTAAGATATGTCGGACTTATGGACTTAGTGTCGGGTTGTCCTTTTCAAAGAAATTATGAACTGCTCATGGTCTTGAGCCAGAATTGATGTTTTACTGAATATTGTTATTGTAAAACGTTTTGAAAGAAAAGAAGTGATATTTTGAATTATCGAAAGTACTTCATAACTATTGTCCAGTTATTGAAGATATACGATTCCTATGTTTCAAGCATGTCGTTTAAAAGAAATTGTTGTACTTGTTGAGCTTGTTATGCTCACTCTTGCTTGAACCATATGAATGCAGCTAGGACCAAACGAACCGAGGGATACGACAAGGTTAAAGGCAAGACGAAGATGAACGATTAGTTTACCTTGTAATAAACTAGTAAGTTGTATATATTATAGTATGATGAACAAATAATGTATTGGTTTTAGAACCTGGAGACGTGATGTAATATTATTAATGTAATAAGAATGTCGTTAATTCACACATTTTGATGTCGTTTCAATAGAATGGATGTACACTTATGAGTACCGTGTAGCCCCATCTGTCGGGTTGGAAGATACCCGGATTTGGGGGCGTCACAGGTTGGTATCAAAGCATTAGGTTATAAAACTTATAGGGGGAAGAACCTTAGGCTAATAACCTCGTTAAGGAAGAAAAGTCTGAAGGAAGTAATCTCGAGCTTTAGTTAAGTTGAATGAGTCAATAAGGTATTGAGTAAACTCAGTACCGAAAGATTTAAAAGATGGAAAGTAACCCTAAATAAATTAAATGTGATTTGTGCTTATACTATTATGTGTTATGTACAAATCAACATATGTGTTATTGCAGGATGTCGATCGATAGCTTGATGTATAGAGATATATACGTGGTGAGCGAAGAAATTGTGAACAGAGTAGAGCCTGTAACTATGCCGGTGGCGGATGTACCATTAGTGATTCTAGAGGAGTCGGAGACAATGGTGTACTTTTCTGAGGAGGACTACTCCGAGGGAGATATGGATATAGCGTCATATCTTAATATGATGGTCTATGAGGAGGAGGAAATGGAGGTAACATCGGTTAATACAGTGGTACCTACACTAGAGTCAATACCTCCATATGCAATGAGGGCATTGTATCTGGCAGTGCTTGACAGGAATGTGCAACTGAGTACAGTTGTGCAGAATCAGAGTGAATAGATTAATTATCTCCATAAAGCTAAGGTGTCTGCAGAAGCAGATTTTGAGTTAAAACATGATAGACAGGTGCTTATGATAGAGCAGGCTAGGAACTATAAAGAAGAGGTCGATAAGCTTCGTAAGAAACTGATTAAGAGAGACCGGAAAATAGCACGGATGTCTTACATCCATGAGAGTGCTCATAAGGATTTTAAGCTTAAAGTTGCTTGTTATTCCATAAAGTCGGGGCAGACTCGACATACTATTAGTCGGGATACTGTAATGAGGATTGCGAATGAGAAACACAAGGACGTTGTTATGCATTATTAGAAGTCTAGAGTTATAAATATGTGTGTAGTGACGTAAAACCCTCTTTTGAATAACATGGTAGTCTTTTTGTAAATCCCAACTTTTGAGAAGTTCAATTGCGGGATAGAAATGTACTAGCCGTTGGCTATGGAAGTAAAGTGTAAATAGTTTCCGACTATGAATAAGCATGTGAATATAATGAAGTTTTGATTTAATATGCTTTGTTATGGTATGAGTTGTTATGAGATGAATAATAACGAAATAAGTAAATAGATAATAATGACATTCTATTTAATCAGTAAATGCCGTCAAGAAGAAGACAACGTAATCAGGAAGTGGAGTCACGTAATGAAAATCAAGGGGGTCAAAACAACCCTATGCAAGAGTTCGTTAATTTATTAACGGCTGCATTTAACTAAACTAGGGGTAGAGTACCCGCCGAACCTAGGTTAACCAGAATGACTACCCTTAAAGAATTTAAAAGCATAGGTATGTCGTAGTTCAAAGGAACGAAGGACCCATTAGAAGCCCAGACATGGGTAATAGAAATAGAGAAGGCATTTGTTATTACAAAATGTAGGTGAGGCGCACCAGACTTCTTTTCCGACTTACATGACGAAAGTGGAAGCCAACTTTTTGTGGGAGGTTTACCAGGGTGGGGCTAGAATAGATGAGGTAGCTTGGGACTAGTTCAAGAAGGTTTTTCTTCAAGAATTATTTCCCTACAAGCATGTAAGGGAGGATGGAGATTTAGTTCTTAGAACTTAAACTAGGGGACATGACGGTTCCCTAGTATGTGGCCAGATTCAATGAATTGGCAAGGTTTGCTCCACACGAAGTGGACATTGAGGAGATGAAGGCTCGTAGGTTTGAGCAGGACCTAAAACCCTGTCTCTATAGTAGGATTTCTGTGTTCTAGAGTGTTTCCTTTGGGACCATTTTGGAAAAGGTGATTATAGCCGAGGGTGGTAGTGAGACGTTGACTCAATATCACAAAGAGAGGGAGAATAAGAGAAAGGGAAAGGGAGGAACCAAGGCAGAGAGTGCCAGTGGTAGTGATAGTAAGCCACAAAGAAAGAATTTTAACTCCGGGGATACTGGAGTGGGACAAGGGGATCCTAAGTGTAAGATCGAAGTGTGTACGACATGCGGAAAGACTCATCTAGGAGTCTGTTTAAAAAGGATTATAAGTATCTTTAAACATTACGGTACAGAATGGGGAAATAACTTTCGTTAATCATATTCGTGGAAATGGCTTCATGGATAAGGAATGTAAGAAAGTATTGGTAGATAAGTACCGATAAAGTTGAGAGAATTTGAGGTAATTCTCGGTATGAATGAGTTGATTAACTATAAAACTTTAATAATTTGTTAGAATAAAAGTATGGATCTTCGATTTTCTAAGTAACCCAAGGTAGTATTTTACGGTAATAAAATACCGCGATGCTTTTGTTTTCTAACGGTGACGCAAGTTAGGAGGATGTTAAGGAAGAGGATGAGTCGTTACAGTTTTGTATCGACTATCGTAATAGGAGTAAGTTAGCGGTTAAGAATAAATACCCATGGCCCAGGATCGATGGTCTATTTGATCAATTGAAGAGGGCAAAGAATTTTTCTAAGATAGATTTGCGTACGGGGTATAGTCGATTGAAATTAAGGAAGAAGGAGGAGGTACCTAAGATGACATTCAGAACTCATTATAGTTATGACAAGTTTCTGGTTATGTCAATTAGGTGGACTGATGTACGAAAGTTAGATTTTTCGTAAGAGGTGCTGAGCAAGTCGGGGGTAAATTGATAGGTAACCTTATGAGGTGCTATGATTAAAAGTACCATTAGAGTCACAGGTTGGTATTGTTGAAATGGGAAGTGAGAAAAATAGTTTTTAGGAACTAAAAAAGGGAAGTTAAGTGAGGTACCTGTATTATCTCTATCAGATGATATGGGGAATTTTGTAGTGTATCTCGATGTTTCGCATAGATGACGAGATTGCGTGCTTATGTAGCATGGCAAAGTCATTAGGTATGCATCACGCCAGTTAATGGATTATGAGAAGGTCTATCCTACTTATGATCTATAATTGGCAGCTGTAGTTTTTGAATTAAAAATTTGAAGATAGTATTTATACAGTGAGAAGTGTGAGATATACACGGACTCTAGGAGTCTGAAATATATCTTCACATAAAAGGAGTTGAATATGAGGTAGAGAAGGTAATTAGAATGGATAAGAGATTTCGACGTTGATATGTTATATCAATCCAAAAAAGTTAACGTATAAGCCGACGCGTTAAGTAGGAAGGGTAGGGAAATCTATCGATGTTAACAACTCAGAATGAGTTAATAACGGAAATGGCGAAAATGGAGTTAGAGGTTAAATTGTGGAATGAAGTGGTAGAAATGTTATTCACAGCGTAGACTCAATCCACAATACTTGAATGAGTTAAGTAACTACAACTAGGTAATGAGGAATGTACACGAATGAAGAAGAGGATGCATGATTAAGAGAAGATCAAGTATAATCTTGTTTTGAAGGAGGAAATGGAGTTCCAAATAATTCTAAGTTAAAAGCTAATGAAAGGGTAATAACGTAATGTGTCAATAAGTATTTAAACTTCCAACTCAAATTATTGATAGGAAGTGACAAGTCATGAAAAATAAGATAATACCTTCGTTGAAGGTGAAATGGAAGAACCACAATGTCGAAGAAGCATTGTGGGAACTTGAGATTAAAATAAAGGAAAATGTTTCCTCAATGGTGTATGTATTATTAGCGTGATTTTAGGGACAGAATCCTTATAAGGGGGGAAGAGTGTAACGCCCCAGAAAATTTGGATTTTTGATAATTAAATTTTTTATTTGATTATGTGGATTAAATGAATTTAATTAATTATTTATGGGAGTAAGCTAATTGAAGGTCATTCTATGACCTAGACATATCAGAATATCGTAGTATTTTGGCTACGTGGTAGAATTAAAGTGTTTGATTTTCCAAGACAAAAATAAAAACTTTTTGAGAAATTTTCTGAAAAACACTATTCACGCATTTCTGCTCGGGAATTATTTTTGAACTTCCGAGAAATACGTAATGATAGAATATTGAGGTGAGATGGAATATCCAATAATATTTTAGTTATGGCAAACACAGTTTTTCGCCTGCACGGTTAGGGAAAGTGAGTTCCGAGAAAGAATTTAAATGGGTATAATGAATTAAACCAATGATTGTATAATACGTAAGTATTGTATGAGGTAATGAATACAAGTATAATACGATGTATTATACGAGTATGTATGAATGATGAAATATTGTATATTAAATAAGTAAATACGAGAACTATTCGTAGATTATACGTTATAAGACTTTAAGCCAAATGTATTGAATTTGTAGAAATGTGTAGGATATTGTAATGTCCAATTGGGATGATAATAAAGCCCAATACGAATTAATGTTAAAGCCTAAATATAGGAATGGTTAAGTCCAATGTAATTTAATGAACAAGCCCAAGTGTTTGTTTAATTGCAAGCCCAATGTATAAGTTAGATTAATTAAACCATAAGCCCAAAATAAGAATCCAATGGGTTAGGAGGATCCATGGGGCAACCCATGATCACATGGGTGATCTTGGTGACCAAGAAATAAGTGTGATGAGCAAGTAGACTTAAGGGTTAAGCAAAGGATAAGTTAGGTAGACTTAATGGCTAAGCAAGAGATAAGTTATGTAATGACCAAGCAAACTTAAAAGCTAAGTAAGTGTTTATGTGATAAGCAAGCAAATAAGGTGGTGTCCAAGTTAACTTAATGGCTAAGTGTTGTGGTGGCCAAGTAATTCAAGTGAGGAGCAAGTTAACTTAATGTCTAGGTAATGAATAGTAAGGAGGTGATTTAGGAGGAGGGTTGGATTAATGACATTTATGCCCTAACCTAGCAACTCCTATAAATAACAAACTTGGTTTTTATTTTTTTTGGTTGTTCATTTCATCTAACAAGTTGAGAGCTTCATTGTTAGAGAGAATAAGTGAGAATAAGTTAGAAAAGCTAGAAAGCTATTCTTTCATATTTCAAGAAGCAAGAAGGAGATTAAAGCTTAGTCAAGTGATTATCAAGGGTAAGAACTTAAACCATGAATCTCATTCTCTTCATTTGATAGAGAAGTGGGTAGTGGTAGAACATGTATGCTAAGAAGAAGTAAGAATGATTAATCAAATGACTTAAGTATTAATAAGCCGTGAATAATCACTTTGTTCATAAATAAGTTATGAATCAAGAAAGAACTTGTAGGAACTTGTAATAGGTCACAATAATGAAATTTATATGACTAGAAGATGAGAGAATGATGGTTAAAAGATTTAGACCATGTTAAGTCATGTGAAGTAAAATTATTAGTTATACTTGTATAAGTTATAAATTCATGAAGAACAAGTAATAACTTATCATGTTTATAAGTTAATGAAGTATGTATGTCAAAGATATTAATATGATGGATTGAATCCATTTGAGGTGAAGAACAAATCTTAAGAAATGAAGTTACATCGGAATTCACACGATTAGACAATATTTGTCAAATTCGTAAAATTCTCAAAATGGAAGTCGATTTTTGTTATTGAGCTTGGAAACATTAGTTTTCAATGGAGACAAGTCTTATTTGGCATTATAGAATTGTGGACTCGAGAATGACCGAATTCTAACTTAGAACGAAGAAACGAGCGTTGAACGTTCACGAACATTTATCGTTTTCGTTAAAAATGGACTAATAGGTGAAGTTTGAGGAAACAAAGATAAATAGATAAAATTCTTGCATGAACGCGTAGAGTATGTAATTTGTGAACCGTAGGCTTTTGAACGAGCCAATTCGGACTTATAATGAAGAACTTATGCGTCCAAAAATTTCGCAAAGTTGAAAATCTGTCAAATTTTTCAAAGACAGAGTCGGAGTCAGCCATGCAAGCCAACCCAAGCAAATAAATGGTGGGCGCAGCAATACGCACATGATGTCATTACTTTCATCAGAACACACGCTACTTGCAATGCGAGAAGGAGAGCTATATGTGGCGTCGCGGCGCTAGTCCTAGAGTTTCGACAGACAAGAATGTTTACAAGAATAGAATGAAAGATAACTCATTAGTAATGAACTAAGGTGTAAATATAACATTGTTAAAGCATTGTTAGACACTTCATGTATGATGATTAAAGGTTAATAATCAATTGAAGATGAACGTAATGAGAACAACGTAATGTGCTAAGTCGGCTGTAGAAATTTGTTGACCAAGTTGATTATGAATCCAATGGTTTGCAATACCAATATGGATTATGTAATTACTTAATGAACATGATAAGACCTTTCCTAAATCACTGTTATAGTAATGACTTTAGGAATTTAATGTTGTTTAATGAGTAGTTAAATGACGAACGTAAAGTATAAAGAACGTGAAGCATATTCAATAAATGATAAGGACTATAACGTTAAGAGTTACAACTAAAAGTTGTTAAGTAATACGTAAACATAAACGGTATGCAATAAAGTGTACTTAACTAACGACGATCGAGTTTCGATTAATAACGTAAGAATGTTAGTAAGCCGTTAGGAAGGATGATTAACTCGAAACGAGTTCTATTAATGAAGTAAATCCACGTAAAACATAGAAGAGAAAGAAGTTGGTAAGAATGATGTCAAGATAATGGCAAGCCGGAACAAATAGTAACAAATCTAATGTATGATTAGATTGAGAAGAAGGGTAAGATTCATTAGGAACCATGCATGTTCATTCATGACCTAATGTAGTATGTTATGTGGTTATATATTGTAGAGACCGTAAAGACTAAAAGGAAAAGTTATTTTTACTGTAGCAGATGCTGAAGGCAAGTTTTTCTTAAACGTTTGTCTAACCTTCGTGTTAGCCAAGTTTTCTGTGATTCATGTTATGAGATGAATGAAGTGTTTTACTAAAGGGTCGATGCCAGTTTTATCTTGGCTAGACTAATCTTGAAGAGTTAATTGATTTATTTACAAGTCTTTCAATATAGAATTGCTAACGCTATCCTACGCCAATTGTTTGGTATGGATTCAAGGTAAGCCTGTGTATGAATAAACAAATGTATTTTTCATCGATTATTCGATGGGCACGCGAGGTTGCCAAAACTTAAACGTACATACGTTTAACAGGACGTAGTGTTGATCAACATAGAGTACTATGGTTTGATCACCCAGAAGTGCTCGTAAGAAATGTCGGACTTACGGACTTAGTGTCGGGTTGTCCTTTTCAAAGAAATTATGAACTGCTCATGGTCTTGAGCCAGAATTGATGTTTTACTGAATATTGTTATTGTAAAACGTTTTGAAAGAAAAGAAGAGATATTTTGAATTATCGATAGTACTTCATAACTATTGTCCAGTTATTGAAGATATATGATTCCTATGTTTCAAGCATGTCGTTTAAATGAAATTGTTATACTTGCTGAGCTTGTTATGCTCACTCTTGCTTGAACCATATGAATGCAGCTTGGACCGAACGAACCGAGGGATACGACAAGGTTAAAGGCAAGACGAAGATGAACGATTAGTTTACCTTGTAATAAACTAGTAAGTTGTATATATTATAGTATGATGAACAAAGAATGTATTGGTTTTAGAACCTGTGGACGGAATGTAATATTTTTAATGTAATAAGAATGTCGTTAATTCACACATTTTGATGTCGTTTCAATAGAATGGATGTACAGTTATGAGTACCGTGTAGCACCATCTGTCGTGTTGGAAGATACCCGAATTTGGGGGCGTCACAGTGACTTCTCACGTAAGCATCAATAATCAATACCGTGTGCTACTATGCAACCACGCATATTACTATACTTTTACGACCGGGTAGTTCAACAGTTTAATGGTAAAAATTTTGCCATTATTTTTATAAAAAGATATTTCTGTCATTTTATAACTAAGAGAATACTTCTGTTGTGGGGTCCACCAATAATTGTGCCGTCGTATGAATATTCCCTTTTAAAATGAATATTCCCCAACCAATAGAATATTTTATAACAACTTGCTTAGTTTGCAAAATTTTCAAATATCACCCTTAACTTTAAACTTTTATCAATTTAACTATTTACCAAAATAAAAAAAATTAAATACTTTTATTTCATAAAATTTGGGATCTCACAACTGTTGCCAGCTCCAAGTCGTGTGTAGGATACCCTTTTTCGTAGTCTTTCAACTGGCGAGACGCGTATGCTATGACCTTGTCGTACTGCATCAAAATGCAACCAAGCCCTTTGTGTGACGCATCGTTGTAAGCAACGAAACCACCCGTATCGTCTGGCATGGATAGCACTAGTGCTTCACTCAATCTTTTCTTTAGTTCTTGGAAACTTTCTTCACATTTTTCCGACCAAACAAACTTTACTGCTTTGTGGGTCAAATTTGTCAAAGGTCCTGATAATTTTGAAAAATCTTTGATGAATCTACGGTAATACCTTGCTAGACCTAAGAAACATCGTATTTCAGTCAGCGTTTTTGGTCGTTCCCAGTTAATTATCGCCTCCACTTTTGTCGGATCTACTGATATCCCTTCATGGTCGATCACGTGTCCCAAAAATTGCACTTTTTCCAACCAAAACTCGCATTTTGAAAACTTTGCGTACAACTTTTCTCTTCTCAAGATCTCCAATACCATCTTCAGATGTCCCGCATGATCCTCCCGAGTCTTCGAATAGATCAAGATATCGCCAATGAATACCACCACGAATTTATCTAAGTAAGGTTTGAATACCCGGTTAATTAAATCCATGAATGTTGTCGGTGCATTAGTCAGTACAAACAACATCCCTAAGAACTCATAGTGGCCATAAGGAGCCCTAAATGCGGTCTTTGGCACGTCTTCATTCCTCACTTTCAATTGGTGATAACCCGTACGCAAATCTATCTTTAAAAAATAACGAGCTCCCTTCAGTTGATCAAAAAGATCATCGATTCTTGGTAAGGGATGCTTATTCTTGATTGTGACTTTGTTCAATTCTCTATAATCGATACACAGTCGTAACGATCCATCCTTCTTTTTAACAAATAACACAGATGCTCCCCAGGGAGTCACACTCGGTTGAATGTACTTTTTATCTTATAACTCTTGTAATTGAATCATTAGTTCTTTCATCTCTACCGGAGCCATTCGGTATGGAGCTTTTGAAATTGGGCTTGTACCAGGTACTAAGTCTATTATGAATTCGATCTCTCGATCTGGTGGTAACCCTGGCAACTCATTTAGAAATACATCTGGGAATTCCCTCACTATTGGTATTTGTTCTATTTCTGGTTCCATTCTTTGGGTGTCAACTACATGTGCTAAATAACCAACACACCCTAATCTTAACAACTTCTTAGCCTGCATCATCGTTAGACAACATGACTATCTCGGCGATTTGCTACCATAAAACATAATTTTTGACTTACTAGGAGTCTGAAGGTTTATGCATTTCTTTTGGAAATCAATTAGTGCCCCATGGTTATATAACCAATCCATTCCTAGTATCATGTCTAATTCACCTAATCAGATGGGAATTAAATTCACTGTAAAATTATGACCCCGTATATCCATAGTACAATTTTTATGGACATGATTCATGGGAATAACTTCTTTATTTGCGACCTCTATCTTTAAAGGACGATCTAATCTTTCGGAAGTTAATTCTAACCGTTGAGCAAACTCTTCAAATACAAAGGAACAGGTACCACCCGAATCAAATAGTATAAAGGCATTAACATTATTGACAGAAATGATACCTGACACCACCTCCTTTGATGCATTGCATCCTACACTGTCATATTGAATGTCCTTGCAGTTGGTCGATTGGATGGGGTTGGTCCCCCGATTATTAGCTTCTCATCGTTATTTCCTTTCTTTGGACAATTCTTGATCTGGTGATCTACAGCTCCACATGCAAAACATCCTTAACTCTTCTTTGGGTTGGTGCAGTTAGGAGAGATGTGGCCTTTCTTGTAACGATCGAGAAATTCGGATTTTTTTGTAAAATGATTTTATTAAATTAAATAATAATAAAATCATATTCTATGTGATATCAAGATGGTTGTCATTCTATAACCTATTGATGTTGGAATGTCGTAGTATTTGAGCTACGTGAAGGAATTAAAGTGTTTGAATTTCTAAGACAAAAATAAAAGTTTTCCGAGAAATTTTCTAAAAAACACCATTCATCGGTATTTGCTCGGGAATTATTTTTGAATTTTCGAGAAATACGTAATGATAGAATATCAAGGTAAGACGGATTATGTAATAAAAATCTAGTTATGGAAAACGTAATATTTCGCTTGCGGACTTAATTTGAGAATATTAAGGAAAGCGAAGTATTAGTAAGAAATCGTTAAGGGTATGATACTTATGTATTGTACAAGGGAATGAAAACAAGTATAATATAAAGTATTATACGAGTTTTTATGAAGGAAGGAATATCGTATATAATGAAGTTGTATACGAATTATAATACAAGAATAATACATAGACAATATGTATATGTATTAAGCAATGTTAATGGACTTGGAAGATTGGTTAACAATTGGTACAAGCCCAAGTAAATTAAATGGTAAGGCCCAAATGATTAATTACTAAGCAAGTTAGTGTTTGTTAAAGCAAGCCCAAAAGGTTAAGTTAATTAAGCCCAAACTAAGGTCCAATGAATTAATTGACCCATGGGGCAAACCTTGGTAACCAAGTTTTATGGGTGGTTAGCAAGTATAATGAGTAATGACCAAGTTAATGTGGTGAACAAATATTAAAAGTGGTGACCAAGCAAAGGATAGGATTTGTGTTATTCAAGTAATGAATAGTAAGGAGGTGCTTAAGGAGGTGGGATTGGTTTATTGTCGAAATTGCCCTAACCTTGGAAATTCTATAAATAGAGAAGGCTTACAAGCCATTTAATAGTTGTTCAAACAATCCAACTCTCTCAAAGTGCATAATTGTTAGGGAGCTTAAGTAATAAATAAGTCACTTTCATTTAGAAGAAGAAGAAGAAGAAGCTACTTTGCAAAGACTTCAAAAAGTAAGACTCCTTCTCTAATTATCTTCTATCTCTATTCATGATAGGTTGATAAGAAAAGTTGGATTAAGGAACATGAATGTTAAGAAGTAAGAAGAATGTGTAAGAAATGAACTTAAGCTACATAAGTTGGTAATAAGTCATTTGAACTTATAAAAGTTATGAACCTATTATAAGTAAACCTTGAATGATAGTATGATAAATTAAGGGTTTATATGAATTTATATCATGTAAACATAAATGATAATATATGTTGAGAACATATATGCATGGTGATTAAAAGACATTAACTTTCATAAGTTATGAACAATGAAGCTATAAGTAGTTTATAATTGAATAAGTTATAAGCTCATGAATGAATTAAGTCAAAATCCAACAATGAAAATAAGTTGTTGTATTAAGTATGTAAAGATGTTTATAGGATGAAATGAATGCAAGTAAAGTAATGAATAAATCATAAGTAATGAAGATATGCCGAAAATCACACGATTAGACGATAATCGTCGAATTCGTGAAATTCCCGGATCAAAAGTTAAATTTTGAGTTTGAACTCAGAAATGTTATTTTCCAATGGAGACAAGTCATATTCGTTATTTTAGAGTTGCGAACTCAAGAATGATCGAATTCTGACTTATAACGAAGAAACAAGCATTGAACGTTCACGAATGTTTATCGTTTATGTTAAAAATGAACCAATACATTTTTAGCAAACGAAGTCAAATAGATAAAATTTTTGCATGAACGCATAGATTATATAATTTGTGAACCGAATGCTTTTGAATGAGCCAATTCGAACTTATAACGAAAAAGTTATGCGTCCGGGAAGTTCACAAAATTTAAAGTTGGAAAATTTTTTTGGTGCACAGACTTGGCACCGCGACGCCAACCCTAGTACAAATGATGGCGCCATGATCAAGTAAGTATAAGAATCGAAGCTTATCGGAAACTTCATGCAGGCGAATCTGAAGACATTTTGTGATGTCGCAGTAGCCATGAACGATAAAGGAACTTGCAGAGGCGGCTCAGTACACCCACTAAGTGAGGACTCGCACCGCAGCGCCAAGTCCGGGACCTCTCCACTGTTAACTCATGTGCATGCAAGGTGTAGAAGATATAAGCTGGCAGCAAATGGCCTGAGTCTCGTAACACTTGATAGTGATGAATGTTTTAAAATACAAAGAAAGAATGGTAATTGATTTCAAAGTAAACATACTTTAAGGAACATAAAGTAACATTGTTTAAACTTTGTTAAACCTTAGAGATGTTGTATAAAGGTTGAGATACCTAGTAAAATGAATGTAAGTATAATGATAAGCCGGAACGAATAGTAAATGAATCTAATACATAATTAGATTTAGATGAAGGGTAAGATAGTCATATACATACTTGATTATATATGACCTAATGTGGGCCATTATGTGATCATGTATTGTAGAGATTTGAAAGATTCACTCGTAAAGTAATTACACCGTAGCTGACGCTAAAGGCAAGTATTCTATCTCTTGTCTCAGTTCAATCTAAACAAGTTTTTGAAGTTCATGTATCCTTACTCATGAATTGATATTCAAGGAAGTTAAAGCCAATTTCTTTGGCTAGACTTGACATATTGAATGGATTATTGATAATCTATTCATCTGTTATCAAATGTTATTATCTTTTGTCACCTACTTGATATGGTTTTCAAAAGAAGACTGAAATGTTAAACAAATGTTTTTGTCGTTAAACGACAAGCACGCGAGGTTGCCACCAATTAAACGTACATACGTTTAATGAATGTAGTGTTGTTCAACATAGAGTACAATAGACTGATCACCTAGAAGTGCTCGTAAGTAATATCGGGCTTACAGACTTGGTTCCGGGTTGTCCTTTTCAAAGAAGAATGAAATGCTCAAGGTTTCTGGCCGAAGTGAATGTTTTACTGAATATTGTTATTATTGTAAAACATTTTGAAAGGAAGATGAAGTGCTATTTTGAATTATCAATAGTACATCATAACTATTGTTCAGTTATTGAAGATATACGATTCGTATGTGTCAAGCATGTTGTTATTGAAATTATTATACTTACTGAGCTAGTTATGCTCACTCTTGTTTGAACCATATGAATGCAGCTAAGACTGAACGTCCCGAAGGATTGAATAAGGATAAAGGAAAAGCTAAGGCAGATCATTAAGCTGTCTATGTAATAGTATAGGTTATTGTTGTAATGTTATTGATATTATGACAATGAACCTTTGGAATGGGTTTAGAACTTGGGACAATGTAAATATTATTTTGATAATATAGAAGAGATGTTCGTTCTTTTAAGGCTTTTCAATTGAATGAATGTATGAATGTTAGTACTGTATAGCACCATCTGTCGGGTTGTAAGATACCCGGATTTTGGGGCGCTACAGGTTGGTATCAAAGCCTAGGTTATAAAACTTAAGGGGGATTAGAACCTTAAGTCATAACCTTAATAAAGAAGTAAAAGATGAAAGATAACCTTATAAAAATGCATTGTCTTATGTTATGTGTTTTTATTATTTTACTGACGTGTACTAATCAAATTATATTGTTTTATTGTAGATGTCAGGAGAAAATGATATGTATAGAGATATAAATGTAGTAAGCGAGGATTCGGTTAATCGAGTAGAGATACTACCCAATCCCGTAGCAGTAGAACCAGAGGTGGTGACAATCGAGTCTGGAGACTCGGACGACTTAGACTACATGTCTATTTTTGATGGCATGCTAGAGGAAGAGGTGGACATGATGTCTTTTGATCAGGTTCCACCTACAGAAGAATTGACTATTGAAGAGTCAATGAAAGCACTGTTCATGTCAGTTCTGGATAGAAACATCCACTACTGTCAAGAGGTGAAGGAGTTGAAAGAGGAACTCCAAGCTATCCGCTAGGACAAATTAAGTATGGAGGGTATGTGGGAAGAGGAACACGATGATTGTGTTTTAGCCAAGGACAACGTCCACGAGCTGAAACACGAAGTCTTTGAGCTCAAGCAGAAGCTAAAGACTAAACAGCAGAAGATAGAGAGGATGTCCTATATACATAGGAGCTCTCATGTGGACTCCCAGCAACAAGTAGCTGGAAATCCAGTGGAAGCAGGGCAGACTCGATATACCATTAGTCGAGATGTCATAGCCGGTTTGGCCAAGAAAGATTTCGAGAATGCCATTCGACAAATGTAATCTAGTTATAGCTAGACTAGTTTAGATATGTAAATATTATGTATCTAGTAGTGACGTAAAACCCTCTTTTGTATATCAAGGGTAGTCTTTTGTAAATCCCAATTTTTGGAAAGCAATTGCAGGATGGTAATGTAATCAGCTAAGGCTGAGTAATGTAAATAATGTAGTGTTATACTACAAGTTATGAATCAATATAAGTCTTTTTATGGAACATATTGAGTAATGGTTATGAGTTATTGTTTCATTATAAATAATAACAAAATAAAAAGAAGAAAGTGATAATGACGTGTTATTTTCTTAACAGCAATGGGCTTTGTACCAGGTTCAAGATCAATAAAGAATTCAACTTCACGTTCTGGGGGTAGATCGGGAAGTTCTTCGGGAAATACATCAGGAAAGTCAATAACAACAGGAATATTATTCAAATTTGACGTGTCTTTATTCAAATCCATAACATGGGCTAAGAAAGCTTGACATCCGTTTTTAATAAACGAATAGCTTTATGATTAGATATGATGTTGATCGATTTTAATGGTTTAGTTGCTTGAATTAAATAACAAAGTTGGTTAGGAATATGAAAATTAACAACCTTACGAAAACAATCAATTTTGGCATGATGAGTAGTTAACCAATCAATCCCTAAAATCACATCAAAAGCAAGTATCTTTAAAGAGATAAGGTCAACGGTAAGGTAATGGTGCCAACTTGAATCAAACAAGATTTATAAACGATTGGATGTGATGAAAGTTTCTCCTAACGGAGTTTCCACGAGATAGGTCAAAGTCTAATTTCTCCTGAGTCAAGTTTAAACGTTGAGCACATGCAGGAGAGATAAATGAATGGGTAAAGACCGGTATCAAGTAAGGTATAAACTTCGCAAGAATTTATAAATAGCTTACCCGTGATCACCTCGTTTGGGTTCCTCGCATTTTGACCAATCCACAACAAACGCTTCTTCCGGAATCGTTGACTTTGACTTTTCTCGGGACGATCTTTTGAGTCACCGTCCCTCATTGAACTAGGTTTCGCTACCGTATAATCTCGATCGATATGTCCTTCCTTTCCACAACTATAGCATACCTTGAACTGTTGTGACGGTTTGACCGATATGTCCCTCTTTTCCGCATTTGTAGCATATGATCGGTGGTCGTTCTCCTCCTCCTTAGAACCCGATTCTTCTTGCCGCTGTCGTCTTCACATGGTCGTTGTTAAATCTCTTCTTTTAAAATCTCCTCCCACTCGCTTCTTCTATTTTCATGACCATGATTACCACCAGAGTGGTAACCATTTTTGTCCGTCTGTTTCTTTCTCCATTGGTTATCATTATTACATTGACAACTATCATTTGATACGATCCTAGTTGTGGTCCCTCAGATTACTGTACTCGTTATCTCGCTCTAATAATTGAGCCATGTTTACAACATCTGAATAGAGAAAATTTATGAGAAATGAGATCTTGACGTATCCGGGGTTTAAACCTCTAAGAAACATCCGCGTCATCGCTCCTCATTCTCCACCAAATGAGGTGCAAACACGGATAACTCTGCAAACTTTGCCTCGTCTTTGAGACACCGTCATGTTGTTTTGTTCTAATCGATGAACTCCACTTCCTTCATATAAGCGAACACTTTCGTGAAAAGTATTTGTCATTAAATAGCTTGAAACGTCTCCCAAGACATGCCGAGTGCGGGTTGGATGGGTACGCTTCACGAGACTCCCACCGATGAATCCGCCTCGCCATGGAACATAAAAAGGTGGCGAATGGAACCTTCTGTTCCTCCGTGCATCCCAAGACATCGAATATCTTGGTAATTTGCTTGACCCATATTTCCGCCATGATCGGATCTGCTTTCCCTTAAATTCGTGGTCCCAACTCTTTGAATCGCTTGGTTGTGACAACCCGTGAATTGCTATCATTTCCTCCCCGTATTTTGAACACAAGTCTCCTCGTCGATTTTGCATGAACTGCAAAAAACATCTAAACATCCCCTCGTTCATCATCTGCTCAGTGGTGTTGTTCACAGGAGGAACATTGCTAGCCTATTGCACGTTCTCCTCGTTGGTGAGTACAGGCGTCTCCACGGTCTCATTTCCATTGTTAATATTCTTAGTCGACATTCTCAAATCATCATTATAAAACAAGGGTTAATTAAGGAAATCAATATATCACATAATATCCCTATATCTTGACCAACTAAAAAATAAGCTTAGGTAGGACACACTTAGCGAAGGATTTACCTCTCTCCCCTCCTAGTTTTATTCCCCGATCTCCGCCAGAGATCATATCCCTAAGCTCGATACCAACTCGTGGCGCCCCCAAAATAGGTATACATCACCTATTCTCGAGTTGTCAATACATGATACGTAAACAACTACAACTTTATTATTACAACAAGAAAAGCTGTGAGTTTGAATACAAATATTATCTTCTGACATAATATCTATACTCAAATAAATCCTCATCACATTTATTGATACATTATTTTACAAAAATGGTGAGGACTACTAAACAATCCTTTCTAAAACCTTCATTCCATACCCCGACTAGTACTCGCTTATATTCTCGCCTCCACGAGAAAAAAATGGAACAAAAGGAAAAGGGTGAGCTCAACTAGCTCAAGAAAGAATATTATGACTAAGATAATATACAACAAATTATCGTTAGTCTTCAACAGGAAAAATCTAATAGAATACAATAGACAACAAATTTTAAATCAATATTCGCAATGAAATAATAATTCATTAGAAGAGTTAAGTAGAGAATGCAAACTACTATCTTCTATGTATGAATTTAAAAGTTCATCGCTCTATCTTTTATCCTGTAACATCAATCAATATATATCTGGAATCAAATATTCATCTTTTGCACTACAGCCAAAGATATTCATCGATTAGTCATGTTCTTTTAAACACCTGTTCATCTTTGCACTACTGAGGCCAAAGATATTAATCAGTCGGTCGTGTTCATCTCAACACCTGTTCATCTTTGCACTACAGGCCAAAGATATTCTTCAGAAATCATTCATCTTTGCACTACGGGCCAAAGATATTCAATAATATCATCATTTAAGACTGAGGATGATGAAAAATATTTTTAAAGAACGAATCCAGTGAAACAAAATGACATGGATTAAGGATTAAGGATTAAGTACTTTGTTTTATCCACGTCCAAAAATACCTCAAAAATAATCATAGTGGTGTAAAATTCAAGAATGATCACAACATGGATACAATCAAAGCTAGTATCCGAATAGATATTTTGACGAAAAGAAGAAATTTTATTTTTCGAATTGAATAGTGTCGATATCGTGAATAGTGTTAGTATCGTGAATAAGTAACTCACACCAAAAGATAGAAATTCTACAAAAAAACATCTTCACGCTTCATGAATAGTACTCGTGAATAAGTAACTTCGTGAATAGTAACTCATGAATAGTAACTCGTGAATAGTAACTCATGAATAAGTAACCCGATACATGAAAAAGTTCCAAATTTGATAAAAACTTGGATCAACATTTCAAAGATAATGATATTGAAGAAATAATATCATTACTGAAAAAAATAATATCCTTACCTCGAAAGATCAAGTACTCTTAAATGAACAGGATATAGTCTTTGAAGGAAACTTGCAACCGCCTAGCAATACTCAAAGTATACTCAAAATACTCACAAGAATACGCTCGATAATATAGAGAGAAAACTTGATTTAAAGTGTGATTTTCAATTCTAACCTAAGCACCTATTTATAGGAAAATGCTTAGAACACCAAAGCGAAAATTTAATAAAATAATAATATAATTAAACAAATTCAAGCCCACCTTAGACCAACTGAATTCAGCACATTTATATCACATGTGGGATTGCAAAAAACGTTTTTCTTAAATAAAACAATTAAAACTTCCAAAATTAATTATTTGAACTTGAGCTTCAAAATTCATAATTAATAGCCCTTTCATCGAAAAATTCGAATCTCGTGAGTTTTTATAGAAATTCAATTCTCTACAATTTTGCGTAAGAAAGTTTTTCCAAATTCCAAACAGTAAATCGAATCGAAATCCACAAACAGGCGATTTTACAAAAGTATAATCAAATTTCGATCGATAAATGGGGTCCAATTTACATGTTTTAAACATTTATTGCAACAAAAATACTCTTCCTCCTCGTATACTCATATATCCCACATTCGTTTGTAAAATATCACCATTATTATATTATTAAAATATAATAATATTTTTAAATAAATTATTTTATCGAAAAAAGATAAAATTTCAATTTTCAACAATTGTCACTTTAAAAATTTTCTCCATCTATATCCACATAAAATCAATATTTTCCTCATCATATAAATCAATAATTAATTATTCACAAATAATATTACGAATCACAATATTGACAACCAGGCGGTTCCCGAAAGAGGGGCTTTCGATAAGAATTTCTTCTTCTTGGCCTTGGCAATTAGGTGACCAAACCTCTCCTTGAAACGAACTTTCTAGACATTGCCAATAATGTTATCTAATAATATTATTCAGATAATATGAATTATTGCTTTGATAATGAAAATACTTGTGTAATGACAATTATTGAAACAACAAGAAATATAAAATATCAACGCAAAGAATTATTAACTCAATAAAATAAAATTTGAATAAAGAATTACAGTAACCATTATTGAGTAGTGCCTTCAATAATTGGTGCAATACCGTGAGTATATCTTCTTGTGCAACAACGCCATTCTTCGTGTTTTAACCAAAGGGTATTCCAATAGTGTTAACTTGGTAATAACTACTGTAGTTATTTAAAAACAACTTATATTTGTCGTTTTCTTCATCCAATCGCTTTTTCTTGTTATGGGGCCCACACATGGTCACTACCGTCAAATCGAATATTCCTCGACGATACAAATATTCCACGACCAAACGAATATTCCCAAACAACAATGAATATTTTATAACCACTTGCTTATTTTGAAATATTTGCGTATTTAACCCTTAACTATCCACATTAATCAAATAAACCTTACTATTTCAAAATAATAAATAAAGGAAATTCCTTTTTTATTTAAAAATTTTGGGGTCTTACAACCTCCCTCCTTATGAAATTTCGTCCTCGAAATTGACGTACGTACCTGGTGTTTCGAAAAGGTGAGGATACCTCGCTTTCATTTCCGTTTCCAATTCCCGGTCATTTCCTCTATAGCATGATTCCTCCACAAAACTTTAACTTGTGGTATGACCTTTCTTGGCGTAGGACATGCTCCTTCCTATCCAAAATCTTGACAGTACCTCCTCATACGTTAAGTCTTGGCTATCTCGTCCCTGGGTCTAACTTCTATAACGTGGTTCGGTCTTTCACATATTTACTGAAGTACGAGATATGTGAAACACATTATGAACACGAGACATACTTGGAGGTAACGCAAGTCTATTGGCTACATTTCCTACTCGGTCAAGAATTTGAAATGGACCAATAAATCGTGGATTGAGCTTTCCTCTCTTCCCAAATCTTGTAACTCCCTTCCATGGAGCAACTCGCAACAATACATGATCCCCTACACTAAATTCCACGTCCTTTCGATGAAGATCCGCATAACTCTTTTGTCGATCTTGTGCCGTTTTGTATCGTTGTCGAATCATTTGGATCTTTTCGGTGAGTCATACGTACTAACTCGGGTCCCAACAATGTTGCTTCACCCACCTCATCCCAACATATTGGAGAACAACATTTTACGTCCATATAATGCTTCAAATGGAGCCACACCTATACTTGCACGATAATCTGTTGTTGTAGGAGAATTCCACCAATGGTAAATACTTATCCCAACCGCCTTGAAGTCTAGGACACGAGTCTTAATAAATCTTCAAGAGTTTGAATAGTCCTCTCTCGATTGTCCGTCTGTTTGGGGATGGTATCTTAACTAAATCGCAAATCCGTGCCCATAGCTTTTTGCAAGCTAACCCAAAATCTTGAAGTGAATCTTGGGTCACGATCCGAAACTATGGATACAGGCATGCCATGCAACCTCACAATCTCATTCACGTACATACTAGCAAGACGTTCAAGGGAATAAGTCTCCCGTATCGGCAAGAAATGAGCAGACTTGGTTAATCTATCAACAATAACCCAAATAGCATTGATGCCTTGAGAAACCGTAGGAAGACCCAGAACGAAATCCATGGTAATGTGTTCCCACTTCCATTTCGGAATCTCAAGTGGTTGCAACGGACCCTTAGGTACTAGATGCTCCGCCTTTACACGTTGACAAGTTAAACACATTGAGATAAACTTTGCAATCTCTCTCTTCATATTGTTCCACCAAAATGTATGTCGAAGATCACGATACATTTTAGTACTTCCAAGGTGGATTGCAAATGGTGTATTGTGTGCCTCCATCATAATCTTGTACTTCAAATCAGAGTCGTTAGGAACACAAAGTCTAGAGTGGACTCAAGTATTCCTTCTTCATCAATTCTCGCTTAGGAATAGCTCCTTCTTGTACTTTCTTCTTACGCATACGCATCATTTCCGGATTGGGTGGCTTGAGCAACCTTAACTTTTTCTATTAAAGTTGGCTCTGTCGTATACTTGACATCATCGCTTTTCGTTCCGCATATGATCTTCTACTCAATGCGTCGGCTACCACGTTAAACTTTACCGGGATGGTATTGAATAGTGTGGTCGTAGTCTTTTCAATAGTTCGAGCCAACGTCATTGCCGCATGTTGAGTTCTTTTTGAGTGAAGAAATATTTAAGGCTTTTATGGTCCGAATATATCTCCACTTTCTCCCCATATAGATAGTGCCTCCATATCTTTAAGCGGCAAACGATCGCTACTAACTCTAGATCATGAGTAGGATAATTCCTCTCATACTCTTTAAGTTGTCATGAGGCATAGGCTATGACTTTCCCACGTTGCATGAGAACACATCCTAACCCTTTGCACGAAGCATCATCAGAGATAACAAATCCATCCGAACCGGATGGTATTGTTAGAACAGTCTTAAAATAAGTCTCCTCTTAAGCTCTTGGAAACTTTTCTCGCATTCTTCGCTCCAAACGAATTTTGTATCCTTCCGAGTTAGTTTGAGTTAATGGAATAGCGATTCGAGAAAACCCTTCCACGAATCTCCGATAATAACCAAATTAAGCCCAAAAGCTACGTGCTTGATTGGCCACCGACTTCTGGTTGCTCTAACTTTGTATTGCTTCAATCTTTGCGGGTCCACGGATACTCCATGTTTCGACACCACGTGCCCAAGGAATGCTACTTCCTCGAGCCGAACTCGCATTTCTTCAATTTGGCATATAGTTTGTTTTCACGAAGCCTTTGGAGTACCGAATTTTCAAATGGTGCTCATGATCTTCACGACTTTTGGAATATATAAGGATGTCATCAATAAAGACAACAACAAACTGATCCAAATATTCCTTGAATACTCGGTTCATCATATCCATGAAAGCCGTAGGAGCATTAGTCAGTCCGAAAGACATGACTAAGAATTCATAATGCCCATCTGGAAGTTTAAGGCGCCTCTTTGGAATATCCTCGGTTCTAATCTTGGTGATGATATCCGAATCGAAGATCGATTTTTGAAAAGAATTGTGCCTTACAAATGGTCAAACAAGTCATCAATACGAGGTAGAGGATACCTATTCTTGATGGTGACATGGTTCAATTCCCGATAGTCAATACAAAGTCGCATACTCCCGTCTTTCTTCTTTACAAATAAAACAGGAGCACCCCAAGGAGATGTACTAGGACGAATGAAACCGATGTCCAACAATTCCAGTAGTTGGACCTTTAACTCCTGAAGTTCAATAGGAGCCATTCGATATGGGGTTTTAGAAATGGGCTTTGTACCAGGTTCAAGATCAATAAAGAATTCAACTTCACGTTACGGGGGTAGGCAAGGAAGTTCTTCTGAAATACATCGGAAAGTCAATAACAACAGAATATTATTCAAATTTGACGTGTCTTTATTCAAATCCATAACATGGGCTAAGAAAGCTTGACATCCTTTTTTTAATAAACGAATAGCTTTATGATTAGATATGACAGTGATCGATTTTAATGGTTTAGTTGCTTGAATTAAATACAACGGGTTGGTTAGGAATATGAAAACTAACAACCTTACGAAAACAATCAATTTTGGCATGATGAGTAGTTAACCAATCAATCCCTAAAATCACATCAAAAGCAAGTATCTTTAAAGAGATAAGGTCAACAGTAAGGTAATGGTGCCAACTTGAATCAAACAAGATTTATAAATGATGGATGTGATGAAAGTTTCTCCAATCGGAGTTTCCACAGATAGGTCAAAGTCTAATTTCTCCTGAGTCAAGTTTAAACGTTGAGCACATGCGGAGAGATAAATGAATGGGTATGCCACCGGTATCAAGTAAGGTATAAACTTCGCAAGAATTTATAAATAGCTTACCCGTGATCACCTCGTTTGGGTTCCTCGCATTTTGACCACCACAACAAACGCTTCTTCCGGAATCGTTGACTTTGACTTTTACGGGACGATCTTTTTGAGTCACCGTCCCCCATTGAACTAGGTTTCGCTACCGCACAATCTCGAAGCGATATGTCCTTCCTTTCCACAACTATAGCATACCTTGAATCTGTTGTGGATGCGGTTTGGACCGATATGTCCCTCTTTTCCGCATTTGTAGCATATAATGACCGTGGTCGTTCTCCTCCCTTAGAACCGATTCTTTCACGCCAAGACTGCTCGTCTTCACATGGTCGTTGTTAAATCTCCTCTTTTAAAATCTCCTCCCGACTCGCTTCTTCTTATTTTCATGACCATGATTACCACCAGAGTGGTAACCATTTTTGTCCGTCTGTTTCTTTCTCCGTTGGTTATCATTATTCTGCTTGATCGCTATCTCTACGATGCGATCCTAGTTGTGGTCCCTCGGGTTGACCGTATACTCGTTATCTCGCTCTAATAATTGAGCCCTGCATTTACAACATCCTGAATAGAGAGAAATTTATGAGAAATGAGATCTTGGCGTATCTTGGGTTTTAAACCTCTAAGAAACATCCGCGTCATCGTTCCTCATTCTCCACCAAATGAGGTGCAAACACGGATAACTCTGCAAACTTTGCCTCGTCTTTGAGACACCGCGTATGTTGTTTTGTTCTAATCGATGAACTCCACTTCCTTCATATACGCGAACACTTTCGGAAAGTATTTGTCATTAAATAGCTTCAAACGCGTCTCCCAAGACATCTTTGAAAAGCGGCGGTGGATGGAGTACGCTTCACGACTCCCACCAGTGAATCTGCCTTCGCCATGGAACATAAAGGTGGCAAATGGAACCTTCGTTCCTCTCGTGCATCCCAAGACATCGAATATCTTGGTAATTTGTTTGACCCATGTTTCCGCCATGATCGGATCTGGCTTTCCCTTAAATTCGGTGGTCCCAACTCTTTGAATCTGCTTGGGCGTGACAACCCGTGTGAATTGCTATCATTTCCTCCTCAGTATTTTGAACACAAGTCTCCTCGTCTGATTTTGCATGAACTGCAAAAAACTTCTAAACATCCCTCGTTCATCATCTCGCTTTCAATGGTGTTGTTCACAGGAGGAACATTGCCGACTGTTACACGCTCTCCTCGTTGGTGAGTAGTCTGAGGCGTCTCCACGGTCTCATTTCCATTGTTAATATTCTCAGTCGACATTCTCAAATACTGTCATAAAACAAGGGTTAATTAAGGAAATCAATATATCACATAATATCCCTATATACTGACCAACTAAAAAAAAATAAGCTTAGGTAGGACACACTAGCGAAGGATTTACTCGTCTCTCCCCTCCTAGTTCTATTCCCCGATCTCCGCCAGAGATCATATCCCTAAGCTCTGATACCAACTGTGACGCCCCCAAAATAGGTATACATCACCTATTCCGAGTTGTCAATACATGGCATGCGAAACAACTACAACTTTATTATTACAACAGTAAAACTGTGAGTTTGAATACAAATATTATCTTCTAGACAATATCTATACTCAAATAAATCCTCATCACATTTATTGATACATTATTTTACAAAAATGGTGAGGACTACTAAACAATCCTTTCTAAAACCTTCATTCCATACCCCAGGCTGTACTCGCTATATTCTCGCCTCCCGAGAAAAATGGAACAAAAAGGAAAAGGGTGAGCTCAACTAGCTCAGTAAAGAATATTATGACTAAGATAATATACAACCAATTTATTGTTAGTCTTCAACAGGAAAAATCTAATAGAATACAATAGACAACAAATTTTAAATCAATATTCGCAGCGGAAATAATAATTCATTAGAAGAGTTAAGTAGAGAATGCAAACTACTATCTTCTATGTATGAATTTAAAAGTTCATCGCTCTATCTTTTATCCTGTAAACATCAATCAATATACATCTGAATCAAATATTCATCTTTGCACTACAGCCAAAGATATTCATCGATT
This sequence comes from Panax quinquefolius, assembly GCA_020205615.1. Taxonomy (NCBI): domain Eukaryota; kingdom Viridiplantae; phylum Streptophyta; class Magnoliopsida; order Apiales; family Araliaceae; genus Panax; species Panax quinquefolius. Next base: position 47,570,500 of record CM035153.1, read on the forward strand.
AGTCATGTTCTTTTAAACACTGCTTCATCTTTGCACTACAGCCAAAGATATTAATCGATCGGTCATTTCATCTCAACACTGCTCATCTTTGCACTACGCCCAAAGATATTCTTCAGAAATCATTCATCTTTGCACTACATGTGCCAAAGATATTCAATAATATCATCATTTAAGGCCGAGGATGATGAAAAATATTTTTAAAGAAACGAATCCAAAGAAACAAAATGACAAGGATTAAGGATTAAGGATTCGTACTTTGTTTTATCCACGTCCAAAAATACCTCAAAATAATCATAGTGGTGTAAAATTCAAGAATGATCACAACATGGATACAATCAAAGCTAGTATCCGAGAATAGATATTTTGACGAAAAGAAGAAATTTTATTTTTCGATGAATAGTGTCGTTATACGTGAATAGTGCCGAGATACACGGAATAGTAACTCAAACACCAAAAGATAGAAATTCCACAAAAACATCTTCACGCTTCATGAATAGTACTCGTGAATAGTAACTCGTGAATAGTAACTCATGAATAGTAACTCGTGAATAGTAACTCATGAATAGTAACCCCGAAGCATGAAAAAGTTCCAAATTTGATAAAAACTTCGGATCAATATTTCAAAGATAATGATATTGAAGAAATAATATCATTCTGAAAAAAATAATATCCCTTACCTCGAAAGATATTGTGACACCCCCAAAATTAGGTATACGCCACCCATCTTGGGTCGCCACTTACATGGTACATAAATTCAAATACAACTTACTAATATAACTGTCAGTATAATAATACGACATAAATCGTGAGTTTGAATACAAATATTATCTACTAGATATTATACAAACTCAAAAGGAGTCCTCATTACAACTATTATCACACTATTTCACATAATAGTGAGGACTACTAATGCTATCCTCTCGACCATTACTCCGCTCCCCGACTCGTCTCAAAATGTGTTCTCATTTCAAGAGAACAAAGAAAGAAAGGGTGAGCTCAACTAGCCCAAGAAGAAATATTATGACTAAGATAATGCGTAATAAATTATCATTAGCCTTCAACAAAGATTAAACCGATAAAATACAATAGACAACCAGCTTTAATCATAGCAATGAATATGCAATCCATTAAAAAATCAAGTAGAGAATAAAGTCTACTATCTTTTAGGTTTTAAAAGGTTTTCATCAATTTTATCATTTGAGACTCAAACAAATAATAAACCACCACATCTAATCATCCCTGCATTACTACGGCCAAGGATTTTCATCAAATTATCAATGGTCATGACTATACCGAATCACCCCGGTCATAATCATACCAAAACTATCCATCATCGCATTACAGTGCCACCGAGGACTTTAGTCACATCATTTATATCAAGTCATGATTATACCGAATGATCCTCGGTCATAATCATACTAAGTTCATCTATGCACGTAAGCCAAAGATAACATAATATAACATGAGGATGATGACAATGACATAATAATTCAATAAAACAAGTTCAAGAATTATTTAATCCATGAATTATTAACGCCCAAATTGTCAACATGATATCGCTTCAGAGAGTAAAATTCAAGAATGATCGTAAGAATATTTCCATGAAAAGATATCGATGAAACGCAAATATCAAGGATATTCTACTAATTTCATGGAGTATAGAAGTCAAAGTTTTAACCAACCGGGTATAATAAAGAATGGAATAACAAAAGAAATCACCATGCATGCGGTGATTGCGATGATGTATGTTTATTCCAACATAATAATAATAATCTAACCAGTCGTGAAATTCACAATCATGTGATGTTCCAATGTAATAATAAAGATGGAACTGCATCCTGTAAAAACACATGATAGGATATTCCAATGTAATGATAAAGATTTTAACCAGTCCTGTAAAACACATGCATGTGATGTTCAAATGTAATAATAAAAAGCGGAACCAGTCCTGTAAAACACACGTGCATGTGATGTTCCAATGTAATAATAGAAGAATGTCACCAAGTATAGGTAAACCACAGATACAAAAGTTATTCCAATGTAATAATAAGCAATGGAATAACATAAGGATTTCACCAAGTATAGGGTATGCCACAGACATACAAAGTTATGTATAGGGTATGCCACTTTTACAAAAGTTATTCCAATGTAAATAATAATGAATGGAATAATGTAAGTTCTCTTCAAGAAGAAAATAATAACACCTTACCGTAAAAAGAACCTAATATAGAAGTAGTGAAGTAGCGAGTATACTCTTCTTCTTTCTATAACTTTCTCTCTATATAAACTTCTCTCTATAATTTCTCTCTGTAGTTTTCAATGAATTCGTAAGAAAATAATGAAGGAATGAGCTTCTATTTATAGGAAAATGGAATGCATAAGAATTAATCCATGAACTATCCAGATTGATTTACTTTAATCTGACGGTCCATATTTAAAGAAAAATCTTTTAAATAAAATATAATATATTCTATTTATATAAAAATATTTTTTACTATGCAAACACTATGCAATACTATGCAAAACACTATGCAAAAACACTATTCAACACTATGCATAATAAAATATAATATATTCTATTTATGTAATAACTTTAATAAAGTATTCTATTTTATATAAAAGATGTTTCGCTTTTATTACGTTAATAATACTGAATAAAACAAAACGTCCATTATCGCTATATATAATTCATATTATTAATCGACAATAATGGAATCAAACCGAGTGACTTCTCACATAAGCATCAATAATCAATACCGCAGTGTGCTACTACGCAACCACACGTACATCGTATTTTTTTACTACCGAGTAGTTCAACAAGAATCCACAGAAAACTTCCGCCGTTATTTCAATAAAATATTTTTGTCGCTTTCAATCCGACAATAATTTCGCTTGTGGGGTCCACCAATGATTGAGCTGCTATTGTACGAATATTCCCCGCTAAACCGAATATTCCCCACCAATCGAATATAATATAACCACTTGCATACTTTGCAAAATTTATAAATACTACCCACAACTATAATATTATCTTAAATTCACACCATAATATTAAAAAATTATTTCAACAAAATTTAAATCTTTATTGATAAAATCTGGGTCTCACAATCTCCCTCCTTATGGAATTTCTCACCGAAATTAGGGTACGTGACTGATATGATAAAGAGGTGAGGATACCTTGAATACCTTTATCGTTGAAAACATTAAATTCATTTTTGCAATCCTACCAAAGATATTCATTAACAATTCATCTTTGCACTACAGCCAAAGATATACAACCAGAAAACCAATAATACCGAGACTCAAATAATAATATCATCACAACCACGAATTATCCATGCACTACATCGGCTAAGGATATTCGTGTTTTCAATTACTTACCATGATTATACCGAATAATCCGTGGTCATAATCATACCAAGTCTATCAATGCACTACTACCAAAGATGACTTTTACCACATCCATGAATTAATATTTCATTGCCGAGACTCACCAATAATTAATCCATATCATCGAATCATCCCCGCACTACGTGCCAAGGATATTCATTAGTATTACGACCACAAATTATCCATGCACTACTACCAAAGATAATCGTGTATTCATTAAGATATCACGACCATAAATTATCCATGCACTACGGCCAAAAAGATAATTGTGTATTTATTAGTATCACGACCACAAATTATCCATGCACTACTACCAAAGATAATTGTGTATTCATTAAGATCACGACCACAAATTATCCATGCACTACTACCAAAGATAATTGTGTATTCATTAAGATCACGACCACAAATTATCCATGCACTACTACCAAAGATAATTGTGTATTCATTAGTATCACGACCACAAATTATCCATGCACTACTACCAAAGATAATTGTGTATTCATTAAGTATCACGACCACAAATTATCCATGCACTACTACCAAAGATAATTGTGTATTCATTAAGATCACGACCACAAATTATCCATGCACTACTACCAAAGATAATTGTGTATTCATTAGTATCACGACCACAAATTATCCATGCACTACTACCAAAGATAATTGTGCATTCATTAAGTATCACGACCACAAATTATCCATGCACTACTACCAAAGATAATTGTGTATTCATTAAGATCACGCACCACAAATTATCCATGCACTACTACTACCAAAGATAATTGTGTATTCATTAGTATCACGACCACAAATTATCCATGCACTACTACCAAAGATAATTGTGTATTCATTAAGATCACGACCACAAATTATCCATGCACTACTACCAAAGATAATTGTGTATTCATTAAGATTACGACCACAAATTATCCATGCACTACTACCAAAGATAATTGTGTATTCATTAAGATCACGACCACAAATTATCCATGCACTACGGCCAAAGATAATTGTGTTTTCAATTACTGTTATGATTATACCAACAATCCTCGGTCATAATCATACCAAGTCCATCTATGCACTACAGCCACGTATGACTTTCAACATAATATAAACATGAGGATAATGATATAAAGAATCAATCAAATGAGATAAAGGATAAATATTAAACATTTATAATATAATTTATCCAGATTCAAGAATATCCCCATGTTATCAATCACTTAATAATCTCATAATCTAATAACATTAATATTATAATAATATTTTAATCACTTCTTAAATTTATAAACAATTTATCTCAATTGTTTACGCTTTTACCATATAATGCATTTAATCATTCAAAAATGCCATACTCATAAAATATCATCACCAATTATCAAATCCTCATCAAAAATATGCATATATTCTATATAGGATTCTCTAGCCATAAAATCCTATTTTCAACTTTGTTACTTCACATAACATATTTAACTCATATGTTCAGAATTAAACTATTTTCATGAAAATACCAAATTAGTCCCAAAAATATTTCTTTTCTGGGATTTAGCATAATATAGTCCCATAATGAAAATATATTTTCTCGAAATTTTAAAATTCATTTACTATTTTTCAAAAATCAATTTCTAATTAATTCCTTAAGAAATTAGCTACCTCAAGTTTAACTCCAAAATTCCCAAATCTTGGCAGGATCTTACACATGTTAACGTGAGCTTCTAGTTTAAATTTCATGGTCATCGGAGTTATAGAACTCCTAAGTTATAGTGTTTTTTCGCCTGAAAACCTAAATATTGAAATAGTCATAACTTGCTCATTTTAAGTCAGAATGAGCTCATTTTTGGACAGGAGGTACTTTATACCATATACTTTCATGTCCCAAAAACCCAGAATTTTTCTCATAATTTAAGTGGCCGAAACAGTCCCTTAAAGTTTCTGGGCAGTAGCATTTTCAAAATTTACAGCTTTGGCCTCCTTTGCTAAAATCAGTCCACACAAAAATCCACAACACCTTTTCCAGTAATTCCACTTGGATTAGTTAGGTAACTCATAGATCTAACTCTAGGACTTGACCACATTCAAAAATTCAAAATATAATAAGAGATATGGTCAATTGAATTTCATGTTACGTTTTTCACCAAAATCTGATTTTCAACTCTTTGTGATTTCTAAGAAACTTTCATGTTTTTACATACTAACCAACATAACTCATCATAAAACTTACTAATACCACGAATACCCATGATTTTCATTATTCCAATGCTTTTATTATGACTTTCATCATAAACCACGTAAACTGTTCATTTTAGTTGAAGAAATATTTGAGGGTTTAAGAAATGGGTTTTGTACTGGGGTCAATACAAAATTCGATTTCACGCCTAAGTAGGCTAAGAAGTCTTCAAGAATACGCCAAGAAAATTTATTAATAATAGAAATATCATTCAAAATCGTGACTCTTATCCAAGACTTGGATAGTACGTCACATTGATACCAACTGCGACTTCTATCCCTTAACCTAGATAGTACCTCACAATGATACCTATAACCTTGCCATCTTCATTCACGATGTCGCCACAAAAAAGTCCGCTTTTGCATTCATTCCACACAAGGAAGTCAACAATGAAAGGTTCGGGGCTCTTTACTTATGGCTTGATATAACAAAGATTATTAACTTTAGGGTTTGGTTACTTTGAATTCAGATAACAAAGTTGGTATAAATATAAAAGCTAACAACCTTACGAAAAGAATAATGAGTAGTTAATCAATCAATTTCTAAAATTACCTCAAAGGCAAGTATTTTCAAAGAGATAATATCGACAGTAACGTGAAAGTGTTTATTTGAAACAACAAGATTAATAAACAATGGAGGTAACGAAGGTTCCTACTAACGAAGTTTCAACCAATAAGTCAAAGTTTAACTTCTTCTAATCAAATTTAAACGTTGAACACAACTAGGTGAAATAAAAGAGTGGGTAGAACTTGTATTGAATAAAGTATAGACTTCAGCATTAATTTATAATTAACTTACCCGTAATAACTTCGCTCGGGTTTCTCGACAAACGCCTCGCTTAAATTATCGAGTTTGACTTTTACTATAGGGTACATTCCACCCTTAAGTGCTTCTTCACATTCCCCGATCCATGATTTGAATCATTATTCTCCCATCCATATCGAATTCGGGTTGACCGCTATGCATGTGGTAATTCAATTCGATGTTGGGTTCTCCCAATTGTCATTCAAAAAGCAAAGTCCATTTCATCTATTTTGGCTTTATTGATCTGGACGCCTTTTTTCTACACTATCAACGCTACAGTTGTGCGCCTTTTACCCATGCATCGCCTATTCTCCTTCGCTCAGCTTGTTTCTTCTTTCACCGATCCTTGATTTTTAAATTCTCGATTCCAACTTTAATATCTTACACCCCGCCAAAGCGTGATTTTGTTCGAGCATCACATATCGGGTAACCCAATTTTGAATTGTTGTATCCCTTTGTTCCACGACCCGCTTGTCGTTCGCTCTTCAACCTGTTCTTCTAGCTCACGAACACGATTTTGTAATTCTAAGTTTTGATCATAAATTTCTTCTAACCAATTCTCCTCGTGTTCCTCTTCTTCCTCTTCTTCCTCTTCTTCCTCACTTTCACCGCTACCTCTCAGAATTAGCTCTCTCTAAATGCAACAATTAGTTCTTCATTCACTACGTGGATATCTCTAATTTGTTCCTCGTCTCGACAATCGCATTAACTCGATTAGTGATTAAAGGTGTCACAACTACCACATTCACTCCATCAGGAATATTTTCACCGCCATTTCCAAACACCGCCACAACACAAGGGTTAATTAATATATCAAATATTATCCCTATACTCGACCGACCAATTAAATACCAAATAAACTTAGGTAGGTCATACTAGCGGAAGGAATTTCCGCCTCTCCCTCCTAGTTCTTATCTCACATCTTAGCCGTGGATCATATCCTAAGCTCGATACCAACCGTGACGCCCCAAAATTAGGTATACGCCACCCATCTTGGGTCGCCACTTACATGGTACATAAATTCAAATACAACTTACTAATATAACTGCTGTGGTAATACGACATAAAATCGTGAGTTTGAATACAAATATTATCTACTAGATATTATACAAACTCAAAAGGAGTCCTCATTACAACTATTATCACACTATTTCACATAATAGTGAGGACTACTAATGCTATCCTCTCGACCATTACTCCGCTCCCCGACTCGTCTCCAAATATGTTCTCATTTCAAGAGAACAAAGAAAGAAAGGGTGAGCTCAACTAGCCCAAAGAAGAAATATTATGACTAAGATAATGCGTAATAAATTATCATTAGCCTTCAACAAAGATAAAACCGATAAAATACAATAGACAACCAGCTTTAACTGCAAATGAATATGCAATCCATTAAAAAGTCAAGTAGAGAATAAAGTCTACTATCTTTTAGGTTTTAAAAGGTTTTCATCAATTTTTATCACGAGACTCAACTTTTAATAAATAAACCACCACATCTAATCATCCTCGTACTACGGCCAAGGATTTTCATCAAATTATCAATGGTCATGACTATACCGAATCACCCCCGGTCATAATCATACCAAAAACTATCCATCATCGCATTACATGTGCCACCGAGGACTTTTGTCACATCATTTATATCAAGTCATGATTATACCGAATGATCCTCGGTCATAATCATACTAAGTTCATCTATGCACGTAAGCCAAAGATAACATAATATAACATGAGGATGATGACAATGACATAATAATTCAATAAAACAAGTTCAAGAATTATTTAATCCATGAATTATTAACGCCCAAATTGTCAACATGATACTCAAGCTTGAGAGTAAAAAATTCAAGAATGATCGTAAGAATATTTCCATGAAAAGATATCGGATGAAACGCAAATATCAAGGATATTCTACTAATTTCATGGAGTATAGAAGTCAAAGTTTTAACCAACCGGGTATAATAAAGAATGGAATAACAAAAGAAATCACCATGCATGCGATACTTCAGATGACAAAGTTATTCCAACATAATAATAATAATCTTAACCAAAGTCGTGTGAAATTCACAATCGGCTGTGATATTCCAATGTAATAATAAAGATGGAACTGCATCCTGTAAAAACACACGGATAGATATTCCAACAGAATGATAAAGATTTTAACCAGTCCTGTAAAACACATGCATGTGATGTTCCAATGTAATAATAAAATCGGAACCAGTGTCCTGTAAAACACATGCATGTGATGTTCCAATGTAATAATAGAAGAATGTCACCAAGTATAGGTAAATCACAGATACAAAAGTTATTCCAATGTAATAATAAGCAATGGAATAACATAAGGATTTCACCAAGTATAGGGTATGCCATGATACAAAGGTTATGTATAGGTATGCCACTTTTTACAAAGTTATTCCAATGTAATAATAATGAATGGAATAATGTAAGTTCTCTTCAAGAAGAAAGAATAACACCCCTTACCGTAAAAAAACCTAATATAGAAGTAGTGAAGCAGTTGTAATACTCTTCTTCTTTCTATAACTTTCTCTCTATAGCTTCTCTCTATAATTTCTCTCTAGAGTTTCAAATGAATTCGTAAGAAAATAATGAAGGAATGAGCTTCTATTTATAGGAAAATGGAATGCATAGTAACTAATCCATGAACTATCTGCATTGATTTACTTTAATCTGACGGTCCATATTTAAAGAAAAATCTTTTAAATAAAATATAATATATTCTATTTATATAAAACATTTTACTATGCAAACACTATGCAATACTATGCAAAACACTATGCAAAACACTATTCAACACTATGCATAATAAAATATAATATATTCTATTTATAGAATAACTTTAATAAAGTATTCTATTTTATATAAAGATGTTTCGCTTTTATTACGCTAATAATACTTTAATAAAACAAAACGCCATTATCGCTATAATAATTCATATTATTAATCGACAATAATGGAATCAAACCGAGTGACTTCTCACATAAGCATCAATAATCAATACCGCAAAGCTACTATGCAACCACACGACATCGCATTTTTTTACTACCGAGTAGTTCAACAAGAACTACCAGAAAAAACTTCCGCCGTTATTTCAATAAAATATTTTTGTCGCTTTCTCAATCCGACAATAATTTCGCTAGGGTCCACCAATGATTGAGCTGTTGTAGGAATATTCCCTCGCTAAACCGATATTCCCCACCAATCGAATATAATATAACCACTTACATACTTTGCAAAATTTATAAATACTACCCACAACTATAATATTATCTTAAATTCACACCATAATATTAAAAAAAAATTATTTCAACAAAATTTAAATCTTTATTGATAAAATCTGGGTCTCACAGATATAGTCTTTGAAGGAAACTTGCAAATCGCTTCAGCAATACTCAAAGTATACTCAAAATACTCACAAGAATACGCTTCGATAATATAGAGAGAAAAACTTTAGTTTAAAAGTGTGATTTTCAATTCTAACCTAAGTACCTTATTTATAGGAAAATCTTAGAACACCAAAGCGTAAAATTTAATAAAATAATAATATAATTAAACAAATTCAAGCCCACCTTAGACCAACTGAATTCAGCACATTTATATATATCACATGTGGGATTGCAAAAACGTTTTTCTTAAATAAAACAATTAAAACTTCCAAAAATTAATTATTTCGAACTTGAGCTTCAAAAATTCATAATTAATAGCCCTTTCATCGAAAATTGAGAGTAATTATAGGAAATTCAATTCTCTACAATTTTGCGTAAGAAAGTTTTCCAAATTCCAAATGTAAATCGAATCAAATCCACAAACCAAGCGATTTTACAAAGTGCTATAATCAAATTTCAAATCGATAAATGGGGTCCCACAGACATGTTTTAAACATTTATTGCAACAAAAATACTCTTCCTCCTCAGATACTCATATATCCCACATTCGTTGTAAAATATCACCATTATTATATTATTAAAATATAATAATATTTTTAAATAAATTATTTTATCGTAAAAAGATAAAATTTCAATTTTCAACAATTGTCACTTTAAAAATTTTCTCCATCTATATCCACATAAAATCAATATTTTCCTCATCATATAAATCAATAATTAATTATTCACAAATAATATTACGTAATCACAATATTGACAACCGTGCGCTCCCTAAGAAAGAGGGGCTTTCCAATAAGAATTTCTTCTTCTTGGTAGCCTATGAATTAGGTGACCAAACCTCTCCTTAGACAAAACTTTCTAGACATTGCCAATAATGTTATCTAATAATATTATTCAGATAATATGAATTATTGCTTTGATAATGAAAAATAATCGTGTAATGACAATTATTGAAACAACAAAGAATATAAAATATCAACGCAAAGAATTATTAACTCAATAAAATAATTGAATAATAATTACCGTAACCATTATTGAGTAGTGCCTTTCAATAATTGGTGCAATACCGTGCTACTTTCTTGTGCAACAACGCCAGACATCGTGTTTTAACCACCGGGTATTCCAATAGTGTTAATCAGTAATAACTACGCCGTTATTTAAAAATAACTTATATTTGTCGCTTTCTTCATCCAATCGCTTTCATTATGGGGCCCACACATGGTCTTGCTGGCGCATTTAATATTCCCCAGACAAAGACAAATATTCCACGACCAAACGAATATTCCCCGACAACAATGAATATTTTATAACCACTTGTTTATTTTGAAATATTTGCGTATTTAACCCTTAACTATCCACATTAATCAAATCAACCCTTACTATTTCAAAATAATAAATAAAGGAAATTCCTTTTTATTTAAAAAATTTTGGGGTCTTACAAATGCCGCCAAGAAGGAGACAACAAAATCAAGATTCTAATGTTAACCAACCGGAGAGAGGTCCGGTTAATCCAATACAAGAGTTCGTTAATCTTTTAACGGCCGCTTTTAATAGAACTGGGGCTAATGTACCCATAAATCCTGAAGTAGTACGAGCTACTACTTTTAAGGATTTCAAAAGTGTCGGTCCACCGGAGTTCAAAGGAACTACGGACCCAATAGAAGCCCAAACTTGGGTGAAAGAAATCGAGAAGGCATTTGTTATATCAAATGTTGATGAAGGTCAAAAGGTTGCTTTCGTAACCTATATGATGAAAGGGGAGGCCAATTTCTGGTGGGAGGCAAACCAGGCTAGGGCCGGAATAGAAAATTTAACGTGGGTAAGGTTCAAGGAGATTTTCTTCGAGAACTACTTTCCCACGAGTATGCAGGGGAGGATGGAAATGAGGTTTCTTGATTTGAAATAAGGGATATGATCGTTTCAAATTATCTTTGCCAAGTTTAATGAACTGGCAAGATTTGCTCCACATTAAGTGGACACTGAAGTGAGAAAGGCTAGACGGTTTGAGCAGGGCTTGAAACCCTGGCTCTATAGCCGAATCTCTGTGTTCCAAAGTACTTTCTTTGGAACCATATTAGAAAAGGCAATAATTGCCGAAGGTGGGAATGAGGATCTCAGCCAGTACCACAAGGATAAGAAAAACAAGGGCAGGGTTGATGGAGGAATAAAGACAGAGGGAGCCAGTGGTAGTGGCGACGGTCAAAAGAGGAAGAGTTTTAACTCTAGGAATACTGGAGTAAAGCAAGGGGATCCTAAAAGGAGGATGGAGGCCTGTAAAACCTGTGGGAAGACTCATTTAAGAGTCTGTCTCAAAGGAAATGTAGTATGTTATAACTGTGGATAGGTCGGGCATTTTTCGCCTAACTATCCCAATCTAAAGAAAAACCATGGATGTTTTGTATGTGGATCAACTGACCGCATAGCAAAGAATTGTCCAAAGAAGGGGGGCAGATAGAATAAGGGCACTAATAGCGGTAAGTTAGCTATTAGTGGTCCAGCTCAGCCGGGTAGACCAATGGCCCGCACTTTTAATATGACGGTCTAAGATGCGGTGGCATCAGGAGATGTAGTTGCAGGTATTATCCCGATCAATAACATAAATGCTTACGTGCTATTTGATTCGGGTGCTACTTATTCGTTTATAGCATATGATTTTGCTAGATGATTGGAATTACTTTCCAAAAAGTTTCTTATACCTTTGATTATTAAGGTAGCAAATGAAGAGATAATTCCTGTTGAAGATATTCATAGGAATTGTTTAAATGAATATACTGAGGTTGTAAATTATCGGTAGATTTAATACCGATAAAGTTGGGAGAATTCGATGTAATTCTCGGAATGGATTGGTTGATTAACCATGGAGCAATTATAGATTGCCAGAAGAAATGTGTGAGTATTACGATGTTGAAGCAACCTCCTGTAGTATTTTACGGTAATAAATCGTCGGGACGCTCGTGTTATATTATGATGACACAAACTAGAAAACTTTTAAGGAAGGGATGTGTGGGTTACTTGTGCCATGTTGTTGACACCCAGCGAGTGGGAGCAACCCTGGAACAAATACCCATAGTAAACGAATTCATGGATGTGTTTCCAAGTGAATTACCGGGGTTACCACCAGATCGGGAGATCAAATTTGTAATAGACATTATGCCAGGAGCGACACCAGTCTCAAGGGCACCGTACCGTATGGCGCCTGTGGAAATGAAGGAGCTAATGGTTCAATTACAAGAACTATTAGATAGGAAGTACATTCAACCGAGTGTTTCCCCATGGGGTGCACCGGTATTGTTTGTCAAGAAGAAAGATGGATCGTTAAGGCTTTGTATCGACTATCGAGAGTTGAACAAGTTAACAATAAAGAATAAATACCCATTGCCCAGGATCGATGATCTTTTTGATCAGTTGAAAGGGGTAAAGTATTTTTCTAAGATAGATCTGCGGACGGGGTATCACCAATTGAAGGTTAGAAATGAGGACATAGCAAAGACGGCATTCAGAACTCGTTATGGTCATTACGAGTTTTTAGTAATGTCATTTGGGTTGACGAATGCACCAGCTGCATTTATGGATATGATGAACTGAGTGTTCAAACCATATTTGGACAAGTTTATTGTTGTGTTTATCGATGATATTCTAGTCTATTCTAAGACGCCAGAAGATCATGTTGAACACTTAAGATTAGTGTTGGAGACACTAAGAAAGGAGAAGTTATATGCAAAATTCACTAAGCATGAATTTTGGCTGGAGAAGGTATAGTTTTTAGGTCATGTCATTAACCAAGAAGGGATTTCAGTGGATCCAGCAAAGGTAGAAGCAGTGATGAACTGGGAACAACCAAAAATACCGATTGAGGTGCGGAGTTTCCTAGGGTTAGCGGGATACTATCGAAGATTTATCCAAGATTTTTTGAAGATAGCTACTCCGTTGACTAACCTGACAAGGAAGACGGTGAAATACGTATGGTCGGATAAATGTGAAGATAGTTTTCAAGAACTGAAGAAAAGATTAAGTGAAGCGCCTGTTTTGTCATTACCCGATGACACAGGAAATTTTATAGATTATAGCGATGCTTCGCATAGAGGACTTGGTTGCGTGCTCATGCAGCATGGCAAAGTCATTGCGTATGCATCACGACAGTTAAAGGATTATGAGAAAGTCTATCTTACTCATGATCTGGAACTGGTTGCGGTAGTGTTTGCCTTAAAGATATGGAGACATTATCTTTATGGGGAGAAATGTGAGATATATACGGACCATAAGAGTCTTAAGTATATCTTCACTCAGAAGGAGTTGAATATGAGACAGAGAAGATGGCTAGAGTTGATAAAGGATTACAATTGTGAAATCCTGTATCACCCTAGGAAAGCCAATGTAGTTGCCGACGCCTTAAGTGGGAAGGTTCGAGAAAGGTTATCTATTTAACGCCTCAAAATGAGTTAATAACAGAGATGACTAGGATGGAAATAGAAGTGAAGATGCCAAGTAACTCTAGGCAGATACTTTTTATGATGGAGATGCAATCTACCATCGTAGAGAGTGTCAAGGAGGTACAACTCAAGACTTATGAGTGTAACCAAATGAAGAAGCGGATATCTGATAAGGAAGATACTAAGTATAGTCTTGATAATGAAGAATTATTAAGATTTGAAGGAAGAATTTGGGTTCCGAATGAGACAGAATTAAAGGAGCAATTGTTATAAGAAGCTCATAGTTCGAGGTACTCGATACATCCTGGTAGCACTAAGATGTATCAAGACCTTCAACAGAGTTTTTGGTGGCCGAACATGAAGAGAGAAATAGCTGAATACGTGAGTAAATGCTTAACTTGTCAAAAAGTTAAAGCTGAACATCAAAGACCAAGTGGCTTGTTACAGTTATTGAAGATTCCAGAATGAAAGTGGGAGCATATCACGTTGGACTTCGTGGTGGGACTTCCGACAACAACCAAAGGGTACGATTCGATTTGGGTAATAGTAGACCGATTGACAAAATCGACTCACTTCTTACCAATTAGGGTCAAGTATAACTTAGACCAGTTAGCTAAACTTTATGTCAAGGAAATTATTTCTAGATATGGAGTACCAGTATCGATTGTGTCAGATCGTGATCCACGATTCACATCAAACTTCTGGAGAAGTTTGCAAGAACATTTGGGAACTCAGTTGAAGTTAAGCACAACTTATCATCCACAAACTGATGGGCAGAGCGAGAGGACAATTCAGACATTAGAAGATATGTTGAGGTCTTGTGTCATGAATTTTGAGGGTAGTTGGGATGATCACCTACCACTTGTAGAGTTTGCCTATAACAACAGTTATCATGCAAGCATAGGCATGCCGCCTTATGAAGCCTTGTACGAGAGAAGGTGCAGAACACCATTGTATTGGGATGAAGTGGGAGAACGTCGGATGCTAGGACCGAAATTGTGCGAAGCAGACAATGGATGTAATCAAGTTAATCCGGATGCGCCTTTGTTACAAATTTTTAGGACGAGAATGTAAGAAATATGCACTTCACATAGATTAAGTAGAGTGTTTGAAGTAGGCTCGTATGTATTTCTAAAGGTATCTCCCTGGAAAGGAAAGATACGCTTTGGAAAGAAAGGGAAGTTATGTCCAAGATTTATAGGACCTTTTGAGGTATTAAAAAGGGTGGGAGAAGTAGCTTATATGATAGCATTACCTCCAGACCTAGAAAGAATACATAACGTGTTTCACGTATCTGTATTACGTCTATATAAGCCGGATTATAAGCACGTAATCGAGTATGAGCCGATTCATATCGAGAAGGACTTAACCTATGAAGAATCGCAGATTCAAATCATTGATAGAAAAGAGCAAGTTCTGCGGAACAAAGTAATACCGTCGGTAAAGGTATTATGGAAGAACCACGATGCCGAAGAAGCAACGTGGGAATTAAAAGAAAAAGATGAAGAAAAATTTTCCTCATTTATTTGATTAAAGTAAGACGAGATTCTGGGGACAGAATCTTTATAAGGGGGGAAGAATGTAACGACCGAGAAATTTAGAATTTTTTTGTAAAATGATTTTATTAAATTAAATAATAATAAAATCATATTCTATGTGATATCAAGATGGTTGTCATTCTATAACCTATTGATGTTGGAATGTCGTAGTATTTGAGCTACGTGAAGGAATTAAAGTGTTTGAATTTCTAAGACGAAAATAAAAGTTTTCCGAGAAATTTTCTAAAAAACACTATTCATCGGAATTTGCTCGGGAATTATTTTTGAATTTTTGAGAAATACATAATGATAGAATATCAAGGTAAGACGGATTATGTAATAAAAATCTAGTTATGGAAAACGTACTATTTCGCTTACGGACTTAATTTGAGAATATTAAGGAAAGCGAAGTATTAGTAAGAAATCGTTAAGCGTATGATACTTATGTATTATACAAGGGAATGAAAACGAGTATAATACAAAGTATTATACGAGTTTGTATGAAGGAAGGAATATCATATATAATGAAGTTGTATACAAATTATAATACAAGAATAATACATAGACAATATGTATATGTATTAAGCAATGTTAATGGACTTGGAAGATTGGTTAACAATTGGTACAAGCCCAAGTAAATTAAATGGTAAGGCCCAAATGATTAATTACTAAGCAAGTTAGTGTTTGTTAAAGCAAGCCCAAAAGGTTAAGTTAATTAAGCCCAAACTAAGGTCCAATGAATTAATTGACCCATGGGGCAAACCTTGGTAACCAAGTTTTATGGGTGGTTAGAAAGTATAATGAGTAATGACCAAGTTAATGTAATGACCAAGTATTAAGAGTAATGACCAAGCAAATGATAGGATTTGTGCTATGCAAGTAATGAATAGTAAGGAGGTGCTTAAGGAGGTGAGATTGGTTTATTGTCCAAATTGCCCTAACATTGGAAATTCTATAAATAGAGAAGGCTTACAAGCCATTTGATAGTTGTTCAAACAATCCAACTCTCTCAAAGTGCTTAATTGTTAAGGAGCTTAAGTAATAAATAAGTAACTTTCATTTAGAAGAAGAAGAAGAAGAAGAAGCTACTTTGCAAAGACTTCAAAAAGTAAGACTCCTTCTCTAATTATCTTCTATCTCTATTCATGATAGGTTGATAAGAAAAGTTGGATTAAGGAACATGAATGTTAAGAAGTAAGAAGAATGTGTAAGAAATGAACTTAAGCTACATAAGTTGGTAATAAGTCATTTGAACTTATAAAATTTATGAACCAATTAAAAGTAAACCTTGAATGATAGTATGATAAATTAAGGGTTTATATGAATTTATATCATGTAAACATAAATGATAATATATGTTGAGAACATATATGCATGGTGATTAAAAGACATTATGTGAGACCCCAGATTTTATCAATAAAGATTTAAATTTTGTCGAAATAATTTTTAATATTATGGTGTGAATTTGAGATAATATTATAGTTGTGGGTAGTATTTATAAATTTTGCAAAGTATGCAAGTGGTTATATTATATTCGATTGGTCTGGGAATATTCGGTTTAGCGGGGAATATTCGTATAACTACTCAATCATTGGTGGACCCCACAATGTAATTATTGTCTTGATTGAGAAAACGACAAAAATATTTTATTGAAATAACGGCGGAAGTTTTACCGTGGTTCTTGTTGAACTACTCTTGTAGTAAAAGTGCGATGTCGTGTGGGTTGCATAGTAGCACACCTGTATTGATTATTGATGCTTATGTGAGAAGTCACTCGGTTTGATTCCATTATTGTCGATTAATAATATGAATTATTATAGCGATAATGACGTTTTGTTTTATTCAGTATTATTAACGTAATAAAAGCGAAACATCTTTTATATAAAATAGAATACTTTATTAAAGTTATTCTATAAATAGAATATATTATATTTTATTATGCATAGTGTTGCATAGTGTTTTTGCATAGTGTTTTGCATAGTATTTCATAGTGTTTGCATAGTAAAATGTTTTATATAAATAGAATATATTATATTTTATTTAAAAGATTTTTCTTTAAATATGGACCGTCAGATTAAAGTAAATCAATCTGGACCGTTCATGGATTAGTTACTATGCATTCCATTTTCCTATAAATAGAAGCTCATTCCTTCATTATTTTCTTACGAATTCATTGAAACTCTAGAGAGAGAAATTATAGAGAGAAGCTATAGAGAGAAAATTATAGAAAGAAGAAGAGTATTCTGCTACTTCACTATTTCTATATTCAGTTCTTTTACTAGTGAAGGGTGTTATTCTTTCTTCTTGAAGAGAACTTCATTATTCCATTCACTATTATTACATTGGAATAACTTTGTAAAAAGTGGCATACCCTACTATACATAACTTTGTATCATGCAGCATACCCTATACTTGGTGAAATCCTTATGTTATTCCATTGCTTATTATTCTGCTTGGAATAACTTTTGTATCTGCCGATTTACCCTATACTTGGTGACATTCTTCTATTATTCTCGTTGGAACATCCTCATGCATGTGTTTTTTACACGGACACGGGTTCTCGCTTTTTATTACATTTGGAACATCCATGCGTGTGTTTTACACCCACTGGTTCCGCCTTTTATCATTCTGTTGAATATCCTATCTCATGTGTTTTACAGGATCCGGTTCCATCTTTATTATTCTGTTGGAACATCCCGCTTGGTGTGAATTTCACCGACCGGTTCCGTTATTATTATTCTACATTGGAATAACTCTGCCTATGCGGCACCGCATGCGTGCGTGGTGATTTCTTTTGTTATTCCATTCTTTATTATACCCATTGGTTAAAACTTTAACTTCTATACTCCATGAAATTAGTAGAATATCCTTGATATTTGCGTTTCATCCAAAGATCTTTTCATGGAAATATTCTTCTGATCATTCTTGAATTTTACTCTACGAAACAGTATCATGTTGACAATTTGGACGTTAATAATTCATGGATTTAATAATTTTTGAACTTGTTTTATTGAATTACTATGTTATTGTCATCATCCTCATGATATATCATGTTATCTTTGGCTTACGTGCATAGATGAACTTAGTATGATTATGACCAGGGATCATTCGGTATAATCATGGCTTGTTATAAATGATGTGATAAAAGTCCTCAGTGGCTCGTAATGCGTTGATGGATAGTTTTGGTATGATTATGACCAGGGGTGATTCGGTATAGTCGCTGACCATTGATAATTTGATGAAAATCCTTGACCGTGTAATACAGAATGATTAGATGTGGTGGTTTATTTATTAAGCTGAGTCTCAGCGATAAAAATTGATGAAAACCTTTTAAAACCTAAAAGATAGTAGACTTTATTTTCTACTTGACTCTTTTAATGGATTGCATATTCCGTCATGCAGCTTAAACCGGTTGTCTATTGTATTTTATCGGTTTAACATCTTTGTTGAAGGCTAATGATAATTTATTCTGCATTATCTTAGTCATAATATTTCTTCTTCGGGCTAATTGAGCTCACCCTTTCTTTCATTGTTCTCTTGAAAAATGAGAACATATAATTGAGACGAGTCGGGAACGGAGTAATGGTCCGAGAGGATAGCATTAGTAGTCCTCACTATTACGTGAAATAGTGTGATAATAGTTGTAATGAGGACTCCTTTTGAGTTTGTATAATATCTAGTAGACAATATTTGTATTCAAACTCACGATTTATGTCGTAATGTACACACGGCGCTTATATTAGTAAGTTGTATTTGAATTTATGTACCATGTAAGTGGCGACCCAAGATGGGTGGCGTATACCTAATTTTGGGGTGTCACAGATTGGTATCGAGCTTAGGGATATGATCCCCGGCTAAGATGTGAGAATAGTACTAGGAGGGAGAGAGGGGAATTCCTTCGCTAGTATGACCTACCTAAATTTATTTGGTATTTAATCTACCGAATCGAGTATATAGGATAATATGTGATATGTTAATTAACCCTTATTTTGTGGCGGTGTTTGAAAATGGCATCCAGAGAATGTTGAGAATAGCAATGAAGCACATGAGAGTGTTGATTCACTCAAACAAAAGGTAACGACCAACAACACGATAATAATCATCTTTGGTGGCAACGGCTATCGAACAATGATAACCATCGTGGGGAAATTATCTTGCTAAGAATGGTAACCACTTGATGGTAATCATGGAAAAGATAATAGAAGTGGAAATTTCAAGAAGAGAAGGTCATTTAGCTCGATTTTGTCGATAGTGAAGTCAAGTCCAATTTGGGATAGTGGCACCAAAGGCGGATCTGACAAAACAAAGTCGGTGGTTTCGGAAGAGCGTTTTTCGTGACTTCTCAAAAAGTGGGTAACCCGAACGAAGTTAGCACGGTTAGTTAATTATAAATTCTTGCGAAGTCTATACCTTATTAGATACCGCCTACCCATTATTTTATCTCTCTTGCTTGCGTTCAACGTTTAAATTTAACTCAAGAAGTTAAACTTTGACTTATTGGTTGAAACTTCGTTAAGTAGGAACCTTCGTTACCGCTACTATTTTTAAATCTTGTTTAATTCAAATAAACACTTTCACGATCTTATCTCTTTGAAAATACTTGCCTTTGAGGTAATTTTTGAAAATGATTGATTAACTACTCATTATTCTTTTTGTAAGGTTGTTAGCTTTCATATTCCTAACCAACTGACTGTTATCTAATTCAAAGTAACCAAATCCTAAAGTTAATCACTGTTATATCAAGTCATAAGTAAAGAGCCCGATCCTTTCGTTGTTGACTTCCTTGTGTGGAATGCACCGAAGCCAGACTTTCTGTAGGCGACGTCGTGACTGAAGATGGCAAGTTTATAGGTATCATTGTGAGGTGCTATCTAGGTTAAGGGATAGAAGTCACAGTTGGTATCAATGTGACGTACTATCCAAGTCTTGGATGAGAGTCACAGTTTTGAATGATATTTCTATTATTAATAAATTTCCTGGCGTATTCATGAAGACTTCTTAGCCTACTTAGAGCGTGAAATCGAATTTTGTATTGACCCCAGTACAAAAACCCATTTCTTAAACCCTCAAATATTTCTTCAACTAAAAGGATCTGTTTACGTGGTTTATGATGAAAGTCATAATAAAAGCATTGGACTAATGAAAATCATGGGTATATGAAGTATTAGTAAGTGTTATGATGAGTTATGTTGGTTAGTATGTAAAAACATGAAAGTTTCTTAGAAATCACAAAGAGTTGAAAATCAGATTTTGGTGAAAAACGTAACATGAAATTCAATTGACCATATCTCTTATTATATTTTGAATTTTTGAATGTGGTCAAGTCCTAGAATTAGATCTATGAGTTACCTAACTAATCCAAGTGGAATTACTGGAAAAGGTGTTGTAGATTTTTGTGTGGACTGATTTTAGCAAAGGAGGCCAAAGCTATAAATTTCAAAAATGCTACTGTCCAGAAACTTTAAGGGGCTGTTTCGGCCACTTAAATTATGAGAAAAATTCTGGCCTTTAGGGACATGAAGGTATATGGTATAAAGTATCTCCTGTCCAAAAATGAGCTCATTCTGACTTAAAATGAGCAAGTTATGACTCTTTCAATATTTAGGTTTTTCCGACGAAAAACGCTATAACCGGAGTTCTATAACTTCGATGACCATGAAATTTAAACTAGAAGCTCACGTTAACATGTGTAAGGTCCTGCCAAGATTTGGGAATTTTTGGAGTTAAACTTGAGGTAGCTAATTTCTTAAGGAATTAATTAGAAATTGATTTTTGAAAAATAGTAAATGAATTTTAAAAATTCCGAGAAAAATATATTTTCATTATGGGACTATATTATGCTAAATCCCAGAAAAGAAATATTTTTGGGACTGATTTGGTATTTTTCATGAAAATAGTTTAGTTACGAACATATGAGTTAAATATGTTATGTGAAATAACAAAGTTGAAAATAGGATATTATGGCTAGAGAATCCTATATAGAGTATATGCATATTTTTTTGAGAGATTTGATAATTGGTGATGATATTTTATGAGTATGGCATTTTTGAATGATTAAATGCATTATATGGTAAAACGTAAACAATTAAGAAAAATTGTTTATAAATTTAAGAAATGATTAAAATATTGTTATAATATTAATGATATTAGATTATGAGATTATTAAGTGATTGATAACATGGGGATATTCTTGAATCTGGATAAATTATATTATAAATGTTTAATATTTATCCTTTATCTCATTTGATTGATTCTTTATATCATTATCCTCACGCTTATATTATGTTGAAAGTCATCTCATGGCTTCAGAAGGTGCATAGATGGACTTGGTATGATTATGACCGAGGATTGTTAAGGTATAATCATAACAGTAATTGAAAACACAATTATCTTTGGTAGTAGTGCATGGATAATTTGTGGTCGTGATACTAATGAATACACAATTATCTTTGGTAGTAGTGCATGGATAATTTGTGGTCGTGATATTAATGAATACACAATTATCTTTGGTAGTAGTGCATGGATAATTTGTGGTCGTGATACTAATGAATACACAATTATCTTTGGTAGTAGTGCATGGATAATTTGTGGTCGTGATACTAATGAATACACGATTATCTTTGGTAGTAGTGCATGGATAATTTGTGGTCGTGATACTAATGAATACACGATTATCTTTGGTAGTAGTGCATGGATAATTTGTGGTCGTGATACTAATGAATACACAATTAACTTTGGTAGTAGTATGGATAATTTGTGGTCGTGATACTAATGAATATCCTTGGCACATAGTGCGGGGATGATTCGATGATATGAATTAATTATTGAAATGAGTCTCAAAGAATGAAATATTAATTCATGGATGTGGTAAAAGTCATCTTTAGTAGTAGTGCATTGATAGACTTGGTATGATTATGACCAAGGATTATTCGGTATAATCATGACCGTAATTGAAAACACGAATATCCTTGGCCAGTGGTGCATGGATAATTCGTGGTCGTGATACTATTAAGCTGCGTCTCAGCATTATTGGTTTTATAGTTGTATATCTTTAGCTTGTAGTGCAAAGATGAATTGTTAATGAATAGCTTTAGCAGATTTCAAAGATGAATTTAATATTTTTAAACGATAAAGGTATTCAAGGTATCCTCATCTCTTTATCATACTGGTATCGTGCCCTAATTTCGAGGGCGAAATTCCATAAGGAGGGAGATTGTGAGACCCCAGTTTTTATCAATAAAGATTTAAATTTTGTTTAAATAATTTTTAATATTATGGTGTGAATTTGAGATAATATTATAGTTGTGGGTAGTATTTATAAATTTTGCAAAGTATGCAAGTGGTTATATTATATTCGATTGGTGGGAATATTCGGTTTAGCGAGGAATATTAAATATAACTACTCAATCATTGGTGGACCCCAATAAATGTAATTATCATTTGATTGAAAAAACGACAAAAATATTTTATTGAAATAACTATGGAAGTTTTACCGTAGTTCTTGTTGAACTACTCGGTAGTAAAAGTACAATAATCGTGTGGTTGCATAGTAGCTACGCGGTATTGATTATTGATGCTTATGTGAGAAGTCACTCGGTTTGATTCCATTATTGTCGATTAATAATATGAATTATTATAGCGATAATGACGTTTTGTTTTATTCAGATTATTAACGTAATAAAACGAAAACATCTTTTATATAAAATAGAATACTTTATTAAAGTTATTCTATAAATAGAATATATTATATTTTATTATGCATAGTGTTGCATAGTGTTTTTTGCATAGTGTTTTGCATAGTATTGCATAGTGTTTGCATAGTAAAATGTTTTTATATAAATAGAATATATTATATTTTATTTAAAAGATTTTTCTTTAAATATGGACCGTCGATTAAAGTAAATCAATCTGGACCGTTCATGGATTAGTTACTATGCATTCCATTTTCCTATAAATAGAAGCTCATTCCTTCATTATTTTCTTACGAATTCATTGAAACTCTGAGAGAAATTATAGAGAGAAGCTATAGAGAAAATTATAGAAAGAAGAAGAGTATTCTCGCTACTTCACTATTTCTATATTCAGGTTCTTTTTACTGGTGAGGGGTGTTATTCTTTCTTCTTGAAGAGAACTTACATTATTCCATTCACTATTATTCATTTGGAATAACTTTGTAAAAGTGGCATACCCTATACATAACCTCAGATCTGCCAGATACCCTATACTTGGTGAAATCCTTATGTTATTCCATTGCTTATTATTACATTGGAATAACTTTTGATACGCTGGTTTACCCTATACTTGGTGACATTCTTCTATTATTACATTTGGAACATCATGTTCTGTGTGTTTTTTACCGGACTGGTTCCGCTTTTTATTATTACATTAGAACATCACATGCATGTGTTTTACACCGGACTGGTTCCGCTCTTTAACATTACATTGGAATATCCTATCTCATGTGTTTTACACCTGGATCCGGTTCCATCTTTATTATTCTGTTGGAACATCCCGCTTGCGGTGTGAATTTCACCGACACGGTTCCGTTATTATTATTACATTGGAATAACTTTTCTATGTCTTAATACCGCATGCATGGTGATTTCTTTTGTTATTCCATTCTTTATTATACCCAGTTGGTTAAAACTTTAACTTCTATACTCCATGAAATTAGTAGAATATCCTTGATATTTGCGTTTCATCCAAAGATCTTTTCATGGAAATATTCTTCTAATCATTCTTGAATTTTACTCTACGAAACAGTATCATGTTGACAATTTGGACGTTAATAATTCATGGATTTAATAATTTTTGAACTTGTTTTATTGAATTACTATGTCATTGTCATCATCCTCATGATATATCATGTTATCTTTGGCTTACGTGCATAGATGAACTTAGTATGATTATGACCGAGGATCATTCGGTATAATCATGGCTTGTTATAAATGATGTGATAAAAGTCCTCGGTGGCACATGTAATGCGATGATGGATAGTTTTTGGTATGATTATGACCGGGGTGATTCGGTATAGTCATGACCATTGATAATTTGATGAAAATCCTTGGCCGTGAATACAGAAATGATTAGATGTGGTGGTTTATTTATTAAGTCGAGTCTCAAATGATAAAAATTGATGAAAACCTTTTAAAACCTAAAAGATAGTAGACTTTATTTTCCACTTGACTCTTTTAATGGATTGCATATTCATTGCAGCTTAAACCGTTGTCTATTGTATTTTATCGGTTTAACCTTTGTTGAAGGCTAATGATAATTTATTCGCATTATCTTAGTCATAATATTTCTTCTTGGGCTAGTTGAGCTCACCTTTTCTTTCATTGTTCTCTTCGTGAAATGAGAACATAGCCGGACGAGAGTCGGGAACCGGAGTAATGGTCCGAGGATAGCATTAGTAGTCCTCACTATTCTGTGAAATAGTGTGATAATAGTTGTAATGAGGACTCCTTTTGAGTTTGTATAATATCTAGTAGACAATATTTGTATTCAAACTCACAGTTTATGTCGTAATGTACACGACAGTTATATTAGTAAGTTGTATTTGAATTTATGTACCATGTAAGTGGCGACCCAAGATGGGTGACGTATACCTAATTTTGGGGGCGTCACACATTAACTTTCATAAGTTATGAACAATGAAGCTATAAGTAGTTTATAATTGAATAAGTAATAAGCTCATGAATGAATTAAGTCAAAATCCAACAATGAAAATAAGTTGTTGTATTAAGTATGTGAAGATGTTTATAGGATGAAATGAATGCAAGTAAAGTAATGAACAAATCTTAAGTAATGAAGATATGCCGGAAATCGCACGATTAGACGATAATCGTCGAATTCGTGAAATTCCCAGATTAGAAGTCAAATTTTGAGTTTGAACTCAAAAATGTTATTTTCCAATGGAGACAAGTCATATTCGTCATTTTAGAGTTGCGGACTCAAGAATGATCGAATTCTGACTTATAACGAAGAAATGAGCATTGAACATTCACGAACGTTTATCGTTTACGTTAAAAATGAACCAATAGGTGAATTTTTAGCAAACGAAGTCAAATAGATAAAATTTTTGCATGAACGCATAGATTACATAATTTGTGAACTGTAGGCTTTTGAACGAGCCAATTCGAACTTATAACGAAGAAGTTATGCGTCTGGGAAGTTCACAAAATTTAAAGTCTGAAAATTTTTCTGGTGCACAGACTTGGCACCGCGACGCCAACCCTAGTACAAATGATGGCGGCTATGCAGCATAATAATAACAGAAGTATCTTTGAACTTCATACTGCAAATACGAATTGTAGCACATTTTGTGGTGTCGCAGCGCCATGAACAGTAAAGGACCTTCTACAGAGTGGCGTTGCCAGCAATGACCACCCACTAAGTGAGGACTGGCATGGCATGTACTAAGTCCGGAGCTCTCCATCATAACTCAACTTCATGTGCATGAAGGTGAAGTGTATAATATATAAGGCAATACATGCTGAGGTCTCGTAACAATCGATAGTGATGAATGTTTTAAAATATAAAGAAAGAATGGTAATTGATTTGAAAGTAAACATACTTTAAGGAACATAAAGTAACATTGTTTAAACTTTGTTAAACCTTATAGATGTTGTATAAAGGTTGAGATAACCTAGTCAAATGAATGTAAGTATAATGATAAGCCGGAACGAATAGTAAATGAATCTAATACATAATTAGATTTAGATGAAGGGTAAGATAGTCATATACATACTTGATTATATATGACCAAATGTGGGGCATTATGTGATCATGTATTGTAGAGATTTGAAAGATTCACTCGTAAAGTAATTACACCGTAGCCGACACTAAAGGCAAGTATTCTAACTCTTGTCTCAGTTCAATCTGAACAAGTTTTTGAAGTTCATGTATCCTTACGCATGAATTGATATTCAAGGAAGTTAAAGCCAATTTCTTTGGCTAGACTTGACATATTGAGTGGATTATTGATAATCTATTCATCTGTTATAAAATGTTATTATCTTTTGTCAACTACTTGATATGGTTTTCAAAAGAAGATTGAAATGTTAAACAAATGTTTTTATCATTAAACGACAGGCACGCGAGGTTGCCACCAATTAAACATACATACGTTTAATGAATGTAGTGTTAATCAACATAGAGTACAATAGGCTAATCACCTAGAAGTGCTCGTAAGTAATATCGGGCTTACGGACTTGGTTCCGAGTTGTCCTTTTCAAAGAAGAATGAAATGCTCAAGGTTTCTGACCGGAGTGAATGTTTTACTGAATATTGTTATTATTGTAAAACTTTTTGAAAGGAAGATAAGTGCTATTTTGAATTATCAATAGTACTTTATAACTATTGTTCGGTTATTGAAGATATACGATTCGTATGTGTCAAGCATGTTGTTATTGAAATTATCATACTTACTGAGCTAGTTATGCTCACTCTTGTTTGAACCATATGAATGCAGCTAAGACTAAACGTCCCGAAGGATCGAATAAGGATAAAGGAAAAGCTAAGGCAGATCATTAAGCTGTCTATGTAATAGTATAGGTTATTGTTGTAATGTTATTGATATTATGACAATGAACCTTTGGAATGGGTTTAGAACTTGGGACAATGTAAATATTATTTTGATAATATAGAAGAGATGTTCGTTCTTTTGAGGCTTTTCAATTGAATGAATGTATGAATGTTAGTACAGTATAGCACCATTTGTCGGGTTGTAAGATACCAGAATTTGGGGGCGTTATATTCCTGCCCACATTTGTAACAGACCATCTTACCCTTCAGACAGATTTTGAGATGATTTTTTCCACACTTTTTACATGCTTTAATCTTCCTTCTTGGCTCTCTCTGCTTATTCCAAAATTTGTTGCTTTTGTTGTTCCACTTTCTTTTGTTAAAAGTATTTCCCTAGCTGCTTCCTTCTTGAGGTCCTCTAGCTATCTTCTTAGTCTTCTTCTCTTAGTGAAATTTGGCCAGTGCATCAGTTCCTCCTTCAGTGATTATGGCTTTTTCCAGTATGCCAGTAAACGTATTTATCAGAAACATTGAAACCTTGCTGAAAAGTATACCGGCTTCAGTCCTTACTGAAATCTCCGTGCCTTCCGTTCTTCAGTGTCAACTTGGTGCGGCGCAAACCTCGATAGTTTATTATATTTTGCAGCATAATCAGATACCGTCATGCTTCCTTGTTTAAGTTCGAGGAATTCGACTTCCATCTTATTTTTCATGATACAGGGAAAGTAGGCTTCGAAGAATAGTTCTTTAAACCTATCCCACGTCACGACTCCTACTCCAGCACTTGAAATGCAAGTAAGGTAAACATGATGCTATGTGCAGCAACATGATGCAAATGTATGATGCATGATGGAAATAATTGTCGGTTCCCTGGTAATCCTACCGGGATAACAATCAGTGATGGCTTGGACATGCGATCCAAGTCTTCAAGGATGTTGACGTTGGGGCTATCACCAAAGTCTCGAATCCTAGACACTGGCTTTATTCTGCAGATGTGTCTCTCGTATTCAAGATATATGTGGGGATAAAGCTTTGTCTGTTTAAGGATGTGTATAACATATTCCCTCATCCTGTCAGAGTTACTGCCAATAGTCTGTCATTGTCAGGGTTGCCTGACCTTCGTTGATGTGTGTATCACCGGATAGATCCCTGTTGGGTGCATTGTCAAGGTTGCTTGACCTTCATTGATGTATGTGTCAATGGTTGCATTGCATTGTAACCCCCGCCGGGGAAGGTTACTTCGATGGGTTTACTTGTCATCGGCTGAGATAATGCCAAGGTTGCTTGACCTTCATTGATGTGTGTATCAATGGTTGAATTGCATTGTAACCCCCGCCGCGGATACGTGGATGATTGAAACTTCGGCGTTGTAACCCCCATCGGGGATACTTAATCAGTTTGTAACATCAGAATTGTAACCCCCGCTGAGGAAGGTTTAGCATTTCGTGATTTCGTCGTTGTAACCCCCGGCGGGGATACATTGGCATTTCGTGATTTCGGCATTGTAACCCCCGCCGGGGAAGGTTTAGGGTTGTGACTCTACAATGATAACATCGGACCTTTGTTGGGTATTACTGAGCATGATTTATGAAGGCTAAGCTCATTGGTATAGTATACCCTGCATTCAAGTGAATACCAATGAGATGACGGGAGTTTAATTCTGACCCGTAAAAACCAGGATTCCAGGCTATTCCGCTCAATCGCGTAGCATTTTTATTCGTGATTTGGCCTTTTCAACTTGTGAGACCTCCTTTGCAACTCTAACTGGAGAGATCCGGAGGTGTGGGACCCACGTAGAGTGTCATAGGTACACCTGCAACAGTCGCAGGTCAACCTGCGGCAAATCGTGGCTATGTAAAGCCCAAAGGTTGTCTTCATAAGTCATTTTCAAGCTGCGCTGCGAAGGAAATCTGAGAGCTCTTCTTCAGATCTGCTGAGTTCGGGTAACTTTCTGTATATTCTGCCACCGTACAAGCATTCTTAACTGTCCTGGTAACATATGCATGTATTTTTTTCCAGTTTCTATCCGTTGGAAAATGACTTATCACATAAAATGCATTTAGACACATAGTAGTGAATATGCATGCTGATATGACTTGATAAAAAATATTTAACATAGCTAATGTTAGTATTAAACCATGCTGAACATAATGATGTGAAAAAATTGGACTTTTGAAACAGTCAAATTGGCACATTTTACTGTCATTTCTTATCCTATCTGAGGACAAATGAGTAAAGGTAGAAAAGCAAAATAATCCTGGTAATTAGACTACACTTACGAATTTTTTATTGTGATGTATTAATGCATGTAGGGTGTATATGACTGTATATAGGTGTGCTACTGAATGGCCACCTATTCATGTCTATGTGCATGTGGATAGTCTCATTTACAAAGGGGCTATGGCAAAAATTTTCAAAAATGTAGGCATTGAGTAGTCATGCATTTTTAACTCTACTGTAGATGTACGTTAAAACAATGCATGCATATATGTAATCATACAATGCATTTTGAAAAGCTCCAGGTAATAATTTACCACCCTTTCTGAGGTGATTTGGAAACTTGTTGTCCAGATACTATGGATCCGGATGAGCCGAGTAGTTTCTGCATGACCACTTCCGGTGTATGGGGGAGGGCTTCTGAAGTGCCTCGACCCCATTTTGTTAGATAGCCTCGTCGTTTGGTGGAGGCGAGGATACGTCCTATCCGGGTTGAAGTGTCAGATGTCGAGGACGAGGAGGAGGATGTACCTATTGAGGTTCCTGCTCCTGCTGCATGTGTTCCCCATAGGGATTTGCCAAGTATTCAAGTGGCGAACCCAGATCTTCTGGGTGACTTGGGTAGGCATCCTTCAGTCTACCTGCACGCAAACGAGGTATGAAGTTAGATCTTTAATCTTCCTTATTTCCTATTGATGAGGAGCAAAGGTTTCTGATGTTGATCTGTATTTGATGTAGGTTCCCGGCTTCACACAGCCTCGAGGGAACTGGTTCAGTATCCACTCTATGTATCAAGCTTTACATGATGACTATAGAGCGATTATAGATGGCTGGGGATTCAGGACGTTCTTCTCCATTATTCCCCGTTGCTGTCCCTAGGGATACCTAAGGACATTGTCTGAGCGGTGGTTTCACCAGACTCAGTCACTCCACTTGCTGGACTGTGAGGTGATGATAACGTCGATGGATTGGCAGTTTATCACAGGCATGGAGTTTGGAGGGGATCCAGTCCCTTGCACGGTGGATATTACCCCTACTGCCGTCAGATCCTTGTTGGGAGTTCCGACAGAGGCACTCAAGGGCAGGACTTTTCATATAGGTCCTTTGAGCGTAGATGCTATGAGCGTTCTATTGATTGAGCTTATACCCGATGATGTGAGAGTCAGGTATTACATTCTTCGGTGATTATTCCGGATGATCATTAGGGGCTACTTCATAGTAGATAACTCATCTACGGTGTCCTTTGTTTTGTTCAGCGCCACTCGACATGTGGGCTGTATAGGAGAGTATGATTGGGGTTCCTACACCTTTGCCTACTTCCTCAGGGGAATGTGCATGCGATCGCAGGGCTTGACCGAGGCGTGGTTAGGATTCTACCCGTTTTTGCTGGTGAGTGTTTCTCTTGTCTTTTCCCGTGTACAGGTTAAGAGTGTTGACTGGCAGTAGATGTTGCCTTTGTGTTGGCAGTTTTGGGCCTATGAAAGGTTTCCATGTTTGTATCCTGTGAGTGTGCTAGGTTTAGACACCTATCCACGAGGACGGAGATGGCATCATTCCATACTGGCGGAGGTCCCTATTGCTGAGGGTTTCACTCATTGTCGCCTACAGTTGGAGTTGTTGACAGCGGATGTCATCACATGGGTTCCCTACTCTGGGGAGCATTTGGGCGTTGGATTTGAGGATGGGTACCCGACTGGAGTTGAGTACGTCATTTCCACCCGCAGGATTCCTCTCTTCACAGATGGAGGATGGGAGCTCTATTTAAGAGAGCGTGATATCAGGAGCACTACAGGAGAGATTTGCATGCTGATCTTGCCTCCTACCTGACGTTATTGGCCTGTTTCGCAGTCACCCATCATTGACATCCCATTGGTGGGGATTGATGGTTTTACTTTGTCAGACAGCCCCTGCACTCAGGAGATGTTCTAGCATTGGTGGACCCCTCGTACCATTGAAGCTCAGACCCGCGCCACACAGTTTATGGGGGATATGATTCTCGGATCTGTGATAATGACAGATTGGCTAGCCTATGTCATAGATCCAACTCATGTGTCACAGATTGACAGATTGACCCGGCAGTTGGACCGGACACATCTCTTCATCCGGCATTTCGGCAGAGATCCTTCAGAGGTAGATACTTTTGATCCTTCCAGCTCTGGCGCTGGCCCCTCAGGTGACCCATATGGCTTTGTTGGTGCAGATCCTCCTCAGATAGGCCCCGACATCCTTGTAGATAGAGATCCAGTGACTCAGGAGGAGTTACATCAGGTGGATAAGATCGATGATGTAGACATCGACACCATTGATTTTTTCGGATGTATATTTCTCGTTATCTCTTGTGATAGGCCTCTGTTAGCTGTTGGGTAGCTTCGCCCCATTCTCGCTATATCTTTTGATAGGCCTCTATTAGATGTTGGGTAGTTTCCCCCCATTTCCCTATATTTTAGCTGTACAGAGATGTATTAGATGATGATATACTTAGGAATGTATGCACAATTTTTCATTCCCTATATCATATTGCCATCTATTTTATCATGCATGTTATTATGTTATGCATATGTATGTATGTCCAAAGATATTTAGCATTAACCCCTGGATGGTCTTATGACACGGCCCATACAGATGTCTTCTTCGACAGTTAGCCATATTGATCATACCCCACCATTTTTGGTGGCATCTGGTATGCGCTCATGGTATGATAGTATGTCACCATCAGACAGGGTGACTATAGATCATTTGTTGCAGTATACTATGACCCTGTTGATGTTTCAGGTTCCCACAGGATTCGTGGAGGGTATGCTAGAGCACTGGGTATCGAAGAGGCAGGTTTTCCAATTTGGGACCCAGGAGTTGACTCCTACTCTAGAGGAGTATGCACGGTTGACGATGCTGCCGCTAGACAGACCTTGCGTGCATATGGCGATCAGAGACATGAGTAGACAGTTCATGACCCTTACCGGATTGAGACGTAGAGTGGTACAGGACGAGATTACATTCGACCACGTGATATCCCAGCATTTTTTATTTGATTTGGCTGTGAGGATAGTTATGCACGGCATTCCGGGGATTTCACCACACCGGAGGACCATTGGCGTTCAGCCAGAGTGGATATACTGCTATTATGCATATTGGCATACGTCTTCATGCCACGGTATATGGATGAGTTGGATATCGGCGTCATTATGGCAGTGAGAGCTCTCAGGGAGGGTCATACCATTATACCGATGATCATTGTAGAGACTCGAGGTCAGCTATATACTGCTGCACTTATCCGGCAGGAGTGTTTACAAGTAGCTTGGTCATGTTGTACGTGTGGTTTATGTCACACTTGAGACCGATTGGCACATTCAGATGGCAGGGATATTGTTTTACCCATGATATAGCCATGTCGTACTCCTTTCAGCCTGCAGAGTGCATAGATGCTGCGTCTTGGTCAGCTTTCCTAGTAGGGATCGGAGGTCCATTTGCTATACTATCGTGTTCAGGGCTTAGCTCACCCTACAGCTTCATTACTCATGCTCCGAGCATGGATTATCTACCTCTAGCTGGTTTGAGAGGGAGGATCACTTACCACCCACTGGTCGTGATGTGTCAGTTTAACCAGTTCAGGATTTTCATCCTTATGAGGGGGCAGTGAGTCAGCGCTTTGCTTCACACCGTTTATCCGCAGAGGACAGATCCAGGTTGTATACCTGTTGGGATCAACGAGAGCTGGCTGAGTTTTCTATCAGTTATCCGGGTTATTCTGTAGAATATTCAGCATGGATGGAGACAGAGACTGCATCGACTATGGTAGTATCCGCAGTGCAGGATATTGATTTCGACGATGAGGAGCCTATAGAAGAGGCTGACATTCCCATCAATGGGGACTTGACTGCTGGGCTGCCAACGTTTGTGATGGATTCTCCCACCCCAAGTGCCACTGTTACTCAGTATTCAGCACAACATTTGGAGTAGAGCTTACATCTGATGACCTATGATAGAGATCAGGCTAGGGCCGCAATGTTGACAGCTATTGATGGGAGAGACTCAGCTCTATTAGAGAGGGATGAGGTTAGATCAGCTAGGGATGCATTAATTATGGAGCGGGATGCCGCTTTATCTGCTAGGGATGTGGCCATTGCAGAGAGTACTTTAGTGAGATCCCAGATGACTGTCACTCTTTCCTATATGAGTGCTTACATTGATGAGCATTATGCCACCATGCAGTTAGCCTCTGATCTGCTAGCTTGTGTAGATACCATTGGGCAGGAGCTTGCAGCGTTACCCCCGTCTTCAGAGAGGGTCGCCTGTTAGATCGATAGATCGATAGTACATACATCTGAGATCTGTAGATAGCTTTATATTTTCCTGCACAGACTAGCTTAGCCATTTTGTCATATACAACACATATGTATATATCAAACAGTATTATATATGGTAGGGAAATATATTTTGATTCACTTCCCTTTTAGTTGTGCCTTGATATTTTCTTGATATTTACCTGTTTCTTTAGGACCTTGTGATCTTGATGCATTCTGAACTTATCCTTGATAGGTGGACATTGAGATTTCATAGAATCTCTAAAAACGGATCATTGATATGTATGTATCCCTACCATCTTCGGTGTCTTGGGACTGGTATCTGTATGGAAAAGTGGAGAGGAGGGTGGTTTTTCCTCTCGAGATTAGTTCGCACTACGGATGGTCGCCAAGATTACTTCTATTTGTGAGAAGCCTAGTTAATTCCATCTCTTATGGATTGGTGTTGCTCTTTGAGGCACAACCACAGCTTAGATGGTCACCTAGTCTTCTATTTGTGAGAAGAGGTTGGGTTATTCCATCCCTTTGGTTTGAAACCGATGAAATGGGGTAGATTGAAGGGTGATCCCAATACCGTGTGATAAGTATTTTTGTTCTAGTAGGGGTTAGACTAAATAATAAATGGCTGCCTACATACTCCTATTGAAGAGGAGATCAAGTCTGCGTAGTTCAAACCTGGTGTAAGAGGTTCAACGCTGAATGTGAAAGGTAGAAGCTTTATTGATGAAGAGGGTGTAGAATTTTTTTTGTGTTTTTTGTTTTTGTAGAGAAAGGGCAGAAATGTTTTTGTTGTTTTTTTTTATTGCGACCGGACCATATAGAATATGGTTGCCTACGTACTCCCGGGTATCAGGGAGATCAGGTCGACGTAGTTCGCCCCTCAGGACGAATCGCAACCAAAGAGAAGTGTGAATCCCATGTGCAGGTTATACTGCAGGGAGAAGAAAGTTTGATCCCATAATGGGGACAAACTGTAGGTGTGGAAAAAGTTTGATCCCGTCTTCAGGATAAACTGCAGGTGTGAAAGGTTCAATCCCGTCTTCAGGATAACTGAAATTATGTGCAAGGTTTGAAATGAGGTTAAACCAGGCTGCTGGTTTGAAGTGTATGTTTCCCTGAGGGGCTGAATAATATGTAAAAAGGAAAGGGTTCAAAACTCGAATGACTGGTGATTTGATGATCAAAACCAGGATGTTTGTTTGATGGTAACTTCAGACATAGTACCGTTTCACGGTGTCCGAGTTGATAAGCTATGGAAATTCATCACCATCCATTTCCTGCAATCAGAGAGCACCTCCTGTCAATACCTCCTTGACAACAAATGGGCCTTCCCAGTTAGGAGCAAATTTTCCCTTAGATTGATCTTGGTTGTCAATGATCTTCTTTAAAACCAAGTCATGTTATTTAAATTGCCGTAGCCGAGCTTTTCTGTTGTAGGATCGTGCGATCCTTTGCTGATATAATTGACCATAGCAGATAGTCGCAGTTCGCCTTTCGTCTATTAGAGACAATTGGTGATACCTGTCTTGTACCCATTGGTCTTCATCTAACTGAGCATCCATCAACACTCTGAGGGATTCCATTTCTACCTCTATGGGGAGCACTACTTCCATCCCATAGGCTAATGAGTAGGGGATTGCCCTAGTGGAAGTACGCATGGAAGTTCTGTAGGCTAATAAAGTCATAGGCAAGAGGTCAGGCAATCCTTTGTGATTGGTGGACATTTTCTGCATGATCTTTTTGATGTTTTTATTAGCCGCTTCAACAGCACCATTCATCTTTGGACGGTAGATGACGGAGTTGAGGTG
The DNA here is from genome assembly GCA_020205615.1 of Panax quinquefolius. NCBI lineage: Eukaryota > Viridiplantae > Streptophyta > Magnoliopsida > Apiales > Araliaceae > Panax > Panax quinquefolius. The sequence goes on from CM035153.1 coordinate 47,606,148, forward strand.
TTTGATATGGAATTTGCTGCATAACTCCTCCATCATTACATTATTGAGGTTCTTAGCATTATTCGACACAATGACCTCTGGTTGTCCATATCGACAAATGATATTGCTTCTGATGAAAGCAATGATGACTTCTTTAGTAACCCTTGGGAAGGAAGCTGCTTCTACCCATTTGGTGAAGTAGTCAATCATGGTGAATATGAATCGATGTCCATTACTGGCTTTGGGCTCGATGGGCCCAATCACGTCCATTCCCCACATTTAGAAGGGCCATGGCGAACTCATATTGTGGAGTTCCCTTGGAGGGGCGTGGATGGAATTTCCATGAATCTGGCACTGATAGCACCTCTTGACATGATCATCACAGTCAGCTTTGAGTGTAAGCCAATAATGCCCTGTTCTGAGGATCTTCTTGACAAGTAGGGGTCCGCTCATGTGAGGGCCACATACTCCTCCATGGATCTCATCCATGAGTCTTTGAGCTTGGTCTTTATCTAGACATCTGAGGAGACCTAATCCTGCTTCTCTTTTGTAGAGTGCATCTCTGCTCAGGTAGAATTTCATAGCAAGTCCATGAATCCGCCTCTTCTCAGTTAAGCTCACCTCAGTGGGTGTAGATCCATCTCGTAGATACTGCTTGATGTGTTGATACCAAGGGTTGTGGATGGGAGGTAGTTCATCCGATACTTCTCCAACATAGTTCCCATAAACTGGGGTCTTTTGCAGTGTAAATGTAATGCTTGGCATGTTTTCCTTGTCAGGTATGTGAATTAAGGAGGCCAACATTGCTAATGCATCCGCAAAATCATTCATATTATGAGAAATGTGTAGAAAAGAGATTTCTTCAAACTCCAAAGCCATCTGTAGAACTTGTCGATGTTAAGGCAGCAAATGTAATTCTTTGGTTTGATAGATTCTCGTGGATTGTCTGATTACCAATTCTAAATCCCCAAAGATAGTTAACTGCCTGATGCCCATTAAACGGGCAAGTTTTAGCCGCATAATACAACATTCATACTCAGCTATGTTTTTGGTGCTGACAAACTGCAATTTGATTTGCAACGGATCTCGCTTCTCCCATGACCGATCATACTAGAACTGCTCCACTCGGAACCTTCGTGGTTATGAGCTCCATCAAAATACATTTTCCACGTATGGCATGTATCGTACTAATGTTGTTGCTGAACTGTCACTACCTCTTCATTTGGGAAGTATGTTTCCAAGGGTTTGTAGTCCCCTGCAGGTGCGGCGGCCAGTTGATCCGAAATTCCTTGACCTTTGACAGACTTTTGTGTCACGTAGACGATGTCAAATTGCTGTAGGATCAACTGCCATCTGGATAGTCGATAATTCAGTATGGGCTTACTGAACACATACTTGAGAGGATCCACGCGGGATATGAGATGGGTTGTGTGACCATGGAGGTAATGTTATAACCTCATGGAAGCCCATGCTAAAGCACAACAAGTTTTCTCAATTAGAGTGTACTTGTGTTATTTGATGCTGAATCTTTTCCTGAGGTAATAGATAGCTCGTTCTTTGCCTCTATCGTCTTTTTTCCCCAACATACAACCCATGGCATTATCAGTTATGGGCAGGTACATGAATAGGGGAACATCATCTCTGGGTGGTACCAAAACAGGAGCGTTAACCAGCTGCTCTTTAATGGTAAGGAAGGCTTTCTGACACTCATCGTTCCATTTCATGGAGGAGTTCTTCCTTAATAGCTTGAAGATGGGCTCACAGGTTGCTGTGAGTTGAGAAATAAACCTGCTAATGAAGTTGATTCTTCTCAAAAATCCCTGTATTTCCTTCTCTGTTTGAGGAATGGGCATTTCCTTGATGGCTTGGATTTTGGTAGGATCCAGTTCAATCCCTTTGTGGCTGATTAGAAAACCTAGCAACTTGCCTGACTTGACACCAAAGGCTCACTTGGCTGGATTAAACTTCAAGTTGTACTTACGCAACCTGTTGAAAGGCTTTTTGAGATGGTCTAAGTAGTCTTCCTCCCTTCGGGACTTGACAATGATGTCATCCACGTAGATCTCTATCTCCTTATGCATTAAATCATGGAAAAGAGCCATCATAGCTCACTGATAGGTTGCCCCGGCATTGATGAGGCCGAATGACAACCGTCTGTAGCAAAAAGTCCCCCAAGGCATGATGAAAGCAGTTTTTTCATGGTCCTCCTCAGCGACCATAATTTGATGATACCCCATAAAGCAATCAGCAAAGGAGTACATGTCGTATTGGGCAGTGTTGTCAATAAGAATGTGGATAAAGGGCACGGGAAAGCTATCTTTAAGGCAAGCTTTGTTCAAATCCCGGTAATCCACGCAGACTCACACCTTTCCTCCTGGTTTAGGCACGGAAACAATGTTGGATATCCACTCCGGATATGTAGACACCATAATAATGCCAGCTTGAAATTGTTTCATAATTTCTTCTTTGACCTTTAAAATCCACTCATGTTTCAATCGCCTGAGCTTTTGTCTAACTGGCTTGAATCCTTCTTTAATGGGAAGGCGATAAAGAACAATGTCAGTGGATAAACCCACCATGTCTTTATGAGACCATGCAAACACATCCTGGAATTGGGTTAATAGTGCAACCATGTCATTCCGCTGGTTTGGGGTGACGTCTAACCAATCTGGATTAGCTTATAGTTTTCTAAGATTCCAAGATTGAAAGAAATGGTTTGGTCAAGGTTGGGTTTAGGTTTGTCTGCGACCCATTCCTTAATCTCCTGAGGTGTCTCAATGTCCTCTTGTATATCTATCAAGTCTGAGTCCAACTTTGCATCAAAGTTACAGCCCTTGTGAAGAGAAGGCACCTCATCAGCAAGTACATGCACATCTAAATTCAGAGTCCTGAAACAAAGTATGCTTTCACTTAATATATGCAACTGTTTGATCATACAAAAATGTTAGCATGTACTTGATAAAATAATTGCTAGTACTGTAAAGAAAAGCAAGCAATTAAATTTATCTACAAGGCAGAGGGATTTTCTACCCATTTTACCCTCGTCGACCAATGCATGGAGTGCTGCTCCAATTGTCGAGGCCAAAGTCCTGATGGACTACAGTGATGGAAGGATCGTCATTGTCCTCCTTCTTCCGAATGATAACCATAACATCTGGGCAATCATCGTCTGGGGTATATCTGTTTATATGTTCATCATGAACAATAACGTGTATGCCTGAAATCATCAAGGCAGTGTTATGTTTACGTTTTTGTTCCTTTTCTTCCACTTCGGGATCAGGAATCAGCACCTCTTTTTCTTTGATTGGTACTGGCTTGGGAAACAACATGGCCACAACATGGGCTGGCACCTTTATTGGAGACTGTATCAACTCATGAGGTAAAGGTAGAGAAAATTGTCGTAAGGCAGAAGCCTGAGGAACCTGCTTGGGCTTATGAGGATTCCTGTGACTAGAATTGACAGAATAGCCTAGTCCGGCTATTCCAATTTGACTGGACACTTGAATAGGGTGCTTAATACCCTGCTAATTTTTACCAAGCACTTGTCCAGGCTGATGACCTAATGACATCATTTCTTGAGTGGCCGAGATAACCTTGGCAGAAATCTTGGGTACGGGAAGTGGCGCTCCAATAGGATGGTATTACGTGTTACTCACTTCCAGAGCATGAAAACTGGCTAGCTCAACTTCTGAATTGAAGCTGATAATTGGTAGATTTCCTTGTTCAGGACATTCTGGCTCAGCGTTAACAGTGACTAGATTATTGTTGACAATGCATTTGAGTTGTTGATGTAATGCGGAGGGAACGGCTCCAGCCATGTGTATCCATGGTCTCCCTAATAGCAGGTTGTATCCTGAATCTATCTTGAGGACGTGGAAGGATACATTGAATGTATTTGGACCAATCTCAATTGGCAGCTCAATCTTTCAGATGGAATTTCATCGGAATCCATCAAAAGCTTTGATAATCATATGGCTGCTTTGGATCCGCTTGAGATTGACATTCATCTTCACCAAGGTGGCATAAGGACAGATATTTAGAGACAAACCTCCATCTATCAAAACTCCAACTAGCATATACCTTGAAGACAAAACTGCAATGTGCAATGGCTTGCAATGACCGGTCCCTTCGGGCGGTATGTCGTCATCAGTAAAGGATATCACATTATTGTTGAAAATGTGATTAACCAGATGTTGAAATTTTTCTACATCCACTGATTTTGACAAGTAGGCTTCTTCCAAAACCTTTAATAAAACCTTCTGGTGATCCTCGGAAGAGAAAACCAAGTCCAGTATTGATATCTGATGTGGAGCTTCTCTTAAGCTTAGAACTACCTTGGCTTCATTATGGCCCATAGTGCGGAGGAATTTTTCAATCTTCTCCATGGGAATCTTTCCATTTGCTTTGCAAGTAGGCTTCATAACCCGTTGAGGAAGATACAGTGGATTTTCTTTCGACACTGTAGCAGTAGTATGAGACGTGGATCCTTCAGCTTCTCCATAATTCCATGGAACTTTGTGTAAGCTAGTAACAGGATATTGTGGTCTGAAAGGTAAAGAAATTGGCTCTAGTGCGGCCACTTTCAAAGGATTGTCAGCTCCTTTGAGTTGAATTGCTTGTATGGGAAAGGCTTTGACAGTCTCATCATCATCTTCGGATATAACTGCCACTGATCCCTTCCATTTGGTAGGACATGTATTCCCACTCTCGAGTTTACAGACAGTGTCGTTGTGCGCGCCACGAGGACACCGCTATCAATAAGATTACGAATGAGATGGCGGAGTGCCCGGCGATTCTTCCATCTTTGTGTGGCGAGAATGTGAATGATATTGACATACTCCATCGGAGTTGAACCGTCTTAAGCGGGGATTGATTGGAGGTAGAAGGGAGGTAATTCTTCCTTCATTGATCAACATTTGAAATATCTCCTCCATAAATTGGCCCAGATAGGTAAATTCCATCTGATTAGCAAAATCCCGACGGGCTTTAGCATTTGCTCTCTTTACAACCTTATCCTCCATAGCTTGGCTTTCTAAAGGTGGTGATGGAGCATTCATAACAAATGGAAGGAGATAGGCATGCTCCTGTTTGATTAATTGGCGTGTGACTTGATGCTGGTGGGTCACCAGTTCTGCCAATTGCTCAATTTGTTTGCAAAGAGCTTTCATCTTTTGTTCCATAGTAAACTAGAACTTTGCATAATCCCATTTATCAACACCAACTTTGATGATCGGGGATAATTCACTGTTAAAACTGGAACTTTGTCCAGTGCTCCAACTGATCATGTTGACCTCTTCTTCTTTGTGTTGAGGAAGAGGGTTATCTTGCACATGACGTTGATCTGGTCTGGTGACCATGATCTCACTGTTGTCTATTAAATCTTGGATCTTGTGTTTCAAGGCCCAACAATCTTAAGTATCATGTCCAGGTGCTCCGGCATGATAAGAAAACTTCTGAGTAGCATTAAAACGCCTCCCATTAGGATTGACTGGTGGAAGAAGATGTGTAATTTTCTTTTGAGTGGTCAAAAGAGCAAGAATATTCTCGAGCGAGTCCCCTAAGGGTGTGAACGTCCGAGGGCGCTTTGCATCTCCACCTTTAGGCAATGGAGGGTTTGAAAATTGTGCTTAAAAAGGGGAGTAGTTTCTCCTTTTTATAGGCATGCTTTGATTGCCTTTTTGACCTTGTAGTATCAAGGAAACATCATCCTCTTTCTTTTTATGGCCCGTCCGGGGGTTTTTTCCATAAGATCCGGACTGGATGTGCTCAGCAACAGCTTTAAGAGCGGCTATGTCTTGAATTTTACCGGACTTCAATCCCATCTCAGCCATCTCTCCGTGCTTGATCATTTCAGAAAATGGTTTGCCAATACCAACTAAGACTCTCTCATAGAAAGGAGATTCCTGTACATCTATGAATGTCATGACCATTTCTGATTCTGTCATGGAAGGAATAACTTGAGCAGCAAGGCACCTCCACCTTTGAGCATACTTTCTGAAAGACTCATTAGACTGTTTCTTGACCTTGGTAATTTGGAACCGATCAGGAGCCATCTGAGATTAAAAACTGTATTGAGTGAGGAAGGCGTGAGCTAGCTCTTCCCAACTATGGATCTTTCAGTTGTCTAATCTGGTATACCATGAACGGGCTTCTCCAGTCAGACTCTTCTGAAACAGCTGCATTCTGAGCTTTTCATTTTCTACGTAAGATCCAAGTTCTCCAATGAACACTTTCAAATGTGTATATGTGTGAGACCCCAAATTTTATGAAATGAAAGTATTCAATTTTCTTATAATAATTTATTTAGTAAATGGTTAAATTGATAAAAGGTTAAAGTTAAGGGTGATATGTGAAATTTTTTCAAAGTAAACAAGTTGTCATAAATATAATCGATGATACAAGTACAGTAATACGCGTGGTTGCATACTAGCACACGGTATTGATTATTGATGCTTACGTGAGAAGTCACTCAGTTATACTCAATTATTGCTACAATAATTGTTGCATCATATCTCTTATTTTATTGATTCAATTATTGTCACAATATCATCTGCATAATATGTTATATTATTAAATTAATAATTGAGACGGCAAAGTTATTCATATTATTATTTGCAATATTGACAATGTCTAAGTTTCATCGATGAGAGGTTTGGTCACCTAATTGCGTGCGATAAGGAGAAATCCTTATCGGAAAGTCCCTCTTTCACAGGAACGACACAGTTGTTAAATGTTGTGAGTTATAATATTAATGATGAATAAGTTCGTGTTAATTAAAGATGAAATTGATAATTCCATTGTGTGGGAATTATTAGTGTTATTGGAAATCGATATTTATTTCGATAGTAATTGATGTCTAGAGGTTATATTGATCAATCGGGTAATTAATCGGATAAATGAGCAATTAATTGCTATTGATTCACATGATTATAACTATTTGTTCACATGTGTGTACTATTGATTCACATTCATTTACTATTAAGGGAGTTGGTGCAAGATTGATAATACTTGCATGACTAAGTTAAAATGGAGGTATAGATGGAGGTATTATTCTGTAATTCGTATTTTCACATGTCTAGAACTACTGATTCACATGATTTACTATTAGGGGAGGTGGTACAAGTTTGATAATACTTGTAGGACTAAATTAAAAATGAAGGAAAAGAGGAAGGTATTATAGTGTAATATTTCGAGCCCCAAAACGTGCAATTATCGAAACTATATTTTCCTATAAATAGAAGCTCATTCCTTCATTATTTTTCACCAATTCACTAAAGCTATAGAGCAATTATTATAGAGAGAAATTATAGAGAAAGAAGAGAAGAAGAAAATTTGCTACCTCACTATTCTAGTATCCGCTTTTCTTACAGGTAAGGGGGTATTATTTCTTTCGTATTCATGAAGAGAGCTTCATTATTCCATTCTTTATTATTATGTTGGAATAACTTTAATGTCTATCAATCTACCGCATACATGGTGAAATTCTTACATTATTTCATTCTTTATTATTATGTTGGAATAACCCATCTATGCAAAGTACCGCATACATGGTGAAATTCTTCTATTATTCCATTCTTTATTATTACATTTGGAATATCCTCATACATCTGGATTCGCATGACACAGTTCCATTCTTTATTATTCATTTGGAATATCTTGTGCATGCGTATTACATGCGTGGCGTGGTTCCATTATTTATTATTACATTGGGAATAACTTTTATGTCTGTCTTTGTCTATCGCATACTGGTGAATTCTTCTCATTATTCCATTCTTTATTATTACATTTGGGAATAACACTTGCCTATCGCGGATCTATCGCATACATGGTGAAATTCTTCTATTATTCCATTCTTTATTATTACATTGGAATAACTCATCTCTACGCGACTCACATGCATGCATGGTGAATGACCTTTCGTATTCATTCTTTATTAAATTGTGGAAATAATCTGTCTACGTGGATTATCGCATGGCGGATGAAAATCCATTTGCAGTTTCGTATATTCTATTATACTCGTATGAGATATCATTTCTTTTGTACTCGTCATGAAATATCATTTTATTTGGTATTTTATTTACGAGTTACTAAAACGGGTTACTATTCACTCTAGTATTATTCACTCGGGTATTTGGGGCACTTTTCGTGTTGAAGTACTATTCACGAGTTACTATTCACGGGTTACTATTCACCCAAATTACTATTCACCCGAATATTATTCACTCGGGTATTTAGGGTACATTTTATGTTGACGTACTATTCACGAGGTACTATTCCCGAAGTACTATTCACGGGGTACTATTCATGGGGTACTATTTACCCGAAAAATATATTTCTTTTATGTCCAAATTATTTTTGGTACATGAATATTATTCTTGAATTTTACTCTACAAAGCAGTATCATGTTGACAATTTGGACGTTATTGATTTCTAGATAAATTAAATTATAAATCTTTAAAATTTATCCTTGAACTTGTTTTATTGAATTATTATGTCATTGTCATCATCCTCATGCTTATATTGTGATGAAAGTCATCTTTAGGTTACGTGCAGAGATGCACTTGGTATGATTATGACTAGGGATTATTCGGTGTAATCATGACCGTAATGTGACGAATGATGTGGTGAAAGTCCTCATTGGCCTATAGTTCATTGATGGACAGTTGTTGGTATGATTATGACCAGGGATTATTCGGTATAATCATGATCATTGATGATTACATGAATATCCTTGGCCGTGATGCAGGGATGATTTGATTTTATTTATTAAGTTAAGTCTCAGCGATAAAGTTGATGAAAAACTTTTTAAATCATAGAAGATAGTAGATTTTATGTTCTACATGACTCTTCTAATGGATTGCTTATTCCGCTGCAGTTGTTGATCTAAAACTTGTTGTCTATTGTATTCTATCAGTTGTTATACTGTTGAAGGCTAAGGATAATTTACTCTGCATTATCTTAGTCGTAATATTTCTTACTGGGCTAGTTGAGCTCACCCTTTCTTTCATTGTTCTCTTCAGGAAATGAGAATATCGTTGGGATGAGTCGGGGAATGGAGTGATGGTCCAGGATAAGTGGCTTTAGTAGTCCTCACTATTCTATGGAATAATGTGATAATAATTATAATGAGGACTCCATTGAGTGTGGATATTGTCTAGATGACAATATTCTTGTTTAAACTCTCAACTATGTTTTGTCGTATTTCACACGACTGTTGTATAATTAAGTTGTATTTGAATTTATGTACCATGTATCTGGCGACCCAAGATGGGTGATGTATACCTGTTTTGGGGGCGTCACAATAAGGATCCCCTAATCCGTCATATTTTTCAAAATTGGGGGTTTTGAATTTCTCTAGATAATGAACACCAAGGAAGATGCAAAGGTCAGCATATGAAACACTTCCATGTGTTCCAATCCCTTTGAGAACATGGATAGTTTCCCCCATGTGGAGTACCTTCTTCCTGATATCACTGGTGTCTGAATCTCCTTTGAGATGGGTGTTTTCAGGGTCTTTGTTGGTTGTATCCAACTGAGGTTTTGGATTTGTTTTATCTAGACCTTGTGTTCCTCCTTGTGTAGAGGATTCTGTATGTGGAGGCATCTTTGCACCCTGAGTGGACTGATGCAATTCATTAAGCAAACCAGCCAAATTTGTGATTTGCTGACTTAATCCGTCAAATTCTTCGCGAGAAACATGATTAGACTGGTCAGACGAAGACATGATTGGTTGTAGGCTTGTGACCTTTTTGGATTTTGAATGGGTAACAGGCCCAATGATTTCCCTACAAAAGATTTATGTAGTTTAGTCTTAGGGTAAGGTAAATGTTATCATAATATGTCCGTTTTAGGAATATTGTCCTGCAAAAACGGGTGTTAATTGATAACATGTATGCACAAATAATCTTCATATTTTCCATTACATAAAGATGAACATGGAATAAAATTACAAGTAAATGCTTTTACAAGTAATTGAAAATGGAAAGCATGAAGAGACTTTCCTCCGCGTTTGGTTTATCAGAGGTTGACCTATCTTAGGGTTACTCTCGCGGCTCTTTGGCATGAAGGTTCCCAGATCATCGCAATCTACTTGATGGGAAGTTAATCCGGTCTTTCAACTGGAGCAAATCTGGGTGGTGCCTTTCCTGAGCCTCATTGGAATTATTCTTCCTACAAGTCCAGTAATCAAACACCAACAGGATAGCCTCCTGGTGGAGGAACCACACAACATACATTCACATACAACGTGTCTCACCGTTCATGAAAATGATGACATGTGCGAAGCACTAATATCACAGATAGATATAGTATAGTGCAGTAAGTAAAATGCATTCGTACACATTCATCATAAATGTAAATGCAACATTCACACACAAGCATATAACAATTTTTAAAAGCTTGTATAGCGGCTTAAGCCCTCTTACTGGAGTCCCCAGCAGAGTCGCCACCTGTCGACATCAGGATTTTTAATGTCCCTTTTTGTTACTTGTTCTTTGGTGTTCTCATGTTAATGTTAATGTGAGATTTTTAATAGCGGCTTAAGCCCTCTTACTGGAGTCCCCAGCAGAGTTCTTGTTCTTTTCGTTACTTGTTCTTTGGTGTTCTCATGTTAATTTTTGGTGGGGGGGAAATCAAGCTAGATCCGAAGAAGGGAGTAGTGGAGGTAGGACTAGAAAAAGAAAAGGAGACAATTTCGGGAATACCGAAATTAGGCCAAGAGGTGGAAAGAAACAGGTTGTGCAGTGTGGAAATTACGGAAGGAATCACTCAGGAAAGTGTCTTAAAGGTAAGTTTGTGTGTTATAACTGTGGGCAGAAGGGACATATCTCTCCCAACTGCCCCAATCCAAGAATGTATAGTGGGTGTTTTATTTGTGAATCAATGGAGCATAAAGTGAAAGACTGTCCAAGAAGGAGGAGGCAAGGAATGCGAATACGGGAAAAGGCAGCAAGACATTGGCGACAACAAGACCAACTTCAATAGACAAACCAGCAAAATCAACCACAAGAGTCTTCAACATGACCGTTCAAGATACTGTGGCAGATGGGGATGCAACTCCAAGTATTATTCGTATAACTTTTATTTTCCTATATATAATTTTCTTATATATATAATAAATTATTTTATAAAAAAAATTTGAAGGAGGAATTTGAGTTCTATTAGAAATCAAATTTTTGTTTAATCAGATAGACAAGCTTTATATTGAATAGTTAAAGATCGGTTCGATCAATTATGATCGAGATCTACTTGCAATGACTGTGTATGCTATGTACCCTTGTATATATAAGTATTAAAATGGTGATTCTGGGGACGGAATCTTTATAAGGGAGGGTGAATGTAATAACCCGATATTTTCTATATAATTAAATTAGAAATTTTGCGTATAAATTTTTTATTTATTTATAAAGGCAGAAATATGTGCCAGATAATGTGTATGTATTTATGTGATAAATATAAAATTTATTTATTACATTAATAGTTACTGTCGACGTCGGGATTTTTAATGTCCCTTTTCGTTACTTGTTCTTTGGTGTTCTCATGTTATTGTGAGATTTGTTTGAAAAAACAAATGAAAAAGGTTGGACATGTATAATGTCGACGATTTGACTTTAAGTCGCCAGTTGGTGTATTTAACTAGTTGCACCAACGCAACCGAAAAGGTTTGCTCATTGACCCAGTGATGTGACACTGCTAAACGGGTTTGTGAAACCGAGATTCATTTGGGTTCGGGGGCTTGATTATGTCGAGGGAAGGTGTTAGGCACCCCCCCAACATCCGTGTTGCCACGGTACCCGCCACTTTTCAAGAAACTGTTATATGAATGTGTGTGTGTGTGTGGATCAATGTGCAATTATTTAAAAGTAGTGCGAGGCCTTGTTCGCACCTATATACAAAGGGTTTGAATTTATAGAAAAATTCAGTTTTAAACAAGATATAGTAATGAAGTTTTGTAAAAAGAGGTTTTTCAAACCCTGTGCTCAAGAAAGAATTAAGACCTTTTTGTTGGAAGAATGTATATTGTGATTTGATGTTTAATGTAAATGCTTATGATTATATATAAAGTCCTTCAAGGAATATATGTACAAGGACTTAGTTATAGATCAAAATTGTTAGGTTGATCTTAGCCTTTAATGCTCATTTGTATAGATAAAGAGATCAAATATGTTAGGTTGATCTATTGAGAAACATATAGATAGGCTTCAACAGATTGCAGAAGCCAAGGCAAGATCGTGGAGCTTAGAAGATCGTAGAGTGGTCCAGACGTTTGCCGAATCTAACTCAGAGATCGTAGTGTGCTCTCGGAAATGTTGAGTCTGAAAAACGAGCAAGTGATGATCGTCATGTGAAAAGATCGTAGTGTGCAAATCCTTGCAAGAAATAGTAGTGTTCTCTTAAGAGCAAGTACCAATACGACAAGACACTACGATATGGATAGTAGAGTGTCATTTGCCTTGTGTCAGAAGCATCAAGCCCTACCTTATGTTTGAAGAAGAATTCCAATAAATATGGAATGGGTTTTGACCATTGAAGCACTCACCAGTCCCAACGGTACAAAAGATATCCTTAGTAATGATCAAAAGGAACGTACTCAAGAAGCTAAGAAAAGGACCATTGGGCAAAGGAAAACACCTTTTCAGGTGTTAGGTGATAAAGTAGTCTGATGTGTCAGTGGGCCAGAGTGAAATTCAGAAGATGTGCAGAAAAGTCTCCATCAAAGTTCAGAAAGGTCAAACGCATTTAATGCTTCTCCAAAAGGCTTCAACGGATAGATTTCAATATCACATATATAAAAAACACAGACAGATGAGAAAGACAAGCAAGTATTAAACAAAAACGTGCAAGAACACTCAACGCTTAACTCTACAATCCGAGAAAGAAAGAAAGCTTGTTCAGCTACTCATTTCTTTCAAACAAGTGCTTAATAGCAACTGAGTAGCACCAATCACGATCTCAACAACAACCAATCAACTGAAGTGAGAAGTTCCAAGTCTGAAGGACTTGAAGAGTTCTAAGTGAACTGTAAAGAACCAAGTCTGCTGGACTTGAAGAGTTCAAGAGTGAACTAAGAAGTGCCTAGACTGCTGGTCTAGAAGGAATCTGTGAGATTCAAGAAGTGTAACAGACATCCTTAGTGGATTTCCTACTCAAGGAGTAGAAGAGTGGATTAGGAGCTTTTTAGTGCTCTTAACCACTTAAAACTATCGTATCCATTATAACTGCTATAACTGCTATAATTGTTATAACTGTCATAACTGCTTTACTCTCATTAATTCAAGATATCTCAAAGAAGGTTTATCATATACTCATTCCATTGTGCATTAATCACAATCATACTAACGAGTTTAAAAGAAAAGTTTTTAATTATCTATTCAACCCCCCCCCCTTCTAGATATCTATTGTGCCTCTGGGAACTAACAATTGGTATTAGAGCAGGTTCTATAATACAGCCTACAAAGCTTGAGTAGATCCAATGGCACACTTACCAAGTGAATCAAAGACTGGAGGAGGCAGCAAGCCACCTATGTGCAACAAAGATAAATTCCCTAACTGGAAGGTTAGGATGGAAGCTTACATGGATTCAATAGATGAAGATCTATTTGAAACTGTTCAAAATGGGCCCAACGTTCCTACAAAGCTTGTACCAACTACAGATGACCCAAACATAGTACAGATCAAGGTCAAAGGAGAATGGACAGAGAATAAGAAGAGAGTTGTCCAGCTTGACAAAAAGGCCAAGAACATCCTATTTTAATCATTAGAAGATGATCTATTTGAAAACGTGGTCAACTGCAAAATAGCAAAGGAGGTTTGGGAAGCACTACTCATTATGCATGAAGGAACAGAAGAAGTCAGAGAAAACAAACAATCTCTCCTGACTCAACAATATGAGATGTTTGCTCACGTTCATGGAGAGAACGTCACTGCCACATACGAGAGATTCAATATTCTACTCAACTCTCTACGAGCCTATGGAAAGATCTATCCAAACAAAGATCTGATCATAAAGTTCATGAGAGCTTTACCGAGCAAGTGGGATGCCAAAACCACTGCCATAAGAGAATCAAAGAATCTACATGAAATGACTGTTCAACAGTTATATGGCAACCTCCTCACGTACGAACTGGAGCTGACACAACGAGCAGAAACGTTGTCTGAAGGAAGAAAGAAGGATAAAGGTGTTGCTCTCAAAGTAACCGAAAACACCTCCAAAGACAACACTAAAGTTGATTCTGACTACGATGAAGATGATGATGAGTGAAAGTAGTATGCACACAAGCCAATCATGTTTGATGATAAAGCATATACTTTGTAACAATCTTATTCATTTATTAATAAAAAGTATTAATTTATTAAAGGCTTTTAATTATCTACATGATGCTGTTTTATAATATGTGATAAACCCATAGTTTTAAGCAATGCTTTTAGAATAATGATGATGATCATTCTAATGAGATCTAAATTCTTAGAAAGCTTAAAACTAAAATAGTTCCCAATCATTGGATTACTAAATTGGGGATTAGTGAATCCGGATAGATTAAATACGTCACGTTGCTTGCTCATTGGATGAGGATGATTGATCTCATGATCATTTGTGTGGAGACACTAAAGCAAGTATGTAGGTGCTTATTAGAGAATAAGTTCACTTTGAATGTGGCTCGCTAAGGAATACCTAATGGAGTTTTACTTGCTGTCAATAGGAATTCATGTAGTGATGGTAGTCTAGTGATCCTTGGACTTGAGATCATCATAGTATCTTTTGTATGATGAGTTATACTTTGACTTATTCCTTAAGACCCTTAGGGTATATCAAAGGGTATGCTTGGGTATAACAAGTTGTACATGGAGATAATATATGATCAATAAAGAATCTACCACTTCTAATAAAGAAGAAAATGTCTATGTGATTCGATAAATGACAACCCAATAGTCCTTGGCGGCGCGAAATGAAATTAGAAAGGAGTTTCTAATTTGCATTATTTGAGTTGTGCATTTAAGAGTCGAAATACATATAATTAAATAAAATAAGACTTGACAATAATTCCATGTCTTATGTTTAATTGGGACATTGTATGGTGGAAGGATTGAATTGTCTGGTAACTATTTACTCAAAGGTTCTTTTATGATTAATGTTGAAATCTATATTATCTGGAAAGTCGTTTGATCGCTAGGGAGAGCTTATCCTATTGTAGAATAAATATTATTTATTTAAATAAATTAATTGTTTAATTTATTTATTTAAATAAGATTAGAATTGTTCTAATTGATTTATTCACAACCGGTTTAATATGGAGAACCTAAAGGGTCACACCATAAAAGGAAGAATAATTATTTAAGAAGTTAATGGCATAATCGTAATAATATGTTATGTATATTTAATTTAATCTATGGTGATAGAATAAATTAAATAGCTTAATATTATTATTTAATATTTTAGAAATATTAAATATAAATTAATAAGAGAGTCTTATTAATATTATTACAATTATTATTATTTTAATTTCTAAAAGAGTTTAGGAATTAATTTAATATAAGTACTTTCTCATTTATTCCTAATTAGATTAGGAAGGAAAATTAGTTAAAGGAGTTTAATTAATTATCCCTAATAAGATTAGGGAGCTTAATTAATTAAAAGAATTTAATTAATTAAATAAATCCCAATTCCTTAATTGTTAAGGTGGGTTGCCCACATCTATAAATAAAAGGAGTCTTATTATGGGTGGTGTGGTTGTTGACTTTTACAACATACGTAATTCCAATAGTTGGGAGAGTACGTCCTTTTCTATAGAGATAGAAAAACTAGGGTTTAGCCAACCACCCATCTTCTTGAATCCTTCTTCTTCCTTGGTGGATCACCTCTAGAGGCCAAACACTTGGGTGGCTAACGTTGATCAATGGAAGAAACCAAACCCGGTGGATTCAAGTTGAACGCGAAAAGGATTGGAGGTGAACTTGTACCTGAGGAAGCTCGGATCTTCAAGGGTATGATTTTATTCTTTATCTTTTCGTTTAATTAATAATTGTGCATAAAGGGTGATCCGGGTATATGGTTTGTAAAAATTTTAAACTCTGATTTTTACACGTTTCCGCACTTTTTATGCAATTTGATTGCGTTCTTAAATATTACAAACCTAACAGTGGCATCAGAGCCAAACCTTTATGCGAATTATTAATTATTTTAATTTGATATGTATATTGATATGTGTTTAGAACAATTTAATTGGGCATAATTTATTGTATAAAAATAAACGGACCGAAATAATGATTCGCCAATCTGGATTCTTTTTTGCTGAAATCGGTACTGTAAAGATTTGACAATGTATTAAGGATTCATGTATTAGTATATATATATTATATTATATATATGATATATGATATATTAAATATATTAGTTACCAGGAAGCATACAAAGTTTTGAAACAAAAACAATTCACGGAAATCAAAAAAAAAACAAAAAAAACAAAAAAAAAAAAAAAAATCCTGCAGCACGGAAATCAAGGATATCAAAGAGACATAATTCCTTTGGAGGTATATATATATATATTAAAGTTAGTATATATTATATATATGATATATATATATATATATATACTGACTAATATATATATATATATATATATATATATATATATATATATTCTCAATTATTTTATAATTAAAATAAAAGTTTATTTTAATTTTAAAATAAAAGGTTTATTTTAATATTAAAATATAAAGTTTATTTTAATTTTAAAATTAGAATTTCATGCTAACTAATTAGAGTTGGAATTGGATTTCATGATAACTAATTGGAGTTGAAATTGATCTTTCCTTAAATAAAGGAGTTTATTTGTGAATAGGAAAGAAAATCCGTGTTTCCTTAAATAAAGGAGTTTATTTAAATATGAAATAAGATTTCATATTATTCAAAATAAAGGAGTTTATTTGTGAATAGGAAAGAAAATCCGTGTTTCCTTAAATAAAGGAGTTTATTTAAATATGAAATAAGATTTCATATTATTCAAAATAAAGGAGTTTATTTATGAATAGAAAAAGAAATCCATATTTCCTTAAATAAAGGAGTTTATTTAAATATGAAATAAGATTTCATATTATTCAAAATAAAGGAGTTTATTTGTGAATAGGATAGAGAATCAAGTGTTTCCTTTAATAAAGTTTTTTTTTTTCTTGGAATTGGATTCCATAATTAATTAAAATAAAGGAGTTTATTTTGATTAAAGATTTTGATTAAAATAAAATAGTTTATTTTATTCAAAATTAGATAAATTAAAATAAAATAGTTTTATTTTGATTTAAATTTGGATTAAAATAAAGGAGTTTAATTTGATTCAAAAATTAGATTTTATACTAACTAAATTTGCCCATTAAATGATATCAATATATATATTAAATATTTATTATTCATCAGATGAATGTTATTTATTGATGCATATGATAATGTGTATGATAATAAATGGGATTGATTATGGACAATTGACCAATGTGATTGGATTTTATTTTAGTTAGATGCATGAATGTATGGGTTTTATTAAATGAGGTATGCGTACCTCGTCTTCTCTAATTTTTCTTAATGTAAATTCTATCTCCCTCCTATGTACTTCCCCTTGACTGCTGATCAAGGTTTCTATTTATTTTAAATAGTTTTGTAATAGGAATAGTTAGAATTAATTTTGAAGAATTAGAGATCAAGGAGCAAGGAGCAAGGAGCGCTAAAAGACTCGTTTGTAATGGAGCCCAGAATTAAATGTAATAGTTATATTTAAATATTAATTCTTGCACCCCTAGGGTTTGACCTTTTGGTTCACTTGGTGGCTCTAGTGAACCAAACTAGAATAAAAGTCCATAATCAATCCAGGTAGAATATAGTATTCTATATGTGCATGCTTATACTATATATATTATATATTATGCAAACATGCTTCGCATGTTCATTAATATGACGCGTATTTATATATATATATGTGCATGCGCGCTAAACAAGATGAGATAAATTAATAACAAACCCCTCAAAAAAAAATTTATATTAAGTCCTAAGCATTCAAAGATATTTGGAATATCGAACGTCGCCTTCTAGCATGATAAAATTAATAGAGTATTAAAGATTTAATATGAGTTTGTTGTGTCACCACAAGGCAAGTATTAAGTATTTAAGATGTTAATTTATCACATTTGATGCTTATAAAGAAAATTGAACAATATTGTTTTGTTGTGTCACCACAAGGATGATATTTTTCTTTTTTGAATATATGGAGTGCTAGGTCGGACTTAACTTGGATAATTTTGATCCGGATGTGCCACCACTTGATCAAAATAATCTAAGAGACAAAAGAAAAGGAGTTGCATAGTTGATGTAATTGACAAAAGTTGTCTACCTATTTATTTATATATAGTTTGTTGTGTCACCACAAGGCTATATACATTTGAAATGGGATCCTTATTCTCACTAGCAGATCTTTAATTAGATTTTGCTTAAACTATATATATTGAGGGTAATTTAGTTTGAAGAAAATAGTGGGAGATACCAATTTAAAACAAGACCTAATTTATTTTGGTAATTAATAAAAAAATGTATGTTAAAATGTTGTTAATTACAAATTCATTTACAAAATTTTACAATGTCTAAAATTACTATCATTGCTGAAGCATATTAGATGCTAAATTAACTTGAATCAAATTAAACGGATTGGTTAAGGAATTTGAGAATAGTTCTCATAGTGAAAAGCTATCTTATGTCCTTAATCGCCTATCCTCAGTAATGGTTGCGAATAATGCCTCGAGGAAGACATTGCTACTTTTAAAAAGTGGCAAGATGATGCATGATTGGCTCGATGCATCATGCTCGCATCTATGAGTAACGAGCTTGGTGTCGCCATGAAACTATGGATGCTCCTACTATATTCCTGCACATCAAGTAGTTGATGGTGAGGAAAGTAGGGCCGATAGATATCGAGATATCTAAGGAGCTCTTCGATCTAAAATGACCCAATGACACTACTGATGCGGATAAAAGTCCTTAACATTATCAATTTGATTGATCAATTAGGACAACGAGTTTTGTCATGGATGGAGAGTTGAGCCAAGATTTGATCTTGCACTCACTCCGGACTCCTTTCACAATTGTTGTGAATTTTCATATGAACAAGCTAGATATCAGCCTCGCTGATTTGCTTAACATATTGAAAAATGTTGAGAGTCACTTTCCAACCAAGAAAACCATGTCTTACTAGTAGGGGCCAAAGGATCTTCTGAAAAGAAGAACGATTCAAAGAAGGTATATAGAAAGGCATAAACAAAGGATAATAAGAACAAAACTGATACGGATAGCAAAGGAGCTTGCTTCCACTGCAATAAGCCTGGACACTAGAAAAAATCATGAGAAGCATCTTGCGAGAGGCTAACCAAAGAAGCTTAGTGAAGTTTGATTTACAAATACAAATTTGTTCATGATTTAAAATTAATTTTTCTTTAAGTCAAGGTTCTACTTGGATATTGGATATCGACTTTGGTTATCATAAATATAGATTTATGAATGGACCAAGAAGAAGTAGAAAGCTAAACAAATATAAGTAATCCTATCTGCAGAAAATGTAACAAAGGTTGCCATATTAGCCATAGAAACTTATAGTTTAGCAATGCCTATGGGAAAATCTATTAAGTCAATAAGTTGTTATTGTATTTCAGTTCTTGTTAGAAATATTATTTCTATTTTGTTGTTGGACAATAAAATTTTTGGTATTATAATTAAGAACAATTGTTGTTCTATTTATAATAATAATGTTTTGTATAGGACTGGAATATCACTTAATGGATTTTGTATACTTGACTTACGTGAAAATAATTTTACAAATTGAACAAACTAGTATAAGAAAAGGAGATGATCATTCAAAGAGTTGAATGTGTGTATTTTCTGAAATACAAGTGTGAATTATTTGAAAGGTTCAAAGAATTCAAAAGTGAAACAAATTGGCAAAGTATTAGGATTCTTTGATCGGATCAAGGAAGGAATACTTGTGTAATAAGTTTCTGGATCATCTCAAATGGTTTCCTCATAATGGACACATCCTGATACGCAATAATTGATTGATGTATCTGAATGAAAAATCGTACCTTGTTGGACATGGTGCGGTCCAAAATAATTTTACCGACATTCCAGTATCCTTCTGGGATAATGTCCTAGAAATGGTTGCATATCTACGAAAATGGTAACCTCAAAATCCGACCCCAAGACTCCATAAAAGTTATGGACAGGGAGGATTCCTAATCTTAAGTATGTTAAGATAAGGGGTTGTCCAACTTATGTGAAAAGGTTTCAAAGGATAAGCTTGGGACAAGATTTGACAAGTACAATTTGTGGGACATCCTAAAGTAAGTTTAGGGTATATGTTCTATAATCCTACTTAGCAAAAGGTGTTTGTTGCGAAACACACTGCCTTCTAAGATAAAGGTGTTTATCATTGAAGGGGCTAGTGGGAGGATAATAGATCTTGAAGAGTTCAAGAACCACAAAACACTATAAGTCAAATAAGAGGAACTATAGATAGACCTATTGTACCACAAACAATCAGTAAATCGGAATAAGCATCAAGATACACAGGAGGTATGGATTCATCATAGATGATGATGATGAGGTACACATCATAGAAGATGATGATCCGATTACATCTGATGAGGTAAGAGTTCTAGTGTGTACAAAAGGGACGATTAGGGGAGCGTGTGACATTCCTAATATTATATGTTGATATACTACGGATAAGGAATGACATACTAATGCTACAATCAAGAATGATAAAATTGTCTAAACATTCCTCCATGAATGGTTTGGGAAGAGTATCTTAATTGGGGATAAAATCTATATAGATAGATTTAAGAGGATGCTCGACTTAACCCAAGGAACGATATATTCATTTGATGCTAAAGTCGTTTAGCATGGCAAGCTCCAAGAGATGTTTCATGTTGATGAGCCATGGAGTGTATCTCTCTTAATAGTCCCCACAAACTATTAAAAGAAGAGAGATCGCATGAGTGACAATCATGTATGCAATGAAATATCTGAGACACGATGTTGATCGACCATATTATGGAGAAGTTCACTATGAGTCGGTGAAAAACATCTTAAAGTGCTTAACCCAAGCACTAAGGATGTGATCAAATTCATGGTGGGTCTAAATTAAAACTAGAGGGCTTAACAGACTCAAGTTTTTCGATGCACAAGATGACGTAAAAATCCACTTTAAGGTAAAGCGTTATCTTGAGCAGTGTAGTGCGATGAATTGGAAAGGTTCCAAACAAAGAAAGAGTTGTTGGTTTAGTGATAAAGACAAAGTATATAGCTATAAATGAAGGCGCAAGTTGATTGTTTGGATTAAAAGTTCATTACGAGAACTAGGAATAGTTCCTAAGTCTCATCTTGAATCTAAACATGTGTTGTGGCACTTTCATTTGATTATTAGAATCATTGAAAGATGGGAAATCACTATAAAGATAGTGGACTCTCAGAACAACATTACATATCCATTAACTAAAGCTTATCCAACAAAGGGGATAATCGTCCACTTAGAGAAGAAGAGTATGAGATACCATGACGATTGGCTTTAGTGCAAGTAGGAGATTGAAAGTAGTATGCACACAAGCCAATCATGTTTGATGATAAAGCATATACTTTGTAACAATCTTATTCATTTATTAATAAAAAGTATTAATTTATTAAAGGCTTTTAATTATCTACATGATCTTTTTTTATAATATGTGATAAACCCATAGTTTTAAGCAATGCTTTTAGAATAATGATGATGATCATTCTAATGAGATCTAAATTCTTAGAAAGCTTAAAACTAAAATAGTTCCCAATCATTGGATTACTAAATTGGGGATTAGTGAATCCGGATAGATTGGTACGTCGTTGTTTGCTCATTGGATGAGGATGATTGATCTCATGATCATTTGTGTGGAGACACAAAAGCAAGTACGTAGGTGCTTATTAGAGAATAAGTTCATCGAACGTTGGCTCGCTAAGGAATACCTAATGGAGTTTTTGCTTGCCACAATAGGAATTCACTGTAGTGATAGTAGTCTGAGTGATCCTTGGACTTGAGATCATCATAGTATCTTGTGTATGATGAGTTATACTTTGACTTATTCCTTAAGACCCTTAGGGTATATCAAAGGGTATGCTTGGGTATAACAAGTTATATATGGAGATAATATATGATCAATAAAGAATCTACCACTTCTAATAAAAGAAGAAATGTCCTATGTGATTCGATAAATGACAACCCAGTAGTCCTTGGCAAGGCGAATGAAATTAGAAAGGAGTTTCTAATTTGCATTATTTGAGTTGTGCATTTAAGAGTCGAAATACATATAATTAAATAAAATAAGACTTGACAAATAATTCCATGTCTTATGTTTAATTGGGACATTGTATGGTGGAAGGATTGAATTATCAGGTAACTATTTACTCAAAGGTTCTTTTATGATTAATGTTGAAATCTATATTATCCGGAAAGTCGTTGATCGCTAGGGAGGCTTATCCCTATTGTAGAATAAATATTATTTATTTAAATAAATTAATTGTTTAATTTATTTATTTAAATAAGATTAGAATTGTTATCTAATTGATTTATTCACAACCTAGTTTAATATGGAGAACCTAAAGGGTCACACCATAAAAGGAAGAATAATTATTTAAGAAGTTAATGGCATAATCGTAATAATATGTTATATATATTTAATTTAATCTATGGTGATAGAATAAATTAAATAGCTTAATATTATTATTTAATATTTTAGAAATATTAAATATAAATTAATAAGAGGAGTCTTATTAATATTATTACAATTATTATTATTTTAATTTCTAAAAGAGTTTAGGAATTAATTTAATATAAGTACTCTCATTTATTCCTAATTGGATTAGGAAGGAAAATTAGTTAAAGGAGTTTAATTAATTATCCCTAATAAGATTAGGGAGCTTAATTAATTAAAAGAATTTAATTAATTAAATAAATCCCAATTCCTTAATTGTTAAGGTTGGTTGCCCATCTATAAATAAGAGGAGTCTTATTATGGGTGGTGTGGTTGTTGACTTTTCTGACATCGTAATTCCATAGTTGGGAGAGTCGTCCTTTTCTATAGAGATAGAAAAAACTAGGGTTTAGCCAACCACCCATCTTCTTGAATCCTTCTTCTTCCTTGGTGGATCACCTCTGAGGCCAAACACTTGGGTGGCTAACGTTGATCAAAGGAAAGAACCAAACCCGGTGGATTCAAGTTGAGCGAAAAAGGATTGGAGGTGAACTTGTACACGAGGAAGCTCGGATCTTCAAGGGTATGATTTTATTCTTTATCTTTTCGTTTAATTAATAATTGTGCATAAAGGGTGATCCGGGTATATGGTTTGTAAAAATTTTAAACTCTGATTTTTACACGTTTCCGCACTTTTTATGCAATTTGATTGCGTTCTTGAATATTACAAACCTAACAAAGGACTTTGCAATGCTGGTTAAAAGACTAAGAAGATTTATGCGATAAGGCAAAACCAACAAGCCAAAGAAAGTTAGTAACTACAACAGCCAGGAGCAAATGAATGACCTATGCTACAACTGCAAGAAACCTGGTCACTTCATTGCCAACTGCAACAAAACTCTCAGAGAAGAACTCAAGAAGAAATCACATGCAAGGAAGGAATACAAAGGCAACAAAAGGCCAGTAAAGAAAGACAAAGGCTTTGTAGCTGGAGGATCGTGGAGTGACTCTGATAATGACTCAACTCCAGAATCTGGAGACGATGAAGATCCTCAAATGGCTAATCTCTACCTGATGGCCAAAAATGCAAGGGACAAACAGAACTCCAACATACATGAAGTAAGTATCGATGAGGTATTTGACTTCAACTCTCCTGATGTAGATATTGATGACCTTAGAACTGCATTACACGGCATAACATCTGATCTGTACCAATACATGAAGTGGTTTAGAGTTCTATCTAAAGACTATTCACTTCTTCAAAAGGAGAAAGAAAAAGTTCAAGAGGAATTGGAAACAACCCTTCTTAGTACTAATTCTCTCTCCAAGTTTGAAGCTGAGAATAAGCTCTTGAGACAGGCAAATGAGCTCAGTGCACAAAAAGAGTCTAGTCTTACCTCTAATATTGAGGATCTAGAAAAGACAGTCTCTACATGGAATAAATCATCTTCATCCATGGACTTCTTAATCTCTAACCAGAGAAGTGTCTCTGATAGAACAGGGTTAGGCTTTAGGGAATCTACCTCAGAGTTATGTGTGAAAAAAGCAAAGAAAACTAGCACTGATAATGCTTCAGCTTTCAGTAGAGGCATTATATTTGTGAAATTCTCACAAAAGGATGAGCCTGTCAAACCCTGCCCAGCTGATTTAATTCATATTCCCAGGAGTAAGGGATCTCATGCTGGTCTTGGTTTCAGAAAAGAGAAGAGTAATCTAGCTACTACTCATCAACCTCGAAGGATTGTAGAGTCCAATAAAATCAACTCTACGAACCAACCAGGAAGATACAGTAGAAGTAAGATACACTCCTCACAAATAATGAAACAAGAGAACACATGGAAAAGGGAATATCGACCTAGCGGAGAGGATACCCAATAACCCACAAAAAATCTAAATGGAGGAAGTATTTTCACACACACACAAACACGCATCATATCAAATGTTTTGTGTGTTCTGAGAGTTATTAACACAAGGTATGAAAGTGTCATTATAATTCCATGCATGTGAGATCCAAAATCAAGCAGATTTGGGTCCCCAAGGGTACTAACATAATAGGACCCATGCAAGTATGGGTACCAAAATGAAGGTTTAATGTTACCTCAGGAAAAGAGCTCCACGAACACAACCTGGTATCTGGATAGTAGAAGTTCAAGACACATGACTGGGAACAAAGCCCTTCTGTCTAACTACATAGAGAAGGAGGGTCCCTCGGTCATCTTTGGAGAAAATGGCTCTGACAAGACAAGAGGCTATGGCTCAGCTGGATATAGTGTGGTATCCTTTAGCAAAGTGGCCTGTGTGGAAGGACAACAACACAATCTTCTAAGCATTAGCCAACTCTGCGACAAGGGTCATCAAGTAACATTTCTCAACAATCAATGTCATGTCCGAGACCTAAAGACATCTGTTGTGAAGCTAACCGGAATAAGAGAAGGAAATGTCTACACAGTAAATCTTGGAAAACTGAGCTCAGACGAGACAATATGCTTCCTGGCTAAAGCATCTGAAGAAATAAGCTGGCTATGGCATCGAAGACTGTCTCATCTCAACTTCAAAAGCATATCCAAATTAGCTTCAAAAGATCTAGTTGCAGGCCTACCCAAGTTCAACTTCATTAAATAAAGGTCGTACAACGCTTGTCAACTTGGAAAACAGACCAGAAGCACTTTCAAGAGCAAAACTGTCAATTCAATTGACAAGCCTTTGCAGCTGCTACACATGGATCTTTTTGGGCCAATTCCAATAACGAGCCTTGGAGGAAAGAGATACTCTTTGGTCGTAGTCGATGACTTCACCAGATTTACATGGGTGTTCTTTCTAACCTCAAAAGATGAGACAAGTTCCCAGCTGATCAAAATGTTCAAACTTGTGATGAACGAGAAAGGAGAGAAAATCAAGGCTATAAGGAGTGATCATGGTAGAGAATTCGACTTCTCAGAAAATGACCAATTCTGCACAGACAATGGCATTAGTCACAACTTCTCAGCTCCACGAACTCCTCAACAAAATGGAGTTGCTGAGAGAAAGAACAGGACATTAATTGAGGCTGGAAGGACTCTACTAGCAGACTCATCCACTTTGAGTACTTACAGGCGAAGCGGTTAACACTGCTTGTTATACTTAGAACAGATCACTCATACACTCTACGATTAAGAAGACTCCCTATGAACTGTGGAAAGGAAGAAAACCTAGTGTCAGCTACTTTCATGTCTTCGGTTGTGCATGCTACATTCTTAACAATGGAAAGCAATACTTGACAAAGTTTCAACCTAAATCAGACGAAGGAATCTTTCTTGGATATGCAACAGACAGCAAGGCCTACAGAGTGTTCAACAAAAAGACACTGAATGTTGAAGTCTCGATTCACATCATCTTTGATGAAACAGACTTAGACAAAACAATGCCTCAAGATACCGCGACTAACAGTTCAGATACTACGAACAAGGTCATCGAGCTCAACACTACGATCGTAGTACCAGACAGTGAAATCGTTGAGCAAGGGAATGAGATCGTAGAGAGGCCTATGCCAGACAACGAACCTCCATATCAAGAAGAAGAAATAGATCTTGAAGATCTAAGACAAGAAGGCATAAGAACTGATGTCCCAACAGGAAGCAGATGGGCAAGAGATCACACTCAAGATCTAATCATTGGAGATCTGAATGCAAGAGTCAAAACAAGAGCTGCTACTCAAAATGAATGCTTCTATCTAAGGTTCCTATCTCAAATAGAACCAAAGAAGATAGAGGATGCTATGGAAGACTCCAGCTAGATAGAGGCCATGCAAGAAGAACTTAATCAGTTCGAGAGAAGCAGAGTATAGAGATTGGTTCCAAGACCAAAGAACCACCCTGTAATTGGAACCAAGTGTGTTTTTAGAAATAAGATGGATGAAGATGGAGTCATCACCAAGAATAAGGCAAGACTAGTGGCCAGGGGCTACTCTCAGGAAGAAGGCATTGACTACAATGAGACATTTGCACCTGTTGCCAGACTGGAAGCCATCAGAATATTTCTTGCCTTTGCTGCTCACATGAAATTCAAGGTCTTTCAGATGGATGTCAAGAGTGCATTCTTGAATGGTGAACTTCAAGAAGAAGTCTATGTAGAGCAGCCTCCAGGTTTCATCAATCCATCTCTTTCTAATTATGTCTTTAGATTAGACAAAGTCTTATATGGTCTTAAACAAGCAGCTAGAGCATGGTATGAAACACTAACTAACTTTCTTATTGAAAATGGATTCACTAGAGGTAGAGTAGATACCACACTATTTCTTAGAAAGCATAAAGATAAAGTCCTATTAGTTCAAATATATGTTGATTTATATTATCTTTGGGTCTCTTGATGAAAAGTTATGCAAGAGATTCTCCAAGCTTATGCGAGCAAGTTTGAAATGAGCATGATGGGTGAAATTTGAACTTCTTCCTTGATCGACAAGTAAAGCGGTGATGATGAAGGAATCTTTATCAACCATGCAAAGTACATTAAAGACTTACTTAAGAAGTATGGTATGGAATCGACCTCTCCCATGAAAAAACCCCAATTGCTCCTGCAACTAAGCAACAAAAAGATGAAAAAGGTAAAAGTATTGATATAACTCAATACAGAGGTATGATAGGCTCTCTTTTTATATCTAACTGCCAGTAGACCAGATATAATGTTTGCAACATGCATTTGTGCTAGATTTCAGGCTAGTCCTAAAGAATCTCATTTAACTGCTGTAAAGAGGATTTTCAGGTATCTCAAAGGTACACCCCACTTGGGGCTTTGGTACCCAAAGGAGTCCTTATTTGAGCTAACAGGATACACAGATGCTGATTGTACAGGCTGTAAAATTGATAAAAAAAAAGTACCAGTAGCACCTGTCAATTGCTAGGAAACAGACTTGTGTCCTGGTTTAGCAAGAAGCAAAATTCAGTGTAATCCATTCCTATTCACTGTGATAACACAAGTGCAATTGCTATAACTCATAATCCTGTCATGCATTCTAGGACTAAGCATATAGAAATAAGGTATCACTTCATTAGGGATCATGTGCAAAATGGAACTATATCTTTACAATATATCCCTACTGAAAATCAACTTGCTGATGTCTTTACAAAGCCTCTAGATGAATCCAGATTTAACAAGTTAATAAGTGAGCTAGGCATGCTTAACTTACAACCATGAAAAATATGCTCTAGTATGTGCTAAACATACAGGTTTAAAGGCTATGTTTGAAATCATAGACATGATCAAAGGAAGACCACGATCGTAGAACCAAAGTGTCATACAATGACAACGATCGCAGTGAAGACTCAACGATCGCGGTGCAGACTCAACGATAGCAGAGTTACATCAAAACCAAAGGAGCACCCTATGATGATCAAGTCTCAAACAAGGCAAACTCTCTGATAAGTACCTCAGGGACAAACCTAACCCTTGATTCGTTCAATGAGCTCAGACACGACGACTGCTATACAGACTCAATGATGGCAGAACAGACTCGACGATTCCAAGGACCATCTTAACGATCGTAGTCCTACTGAAGAATACATTAGCTCAGAAGAAGTTAAGGGCAATTCAGTACAATCCTTCTCTGTCAAATTTGTAAAGCCAAGCAAAATTTGACACCTGTCCCACTAAGCAAAATGGAGAGAGGGAAGTTACAAGTTCAAATTAAAATCTTCTTTTTTGAAATCTAAAGTTCAAAAGATTATCTCTCTCTCTTCTTCTCTCAAGCAGAAACCCTAAATCAGTAGAAAGCTCAGTCAATCCCACTTCCTGCAAAGAAATCATTGACAGCTTCCAGTGTTATCTCCGGCTACAGACTTTGCTTTGACGAGTTCAAAACAGCTGAAACCCAATTTCACAAGACTCTGTCGCTACTAAAGAAGGCAGGTCTCGAAGAAGCTCTGGGTACAAACACATTGATCTACCCGAAGCTGGTAAAAGAATTCTACAATAATGGTGTATTTGAAAACAACACCATCTCTGCGAAAGTCAGGAATGTGGAAATCAGACTAAAGGCTGAAGACATCAATCTAGCCCTAGGTCTCAAACCTGAAGGGTATACATCCATAGATGGCATAGACTTCCATAAGGGACTCAAAAAGATGCACCACAAGAAATCTCCCTCTGTCAAAGGATACAAGAAGAAGGAGTTTCCACAGAGGTATAAATTTCTAGTTGATATTGTTGGAAAATGCATATGCTGCAAAAGCTCTGGTCATGACTCCATGAATGAGGTACAACTCAAACTCATGACTGCCATATGTTATGGAATACAACTTAACTATGGGGCTCTATTACTTGAATGGATTGGGAAGTGGTTAATCAGCTCAAAGAAAATAAAGAGCTCACTGAAGATGCTCTACGGACGATTTATAAGCATTATCCTACAGGCTGCTCTTGGTGACCTAATTGAGGATGATGAAGGAGAAGCCATCAATCCAAATCGACGAATGACCCAGCAATTATTTGAAAACTAGAAAAGGAATCCAGCTGAAAATGTGAAGATGATGTCCGAATCCGATTAGTAGAAACCGGTGAGATAAAGGGATCAGGAGTACCAGGAAATATGTTTGTTGTCAGAGAAACTGAGGAAGAAGAAGAAGAAGCTAACAAGGAAGAACCCATTGTTTTGGTCAGAAAAAGCAAGGGCAAAAGAAAACTGAAAGCCAGAAGTACAGAAGAACCTCAGGGATCCACTACCAACAAGCCTGTAGAGTCATCAGACATTGAGACTCTAAGGATCCTAAGAAGAAAGGAACAGTGGTGAGGCGGAAAGATAGAGCAACCATATCTCAAATTCTTTGAAGAAGAATAAAATCAACCACAAGACCAAAAGCCATCAATCTCTTGATCGTGAGAGTCTCGGTACCATCGTAGAGACCAGGCCAAATAAGGAAGTAGCTACAACAAATATTTTGGCTGATCAGAAAGATAAAATTGAAGAAAGTTCTAAGGTTGAGGCTCAGCCTAGAAAGCCAAGAAGAAAATTGGTCAAGAAATACATTATTGTCAATGAAGAAGTGCTAAAAAGGGAAGCCAAAGAATTGGGTGCTAAAAAGGAACCAGCAAATGAAAGCCAAGAATTCATGGCTCTTGCTGAGGGGGAGATGCCTGAAGATCTCATTCTAGAAGATGCTCCAGCTAAAGGGGAAGCTGCTAGAAGATGCTCCAGCTGAGGGGGAGCTATTGATCGTACAAAAAGATGATCAAGCTAAGGGGGAGGATCATGACACCTCCATGGCAGAAAAAGAGACTCCTGCAGGAAATGATGAAGAACCGGTGCAAGAACATCATGAGGCCATTGACATAATGGAATCCTCCAGTGAAAACAGAGAAGAAGATGATGAGGTCGAGATCATAGCTGTAGGCATTAATGGGCACAGAAGAGCCAACTATGAGCAACTGTGTGCATATCTTCCCATGATGCCTTTCCACCAAGCTCAAATTCTGAACTCTTGGGATCACATGTTCTGGAGCTTCAAAGAGTATCCGGCCATCTCAGTGCTAGGTAATAGATTTCCAGGAAGATTCAACTTTGCCAAAAAGCTACTTACAAACAAATCTTCTTTACAGAATGAATCTGAGGTACTGTCTATTTCGACTCTATTTAGAGTCAATCACTTACCATCATCTTCATTCAATCAATTTTATGAATTCCCACGATGGTTGGAAGTAATTCTTCATCCATGAAACCAATTTCCAGTTGCAGAATCCCAAAATTTTGTAACTGAGGAACCAAATAAGATCAACTCCTTAATGCTCTCACATCCCATCTCTACGATCACTGACTCTAGCCCCATGGTAGAGTCTCCACCTTAAATCGTAGAGTCACCAACCTTCAACCTCCAAACCCAGGCCCCTACATCAGATATTCCCTCCTCATCCAACAATGAATATTTTAATCTTGAACTTGCCCTCTACTCATTGCAATATTAATTCAAGAGCACAGCACCTTCCTCACAAACTCCCCATCTAAATGAACTCCTGTCAGAACTATCCACAAAGGCTGATTTGTTAGCAATATATGAGAAAGTGATCAAGGAACTCGACGAGAGTCTTGAAGATCATATTGCACTTATACAGCTAAGATTGACATCAATGATCAATGCTGGAAATAATCTCCCAAGCTCCCTAAGCTCTGAGCTTTCTAAAATGCTCAAAGAGATCATCAAAGAAATGCTTCAAAGCATAAAAGACAGGGACGATATTCACTTTCTTGCTGCTAAAAGGCATCGGGATGCTGTCTTGATCTTACAGAAAATTCAAGAATCTCAAAATAATCTAATGATACAGAGCATCAAAAGTCTTCAAACTGCAGTCAAAGAATTTCAAGACTTCTCCATGGGTCACATGCAGTAGACAGAAACTGTTCTCAACATTCTTCAACGACGTGAAACTCGTTCTGTTGCCTTGATCCAAGAAAATCATGAGGACATTGATCAAACTCAGAGTCAACTCAACGAGCTTGTCCAATGAGTCACTCGCCTCTCCGAAGACAATCGAACCCTTGATGCTGACATAAATGGGGAGAATAAAGGAAAAGGAGATCAGGGAGGTCAGGGAGGCAAGGGCAGAGGCAGAGGACAATTCCAAACTCAAGCCTCGAGGAACCCACCTGCAAGGCAAATCTCTCAGCAGACTCCACGATCCAGCCATCAGGCTTAACGAGCTAATCAACAGGGAATTTTAATGGCTCAACCATTAAGGAGTCTAGGGCCAACTACCAGCTCTCATGAGGTGACAACAACAGGCCTAAGAATGCCAATTGGAGATCTTGCATTCATGAATAGGCATGATCACAATCCTAGACTAAGCCCAAGTGAGCTGGAAGATTTGACCAGAAGAAATGAAGCAAGCAGAAAGAGGAGAGCTGAGGAATATGCAAATCCTCTAAGAAGCAAAAGGCCGAAGAAATAGAGATAAGTTGAGTTTTAAGTTATATGGATGTAGTCAAACTTAACTGTAATATCTGTCTTCATACATCAATAAATTCATGCTTATTCTCTAGAAATTTCAGCTGCTCACTGAAATACTAAGTCATGTTTACTTTCTTTATAATCAGTATAAAATTTAATAATCATGACAACAAATCTCCTTGGTTATGTCAACATCAAATAGGGGCAGATTATTGGAAGAATGCATATTGTGATTTGATGTTTAATGTAAATGCTCATGATTATATGTAAAGTCCTTCAAGGAATATATGTACAAGGACTTAGTGATAGATCAAAATTGTTAGGTTGATCTTAGCCTTTAATGCTCATTTGTATAGATAAAGAGATCAAATATGTTAGGTTGATCTATCGAGAAACATATAGATAAAGCTTCAACAGAATCGTAGTCTATCAATGCGTCGATAGATTGTAGAAGCGCGGCAAGATCGTGAGAGCTTAGAAGATCGTAGTGTATTTGCCTTTCTTGAAAATCGTGAAGTGGTCCAGACGTTTGCCGAAGCTAACTCAAAGATCGTAGTGTGCTGTGACAACCCGGAAAATTGGATTGTCCAGAATTTAAGTTTAAAGAATTAGTTATTAATAAAATGAATTTGTATTAATACTATTCTATGTTATGTGTTTATTAATTGTTCTATAACGTAGAATGATTATTAATCGGGAGGATTCTGGCTAGGAGCTAGACTGAACGGGTAAGAATTTTCAAGACGAAAATAAAATTTTTCCGGGAAAAAAAAATATTTTTACGGGAAAAAAAGAAATAGGCACTATTCATCCGTTTACCTTTCGAGATTTATTTTGAATTTCCGAGAAGCGCGTAATGATAGAATCCTAAGGCGTAATGGAATATTCAATAATATTTCGAGTTATGGCAAAAATGAAGTTTTAAGCACTGCGGACTTAAAACCTAAGGGTTAGGAAAAGTGAGTTAGAGAATTTTATGATTTAGTATAATAATTAGAGTTATTATGCGTGAGAAATACGAGTATAATACTAGTTATTATCACGAGTATAGTATGAAGATTAATCTGATGTATAATACTGAATATCGTCTGAACAATATCTGAAGAGAATACGAAAATACGAGAATGGAATCGTAGAATACGGATAGTTTTAATGGACTTTGAGTTCATGGACTATGTAGAATCCATTTGGACTTGGATTATATCAAACCCAATGGAATGTGTAATCAAGCCCAAAGAAGCCCGATGAAGAATTAATGTAAGGCCCAAAGCTAGATTTAATTAAGCTGATCCAGAAAATTAACCACGGATCGAACTGACACCGGATGAGTAAAACCCATGGGGATGACCCATGGGCATAAGGGACGGCCACTTGGTCACCAAGTAAGGGTGGTGACCAAGTAAACTTGGTTGATAAGTTTGGAATAGTAAGGAGGTGGAGGGGAAATGACCAAAGTGCCCCTAACCTTGGTTTTCTATAAATAGAAGGCTTAAACTCATTTGTTTGGTTTTGAAAACTCAACCAACACTTGAGTGATAGAGAGAGAGAGAGAGTTCGGATGGGAGAGGAAGAGAAGTAGAATGAGGAAAAGCTGGCTTGAATGCACGCTTTGTCCGACGGAAGGAGATTAAAGAAGAACAGTAATCCGAACCCTAGTTTCTTCTATATTTTCTTTAAGTTTTTATGTTCAAAAACATAACTTGATGAAAATTAGTAGTAGATTAAGTTAATAATGATTTCATATGGTTGAATTCATGAGAAAACAAAGAATTAAGAATTAGGAATTTAGTTTATAAATTTCTTAAGGAAGTATAAGATTCGTAAGGATTTTGAGTGATCCGAATGAATCTTATGGATGAGTAGGTGAATTAAGTAAGGAATGATGTTCTATAACATCAAATTCCAAGAAAAAGTAAAATCGTTATCCAATATATCGATTAAAACGAAGAACGAGCGAAGAACGCGAAGAACACTCGAAGAACGTTGTTGATGGACAAATTTAAAACCATCGTAGGATAATTGTTGTTGATGGACAAGTTTAAAACCATCGTGTATAAGTTAGATGCTTATTGCTTGGTTCGGAACGGTAGAAACGTTCATGAAGAATGGATTAAAATTAGCTATAACGAAGTTATGGCGAAATTTTTGTAAAAGACGAACGAAAATTAGAAAGTTAGTAATTGAACCCGAACGTGTAGGGTTTCATAAGAATGTAAGAGAACGTAGAAAATGTGAGTCGTGGACTCAAGAACGAACGAATTTCTGAGTTCGGATAACCGAATTACGGACGAACGAACGAAGAACTTTAAAAACATTAAAATGAACGAAGGGTGAAGATTAAGCCAATTGAATGGCATATTAACGGATTCAGAACAAAGTTCTGTCTGGGGCTAATCAAAGTACGTTAGATAACGAAGAAAATGGCTTTGGAACGATCTCATTCTGAGTTATAACGAAGAAGTTATGAGATTTGAAATCTGGCGTCTCGAAACAACCAAAGACTTAGAAAAAAATTTGGAAGAAAGGTCTTGGTGTTGCTTGGCGCGCGATTATGCCTAGAATGGTGGCACTGCAGGCGCAGCCAGCCGAGGGTCACGTCTCGCTAACTCACGTCGCACAGTAGTGAGTCTTAGTCTTTGAGAGTGGCGCCACATGGCACCGGTCTGAGCGATGCCGAAATGAGATTTTTAACTACTCAATTTCTGGGGGATGTGCAAGAAAGAGATACAAACATGTAGTTCAACTAATGTAACACTTAATCGAGTGTTTTAAACCTTTAATGAAAGTTGAACGGAAAGATTAAACGAGATTAAAAGAATGTAATTATGGGTTACGGGACTAATAGCCGGGGACCGTAGTCGCAATGAATCGAACGTGAGGGATTGCTATGATGATGATTCCTTAGACATTGAGGGACGATAGTAATGTATAACATTTCGATGTTATGACATGGTAATGAGAGATGAATGTAAAGCGTATAGACACTATGAACGCAACGTTATTGCAATGAACGATCGGTCTTAGCATACAACGATCGATGTAAACCGACACATTAAGAAAGAATAATGAACATGGGGTTCATGGGATGGATAATGATCGAAAGTGATTAAAACCTTGAGTAAAGGTTGAATGAGAGATTAAGAGACGAGCAACGTGAACGTTGAATACGTAAACGATCCTTGTGAATCGTATTCGCGTCGGACGAACGTTCTAAGTATACCCTGGTTGTATGACTTAGACGTTGACGAATGTAGTAAGTAAGATATAAATTATCAAGAAAGCCGTAGCGAACGGTAAGAAGATTAATGAAAGCCGAATGTGAGTCGGATGAGAATGTTAGAATGAAATGTAAGCGTTGAACACTTTAACCGGCGTGAAGGTTGAGTGTACGCAAATATTAAACGGGTAGAACCTACACCTCGTGTATGGCTTGGCCGTAAGATAATGGAGATCAATGATTAAACCTTTGAACAATGAAGAAGTTGAATTAAAGATAATTACGTAAAACGTAAAAGAAGCCGAGTTAATAACTTGGTTGACGCTTCGAGTCGAATGAATCGGACGTTGTAAGATAAGAACAAGGTAAAGTAAAATGATTAACGCTATTAATGCGTAGAATGAGTATTGAATGATCGGATTACGAGTATCTGAGAAAGGCCGTATAACTTAGACGATGATGAATGAATCTTGAGGTATGACATTTATTTGTCAGAAAGCCATAAGGAATAAGAATTTGACTTAACGAACATTGTAGTTTAATAGTTCGGATAAGTTAAGATGAGTTAGGTTGTAGTACAATCGTAACCTTTGATGGTTGACATATGGGAGCTGGGCTAAACAATTCCTTGAGAGAGCGAAGGTATATACAAAAGCGGTAACCCGATCTAACTCACTATGTGGGCGGTGTAGATGAGGCGAGGGGAACTTGTTTGTTTGGTTGTTTGTGAAACCACTCGAGTACCATATGGACTACTAAGCGAGACACGATGTGTCTTTGAGTCCTAGGAAAGTATAAGAGGAAGATAAGAATGTAAATCATCAAAGATGATGAGCGTATTGAGTAAGACATCTCAAGTATGTCATGAAGCCGATTAACCTAGTGAAGGAAGTTGGTCGCGTAAACTTAGTTTGTAAGAACGTGAACCCTAAGAAGTAAAGTAAGTAAACCAATGCGTAAAGTCAAGTATATGACTAATTGGTGTATGCGTGTTATTTTCTTATGTGTTACATAGGAATTGGAATGAGCGCGATTCGGCGTAAACTATAAGTTTGTAGTATGCGTAAGGTAAGTTTCTAACTTCATTCATATTTTAAATGAATGCTAGTTTCTAAAACTTCTCGGATGTTGAACTTGAGAAGTTACATCTATGTCTTGAATATGTGATATTTGTACAAGGTGCTAGAACATATGAGGCCTTGTGCCACAATGTGAACACTTCGGTGTTTCTATGATATGAACTGTTCTATGATTGAACTGTTCAATATGAGCATGTTCTGTTTATACATGAACTTGTTAAGTTTGTGCTATTGATTCTAGCCAGACAGAATGTGTATGAAAGAAAGTAGAGAATGAGAGTATTTCTAAGCGAATATGTTTAATGTTTAAAAATGATAGGAATCGAGATTATTCCTATTATTCAAGTTGCTTCATAACCTTTGTTCGGTTATTGAAGTCTTAAAAGAATGTTCAAATTCTTGAAGTTGTTTGTTCAACTGCTATGACTTGCTGAGCAATTGAATGCTCACACTTGCTTTAAATAAAAACATTTTCAGCGAACGATGTTAGAAAGAATTTAAGGATCCCGTAAAGATCAAGCTGATCGGTATCCAGAAGGAATGCCATTCATTATATGAATGAGAATGAAGATCAAGCGAAGACTTGTAATGATAGAATTAATTAATGAACGTTATGTATCCTTGGTGGCGGATAAAAGTCACTTGTACAAGATGCAAAGAATAATGTAATTATCATTATTTGTAATGAAAGAGGTTTTATGGTTATAGAACCTGGGATTTGAGGATGTATGTTGTTATATTTAGCTATATAATGATGTATGTTTGGATGAATGATGTACTAGTGACGCACGGAATCCGGGTGTGAAGATAGACCGGATTTCGGGGCGTTACAGGTTGGTATCAGAGCTGATAGGTTATAAATCTTAGGTATGAGTACCTACGACTATAATCGTAGAGAGATGGATAAAAAGATCACCACGTGATCATTGTAAATCGTAGTAACAGATGAGTTGTTAAACGATGAATGATTTATAGCTAATGCTATGAATGAATGGTACTACGAAGTAGTACGGGAAGAAGAACTCAAATTGAGTTGTAAAGGATAGTATATGAATTAAAGAAAATTCGGTATTAAGTAAAGAAAAAGTTAGAAGTTCTAAGATTTCGATTGAGGACTCATGTGATAGTTGAGTAGTAAAAACCTTTGAATGGGAGGGGTTTGTGATTACTTAGTTATTACAGTGATAATCATTCGAATAGTATGTCGTGCTATCAATATGTATATGACGAGAAGGTGAATCTTTTCTCATGTATATAATTGATAGGTAGAGAATGATAAGATAGGTGCGGGTTCTTGAAACTCATACTTATTAAAAGTTTATGACTCATAGTTATATGCTATGTTTCTGAGCCCTAAGCATATGGATAGTCCTTGATTTGTTCTTGGATTACATACTGCGAAGATAAGTTCTTAAACACATATGGTTGTGGAAAGTTCCTAAACACATAAAGTGTGGTAAGTTGAAGAACTATACTAAGGTATAGGGTTGTTTAGACTGAAAGTAAGTATTTTCAGTAGATTTAGCATTGAAGGTGCTAGAGAAGATTAAGTATTGTCGCAAGTAAGATAATGAAGGAAGATGGAGAATAGGATATTCCAAGTCATCTAGCTATGCTAGATTTCAAGTTTCTTGAAATCGTCTTTGATGTGCGTTTTTTGAAAATGAATGAATTGGTTCAATTTTTGAAACCAATGGATTTTAAAAGAACTATTCTTGATATGTCTATGCTAGTTGATTCAATTTGAAGCGAAATTGATTTGAAATATCAAAATAAATTTTATATCATCGATCCATTTGATGCAAGGAGGATGGTAAAAGGATGGAGTTGTTAATGCAATTGAACCTAGTGTTGGAAGTGATCGAGGAGATCAACATTACACTATGGTATGATGCATAATGATGAAGTCATAAATTGGCTGAAAGTCCTCAACGTCTTTATGAAAAGTGCGGTATCATGACGTCATGTATCGTTTTGATGTATTGCAAAAGAATTTAAAGAATTGGTTGATGTCAAGCGAGTTGACTAGACAAATGTTTCAAGTTGATGTCCAATTTATTGGTATGGTCTAAGCTACTTTATTTGGCTAAGACGAATAGTATGTCATGATTAAAAGAAAATTGAGCTTTCTTTCATGAGCTATGCCGAACCAAATTGCTTTGGTGCGGAATCTAAGTCTGAGGTGAACATACCCTGAAATGGGGTTATACGTTAGGTTGATCACCTACGTATATAAGAGGTAGTTTACCTTCTTAGTGATTGTAAACTTACCGTGGAAATAAAGGTTTACGGCGCGAGGTTGTTTAACCTAGTATGAGTTCATGGTTGATTTGACCCCTCAGCAAAAGTATGAAATGTTTTAAAGGAATCTTTATATTCCTAGTTATTCCTTTCACTTCATGATTCTTGATTAATTATGAAGGGTAGGGAATGTATGAAAGATAAGAACTTCTTTGAAGAGAAGTTGAGAAGATGAGTAAGCTAAAATTTTGAGGACGAAATTCCTTGAAGAAGGGGAGAATGTGAGAACCCGGGTAAGGGTTTGGTTTTAAGAAATTTCGAGGACGGAATTTTTTTTAAGGAGGGAAGAATGTGACAACCCAAAAAATCGGATTGTCCAGAATTTAAGTTTAAAGAATTAGTTATTAATAAAATGAATTTTTATTAATACTATTTTGTGCTATGTGTTTATTAATTGTTCTATAACCTAGAATGATAATTAATCAGGAGGATTCTGGCTAGGAGCTAGACTGAACGGGTAAGAATTTTCAAGACGAAAATAAAAATTTTCTGGGAAAAAAAAATATTTTCTGGGGAAAAAGACGAAATAGGCACTATTAATCCGTTCTGCTCGTAGATTTATTTTGAATTTCCAAGAAACGCATAATGATGGAATCCTAAGACGTAATGGAATATTCAATAATATTTCAGTTATGGCAAAAAGCGAAGTTTTCAGCTGCGGACTTAAAACCTAAGGGTTAGGAAAAGTGAGTTCAGAAATTTTATGATTTCGTATAATAATTAGAGTTATTATGCGTGAGAAATACTGAGTATAATACTAGTTATTATCACGAGTATAGTCTGAAGATTAGTCTGACGTATAATCTGAATATCGTCATGAACAATATCTGAAGAGAATCTGAAAATACGAGAATGGAATCGTAGAATACGAATAGTTTTAATGGACTTTGAGTTCATGGACTATGTAGAATCCATTTGGACTTGGATTATATCAAACCCAATGGAATGTGTAATCAAGCCCAAAGAAAGCCCGATGAAAATTAATGTAAGGCCCAGTGCTAGATTTAATTAAGCCCGGTCCAAAAAATTAACCAGCGGATCGAATCAAACCTGGGATGGGTAAAACCCATGGGGAAACACATGGGGATGACCCATAGGCATAAGGGGCGACCACTTGGTCACCAAGTAAGGGTGGTGACCAAGTAAACTTGGTTGATAAGTTTGGAATAGTAAGGAGGTGGAGGGGAAATGACCAAAGTACCCCTAACCTTGGTTTTCTATAAATAGAAAGCTTAAACTCATTTGTTTGGTTTAGAAAACTCAACCAACACTTGAGTGATAGAGAGAGAGAGAGTTCGGATGGGAGAGGAAGAGAAGCGAGAATGAGGAAAAGCTAGCTTGAATGCACGCTTTGTCCGACGGAAGGAGATTAAAGAAGAACGATAATCCGAACCCTAGTTTCTTCTAAATTTTC
Organism: Panax quinquefolius; assembly: GCA_020205615.1. Taxonomy (NCBI): domain Eukaryota; kingdom Viridiplantae; phylum Streptophyta; class Magnoliopsida; order Apiales; family Araliaceae; genus Panax; species Panax quinquefolius. Next base: position 47,645,790 of record CM035153.1, read on the forward strand.
TTTAAGTTTTTATGTTCAAAAACATAACTTGATGAAGATCAGTAGTAGATTAAGTTAATAATGATTTCATATGGTTGAATTCATGAGAAAATGAAGAATTAAGAATTAGGAATTTAGTTTATAAATTTCTTAAGGAAGTGTAAGATTCGTAAGGATTTTGAGCGATCCGAATGAATCTTATGGATGAGTAGGTGAATTAAGTAAGCAGAATGATGAATGAATCCTGAGGTATGACATTTATTTATTAGAAAGCCAAAAGGAATAAGAATTTGACTTAACGAACATTATAGTTTAATAGTTCGGATAAGTTAAGATGAGTTAGGTTGTAGTACAATCGTAACCTTTGATGGTTGACATATGGGAGCTGGGCTAAACAATTCCTTCAGAGAGCGAAGGTATATACAAAACTGGTAACCAATCTAACTCACTGTGTGGGCAGTGTAGACGAGACGGGAACTTGTTTGTTGGTTGTTTATGGAAACCACTTTCGAGTACCATATGGACTACTAGCGAGAGACACGATGTGTCTTTGAGTCCAAGGAAAGTATAAGAGGAAGATAAGAATGTAAATCATCAAAGATGATGAACGTATTGAGTAAGACATCTCCGTATGTCATGAAACCGATGAACCTAAGAAGGAAGTTGGTCGCGTAAACTTAGTTTGTAAGAACATGAACCCTAAGAAGTAAAGTAAGTAAACCAATGCGTAAGTCAAGTATATGACTAATTGGTGTACGTGTTATTTTTCTTATGTGTTACATAGGAATTGGAATGAAGCGATTCAACAGAAACTATAAGTTTGTGGTATGCGTAAGGCAAGTTTTCTAACTTCATTCATATTTTAAATGAATGCTAGTTTCTAAAACTTCTCAGATGTTGAACTTGAAAAGTTCTATCTATGTGCTTGAATATGTGATATTTGTACAAGGTGCTAGAATATGAGGCCTTGTGCCTGATGTGAACACTTCGGTGTTTCTATGATATGAACTGTTCTATGATTGAATCGCTTTCAATATGAGCATATTCTGCTTATACATGAACCGTTATTGTTAAGTCATCTTTATTGATTCTAGCCGAATGAGAATGTATATGAAAGAAAGTAGAGAATGAGAGTATTTCTAAGCGAATATGTTTAATGTTTAAAATGATAGGAATCGAGATTATTCCTATTATTCAAGTTGCTTCATAACCTTTGTTAGGTTATTGAAGTCTTAAAAGAATGTTCAAATTCTTGAAGTTTTTTGTTCAATCACTATGACTTGGCTTTGAAGCAATTGAATGCTCACACTTGCTTTAAATAAAAACATTTTCAGTGAACGATGTTAGAAAGAATTTAAGGATCCCGTAAAGATCAGTTGATCGGTATCCAGAAGGAATGTCATTCATTATATAAATAAGAATGAAGATCAAGCGAAGACTTGTAATGATAGAATTAATTAATGAACGTTATGTATCCTTGGTGGCAGATAAAAGTCACTTGTACAAGATGCAAAGAATAATGTAATTATCATTATTTGTAATGAAAGAGGTTTTATGGTTATAGAACCTGGGATTTGAGGATGTATGTTATTATATTTAGCTATATAATGATGTATGTTTGGATGAATGATGTACTAGTGACGCACGGAATCCGGGTGTGAAGATAGACCAGATTTCGGGGTGTTACATGTGCTCTCAGAAATGTTGAGTCTGTAAAACGAGCAAGTGATGATCGTCATGTGAAAAGATCGTAGTGTGAAAATCCTTGCAAGAAATCGTAGTGTTCTCTTAAGAACAAGCACCAATATGAAAAGACACTAAGATATGGATAGTAAAGTGTCATCTGCCTTGTGTCAGAAGCATCAAGCCCTACCTTATGTTTAAAGAAGAATTCCAACAAATATGAAATGGGTTTTGAACGTTGAAGCACTCACCGTCCCAACGGTACAAAAGATATCCTTAGTATTGATCAAAAGGAACGTACTCAAGAAGCTAAGAAAAGGACCATTGGGCAGAGGAAAAGACCTTTTCAGGTGTTAGGTGAGAAAGCGATCGATGTGTCGATTGGGCGGAGTGAAATTCAGAAGATGTGCAAAAAAGTCTCCATCAAAGTTCAGAAAGGTCAAACGCATTTAATGCTTCTTCAAAAGGCTTCAACGGATAGATTTCAAGATCACATATATACAGAACACAGACAGGTGAGAAAGACAAGTATGTATTGAATAAAAACGTGCAAGAACACTCAACGCTCAACTCTACGATCCGAGAAAGATAGAAAGCTTGCTCAGCTACTCAATTCTTTCGAACAAGTGCTTAATAGCAACTGAGTAGCACCAATCACGATCTCAACAACAACCAATCAACTGAAGTGAGAAGTTCCAAGTCTGAAGGACTTAAAGAGTTCTAAGTGAACTGTAAAGAACCAAGTCTGCTGGACTTGAAGAGTTCAAGAGTGAACTAAGAAGTGCCTAGACTGTTGGTCTAGAAGAAATCTGTGAGATTCAAGAAGTGTAACAGACATCCTTAGTGGATTTCCTACTCAGGGAGTAGAAGAGTGGATTAGTAGCTTTTTAGTGCTCTGAACCACTTAAAACTATCGTGTCCATTATAACTACTATAACTGCTATAACTGTCATAACTGCTTTACTCTCATTAATTCAAGATATCTCAAAGAAGGTTTATCATATACTCATTCCACTGTGCATTAATCACAATCATACTAACGAGTTTAAAAGAAAAGTTTTTAATTATCTATTCAACCCCCCCTTCTAGATATCTATTGTGCCTCCAGGAACTAACAATTTTCATACTTCCATTTTATTATTAAATGTTTGGCTTGTTTGCTTTTATTTTCGAGATGCGAAGCATCTTCGAGAAAATAATATACAGCAGTGTCGAACTCCTCATGGGCATGACAACCACCTAAGGAAATTCAAACACTGTAAATAATGTACAAGCTGCTTATAGCTAAAAATGTCCATCACGGGAACCGAATCTAGATTTAGTAGACCGAATCTGTGATCACATGATTCCTAGGTTCACATGATACTGCAGTTTGTATGGAAAGCAGTAAGCAGTTATATATATAAAAGCTGTAAATATATATATACAAACACGATTAACCACCACGTAGCAACTCCATGGGGGATCAGAAATGTAAATATATAAAAGTGGTAAATATATATATATAGACATGATCAACCACCACGAAGCAACTCCATGGGGGGATCAGAAAAGTAAATAAAGTAATAAATGCAATCAACCGCCACGAAGTAAATTCCAGGCGGGACGAAATATAAATAAAGCAGTAAAAGCGATCAACCGCCACGAAGTAAACTTCAGGCGGGACGAAATGTAAATAAAGCAATAAAAGGCCACGAAGTAAACTCCAGGTCTGACAAAAATATAAATATATATATATATATAAAAGTAGTAAACGTACTGGATGTAAATCCAGGCTCATCGGATATGTCCGACAACAATTATATATATATAATTGTTGTCGGACATATCTGATGAGCCTGAATTTTATATTCGGAGCATTTATATATATATATATATATATATAAGCAAGTAAACGATCCAGACATAAGTCTAGGCTCAATCGAGGCATAACTCGATAATGTTAGTCCATATATAAAATATATACATATATAAGTATATATATACAGACAGAAATGAAAACCAAGGATCGAAGTTCGGGCATACGCACACAACACAACTCTCAATGTGTATAACAGTGTGTGCAAATATGAAAGGAAAGGATTTATAAAGTGTGAGAAGGCTTACAGTGGGCTGCCAATGTAGGCTTCTATGACTCTATATGGATAAACACTCAGCTCATGCCGGATAAAAATATAGCTATATATATGAGCTAACAGATGTTTAAAATGAGGAAACACCCAATATGGGTGTGTACAAAGCAAATTGGACCGGGCTTCCTTGCCTTTTCTCTTTTTCAAATGGCTAGCCCAAGCTCTATATTTATAGAATCGATGGTATGAAGTGTACACATGGCGTACCAAGGCAGATGCACTGCTTGTTGCCTCGAAAGCCGCCTGGGGTTCCGCGGTCTGTCGTCTCTGGCACGTGCACTCGTGCCTCAGTAATGTCCGCTTCGAACTTGCGTAATTTCAATCCGAGCATCCGAACGAGATATATACGACCTTCTTGGCCAAACATTGTGTGTCGAGAGTTACGTAATGACATGGATTAGAGGTTGTACGAAGTCAGGAAGAGGGGACCATGCCCATAGTATTCAAGCTTCAAATTCTATCCGGTGTGCTGCCACGCGTAATAGTCACTCGGGATTGTAACTCCTCGGTTCTTGTGGGACATTGTTGTATGTATGTATATATGAAGTGTTGAGACAACGCGAGGGTGTTGAGGTGGCAAGATGACGTTTGACTCTTCACCGGGGTTATCGTCGGTTTGAGTTGAAAGCAGACGTTGCTCAGGGTTACATCTGAGATTGGACTACTTGTTTGTATGCCTCAATGTCATCTTGTGAGTATGCATGTCTGCCCGGTGTTAGCTCTGGGTCTGAGGTATGAGTGCCTTAGCGGGAGGTCTGAGATTGAAGCTGAAACAAACATTTCCGGAGTTATCGCCGGAACTGCAACAACATTCCTTGGGGTTATCGCCAAGGACGAAACTCGGGGTTATCTCCGAGTTTGGAAATGATCCTTCTGGTGTGTGTGTTCCGGGGTTGGCAATGAGGTTCCCGGTGTGTTTCCCGGGTTTTGAGATTGAACTTCTGGTAGTATCTGGAATGGATGTGGGCTATCTTCCAAGGTTATATCCGAAAGACGAATCTGCCCTCCTACAATGTCAGTAACAGGCGTGCAGAAAATTTCGAGTGTCTACAATTACAAATATTTTTTTTTTAGAATTATTGATCATTATAAATTATATTCTTATAATAATTAATTTTATAGTAAAAATATTTTTTATTAATTATTTTCCATGAAAATATGATTTTATATTATTTAAATAATATATGAAATGATTATAGAATTATTATAATAAATATTTTGTTATATGAATTTATTTTAAATTAATTAAGTTAATTATTATAACTTAATTAATAATGGCATGTATATGAAAGATAAATCAGATATAAAATCCAAACTCTAATTCTGGGTTTTGACTAAGGAATGAGAATAATAATATAACATTATTATTGGTCAGCGTTATAAATATGTATATTATCTGTGTAAGGTTAATGTGTGGAACAGTTTTAATGTAACCTGATAAACCCTAGTTTTGAAATCAAATGAGACTTTAAAATTTGTCTAGTAATTATGTTATGTGATTAATGACATTTATTATAAATATTATTTTTATTTCAGTGCTATACATATGTACTGTATATGCGGACCGATAATGGTTGGTCAAATATGGTGTATTATGACAAACCCTAGTATTAATATGATAAACCCTATTTTGATACTCAAATACGAGTTCAAGCTATTCGATAACTGTGTTATGTGATAATTTATGTGTAGAATTTAGTCTTAATTAGGAAAAATCCTAACTATTATAAACCTTAATTCAAAAGTCAATTACGACTTTAAGAATTTTTTAAGTCGTTATGTAGTTGTGATATGGTGATAATGTGTCTAATGACAAGTATTATATATTTTTATCATAATTAGGGAAAACCCTAATTATTAGAAACCTTAATTAGTAATTTGAAACCCTAATTACTAATCTAAAAACCCTAATTTTAAAATTAGTAACCCTAATTGTGACGCCCCCAAAATAGGTATACAACACTCATTCTGAGTCGCCAAATACATGGTACAGAAAGCAAACTACAACTTCAATAATACAATTGTCGTGCAAAATACGACAATAAATACTGTGAGTTAAAATACAAATATTGTCTTCTAGACAATATCAACACTCAAATAAATTCCTCATTATAATTATTGATTCACTATTTTACAAAATTAGTAAAGACTGCTAAAACAACTGTCCAAGACCATCACTCTATACCCCGACTGGTTCTTGCTATGTTCTCGCTTCCTGAGAAGAAAAATAGAACAAAAAAGAAAAGGGTGAACTCAACTAGCCCAGTAAAGAATATTATGACTAAGATAATATACAACAAATTATCATTAGTCTTCAACAGGAAAATCGATAAAACATAATAGACAACAAGTTTTAGATCAAAATCTGCGGTGAAACAACAATCCATTAGAAGAGTCAAGTAGAGAATGAGTTCTACTATCTTCTAAGATTTAAAAGTCCATCATCAATATTTTATCCTCAGTAATAATAATCAATATACATCTTTAATCGAATATTCATCTTTGCACTACAGTGCCAAAGATATTCATTTAGATCACCAAATTGGTCATGTTCATCTCAACACTGCTCATCTTTGCACTACGCCCAAAGATATTCATCGATTAATGATTCATCTTTGTACTACAGGCCAAAGATATTAAATAATATCATCATTAAGGACTGAGAATGATGAAAAACATTTTAGAGAACGAATTCAGTGAGACAGAAGGACAAATATTATAGATTCGTGTTATAGTTTATCCAAGATCACTAATACTTCATAATAACCAATTTTGAAGCAGAATTCAAAAATAAAGATCAAAACATGATACAATCAAAGATAGTAATCATAATAGACATCTTGGACAAAAAGGAAAATTTTCATTTTTTGGTGAATAGTGTCATATTCGTGAATAGTGTCGTATACGTGAATAGTGTCGTATACATGAATAGTAACCCCGACACAAAAGTTCCAAATTTGATTAAAAAGTTCAAACCAATATTTCATCAAAATGATATTGAAGAAAATAATATCATTTAAAAAAAAATAACATCCCTTACCTAAAAGAAACAGTACTTTGGAATGAAATATCGGATATGATGCTGAATGAAACTTGTACTGAATAGCAACTCTCAAAGTATCTAAATACTCACAAAATACGCTCGATAATATAGAGAGAGAAAGAGAGAAAGCTTATGTTTCTGGTGTGATTTTCAATTCTAACTTAGCCCTCTATTTATAGGAAAATGTTAGCACGCCGAAGCAGACTTGACTTGCTACCTGATGACTTTACCTGCTACTATTGTCACCCACCACATTTGAAATAAAATTCAGTACATTTCTTCACCAACCACCGATGGGGCCCACTCAATTCTAGAATTTTCCACCAAAATCATTTATAAACCAAATTTCTGAATCAGTCACCTCTTAAAATTCATAACAAATCATACGTTCATTTTTAACGGTTCAAAATTTGTGGACATATACTCAACTTATATATGTATAACATATCCAAAAATCACAATGATCCAACGGTCGGATTAAAAATTATAACTCACGCAATATATCATAACAATATTGATTTGATTTTTAATACCTTCATTCCGACAAATATACTGATAAAACACCTCAACATTAATTCCTTCAATTATAACCACATAAAATAAATAAATCCATCATTTATATCCGCATCAAATAAATATTTCCTTATCAATAATTAATTATTCACAAATAATATTACGAGAATCACAATAATGACAACCAGCGGTTCGAGGAAAGAAGGGCTTTCTAATAAGGATTTCTCTTCATTGGCGTGCAATTAGATGACCAAACCTCTCCTTGATGTAACTTTCTAGACATTGCTAATAATGTTATCTAATAATATTATTCAAATAATATGAATTATTGATATGATAATGAGAAATATTGTGCGGTGACAATTATTGAAACAACAATAATATAAAATATCAACGCAACAATTATTGAATCAATAAAATAAAATATCAATAATAATTATCGTAACAATTATTGAGTAGTGTCTTCATACGTAAGAATCAATAATTCAAAATATCGTGTAATACCGCAGGTGCTACTCGCAATGCAACCACGCCAGACATCAGATTTTAACCACCGGGTATTCCAACAAAGTTAATTCAGAATAACTACGTCGTTATTTATTAAAACTCAAACTTGTCATTTTCTTCATCCGAAGCGCTTATTCTCATTATGGGGCCAACAAATGATCGCGCTTTCGCATTTAATATTCCCAACAACAAGAATATTCCACGACCAAACGAATATTCCCCACATAAATGAGTATTTTATAACCACTTCACAGTATTTTGAAAATTTTACATATATCACCCTTAACTTTAAACTTTTATCAATTTAACCATTTACCAATAATAATTATAAGAAAAATTGAATACTTTTATTTCATAAAATTCGAGGTCTTACAATCTGCCCTCCTTATGAAATTTCATCCCCGAAATTTACTTACTTGGTATTTCAAAGAGTTGAGAATACCTTGCTTTCATTTTAGATTCTATCTCCCAGATCAGCTCTTCTGTATCATGATTTCTCCATTGCTCATTTCCTGTATTTCAGATATCATTCTAGAATACAGCTTCAAAACAAAGGTTAATTGACATATCACAATTTGTCAACTTAAGTAAGAAAATTCAGCTTAGGTAGGACGCACACTAGCGAAAGATATTACTCATCTCTCCCTTCCTAGTTCTAATCCCGGATCTACGCTAGAGATCATATCCCTAAGCTCTGATACCAACTGTGATGCCCCCAAAATAGGTATACAACACCCATTCTGAGTTGCCAAATATATGGTACAAAAAGCAAACTACAACTTCAATAATACAATTATCATGCAAAATACAATAACATATACTGTGAGTTAAAATACAAATATTGTCTTCTAGATAATATCAACACTCAAATAAATTCCTCATTATAATTATTGATGTACTATTTTACAAAATTAGTAAAGACTGCTAAAACAACTGTCTAAGACCATCACTCTATACCCCGACTGGTTCGTGCTATGTTCTCGCTTCCTGAGAAGAAAAATGGAACAAAAAGGAAAAGGGCGAGCTCAACTAGCCAAGTAAAGAATATTATGACTAAGATAATATACAACAAATTATCATTAGTCTTCAACAGAGAAAAATCTGATAAAACATAATAGACAACAAGTTTTAGATCAAAACTGCAGCGAAAACAGCAATCTATTAGAAGAGTCAAGTAGAGAATGAGTTCTACTATCTTCTAAGATTTAAAAGTCCATCATCAATATTTTATCCCCGTAAAAATAATCAATATACATCTTTAATCGAATATTCATCTTTGCACTACAGGCCAAAGATATTCATTTGTATCACCAGTTGGTCATGTTCATCTCAACACCTGTTCATCTTTGCACTACGGGCCAAAGATATTCATCAGTTAATCATTCATCTTTGCACTACAGGCCAAAGATATTCATTTATATCACCAAATTGGTCATGTTCATCTCAACACTGCTCATCTTTGCACTACGGCCAAAGATATTCATCGATTAATCATTCATCTTTGCACTACGTGCCAAAGATATTCAATAATATCATCATTAAGGACCGAGAATGATGAAAAACATTTTAGAGAACAAATCCAAAGGAGACGTAAGGACAACTATTAGGGATTCGTATTTACGCTTTATCCAAGATCACTAATACTTCATAATAACCAATGTTGAAGCGAAATTTAAAAATAAAGATCAAAACATGGATACAATCAAAGATAGTAACCATAATAGTACATCTTGGACAAAAAGGAAAATTTTCATTTTTTGGTGAATAGTGTCGTATTCGTGAATAATGTCGATATCGTGAATAAAGTCGATATCGTGAATAAGTAACCCCGACACAAAAGTTCCAAATTTGATTAAAAAGTTCAAACCAATATTTCTAAGATAATGATATTGAAGAAAATAATATCATTTAAGAAGAAAATAACATCCCTTACCTCAAAGAAAGCAAGATTTTGGAATGAAATATCTGGATATGATCTTTGAATGAAACTTGTCTTGAATAGCAACTCTCAAAGTATCTAAATACTCACAAAATACGCCGATAATATAGAGAGAGAAGAGAGAAAAGCTTATGTTTACGTGTGATTTTCAATTCTAACTTAGCCCTCTATTTATAGAAAATGTTAAAGCACGTCAAGCAAACTTGACTGCTACTACTGATGACTTTACCTCTACTATTGCCACCCACCACATTTGAAATAAAATTCAAGACATTTCTTCCACCAACCACCTTGGGGCCCACTCAATTCTAGAATTTTTCACCAAAATCATTTATAAACCTAATTTTTGAATCACCACCTCTTAAAATTCATAACAAATCATACGTTCATTTTTAACGGTTCAAAATTTATGGACATATACTCAACTTATATATGTATAACATATCCAAAATCACAATGATCCAACTATTTGATTTAAAATTATAACTCACGCAATATATCATAAAAATACTGATTTGATTTTTAATACCTCCATTCCGACAAAAATACTGATAAAACACCTCAACATTAATTCCTTCAATTATAACAACATAAAATAAATAAATCCATCATTTATATCCGCATCAAATAAATATTTCCTTATCAATAATTAATTATTCATAAATAATATTACATAATCACAATAATGACAACCAGACAGTTCCCAGGAAAGAGGGAGCTTTCCAATAAGGATTTCTCCTTACTGGCGTGCAATTAGGTGACCAAACCTCTCCTTAGACAAAACTTTCTAGACATTGTCAATAATGCTATCTAATAATATTATTCAAATAATATGAATTATTGATATGATAATGAGAAATACTGTGCAGTGACAATTATTGAAACAAGAATAATATAAAATATCAACGCAGCAATTATTGAATCAATAAAATAAAATATTGAATAGTAATTATTGTAACAATTATTGAGTAATACCTTCATACGTAAGAATCAATAATTCAAAAATATTGTGCAATACTGCGTGCTGTTATCAGGCAACCACGCCAGACATCTTGTATTTTAACCAATTCGGTATTCCAACAAGTGTTAACGGTAACAACTACGTCGTTATTTATTAAAACTCAAACTTGTCGTTTTCTTCATCTGACAGTTATTCTGTTATGGGACCCACAAATGACTGCGCCGTTGTACGAATATTCCCCGACAACAATAATATTCCACGACCAAACGAATATTCCCCGACAGAAATGAGTATTTTATAACCACTTGCGTATTTTGAAAATTTTACATATATCACCCTTAACTTTAAACTTTTATCAATTTAACAATTTACTGAATAATAATTATAAAATTGAATACTTTTATTTCATAAAATCCGGGGTCTTACACTAATTGCTAAAATAGCAATCTTAATTATAATTTGTAAAGCCTAAACCTAATTTTTCAAGTATAATGTAATTAGAAAACTAATTATAATTACTAAACTCTAAATTACATTCTTAGGAAACTAAAATTTTATATTTTTAAACCCTATTTGCTAAATCCTACAAATTCAATATGCTAAACCTTAGGGTTAAACCCTAAGGGTCAAACCCTAAGGATTTGACAAGTTACAAAATTGTCATTAAATTGGAAAGTCAAAAGACCATTTTGCCCTTATTGCATTATTTTGTGATAACTTGTAAATCTTTCCATACTTGTAGTTGGTGAACCACTTTAACCTACCATGTGGCTAAAATTTTAGCAATTCAGCCTTGTATGGACACATATACCAGCATTATTCATTGCATCTAAGTTGTATAAATAGATTGTGAGAGAGAAAATAACATTTGTTAGCTCATTTTGCACATACACTCAACTAAAATGCTCTCAACTCCAAACCTCCGAAATTAACTTGCTAGATCAGTCATAAATCAAGCCTCACCACCTTCATTAACAACTCAAGCTTAGAATCAAAATTGTTCAAAGTGAGGTATATGTTAGGTTTGTAATATTCATGAGCGCAATCAAATTGCATAAAAAGTGCGGAAGCGTGTAAAAATCAGAGTTTAAAAAATTTACAAACCATATACCCGGATCACCCTTTATGCACAATTATTAATTAAACGAAAAGATAAAGAATAAAATCATACCCTTGAAGATCGAGCTTCCTCAGGTACAAGTTCACCTCCAAATCCTTTCGCGTTCAATCTTGAATCCACCGGGTTTGGTTCCTTCCTTTGATCAACGTTAGCCACCCATGTGTTTGGCCTCTAGAGGTGATCCACCAAGGAAGAAGAAAATTCAAGAAGATGGGTGTTATGGCTAACCCTAGTTTTCTATCTCTATAGAAAAGGCATACTCCCAACAACTTGGAATTATTACGTACTTTTTTAAAGTCAACAACCCATACCACCCATAATAAGACTCTCTTATTTATAGATGTGGGAAACCCATCTTAACAATTAAGGAATTGGGTTTTATTTAATTAATTAAATTCTTTTAATTAATTAAGCTCCCTAATCTTATTAGGGATAATTAATTAAACTCCTTTAACTAATTTTCCCTCCTAATCCTATTAGGAATAAATGAGAGTACTTATATTAAATTAATTCCTAAACTCTTTTAGAAATTAAAATAATAATAATTGTAATAATATTAATAAGACTCCTCTTATTAATTTATATTTAATATTTCTAAAATATTAAATAATAATATTAAGTTATTTAATTTATTCTATCACCATAGATTAAATTAAATATACTTAACATATTATTATTTATTATGCCATTAACTTCTTAAATAATTATTCTTCCTTTTATGGTGTGACCCTTTAGGTTCTCCATATTAAACCGGTTGTGAATAAATCAATTAGAACAATTCTAATCTTATTTAAATAAATAAATTAAATAATTAATTTATTTAAATAAATAATATTTATTCTACAATAGGGATAAGCCTCCCTAGCGATCAACGACTTTCCAGATAATATAGATTTCAACATTAATCATTAAAGAACCTTTGAGTAAATAGTTACCGTATAATTCAATCCTTCCACCATACAATGTCCCAATTAAATATAAGATATGGAATTACTGTCAAGTCTTATTTTATTTAATTATATGTATTTCGATTCATAAATGCACAACTCCAAATAATGCAAATTAGAAACTCCTTTCTAATTTCATTCGCTTAACTAAGGACTCTTCAAGGTTGTCATTTATCGAATCACATAGACATTTCTTCTTTTATTAGAAGTGGTAGATTCTTTATTGATCATTCATTATCTCCATGTACAACTTATTATACCCAAGCATACCCTTTGATATACCCTAAGGGTCTTAAGGAATAAGTCAAAGTATAACTCATCATACACAAGATACTATGATGATCTCAAGTCCAAGGATTACTTGTACTACTATCACTACAGAAATTCCTATTGACAGCAAATAAAACTCCATTAGGTATTCCTTAGCGAGCCAATGCTTCGGTGAACTTATTCTCTAATAAGCACCTACATACTTGCTTTAGTGTCTCCACACAAATGATCATGAGATCAATCATCCTCATCCAATGAAAAGCAACGTATGTACCCGATCTATCCGGATTCACTAATCCCCAATTTAGTAATCCAATGATTGGGAACTATTTTAGTTTTAAGCTTTCTAAGAATTTAGATCTCATTAGAATGATCATCATCATTATTCTAAAAGCATTGCTTAAAACTATGGGTTTATCACATATTATAAAACAAAGATCATGTAGATAATTAAAAGCCTTTAATAAATTAATACGTTTTATTAATAAATGAATAAGATTGTTACAAAGTATATGCTTTATCATCAAATATGATTGGCTTGTGTGCATACTACTTTCAATCTCCCACTTGCACTAAAGCCAATCGTCATGGTATCTAATACTCTTCTTCTCTAAGTGACGATTATCCTGCTGTTGGATAAGCTTTAGTTAATGGATATGTAATGTTGTTCATGAGAGTCCACTATCTCTATAGTGATTTCCCATCTTTCAATGATTCTAATAATCAAATGAAAGTGCCACAACACATGTTTAGATCCAAGATGAGACTTGGGAACTATTCCTAGTTCTGTAATGAACTTTTAATCCAAACAATTAACTTGTAGCTTCATTTATAGCTATATACTTTGTCTTTATCACTAAACCAGCAACTCTTTGCTGTTTAGAACCTTTCCAATTCATCGCACCACTTGCTCAAGATAACGCTTTACCTTAAAGTGGATTTTCATCATCTTGTCTCATCTGAAAAAACTTGAGTCTGTTAAGCCCTCTAGTTTTAATTCAGACCCACCATGTATGCTCACATCTTTAGTGCCGGTTAAGAACTTTAAGATGTTTTTCACTGACTCATAGTGAACTTCTCCAGAATATGACTGATCAATATCGAAGTCTCAGATATTTCATTGCATACATGATAGTCACTCATGCGACCTCTCTTTTCGTGAGTCTGTGGGGGACTATTAAGAGAGATACACTCCATAGCTCATCAACATGAGACATCTCTTGAGTTTGCCATGCTAAACGCCTTTAGCATCAAATGAATATACGTTCCTCGGGTTAAGTTGAGCATCCTTTTAAATCTATCTATATAGATTTATATCCCCAATTAAGATACTCTTCCCAAACCATTCATGGAGGAATGTTTAGACAACTTTATCATTACTGATTGTAGCATTAGTATGTCATTCCTTATCCGTAGTATATCAACATATATTACTAGGAATGTCACGATGCTCCCAATCGACCCTTTTGTACACATCGGGTTCATTCTTATTTTGATAAAATCAAACTCTTTTGATTGCCTCATCAAAATGAATGTTCCATATTTGAGAAACTTGCTTCAATCCATTTCTCTCGAGTGTCTATAACACTTACCTCATCGTATGTAATCGGATCATCATCTTCTATGATGTGTACCTCATCATCATCATCCATGATGAATCTATACCTCCTAGGTATCTTCTTGTACTATTCCGATTTACGATTCTTATTTGTGGTACAATAGGTCTATCTATAGGTTCCTCTTATTCGACTTATAGTGTTTTGTGGTTCTTGAACTTTTCAAGATCTATTATCCTCCCACAAGCCCCTTTTAATGATAAACACCTTTATCTTAGAAAGCGTGGTGTTTTGCAATAAACACCTTTTGCTATGTAGATTATAGAACATATGCCCTAAACTTACTTTAGGATGTCCCACAAATCATACATGTCAAATTTTGTCCCAAGCTTATCCTTTGAAACCTTTTTTCACATAAGTTGACAACCCCTTATCTTAACATACTTAAGATTAAGAATCCTCCCATCCCATAACTTTTATGGAGTCTTGGGGCCGGATTTTGAGGTTACCATTTTCAGAGATATGCAAATACCATTTCTAGGACATTATCCCGGAAGGATACTTTGGAATGTCGGTAAAATCATTATGGACCGCATCTATGTCCCAACAAGGTACGATTTTTCATTCGGATACATCAATCAATTATCACGTGATCGACGATGTGTCCATTATGAGAAAACCATTTGAGATGATCTAGAAACTTATTGCACAAGTATTTATTCCTTGATCTAATCAAAGAATCTAAATACATTGCCAATTTGTTTCACTTCAATTTTTTTGAACCTTTCAAATAATTCACACTTGTATTTCAAAGAAATACACACATTCAACTCTTTGAATGATCATCTCCTTTTCTTATACTAATTTGTTCAATATGTAAAATTATTTTCATGTAAGTCAAGTATACAAAATTTATTAAGTAATATTCCATTCTATACAAAACATTATCATTATAAATAGAACAACAATTGTTCTTAATTATAATACCAAAAATTTTATCATCAACAATAAAATGGAAATAATGTTTCTAACAAGAATTGGAATACAATAACAACTTATCGACTTAATAGATTTGCTTCAGTAGGCATTGCTAAACTATAAGTTTCTATGGCTAATGTTGCAACCTTTGCTTCATTTCCCACACATAGGATTACTTATATTTGTTTAGCTTTCTACTTCTTTTGGTCCTTTCATAAATCTATATTTATGATAACCAAAGTTGGTATCCAATACCCAAGTAGAACCTCGACTTAAAGAAAAATCTATTTCAATCATGAACAAAAAATCGTATTATGAACCAAACTTCACTAAGCTTCTTTGGTTAGCCTCTGCAAGATGCTTCTCAGCTTTCTTTCCAAAGTGTCCGGACTTATTGCGGTGGAAGCAAACTCCTTTACTATCCGTATCGGTTTTGCCCTTATTATCCTTTGTTTACGCCTTTACAGATACCTTCTTTGAATCGTTCTTCTTTTTTCGAAGATCCTTTGGCCCCTACCAAGAAGACATGGTCTTTCTTGGTTGGAAAGTGACTCTCAACATTTTTCAATATGTTAAGCAAATCAGCGAGGCTGATATCTAGCTTGTTTATATGAAAAATTCACAACAATTGTGAAAGGAGTCCGGGAGTGAGTGCAAGATCAAATCTTGGCTCAACTCTCCATCCATGACAAAACTCGTTGTCCTAATTAATCAAATTGATTATGTTAAGAACTTTTTGTCTGTACTATAGTGCCATTGGCCATTCTAGATCGGAAGAGCTCCTTAGATATCCGATATCTATCAGTCCTACTTTCCTCACCATCAACTACTTGATGTGCAGGAATATAGTAGAAGCATCCATAGTTTCATGCTGACGCTGAAGCTCGTTACTTATGGACGCGAGCATGATGCATTGAGCTAATCACATCATCATCTTGCCACTTTCTAAAAGTAGCAATCTCTTCCTCGAGGGCATTGTTCGCAACCATTGCGTAGGATAGGCGATATTAAGGACATAAGATAGCTTTTCACTATGAGAACTATTCTCAAATTCCTTAACCAATCTGCTTAATTCTTGGCCCCGATTAATTTAGCATCTAATATGCTTCGCAGTGATAGTAATTTTAGACATTGTAAAATTCTGTAAATGAATTTGTAATTAACAACATTTTAACATACATTCTATTATTAATTACCAAAATAAATTAGGTCTTGTTTTAAATTGGTATCTCCCACTATTTTCTTCAAACTATATTACCCTCACTTATATAGTTCGGCAAAATCTAATTAAAGATTTGCTAGTGAGAATAAGGATCCCATTTCAAATGTATATAGCCTTGTGGTGACACAACAAACTATATATAAATAAATAGGTAGACAACTTTTGTCAATTACATCAACTATGCAACTCAGATTTTGCCTCTTAGATTATTTTGATCAAGTGGTGGCACATCCGAATCAAAATTATCCAAGTTAAGTCCGACCTAGCACTCCATATATTCAAAAAGAAAAATATCATCCTTGTGGTGGCACAACAAAAAACAATATTGTTCAATTTTCTTTATAAGCATCAAATGTGATAAATTAACATCTTAAATACTTAATACTTGCCTTGTGGTGACACAACAAACTCATATTAAATATTTAATACTCTATTAATTTTATCATGCTAGAAGGCTTACGTTCGATATTCCAAATATCTTTGAACGCTTAGGACTTAATATAAAAAAAAATTGAGGGGTTTGTTATTAATTTGTCTCATCTTGTTTAAATACATGCATTTATATATATATATAAAATACGCGTCATATTAATGAACATGCGAAGCATGTTTGCATAATATAATATATATATATATATATATATATATAGTAAAAGCATGCACATATAGAATTTACATTAAGAAAAATTAGAGAAGACGAGGTACGCAGACCCCATTTAATAAAATCCATACATTCATGCATCTAACTAAAATAAAATCCAATCACATTGGTCAATAGTCCATAATCAATCCCATTTATTATCATACACATCACCATATGCATCAATAAATAACATTCATCTCACGAATAATAAACATTTAATATATATATTGATATCATTTAATGGGCAAATTTAGTTAGTATAAAATCTATTTTTGAATCAAAATAAACTCCTTTATTTAAATCCAAATTTAAATCAAAATAAAACTATTTTATTTTAATTTATCCTATTTTGAATAAAATAAACTATTTTATTTTAATCAAAATTTTAATCAAAATAAACTCCTTTATTTTAATTAATTATGGAATCTAATTCCATGTATATAAAAAAAAAATCTTTAATTAAAATAAACTCTTTTATTTTAATTAATTATGGAATCCAATTCCATGTAAAAAAAAAATTATTAAAGGAAACACTTGATATTCTTTCTCCTATTCACAAATAAACTCCTTTATTTTGAATAATATGAAATCTTATTTCATATTTAAATAAACTCCTTTATTTAAGGAAACATGGATTCTCTTTCCTATTCACAAATAAACTCTTTTATTTTGAATAATATGAAATCTTATTTCATATCTAAACAAACTCCTTTATTTAAGGAAAGATGGATTTACTTCCCTATTCACAAATAAACTCCTTTATTTTAGGAAAAATAAAATCCAATTTCAACTCCAATTAGTTATTATGGAATCCAATTCCAACTCTAATTAGTTAGCATGAAATTCTAATTTTAAAATTAAAATAAACCCTTTTTATTTTAATTATAAAATTATTAAGATTAAAATAAAACTTTATATTTTAATATTAAAATAAACCTTTTATTTTAAAATTAAAATAAACTTTTATTTTAATTATATAATAATTAAGAATAATATATATATATATATATATATATATATATATATATAACTATTATTATATATAAACTTGGTTGCACTGTTCCGAGTTTAGCAATTGCCACGCCTTGAAGAAACAAAATCATGCAAGCTCCTAAAATCATGCATATTCAACGGCCCCTTTTATTTTAACCGAATCCAACACTTGCATTAAAAAAAAAAAATTCCTGCTAACTTTTCAATTTCTTCAAAAAAAAAAAAACCGTGGCAATTAAAGCTCCTCTTTTTTTTTTTTTTTTTTTTTTATTTAATAAATTTTATACAACAAAATTATGCCCAATTAAATTGTTCTAAACACATATCAATATACATATCAAATTAAAACAATTAATAATTCGCATAAAAGTTTGGGCTCATGCCAATCATTAGGTTTGTAATATTCATGAATAAATCAAATTGCATAAAAAGTGCTAAGCGTGTAAAAATCGAGTTTAAAAATTTACAAACCATATACCCGGATCACCCTTTACGCACAATTATTAATTAAACGAAAAGATAAAGAATAAAATCATACCTCAAGATCGAGCTTCCTCGTGTGCAAGTTCACCTCCAAATCCTTTCGCGTTCAATCTTGAATCCACCGGGTTTGGTTCCTTCTTTTGATCAACGTTAGCCACCCATGTGTTTGGCCTCTAGAGGTGATCCACCAAGGAAGAAGAAAATTCAAGAAGATGGGTGTTATGGCTAACCCTAGTTTTCTATCTCTATAGAAAAGGCATACTCCCAACAACTTGGAATTATTACGTACTTTGTTAAAGTCAACAACTCATACCACCCATAATAAGACTCCTCTTATTTATAGATATGGGAAACCCATCTTAACAATTAAGGAATTGGGTTTTATTTAATTAATTAAATTCTTTTAATTAATTAAGCTCCCTAATCTTATTAGGGATAATTAATTAAACTCCTTTAACTAATTTTCCCTCCTAATCCTATTAGGAATAAATGAGAGTACTTATATTAAATTAATTCCTAAACTCTTTTAGAAATTAAAATAATAATAATTGTAATAATATTAATAAGACTCTCTTATTAATTTATATTTAATATTTCTAAAATATTAAATAATAAATATTAAGTTATTTAATTTATTCTATCACCATAGATTAAATTAAATATACTTAACATATTATTACGATTATGCCATTAACTTCTTAAATAATTATTCTTCCTTTTATGGTGTGACCCTTTAGGTTCTCCATATTAAACCCAGGTTGTGAATAAATCAATTAGAACAATTCTAATCTTATTTAAATAAATAAATTAAATAATTAATTTATTCAAATAAATAATATTTATTCTACAATAGGGATAAGCCTCCTAGCGATCAACGACTTTCCGATAATATAGATTTCAACATTAATCATTAAAGAACCTTTGAGTAAATAGTTACCAGTATAATTCAATCCTTCCACCATACAATGTCCCAATTAAATATAAGACATGGAATTACCATCAAGTCTTATTTTATTTAATTATATGTATTTCGATTCTTAAATGCACAACTCCAAATAATGCAAATTAGAAACTCCTTTCTAATTTCATTCTCTTTGCCAAGGACTACCGGGTTGTCATTTATCGAATCACATAGGACATTTCTCTTCTTTTATTAGAAGTGGTAGATTCTTTATTGATCATTCATTATCTCCATGTAAACTTATTATACCCAAGCATACCCTTTGATATACCCTAAGGGTCTTAAGGAATAAGTCAAAGTATAACTCATCATACACAAGATACTATGATGATCTCAAGTCCAAGGATTACTTGTACTACTATCACTACAGAATTCCTATTGACAGCAAATAAAACTCCATTAGGTATTCCTTAGCGAGCCACGTTCAAAGAACTTATTCTCTAATAAGCACCTACATACTTGCTTTAGTGTCTCCACAAAATGATCACGAGATCAATCATCCTCATCCAATGAAAGCAAGCAACGTATGTACCAAATCTATCCGGATTCACTAATCCCCAATTTAGTAATCCAATGATTGGGAACTATTTTAGTTTTAAGCTTTCTAAGAATTTAGATCTCATTAGAATGATCATCATCATTATTCTAAAAGCATTGCTTAAAACTATGGGTTTATCACATATTATAAAACAGCATCATGTAGATAATTAAAAGCCTTTAATAAATTAATACTTTTTATTAATAAATGAATAAGATTGTTACAAAGTATATGCTTTATCATCAAACATGATTGGCTTGTGTGCATACTACTTTCAGTATAAAGCTAATCCTAGAATCTGATCTTGATAGTTATGTTAGATGTTAGTTTTTTGTGTTAAACATGTTGAATATAGTGTTATTAGTTAATCTGGGTTAGTATCTTGTAGATCCATAACATCTAGGTACTCGAAATTAAAGTTTTTGAAAATCTGGAAAAAGTTTAAATTGTGGTCTGACAACGAATGTTAGTAGCCACAAATCTTTCTTTGTTTGTGATTTTTCTTGTTTTAAGTTTTGGATCTGTAGTTTGACATGAGGTCTTTGATCTGGAAGTGGAATCAAAGTTATTCCATGTACAGATTTCAAGATATCCTTGGTCAAAACCCATTGACCGGGCATGACCAGTCGAATTCTGGGTAACCCAGAAACTTGTTTTCAGCGTCTGACAATATTTTGAAAGGCATAGATCTGTCAGTTGTTAAGTGTTATAATGATGTGTTTGTATCCAATTTATAGCCTGTCATATGTACTTTATATTTGTGGCTTTAGATCCTTTGAACAAGCCATTGATCGAACATAGTGGATGGTCAAACCTAGCCATTCGGTCACGACTGCAGTTTCTGGAAAACCCAAAAATTGTATGAATAATTTTTCTGACAGCCTTTGACAGAGTTGTATCTGGCGAATGTGTTGTTTTTGAACTTATCTGTTGATTTATATATGTTCCTTGCCATTAGTACTACATGTTAGAATCATGAGATCAACCATTTAATGACCAAAACCTTGAGCAAATCGAGCTAGTAAGTGTCTAGTCGACACTGCCTGGTTTTCTAGGTTACCTAGAAAACCCAAATTTGGTCTGACACTTAGTTTGGTTGGCTAGATCTTCATTATGTGTTGATGTATAACATATATATTGGTTGATAGTTGTAGTTTTGCATAACCACTACATGATCAATGTTTAACATGGCCCAGAACATGCATATGTTGAGAATTAAAGGAGGTCAAACCTTGACCCTTAAACACTGACTTGTCAGTGTTCTTGAGCCAAGAACACCTAACACAATAGAAATATGTCGCTATAGCCTATAGCGACGGTTTCTATTATTTTTATTTTTTTAATTTTCGAAAAAAGATTAAAACTAGAAAATAAATTATAAAAATGATAAAAATGGTTTTAAAAATTATTTTAAATTATGAAAAATAACTTTTGATAATTTGGAACATTTTTCATTAATAATTATAATTATTTAAATATTAATGGTATTTAATTTATTTAATTAGTATATTAAATAAATTAGAAAAAATAATTTTAATATTATAAAATCATTTTAAATAAGAATAAAGTGTTTAAAATTATTTTAAATTTTAAAATGTAATTTTCAATATTTTTGGAGAATTCTCATTAATAATTAATATTAATAATACTAAATTTATTTAACTATTATAATAAATTAATTTTAAAATAATTTTAATATTAGAAAAATCATTTTAAATAAAAATAAAGAGTTTTAAAATATTTTAAGTTATAAAATATAACTTTCAATATTTAAAGGTAAAATTCATTAATTATTTACTATTAATGATATTAGAGTTATTTAATAATTATATTAAATAAATTAGTTTAAAAATGATTTTAATATTATAAAATCATTTTAAATGAAACTAAGGTATTTAAAAATATTTTAAGTTATGAAATATAACTTTCAATATTTAAAGGTAAATTTTATTAATAATTTAATATTAATGATATTTGATTTATTTAATAATTATATTAAATAGACAGTTTTAAAATGGTTTTATTAATTTAAAAATCATTTAAAAAGGATATAAATGAATTAAAAATATTTTAAGTTATACTTAATGACTTTTAATATTTGGATAAATAATACATTAATATTTAAATATTAATGGTAAGTATTTAAAATGATTTTAAATGTTTTAAAAATCATTTAAGAATAATATAAGTACTTTAAAACTATTTTTGAGTTATTATAAATAACTTTAATATTTTAAGCAATGGTTTCATTAATAATTTAATATTAATTAAATATTAATGATAATAAAATTATTTAATATTTAATCATTTAATAATGATTTCAGATGTTTGAAAAATCATGATAAATTATAATAATTATTTAAAAATTATTATGAGGCTATGAAAAATAATATGACTGATATTTACATCTATCGAACTATAGAATAGAGTTTTAGACTCTGTAATTACCGATACAGATGTCGGTACGCCGACATATTTCAAAAAGTTATCTGGACTTAGATAACTTGACTAGATATGTATTTGTTTGTGATCCAATGACGGTTAAATAAATGTAACAATGTGATTAGATAATGTGATGACTGTAAATAGTAGTATTATCACCAAAGATAAAAGTATTAAATATTAACAATAAATCACAACGCTTTTTTATAAAAAGCACAGATATTTTTTCACAACGTTTTTAAAAAAAACGTTGTAGATATATATGCAAAAACGTTGTGTATTTATAAGGGCAATTTTTAGTTAATAAAAAGATAACGTTTAAAAAAAAAACGATATGTATAGAAAAAACACGGAGGAAAAAAAAACAGGGAAGTTAAAATTTGAAATTAAAACAATGACTTCTTTAGTTCTCTCTCCTATCTGTATTTTCTCTCTACGATGGAGATAGTAAAGAAAGCGGGTGCCTGCTCTCCTACGGCTACCACTGTGGCCATCACGTACGGGAGAAGATCTTGAGTGAAAATGCAGAAGCACGAATCTAAAGTTCTTAGTTCAAACTTCTCTCTTCCGCCCTCTTTATTGTCTCATGGTGGAAGCCAAATTGATCGACTTCTGCCCTCAAATCAGTCGAACGAAGGATTAATCTAAGAAAACCCTAACTGGTATGTCCTCGATTTTGAACTCTTACAATATTTTTTCATCATATTTTTGGGAATCGCATGTGTTATCTTCTTTGGGTAACTTTTTTTGCCCTAAGAATCTGGTGTAACCCGTAAGGATCTGGGTTTCTGCGATTGGACGTGTTGCCATTTGCCATACTCTATGTTGCGATTGGACGTGTTGGAATTGTTGCAATAGAGGATATTTTCAATTCCTTTTGCAACCCCAGATGGGGATATTTCAATCATGATTGGTGATTGGTACACAAGAAACCACACGGTTAGTGTTTGATAATTTGTCGATAATGAAACCCTTTATATATGTATGTTGGAGTAAAGGATTTGATGTGACTGATGTTTGGTTTTGAGTCGATTATAGGCTCTGAGGAGGGCCCTTAATGGTGGGAAAGATCTTGAAATGCCAGATGGTGTTCTAATTAATGGGAAAGGCCCTTATAGATATAACGATACTCTTGTGCCTGACGACATTGACTATGAAACAATTGACGTCCACCCTGGTGAGTAATTTGAACTACATTATCACTAAATTTGTTACTTCCATAGTTCTGCTACTTGTTTTAGAGGTTTTCTGGATTAGATGGAAGATTCATTTGGTTTTAGTTGTATGAAGCTTGAGTGATCCTTTTATACAATAATATTTTCCTTTAAGCAACTCACTGCATATTACTTTTTGCCCACTGAATTGATCAAGCCTGCTTTTTTAACTTATAATTATTTTTATTATTCCTTAATTTGGTCTGAGAGTTGGATCTGTGGTTGTCAAGTTTTTATTAGGCTCATAATAGCATTGATTCCATGTAGGTTGCGAATGGATATGGCTTAGTTTTAGAGTAATTTATCAAGGACCTGATATTCCCTTAATTATTGGCTTCAACACAACTTATACTTTGTTAGATTTCGTAGAAATTTACTTCAATAAGCATATTGATATTGCTTTGTTTTCCTGATGTCATATTTCTCCAGTGCAGGCCATTATGTATATTCTTTGCTTTCATATGAGATCAATGATGGGCATTCCTCGTCTTAAATCACAGCTCTTTCGTTTGCCTATAGAGGCAATTTTAAAGCATTCATTAAACCCTTTAAAGGTGAAGCAGTCTTGACTCTCCTCGAGAAAAACCTTCCATTCTTTTGCATTTCCATTTCTGTAATATGTCATATAAGTTTTTTTGCTCTGTCCATTTGAAAATTATAAAAATACTAATCTTTCTTTTGGTTTCTCCTTAACAGGTATGCTTGCCATCGATAGTACATGAATTCATGCAGCAGGCAAAAGCAGCCCGGCTATTCAATGTGTCGGATGCTTCTCTCTTTTATGGTATGCTGGAATCAGAACTTTCCAGGGCATTTGGTGGATTAGAAAGACTAGACATGTTCTTCCCATTTGATCCATATTTATTACAGAATTTTGACAGTGTTATTGTCGTGGGATTAAATAGTTTCAAATAGGTAACAATTATTCATTTGTTTATTTGCTCTTTAGGCCTACTCTTCCTAGGGAGTTTTATAAACTTAACTCTATTCTCAACATTCGAAAAGATGTTGGACCCACATATATATTAGAATTTCTTGTCATCCTCTGCTCTGCAGTTTTTTGTGATTTTATGAATTTAGTGGTCCTAATTTTTTGTGATGCATCGAAAGGCATGTTAATGCAGATAAAATGTACATATATAATTTTCCCTTTTCCTTTCATATTTAAAGTGCTAATGTTATGATGGTGGGCAGGCAAAACTTACCGCATTCGTGTCAGCAATGTTGGGGTGTCAACTAACCGTGTGGTTTCTTGTGTTATCTTCTCTCTTCCGCCCTCTTGATTGTCTCATGATTGAAATATCCTCTATTGTAGCAATTCCAACAATTGGTTGAGATTCAAGAATCAGCTAGGTTGAGTAGTAACTAGGAATAGTAGATAAAGATAATTTAAAGAATTTAATACAGATTTTGTTTTCTTGTCTATTTATCATTTTACTACTCTTATGGTGTTTTCATACAGATAGAAATGTGGATGAGTTGTAGGTTTAGCTCCAAATTCTTCTTTTCTGATCTGGGTCAATTGTCAACTAGATTATATTTTGTCATTCTGAATTGTTTTACTGGATTTGCATCTTTACGGGATTGATTAGCCATCTTTATCTATGCTAATTAGTTCTTAATGTTTTTAATTTACAAGTGTTCTCTATAAGTTTTGTTCAGAGGAATTTAATCATCAGTACCACTAACTCCAAAGGCATATTTACTTTAGCAAAGATGTCCCCTTTATTTTTCTGCTTCTCTCTTTTTGATGATTAAGCTTAGCGGATAGCCGTAGTGTATATTAAGCATATATCCCCTGGTTTTCAGTTTCATGTATTTTATGCAAATTATATAATATTCATTTGACTAGAAAGAGGCCTACATTAGAGTTTTGCAAGTCTACAGCCTACACGCCAGAATAGCAACAGTTTTGTTGAAAATTAGAGAAGGAACAACAACACATTTATACTGTCTATCAGTCTATATAGAATAGGTAGATGCCTATTTCCCAGTAATATCTTGTTTCTTACCTTTTCCTCTTTAATTGACAGCTTTTGGACCTGGAAGGTGTGCAATAAACAGTGGAGGTTGCTGGTCAGAAACTAGATACGGACAGACAATCTCAGCTTGCTCAGTTTAGTTATGTTCCATTTTATTTTTTTCTCTTCGTTTTGTTTTTCATCTTGGCACCTCATTTCTAATACTAAAATTTCTCATATCGCTGAAGTTCTCTTTTCCTATGATATAGGACTCTGATATATCAGGCTATCGCTGTCTGCATGGTTTTAGAAGGGACGGTATTAAATGTGAAGGTACTTTTATGAGTTCTTTTTTGTAACTTTTTCAAAGACTTTAGTGATAATTTTTCTGGGATTTTGACCAATCTAAAATTAATGTATAATAAAAATTTCTGCTTTGGATCATGTACCAGATATTGATGAATGCAAGGCAGGACTTGCTTGTCAGTGTGAAGGTTGCTCCTGTAAGAACACTTGGGGCGGATATGGCTGCAAGTGCAAGGGAAGCAAATTATATATAATGGAGCAAGACACATGTATCGGTATGATAACTCATTTCAGTTTTAACTTCTCACAACTCTATTTGCTACAATAGAAATTACATTGGCATCTATTTGACACATACGAGGGTAATGCTTTAATATTGGTAGATTTTGTGGTCTTAATTATATAATGGTAGCATTCTTGGTTATGTGATTTGTGTTTGATGTTTTAGTTTTCTCCTATGTCGTCTAAAACATAGGAGTCAAATATTATTCAGTATGCAATGATATCACTGGTCACTTTTTTGGCATTTTAACATGAGCCATGAGGTATTCAAGCGTCCTTATTTGCGTTGAATATTCTTGGATGAGAAAATTACATTTGACATAATGATGCCGATTACTTTCTCTAATAATGTTAAAACAGAAACAATATAACTCATGGTTTTATTCTTCTGCATCTCTGGTACAGAAAGAAACACATCAAAATTCGGATGGTTCCTTACCCTCTTGGTCCTAGGTGCAGTTGCAGCTGCTGCTATAACTCACTAATGTAAGATATTTATTTTTTACTGCAGCCTTACATGGACTCGGAGATTATGGCTATTATGTCACAATACATGCCTCTTGATGGCCAACATCATAATCAAGTTCAACATGAAGGCGAACTTATTGGAAGAGAGATGGTGGGTGAATAGTCGAATTCACAATTCAATATAGTAGTAATTATATTGAAAAGTGAATTTGAGATGTATGAATAGTTTGGTATTATTGGGATGTAAACGTATTGTATGGTATTAATATTTTTTGTAAATGGTATATTTTGAATTTGAGATGTATGGATAGTAATATTATTTGTAATTGGTAATATAGGTGAATCACAATCTTTTTTTTTTTTTTTTTAATCTACAACATTTTTAAAACGTTGTGTAAATATGCCTAAACGTTGTCTGATATATTAAACTATAATATTTTTATCCAAAAAACATTGTGGAATCATACTTTCTACAACGTTTTTAAGTATTTGTTAATTTATGGAAAACAAATCTATAACGTTTTTTTCTTAAAAAACGTTGTGTAATGTGCTTAACTACAACATTTTAAAAACGTTGTGTAAGAGTGTCAAATAGATGACACTCTTAACCACAACATTTTTCTGACTGAAACCACAACGTTTTTTCCGCGTTGTCAATTTACTGTTTTGTAGTAGTGTATGTGTTATGATATGTTATTCTAATCAATAGAATGATCTTATTAATGATAGGTTGCTATATAAAAGATAAAACTAAGTTGCGTATTGTAAGTAGCAGACCAGAAAAGTATTTTACCTTTTCATTTACTGTATGCAATGGATACAAGTAACAAAGTTTCAGAATTATATTATCATTGTGCCAGAATATTAACTCTATTGTTATCGATTATGTATCCGATCATTATTTATCAGTACAGTACTATTATATAATTTAGATATTTATTCTGTTTGTTAATTTCTAAATATGGTTATACAAGTGTCCTAACTTGGATAATCATTATATTTAATCATATGTTGATACAGACCTATCGATCTTCGATATGTATACATTAATTAAAAGCCGTCTAAGCTATTTGACCCAGCTAGACACAGATTTAGAAATATCTTTGAACATGATAAAACTTTATTGTATCCAATCAAATTTCTTTGGTTTGGATTCCCGACTAAGTATGAACATCCCGAATATGAGAAAAAAATTTATGCACCTAAGGAAGAAAATATGAACGATAATATCGTTCTTGTATGTAGTATTGTTCAATACATGGCACATTGAGATGATCACCCTCACGCCCGTAAGTTATGATGGTTTGCGGATGAAGTTCTGCTAAACCTTATCGAAAACTGAAAACAAAGTTCATAGTCTGTCGACTACTCTCCATTTATAGTCAATACGTAGTTTCAAAATTTTGATATAGAATTGTTATGTTATTACTATTGGTTCAGTTTATTTCACAACTGTTGATTCGTTGTAGAAGTGTCATTCAAAGAAAACATTTAATCCTTTCAGTTAATATTTATTGTTGCTATTACTTGCTGGGCACCCAAATGCTCATCCTTGCTTAATATTAAATGTTTTCAGCTAAGTGTGAACAACCAGAAGGTTTGGACAAGAACAAGGGAAAAGGAAAGCAAACAGAATAAGTGCTATGGTATTCTATGTAATAGTATGACTTTATTAAGACAATGATATTTATTATTATCATGTATTGTAATGAATGTAGTAAAGGTTGCGTACTTGGGATTAGACTCTGATATATGTAAATTAAGTTTTGTATTTATATTAATGTTATTATTATTAGTATTATTTCCGCTCATAGAAATTATATCGTAAAGCACCGAGTTCGGGTTTCAAGTACCTGAATTTGGGGGCGTTACAAATGTATTATTTCATTACTAATCAACCAATTTCCTTTCTATCTTTATAAACCTTCATTTCTATGCTTGGTCAAGTCTTTGTGGCCAACAAGACCAAATTTCTTTGTCTATGTCATACACATACTCCACTCTTCAGTGGCTAAGGTCCGGACTCGTACACGTGGCGCTGAGTCTTAGTGTTAACTATTGCTGTGATGCACAAGTGACTTCAAGAGAGCTTATAGACATGCTTGGCTCATGAGCCACATATTATTGGGCCTTAATCTGGCCATGGCTGCGCCAGATCCTCAGACTGATACAATTTGACAGACAATTTCTTATGTGAGATTCCCGGGCTCATAACTTCTTCGTTATAAGTCTGAATTGGCTCGTTCCAAAGCCATTAGCTCACAACTCACGTGCTCTACGATGCCATTACAAATCATTTCATTTTTGAATCTTTTAACTCAGAAGTCACCAATTATTTCATTATTACGGAAACGATAAACGTTCGTAAACGTTCAAAGCTCGTTTCTTCGTTCTAAGTCGGAATTTGGTCATTTCTGAGTTCGCAACTCTAGAATGCCAATTGAGACTAATCTCCATCGAAAACCATTTTTTCTGAGTTAAATGTCAAAATTTGACTTCCATTATGAGAATTTCACGATTTCGACGATTATCGTCTAATCTCGTAAATTCTGCCATAATTTCATTACTTAAGATTTTTACATTTTTTCAAATGAATTCATTACATCATACTAACATCCTAACCACACATATTTTAATAACTTATACACATGATACGTTCTTAAATGTTCTTCCTTAGTTCATAATTTAAATATGAATTTCTTGTTCATGACTTATTAAGGTTTAAGTCCATTGATTAGCCATTCTTAACACTTCTTAGCATACAAGTTCTACCACTACTTACTTCTCTAATAATTGAAGATAGGGAGAATCATGGTTTAGGATCATTACCTTTGAAGTTCTCTTTGTTCTTCCTTGTTTTTACTTCTTGAACTAACAAAGTCTAGCTTTTCTAACTTTTTCTCTCTAACAAATAATCACTTAAGTTGGTGGTGAAAATTTAACAAGTGAAAAATGATCTAGCAAGCTTCTATATATAGAAAACACAAAGTGAGAACATAATAGCCATTTAGGCCCTTCCACCTCCTTAATCCACCTCCTTAACCACCTCCTTACTATTCCAACCTTGGTCACCAAGTAAATCACTTTACTTGGTCACCAAGATGGTGCCGTGTGATCATGGGGCCCATATGGGTTACCCCATGGGTCATACTTGCCCATTGGATCGATCCATGGATCCGGTTCTTAATTTGGGCTTTAGGTTTAATTAACTTAACTTATTCTTTGGGCTTGCATTTAACAAACATTTGGGCCTTAACATTAATTCACTTGGGCTTGTACAATTTCTACACAAAATCCTACAAGTTAAATCCAATTGGCTTAAATCCTTATAACGTATTATGCACGTATTCTTCTCGTACACTAACTCGTATATTCATTCATAATATACTACATACCATTATTCATACATACTCGTATGATACTTCATATCATACGTATATTCATTACCTCGTACAATACTTACATATCACACGATTATCGTTTATTCATTAATGCTTTACATTCACTAACGTTCTCAAATTAAGTCCACAGGCGAAAAACTGTGTTTTCCATACTTGACTTATTATTACATAACTTATCCTCCCTTATTATTCTATCGTTACATATTTCTCAAAAATTCAAAAATAATTCCCGAGCAGAAATATGTGAATAGTATTTTTCAAAAAATTTCTCAAAAAACTTTTATTTGTCTTGGAAATTCAAACACTATAATTCCTTCACGTAGTCAAAATACTACGACATTCCGACATATCTAGGTTATAGAACAAGATTCATCTTACTAACACGTAATAATAACATTTAATATAATTTTATTCATTATTTAATTAAATAAAATTATTTTACAATAAATCCAAATTTCTCGGTCGTTACACCCATGATCACATGGCACCATCTTGGTGACCAAGTAAAGTGATTTACTTGGTGACCAAGGTTGGAATAGTAAGGAGGTGGTTAAGGAGGTGGATTAAGGAGGTGGAAGGGCCTAAATGGATATTATGCCCTCACTTTGTGTTTTTTATATATAGAAGCTTGCTAGATCATTTTTCACTTGTTAAATTTCCACCAACAACTTAAGTGCTTATTTGTTAGAGAGAAAAAGTTAGAAAAACTAGATTTTGTTAGTTCAAGAAGTAAGAATAATGAAGAACAAAGAGAACTTCAAAGGTAATGATCCTAAACCACGATTCTTTCTCTCTTCAATTGTTATAGAAGTGTGTAGTGGTAGAAATTGTATCTAAGAAATATTAAGAATGGCTAATCAATGGACTTAAACCTTAATAAGTCATGAACAAGAAATTCATATTTAAGTTATGAACTAAGGAAGAACATGTAAGAACTTATCATGTGTATAAGTTATTGAAATATGTGTGGTTAGGATGTTAGTATGATGTAATGAATTCATTTGAAACAATGTAAAAATCTTAAGTAACGAAATTATGGCAGAATTTACGAGATTATACGATAATTGTCGAAATCGTGAAATTCTCAGAATGGAAGTCATGTTCTGACATTTAGCTCGGAAACGTTGGTTTTTAATGGAGATTAGTCTCAATTGGAATTCTAGAGTTGCGAACTCAGAAATGACCAAATTTCGACTTAGAACGAAGAAACGAGCTTTGAACGTTCACGAATGTTTATCGTTTTCGTAATAATGAACTAATCGGTGAATTCCGAGTTAAAAGATTCAAAAATGAAATGTTTTCTAATGGCATCGTAGAGCACGCGATTTATGAGCTAATGGCTTTGGAATGAGCCAATTCAGACTTATAATAAGGAAGTTATGAGCCCGAAAATTTCACATAAAAAATTATCTGTCAAATTTGTTTGGTGCTAAGGACTGGCACCGCAGCGCCAGTCAAGGCACAATATGTGGATGTGACGCCCCCAAAACCGGGTATCTTCCAACCCGACAGATGGTGCTACACGGTACTCATAACTGTACATTCATTCTATTGAAACAACATCAAAATGTGTATATCAACGACATTCTTATTACATTAATAATATTACATCCCGTTCCTAGGTTCTAAAACCATTACATTCTTTGTTCATCAGTCTATAATATATACAACTTACTAGTTTATTACAAGGTAAACTAATCGTTCAGCTTCGTCTTGCCTCTATCCTTGTCAGATCCCTCGGTTTGTTCGGTCTTAGCTACATTCATATGGTTCAAGCAAGAGTGAGCATAACAAGCTCAGCAAGTACGACAATTTCTTTTAAACAACATACTTGAAGCATAGGAATCGTATATCTTCAATAACTGGATAATAGTTATGAAATATTATCAATAATTCAAGATAGCATTTCTTTTCCTTCAAAACGTTTTACAATAACAATATTCAGTAAAACATCAATTCTGGCTCAAGACCATGACCAGTTCATAATTTCTTTGAAAAGGACAACCCGACACTAAGTCCGTAAGTCTGGCATATCTTATGAGCACTTCTGGGTGATCAGCCCATAGTACTCTATGTTGATCAACACTACATCTATTAAACGTATATACGTTTAAGTTTTGGCAACCTCGCGTGCCCATCGAATAATTGATGAAAAATACATTTGTTTATTCATACTCAAAGCTTACCTTAAATCCGTACCAAACAATCATGTAGGATAAATAAGTAGCAATTCTATATTTGAAAGACTTGTAAATAAATCAATCAACTCTTCAAGATTAGTCTAGCCAAGGTAAAACTGGCATCGACCCTTTAGTAAGACAGTTCATGCATCTCATAGCATGAATCACAGAAAACTTGGCTAACACGAAGGTTAGACAAGCATTTAAGAAAAACTTGCCTTCAATGTCTGCTACAGTAAAAATAACTTTTCATTTCAGTTTTTACGGTCTCTACAACACATAACCACATAACATACCACATTAGGTCATGAATGAACATACATGGTTCCTAATGAATCTTACCCTTCATCTCAATCTAATCATATATTAGATTTGTTACTATTGGTTCCGGTTTGCCATTATCTTTACATCATCCTTACCAACTTCTTTCTCTTCTATGTCTTACATGGATTTACTTCATTAATAGAACTCGTTTCTAGTTAATCATCCTTCCTAATGGCTTACTAACATTCTTACGTTATTAATCGAAACTCGATCATCATTTGTTAAGTACACTTTATTGCATACCGTTTACGTATTACTTAACAACTTTTAGTTATAACTCTCAACGTTATAGTCATTATCATTATGAAATATAGTTCACGTTCCTAATACTTTATGTTCGTCGTTTAACTACTCATTAAACAACATTAAATTCCTAAAGTCATCACTATAACAGTGATTTAGGAAAGGTCTTATCATGTTCATTAAGTAATTACATAACCTATATTGGTATTGCAAACCATTGGATTCATAATCAACTTGGTCAACAAATTTCTGGTATTTCTAAACACATTTACGTTGTTCTCATTACGTTCATCTTCAATTGATTATTAACCTTTAATCATCATACATTAAGTGTCTAACAATGCTTTAACAATGTTATATTTACACCTTAGTTCATTACTAATGAGTTATCTTTCCTTCCATACTTGTAAACATTTTTGTCTCATCAAAACTTCTCGAGGCTGCCATATTTCCACATACACTTAGTTTTTCATCTCGTATTGCAGCTGATGAAAGTTAGCAAGATGCCTTGACACTGTTATGGAGATGCGGCGCCACCATTTGGCCTTGGGTTGGCACCACGGCGCCAACTCTGTGCCTTAGAAAAATTTTGCAGATTTTAAATTTTGTGAACTTCCCAGACGCATAACTTCTTCGTTTTAAGTCCGAATTGGCTGGTTAAAATGCATACGGTTCACAAATTACATACTCTACACGTTCATGCAAGAATTTTATCTATTTGACTTCGTTTGCTAAAAATTCACCTATTAGTTCATTTTTAACGAAAACGATAAACGTTAAATGAACGTTCAACGCCGCGTTCTTCGTTCTAAGTCGAAATCCGGTCATTTTCGAGTCCGCAACTCTATAATGCCAAATAAGACTTGTCTCCATTGAAAACTAATGTTTCTAAACTCAATATCAAAATTTGACTTCCATTCCGAGATTTTCACGAATTCGACGATTATCGTCCAAACTCGTGAATTCCGCCTTAACTTCATTTCTTATGATTTGTTCATTATTTCAAATGGATTCAATCCATTATAATAGCATCTTGACATACATACCTCATTAACTTATTTACATGATAAGTTCTTACTTGTTCTTCATTAATCTATAACTTATAAAAGTATAACTACTTATGATTTTACTTCACATGACTTAACATGGTCTAAATCCTTTTAACCATCATTCTTGCTTCTTATTATCAAACAACCTTATTATTTCAACATAAACAAGTTCCTATAAGTTCTTCCTTGTTTCATAGCTTATATGATTACGAATAGCTTATTCATGACTTATATGGCTTATTAAAACTTAAGCTCTTTGATTACTCATTCCTATCATTCCTTAGCATACATGTTCTACCACTACCCATCTCCCTACCAATGGAAGAGAAAGGGATTCATGGTTTAAGTTTTTACCCTTGAATATCACTTGACTAAGCTTTAATCTCCTTCTTGCTTCTTGAAAATCTCATAATGGAAGTTTGACTTATAAGTGTTTATTCTCTCTAACCAATAAGTTGCTTAACTTGAGAGGAGTTGGGAGAAATTTTAATCAAGCGATCAAATGAATTCAGAGCTCTCTATTTATAAGCAATCCAAAGTGAAGGTATTATGGACATTAGGACATCCCACCTCCTTAACTAACCTCCTCAACTTCACCTCCTTACTATTCATAACCTTGGCTCTAAGTTAACTTGCTAGCCACTTCCCTTTCTTGCTCATCACAGCACTTGATCACCACACAAAGTTCTTGCCCATCAATTCTACCCACATTAACATGGTTTGCTCCATGGATCCTCCTAACCCAATGGATTCTTACTTTGGGCTTAAGGTTTAATTAATCCTAACTTATACATTGGGCTTGCATTAATAATTCTTTGGGCTTTATCATTATCTTGCATTGGGCTTACACATCTCTACACTTGGGCCTTATTAATATCTCATTGGACTTTATTGTTATCACAATTGGACATTACAATGTTCTACACAATCCTATAAATTAAATTCATTTAACTTAAATCCTTATAACGTATAATTTGCATATTCATCTCGTATTCCCACTCGTATACTTATTCATATACGACATACTATGCTTCATTCATACTCGTATAACACCTCGTATCATACTCGTATTCATTTCTTCATACAATATCTACGTATTATACAATCATTACTTTAATTCATTACACGCATTAAAATTCCTTCTCGGAATTCACTTTCCTTAATCGTTAGGTTTTAAGTCCTCAGGCGAAAAACTGTGTTTGCTATAACTGAAATATTATTGGATATTATATCTCACCTCGATATTCTATCATTACTAATTTCTCGAAAATTCAAAAATAATTCCCGAGCAGAAATGCGTGAATAGTGTTTTTTAGAAAATTTCTGGGAAAACTTTTATTTTTATCTTGGAAATGCAAACACTTTAATTCTACCATGTAGCCAAAATACTACAACATTCTGATATGTCTAGGTCATAGAACGATCTTCAATTAGCTTACTCCCATAAATAATTAATTAAATTCATTTAATCCACATAATCAAAATAAAAATTTAATTCTCAAAATCCAAATTTTCGGAGGCGTTATAAAGGGCACCACAAATACAAAGCATGTCTCTCGAAGCTATCAAGTATCACAAGCAAAGACGGAAGTTAACACTAAGACTGTCGCCACGTACGAAGTCCCACCTTAGCCACTAAAGAGTGGAGCGCAAGTAGCATGAGAGAAGAGAAGTCAAAAGTCAAAAGACCAAAGACTTTACCAAGCATAGAAATGAAGGTTTATAAAGATAAAAAGGAAATTAGTTGATTAGTAATGGACTAATACATTAATAAACCTAAAGTAACATCAATTAGGATGATGAAAACATTAAGTTAACAACTAAAGGTTGAAGATAACTTACTCAAACGTGAATGTAAGAACAAGGTAATGTGATAAACTTGAACCAATGTTAAGCAATCTAATGAACAATTAGATTGAGAAGAAGGGTAAGATACGTTAGGAACCATACATAATTATATATGACCTAACATGGTATGTTACATGATTATGTATTGTAGAGACCTTAAAGAGTCAAAGAGAATTTGTATTAACTGTAGAAGACGCCAAAGGCAAGTATTCTGACCCTTGTCTGAATTCTTTGGACAAACCTTGTAATTCATATACCTTATGCATGAATTAATGTATGATGAAGTCTAAGCCAATTCCTTCGGCTAGACTTAAGATGTTTTATGGATTTCTTATAATCTATTGAAATGATATCAAAGTTGTTAAGTTTTGCCAAACTATTTTGGTATGGTTTTCAAAGGAGGACTGAGTATGCATAAAAAAATGTTTTGTCCTCAAACGACAGGCATGTGAGGTTGCCAAACCTTAAACGTACATACGTTTAAAGAAAGTAGTGTTGTAAGACATAGAGTACTATAGGCTGATCACCTAGACGTACTCGTAAGATATGTCGGACTTACGGACTTAGTGTCGGGTTGTCCTTTTCAAATAAAGAATTAAATGCTCAAGGTCTTGGACCGATATTGATGTTTAATGAATATTGTTCATTGTGAAACATTTTGAAAAAAGAGAAGTGCTATTTAGAATTATCAATAGTACATCATAACTATTGTTCAGTTATTGAAGATATACAGTTTGTATGTTTCAAGCCTGTTGTTTACATGAAATTATCATACTTACTGAGCTAGTTATGCTCATTCTTACTTGAACCATATGAATGTAGCTAAGACCGAACGGACCGAAGGATCCGGTAAAGATAAAGGGAAGGCTAAGACGAACCTATAGATTGTTTTTGTAATAGTATAGGTTGAATGTTGTTATTATTTGATATAATGACAAGAAAAAATATAATGGTTATAAAGAACCTGGGAATAGTAATATTATTTTAGAATATATAGAAGACATTTTCACTCTTTTGAGGTATTTCAATTGAATGAATGTGTGAACTGTAGCACCGTGTAGCACTAACTGTCGGGTTGGAAGATACCTGGTGTGACGCCCCCAAATTCAGGTACTTGAAACCCGAACTCGGTGTTTCACGATACCATTTCTATGAGCGAAATAATATTAATAATAATAACAATAATATAATTACCAAACTTAATTTACATATCAGAGTCAACTCCCAAGTACGCAACCTTTAAACATTCATTACAATACATGATAGATAATATATATCATCCTTAATAAAGTCTAGTTATTACATAGGATATCATAAAACTCATTCAGCAACCTTTCATTTTCCCTTGTTCTTAGAAGAGCCTTCAGATTGTTCACACTTAGCTGAAAATATTTAAATTAAGCAAGGATGAGCATTTAAGTGCCCAACAAGTAATAGCAATAATAAATATTAGCTAAAAGAAGTAAATGTTTTCTTTGTACGACACTTCTACAACGAATCAACAGTTGTGAAGTAAGTTGAACCATTAATAACAATATATTAATTATATATCAAATTTTTAAAACTATGTATTGACTATAACTGGAGATTAGTCGACAGACTGTGAATATTGTTTTCTATTTTCAAAAAGGTTAAACAGAACTTCATCTGCAAACCGTCATAACTTATAGGCACGGGGGGTGATCAGCCCTTATGCCCTGTATTGATCAATACTACATGCAAGAACGATATTATCGTTCATCTGATCAGCCTTTGGCGCACAAAAGTTTTTCCATATACAGGATGTTCATACTTAGTCAGGAATCCGAACCAAAATAATTTGGTCGGATAATAATAAAGTTCTATCTTGTTCAACAATATTTTTAAGTTTTTATCTAGCTGGATCAAATAGCTTAGACAGCTTTTAAGTTAACTTATACATAATGGAAATTAATAAGTATGTATCAACATGTGATTAAATACGATGATTATCCAAGTGAGGATACTTGTATAACCATATTTAGAAATTAACGAACAAAATAAATATCTGAATTATACAATAATACTATACTAATAAATAATGATCAGATACATAATTGATAACAATAGAGTTAATATTCTGGCACAATGATAATATAATTCTGAAACTTTCTTACTTATGTCCATTGCATAAAGTAAATGCAAAGGTAGGATACTTGCCTGGTCTGCTGCTTACAATACGCAACTTAGTTTTATCTTTTATATCAAGCCCTATCATTAATAAAATCATTTATTCGATTAGAATAACATATCGTAACACATTGTACTGCTATTTGCAGTCAGCACATAACCTAATCACATTGCCACATATGTTTAGCAGTCATTGGATCATAAACAAATACATATACAGACAAATTATATGAGTCCAGATCAATTTCTGAAACATGTTGGCGTGCCGACATCTTTATCGGTAATTAACGAGTCAAAGACTCTATACCGAAGTTCTAAATTTCTTAAACATCGGTCAAATTATTTTTAAACGACTTATAATAATTTTTAAACAATTATTATAATTTCTCATGATTTTTCAAACACCAGAATCATTTTTAAATGATTTAAATATTAATGTATTATTTATCCAAATATTAAAAGTCATTAATTATAACTTAAAATATTTTTAATTCACTTATATCCTTTTTAAATGATTTTTAAATCAATAAAACTATTTTAAAATTATTTATTTAATTATAATTATTAAATAAATTAAATATCATTAATATTAAATTGTTAATGAAATTATTCTTTAAATATTAAAAGTTTTATTTTATAACTTAAAATATTTTTAAACACTTTATTTT
The DNA here is from genome assembly GCA_020205615.1 of Panax quinquefolius. Lineage (NCBI taxonomy): Eukaryota > Viridiplantae > Streptophyta > Magnoliopsida > Apiales > Araliaceae > Panax > Panax quinquefolius. Next base: position 47,684,792 of record CM035153.1, read on the forward strand.
CATTTAAAATGATTTTTCTAATATTAAAATCATTTTTAAATTAATTTATTTAATATATTTATTAAATAAATCTAATATCATTAATATTAAATAATTAATGAAATTTACTTTATAATATTAAAAGTTATATTTTATAACTTAAATTATTTTTAAATACCTTATTATCCTTTAAAATGATTTTTAATATAATAAAATCATTTTAATTAATTTATTTATGCATTTATTAAATAAATTCAATATCAATAATATTTAAATAAATACTAATATTTATGAAAATATGTCAAATTATTAAAAGTTAATTTTTATAACTTAAAATAATTTTTAAAAATAATTTTTGTAATTTTCAGAAATTAATTTCTATTTTTAAATGATTTTTGGAAAATAAATTAAATAAAATAAATAAGACTGTCGCTATAGCCTTTAGCGACAGAAACCGTCGCCTAAAGTGTTCTTGAGCCCCAAGAACACTGACAAGCCAATGTTCGAGGTAGCATGTGTTGACCAAGTGCAATGATCTGATCATAATGTTTCTAGGCATGATTTTGGTCAGATTTTGTAGTATTAGTGCAATACTACATGATCCAACAACAAACATGGCAAAACAACTTAACACCAACAAGATCTAAGCCTTCAAATTAGCCCTCAAAGCTGTTTTTCATTTCTGGGTTACCTAGAAATGAATAACAGTTCGACTGCCCTACTTTGGGCTTCCACAACTTGCAATCCTGTTGTTGTTTTTATGATCTAAGGATTCCAGGTTGTAGACAACATGTAAGACTATAGATTCATTACATAAAACCAATAAAACAACAACACAACAAGAAGATATAAGCCGGTCAACCCTTGTCAGAAATAAGGTTCAAACGTTTTCTAGGTTACCCAGAAAACAGTCCTCGTGATCTTTTAGCCTACTTTGACTGGCCACTGTGTTTAACCTACTTAATGTTTAGGAGATTTTAAGGCATAAACATGTAGTCCATTAACCAGACTACAACCTGGAAGCAACAAAAACAACAAACAAACAACAACCAAGAAGATCAATCTACCATGAACGCCTTGTCGGTCGGGCCGGTGCAGGCAAGATTTGGGTTACCAGTTTTGTCCAACCATGGTCGGATCAACAGTTTGACCACCCATATCTTTCAATCTGGATCTGATATATGCATGCTTTCAAGTCCAGATCAAAGACCACACAACATACTACATGTTAAGACATTTAAACAACAAATTACATAAACAGGATGAGATCTAAATGGTCTGACATTTGTTGTCAGACATCAAAAACAAAATTTTTGAGATTTTGTAAAACATCAAATCCGAGCCTCTAGATGTTATGGATCTAACATCTAGCAACCCAGACCATCTATGTACACTATAAACAACATGTTTTAACATAAAAACACAACATTTAACATAGGATCAAAGATCAGATTTGGTTCTAGGGTTTATACCTCTTATAGACAATTTCTGATTCTTGGCTACTGATTTTGTTATGGGTGTTAATAGGGCTGGTTTTGGAGACTGAAATTGTGACGCCCCCAAATCCGGGTATCTTACAACCTGACATATGGTGCTACACGGTACTACCATTCACACACACATTCAATTGAAAAGCCTCAATAGAACGAATATGTCTTCTATATATTCAAAATAATATTAACATTCCCCCAGGTTCTTTATAACCATTGCATTTGTTCTTGTCATAATATCAAATATATTACAATCATTCACCCTATACTATTACATAGGTATTCTACGGGTTCGTCTTCACCTTGCCCTTATCCTTGCCGGAGCCTTCGGTCCGTTCGATCTTAGCTGTATTCATATGGTTCAAGCAAGAGTGAGCATGACTAGCTCAGCAAGTACAACATTTCTAATAAACAACATGCTTGAAACATAGGAATCGTATATCTTCAATAACTGAACAATAGTTACGAAGTACTATTGATAATTCAAAATAGCACTTCTTTTCCTTCAAAACGTTTTACAACAACAATATTCAATAAAACATCATTTCCGGTCCAAGACCTTGAGCATTTCATAAGTTCTTTTGAAATGGACATCCTGACACTAAGTCCGTAAGTCCGACATTTCTTACGAGCACATCTAGGTGATCAGCCTATAGTACTCTATGTTGATCAACACTACATTCATTAAATATATGTACGTTTAAGTTGTGGCAACCTCACGTGCCTGTTGTTTGACGACAAAACATTTTTAGCATACTCAGTCTTCATTTGAAAACCACACCAATATAACTTGGTAAACATTGACCATTCTTGATAGAAACATATTATAAGTCTAGCCGAAAGAGTTGGCTTTAACTTCATCATACAATACTTCATGTGTAAGGATACATGAATTATAAAGCTTGTCCACATTGAACTGAAACAAGGGTTAGAATACATCCCTTTAGCATCTGCTACAGTTAATAACATGTTTTCGTTTAAGTCTTTAAGTCTCTACAGTAAATGATAACATCACATAACACATTAGGTCATGAATGATCATACATGGTTCTTAATGAATCTTACCCTTTTTCTCAATCTAATTATGACTTAGATTTGTTATTATTGGTTTCGGCTTTTCGTTATATCATTCACATTGTTCTTACGTTCATGTTCAATTCATTATCATTACCATTTAGTCATCATACCTAAGGTTAACAATACCTTATAATGTTATAATTAATCTTTACTTCTTTGATAAACGGTTACCATTCTTTCTCTACTTGTAAACCTTTCCTACTATGCCTTTCTGAAGTCTGGCGTTGCGGCGCCAGTCATCTTTGTATAACTCGCGTTGTGGCGCGAGTTTCCAGTAGCTGATGGTCGAGTCCGGTTGCATTTCCACATATAACACATTGGGCGTCTTGCCGCTTCGACTCTGCGAAGGTTGTGACACTGCTCGACGCCACTGCGATTGCCACCATTTGGCCTTGGGTTGGCGCATGCCAAGCCAACTCGTACCCTCGATAGCTTTGACAGATTATCAATTTTGAGAATTTCACGAATTCGACGACTATCGTCCAATCGTATGAATTCCGGCATAACTTCGTTACTAATGATTTGATTATTGTTCTAAATGGATTCTAACCATTATATGAACATTTCAAACTACTTATTACATCAACTTATTTTTAAATTAGGTTTTGACTTATTCTTCATAAGTTCAAGACTTTATAACTTATAAACTATAAATTTTCATTCCTTATGACTTATTATAGATTTAAGTCCTTTAATCAACATTCTCACATCTTATCAAACATACTAACTTCATATGGCAAACATATGACATGTTCATCATAAGTTCATAACTTATTTAGGTTTAAGTTACTTATTTATGACTTATTCGGCTTAAGTCCATTGCTTATTCAATTCTTATATGTTCTTAGCATACATGCTTATTAGACAACACTTCTCTTATCACCCTACAATGATAGAGATGGAAAATTATTAGACAAGAGCCTTACCCTTGATGAACTAGTATTCTTCTTCTTTAAAAATCTAACAAAGGATGTTTATCTTAAATGTGCTTATTCTCTCTAACCAATAAGTTGCTTTGTATTGGAAGTTGTTAGTGTTTTGAACAAGTGATAAATGACTAGAAATCTCCTTCTATTTATAGGAAAGCTAAAGTGAGGGAATTATGGACATTAGAACATCCCACTTCCTTAACTAACCTCCTTACTATTTATTTTCTTAACAATTTAGTATACTTGCTAGCCACACTAATTACTTGGACAACACAAAATATATCCAATGTTTGGCCATCACATAAAGTACTTGGTCACCAAGATAACCCACATTAACCTTGGTTGCTCCATGGATCAAGCCTAACCCATTGGATCATTACATTGGGCTTAAGTTAACTAACTTAGCTTATTCCTATTGGGCTTGCATTACTTTACTTGGGCTTCATATAAACCAATACTTGGCTAAACCTTACCATAACTTGGGCTTATCCCTTAATGCATATTAGACTTGCACTTCATACAAGATCCACCATTCCATGCATTTTGTTTTTAATTCTTAACGTTTTTAATTTAAGTCCGCATGCAAAATATTACGTTTTTCATACTTAGATTATTATTACATAATCTGTAATGGTCGATAAATTTTTAATTTGATTTAAATGTTTATTGAATTAAATAAATATTTTAAATAATTTATTTATTGAGGAAAATAAATAATTGATGAATTGTGGTGAATTGATTTAGTAAATAAATTGATTAATGTTAATTAAATTACAGTATTGATAATTTTATCTCAAGGATTTAATGTAAGAAAATAATTAAATTAAATCAATTGTTTAATATGTAAGAAAATAATTAAATTAAATGAATTGTTTAATTTAATGAAAATAAATAAATTAAATAAAGTGATGTGTCTAATTTATTAATTATAAGGATAATGATAATAAGAATTTTATTATTATTATAAGTTATTTGAATTAGCTAAACTAAAGTTATATAAAATTACTAAATTAAAGGTGTGACAAGGGAAAAACCATATGATATAAATATTATTTAAATAATCTAGTTTGGGGAATTAGTGTGGAACCAAACATAGCCTTATACGGCTTTTGGTTATTTTAAATCCACGCGTGAGTCTTTTTATATTTTTACCTGACATTTAGTGGGTTTCAGTTTATGTTTACGCATATTATACCTAAGGCTAGCGTTCAGTTTTGTTCTATTCTCATATTTGGCTAAGGAGTAGGAGCAGAGTTGAGAGAAAAGAGAGAGCGTAGGAATTGAGAGATTGTTCTGAGATTTTAAGAAGAATGAGAGGATTGCTAAATCTTGTTGTCGTCTTTGATAGCCAATAATCGAAGATTAAGGTATAACTAATTCTAATTCTCAGACTTGTGATTTTCTATTCTCTGTAAACTGGTTTTGTGAATTTGTTGTTCAAGCATTGTGTAAATGGTGTGTATTATGTTGTAGAATATGTTAATTATCATGTATGAGGGTTGTTGAGTATCAAATTCGTGAAAATTGAATTGTAAGAAGAAAATGAAATAGCAGTGTTTATGTTCATATGTTATGGCCTTAGAAAGTACCAATTTTAGTAGGCAAATGGTAGGTGAAACTGTAAATTGACGCTTGTATATGGTAGTTCATTGAAATACGAACATAACATAATTTAAATGGAATGATTTGGTCAAGTAATGAGTTCACGGTGATGATTTTTTGGACAAACTATCAAAAATGGAAGTTTTATATGAAAAACATGAAAATTGAGAAATTAAAATAGTTCTAGTTGTTGTTAAATTGTGCTAAGTGGTTGAATATATTAGCAATCATGTTGTGATAGTTGTATAATTATTTTATATATTGTTATCACCGTTTGATGGGTGAATTTCGTGTTAGTTGGGCTAAAAACGGCTATTATTCACATCATCTCTCGTCTGTTCGAACAACTCAAGCAAGAATCGCTACGGTGTTAAGGCAAAACACTGCAGCATTGCTACTTGCTCAAGCTTAAGTGTGGCGCAATTGCCCACACCCTAATTGGGACGAAGAGGTCTCCGCTTGTTTGCGGTCGTCGCATAATGGACTTATATTAGTATTGTAAGCATGTTATTGATGTTGAGGCATGATATAAACTACAAAAGCAGATTATCATGCATTATAATACAAAGTATAAAAGATTTTGAAGTGATTGTTAATTGAGTTATAAAATGAAACCAAATGAGATGTTTTTGAAAGATAGAGTTGAACGATTAAGTTATGTTGATCAATGTGTAATTTCAGAAACGTTAAGTATGTTAGCTTACGTGGTTAGGTGCTAAGTTAGGGTTGTGACTTAAATGATGGTTTAAACCCTAAAGTTAATATTCATGCGATTAATTGTTGTTGCGATTTCAATTATATATGTAGGATAATTGGAGATTATTTTCATTTGTGTAGCTTACAATCAAGGCAAGTTCTCTAACTCTACTCTTATATTAATGTAAGTTTCCATTCCTATATTATTGATGTTCAAGTAATTGAGCAAGCCTAATCTATCTTGCGTATATTTGTACATGCTTATGTAACCTAATTCGTTACATCGAGCGAGTTTTACTTTCCTAATTATTATTCAAAGTATATATTGTTCTAATACATTGATTTAAGGGAGATTGTTTTAACTCTTCCATAGCACTTTGCATGTATATCATGTTTATTCGATTATGTATATTGTTGATATCCGATCTTTGACTTTGATAGCCTTGTACAGTTACATATTATTGTGTTAAACCTTTATTGATGGAAATTGAGTAGTTTTCTAAAATTTCTAGAAACACTAATAAGCTAGTTCCAAACTAAACTTTCTTTAGTGCGTAAATTCTAAATTCAAACTGAGACGAACAACCCTAACATAGGGGATTTTGCACGTGTAACGTTTAGATGTTTGTGCACAATACATGGTACAAAGGGCTGATCCCCCTAAGTACGCTAAGAAGGGTCCGTATAGTCTAAATTAATGTTAAGGTCGGGTAATAATACCTAAGTACCAGGGACATAGTTCATGGTCTTAAGACCCTCAGATAATTAAAGTTCGAACTTGTTTTTTATTTTGATTCGTAGAACAAGTTCTTTATTATTCAGCTTTCTTTGTTCACTCTCATGTTACTATCATTACTATTTTTTTACGTCAGTGAGCATTTGTTTGCTCACTCTTGCAATTAACACTGCAGCTAAGGTTGAAAGAGTCGATGAGCCATCTACCAGCAAAGGGAAAGGCAAGATGCCTAAGAGTTGAAGAATTAATGAAGTTAATTTAAATGTTTCATGTTATAAGACTGGTTTAATTATATGATGTATTCCGCAAACTTATGTAATAATTTTAAGGTTAGATTACATGGGATTATTTTTGAGATGTGATGTAACCCTTTAATGGGGAAGTTTATTGTTTAAGTTATTTAAATTATGTATATATCCTTTATTGATGGGTAGTCAGATGTAATAGTTTTGATAAGTGAGCACCAAATCCTATGGGAATGAAGTACCTGGATTTGGGGGTGTCACAGGTTGGTATCAAAGCCTTAGGTTATGACCCTTAGGTGGGGAAATCTTAGGAAGTAACCTTTTAGGAAATACAAAACATAGAGGTGTTTAACTCTTACCGAGTTTTAAGGAATGGATTAAGGTATCCATTGAAGCTAAATAATAAAAGACATTATGTGCTATGTGTTAACAACTTATGTGCTCGCGAGTATCGAAAAATGTTAAGTATAACTTAAAATATTTTATTGTTAGGATGTCTAACGAAGGAGGATCTAGTCCAGCTAGAGAGGTGATACCTCAGATACCTATAGATGATGAACCCCGGGATATTCACGTAGTGCGGGAGCATTTGATCCAGGAGGATGAGCCTGTGACCGATCCCGTGGAGGATATTTCTGAGGAGGTAGATGAGGATGATGAGGAAGAGGATCCTGAGGAGTTTCCACCAAACTCCATATCAGCCGAGATGTATGATGCTTTGTATGACCGTAACATAGAGTTACAGGACGAGGTTGAGGAGCTAAAGGAGTTGGTTGTGATGCATCACGCTACGATGGAGCAGAAGGATGCAGAGATTCAAGAACTTGATTCGAAACTTGGAAACACGGAGTGGGACCTAGTTCATACCAAGGGTCAGCATGAAGACTTGTTGGCAGTAAACGAGAAGATGAAGACTGACATGGAGAAATTAAAAGATGATTTCAAGGAGGAGTCGGCTAAGCGTGCAAGAGTAGAGGATGCTTGGATGAAGGCGACTCAATGTACAGATCGTGTGGAGGCTAAGGTTCAAGTGAAGAGAGCGAAAATGAAAGAGATGGATTATGCTTTTAATTTGGCGATTGATAGGGCCCAGGATCTAGTCTACTATTGTCCACCTCAGTTTGAGAATTTGCTGTGGTTCGTGATGGATCGCAGAACAGCGTATCGTATCATGGAGGAGGAACGTCGAGAAGCCTTATGACGCCTTAATATGCCTAGATAAAATAGGATAGATAACAATATGTGGTTAATTATGTGAATAAATAAATTGTGAATCCCTTATTTTGCGATGAATAAAGGGATAGTATGAGTATGTAATCCTGAAACTTGTCTAGTTTAGGAAAGCGAATGTTTATAGCGGTTATGCTATCTTGATCATGTTTTAAAACTTTATGAATGAATAAAATATTAGAGTTTATTTGAAATGCTATGTGTTAAAGCTTTAATCTTGGAATGTTTAAGTTAGACTTTAAATACCCAAGAAGTTGAGTAATGAGCTAATAAGCGTATATTTTAACAGAAAATGCCTCCTAGAAGAAGACAACCACGTCGCCAAAGCACCTCCCGAGGGTCTACCAATAATAACAATGAGACCAACGCTAATCCTGGTTCAAGTTTGGTAGCTTTGTTAATCTGCACACTTACGAATCAACCGCAAGCTCAAGTCACAACTTTTAAAGAATTCAAAGCGGTTGGGCCGCCAGAGTTTCAAGGGTCTATGAATCCAGTGGAAGCCCAAACCTGGATCATGGAAATGGAGAAGGTGTTCGACGTTGCTAGAGTTAACGAAGATCAGAAGACTGCGTTCGCAACGTTCATGCTAAAGTCTGAAGCTAGCTATTGGTGGCAGGCAAACAAGGTTTGTGGAGGATAACGAGTGATAGCGTGGGATAGATTTAAGGAGATGTTCTTTGAAATGTACTTTCCAGCGAGTTCTCGAAATCAGCTGGAAGTGCAATTTCTTGAGCTGAAGCAAAGAACTATGACAGTGCCAGAATATGCTGCAAAATTTAATGAGTTGGCAAGGTTTGCCACTTATCAAGTTAATACCGACGAGCATAAAGCAAGAAGATTTGAACAAGGATTGAAGCATTGGCTTTACAGCAAGGTTTCAATGTTCCAGCTGAATACATTTGCGGTTGTACTGGAGAAGGAAATTATCGTGGAAGGGGAAGCAATGCTTTGACCAAGTATAACCAAGAACAGAAGAAGAGGAAGAGTGACAATGAGAGTAAGGCTGGTGGAAGTAACGTTGGAAGTAATAATCAGATGAGGAAATGGAGCGAGAATTCGACTGCGGGAGGACAACAGGGAAATCATCAGAAGAAAAAGTTTAAGACTTGCGCAACTTGCGGGAAGAACCATACTGGGGTATGTTTGAAGGGAAAGAGAGTGTGTTTTAACTATGGTCTGGAGGGACACATTGCACCGAACAGTTTTAGTCCGAAGAAAGGAGCATACTTTACCTGCGGTTCAAAAGATCACATGGCTCGTGATTTCCCTAAGAAGCCAGCGGGAAGTGCAAGTGGCGGAAAAGGAAACAACAACAGTGGTTGTGACGCCCCCAAAATAGGTATACATCACCTATTCTGAGTCACCAAATACATGGTACAGAGTACAAATACAATCTTTAATATACAACAAGAGAGCTGTGAGTTTTAATACAAATATTGTCTTCTAGATAATATCCACTCTTAGAATAAGTCCTCATTACATTTATTGTCATACTATTTAATAGAATAGTGAGGACTACTAATACTATCATCTAGACCGTCACTCCGTTCCTCGACTAGTCCCGGCTACGTTCTCATTTTCTGAAGAGAACAGTGAAAGAAAGGGTGAGCTTAACTAGCCCAGGAAGAAATATTATGACTAAGATAATGCAAAATAAATAATCATTAGTCTTCAACAATGTTAAACTGATAAAATACAATAGACATCAAGTTTAACTGCAGCGGAACATACAATCCATTAAAAGAGTCAAGTAGAGAATAAAATCTACTATCTTTTATGATTTAAAAAGTTTTTCATCACTTTTATCGCAGAGACTCAGCTTAATAAATAATCCACATCATCAAATTATCCCTGCACTACAGGCCAAGGATATTATTTAGTATCACGACCACGAATTATCCATGCACTACGGGCCAAAGATAATCGTGTTTTCATCAACGGTCCTGATCATGCCATAAAACAATTCATCTTAGCTCCCTTGGCCGAAGAGAATCCATAGCCATAATCATACCAAAAACTGTCCATTAATGCACTACGGCCAATGAGGACTTTTTCCACATCATTTGTAACATTACGGTCATGATTATACCGAATAATCCCTTGTCATAATCATACCAAGTCCATCTATGCAATACAGGTCACATATGACTTTCAACATAATATAAACATGAGGATGATGACAATGACATAATAATTCAATAAAACAAGTTCAAGAATTAATTTATCCAAGAACCAATAATGTCCAAATTGTCAACATGATACTGCTTTGTAGAGTAAAATTCAAGAATGCTCAGAAGAATATTCCCATGAAAAGATACTGGATGAAGCACAAATATCAAGGATATTCTACTAATTTCATGGAGTATAGAAGTCAAAGCTTTAACCAACTGAGTATAATAAAGAATGGAATAACAAAAGAAATCACCATGCTTGCGGTACTTCACATAGACATGTTATTCCAACAGAATAATAAATAACGAACCGTGTCAAGTTTAATATCACCGCAGCGAGAATATTCCAACGTAATAATAAAGAATGGAATAACAACGAAATCACCATGCATGCGGTTGCTTGATGTATAAAGTTATTCCAACAGAATAATAAATAACGGAACTAGGTTCGGCGTAAAACACACAGACAGGATATTCCAACAGAATAATAAAGACGGAACTAGGTCCGGCGTAAATGCATAAACAAGATATTTTGACAGATTAATAAATAATGGAACCAGGTCCGGCGTAAATTCACAGACAGGATATTCCGACAGAATAATAAAGAACGGAATAATAAAAGAATTTCACCATGTATGTGGTACTTTGCATAAACAGGTTATTCCAACATAATAATGAAAAATGGAATAACAGAAGAATTTTACCATGTATGCGGTACTTTGCATAGATAGGTTATTCCAATATAATAATAAAGAATGGAATAACAGAAGCTCTCTTCACGAATACGAAAGAAATAATACCCCTTACCTTATAGAAGAAACTGGATATAGAAGTAGTGAAGTAGCAGAATACTTTTCTTCTTTCTCTCTATAGTTTCTCTCTCTAGAGTTTCAGTGAATTTGTAAGAAATAATGAAGGAATGAGCTTCTATTTATAGAAGAATAGACTGCATAGTAACTAATTCATGAACGGTCCAGATTGATTTACTTTTAATCGGACGGTCTAGATTTAAAGCAAAATATTTTTAATAAAATATAATATATTCTATTTATAATCGAATAAAATGAATAACTTTATAAAAGTATTCTGTTTTATATAAAAAAATTTTACTATGCAAAATACTATGCAGGCACTATGCAACACTATGCATAATAAAATATAATATATTCTATTTATAGAATAACTTTATAAAAGTATTCTATTTTATATAAAAAGATTTTACTATGTAAAACACTATGCATAATAGAATATAATATATTCTAATTATTGCCTAATAAAATGAATAACTTTATAAAAGTATTCATTTTATATAAAAAGATTTTACTATGCAAAATACTATGCATAATAGAATATAATATATTCTAATTATTGCTTAATAAAATGAATAATTTTATAAAAGTATTCTGTTTTATATAAAAAGCTTTTCTGTTTTATTACACTAATAATATTAATAAAACAAAACTTATATATATATATATATATATAACGTGAGATACTATGCAGCAACTACTGAAGAAATAATTGAACAAAACTGAGTGTTTTCTCACGTAAGCATCAATAATCAATACCGTGTGCTACTATGCAACCACGCATATTACTGTACTTTTACTACCGAGTAGTTCAACAGTATTAATGGTAAAACTTCCGTCGTTATTTTTATAAAACTATTTTTGTCGTTTTCTTAATCCGATAATAATTCCGTTGTGGGGTCCACCAATGATTGTGCCGTCGTACGAATATTCCCTGTTAAAACGAATATTCCCCGACCAATCGAATATTATATAACAACTTACATACTTTCCAAAATTTATAATATTACCCACAACTATAACATTATATCAAACCCACACCATAATAAAAAAAATTCGAGAAAAATTAAATTTTTATTCTTAAAATTTGGGATTTTACAATCTCCCCTCCTTATGAAATTTCACCCTCGAAATTTACATACGTACTTATTATGCCGAACGGATGAGGACACTTCGTCAGATTCTAACTCTTGAGGTATAACCTTTAAGCGTAGAATATATTCTAGGATTTTAACAGGTACATCTTTATATGTTAAATTATCCGCTATCTAGTCCAATTTTAAATCAATAATGTGGTTCGGGTCGTCCACATATTTACGTAACATCGATACGTGAAAAACGTTATGAACACACGACATACTTGGCGGTAAAACGAGTCTATAGGCCACAGTTCCTACTCGATCGAGAATTTCAAATGGGCCAATAAAATCGAGGGTTGAGATTTCCTCTCTTCATTGACTCTTGCTTCTAGAATAACGCCCTCTTGAACCTTCTTTTTCGTGTTCATCAGCTTCGAATCTATAGCTTGAGCAGCTTTAACTTTATCGTTTAAAGTTGATTCTACTCGTATATTCATTATCTTCACGTGGGTTCGTATATTCGCACTCGTAAACACATACGATCTTCTACTTAATGCGCCAGCTACCACGTTCGCTTTTCCAAGATGATATTGAATGGTACGATCGTAATCTTCAACAGATCGAGCCAACGTCCTTGGCGCATGTTACGTTCGTTTTAGTTGAAGAAATATTTAAGGGTTTTAAAAATGGGGTTTTGTACTGGGGTCAGTACAAAATTCGATTTCACGCTCTGGGGTGGGCCAAGAAGTCTTCAGGAATACGTCAGGAAATTTATTAACAATAGAAATATTATTTAAAACTGTGACCCTCATCCAAGACTTGGATAGCACGTCACATTGATACCTATCAACTTGCCACCGTTATTCACGATGTCTCCTACGGAAAGTCTGGCTTCGGTGTATTCCACACAAGGAAGTCACCAGATAAAGGCTCGGGGCTCTTTACTTATGGCTTGATATAACAGTGATTGACTTTAGTGGGTGGGTTACTTGAATTCGTATAACAGGTTGGTTAGGAATATAAAAGCTAACAACCTTACAAAAATAATCAATTTTAGCACGATGAGTAGTTAACCAGTCGATTTCTCAAATCACATCAAGGGAAAGTATTTTCAAAGAGATAAGATCGACAGGTAACGTGAGGGTATCGATATGAATCAAACAAGATTTATAAACAGTGGAGGTAACGAAGGTTTCTACTAACGAAGTTTCAACCAATAAGTCAAAGTCTAACTTCTCTGGGGTCAAATTTAAACGTTGAACGCAAGAAAGAGAGATAAAATAATGGATAGAACCGATATCTAATAAGGTATTGACTTCGCTAGAATTTATAATTAACTAACTCGTGATAACTTCATTTGGGTTCCTCACTTGTTGGGAAGTCATGACAGCCGCTCTCCCTTGAACTACCCGACTTTGACTTATCTGGGGCAGCATTTGGTGTCATCACTACTATTGAAATTGACTTTTTTATAGGGCATATTCCACCCTCAACTGCTTTATCGTACTCTTGTTTCATGATTTGAATCATTAATCTTTGATCCATATCAAATTGGGGTTGACCGCAATGTACCGGGTAATTCAAAACTTGATGTTGGGTTCTTGCTGTCCAAAAAGAGAAATACATATCATCTATTTTAGCCTTCTTAGATCAGACATCTCTTTCCACAATATCAACGCGTCGTGCGGCTTTTACCCATGCATCACTCATTCTCACTCGTTCAGTTGTTTCTTCTTTCAGTTCAGATTCCATGTTTATCATCTTATACTCTGTCAAAGAGTGCTTCTGTTCAAGCATCACATATCAGGTAACACAAGCTTGAATTGTTGCATCTTTTTGTTCCACGACCGCCTGCCGTTCTTCAGCCTGCTCTTCTAACTCATGAACACGATTTTGCAATTCTAAATTTTATCATAAAATTCTTCTAATAAATTCTCCCCAGGTTCCTCTTCTTCCTCTTCTTCCTCACTCTCAGCTGCAACCTCTGCGACTATCTCGGGTGCAACTATCAATTCTTCACTCACCATATGGATATCTCTAATTCTTTCTTCGCCTGACATCACATTATCCTGATTGGTGATTAAAGGTGTCTCCACGATCTCATTCACTCCATTATTAATATTTTCAGCTGCCATTTTTCAAACACTGCCATGAAACAAGAGTTAATTAACCTATCACATATTATCCCTATACTCTGACCGACCAATTAAATACCAAATAAACTTAGGTAGGTCATACTAGCAAAGGAATTCCCTGTCTCTCCCCTCCTAGTTCTTGCCTCACATCTCAGCCAGGGATCATATCCCTAAGCTTTAATACCAACTGTGATGCCCCCAAAATAGGTATACATCACCTATTCCGAGTCGCCAAATACATGATACAGAATACAAATACAATCTTTAATATACAACAAGAGAGCTGTGAGTTTTAATACAAATAAAGTCTTCTAGATAATATCCACTCTTAGAATAAGTCCTCATTACATTTATTGTCACACTATTTAATAGAATAGTGAGGACTACTAATACTATCATCTAGACCTTCACTCCGTTCCCCAACTAGACCCAGCTACGTTCTCATTTCCTGAAGAGAACAGTGAAAGAAAGGGTGAGCTTAACTAGCCCAGTAAGAAATATTATGACTAAGATAATGCAGAATAAATAATCATTAGTCTTCAACAATGTTAAACCGATAAAATACAATAGACATCAAGTTTAATCACAATGAACATACAATCCATTAAAAGAGTCAAGTAGAGAATAAAATCTACTATCTTTTATGATTTAAAAAGTTTTCATCACTTTTATCACGAGACTCGACAATAAATAATCCACATCATCAAATCATCCACGCACTACGTGCCAAGGATATTATTTAGTATCACGACCACGAATTATCCATGCACTACGGGCCAAAGATAATCGTGTTTTCATCAACGGTCCTGATCATGCCATAAAACAATTCATCTTAGCTCCCTTGGCCGAAGAGAATCCATAGCCATAATCATACCAAAAACTGTCCATTAATGCACTACGGCCAATGAGGACTTTTTCCACATCATTTGTAACATTACGGTCATGATTATACAGAATAATCCCTGGTCATAATCATACCAAGTCCATCTATGCAATACAGGTCACAGATGACTTTCAACATAATATAAACATGAGGATGATGACAATGACATAATAATTCAATAAAACAAGTTCAAGAATTAATTTATCCAAGAACCAATAATGTCCAAATTGTCAACATGATACTGCTTTGTAGAGTAAAATTCAAGAATGCTCAGAAGAATATTCCCATGAAAAGATACTGGATGAAGCACCAATATCAAGGATATTCTACTAATTTCATGGAGTATAGAAGTCAAAGCTTTAACCAACTGAGTATAATAAAGAATGGAATAACAAAAGAAATCACCATGCATGCGGTATCAGATGTAGACATGTTATTCCAATGTAATAATAAATAATAGAACCGGTGTCAAAGCGTAATACGCAAATGAGAAATATTCCAAATGAATAATAAAGAATGAAATAACAATGAAAATCACCATGCATGCGGTATTGTGCATGTATAAAGTTATTCAATGAGAATAATAAATAATGGAACTAGGTTCTACAGAAAACACAGAGATGGGATATTCCAACGTAATAATAAAAGATTTGAACTAGGTCCCATGTAAACGCACAAAACGTGATATTTTGGCGTAATAATAAATAATGGAACCAGGTCCGGTGTAAATTCACACACAGGATATTCCGACAGAATAATAAAGAATGGAATAATAAAAGAATTTTACCATGTATGTGGTACTTTGCATAAACAGGTTATTCCAACATAATAATGAAAAATGGAATAACAGAAGAATTTCACTATGTATGCGGTACTTTGCATAGATAGGTTATTCCAACATAATAATAAAGAATGGAATAACAAAAGCTCTCTTCACGAATACGAAAGAAATAATACCCCTTACCTTATAGAATAAACTGGATATAGAAGTAGTGAAGTAGCAGAATACTTTTCTTCTTTCTCTCTATAGTTTCTCTCTAGAGAGTTTCAGTGAATTCGTAAGAAATAATGAAGGAATGAGCTTCTATTTATAGAAGAATGGACTGCATAGTAACTAATTCATGAACGGTCCAGATTGATTTACTTTTAATCTGGACGATTACAGATTTAAAGCAAAATCTTTTTAATAAAATATAATATATTCTATTTATAATCGAATAAAATGAATAACTTTATAAAAGTATTCATTTTTATATAAAAAGATTTTACTATGCGAAACACTATGTAGGCACTATGCAACACTATGCATAATAAAATATAATATATTCTATTTATAGAATAACTTTATAAAAGTATTTTGTTTTATATAAAAGATTTTACTATGCAAAATACTATGCATAATAGAATATAATATATTCTAATTATTGCCTAATAAAACGAATAACTTTATAAAAGTATTCTGCTTTATATAAAAAAGATTTTACTATGCAAAACACTATGCATAATAGAATATAATATATTCTAATTATTGCCTAATAAAACGAATAACTTTATAAAAGTATTTTGTTTTATATAAAAATATTTTACTATACAAAACACTATGCATAATAGAATATAATTTATTCTAATTATTGCCTAATAAAACGAATAACTTTATAAAAGTATTCTGTTTTATATAAAAAGTTTTTCTGTTTTATTACACTAATAATACTAATAAAACAAAACTTATATATATAATATAACAATCGACAATAATTGAATCAAATAACGTGAGATACTATATCGTGACTCATCAAGCAATAATTGAACAAAACTGAGTGTTTTCTAACGTAAGCATCAATAATCAATACCGTGTGCTACTATGCAACCATGCGTATTACTGTACTTTTACTACCGAGTAGTTCAACAGTATTAACAGTAAAACTTCCGTCGTTATTTTCATAAAACTATTTTTGTCATTTTCTCGATCCGACAATAATTCCGTTGTGGGGTCTACCAATGATTGTGTCGTCGTATGAATATTCCCTGTTAAAACGAATATTCCCCGACCAATCGAATATTATATAACAACTTGCATACTTTGCAAAATTTATAAATATTACCCACAACTATAACATTATATCAAATCCACACCATAATAAAAAAAATATTTCGAGAAAAATTAAATCTTTATTCGTATAATTTTGGATTTTACAGTGGTGGTGCATTGACTATCATCGGACCAAATTTCAATCAAGTCGACCTCATCTGCGAGGACTTTCGATATGACCGCAAGGGATGTTTGTATGATCTAAGGATGTGGTGTCAGGTATCATTCTGATTAATGGTATTAATGATTATGTACTATTTGATTCGGGTGCTACTTGTTCATTTATATCCGATGAATTTGCTCAGAACTTAGATTTGCCTCAGGAAGAATTAGAATTTCCCTTAAGTATAAAGATTGCGAATAGGGAAGTGATTCCTGTTAGATTTATATATAAGAATTGTAGAGTGGATATAAAAGGTCACAAAATGATGGTAGATTTGATACCAATTAGACTTGGTGAGTTTGATGTTATTCTGGGGATGGATTGGTTATTCAATTACGGAGCAGTAATTGATTGTCAAAGAAAGTGTGTTAACCTTATGACTTCGTCAAAGGTTGTGTTCTTTGGCCACAAGTCACCTCGACAAGCAAGTTGTCTGATGGTGATGCAAGTCAAGAAGTTGTTGAGACAAGGATGTGTAAGATACTTAGCCTTCATCGTCGATACACAGAAGAAGAGTACAAAGTTAGAAGAAATACCGATCATAAGAGATTTTGCAGACGTATTTCTAGATGATTTGTCGGGTCTTCCATCGGATCGACAAATCGAGTTCGTGATTGATTTACTACCAGGAACGGCCCCGATATCTAAGGCACCATACAGAATGGCCCCGGTAGAAATGAAAGAGTTGATGGTGCAATTGCAAGAATTGCTCGGTAAGAAGTATATTCAGCCAAGTGTTTCGCCATGGGGAGCACCGATGTTGTTCGTTAAGAAAAAAGATGGATCGATGCGGCTCTGTATTGATTACAGAGAGTTGAATAAGGTCACGATTAAAAATAAGTATCCATTTCCTAGGATCGATGACCTGTTCGATTAGTGGAAGAGAGCGAGATATTTCTCGAAGATAGACTTGAGAAGTGGTTATCATCAGCTAAAGGTGAGGCCAGAGGATGTACCAAAAACAGTGTTCAGAACTCGGTATGGTCATTATGAGTTTCTGGTTATGTCTTTTGGTTTAACCAACGCACCTACAACATTCATGGACTTGATGAACAGGGTGTTTAAACCATTCTTAGAAAAATTTGTAGTGGTGTTTATTGATGATATATTGGTGTATTCCAAAACCAAGGAGGAACATGTGGAACACTTAAGATTGACGTTGGAGACGTTGAGAAAAGAGAAGTTGTACGCTAAGGTCTCAAAATGTGAATTTTGGTTGGAACGTGTACAGTTTCTCGGGCACGTTATTGATAAGGACGGAATTTCAACAGATCCATCAAAGGTTGAAGCGGTAATAAACTGGGATCAGCCGAAGACACCGTCAAAAGTGAGGAGTTTCTTAGGATTGGCGGGTTACTACAGGCATTTTATTCAAGACTTTTCCAAGATCGTGACTCCGTTGACGAATTTAACTAGAAAAATGGTTAAGTTTGTTTGGACAGAGAAGTGTGAGGAAAGTTTTCGGGAATTGAAGAAGAGGTTGAGTTCAGCACCTGTGTTGTCATTGCCTGATGATACATGAAATTTTGTGGTGTATAGTGACGCATCGCATAAAGGACTAGGCTGTGTGCTTATACAGAACGGTAGAGTTATTGCGTATGCATCACGTCAGTTGAAAGATTACGAGAAGGGGTATCCGACTCATGACTTAGAGTTGGCCGCAGTGGTGTTTGCCCTGAAAATTTGGAGACAATATCTTTATGGAGAGAGGTGTGAGATATATACTGACCATAAAAGTCTGAAGTATATCTTTACACAAAAAGATTTGAATATGAGACAAAGAAGATGGTTGGAGCTGATCAAAGATTATGATTGCGAGATTTTCTATCATCTCGAAAAGGCGAATGTTGTTTCTGATGCCTTAAGTAGGAAGGGAAGGGAGAAGTTAATGATGTTAACTGATCAAGAGAAGCTAGTGTTGAAAATGGCTAAGATGGAGTTGGAAATAAAATATCCGACAGAATCCGATGAAAAGTTATTCCAGATGGGAAATAGTTCAACGTTGGTGGATAAGGTGAAAAATGCACAACTTCTGGATGGAGACTGGGAAAAGATAAAACAGAGGATATCTGAAGGTGAGAAAAGTAAATTCAAAATCGATTCGGAAGGGTTACTTCGATTCGAAGGGAGGATTTGGGTTCCGCCAGCACCAAAGGTTAAAGAAGAAATTCTGAATGAAGCTCACAACTCACGATATTCTATTCACCCTGGGAGTACAAAGATGTACCAAGATCTTAAGCATCATTTTTGGTGGCCGAATATGAAGAGGGATGTGGCTGAGTATGTGGCGAAATGCTTAACGTGTTAGAAAGTCAAAGTTGAACATCAAAGGCCAAGCAGATTGTTACAACCGTTGGAGATACTAGAATGGAAATGGGAGCATATCACAATGGATTTTGTGGTAGGTCTTCCAACGACTCAGCAAGGTTATGACGCCATTTGGGTGATTGTTGACCGACTAACGAAGTTGGCACACTTTTTGTAATTCAAGATTCGATTTACCCTAGATCGGTTAGCAAAACTATACGTGAAAGAGATTGTGTCAAGACACGGTGTACCTGTGTCTATTGTATCAGAAAGAGATCCACGTTTCACATCTAATTTTTGGAAACGATTACAAGAGTGTTTGGGAACACAGCTGAGAATGAGTACGGTGTACCATCCTCAGACCGACGGACAGAGTGAGAGAACCATCCAAATATTAGAAGATATGCTCAGAGCATGTATCATGGATTTCAAAATAAATTGGGATGACCATCTACCATTTGTAGAATTTTCTTATAATAATAGTTATCACGTGAGTATTGGCATGCCGCCTTATAAAGCGTTATACGGTAGGAAGTGCAGAACTCCGTTATGTTGGGACGAGGTATGTGAACGTCAGATATTGGGTCTAGAGTTGGTGCAACCGACTGTCGAAATAATCAAGATTATTCGAGCAAGATTAATAGCTGCACAGGATAGACAGAAGAAATATGCTGATTAGCATCGCCAAAATTGAGAATTTGATGTCGGTAGTTATGTTTTCTTGAAAGTGTCTCCCTGGAAGGGGAAAATTCAATTTGGCAAGAAAGGGAAATTAAGCCCTAGATTTATAGGACCTTTTGAAGTGCTTCGTCGAGTTGGCGAAGTGGCATACGAGATAGCTTTACCTCTGGAGTTGGAGCATATTCATAATATTTTCCACGTATCAGTATTGAGGCCATATAAGCTTGATTACAAGCATGTTATAGAGTATGAGCCCTTACAGTTTGAGAAAGATTTATCATATGAAGAAGTCCCTGTTCAGATTGTTGACAGAAAAGAGCAAGTACCGAGGAGTAAGGTGATACCTTCTGTTAAGGTAATCTGGAGAAACCACAATGCTGAAGAAGCTACGTGGGAGCTCGAAAGAGTTATGATGAAGAATTATCCTTAGTTGTTTGCTTGATTTTGTATAGCGATTCTGGGGACAAAATCTTTTTAAGGAGGGAAGAATGTAACGAATAAATTTTTCGAGTTGTGATTCTGTGGACAGAATCCTTTTAAGGAGGGAAGGATGTAACGGTTGAGAAATTTATAATTTGATTTAAATATTTATTGAATTAAATAAATATTTTAAATCATTTATTTATTGAGGAAAATAAATAATTGATGAATTATGGAGAATTGATTTAGTAAATAAATTGATTAATGCTAATTAAATTATGTATTGATAATTTTATCTCAAGGATTTAATGTAAGAAAATAATTAAATTAAATCAATTGTTTAATATGTAAGAAAATAATTAAATTAAATGAATTGTTTAATTTAATGGAAATAAATAAATTAAATAAAGTGATGTGTCTAATTTATTAATTATAAGGATAATGATAATAAGAATTTTATTATTATTATAAGTTATTTGAATTAGCTAAACTAAAGTTATATAAATTGACTAAATTAAAGGTGTGACAAGGGAAAAATCATATGATATAAATATTATTTAAATAATCTAGTTTGGGGAATTAGTGTGGAACCAAACATAGCCTTATGGCTTTTGGTTATTTTAACTGACGTGAGTCTTTTTATATTTTTACATGACATTAGTGGGTTTCAGTTTATGTTTACGCATATTATACCTAAGGCTAGCATTCAGTTTTGTTCTATTCTCATATTTGGCTAAGGAGTAGGAGCAGAGTTGAGAGAAAAGAGAGAGCGTAGGAATTGAGAGATTGTTCTGACATTTCAAGAAGAAGGAGAGGATTGCTAAATCTTGTTGTCGTCTTTGCTAGCCAATAATCGAAGATTAAGGTATAACTAATTCTAATTCTCAGACTTGTGATTTTTTATTCTCTGTAAACTGGTTTTGTGGATTTGTTGTTCAAGCGTTGTGTAAATGGTGTGTATTATGTTGTAGAATCTGTTAATTATCATGTATGAGGGTTGTTGATTATCAAATTCGTAAAAATTGAATTGTAAGAAGAAAATGAAATAGCAGTGTTTATGTTCATATGTTATGGCCTTAGAAAGTACCAATTTTAGTGGGCAAATGGTAGGTGAAACTGTAAATTGACGCTTATATATGGTAGTTTATTGAAATATGAACATAACGTAATTTGAATGGAATGATTTGGTCAAGTAACGAGTTCACAGTGATGATTTTTTGGACAAACTATCAAAAATGGAAGTTTTATATGAAAAACATGAAAATTGAGAAATTAAAATAGTTTTAGTTGTTGTTAAATTGTACTAAGTAATTGAATATGTTAGCAATCATGTTGTGATAGTTGTATAATTAATTTACATATTGTTATCACCGTTTGATGGGTGAATTTCGTGTTAGTTGGGCTAAAAACGGCAACTGTTCACTGTCGTCTCTGCGTCTGTCTAAACACCAGCGCAGCTGCGCCGGTGCCAAGCCTAAGTGTGGCGCAGCTGCGCCACACCCTGAACTGGGACAGTGAGGTCTGCTTGTTTGCAGGTCAGGCACAATGGACTTATATTAGTATTGTAAGCATGTTATTGATGTTGAGGCATGATATAAACTACAATAACAGATTGTCATGCGTTATAATACAAAGTATAAAAGATTTTGAAGTGATTGTTAATTGAGTTATAAAATGAAACCAAATGATATGTTTTCTAAAGATAGAGTTGAACGATTAAGTTATGTTGATCAATGTGTAATTTCAGAAACGTTAAGTATGTTAGCTTACGTGGTTAGGTGCTAAGTTAGGGTTATGACTTATATGATTATTTAAACCCTAAAGTTAATATTCATGCGATTAATTGTTGTTGCAATTTCAATTATATATGTAGGATAATTGGAGATTATTTTCATTTGTGTAGCTTACAATCAAGGCAAGTTCTCTAACTCTACTCTTATATTAATGCAAGTTTCCATTCCTATATTATTGATGTTCAAGTAATTGAGCTAGCCTAATCTATCTTGCGTATGTTTGTACATGCTTATGTAACCTAATTCGTCACATTGAACGAGTTTTACTTTCTTAATTATTATTCAAAGCATATATTGTTCTAATACATTGATTCAAGGGAGATTGTTTTAACTCTTCCATAGCACTTTGCATGTATATCATGTTTATTCGATTATGTATATTGTTGATATCCGATCTTTGACTTTGATAGCCTTGTACAGTTACATATTCTTGTGTTAAACCTTTATTGATGGAAATTGAGTAGTGTTCTAAAATTTCTAGAAACACTAATAAGCTAGTTCCAAACTAAACTTTCTTTAGTGCGGAAATTCTAAATTCAAACTGAGACGAACAACCCTAACATAGGGGATTTTGTACGTGTAACATTTAGATGTTTGTGCACAATACATGGTACAAAGGGCCGATCCCCCTAAGTACGCTAAGAAGGTCCGTATAGTCTAAATTAATGTTAAGGTCAGGTAATAATACCTAAGTACCAGGGACATAGTTCGTGGTCTTAAGACCCTCAGATAATTAAAGTTCGAACTTATTTTCTATTTTGATTCGTAGAACAAGTTCTTTATTATTCATCTTTTGTTGTTCACTCTCACGTTACTATCATTACTATTTTCTACGTCAGTGAGCATTTGTTTGCTCACTCTTGCAATTAACACTACAGCTAAGGTTGAAAGAGTCGATGATCCATCTACCAGCAAAGGGAAAGGCAAGATGCCTAAGAGTTGAAGAATTAATGAAGTTAATTTAAATGTTTCATGTTATAAGACTGGTTTAATTATATGACGTATTCCGCAAACTTATGTAATAATTTTAAGGTTAGATTACCTGTGATTGTTTTTGAGATGTCATGTAACCCTTTAATGGGGAAGTTTATTGTTTAAGTTATTTAAATTATGTCTTTATCCTTTATTGATGGGTAGTCAGATGTAATAGTTTTTAAAAGTGAGCACCAAATCCTGTGGGAATGAAGTACCTGGATTTGGGGGTGTCACATAATCTATCTCACCTTGATATTATAATGTTACGTATTTCTCGGAAGTTCAAAAATAATTCCCGAGCGGAAATCGATGAATACTATTTTTCGGAAAATTTCTCGGAAAACTTTTATTTTCGTCTTGGAAATTCAAACACTTTAATTCTCTCACGTAGTTAAAATACTATGACGTTCCGGTGTTTCTAGGTTATAGAACGACATTCATCTTGCTAACACATAATAATAATAAATAACATTATTTTATTCATTATTAAAAGTATTTACAAAAGGTTCGATTTTTTGGGGCGTTACAGAAATGCCAAAGGATTTCGTGGGTTTTTAGAGAGAGAAGTTCTAGGATGAGTGTGGTGATCAAATGAGCTAACAAATGCAATTTCTCTCTCTTAGATCTTATATACAACTTGTATGCAATGTATATAGCTAGTGTATTGGTTGAGTTGCTGAGATTTTGGTCACACGGGGTTGTTAGATTAGTTTACCAACTACATATTTGGCTAGATACACAAGTTACCAATTAAAGAATGTGCAAAAGAGCATTTTGGTCAATTGCATTGAAATTTTAATGGCCAATTTGTTATTTGTCTAACCCTTAGGGTTTAACCCTAAGGTTTAGCATAATTAATTTGTAAGATTTCTAATTAGGGTTTAAAATAACAAAAATTAGCTTCTAAGAACAGAAAATTAAGGTTTCTAAATTGATTTAGGTTTCCTAGTTACATTAGGTTATCTAATTACATTATGCAGGAACATTATGGTTTAAAGTCCACTATATAGCATTAAGTTTTATCATTTAGCGATTAGGGTTCCTCATTTAGTAATTAGGGTTTTAAATTGGAAATTAGAGTTTCTAATTTACAATTAGGGTTTCGAGTCAATAATTAGGGTTTCTAATTACCCTGGGTTTCCAAATTACTTAAATTATCATTCTAACACTTATTATAATCACATTAATACAATTTTTGACTGATCTTAACTCCGGTTTGAGTTTTAAATCACAGTACCACTAGGTTTTCAAATACTGCACCATAATTGACCAACCATTATCAATACGTGCATACAATACATATTTATAGTACTGAAATATAATTAATATAATTCTAATATTCTCTTTCCTTATTCTAAATCCAGAATTAGGGTTTGGATCCCATATCTGATTTATCTTGCATAAATAGCATTATTAATTAAGTTAAAAATAGTTAACTTAACTAATCTGAAATAAATTCATATAATAAAATAAAATAATTATTATAATAATTCTATAATAATTTCAAATATTATTTAAATAATATATAATCATATTTTTCCGAATAATAAATAATAAAGGCATTTCTACTATAAAATTAATTATTATAAGAATATAGTTTATAATGATCAATAATTCTAAAATAAAATTATTTGTAATTATCCATTTAATAAATATATTTTTATTTATCACATAAATACATACGCTTTGACTTATACATATTTCCCATATTTATTTTAATAAATAAAAAAAATTATATGCAAAATTTCTGATTTATTTATATAAAAATATTGGGTTATTACACCTGAATATGGGGGCGTCACAAGTTGGTATCAAAGCGTTAGGTTATAAAACTTAAGGGGGGAAAGAACCTTAAGTCATAACCTTAAGAAAAGTTAAAGAAGTAAAAGATGAAGTTAACCCTAAAAATGCATTATATATGATATGTGTTTTTATTATTCTACAGATGTGTTCTAATCAAACTAAATTGTTTTATTGTAGATGTCAGGAGAAAGCGAAATGTATAGGGATATACATGTAGTAAGTGAGGAATCGGTGAACCAAATAGAAGTCTTACCGAACCCTTTAGCAGCAGAGCCGGAAGTGGTGGTAATTGAGTCTGGAGACTCTGAAAGCTTAGACCTCATGTCCATGTTCGATAACATGTCGAACGAGAAGGTAGAGGTGGCATCTTTTAACATCGTAACACCTGAAGAGGAGGTGTCTCCTAGGGAGGAAATGAAAACATTGTTCATGGCCTTATTAGATAGAAATATCCAGCTGGGAAAGGAGGTTAGGGAATTGAAGGAAGAGGTCCAGGAAATCCTGGAAGATAAGAAAAGTTTGGGGATATGTGGGAGGAAGATATCGATGAACGTGTTTTGGCAAAGGATAAGGTCCACGAGCTGAAACACGAGGTCTTTAAGCTCAGGCAGTAGCTAAAGACCAAGAAGAAGAAGATAGAGAGGATGTCCTATATGCATAGGAGTTCTCACGCGAATTTTTAGTAGTAGGTAGCCGGGTATCCGATAGAGGCAGGGCAGACTCGGCATACTATCAACCAAGATATTATTACCAGTCTTGCCAATGCGAATTTTGAGAATGCCATAAGGCAGATGTAACCTAGTGGTAGCTAGAGTAGAGTTAAAGATGTACATATTATGTATTTAGTAGTGACGTAAAACCCTCTTTTGTATATTAAAGGGTAGTCTTTTGTAAATCCCAATTTCTGGAAAGCAATTGCGGGATAGAAATGTAAGCAGCTATGGTTGTGTATGAACGAAATGTTGTAGTATTATACTACAAGCAATTAAATCAATATAAGCCTTTTTATGGAACATATTGTGCAATGAGTGGAAGTTAATGTTTAAGTAATGAATAATTACTCACTAACAAGAAGAAAGTAATAATGACGTGTTGTTTATCTTAATAGCAAAATGCCGCCAAGAAGGAGGCAAAGAAATCAAGATGCTAATGTAAATTAACCAGAGGGAGGTTCGGTTAACCCGATGCAAGAGTTTGTTAATTTATTAACGGCTGCTTTTAATAAGAACGGGGCTAATATACCCGTAAATCCTATAATACTACGAGCTACTACTTTTAAGGATTTTAAGAGTGCCGGTCCGCCGGAGTTCAAAGGAACTACGGACCCCATAGAATCCCAGACTTGGATGAAGGAAATAGAAATGGCATTTGTAATTGTAAATGTCGATGAGGGGAAAAAGGTTACTTTTGCCACTTATATGATGAAGGGGGAGGCCAACTTCTGGTGGGAGGTGAACCAGGCTAGGGCCGGAATAGAGAACTTAATGTGGACGCGGTTCAAGGAGATTTTCTTCGAGAACTAATTTCCCACGAGTATGCAGGGGAGGATGGAGATGCGGTTTCTAGAGTTGAAACAAGGGGAAATGACAGTTCCCCAATACGCTGCCAAATTCAATGAATTGGTGCGATTTGCTCCACATCAGGTGGACATCGAGGTGAGGAAAACTAAAAGGTTTGAGCAGGGCTTGAAACCCTAGCTCTATAGTCGTATTTCTGTGTTCCAAAGTAATTCTTTTGGGACAATACTGGAGAAGGTAATAATTGCCAAAGGTGGTAACGAGGCTCTAAGCCAATACCACAAGGAGAAGAAGAACAAGGGAAACGTAGACGGGGGAGTAAAGCTCGAGGGAGCCAGTGGTAGTGGCAAAGGCCAGAAGAGGAAGGGAATTAACTTTGGTAATACCAGAGTGAAGCAAGGGGATCTTAAGAGAAGGATGGAGGCGTGCAAGAACTATGGGAAGACTCATTTAGGAGTCTGTCTCAAGGGAAAGGTCGTATATTACAACTGTGGACAGGAGGGGCATATTTTGCCTAACTGTCCAAGTCCGAAGAAAAACCATGGATGCTTCGTGTGTGAATCAACTGATCACATAGAGAAGAACTGCCCAAAGAAGGGGACAGACGGGAATAAGGGCGCTAATAGCGGTAAGTTAGCTATTGGTGGTCCAGTGCAAATAGGTAGGCCAATGGCCCACACCTTTATCATGACGGTCCAAGATGCAGTTTCATCCGGGGATGTAGTTGTAGGTATTATCCCGATCAACGACATAAATGCTTACGTGTTATTTGACTCGGGTGCTACTTGTTCTTTCATAGCATGTGATTTTGCTAGATGTTTAAGATTATTTCCCAAAAAGATTGCCTGTACCTTTGAATATCAAGGTAGCGAATGAAGAAATAATTCCTGTTGAAGATATCCATAAGAGTTGTTGTGTAGATATACAAGTATGTAAATTATCGGTAGATTTGATACCGATAAATTTAGGAGAATTCGATGTAATTCTCAAGATGGATTGGTTGATTAACCATGGCGAAATAATAGATTTCCAAAAGAAGTGTGTAAACATTAGAACATTGAGCCAGCCTCATATTGTGTTTTACGGTAATAAATCGTTGGGACGTTCGTGTTGTCTTACCATGACACAAACTAGGAAGTTCTTAAGGAAGAGATGTATAGGTTATTTGTGTCATGTTTTTGATACCCAGTTAGTGGGAGCGACCATGGAACAAATACCTATAGTGAAAGAATTCACAGATGTATTTCCAAGCGAATTACCGAGTCTTCCACCGGATAGGGAGACCGAATTCATGATAGACATTGTGCCAGGAGCGGCACCAATTTCCATGGCACCGTACCGTATGGCGCCAGTGCAGATGAAAGCGTTGATGGTACAGTTACAAGAACTATTGGATAGAAAGTACATTCAACCGAGTGTTTCATCGTGGGGAGCACCGATATTGTTTGTAAAGAAGAAGGACAGATCGTTAAGACTTTGTATTGACTCTCGAGAGTTGAATAAGTTAACGATAAAGAATAAATACCCATTGCCCAGGATCGATGATCTTTTTGATCAGTTGAAAGGGAAAAAGTATTTTTTTAAGATAGATTTGCGGATGGGGTATCATCAGTTGAAGGTTAGGAAGGAGGATGTACCTAAGACGGCATTCAAGACTCGTTACGACCATTAAGAGTTTCTGGTGATGTCATTTGGGTTAACTAATGCACCCGCTGCATTTATGGATATGATGAATAGAGTGTTCAAATAATATTTGAACAAGTTCGTCATTGTGTTTATCGATGATATTCTAGTCTATTCTAAGACGCTAGAAGATCATGATGAACAGTTAAGAGTAGTACTAGAGACACTAAGGAAGGATAAGTTTTATGTGAAGTTCACTAAGTGTGAATTTTTGCTGAAAAGGGTACAGTTTTTAGGTCATGTTATCGACCATAAGGGGATTTTAGTAGACCCAGCGAAGGTTGAAGCAGTGATGAGTTGGGAATAGCCAAAAATACCGACTGAGGTGCTGAGTTTCCTAGGGCTAGTGGGATACTATCGGAGATTTATCCAAGATTTTTCAAAGATAGCTACTCCATTGACGAACCTGACAAGGAAGACCATGAAATACCTGTGAACGGAAAAATGTGAAGACAATTTTCAAGAACTGAAGAAGAGGTTGAGTGAAGCACCTGTGTTGTCTTTACCCGATGATACAAGGAATTTTGTAGTTTATAGCGATGCTTTGCATAGAGGACTTGGTTGCGTGCTCATACAGCATGGCAAGGTTATTGCGTATGCATCATAGCAGTTGAAAGATTATGAGAAAGTTTATCCTACTCATGATCTGGAACTGGCCGCAGTAGTGTTTGCCTTGAAGATATGGAGGCATTACTTATACGGGGAGAAATGTGAGATATACACGGACCATAAGAGTCTAAAATATATCTTCACACAAAAGGAGTTGAATATGAGACAAAGGAAATGGCTGGAGTTGATAAAGGATTACGACTGTGAAATTGTGTATCACCCCGGAAAAGCCAATGTAGTGGCCGATGCCTTGAGTAGGAAGGGTCAGGAAAAGTTATCTATGTTAACGGCTCAAACTGAGTTAATAACAGAGATGTCTAGAATGGAGTTGGAAGTGAAGTTACTAAGAGAATCGGGATAGAGATTGTTTACAACGAAGATTCAATCTACCATAGTAGAGAGAGTCAAGGAGGTACAACTCCGAACTGAGGAGTGTGACCAAATGAAGAAGCGGTTAACCAATGAAAACGATTTAAAGTATAGTCTTGATAATGAGGGATTATTAAGATTTAAAGGAAGAATTTGGGTTCTGAATAAGATGGAATTAAAGGAGAAAGTGTTACAAGAAGCTCATAGTTAGAGGTACTCGATTCATCTTGGTAGTACCAAGATGTATCAAGACCTTCGACAGAGTTTTTGGTGGCCAAACATGAAGAGGGAAATAGCATAGTATGTGAATAAGTGCTTGACTTGTCAAAAAATTAAGTTCGAACATCAACGACCAAGTGGCTTCTTACAGTCATTGGAGATTCTGGAGTGGAAGTGGGAGCATATCATGATGGATTTTGTGGTGGGACTTCCAATTACTCAGAAGGGGTATGATGCCATTTGGGTAATAGTGGACCGATTGATGAAGTCGGCTCTCTTTTTGCAAATAAGGGTCAAGTATAACTTAGACCAATTAGCTAAACTTTATGTTAAGGAAGTCATTTCCAGACATGGAGTACCAGTTTTGATTGTGTCAGATTGTGATCCACGATTCACGTCGAGCTTTTGGAGGAGTTTGCAAGAACAGATGGGAATGCAACTGAAGTTAAGTATGGCTTATCATCTGCAAATTGATGGGCAGAGCGAGAGAACAATTCAGATGCTAGAAGATATATTGAGATCTTGCGTCATGGATTTCAAGGGTAGTTGGGATGATCATCTACAACTAATAGAGTTCGTTTATAACAACAGTTATCATGCGAGCATAGGCATGCCGCTTTACGAAGCTCTATACGAACGGAAGTGCAGAATACCATTGTGTTGGGATGAAGTGGGAGAACGTCGAATGCTAGGACTAGAATTGGTGCAGCAGACAACATATATAGTAAAGATAATACGGATGCATCTCGTAGCTGTGCAAGATAGACAAAAGAAATATGTGGATTCACATCATGTGAATAGAGAATTTGAAGTAGGTTCGTATGTATTTCTAAAGGTATCTCCCTGGAAAGGAAAGATATGCTTTGGAAAGAAGGGAAAGTTAAGTCCAAGGTTTATAGGACCTTTCGAGATATTACAAAGGGTAGGAGAGGTAGCTTACGTGGTAGCGTTACCTCCGCACTTAGAAAGGATACATAATGTGTTCCATTTATCTATGTTACGACCTTATAAGCCAGATTATAAGCATGTAATAGAGTATGAACTTATTCATATTGAGAAGGACTTGACGTACGAAGAAGTGCCTATTCAAATCATTGATAGAAAATAACAAGTTCTGCGGAACAAAGTTATACCCTCGGTAAAGGTGTTATGGATGAACCACGATGCCGAAGAAGCAACGTGGGAACTTGAAGAAAAGATGAAAAATAATTTCCCTCAGTTATTTATTTAATGTAAGACAAGATTCTGGGGACAAAATCCTTATTAGGGGGGAAGGATGTAACGACCGAGAAATTCGGATTTATTGTAAAATAATTTTATTTAATTAAATAATGAATAAAATTATATTAAATGTTATTATTACGTGTTAGTAAGATGAATCTTGTTCTATAACCTAGATATTTCGGAATGTCGTAGTATTTTGACTACGTGAAGGAATTATAGTGTTTGAATTTCCAAGAAGAATGTAGACACTCGAAATTTTCTGCACTCCTATTACTAACATTGCAGGAGGGTAGATTTTTCTTTTGGAGCTAACCCTGAAAGACAGCTTACATCCATTCCGGATACCACCAGAAGTTTAGTTTCAACCCAGAACACAAAACGGGAGCGTCATATCAACCCGGGACATACACCGGGAATGTCATTTCCGATCTTAGAGATAACCCCGAGATATGCAGATCAAAAGACCGGCAACAACACCGGAGAGGACAGTTCTGTCTTGGTGATAACACCGCGACTCTCAGTTCTAGTCCTAGAGACTACACTGGGAGTAGCAACCCCATCCTTGGTGATAGCCCCAAGGGATGCCATTGCAGTTCCGACAATAACCCCGAAAATGCTTGTTTCAAACATGTGCGATCAGCTTCAATTCAGATGACAGTGAGGCATACAAACAAGTAGCCCAATCACAGATGTAACCGTGAGCAACGTTTACTTTCCACTTAAACCGGCGATAACCCCGGTGAGGAGTCACAACGTCATCTGTCCACATCAACAAGATGATATCGCGGCATACCAACAAGTAGTCCAATCTCAGCTGTAACCCTGAGCAACGTCTACTTTCAACTCAAACCGGCGATAACCCCGGCGAGGAGTCAAGCGTTATCTTGTTCATTCAACAATGGCACGTCGTCTCAACACTTTATACATACATCCAACAATGTACCACAAGAGCAGAGGAATAAAAATCTCGAGTGACTATTACGTGTGGCAGTACTTTGGATAGAATTTGAAGCTTGAAGACCATGGGCATAGACCCCTCTTCCTGACTTTGTACAACCTCTAATCCATGTCATTACGTAACTCTCGACACAAGCGGTCCGAAGAAGGTCAGATATACCTCGTTCGGATGCTCGAATTGAAGTTCTGCAAGTTCGAGTGGATAT
Source organism: Panax quinquefolius (assembly GCA_020205615.1). Lineage (NCBI taxonomy): Eukaryota > Viridiplantae > Streptophyta > Magnoliopsida > Apiales > Araliaceae > Panax > Panax quinquefolius. The sequence continues at coordinate 47,716,871 of CM035153.1, forward strand.
TATAGTGCACGACTGCAAGTACTACGAGATAACGGGACCCGCGAGGCTCGGATCCACCACGACCAGCCGCAGGTACAACTGTGGCTGCCGCAGGTGTACCTGTTGCCATCAGTCTATAAATATAGGCAGGGGGGTCAGCCATTTGAAGGGAGGGAGAGAAGGAAAAAGGTGAGAAAACCCTGTCCATTTTACTCTGCATACACATCTTTTGAGTGTTTCCTCTTCTTTAAACACTAGTTAGCTCACATATAGCTATCTTTTATCCGGCGGAAACTAAGTGTTTATCCATTTAAAGTCATAGAAGTCTACTTTGGCAGCCCACTGTAAGCCTTCTTACATTTTATAAAGCCTTCTTCTCATATAGCACACACTGTTATACACATTGAGAGTCGTGTTGTGTGCATTTGCCCGGACTTTGGTCCGTGGTTTTCATTTCTGTCTGTATATATATACTAATATATGTATATATTTCATATATATGGACTAACATTATCGAGTTATGCCTCGATTGAGCCTAGACTTCGGTCTGGAGCGTTTAATTGCTTATATATATATATATATACTTATATATATAAAAATCGTGGTCGCATCATGTCGATGAGCCTGGATTTTATATTCGGTGCGTTTAATTGCTTTTATATATATATACTTATATATATAATTATTGTCGGACATATCCGATGAGCCTGGATTCACATCCGGTGCATTTACTACTTTTATATATATATATATTTGTACATATATATATATATATATTTACATTCCTGTCAGGCCTGGAGTTTCCTCCGTGGCTTTTTACAGCTTTTTTACATTTCGTCCTGCCTGGAGTTCACTTCGTGGCAGTTGATCGCTTTTTACAGCTTTATTTACATTTTGTCCTGCCTGGAGTTTACTTCATGGTAGTTGATAGCATTTCCTGCTTTATTTACATTTATGATCCCCCATGGAGTTGCTTTTTGGTGGTTGATCATGTACATATATATATATATATATATTTATCGCTTATATATATATATATATAATTGCTTACTACTTTTCATACAAATTGCAGTATCATGTGAGCCTAGGAATCATGTGATCACATGTTCAGTTTACTGAATCTAGATTCGGTTCCCATGATGGACATTCTTTGGCTGTAAGCAGCCTGTACATTATTTAACAGTGTCTGAATTTCCTTGGATGGTTGTCATGCCCATAAGGAGTTCGACACTGCTGTATATTATTTTCTCGAGAATGCTTCGCATCTAGAAATTAAAAGCAAACAAGCCGAACATTTAACAATAAAATGGAAGTATGAAAAGGTCTCAATTCCTATTGAGCACAGGGTTTGAAAAACCGCTTTTACAAAACTTCATTGCTATATTGGTTAAAACCAATTTTCCTATAAAATTCAAACCTTGTGTATATAGGTGCGAACGAGGCCTCGCACTACTTTCAAATAATTGCACATTGATCCACACACACACACATTCATATAATAATTTCTTTGAAAAGTGGCAGTCACCATGGTAACACGGATGTCGGGGGGTGCCTAACACCTTCCCTTCGCATAATCAAGCCCCCAGACCCAAAATGAATCTCGATTTCACAGACCCGTTTAGCAATGTTGAATCACTGGGTCAATGTGCAAGCCTTTTCGGTTGCGTTGGTGCAACCAGTTTAATACACCAACTGGCGACTCATAAAGTCCAATCATCGACATTATACATGTCAGACCTTTTTCACTTATTTTTTCAAACAAATCTCACATTAACATGAGAACACCAAAGAACAAGTAACGAAAAGGGACACTCAAAAATCCCGACGTCGAGAACGAAAATAAAAGTTTTCTGAGAAATTTTATGAAAAACACTATTCACAAATTTATGCTCAGGAATTATTTTTGAATTTCTGAGAAATACGTAACAATAGAATAATAAGGGAGGATGGGTTATGTAATAATAATTCAAGTATGACAAACACAGTTTTTTGCATATGGACTTAATTTGAGAACGTTAGTGAATATAAAGTGTAAGACCCCGAATTTTATGAAATAAAAGTATTCAATTTTTCTTATAATTACTATTCAGTAAATGGTTAAATTGATAAAAGGTTAAAGTTAAGGGTGATATATGTAAATATTTTAAATAAGCAAGTGGTTATAAAATACTCATTGTTGTCGGGGAATATTCATTTGGTCGTGGAATATTCTAGTGCCGTGAATATTAGTATGACAAGTATGCCCATTTATGTGCCCTATAATGTAATAACCGCTTGATGAAGAAAATGACAAGTTTGAGTTTTTATAAATAATGGCGTATTTATTACCGTTAACACTCGTTGGATTACCCGTTGGTTAAAATACGAATACTGCGTGGTTGCATAGTAACACACTGGATTACGATATTTTGAATTATTGATTCTTACGTAAGAAGGCACTACTCAATAATTGTTATAGTAATTAATGCTCAATATTTTATTTTATTGATTCAATAATTGCTACGTTGATATTTTATATTATTGTTGTTTCAATAATTGTCACCGCACAAAGATTTTCCATTATTAGATCAATAATTCATATTATTTGAATAATATTATTAGATAGCATTATTGGCAATGTCTAGAAAGTTCTCATCGAGGAGAGGTTTGGTCACCTAATTGCGCACTGATGAAGGAGAAATCCTTATCGGAAAGCCCCCTCTTTCCTGGGAACTGCCTGGTTGTTATTAATGTGATTCTGTAATATTATTTATGAATAATTAATTATTGATAAGGAAATATTTATTTGATGCGGATATAAATGATGGATTTATTTATGTGGTTATAAATGAAGGAATTAATGTTGAGGTATTTTATCAGTATTTTTGTCGGGATGGAAGTATTAAAAATCAAATCAGTGTTCTTGAGATATATTGCATGAGTTATAATTTTTAATCCGACCGTTGGATCGTTGTTATTTTTGGATATGTTATAGATATATAAGTTGAGTATATGTCCACAAATTTTGAACAGTTAAAAATGAACGTATGATTTGTTATGAATTGTAAGCGATGACTGATTCGGAAATTAGGTTTATAAATGATTTTGGTGGAAAATTCTAGAATTTAGTGGGCCCCACTTGTGGTTGGTAAAGAAATGTGTTGAAATTCTAATTAAAATGTGGTGGGTGGCAATAGTAGCAGGTAAATCCATCAGGTAGCAGGTCAAGTCTGCTTTGGCGTGCTAACATTTTTCTATAAATACAGGGCTAAGTTAGAATTGAAAAACACACCAGAAACATAAGCTTTCTCTCTTTCTCTCTCTATATTATCGAGCATATTTTTGTGAGTATTTAGATACTTTGAGAGTTGTTATTCAGTTCAAGTTTCCTTCGGCTTTACATTCCGGTCAGAAATATTGCTCTTTTGAGGTAAGGGATTTTAAGGGTTATTATGTTTATCATGTTTCATTGTTTTTCTGACCTTCAAAAATTCTGGAAAAATTTGAAATGATATTTTGATGAGTTTTCTTGATTGTGTCCAAAAATAGCGATTTTTGGATGTATAGATTAGGAGTTATGGATTTTATGAGAAAAAAGTATTTTAAAAGTAAACCCTTATAACTCCTTGTGGTTAACTCCAAAATTGGTGAAATTATTTTGGGAGTACATCTATATAACATCAAGATATTCTCAGAATTTTAATTTTTGGACAAAAGTATAATTTATGATAAATGTCTAAATATTCGGCGATTTTGGCCATGTGAAAAATAGTAAATGAATTTTAAAAATTCCGAGAAAATATATGTTCAATATGGGACTATATTCTGCGAAATCCCGTAAAAGAAATATTTTTGGGCCGATTTGGTATTTTCATGAAAATTGACTAGTTATGAGTAAATGAATTAAATATGTTATGTGAAGTAACAAAATTGGAAAATAGGATTTTATGGCTTGGGAATCCTATATAAGGTATATCTGCATTTTTGATGAGGGTTTTGGTTATTGGTGATGAAATTTTATGATTTTGGCATTTTAGGATGATTAAATGCATTAATTGGTAATCGTAAACAATTAAAATAAATTATTTATAAGTTTAAGAAATGATTAAAATATTGTGGTAATATTAATAATATTAGATTATGAGATTATTAAGTGATTTACAACACTTGGATTAAGGTGTTATGAAATCATTGATTCATGAATATTACTCTTGAAATGAAATGCAGTTGTTGATCGTATTATTTTTATTATCATATATAACATTTTTATAATCCCGGTGATGAAATTTCTCTTTGACTTCAGTGTAAAGATGGGTAGATTATTGGTATGATCGTGACTATGGGTTCTCTTTGGCCAGTAGTGCAAAGATGAATTGTTGACTGGTATGATCATGACCATTGAATTTACAATTAAATATTTTTAGCTTAAGAGCAAAGGTGAATTGATCAACATGGTTATAATTATTGTTTATATAAATTCTGAAATGATTATATATTTTTTTGAAATATTAACATTTTTGGCCTGTAGTGTTGAGATGAATTGTTGATGAATATCTTTGGCGTGTAGTGCAAAGATGACCTGTTGTTGAATATCTTTGGCCCGTAGTGCAAAGATGACATGTTGTTGAATATCTTTGGCATGTAGTGCAAAGATGAATTGTTAATGAATATCTTTGGCCCGTAGTGCAAAGATGAACTTATTAGTATGATTATGAACAGGAACTGTGATTTGGTATAACCATGATCTTTGATGTTTCAGGTAAAGACATGTGATGAAAAATATCTTCGTCTAGATGAGAAGGGGAATTTAGAACTACAATTATGATTATGAGTTATTCATATGATTGTGGAAAGGAACTGTTGATTGATGTTACAGGGATAAAACATTGTTGGTGGACTTTTAACATGGAGAAGATAATAGACTTTATGGTCTATTTGACTCTTCTAATGGATTGCTCATTCACCGCAACTACTATGGTTGAAAAGTTTTATCATCTACCATATGTTCTAAATCTCTGATTTATTACTGATGAAGGCTATTGATAATTTAATTATCTTTAGTCATAATATTCTTTACTGAGCTGGTTGTGCTCACCCTTTTGTTTCACAATTCCTTTCAGGTAATAAGAGTGTTGCCGCGTCGAGCGGGGGTAACAGGGAAATAGAACGGTGGTCTATAGCTGTTGAGGTTCTCCCTAAATAGTATGGAAATAATTTTATTGAGAACTTTAAATAAGTGTGTCGTATTGTATACGTCATTTGATATTTAATTTTGGTGAACCGAATAGGGTGAGGCGAACCTAACTTTGGAAGGGTGTTTTGTCACTATCATACAAGATGTCTAATGACATACAACCTCGTGTTATCATAAGACATGGTTGTGCACATCCACTTGCTGAGTATATCTACGAGCACTACCTATATGATCTTGGAGTTTGGTTGAAACATAATTTTCAACTGGAGACAGTGGAGATAGTTATATCTCAAGAGAAGACTCACCATTGGAAGGAACATGATAGTAATCTTCTCGTTTTTCTTTGGGGTCTATTGGATCAACCAAGGATAATTCTCTGGACATATTATATCTATCATAACTTAGATTCATGGCCTCCTATGTACGGAGGTTTCCTTGAGCACTTCCCAATGATTTTAATTTCTGAAATAGTTATTGACTGTACCTTTAGGTAATGTATCAATGTGAGGTGTTGTCCCTAGTTGGGATATGAGTCACAGTTGGTATTAAAACTCACAGTATATGTGTTGTTGTATTTTGCACGACAATTGTAGTAAAAAGTTGTAATTGTTTTCTCTACCATGTATTTGGCGACTTAGAATAGGTTGGATGGATTGGACCTATTTTGGGGGCGTCACATAAAGCGCTAATGAATAAACGATGATCGTGTGATACGTAAGTATTGTACGAGGTAATGAATATACGTATGATATGAAGTATCATACGAGTATGTATGAATAATGATATGTCGTATATTATGAATGATTATACGAGTTAGTGTACGAGAATAATACGTGTATAATACGTTATAAGGCTTTAAGCCAATTGGATTGAACTTGTAGGATTTTGTGTAGAAATTGAACAAGCCCAAGTGAATTAATGTTAAGGCCCAAATGTTTGTTAAATGCAAGCCCAAATAATAAGTTAAGTTAATTAAACTAAAAGCCCAAATGTGACAACCCAAAAAATCAGATTGTCAGAATTTAAGATTTAAAGAATTAGTTATTAATAAAAGGAATTTTTATTAATACAATTATGTGCTATGTGTTTATTAATCGTTCTAGAACCTAGGATAATTATTAATCAGAAGGATTCTGGCTACAGGCTAGACTAAACAAGTAAGAATTTTCAAGACGAAAATAAAAATTTTCTGGGAAAAAAAATATTTTCGGGGGGAAAAGACGAAATAGGCACTATTCACCCGAAGAAACCCTAGGGGTTAGGGTTTGAATAACCTAAGCCTTTCTGAGAATTCAGTATGTCAAAATGACATTCCGTCGAAAGATTTGACAATAATATATCGTGAAAAGTTAAGTAAGCCGATAAAAGTTTTTCTCGAAAAACGTGCAGAAATCGGACAAAATAAAAATAATGAAAAGTACTACTATGTACTTTTCATTCGTTTAGCTACGTTAGGGGAAAATGTTAAGGAAAATGCTTAAATCCAAAATGTGTTTTTTCGATTTTTTGGATATTCGAAGATTACATAAAAGTTAATTGGCAAAGAAAAGACGAAATATCCAAAAATATTTGGATTCCGAGAATCATTGTTTTTGAACTGTCGGATGAATTCCGTAAAACGGAAGCACGAAGCTTCCAAGGGAAGCTTTGTGAATAGTAAAGAGGTGTATTGAGGAGGTGGGAATAGTAAGGAGGTTTGGGGAGAAATGACTAAAACACCCCTAACCTTGGTTTTCTATATAAACAAGCCTTAAGCTCATTTGTTTGGTTTGAAATTTCAACCAACACTTGAGAGAGAGAGAGAGAGAGAGAGTTCGGATGAAGAGGGAGAGAATGAGGAAAAGCTAGCCCGAGTGCACACTTTATCCAACAGAGGAAGATTAAAGAAGAAAAATAATCCAGAACCTAAACCTAAGTAAATTTTCTTTAAGTTTTATATGTTAAAAAAACATAGCTTAACGAGAATAGGAAGTAAAAGATGTTAAGAATGATTTCATATGGTTGAAATCATGATGAAATGAAGAAATAAGAAATTAAAAGTATATTTTATAAATTTCTTAAGGAAGTGTAAGATTCGTAATGAATTAGAAAGATCTAAGTGATTCATATGAATGATTAGGTGAAATAAGTAAGGAATGGTGTTCTATAACATCAAATTCCAAGAAAAAGTAAAATCGTAATCAAAATATCGATTAAAAATGAAGAACTAACGAAGAACACGAAGAACGTTGTTGATGGACAAATTTAAAACCATCGTAGTGTACTTGTTGTTGATGGGCAAGTTTAAAACCATTGCGTATAAGTTAGATGCTTATTGCTTGGTTAGGAATGGTAGAAACGTTCATGAAGAATGGATTAAACTTAACTATAACGAAGTTATGGCAAAAATTTCGTAAAAGACAAACAAAAATTAGAAAGTTAGTAAATGAACTCGAACGTGTAGGATTTTATAAGAATGTAAGAGAACTTAGACAACGTGAGTCATGGACTCAAGAATGAATGAGTTCCGAGTTCGGATGACCAAATTACGGACGAACAAATGAAGAGCGAAGCCGAATGTGAGTCGGATAAAGAATGTTAGAATAAAATATAAGCGTTAAACACGTTAACCGACGTGAAGGTTGAGTGTATGCGAATATTAAATGGGCAGGACCTACACCCCGTGTTTGGTTTGACCGTAAGGTAATGAAGATCAATGATTAAACCTATGAACGGTGAAGAAGCTGAATTAAAGACAAGTATGTATAACGTAAAAAAGCCGAGTTAATATTTATAACTTGGATGACATTCCGAGTCAAATTAATAGAACGTTGGAAGATAAGAATAAGGTAACATAAAATGCTTAACGCTATAAATGCATAGAATAAATATTGAATGATCGTTATGAGTATACAAAAGACTGTATGACTTAGACGATAAAGAATGAATCTTGAGGTATGGCATTTTGTTTCCAGAAAGCCATAAGGAATATGAAATGGACTTAACTAACGTTATAGTTAATGATTCGGATAAGTTAAGATGAATTTAGGTTGTAGTACAATTGTAACCTTTGATTGTTGACATATGGGAACTAGGATAAACAATTCCTTCAGAGAACGAAGGTATATACGAAACTGGAAACCGATCTAACTCACTGTTATGGGCAGTGTAGATGAGACGGGAACTTGTTTGTTAGTTGTTTGTGGGAAACCACTCAGAGTACCATATGGACTACTAGCAGAGAAATGATGTGTGCTGAGTCCTACAGAAGTTATAAGAAGAAGATAAGAATGTAAATCATCAAAGATGATGAACGTATGAGTAAAACATCTCCGTATGTCATGAAGTCGTAAACCAGAAGGGAAAGTTGGTTGCATAAACTTAGGTTGAAAGAACATGAACCCTAAGAATTAAAGTTAAGTAAACCAATGCGTAAGTCAAGTATATGACTAATTGATGTATGTGTTATTTCCTTATATGCTACATAGGAATTGGAATGAGCAGTTCAGTGTAAACTATAAGTTGTAGCTGTGTGTAAGGCAAGTTTCCTAACTTTATTCATATTCTAAATAAATGCTAATTTCTAAAACTTCTCATATGTTGAACTTGAGAAGTTCTGTCTATGTGAAAATGTGTGATATTTGTGCAAGGTGGTAGAATGTATGAGGCCTTATGCCATAATTTTAACACTTCAGTGTTTCTATGAGATGAACTGTTCTGTGACTGAACTGTTCAATAAGAGAATATTCTGTTTATACATGAACCATTATTGTTAAGTTTGTGCTATTGATTCTAGCCAGACAGAATGTGTATGAAAGAGAGTAGAGAATGAAAGTATTTTAAAGTGAATGTGACTAATGTTTTAAAATTATAGGAATCGATATTATTCCTATTATTCAAGCTGCTTCATAACCTTTCTTCGGTTATTAATGTCTTAAAAGAATTTTTAAATTCTTGAAGTTGTTTGTTCAACTGCTAAGACTTGCTAAGCAATTGAATGCTCACACATTCTTTAAATAAAAACATTTTCTGCGAATGATGTTAGAAAGAACTTAAGGATCGCGTAAAGATCAAGTTGATCGGTATCCAGAAGAAGTGTCAGTGTATGAATGTGCCTGAAGATCAAGTCAAGACTTATAATGTAGAATAATGTAATTAAACTATAGAATAGTTTAATGAACGGTTATGTATCCTTGGTGGCGGATGAAAGTCACTCTTGTAAGAGATAAAGAATAATGTGATTATCATTATTTGTAATGAAAGAGGTTATAAGGTATTAGAACCTAGGATTTGAAAATGTATGTTGTTATATTTAACTATATAATGATGTATGTTTGGAAGAAGATGGGATCGTGACGTACGGAATTCGGGTGTGAAAATAGACCAGATTTTGGGGCGTTATAGAGTGGTATCAGAGCTGATAGATTATAAACCTTAGGTATGGGTACCTAAGGCTATAATCGTAGAGAGAATGATAAGAAGATCTTTGAGTTAAACGATTAAGGAAGAAGATCACCACGTGATTATAATGAATCATAATAACAGATGATCTATTAAACGATGGATGATTTGTAGCCAATCCTATAAATGAATGGTACTACGAAGTAGTACGGGAAGAAGAACTCAGATTGAGTTATAAAGGATAACATACGAATTAAAGAAAATTTGTATTAAGTAAAGAGAAAGTTAGAAGTTGTAAGATTTCAATTGAGGACTCATGTGATAGCTGAGTTATATGAACCTTTATTATGGGCAGAGGTTTGTGATTCGGTGTAACAGTTGCTTATCTTATTACAGTGATAATCATTGGAATTGGTCGCGCTATCAAGATGTATATGACGAGAAGGTGAATCTTTTCTCATGTATATACTTGATAGGTAGAGAATGATAAAGTAGGTGCGAGTTCTTGAAACTCATACTTATGGTAAGTTCGTGACTCATAATTATATGGTATATTTTTGAACTTCTCAGCAAATGGACTCTTATGGTCTGTCTGGGATAGTTCTTAAACTCATATTATTGTGGAAAGTTCCTGAACTCATAATGTGTGGTAAGTTGATGGACTGTACTAAGGTATAGGAATGTGTAGACTGAAAACGAGTTATTTTCAGTAGACTTAACATTGAAGGTGCTAGAGAATATTAAGTATTCTAGATTTTGAAGTAAGACAATAAAGGAAGATGGAGAATAGGATATTCCAAGTCATCTAGCTATTCTAGATTTTGAAGTTTATTGAAATCGTGCTTATATGTGCGCATTTTGAAAATGAAAGAATTGGTTCAACTTTTGGAACCAATGGATTTTAAAAGAACTATTCTTGATATGTCTATGCTAGTTGATTCGGCTAGACAGAAATTGATTTGAAATATCAAAAGGAATTTTATATCATCAAGGCATTTGATACAAAGATGGTAAAAGGATGGAGTTATTAATGAAATTGAACCTAGTGTTGGATGAGATCTTATGATCAACAACCCACAAGGGTATGATGTATAATGATGAAGTCATAAACTAATGAAGTCATCAATGTACTGTGAAAAGTACGGTATCATGACGTCATAAAACGTTTTGATGTATTGCGAAAGAATTTAAAGAAGTAGTCGATGTCAATTGATTTTACTAAACAAATGTTTCAAGTTGATTTCCAATTTATTGGTATGGTATAAGCTACTTGATTTATCTAAGACGAATGGTATGTCATGATTAAAAGAAAATCGAGCTTTCATTGAAGAGTTATGCCGAACCAAATTGTTTTGGTGAGGAATCTAATGATTAAGTCTGAGGTGAACATACCCTGAAATGGGGTTATACGATGGGTTGATCGCCTACATATGGAAGAGGTAGTTTACCTTCTTTGTGATTGTAAACTGGCCGTGAAAGAGAGGTTTACGGTGAAATGCTGTTAAACCAAGTAAGAGTTGAAATTTATCTAGGCACACTTAGAAGGGGGGGTTGAATAAGTGTGAGAGCAATCTATGACCAATTTTTAAACTATTGATTTCAGTATACTATATTAATGAATTCAGCTTACTGAATAAATATGACCTACTTAATTAATTGATTATTTTAAGAAAATATCCTGCTGAATTTATAACTTAAATAATATACTTGGTGTTAAAGAATTATCTTAATTCAATGCAAGTATTCAAATTTTAGTTATTAAGATAATTAAATAACTTATGTGATTTTAGAATTAAAGTAAAAACAAATAATAAAATCAACACCAAGATTTTTTACGTGGTTCAACAATTACCCTCTATAATAATAGCTTAGTCCACGTCCAATACCAACTAGTATTGGAGACTCACTTTATTTATTTCTTTATAAATAAACACTAATTACAAAACAGATTCTTACAAAAATTAATTAACAATTAATTTCTCTTGAGCACACTTGCTCCTTGTGCGCCTATGCACTCTTCAAGCACCTTTTCTTCCTTGAACCTGTTTGTAAGCCTTTTCTCTAATCCACTAGGATTAATACCTTTAGACTAAACTTAGTCTAAAAAAATTCAATACAAATATAGAGGTCTATGATCAATGTAAGAATAATCAATTTAACAATTTAAAGGCTCAACTATATGCAATGATCAATTAGCACAAAAAGATAAACAATTAAAACCTTACCCAATATCACCTAAAGAATATCAGAAGTTAATTGCTCAGCTTCTCAACATATGCACTGATTAAATCAAATTTAGTTGCTCGATAAATATCAGTAATTAGTGCAAGAAAAATTTCGTGAGTTATATTTTTCCATCCACGAAAATACTGATTTATAGTCCACAAGATATTACCGTTAATAAAAGACATGTCTTTGTTTGTCAAAGTCAATCGGTATGAAAATATCAAAGAATACAATGATAAGGAAGTCAATATTTATCCAGTTGAGTAAAACAACCTCTTTGATTAGTTATGGATAAATCAAAAGACCCATTAAAAAGATAACCCACTAATAATTTTGACTTTATCTCTCCAAACCTCAAGTAGTGTGTAGAAGTGGAGTGTAATAGTCACTTATCCTTTCCAAGACTCAAGGTCTTTAAATTTCCAACGTAACCATAATTACCTCTCATTTAAAACCGTATATCAAATCACAAAGAGGTAAAGCTGTCGGCATTTAGTTTATCTAGTAAATCATAGATATCCACGCGTAGCAGTAATTAAAATGACCCAAGGATATCAATTTAAACACTTACTTAAGTATGCACACGTATCACAATGCTATCCTACATTTTAGCTTCTAGGCATACAGACAAATGCATGTGAAACATATCAAGTGATACACAGATATCAAATAAAATATCACTTCCTTTTTGTACTTGATGATATATATTATCCTAATTTAGAAAAACCTTTTTCATAAGATTTTTAAATCATTTTTAATTTAAGGCATATAATAAAATTGTAAATAATATGTCCTAGAGCCTTTAAATTAAAAATCAATTATTATGCAATTGACCTTACAGTTGGTTTTCTTAGTAAAGAAAAATTCTTCAATCTTTTGAATATCCAATCAAAGTTCCTTATCACCAATATACCTGAAATGCCATAACACAATTTAGTATATGAATAATTAATCATCAAAACTCAAGGATGAAATATGACTAAGTCAACATTCTACCCCTTTTTGATGATGACAACCAAAAAATTAAATTCCCTTTAGCTCCCCCTAAAACCATGCATACTATATAATTTAACTCCATCTAAATCCATGCTATTATAATATTATTGTTACTAAAAAAATGATTTTCAGTAACATGCTACCTGCATTTCATGTTAGTATCAAATAAACATATCAGGTCAAACATATCAAATTAGAACATTTAAAACCATTCAACATAAATCTTGAAATCAACATCTCAAAAACCAACATAAAACAACCATAATTCAGTCTACTGAAAATCAAAATTTAATTAAACTTAAATTCTCCCACTTTGTCATCGAACAAAAAGGGAGGAAACGTCATCAATCGAGATCTACCATGGCTGCGCGCTGAGCTACCCTTTGTGTGAAATAGGGGCGATGATTGGCACGGTGAACTTTTTCAGCAATGCTTTGATCAGTAGCAAATTGAGGAGGTCGCGGAATGAAAGTTTCAGGGGGCAAGGGCACGTCAAGAAATTCACCAATGTATTCAGCAAGCCAGTTACAATGAACCCATTCTGTAACCGTAGAATGCTTACACTGCATATGTAATTTAGATCCTACATCATTGAAACGTGTAAAAATGAACTCAGCCAACTCCCCGACCTGATTACTAACAAACTTGATCTCTTGACACAACTGACAAGAATTCTGATTAAGTCTTCATTGCATAACCTCTGCCAAAGCAGTGGTTTGCAGTTCAAAACCTGCTTGTAAGTCAATAAATTCATCTTCAAGATTTTTATAAAGTTTGTTAATTTCAGGAGCACCCAAAGGTAATTTGCCTTTCTCCAACAAAGTCATACGAATGTTAAGGCCAAACATTTTAGCTTACATTTTTTCTTGATTACTAAGCACAAGTTTCAACATGTCAATGATCTCAGAAGAAGATTGAGTGGGGGGCTGAACAGGAGAAGATGGAATTGAGATGGGAGGAATAGGATTCTCATAAGTAGCACGAATAAACTGGCCATCATACTGAGTGAATCATTAACAACAACAAAAAGTTCATTCTCAAAAGAAATTTTAAAGTGATGGAAGAAAGTGGTGAGACTAGCGCTATAAGGCAAACAAGTTTTTATTTTTCTCAAACAACTTGTCATTTGATGGAGCAACATTTGGGATAAATTAAAAGACAGACCTTTTAAAATCATGGCAACAATGATCAAATCTTGATAAGTAATATCAGCACTACCACCTAAACGAGGCAAAAGATTAAACCTAACAAGATGATGAATCAAACAAGCAAGAGGAGAAACATCTACGGTTTTTGGAGTAAAAACATCATTCAACAAAGGATTATCCATTACAATATGCAATTGTTCCAAAGGGGGAAATGGAGAATGGAAAGCCCCTTTTCAAGTAAATGGACAATCACTAGTGAATGGAATGTTTAAAATGCTACCGAAATCTATGACAGTGAAATACAAAGATTTTACTTTAACAAACGAGGTGTAAAACTCCCCATGATATTCCAGATTAGTGTAAAATTGTTGAACTAATCTAGGATATACAACAGAAGGAGGAAAAAGCATGGAAGAGATACCACAAGATTCAAACAAAGTTTTCAAAGGAGACTCTTGATAACAGATTTGATCCACTGATTTTTCATAAACCAACTGTTTTGGAAAAATAACAGTTTTAAAAGGCACCTCATAAGCATTACTTCGAAAGAAGTTGTCAGGAAGATCAGAGGAGAGGTTGGGGTTTACCAAAACTGGTGGAGGTGTAACCTCCGGCTTAAAGGATGGAATCGTTGACTGACATCGCCGAGAGGGTCCAGATGATTTGGACAAGGAGGGACTGAAAGTTGATTCATCAAAAGACGAAGAGTCCACATACTCCGTTTCCTTAGGCACAACTTTCTTCAATTTTCTTTGCTTTCGTGAAGGTCCGACAGTTGATTGGGGAGGAATCATTGTCTGATCATCGTCAGAATCTATCATCGATCGCTTATTTGTTCGAGTTCTCATGATATTTGAAAGTAAGGTTAGAGAAGATAAACGTATAGAAAATGGAGAGGAACAGATAGAAAGATATATAAAAGGACTGATACATGTACAAAGTACACTCCTAAATGCTTACGTTTTCCAAGAACCTCAGCCGACTTGTCTTTTCGATTTTCAAAACCATTATGAGAGACGCCTAGAATATTGCGTCCATGATTTAAGGACTTAACTGAGCAGCCGAAAATTCAAACTCATAATTATCCTAATTTTATTAGTTAATAAGATATACATGCATAATAGGAAAACAATAACACAGATTTTAAAATGAATTATGCGAGACACATCCCAAGTTCTCTTCGTAACATGCAAAATATATCTTCACTTAATGGTTTAGTAAAAATATCTGCAATTTGATTTTCAGTAAGAATAAAAATTAATTTAATTAAACCTTTTGAACTGTCTCTTAAAAAATGATGCCTTACTTCTATGTGTTTTGTAGGTGAATGTAACACAGGATTTTTAGATATATCTATAGCACTAGAATTATCACAGTATATAGGCACACATTCACATAATATATCAAAATCACATTAGGTTTGTCGCATCCATAAAATCTGAGAACAGAAACTTCCTGCAGCTAGGTATTCACCCTCAGTAGCTGATAGTGCAACTGAAGTTTTCTTTTTACTATGACATGACACGAGACTTTGTCCCAAGAAATTACAAGCACCACTCGTACTTTTTCTATCAATTTGACACCCAAAATAGTCAGCATCTGAATAACCTATTAATGCAAAATTATTGGTAATTGGATAAAATAACCCTAAATTAATAGTGCCACTTAAATATTTCAAAATTCTTTTAACAGCATTTAAGTGTGATTCTGTGGGTTTTGCTTGAAATCTTACACACAAACAAACACTATACATTATGTCGGGTCTAGAAGTAGTTAAGTATAGTAAGCATCCAATCATACCTCTATATTTAGTTATATCAACATCAATACCTTTATCATCAGTGGTGAACTTTATTGATGTGCTCATAGGTGTACCTTTTGAGTTAGATCCTTCAATGTCTAATCTCTTGAGTAATTCTTTTGTGTATTTGGTTTGATGGATGTAAATTCTGTCCTTCGTTTGCTTGATTTGAAGTCCCAAAAAGTAGTTAGTTCTCCCATTAAGCTCATATCAAATTCTTTGTGCATGCACTTGGAAAACCACTCACAAAGATGATCATTAGTAGCACCAAAGATTATATCATCTACATATATTTGAACAATAACGATATCTATATTTTTATGCTTATTAAATAATGTAGAATCTATTTTAGCTCTAATAATTCCATTTGACAAAAGATACTTACTTAACCTTTTGTACCAAGCCCTTGGAGCTTGTTTCAAGCCATAAAGTGTTTTCTTTAATCTGTAGACATGATTAGGATACTTTTTATGCTCGAATCCAGGAGGTTGTTTTACATACACCCCTTCATTGATGTATCTGTTGAGGAAAGCGCTTTTTACATCCATTTAATAAAGCTTAAACTTTTTGTAGCATGCAAACACCAACAAAAATCTGATTGATTCCAGCCTAGCCACTGGTGCATAGGTTTCTTCATAGTTGATCCCCTCTTGTTGGTTATATCCTTGAGCTACTAGCCTTGCTTTGTTACGAATGATTGTCCCGTACTTATCAAGCTTGTTCTTGAATACCCATTTCGTACCAATAATGGAAGCATCTTTCGGAGGAGGCATCAGTTCCCACACTTGGCATCTCTCAAATTTTTGAAGTTCTTCTTGCATTGCCAATAACAAGTTTTCATCAAGGACTGCATCCTTTGCATTCTATGGCTCAACATGTGATAAAAATGCAGAGAATGTACAATGATTTTGTAAACCTCTTCGCGTGGTTACACCTTTATTGATATCTCCAATGATATTCTTCGGAGGATGATTCTTGATATATTTAGCTATTTTTGGCATTTGGATATCATGTAAAACTTCCTATTGATCATGAAATTCATCTTCAGCATCTTGCAAATTTTCAGGTTGACGTTCCTGCTGGTTATCAATTTTAGTTTCCTAAAACTGTTCATTCGGTTTCCTGTTTTGTTCTTTTTGGTTTACTAGATTCTTGACTATCTCCAAATTTCCTGCATCATCTTCACTTTCTTTTGGAAGATCATTGTTAGTTTCATGAAAGTGATATGAACAAACTCTTCTACACATGATTTTCTAATATTGAAAATACGATAAGCTTTACTATTTTGAGAATAACCAATGAATATTCCTTTATATGACTTGGCATCAAACTTTCCCAAATTATCACTTGTATTTAAGATGAAACATTTAGAACCAAATACTTTGAAATAACGTATGTTTGGAATTTTATTATTTAACAGCGCATAAGGTGTTTTCAAAATAATTGGACGAATGAGTACTCTATTTAAAACATAATATGATGTACTTATTGCTTCGGCCTAAAATTTCTTTGGAAGCTTACTTTCTTGCAATAGAGTTCTTGTCGTCTCTTGTAGAGTCCTATTATTCCTTTCCACCACCCCATTTTGTTGAGGAGTCCTTGGGGCTGAAAATTCATGGCTAATACCCCTTTGATCACAAAAAGTTATAAAATCTTTTTGAAATTTAGTACCATGATCACTTCTAATTCTAATGAGTTTATAGCTATACTTTGTTTCAAGATTCCTTATTAATTTTTCAAATTCTTTAAATGCTTCATCCTTAGTACTCAAAAATAATACTCATGTGTATCTTGAAAAATCATCAACTATCACAAATGCATAAAATTTTCCATTAATACTCGAATGTCTTTTTGGTCCAAATAAATCAAGATGAAGTAGATGCAAAGGAGAAGAGGTTGATACCATATTCTTTGATGTAAAAGAAGTTCTTAATTATTTTCCAAGTTGACAAGGAATAAATATTCCATTCTTTTCAAACCTGATTCTTGGTAACCTTTTGACGAGCTTTGAGGATAGTTTCTTGATTAAGTCCATGTGTACATGTCCCATCCTTTTATGCCATAGGTTAGCCTCATCTTGTACGGATGTAAGACATAGCTCTTCATCCTGTTGCTCAAAATCTAGAGTATATATATTTCCTTCTCTTTGTGCAACTAGAGTAGTATTGTTAGTACCATGAAATATTGTGCATTTATCTTTTTCAAAATTTACTTGATGGCCATTATCCATTAATTCACTAATACTAATCAAATTGAATTCCAGACCATTAACGAGGTGCACATTATTTATTCTTACCTTGCCATTACCAATTTTACCTTTTCCAATTATCTCGCAAGTTTTATTGTCTCCAAACGTGACCGTTCCATTCTTCTTCTTGATATTTAGTTCTACGAATTTTGATTTTTCACCTGTCATGTGTCGAGAACATCCGCTATCAAGAATCCATTTTTGAGATGGAACTCTTGCCTTTAAGCATACCTGTTAAAAAAGAATAATTTATCCTTTTGGTACCCATATCTTTTTGGGTCCACTTATGTTAGTAGCATGTAAATCATTTTTTTTAATACATACCTTTTTAACCTTGTTTTGTTTCTTAAAACAATTTATATCTAAATGACCTTTAATACCACAATGTTTACAAGTTGTGAAAGGAGAGCAATAATTTAAACTAAATCGTGATTTTGATTTTAGCATTTTCATATTACTCTTTTTATGCATAGAATCATAACCAATTCCTTGTCTTTCAAAACTAGGTCTTTGTTTACCTAATATGACATTTAAATTTTCTTCAGCTTGGACAAATTTAGCAAGAGATAATTTTAATGAAGCTATTTCTTTTTGAAGTTCATTATTAGGAAAAGTTTTAATAGAAGAGTTATCACTAAATGCATCAATACACACATCTCTCATTTTTAGCTCATTAGTCAATTTTTGGACTTCATTATTCAAGAAATTTACCTTATTCAAAAGTATTTTGTTTTAATTGTCTAAATAATCAATCTTAGCAATCAAAAACTTTTCTTCTTTACATGTAGATTCCCTTTCAATTTCTTTCCTTTCATCTATTAGTGAATCTACTTCACTCATTAAAGTATTAACTAAACCTCTTAAGTAAGCATTCTTTTCTTTTAGCTTCTTATTTTCTTGTTCTAATAAGTTCAGTTCATTAAAAGCTACCTGATTAGATTCACCATCAATTCCCCAAAAGCATACTTGAGCTATCTCATCTTTAGCATCGATCTCCACTTCTGATTCCTCATTACTCCAAGTCACAAGGGCTTTGTTCTTCTTGTTGTCTTTGTAGTTTGTTTTCCCCTTATTCTTCAATTGAAAACAATCTTTCTTGAAGTGACCAGGACGTCCACATTCGAAGCATGTTTCTTCAGTTTTCTTTCCTTTGGACTTATTTAAATTGAAAGTGTTTTTTCTCTTGTTCTTCCTTTGTAGTAGTCCTTTGAGTCATATTGACATCATAGCTATTTCTTCATTTGAGTCATCATCAAGCTCCTCGTCATTATCTGTAGTAAGAGCTAAGACCTTTCTTTGAGGGGTTTCTTCCTCATCATCATATCTTTTTAATTGATGTTCATATTCTTCTAATTCACCAAACAAAGTTAAAGTATCCATGGAAGAAATAGTAGCAGAATCCTAAAGAGTAATGATTTTAGAAGCAAACCTTTTGGGCATAGCCCAAAGCAACTTACGGTTGATCTCACTTTGAGGAATAGTCTTGTCCAGCAATTTCAAGGAGTTTATAAGGACTAGAAATCTTGCTTGAGCTAGCTTGATGGTTTCATCTTTTTCTAGTTTGAAAATCTCATAATCGTGCATAAGCATGCGTAGCTTAACTTCTCGTACTTTGGATGTTCCTTCACGACTTACCACTAGAGTATCCCAAATTTCCTTAGCTGTGTTGCATGAGGAGACTTTGTCAATTTGGGATTGTACCATACCACTGAGAAGTGTATTCATTGCCCTTGAATCATATGAGACCATGTAGATTTCGGTTGAATCCATTTCTAGCAGAGTCTTCGACGTCCCATCATCTCTTTGTGGAATAACTGATCCGTTCTCCACAACCCACCATTCCCAAGGATCTCTTTTAAGATAAATCCTCATTCGAAACTTCTAGAAGTTGTACTTTTCTGTTCCAAACAGCAAGGGAGGTGTGACAACCGAGATTTTATAATTTAATTTAAATATTTATTGGATTAAATAAATATTTTTTCGATGAATTAATTATTAGATTAAATGATTAATTGATGAAGTGGTGGTAGATTAATTTAATTATATGTGTTATATTTATTAAATTAATGTGGAGAATTTTTATTATTCGAAGTATGTGATTATGTGAGCTTATTGTATTAAAAGAAATATTTAATAAACTTGATAGTATTTTAATTAATTTAATTATTAATTAGAGATTTAATAATTTGACATTATTAATCAAAGAGAATTTGAATTATGTGACTATGTGTATTAATGAGAAATTATTATATTTTATTTAAAGTAAATTAAATAAGATATTAGATTAGTTTTATATGGATGTGACATTACTTAAACTATATAATAAAGCTTTATTAAATTAAATGATTTTTAAAACCTATTCTAACTAGCTTAACAAGGCCTTAGAGGGAGTTGAGGGAAGTTACCCATGACTGGGTAACTGACCACAACTCGTCAGACGTCTTATTTATTATACGCTTTCCCCTTCCTTTTCTTCATTAATTTTCCTAAGTCTAGAAAGTGTTAGAGAGAGTTTCAGAGAAAGATACAAAGAGAGAGTTGAGAATTGAGTTTTGTGGAGGAGAATTCACTTCTAGTAAGTTATATTCTACGCTTTGGGTAATTCTCTCCAACCCAAATTCCTATTTTACATCTTTTAAAGTTTTCATGAATATGGCTTTCATTTATACTGTAATTCTCTGTAAATTGGGAAAGGGTGTTGTTATAGGGATATATGTAATGATTCGAGTAGTATATCATGTTTTAATATATATTATATGGGTTTCCATATCTTGATTTCATGAAATTATACAATAAAAAGATTTGAGTATGTTATATGGCCATATGGCCTTATACGTGATTTTTATATGTCAAATATAATTTATTTTGAAAAACTCACACATTGATATGATTATGCATGTTAAAATGAACAAAATGAAACTTGAATGGTTGGATTTGGCTTTATAACGAATCCGTAGCATTAAAATCCATGTTTTTGTTCAAGAACTTCAAGAACAGTCCAATTTGCATGCTTTAATTATGTGATTATGTGTTTGAATGGGTGAAAATCACTCCATAGATGTTAAGTATTGATTATTTATGAATTCTAGCATGTGGGTATGTCTAAATTCGTGTAAAAATAAGTTGATTGGAAATTTTTAGTCGTGTTCTGCAATTTTCGCGAATTGTAAAAGCTGAACCCAGAGAATCATGCATGCGCTAACTCCCGATTCATTTCTCATGCATGGCCACCACCGCCTGTAGCACCACCATGGCAGTAGCGCCATCAAGCGTCGTCGTAGCACCACCATGTGCCATGGCCAGCATGCGCCATAAGCATGATGTCCGTGCTTGACATACCAGCGTCGTAGCCTATTCGAGAGCGATCAAAAAGTGCGCCCACGGTGCCATAGCAAAATGTCAAGAAAATGTTTTTTTAAAGTGTTCAAGTATAGGAATGTGTTTGTAACTTAGTCTAATGAATATAAAGACTTGTTAGACCTATAATGAGATGTTAAAATAAATTCTTAACATGTCCATAACACAATTACGTGTGAACTGAATGATCAAATGCATAATTACCTTATTGTTTGTGAAGTCTTAATTTTTGACAATAAGTGTAGTAATTGACTAAGTATAGTCATGAACTCGAGTTAGACAAAGAATAAACTTATGATGTTTAGTACGTTATTATTGACTGGTATTGTGAACGTATTTGATATGTAGGATTTAATTCAAAGAACGAGTTTGTTTAAGTGTAATCTACGCATGAGGCAAGTTTCTAAACCTTATCTTGTTACATTGAGCAAGTTTTCTAACTCTACATTTACATTGAGCAAGTTTCTTACCCTAAACTTTCGTTGAGCAAGTTTTCTAACTTTACTTGTTATCGTTATATAAATTGATTAATTCCTCTTTCGATATTGACCAAGTTCTCATTATTATTGATCAAGCCTGTCTTGGATATTAAAGTTTATTAATCTTCAAGCATGATGTTGTTATACAATAATTATTCTATTGTATACCTTTTGAGATGTTATTCAAGTTAAATATTCATTTACTGTTAAACATTAGTAGACTAGCGAACCCTTATTGATTCGACTAGTCCATAGTTGATGAGCGTTCTAAATTTCAGAATCCCTTAATGAATTATCCAAACCAAACTTCCTTTGGTGCGGACTTGAATGTCAAATCGAGATGAACAACCTCAGATAGGGGATTATTTACGCTTTAGCGTTAAGATATTAATACGCATGATGGTACTAAGGGCTGATCCCCTAAGTGCGAGAAGAAGAGTCCATAGTCTTATGATCATTAAAGGTTTCAAGTAAAAACACTTGACAACCTAGGACATAGTTCAAGTCTTATGACCCTCATAATTTCTTTTGATTCTTGTTATCCATTATTGATTCAAAAGTTGAGCTTTATATCAGAAGTTATTATTTCTTTCGCATGTTATTATTCATTGTTATATTGTTATACTTGTGGGCAATCGTGCTCACTCTTGCGTAATAATAACATTGCGATTAAAACGAAAAAGCGCATTTAACCTTCCACTAGTAAGGGCAAGGGCAAGCTTAGCAAGTAATGAAGACTGATTATTTATGTGATTATGTAATGATAGTTAGACCTGATGTTACTTAAGACTTATTTGTTTATGTTATCCGCACAGATGTTTTAAGGTTAGAGTAACCTGGGATTTATTTTTATTCAGTTGATGTAACCCCATAAGGGGAGAGATTTATTATTTATTTATTCTATTGCATGGTTTGCATTTTATTTATGGGTAGATAGATAGATGATGTTTGTACAGTGAACACCAAATCCTGTGGAAATGGAAGTACCGGATTTGGGGGTGTCATAGGAGGTCTATTGGTTGATTGTCCTTCTTGATTGTTGTTTCCGAACTATGCCATGTCAGAATCATTCCTTACAAGTCACGTTTAAGACCAAGATAAGTAGAGCCAAGCTTTGATACCAAATGAAATTTATCTAGGCACATTTAGAAGGGGGGGGTTGAATAAGTGTGAGAGCAATCTATGACCAATTTTTAAACTATTGACTTCAGTATACTATATTGATGAATTCAACTTACTGAATTAATATGACCTACATAATTAATTAATTATTTTAAGAAAATATCATGTTAAATTTATAACTTAAATAATATACTTGGTGTTAAAGAATTATCTTAATTCAATGCAAGTATTCAAATTTTAGTTATTAAGATAATTAAAAAACTTATGTGATTTTAGAATTAAAGTAAAACAAATAATAAAATCAACACCAAGATTTTTTACGTGGTTCAGCTATTACCCTATATAATAATAGCCTAGTCCACGTCCAATACCAACTAGTATTGGAGACTCACTTTATTTATTTCTTTATAAATAAACACTAATTACAAAACAGATTCTTACAAAAATTAATTAACAATTAATTTCTTTTGAGCACACTTGCTCCTTGTGCACCTATGCACTCTTCAAGCACCTTTGCTTCCTTGAACCTGTTTGTAAGCCTTTTCTATAATCCACTAGGATTAATACCTTTAGACTACACTTAATCTAAAAAAAATTCAATACAAATATAGAGGTCTATGATCAATGCAAGAATAATCAATTTAACAATTTAAAGGCTCAACTATATGCAATGATCAATTAGCACAAAAAGATAAACAATTAAAACCTTACCCAATACCAGCTAAAGAATATCAGAAGTTAATTGCTCAGCTGCTCAACGTATGCACTGATTAAATCAAATTTAGTTGCTCGATAAATATCAGTAATTAGTGCAAGAATAATTTTGTGAGTTATATTTTTCCATCCATAAAAATACTTATTTATAGCCCACAAGATATTATCGTTAATAAAAGATATGTCTTTATTTGTCCAAGTCAATCGGTATGAAAATATCAAAGAATACAACGGTAAGGAAGTCAATATTTATCCAGTTGAGCAAAACAACCTCTTTGATTAGTTATGGATAAAACAAAAGACCCATTAAAAAGATAACCCACTAATAATTTTGACTTTATCTCTCCAAACCTCAAGCAGCGTGTAGAAGTGGAGTCTAACAGTCACTTATCCTTTCCAAGACTCAAGGTCTTTAAATTTCCAACGTAACCATAATTACCTCTCCTTAAGAACCGTATATCAAATCACAAAGAGGTAAAGCTGTCGGCATTTAGTCTATCTAGTAAATCATAGATATCCACGTGTAGCAGTAATTAAAATGACCCAAGGATATCAATTTAAACACTTACTTAAGCATGCACACATATCACAATGATATCCTACATTTTAGCTTCTAGGCATACGGACAAATGCATGTGAAACATATCAAGTGATACACAGATATCAAATAAAATTTCACTTCCTTTTTGTACTTGATGATATATATATATATATATATATATATATTATCCTAATTTAGAAAAACCTTTTTCATAAGATTTTTAAATCATTTTTCATTTAAGACATATAACAAAATTGCAAATAATATATCCTAGAGCCTTTAAATAATAAATCAATTATTATGCAATTGACCTTATAGTTGGTTTTTCTAGTAAAGAAAAATTCTTCAATCTCTTGAATATCCAATCAAAGTTCCTTATCACCAATATACCTGAAATTCCATAACACAATTTAGTATATGAATAATTCATCATCAAAACTCAAGGATGAAATATGACCAAGTTAACAAGAGTTAATGGTCAATTTGACCCCTCAACAAAAGTATGCAATGTTTTTAAAGGAATCTTTATATTCCTATTTATTCCTTCTACTTCATGATTCTTGGTAAGTTATGAAGGGTAAAGAATGTTTGAAAGATAAGAACTTCTTTGAAGAGAAGTTAAGAAGAAGGGTAAGCTAAAATTTCGAGGATGAAATTGTGTGAAGAAGGGGTGAATGTGATGACCCGGGAATGGGTGTGGTTTTAAGAAATTCTGAGGACGAAATTTTTATAAGGAGGGAAGAATGTGACAACCCAAAAAATTGAATTGTCCAGAATTTAAGATTTAAAGAATTAGTTATTAATAAAATGATTTTTTAATACTATTATGTGCTATGTGTTTATTAATTGTTCTAGAACCTAGGATTATTATTAATCGGAAGGATTCTTGCTACGAGCTAGACTGAACGAGTAAGAATTTTCAAGATGAAAAAAAAAATTCCGGGAACAAAATATTTGCGGGGGAAAAAGACAAAATCGACACTATTCACCCGATAAAACCCTAAGGGTTAGGGTTTGAATAACCTATGCCTTTTCGAGAGTTCGGTATGTCAAAATAACATTTTGTCGATGTGACACTCCCAAATTCGAGAACTTCAATCCCACAGATTTGGTGTTCACTGTCCAATTAAATCATAACTAACTACTCATAAACAAAGGATATAATTAAACTCAAAAGTTTAAACAATATAATGCCCCAAAATCCGGTCTATTTTTACATCCGGATTCCGTACATCACGATCCCATCTTCTTTCAAACATACATCATTATATAGCTAAATATAACAACATACATCCTCAAATCCCAGGTTCTAAAACCTTAAAACCTCTTTCATTACAAATAAGATAAATACATTATTCTTTACATCTTGTACAAGTGACTTTTATCCGCCACCAAGGATACATAATCGTTCATTAAACTATTCTATAGTTTAATTCTATCATTCTATATTACAAGTCTTCGCTTGATCATCACACACATATTCATATAAAGAATGACACTTCTTCTAGATACCGATCAGTTTGATCTTTTCGGGATCCTTAAGTTCTTTCTAACATCATTCGCTGAAAATGTTTTTATTTAAAGCAAGTGTGAGCATTCAATTGCTCAGCAAGTCATAGCAGTTGAACAACCAACTTCAAGAATTTAAACATTCTTTTTAGACTTCAATAACCAAACAAAGGTTATGAAGCAGCTTGAATAATAGGAATAATCTCGATTCCTATCATTTTAAAACATTAGTCACATTCACTTTGAAATACTTTCATTCTCTACTCTTTTTCATACACATTCCGTCTGGCTAGAATCAATAGCCCAGACTTAACAATAACGGTTCATCTATAAACAAAACATGCTTATATTAAACAGTTCAATCACAAAACAGTTCATATCATAGAAACACCGAAGTGTTCACATTGTGGCACAAGGCCTTATACGTTCTACCACTTTGTACAAATATCACACATTCGCACATAGACAGAACTTCTCAAGTTCAACATTTGAGAAGTTTTAGAAATTAGCATTCATTTAAAATATGAATGAAGTTAGGAAACTTGCCTTACATACACATACATTTTTGACTTCTGACTTGACCGCTTCATTCAATTCCTATGTAGCACATAAAGAAATAACACATGTACCAATTAGTCATATACTTGACTTACGCATCAGTTTACTTTACTTTACTTCTTAGGGTTCACATTCTTACAAACTAAGTTTACGCGACCAATTTCCTTTACCGGTTAACGGCTTCATGACATATGGATATGTCTTACTTAATACGTTCATCATCTTTGATGATTTACATTCTTATCTTCTTCTTATAACTCTCCTAGGACTCAGCACACATCGCGTCTCTGCTAGTAGTCCATATGGTACTCTGAGTGGTTTCCCACAAACAACCAACAAACAAGTTCCCGTCTCATCTACACTGCCCATAACAATGAGTTAAATCGGTTGCCAGTTTTGTATATACCTTCACTCTCTAAAGGAATTGTTTAGCCCAACTCCTATATGTTAACCATCAAAGGTTACCATTGTACTAGAACCTAAATTCATCTTAACTTACCCGAACTATTAAACTATAATGTTCGTTAAGTCAATTTCTTATTCCTTATGGCTTTCTGGCAACTAAATGCCATACCTCAGGATTCATTCTTTATCGTCTAAGTCATACAATCTTTTGTATACTCAGGACGATCATTCAATATTCATTCTACGCATTTATAGCGTTAAGCATTTTACGTTACCTTATTCTTTTCTTACAACGTCCGATTCATTTGACTCGAAACGTTATCCAAGTTATAAACATTAACTTGGCTTCTTTACGTTATACGCACTTGTCTTTAATTTAGCTTCTTCACCATTCATAGGTTTAATCATTGGTCTTGATTATCCTATGATTAAACCATACACGGAGTGTAGGTTTTACCCATTTAATATTTGTGTACAGTCAACCTTCACGTCGGTTAAAGTGTTCAACGCTTACATTTCATTCTAACATTCTCATCCAACTCACATTCGGCTTTCATTAATCTTCTTACCATTCTCTATGGCTTTTTAGATACCAAACGTATCTTACTTACTACCTTCGTCAACGTCTAAGTCATACAACCGATATATACTTAGAACGTTCGCTCAACGTGAATACGATTCACGAGGATCATTTACGTATTCAACATTTATGTTTCTTGTCTCTTAATTTTATTCGACCTTCATCCAAGGTTTTAATTCACTTAATTAAGTGTTACATTAGTTGAACTATATGTTCATATTTCTTTCTTGCACATCCCCCAGTAATTGAGCAGTAAAAATCTCATTTCTGGGCATTGCCCTGCACTGGCGCCGCGGCGCCGTGCCCTTCTCTTTCTTTCGTGTTGCAGTGCCACTTAGCAGTAGCTAATGGCCCGAGCTCGCACTGCGGTGCCGGTTTCCAAGGCATGACTCGCGCTGCGGCGCCAAGCATGAAACCTAGAAAAATTTTTCTAAGTCTTTTACAAGCTTGAGACGCTAACTTAGAAATCTCATATCTTATTCGTTATAACTCGGAACGAGGTCATTCCAAAGCCATTTTCTTCCTTATCTTATGTACTTCGATTACCCTCAAACAGAACTTCATTCTAAATCCATTAACATGCCATTCAATTGGCTTAATCTTCGCTCTTCATTCGTTTTATGTTATTAACGTTCTTCGTTCGTTCGTCCGTAATTCAGTCATCCAAACTCGGAACTCGTTTGTTATTGAGTCCATGACTCATGTTTTCTATGTTCTCTAACATTCTTATGAAACCCTACACGTTCGGGTTCATTTACTAACTTTATAATTCTCGTTCTTCTTTTACGAAAATTTTGCCATAACTTCGTTATAGCTCAGTTTTAATCCGTTCTTCATGAACGTTTCTAACGTTCCTAACCAATAAATAAGCAACTAACTTATATGGGATGGTTTTAAACTTGTCCATCAACAATAATTATCCTACGATGGTTTTAAATTTGTCCATCAACAACGTTCTTTGCGTGTTCTTCGCGTTCTTCGCGTGTTCTTCGTTTTTAATCGATATTTTGGATTACGATTTCACTTTTTCTTAGAATTTGATGTTATAGAACATCATTCCTTACTTATTTGACCTATTCATTAATAAGATTCATTCGGATCGCTCAAAATCCTTACGAATCTTACACTTCCTTAAGAAATTTATAAACTAAATTTCTAATTCTTATTTCTTCGTTTTCTCATAATTTCAAACATATGAATTCATTCTTAGCTTCATATACTACTGATCTTCATTAAGTTATGTTTTTGAACATAATAAACTTAAAGAAAAATTGGAAGAAACTAGGGTTCGGATTACCATTCTTCTTTAATCTCGTTTCGTCGGACAAAGCGTGCACTCAGGCAAGCTTTTCCTTTTCCTTTTCCTCTCTTCCCCCATCCAAACTATCTCTCTCTCTCTCTCTCTCTCTCAAGGTTGTAGGATTTTTTAAAATCCCAAAACAATGAAATGAGCTTCCTATTTATAGAAAATCAAGGCTAGGGGCATTTTGCTCTTTTTACCCTCTAACGTCCTTACTATTCCAGACTTAGCCACCAAGTTTACTTGGTGGCCAAGTGGCCGCCCCACCTCCTTAGGTAGCTTCCCTTGGAAGTTTTGTGCTTCTGTCTTTTGGGTTTGGTTCGACAGTTTTAAAAATTGCGATTCTCGGAATCCAAATATTTTTGGATATTTCGCCTTTCCTTTACCGATTAACTATTACGTATTCTTCGAATTTCCGAAAAACTGAAAAATACTTTTCGACAATAAGTGTTTTCCTTTAAGTTTTACCCTAACGTAGCTAAACGAGTGAAAAGTACATAACAGTACTTTTCGTCATTTTTATTTTATCCGATTTCTGCATGTTTTTCGAGAAAAACTTTTATCGACTTACTTAACATTTCACGATATATTATCATCAAATCTTTTGACGGAATGTCATTTCGTCATATCGAACTCTCAGAATGTCTTAGGTTATTCAAACCCTAACCCTTAGGGTTTCGTCGGGTGAATAGTGCCTATTTCGTCTTTTTCTCTGGAAATATTTTATTCCCGGAAATATTTTATTTTAAATCACGAAAATTCCTACTACTTTCGATCTAGCTCGTCAGCGAAATCCTCCGATTAAAAATCATTCTAGGTTATAGAGCGATTAATAAACACATAGCACAGAATAGTATTAATAAAAATTCATTTTATTAATAACTAATTCTGTAACTCTTAAATTCTGGACAATTCGATTTTCCTGGTTGTCACATTCTTCCTCCCTTATAAAAATTCCGTCCTCAGAATTTCTTAAAAACCAAACCCTTACCCGGGTTCTCACAAACAATCAATCTCCCATTAAAGGGCTACATAATCTAAAATAAATCCCAGGTCATCTAACCTTTATTACAATCATCAGCGGAAAATTAAAACATGATCATAATTAAATCTATTACATAAGCTTCATAAATAAAAGATAATTTAAACGTTGTCGTCTAATCAAGCACTTTCTCCTTGCCCTTGCTTTTAGAAAGCTCTTCAAACTTCTTAACTTCATCTGCATTGTTTTGTGTAAGAGTTAGCAGTCAATTGCCCACAAGAAGGATAATATATAATAACATTTTTATGAATGACAATTAACTGAGCTTTCAATGGTAAAGTATTCTTAGCAGAACAATAAACTTTAATTCAACATCTATGAGTTCAAAGGAATAATGAACGTTTAAGTTAACAATAGATATCAACATCAAAGAATACACTGAGGGTCACAAGACCACGAACTATACTCTAGGTTTTCAAGTATTTCTACTTTAACCTTTAACAGTCTAAAAGACTATACTCATCATCTATATCCTAGGTTCACAGGTGTTTCTACTGTAACCTTTCACATTCTAAATGACTATATGGACCATCATCCTGTACTCCAGGTGATCAGCCCTTTGTACTATGTATTGCGCAAACATTTTAACGTTATTACGTAGCTCTAAAATAACCCCCTAATATAGGGTTGTTCATCTCAGCTTAGATTATCAGGTTCTGAACCAAAGGAAGTTTGGTTGGGAATTAATTTCAAAGGAATTCTAGATCTTTAGAACGCTCATCAACCAAGTACTAGTGTTGAATTAGATAGGGACCAATAACTATTCAAGAGTTTGATTATAATATTTTCATGAACAAGGTATATCGATAAATCAATAGAAGCTAGAGTATTAACGACTTCTAAATTGAACAAGTGTCATCATCGACAAAATTCTTGCAAAATTGGGTAGGTACATAAGCAAACCAAAGGAAGTTTGGTTTGGATTGACTTCAAGTGTAATTTAGAGTTTAGAACATTCATTAACTAAGGATTAGTTGAATTGGTAAAGAATCGCTAGGCAACTTAGAGTTCAGTACAATAATGTAAGATAGTGCAATGACATTGGAGAACGAAGATCAAACAACAGTTGTTAGTAGCTGAATAAACTCATTTCTTACAACAAAATTATAGACTTTTGAATAACCAAAGTTGTAATGACCCAAAAATTCGGATCGTCCAGAATTTAAGTTTAAAGAATTATTTATTAATAAAATGAATTATTTATTAATAATATTATGTGCTATGTTTTTATTAATCGCTCTAGAATCTAGGATGATTATAAGTCGAGAGGATTCTTGCTACGAGCTAGATTGAACGAGTAAGAATTTTCAAGATGAAAATAAAAATTTTCCGAGAACAAAAATATTCCTGGGGAAAAAGACGAAATATGCACTATTCACCCGACCAAACCCTAAGGGTTAGGGTTTGAATAACCTAAGCCTATCCGAGAGTTTGGTATGTCGAAATGACATTCCGTCAAAAGATTTGACGATAATATATCGTGAAAAGTTAAGTAAGCCGATAAAAGTTTTTCTCGAAAAACGTGCAGAAATCGGACAAAATAAAAACGATGAAAAGTACTGTTATGTACTTTTCATTCGTTTAGCTACGTTAGGTGAAAACGTGAAGGAAAATGCTTAACTCCAAAATGTGTTTTTCAGTTTTTCAGAAATCAGAAGAATACGTAAAAGTTAATCGGTAAAGGAAAGACGAAATATCCAAAAATATTTGGATTAGAGAATCGCAGCTTAAAAAACGTCGGACGAAACCCGAAAAAGCGGAACCACGAAACTTACAGGCTAAGTTTCGTGAATAGTAATGAGGTTAACTTAAGGGCTAAGTAAACTTAATGCTTTAGTGATGAATAGTAAGGAGGTTGGGGGGCAAAATAACTAAAATACCCCTAGCTTGGAAATTCTATAAATAGGAAGCTTAATTAATTTATTTGGGATTTTGAAAATCCTACACCTTAGAGAGAGAGAGGGGGTTCGGATGAAGAGAGAAGAAGGAAGAGAATGAGTGTGGATGATCGGATCGAAGGTGAGCGTGAAATAGAAAAGCTTGTGAATCGCCGACTTTGTCTAGCGGAAGAAAAATAAAGAAGAGAGGTAACCTAAAACCTAGTCGAATTAAATTTCTCTTTAAGTCCTATATGTTAATAACATAACTTAATAAGAATAAGAAATAAATGATGTTAGGAATGATTTCATTTGGTTGAAATCGTAAGAAAATGAAGAAATAAGAATTAGAAGTTTATTTTATAAATTTCTTAAGGAAGTATAAGATTAGTAATGAAATAGAATGATCCGAGTGGATTATATAAATAAGTAGGTAAAATAAGTAAGGAATGATGTTCTATAACATCAAATTCCAATAAAAAGTGAAATCGTAATCCAAAATATCAATTAAAATGAAGAACGAACGAAGAACACATGAAGAACACGAAGAACGTTGTTGATGGACAAATTTAAAACCATCGTAGGATAATTGTTGTTGATGGACAAGTTTAAAACCATCGTGTATAAGTTAGATGCTTACTGCTTGGTTAGGAACGGTAGAAACCTTCATGAAGCACGGATTAAAACTTAGTTATAACGAAGTTATGGCAAAAATTTTGTAAAAGATAAATGAGAATTAGAAAGTTAGTAAATGAACCCGAATGAGTAGGGTTTCATAAGAATGTAAGAGAATGTAGAAACGTGAGTCGTGGACTCAAGAATGAACGAATTCCAAGTTCGGATGACCAAATTACGGACCAACAAACGAAGAGCGTTAAAAACGTAAAACAGACAAAGGGTGAAGATTAAGCCAATCGAATGGCATGTTAACGGATTCAGAATGAAGTTATGTCTGAAGGGGATTGAAGTACATAAGATAAGGAAGAGAATGACTTTAGAATGACCTCGTTCCGAGTTATAACAAATAAGTTATGGAAGCGTGAAGTAAGCGTCTCAAATTGGATTTAAGACTTAGAAAATTTTTCACGGATGAGGGCTTGGCGCCGCAATGCAAGCCGTGCCTTGGGAGGCGGCGCCGCAACACCAGACTCAGAAGTTAGACACTACAGAGTGGTGCTGCAGCTCGAATGATAAAGAGGGACCCGGCGCGGCGGCGCTGGAGTAGGGAAAAAGCCAGTGATGAGCTTTTAAGTGCTCAATTACTGGGGGATGTGCAAGAAAGAAATATGAACATATAGTTCACCTAAAATAACACTTAAACAAGTGAATTAAACCTTTAAAATGCAGGTTGAGCGAAATGATCAAAAGAGATTAAAATATCAAGAAGAGAATAAGCGTGGCGTAAATGTAACGCAGCTTCTGAGAAGTTTTAGCATCTGATGAATGTATGGCTTCGACATTAAGAAAGAGTAATGAACATGGGGTTCAGGTAATGGATAACGAAAGTATTAAGTAAGATAAAAATGGTAACAAGAAAGCCGTAACGAATGGTAATAAGATTAATGAAAGTCGATCGTGATTCAGATAGAAAATGATAGAATGAATTGTAAGTATGGAATATTTTAACCAATGTGAAAGTTGAGTGTACACAAATATTAAGCGGATAGAACCTACACCCCATGTATGGTTTGACCGTAAGATAATGAAGATCAATGATTAAACCATGAATGGTAAAAGACTGAATTAAAGACAATGACGTTTAACGTAACGAAGCTAAGTAATGATTAACTTGAATGATCGCTCTTGGTATACAAAAGACTGTATAACTTAGAGGATAAAGAGTGAATCCTGAGGTGTGGCATTTAGTTACCAGGAAACCATAAGGAATGAGAAATTGACTTAGCAAATGTTATAGTTTAATAGTTTGGATAAGTTAAGATAAGTTAGGTTGTGGTGCAATCATAACCTTTGATTATATAGCCAAAAATTCAGTTGATTTGCCACTGCTCCCACCAGAAAATTCACCAATTGTGGCACTAGATTTGCGTTAGCTTCCCTATTGTATGCATATTCCTTGGGACTCTATTGACGCTAATGTCTTCTTCTAGGTGGCATCTTACTGTTTAAAACTTGAACTATTAGATCATCGCTCATCCACACATTAAAATTTTCAAACTTATCTCAACCACTTATAAACAACACATAATATATCTTAATAAACAATGATGTCTTTATTCATTTATTACATCACCACATAACAAAATAGCCTCACTGCTATTTATATTATTTATCCTGTAATAATAAAATTCTAGGATTACTTTATCATATCCCACTATTTATTTCAAAAGTCAGGAATCCCCCTCCTCGTACTCATCCTTCACCTTGTTCACCTCAAATTTATCCTCGCGTTCAAACTCAAGATCATACCCAAGTGCCACAACAGAAATCAACGGGTATGGCTTTCCCAATACAAACTATCATGCCCCCAAAATAGGTATACATCACTCATTCTGAGTCGCCAAATACATGGTACAGAATATAAATACAAACTTAAATATATAGCATGAGCTGTGAGTTTTAATACAAATATTGTCTTCTAGACAGTATTCAAACTCAAAATAAGTCCTCAATACATTTATTATCACACTATTTCAAAGAATAGTGAGGACTACTAATGCAAACATTTGGACCGTCACTCCGATCCCCGACTAGTCCCAGCTATATTCTCATTTCCTGAAGAGAACAATGAAAGCAAAGGGGTGAGCTCAACTAGCCCAGTAAGAAATATTATGACTAAGATAATGCAGAATAAATTATCTTTAGCCTTCAAAAGTGTTAAACTGATAAAATATAATAAACATCATGTTTAACTACAGCGGAACAAGCAATCCATTAGAAGAGTCATGTAGAGCATGATATCTACTATCTTCTATGATTTAAAAGGTTTATCGTCAATTTTATCGTTGAGACTCAGCTTAATAAATAATCCACATCACTGAATTATTCATGCACTACGGGCCAAGGATATTCATTATTATCACAATTGGTCATGTTCATCTCAACAGCTGTCCATCAATGCACTACAGGTCATGATTATACCGAATGATTCCTGGTCATAACCATACTAATCAACAGTCCATCTATGAACTACGGGCCAAAGATGACTTTCATAACCATATAAACATGAGCATGATGACAATGATATAGGAATTCAATAAAGTCTGAATTGTCAACATGATACTAATTTGTGGAGTAAAATTCAAGAATAATATCGTATCAAAAATGATTTGGACATAAAAGAAATAATTTTTTGTCATGAATAGTACCTCGGTATGAAAAGGTTAAAACTTATCAAGACTTCTCAGAATAATATTTCCATGAAAAGATAATGGATGAAGTGCAAATGTTAAAGAATTTCTGATCATTTCAGGAATTATAGAAGCAATACTTACCATAGTAAGTTTAGAGTTAGGAATCTGAAATGAACAATATATAAAACTGCAAATGGATTTTCAACTGTCATGCGGTAGTCCGCGTAGACAAATCCTTTCCAAAATTTAATACTAAATGAATACGAAGGTTTATTCACCAGGCATATGGTAGTTCGCGTAGACAGGCTATTTCCACAGAATAATAAAGAATGGAATAACAACAGGATTTCACCATGCATGCGGTAGTCCGTGTAGACAGGTTATTCCAACAGAATGATAAAGAATGGAATAACAACAGAATTTCACCATGCATGCGGTAGTCCGCGTAGACAGGTTATTCTAACAGAATGATAAAGAATGGAATAACAATCCTTATGAGTATTGAAAGAAATAACTCTCTTCATGAATACGAAAGAAATAATACCCCTTACCTTAGTAGGAGATTGGATACTGCAATAGTGTAGTAATAGAATACTCTTCTTCTTTCTCTCTTATTCTCTCAATACTTTCTCTCTCTATAACTTGAATGAATTGGTTAGAAATAATGAAGAAATATGCTTCTATTTATAGAAGATTTCTAGCTTAGCCCTTGCAATATGAAAAGGCAAGCGGCTTGACGACTGGTGATATGAAAAGAAAAGTGGTTTGACGCCTGTAATGTGAAACGACAATTGGTTCGACGCCTGTAATGTGAAACGACAATGGGTTCGACGCCTGGTAAAGGTAATTACTATTGGCGAAAGTGACTCTTAGATGATGACATATGGGTCCCCATAGAATAAACCAAACTTATCACAAACGTCTCATAACAGACTTCTTATTTATATCAAAGATTGAATAAATATTACCACAAATCATTTTATCTTCAATCAACACATATTTAATCTTTCAACAATCATTCATCATTAATATTATAACTTATAATATTTAACAACCAGATCATTCCCAGGAAAGAGGAGGCTTTAGAATAAGGATTTCTCCCTATTGGCGCGCAATTAGGTGACCAAACCTCTCCTCGACAGAACTTTCTAGACATCGTCAATATTGAAAATAATAATATGAATAACTGTATCATCTCAATTATTGATTTAATAA
The DNA here is from genome assembly GCA_020205615.1 of Panax quinquefolius. Lineage (NCBI taxonomy): Eukaryota > Viridiplantae > Streptophyta > Magnoliopsida > Apiales > Araliaceae > Panax > Panax quinquefolius. The sequence goes on from CM035153.1 coordinate 47,752,832, forward strand.
TATATAAAATATCGACAATAATTAAATCAAATAACGTGAGATACTATACAGCAATTACTGTAGCAATAATTGAACAAAACTAAGTGACTTCTTACGTAAGTATCAATAATTAATATCGTGTGCTACTATGCAACCACGCGTATTACTGTACTTTTATCACCGGGTATTTCAACAATTAACGGTAAAACTTCCGCCGTTATTTCATAAAAAGATAATTTTGTCGTTTTCTAATTCCGACAATAATTCTCTTGTGGGGTCCACCAATGATTGTGTCGACATACGAATATTCCCTGACCAAACAAATATTTTATAACAACTTGCTTTACTTTGCAAAATTTTCACATATCACCCTTAGCTTTAATTCTTTTATCAATTTAACCATTTACTAAATGAAATAATAATTATAAGAAAATTGAATACTTTCATTTCATAAAATTCGGGGTCTTACACAAACCATACTCAGACTGTATGAACTTCTCAGGGATCCTAATCCCTATCTTCCTTCATCAGTCATTCCGACAACAAAGTTTTAACAACCCCACAACTTGATGTGTATAATACTCGCTACTCCTAAGTATTTGCGAGCACATAAGTCATTAACACATAAACACATAAAGTCTTTTATCATTTTATCTTCAATGAATTTCCCTCAATTCATTTCTTAGAACTCGATAAGAGTTTATCACCTCTATATTTTCGATCTCCTAGAAGGTTATAGCCTAAGGTTTCCCCACCTAAGGTTCATAACCTAAAGCATTGATACCAACTTATGACACCCCCAAATTCGGGCACTTCAATCCCACAAATTTGGTGTTCACTGTCCAATTAAATCATAACTAACTACCCATAAACAAATGATATAATTAAACTCAAAAGTTTAAACAATCAATCTCCCATTAAAGGGTTACATAATCTAAAATAAATAACAGGTCATCTAACCTTTATTACAATCATCAGCGGAAAATTAAAACATGACCATAATTAAATCTATTACATAAGCTTCATAAATAGAAGATAATTTAAACGTTGTCGTCTAATCAAGCACTTTGTCCTTGTCCTTGCTTGTAGAAAGCTCTTCAAACTTCTTAACTTCATCTGCATTGTTTTGTACAAGAGTAAGCAAACAATTGCCCACAAGAAGGATAATATACAATAACATTTTTATGAATGATAATTAACTGAGCTTTCAATGGTAAAGTATTCTTACCGGAACAATAAACTTTAATTCAACAGCTATGAGTTCAAAGGAATAATGAACGTTTAAGTTAACAATAGATATCAACATCAAAGAATACACTGAGGGTCACAAGACCACGAACTATGCTCTAGGTTTTCAAGTATTTCTACTTTAACCTTTAACAGTCTAAAAGACTATACTCATCATCTATGTCCTAGGTTCACAGGTGTTTCTACTGTAACCTTTAACAGTCTAAACGACTATATGGACCATCATCCCGTACTCCAGGTGATCAGCCCCTTGTACTATGTATTGCGCAAACATTTTAACGCTATTGCGTAACTCTAAAATAATCCCCTAATATAGGGTTATTCATCTCAGCTTAGATTATCAGGTTCCGAACCAAAGGAAGTTTGGTTGGGAATTAACTTCAAAGGAATTCTAGATCTTTAGAACGCTCATCAACCAAGTACTGGTTGAATCTGATAGGGACCAATAACTATTCAAGAGTTTGATTATAATATTTTCATGAACAAGGTATATCGATAAATCAATAGGAGCTAGAGTATTAACGACTTCTAAATTGAACAAGTGTCATCATCGACAACATTCTTGCAAAATTGGGTGGGTACATAAGCAAACCAAAGGAAGTTTGGTTTGGATTGAATTCAAGTGTAATTTAGAGTTTAGAACATTCATTAACTAAGGATTAGTTGAATTGGTAAAGAATCGCTAGGCAACTTAGAGTTCAGTACAATAATGTAAGATAGTGCAATGACATTGGAGAACGAATATCCTTTTCATCCTCGATATAAGATCCGAGTTCCCCAATGAATACCTTCAAATGTGTTTAAGGATCTCCCAACCCATCATACTTTTCAAAGTCAGGAGTTTTAAATTTCTTTGGATAATGAACACCATGGAATATGCAAAGGTCAGAGTATGAAACACTCCCATATGCTCCAATCCCTTTGATGGATCGAATGGTCTCTTCCATTTGAAGGACTTTCTTCCTGATATCACCGGTATCTGAATCTTCTCTAAGATGGGTGTTTTCAAGGGTTTTGTTGGTTTTGTCCAACTGAGACTCAGGTGCTGGAGCTTCTTTGTGACGCCCCCAAATTCAGACCACACTTGTCCCAAATTTGGTTGTCACGTACTAACTCTAATAATAAATCAACATCTCACACAGCGGAATAATAGAATAAATTACATTGTTATATCATAATTATTCTTATCTCAAGGGTTCGTAAACAATAGTTATTAGTAGCTGAATAAACACATTTCTTACAACAAAATTACAGACTTTGAATAACCAAAGTAATCTCGTTTGGAATAAAGAAATAAAGATTAATTAACTTGCTCAACAGTAAATGAGAGTTAAAGAACTTGAATAAAAATAAATTGCTCAACAAGAGATTAGAAATAGAGAACTTGCAAAAGTATATCATGACAGTGAAAAAGAACCTTGCTGAATAACAAAGTAGCAAAGGTTAGGGAACTTGCCTCTTGCGTAAGCTATACAATTACAACTCACGTACTCCAATGTCCTACACATACCATTAGGATTAACACATCAATTAGCTACATACATTAACTTCATAGATTCACTTCTCCTCTTAGTTAAGTTATAACCTTTAGTTTAAGGTCTAACCATATTAATAAACCACATAACACGAATTTGAAAACTCACTAACACATACATAAGACTTTTAGCATCCAAATCACATTTTCAACTCTTATTAATCAATACTACATTTCTCCTTAATTGAACTTGACGTTCAATCAAGTGTTTGAGTCTTCCTAGGACTCATTGGTTTTATATTAATCACCTTCTATATCTTAGTGTTCATTTCAGAAATTTCCAAGTGTTAACCTCACAACACTTATGTGACGCCTCCAAAACAGGTATACATCACCCATCTTGAGTCGCCAGATAATTGGTACAGAAATCAAATACAAACTTAATTATACAACTGTTGTGCAAAATACGACAAAATATAGCTGAGTTTTTACATGCATATTGTCTCATAGATAGTATACAAATTCAAATTCAATCCTCATTACACTTATTATCACACTAAGTAGTGAGGACTGCTAAAACAACCATCTCGGACTATCACTCCATTCCCCAACCAGTCCCAGCTATATTCTCATTTCCTGAAGAGTAAAAGAAAGCAAAAGGGTGAGCTCAACTAGCCCAGTAAGAAATATTATGACTAAGATAATGTAGAATAAATTATCCTTAGCCTTCAACAGTATAACAACTGATAGAATATAATAGACAACAAGTTATAGATCAACAACTGCAGCGAAACAAGCAATCCATTAGAAGAGTCAAGTAGAACATAATGTCTACTATCTCTTCTAGATTAAAAGTCCATCGTTAATATTTTATTCCTGTAATACTCAACAACAGTTCTTTGTTATACCCAAGACAAAAAGAACTATCATCACCTGTCTTCACCTAAACCACCAAAGATTATAGTTAAATCCACAATTCATATTTATAATCATGTAAATCAACAGTTTCTCCTTGCCACAAAGGCTTAATAGAAAGTTTACTCAATATCCTTACCCCAAAGGCTAAAGATATTCAAATGTAATAACAATGATCATTCCAATCAGTTGTCTACTTTTGCACTACGGGACAAAGATATTCAACTATAAAACCAATGGTCATGATCATACCAATCAATTGTGTGTCAGTGCACTACGGCCAAAGAAATTCAACTGTTAACTAATGGTCATGATCCTGCAAATCACATCATCGAATTATCCATGAACTACGGGCCAATGATATTCATTATTATCACCAGTGGTTATGATCATGTCATACACCTGTCCATCTTTGCACGTAAGCCAAAGATATATAACTATAAAACCAATAATCAACAGTCCATCTTTGCACGTAAGCCAAAATATATACAACTCAAAAACCAATAATCAACAATTCATCATCTATGAGCGTAAGCCAAAATGACTTTCACTTTCATCAAATATAAGCATGAGGATGATGACAATGATATAAGCATTAATCAAATGAAATCAAGGATAAATATTAAAGACTTTAAATTTATCCAGAGTTTAAAAATATCCAAATTATCAACAGGATACTGCTCTGTGGAGTAAAATTCAAGAATAATATTCATGTACCAAAAATAATTTGGACAGAAAAGAAATATATTTTTCGGGTGAATAGTATCCTGTGAATAGTACTTCGGGAATAGTACCTCATGAATGGTACCCCGGAATGAAAAGTGTCCCAAATACCCGAGTAAATAATACTAGAGTGAATAGTAATCGGGTGAATAGTAACTCGTGAATAGTACTCTGGCACGAAAAGTGCCCCGAATACCTGAGTGAATAATACTAGAGTGAATAGTAATCGAGTAAATAGAAACTCGTGAATAGTACTCTGGCACAAAAAGTGCCCCGAATACCCGAGTGAATAATACTAGAGTGAATAGTAACCTTGACACAAAAAGGTAGAAATTTCACAATAAAATTCATACCAATATTCCGGCATAATGATATTGAAAGAAATAATATCATTTACGAAGAAATAATACCCCTTACGATTGTTGAACGAAAATAATATTCCTACGAATATTGAACGAAGATGATATTCCTTACGAATATTGAACAAAAATAATATTCATACGAATACGAAAAATAATATCTCTTCAGAATATGAAATAAATAATACCCCTTACAACTGTTAAACGAAAATAATATTCCTACGAATATTGAACGAAATGATATTCCTTACGAATATTGAACGAAAATAATATTCATACGATTACGAAAAATAAATATCTCTTCGAATATGAAATAAATAATACCCTTACCTCGGAAGAAGACTGAGATCTTTGGAATAGTGAAGTAGCGGACTTCTCTTCTTCTTTCTCTCTATAACTTCTCTCTCTATAATTGCTCTTGTGAGTCTTAGTGAATTGGTGAGAATGAAGGAAGAATGAGCTTCTATTTATAGAAAAATATAGTTTTGATAATTGCACGTTTTGGGGCTCGAAATATTACAGTATAATACCTTCATCTTTTCCTTCATTTTTAATTTAGTCATGCAAGTTTTATCAAACTTGCACCACCTCCCCTAATAGTATATCATGTGAATCAATAGTACAATCATGTGACTCAATAGTTCTATACATGTGAAAAAATAATTTCAGTATAGTACCTTCATCTATACCTCCATTTTTAATTTAGTCATGCAAGTATTATCAATCTTGCACCACCTCCCCTAATAGTACATGCATGTGAATCAATAGTACACACATGTGAACAAATATTTATAAACGTGTGAATTAATAGCAATTAATTATTCATTTATCCGATTAATTACTCGATTGGTCAATATAACTTCCAAACATCAATTATTATCGAAATAAATGTCGATTTCCACTAACACTAATAATCCCAACACAATGGAACTATCAATTTCATCTTTAATCAACACGAACTTATTCATTATTAATATTATAACTCATAATATTTAACAATAAAGTCGCTCCCAGGAAAGAGGGGGCTTTTCGATAAGGATTTCTCCCTATTGGCGCGCAATTAGATGACCTAATCTCTCCTTGACAAAACTTCTAGACATTATCAATATTTCAAATTATAATATGAATAACTTTGTCGTCTCAATTATTGATTTAATAATATAACATATTATGCATATGATACTGTGGCAATAATTGAATCAATAATATGAGAGATATGATGCAGCAATTACTGTAGCAATAATTTAGTATAACTGAGTGACTTCTTACGTAAGCATCAATAATTAATACCGGGTGGTACTATGCAACCACACGTATTACTGTACTTTTACTACCAGGTAGTTCAACAGTTTAACGGTAAAACTTTCGTCGTTATTTTTATAAAAAGATAATTCTATCATTTTCTAACTACGACAATATTTCCATTGTGGGGTCCACCAATGATTGTGCTGTCGTACGAATATTCCCCGTTAAAACAAATATTCCCCAACCAATCGAATATTCCCCGACACAACGAATATTTTATAACAACTTGCTTCTTTTGTAAAATTTTCAAATATTACCCTTAACTTTAAACTTTTATCAATTTAACTATTTACTAAAATAGAAAAATTGAATACTTTTATTTCATAAAATTCGGGATCTCACAATCTCCCCTCCTTACGAAATTTTGCCCTCAAAATTTACGTACCTGGTAGTTCAAAGAGATGAGAATACCTTGCTTTCTTTTTGGATTGTACCTTCTCGGTTATTTCCTCTCTATCATAATTTTCCCATTTCTCATCTCCTGTATTTCAAATATCATTCTAGAATATAGTTTCAAAATAAGGGTTAATTGACATGCCACATATTATCTCTATATTCTGACCGACCAATTAAATAACAAATAAACTTAGGTAGGTCATACTAGCGAAGGAATTTCCCGTCTCTCCCCTCCTAGTTCTTGTCTCACATCTCAACCAGGGATCATATCCCTAAGCTTTGATACCAACTGTGATGCCCCCAAAACAGGTATACATCACCCATCTTGAGTCACCAGATACATGGTACAGAAATCAACTACAAACTTAATTATACAACTGTCGTGTAAAATATGACAAAACATAGCTGAGTTTTTACATGAATATTGTCTCTAGACAGTATACAAACTCAAATGCAATCCTCATTACACTTATTATCACACTAAGTAGTGAGGACTGCTAAAACAACCATCTCGAACTGTCACTCCATTCCCCAACTAGTCCCAGCTATATTCTCATTTCCTGAAGAGTAAAAGAAAGCAAAAGGGTGAGCTCAACTAGCCCAGTAAGAAATATTATGACTAAAATAATGCAGAATAAATTATCTTTAGCCTTCAATAGTATAACAACTGATAGAATATAATAGACAACAAGTTTTAGATCAACAAGCTGCAATGAATAAGCAATCCATTAGAAGAGTCAAGTAGAATATAATGTCTACTATCTCTTCTAGATTAAAAATCCATCGTTAATATTTCATTCTGTAATACTCAACAACAGCTTCTTTGTTATACCCAAGAAAAAAAGAACTATCATCACCTGTCTTCACCTAAACCACCAAAGATTATAGTTAAATCCACAATTCATATTTATAATCATGTAAATGAACAGTTTTTCTTTGCCACAAAGGCTTAATAGAACGTTTACTCAATATCCTTACCCCAAAGGCTAAAGATATTCAAATGTAATAACAATGATCATACCAATCAATTGTCTACCTTTGCACTACAGGCCAAAGATATTCAACTATAAAACCAATGATCATGATCATACCAATCAATTGTCTATCAGTGCACTACGGCCAAAGACATTCAACTGTTAACTAATGGTCATGATCCTGCCAATCACATAATCGAATTATCCATGCACTACAGGCCAAGGATATTCATTATTATCACCAGTGGTTATGATCATGTCATACACCTATCCATCTTTGCATGTAAGCTAAAGATATACAACTATAAAACCAATAATCAACATTCCATCTTTGCACGTAAGCCAAAAATATACAACTATAAAACCAATAATCAACAGTTCATCTATGCACTTAAGCCAAAGATGACTTTCATCACAATATAAGCATAAGGATGATGACAATGATATAAGCATTAATCAAACGAAATCAAGGATAAATATTAAAGACTTTAAATTTATTCAGAGTTTAAAAATATCCAAATTGTCAACATGATACTGCTTTGTGGAGTAAAATTCAAGAATAATATTCATGTACCAAAAATAATTTGGACAGAAAAGAAATATATTTTTCGGGTGAATAGTACCCCGTGAATAGTACCCTATGAATAGTACTTTGGGAATAGTATCTCGTGAATAGTACCTCGACATGAAAAGTGTCCCAAATACCTGAGTGAAAAATACTAGAGTGAATAGTAACTGGGTGAATAGTAACTCATGAATAGTAACTCGTGAATAGTACTCCGGCACGAAAAGTACCCCGAATACCCGAGTGAATAATACTAGAGTGAATAGTAATCGGGTGAATAGTAACTCATGAATAGTAACTTGTGAATAGTACTCCAGCACAAAAAGTGCCCCGAATACCTGAGTGAATAATACTAGAGTGAATAGTAACCTCGACACAAAAAGGTAGAAATTCCACAATAAAATTCGTACCAATATTCCAGCATAATGATATTGAAAGAAATAATATCATTTACGAAGAAATAATACCCCTTACGACTGTTGAACGAAAATAATATTCCTACGAATATTGAACGAATATGATATTCCTTACGAATATTGAACGAAAATAATATTCATACGAATACGAAAAATAATATCTCTTAAGAATATGAAATAAATAATACCCCTTACAACTATTGAACAAAAATAATATTCCTACAAATATTGAAAGAAATGATATTCCTTACGAATATTGAACGAAAATAATATTCATACGAATACGAAAAATAATATCTCTTCAGAATATGAAATAAATAATACCCCTTACCTTAGAAGAAGACTGGATACTGGAATAGTGAAGTAGCAGACTTCTCTTCTTCTTTCTCTCTATAACTTCTCTCTTTATAGCTTCTCTCTCTATAATTGCTCTTGTGAGTCTTAGTGAATTGGTGAGAATAAAGGAAGAATGAGCTTCTATTTATAGAAAAATATAGTTTCAATAATTGCACGTTTTGGGACTCAAAATATTCCAGTATAATACCTTCATCTTTTCCTTCATTTTTAATTTAGTCCTGTAAGTATTATCAAATTTTCACCACCTCCCCTAATAGTATATCATGTGAATCAATAGTACAATCATGTGACTCAATAGTTCTTTACATGTGAAAAAATAATTTCAGTATAGTACCTTCATCTATACCTCCATTTTTAATTTAGTCATGCAAGTATTATCAATCTTGCACCACCTCCCCTAATAGTACATGCATGTGAATCAATAGTACACACATGTGAACAAATAGTTATAAGCATGTGAATTAATAGCAATTAATTGTTCATTTATCCGATTAATTACTCGATTGGTCAATATAACTTCCAAACATCAATTATTATCGAAATAAATGTCGATTTCCACTAACACTAATAATCCCAACACAATGGAACTATCAATTTCATCTTTAATCAACACGAACTTATTCATTATTAATATTATAACTCACAATTTTTAACAACCAGGTCGTTCCCAAGAAAGAGGGGGTTTTCCGATAAGGATTTCTCCCTATTAGCGCACAATTAGATGACCTAACCTCTCCTTAACAGAACTTCTAAACATTGTCAATAATGCAAATAATAATATAAATAACTTTGTCGTCTCAATTATTGATTTAATAATATAATATATTATGCAGATGATACTGTGATAATAATTGAATCAATAATATTAGAGATATGATCGCAATTCTTATCGTAGCAATAATTGAGTATAACTGAGTGACTTCTTACGTAAGCATCAATAATCAATACTGTGTGCTACTATGCAACCACGTGTATTACTGTACTTTTACTACCGGGTAGTTCAATAGTTTAACGGTAAAACTTTCGTCATTATTTTTATAAAAAAAATAATTATGTCGTTTTCTACTACGACAATACTTCTATTGTGGGGTCTACCAATGATTGTGTCGTTGTACGAATATTCCCTGTTAAAACGAATATTCCCCGACATAACAAATATTTTATAACAACTTGCTTCCTTTGCAAAATTTTCAAATATTACCCTTAACTTTAAACTTTTATCAATTTAACTATTTACCAAAATAGAAAAAAATTGAATACTTTTATTTCATAAAATTGGGGATCTCACAACTTATCTAACATTCATTACATAAACTAAGTTATAACATAACGCATTCGTAACTTACTAATCACTTTTACAAAGTTGAAATTATAATTGACATGACAAGATTCTGTTTTAACCTCCTTACTACATGTTTGTTACTTTAACATATCATTGAACTCAATTATCATGGCATCCAAGGTCTACAGCAGCAGCAGAACTTACTATCTCGAGCAGGTGTAAATGCAATTGCGCCCATACACAAAGCTTAGGACCGTGGCACAGCTTACCAAGCTTCGCCTTGGCAATTGGCAACAATGCCAAAGGCACGACGAACCGTAAAGGTCATGAACAAAGAGCCAACTTTAGCCCAACTAACACGAATTTCACCCACAAAACAGTGATTTTAACACAAACAATTGATATAAAACTATTACAAACATGTTTCCTCACATATTCATCAACAAAGAACAATTTAACAACCATTTTAACTAATTTAATTCCTTAAATTTCATGTTTTTGTATAAAACTTCAATTTTTGAAATCCTTTAAAGAAATCATCACTGTGATCTCAATTCTTGTCCAAATTACTCCATTCAAACTACGTTCTCTTCGTTTTTTTAATGAACTAGCATAAACAAGACTCAATTTACAGTTTATCATACGAATTAACCACCAAAATTGGTACTTACATAAGCCATATGACAATTACATACTGTAATTACTTTTCTTCCTTTTTAAACCATAATTAGCATAAAAATTCTTATCTAAATGCAACTCTAACATCATAAACGCATACAACCCCAATTACCAGTTACATATATCAATAATTCAACAAATTGAATTCACAGAACATAAAAATTTGTCATGAAACATATATATATGTGTGTATATATATATATATATATATAATATTAAGACTATGTAAAAATACCTTTAATTTGCTTGATAATCCTTGATAACCACAAAGAATCGCTTGAAAACTCAGAAATTTCTCTCAATCTCTCTCTAGTTTCTCTCAACTTCTCTGCTCCTTTCTCTTCACAGTATCAGTATAAGCCAACTCTTAGTTAAGCGTAAAAATAAAACTGTCAAGCCATAATGCGTATACTAAATATATCAGTTACAAGGATATAAACGTATAAATTATAATTATATTTTATTTATATTATAATTGTAATTCAAAATTTAAAAATTCCAAAAGTCATAAGGCTTTGTTTGGCAAAACTCTTTAAAATTTAAAGTTTAATATTTTAAACCTTGTTTGGCAAAAAACTAAATTAAACTCCCTTAATTTATTTTAATAAACAATTTAGTTTATGATTTATAATCATATATTATTTATTTGGATTTTCATATCCAACGTTAATCAAATAAATTAATTAAACATACTATATTTAAATAAATATTCCACTTAAATAAATATCACAAAATTATATCCTCATTATAATTTTATTTAATAATTTAATATACCATTTTAAATTATTAAATTAAAACGACAATATAACATCTCATGTTATATTACCACTCTATAAATTATAAATTAATTTAATTTAGAATATTATCTAATAAATTTAATTCATAAATATTTAATAACAACATTCACATCAATAAAATATTTATTAGAGTGTTATCTAATAAATTTAATTCACACATATCTACTAATAAAAATCGCATAAATAGAATACTTATTTAATTTAAGAAATATTTTAAATTACAAAACAACAACTTCATCAATAAAATATTTATTTAATTTAATAAATATTTTAAATTACAAATAAAATCTTGGATTGTTACAATCAAAAGATTTGACGATAATATATCGTGAAAATTTAAGTAAGACGATAAAAAATTTTCGCAAAAAACTAGCAGAAATCGGATGAAATAAAAACGACGAAAAGTACTGCTATGTACTTTTCATTCATTTAGCTACGTTTGGGGAAAACGTGAAGGAAAACGCTTAACACCAAAATGTGTTTTTCAGTTTTTCGGAGATTCGAAGATTACGTAAAAGTTAATTGGTAAAGGAAAGACGAAATATCCAAAAATATTTGGATTCTGAGAATTGTAGTTTTCGAACTGTCGGACGAATTTCGTAAGACAGAAGCACGAAGCTTCTAAGGGAAGCTTCGTGAATAGTAAGGAGGTGTATTGAGAAGGTGGGAATAATAATGAGGTTTGGAGCAAAATGACTAAAACACCCCTAGCCTTGGTTTTCTATATAAACAACCCTTAAGCTCATTTGTTTGGTTTGAAATTTTAACCAACACTTGAGAGAGAGAGAGTTCGGATGAAGAGGGAGAGAATGAGGAAAAGTTATCCCAAGTGCACGCTTTGTCCAACGGAGGAAGATTAAAGAAGAAAGGTAATCCAGAACCTAAACCTAAGTAAATGTTCTTTAAGTTTTATATGTTAAAAAAACTTAGCTTAACGAAAATAGGAAGTAAAAGATGTTAAGAATGATTTCATATGGTTGAAATCGTGATGAAATGAAGAAATAAGAAATTACAAGTTTATTTTATAAATTTCTTAAGGAAGTGTAAGATTCGTAATGAATTAGAACGATCCGAGTTGATCATATGAATGATTAGGTGAAATAAGTAAGGAATGGTGTTCTATAACATCAAATTCCTAGAAAAAGTAAAATTGTAATCAAAATATCGATTAAAAATAAAGAATTGTCGAAGAACACGAAGAACGTTGTTAATGGACAACTTTAAAACCATCGTAGTGTAATTATTGTTGATGGACAAGTTTAAAACCATCGCGTATAAGTTAGATGCTTATTGTTTAGTTAGGAACGGTAGAAACGTTCATGAAGAGCAAATTAAACTTAGCTATAACGAAGTTATGGCAAAAATTTCATAAAAGACGAACAAAAATTAGAAAGTTAGTAAATGAACCCGAACATGTAGGGTTTCATAAGAATGTAAGATAACGTAGACAAGGTGAGTCATGGACTCAAGAACAAACTATTTCCGAGTTCGGATGACCGAATTATGGACGGACGAACGAACGAAGAGCGTTAATAACATAAAATGAACGAAGGGCGAAGATTAAGCCAATCGAATGGCATGTTAATAGATTCAGAATGAAGTTTTGTCCAAGGGTAATCGAAGTACGTAAGATAAGGAAGAGAATGGATTTGGAACGACCACGTTCCGAGTTATAACGAAGAAGTTATGTGATTTTGAAGTCAGCGTCTCAAGCATGTAAAAGACTTAGAATAATTTTCCAAGTTTCATGCTCGGCGCCACAGCCGCCAAAGAGAGCCTTGGGAGGCGACACTGCAAACATGAAGCTTCGACCCATCGACTCATCTTGCTAGTGGTGCTTATACGCGAGAAAGAAAGGGGGACTTTGCACCGCAGCGCCGAACATGGAAAGAGAGTGACGTGGGCTCATGTGCAAAGATGCGAGAAAGAAGGCGGACCACGTGTTGCAATGCCGATCGTGAGGCAAGGCCCAGTGTTGAGCTTTTTATTGCTCAATTACTAAGGGATGTGCAAGAAAGAATATGAATATGTAGTTCAACTAATGTAACACTTAATCAAGTATTCTAAACCATTAGTAAAGGTTGAACGAAAAGAATAAACGAGATTAAAACACAAAGAATATGAACACGGGTTACGGAACCGATAACCAGGGACTGTAGTCGCGATAAATGAATGTGGGGGATTGCTATGATTTTGATTCCTTAGACGTTGAGTAATGAGGGTAATGTATAACATTTCGATGTTATGTGGTGGTAATGAGAGATAAATGTAAAGCATATAAATACTGTGAACGCAACGCTGTTGCGATGAGCGATTGGTCTTAGCATACAACGAATCGTATGGCTTTGACATTAAGAAAGAATAATGAACATGTGGTTCAGGTGATGGGTAATGAATGAAAGCAATTAAAACCTAGGATGAAGGTTGAATAGAATTAAGAGACAAGTAACGTGAACGTTGATTACGTAAACGATCCTCGTGAATCGTATTTGCGTCAAGCAAACATTCTAAGTGTACATTGGTTGTATAACTTAGACGTTGACGAAGGTAGTAAGTAAGATATAAATTATCAAGAAAGCCATAGCGAACGGTAATAAGATTAGTGAAAGCTGAATGTGAGTCGGATAAAGAATGTTAGAATGAAATATAAGCGTTAAACATGTTAACCGACGTGAAGGTTGAGCATACGCGAATTTTAAATGGGCAAAACCTACACCCCGTGTTTGGATTGACCGTAAGGTAATGAAGATCAATGATTAAACCTGTGAATGTTGAAGAAGCTAAATTAAAGACAAGTACATATAACATAAAGAAGCTGAGTTAATGTTTATAACTTGGATGATGTTCCGAGTCGAATTAATCGGACGTTGTAAGATATGAATAAGGTAACGTAAAATGCTTAATGCTATAAATGCGTAGAATGAATATTGAATGATCGTTAGGAGTATACAAAAGATTGTAAGACTTAGACGATAAAGAATGAATCCTGAGGTATGGCACTTCGTTTTTAGAAAGCCATAAGGAATATGAAATGGACTTAACGAACGTTATAGTTAATGATTCGGATAAGTTAAGATGAATTTAGGTTGTAGTACAATTTTAACCTTAGATGGTTGACATATGGGAACTGGGATAAACAATTCCTTTAGAGAGCGAAGGTATATACGAAACTGGCAACCGATCTAACTCACTATTATGGGTAGTGTAGATGAGAGGGGAACTTATTTGTTGGTTGTTTAAGGGAAACCACTCAGAGTACCATATGGACAACTAGTAGAGAAACGATGTGTGCTGAGTCTTAGAGAAGTTATGAGAAGAAGATAAGAATGTAAATCATCAAAGATGATGAACGTATGAGTAAGACATCTCCGTATGTCATGAAGCCGTAAATCGGAAGGGAAAGTTGGTTGCGTAAGCTTAGGTTGAAAGAACGCGAACCCTAAAAAGTAAAGTTAAGTAAACCAATGCATAAGTTAAGTATATGACTAATTGGTGTATGTGTTATTTCCTTATATGCTGCATAGGAATTGGAATTTGCAGTTCAGCGTAAACTATAAGTTATAGCTGTGTGTAAGGCAAGTTTCCTAACTTCATTTATATTCTAAATGAATGCTAGTTTCTAAAACTTCTCAGATGTTGAACTTGAGAAGTTCTGTCTATGTGCAAATGTGTGATATTTGTATAAGGTGGTAGAATGTATGAGGCCTTATGCCATAATTTTAACACTTCGGTGTTTCAATGAGATGAATTGTTTTGTGACTGAACTTTTCAATAAGAGAATGTTCTGTTTATACATGAACCGTTATTGTTAAGTCTATGCTATTGATTCTAGCTAGATAGAATGTGTATGAAAGAGAGTAGAGAATGAAAGTATTTCAAAGTGAATGTGACTAATGTTTTAAAATGATAGGAATCGATATTATTCCTATTATTCAAGCTGCTTCATAACCTTTGTTCGGTTATTGAAGTCTTAAAAGAATGTTTAAATTCTTAAAGTTGTTTGTTCAACTTCTAAGACTTGCTGAGCAATTAAATGCTCACACTTTCTTTAAATAAAAACATTTTCAGCGAACAATGTTAGAAAGAACTTAAGGATCTCGTAAAGATCAAGCTGAGCCTTGGGAGGCGGCACCGCAGCGTGAGCTCGGGCCATCAGCTACTGCTAAGTGGCGCCTCAGCATGAGAAAGAAAGGGAGACTTGGCACCGTAGCGCCGAACTAGGAAAGAGAGTGACGTAGGTTCACGCCACAGTGTGAGAGGAAGGCAGGGACCCGACGCCGCAGCGCCGGTGTAGGGAAAGGCCCAGTGTTGAGCTTTTTATTTCTCAATTTGTGGGGGATGTGCAAGAGAGAAATATAAACATGTAGTTCAACTAATGTAACACTTAATCAAGTGTTTTAAACCTTTAGTAAAGGTTGAACAAAAAGATTAAATGAGATTAAAAGATAAAGAATGTGAACGCGGGTTACGGAACCAATATCCGGGGATCGTAGAATGATAAACGAACGTGGGGGATTATTATGATTGTGATTCCTTAGACGTTGAGTAATAAGGATAATGTATAACATTTCAACGTTATGTGGTGGTAATGAGAGATAAATGTAAAGCGTATAAACGCTGTGAACGAAACGCTGTTGCGATGAGCGATTGGTCTTACCATAGAATGAATCGTATGGCTTCGACATTAAGAAAAAATAATGAACATGGGGTTTAGGTGATGGGTAATGAATGAAAGTAATTAAAACCTTGGATGGTGGTTGAATAGAATTAAGAGACAAGTAACGTGAACGTTGATTATGTAAACGATCCTCGTGAATCGTATTTGCATCAATCGAACGTTCTAAGTGTACATTGGTTGTATAACTTAGATGTTGACGAAGGTAGTAAGTAAGATATGAATTATCAAGAAAGTCATAGCGAATGGTAATAAGATTAGTGAAAGCCGAATGTGAGTCGGATGAAGAATGTTAGAATGAAATGTAAGCGTTAAACACTTTAACCGACGTGAAGGTTTAGTGTACATGAATATTAAATGGGCAGGACCTACACCCCGTGTTTGGTTTGACCGTAAGGTAATGAAGATCAATGATTAAACATGTGAACGATGAAGAAGTTAAATTAAAGACAAGCACGTATAATGTAAAGAAGCCGAGTTAATTTTTATAACTTTGATGACATTCTGAGTCGAATTAATCGGACGTTGTAAGATAAGAATAGGGTAACATAAAATGCTTAATGCTATAAATGCGTAGAATGAATATTGAAAATTTGTTCTGAGTATACAAAAGATTGTATGACTTAGACGATAAAGAATGAATCCTGAGGTATGGCATTTAGTTTCCAGAAAGTCATAAGGAATATAAAATGGACTTAATGAACATTATAGTTAATGATCTAGATAAGTTAAGATGAATTTAGGTTGTAGTACAATTGTAACCTTTGATGGTTGACATATGGGAGCTGGGATAAACAATTCCTTCATAGAGCGAAGGTATATACAAAACTGGCAACCGATCTAACTCACTGTTATGGGCAGTGTAGATGAGATGGGAACTTGTTTGTTGGTTGTTTAAGGGAAACCACTCAGAGTACCATATGGACTACTAGCAGAGAAACGATGTGTGCTGAGTCTTAGAGAAGTTATAAGAAGAAGATAAGAATGTAAATCATCAAAGATGATGAACGTATGAGTAAGACATCTCCGTATGTCATGAAGCCGTAAATCAGAAGGGAAAGTTGGTTGCGTAAGCTTAGGTTGAAAGAATGTGAACCCTAAGAAGTAAAGTTAAGTAAACCAATGCATAAGCTAAGTATATGACTAATTGGTGTGTGTGTTATTTCCATATATGCTACATAGGAATTGGAATTAGCAGTTTAGCGTAAACTATAAGATGTAGCTGTGCATAAGGCAAGTTTCCTAACTTCATTCATATTCTAAATGAATGCTAGTTTCTAAAACTTCTCAGATGTTGAACTTGAGAAGTTCTGTCGATGTGAAAATGTGTGATATTTGTGCAAGGTGGTAGAATGAATGAGGCCTTGTGCCATAATTTTAACACTTTGGTGTTTCTATGAGATGAACTGTCCTGTAACTAAACTTTTCAATAAGAGAATGTTTTGTTTATACATGAACCGTTATTGTTAAGTCTTTGCTATTGATTCTTGCCAGACAGAATGTGTATGAAAGAGAGTTGTAACGCCCCGGAAAATCGAACATTTGTAAATACTTTTAATAATGAATAAAATAATATTATTTATTATTATTCTGTGTTGATTAAATGAATGTCGTTCTATAACCTAGAAACATCGGAACGTCGTAGTATTTTAACTACGTGAATGAATTAAAGTGTTTGAATTTCTAAGACGAAAATAAAAGCTTTTCGTGAAATTTTCCAATAAACATTATTCATTGATTTCTGCTCTGGAATAATTTTTGAACTTTTGACAAATACGTAACGTTATAATATCAAGGTGAGATGGATTATGTAATAATAATCTAAGTATGGAAAACGTAATATTTTGCATGCGGACCTAATTTGGGAACGTTAGGTTTATTAAGCATTAAGGAAAGAAAGTTGTAATTGTATGATGTGTATGCATTGTACGAGGTAATGAACGTAAGTATAATACGACGTATTATACTATTAAGAATGGAGAATGAAATAACGTATATTATGAATTAATATACGAGCTAGCATACAAGAATTATACGTGGTTTATATATGCTAAATTATTAATGAAAGGTAAGGGACTTGTAGGATTATTAGCTTAATGGTAGAAGTCCAATAGAAAGTGATACTCAAGCCCAAGTGTTTGATAAATCATAAGTCCAAACTTTTATAATGAAAGCCCAATAAGGAGTTAGCTAGATTAATTAGCAATCCCAATGATAAGCCATGATCCATGGAGCAATCCAAGTGTAAGTGGGTAGTCTTGATGGGCAACCAATTTGTGTGATGAGCAAGTGTTGTGGCTAGCAAGAAGACTTGGATGTTAAGAAATGAATAGTAAGGAGGTGGAAGTTGAGGAGGTTAAATAAGGAGGTGGGATGGCTTAAATGTCCATAATGCCCTAACTTAGGATTGCCTATAAATAGAGAAGCCTCACTTCATTTGTTGTTTGATAAAATTTCTCTCAACTCCTCTCAAGATAAGAAACTTAATTGTTAGAGAGAATAAGCCACATAAGCACTTATAAGTCATTTAAACCTTTGCTAGATTTTCCAAAGTGAAGTGAAGTAATAGTCTTCAAGGGTAAGACTCGTGTCTATTATCTTTATCTATTCTATGATAGGATTGATAAAGAAGTGAGATTGTTTGATAATAACATGTAATAAGTCATTGATGAATGAACTTAAGCCGAATAAGTTGAATAAGTAACTTGAACCTAAATAAGTTGATAAACTTGTGAAGAACTTATCATATGATGTTAGTATGTTCAATATAGTATGAGAACATTGATTGATGGACTTAAGTTCATAGTAAGTCATAAGCATGAGAATTTGTAGTTCATAAGTTAAATAAGTCATTGACTTATGAGTATAAGTCAAAACCTACTTTGTCAATAGGTTGGTGTAATAAGTAACTTGAAATGTTCATGTGAAGATTAAAATCCATTTTGAATCATTATTAGTGAGGTATTGCCGGAATTCACACGATTAGACGATAATCGTCAAATTCGTGAAATTATCGGAATAGAAGTCGTATTTTGTATTTGAAGTCAGAAACATTGGTTTTCGATGAAGACAGGTCATATTTGGCATTATAGAGTTGCGGACTCGAAAATAACCGAATTCTAACTTAGAACGAAGAAACGAGCGTTGAACATTCACGAACGTTTATCGTTTTCATTAAAAATGAACTAATAGGTGAAATTTTAGCAAACGAATTTAAATAGATAAAATTCTTGTATGAACGAATAGAGTACGTAATTTGTGAACCGTAAGCTTTTGAATGAGACAATTCGGACTTATAACAAAAAAGTTATACGTCCGGGAGTTTCGCCGAATTTACAAAAGCTGCAAATTTTCTAAGGCATAGAGTTGGCACCGCGGCGCCAACCCAAGGCCAAATGAGTGGCGCCGCAGCGCCGATACAGTGTCTGTGCACACTACTAACTCGCACCATAGCGCGAGATGATGAGTTAAGTGTGGCGCCATAGCGCCAGTTCCGAATGCTAGGTACTGCTAACTCGCGCCGCTGCACGAGTTGAAGAGCAATGGGTGGCGCCGCAGTGCCAACCCTAGGAAGTGGACAGTAAAGAATGATTACAAATATAGAATGAAAGAGAACCCATTAGTATTGAACTAAGGTGTTAGCATAACATTGTTAAGGCATTGTTAGACACTTAATTGTATGATGATTAAGAGTTAATAATCACTTGAATTTGAACGAAATGAAAATGATGTAATGAAAAGCCAGAAACCCATAATAACAGATCTAAGTCGGGATTTAGATTGAGATGACGGGTAAGATATAATAGTATACATACTTGATTATATATGACCTAATGTGGTACATTATATGATCATATATTGTAGAAACTTAGAGACTTAAAGTGTACTTGTGATAATCAGTCAACAGACGCTGAAGGCAAGTATTCTAACCCTTGTTCCAGTTTAGTCTAGACAAGCTTTGTAATTCATGTATCCTTTCGCATGAAGTTTTGTATGAGGAAGTCAAAGCCAATTCTTTCGGCTAGACTTATGTTATGATTCTATCAAGCATGTTTAATGGTTACCAAGTTATATTGGTGTGGTTTTCAATCTAAGACTGAGTATGCTAAAATGTTTTCGTCATTTAACTACAGGTACGTGAGGTTGCCACAACTTAAACGTATAAACGTTTAATGAATGTAGTTTTAATCAACATAGAGTACTATGGGCTGATCACCCAGCAGTGCTCGTAAGTAATGTCAGACTTACGAACTTAGTGCCGGGTTGTCCTTTTCAAAAGAACTTATGAAATGCTCAAGGTTTTGGACCAGAACTGATGTTTTACTGAATATTGTTGTTGTAAAATGTTTTGAATGAATAGAAGTGCTATTTTGAATTATAAATAGTACTTCATAGCTATTGTTCAGTTACTGAAGATATATGAGTTCTATTTTTCAAGCATGTTGTTTATTAGAATTGTAGTACTTGCTGAGCTAGTCATGGGCACTCTTGCTTGAACCATATGAACACAGCTAAGATCGAGTGCACCGAAGGCTCAGGCAAGGACAAGGGCAAGGGAAGACGAACCCTTAGATTACTTATGTAATAGAATAGTTGAATGTCTGTAATATATTGAATATTATGACAAGAACGAACGAATGGGTTATAAAGAACCTGGGAAATGTAATATTATTTTGAATATATAGAAGATATATTAGTTCTTTTGAGACTTTTAAATTGAATGGATGTATGAATGGTAGTACCGTGTAGCACAATCTGTCGGGTTGGAAGATACCCGAATTTGGGGGCATCACAGGTTGGTATCAGAGCATTAGATTATAAAACTTAAGGGGGGATTAAAAATCTTAAGTTATAACCTTAAGAGAAGTTAAAGAAATACAAGAAGAAAATAACCTTATAAAAATGCATTATGATTATGTTATGTGTTTTTATTATTCTACTGACGTGTACTAATCAACTTAATTATTTTGTGTAGATTTCAGGAGTAAACGGAATGTTTGTAAATGGTCAAACCATTAGTGAAGAATCGGTGAACCAAATAGAGGTTTTACCGAACCCCATAGCAGCAGATTCAGAGGTGGCAGTTATTGAGTTTGGAGACTCAGATGATGCTGACTACATGTCAATATTCGATGGGATGATAAAGGAAGAAGTGAAGACAGTGTCCTTTAATCCAGTAGCTATAGCAGCAGAGATAGCTACTGGGGGGTCAATGATGTCTCTATTTATGTCAGTGTTGGATAGAAATATTCATTACTGTCAGGAGGTCAATGACCTAAAAGTAGAGCTCCAAATGGTTATAGAGGACAAGACTGATGTCGAGTCCATGTGGGACCAGGAACATGACGAAAGGATTTTGGCTAAGGACAAAGTCCACGAGTTAAAGCATGAGGTCTTGGAGCTCAAGGAGGAGCTAAAGACCAAGGTATAGAAGATAGGGAGAATGTCCTATATCTATAGGAGTTCTCATACAGATTTCTAGCAGCAGGTAACTGGATATCCTGTAGAGGTGGGGCAAACACGGCATACTATTAGCCGTGATATCATTGCCGATCTTGCCAAGGCAGATTTCTAGAATGCCTTAAAGTAGATGTAGATTAGTGGTAGCTAGAGTAGTATGTAAATATTTTGTAATTAATAGTGACGTAAAGCCCTTTTTTGTATAGTAAAGGGTAGTCTTTTGTAAATCCCAATTTTTGGAAAGCAATAGCGGGAAAGTAATGTAAGCAGCTTAGGCTGTGTATGTAACCGATGTAGTATTATACTACAAAGAATGAATATAAGTCCTTTTTATGGAAAGCAATGAGTTATGGATGTTGGAGTTATTGTTTAATATTAATGATAACTAATAAAGAAAGGAATAATAAAGAAATGTGTTTATTGTATCAGCAAAATGCCGCCGAGAAGAGTACAACGTAATCAAGGTGCTAATGTGAATCAACTGGAGGGAGGTCCAGTTAATCCGATGCAGGAGTTTGTTAACCTGTTAACAGCCGCATTTAATAGAACATGGGCTAATATCCTCATAAATCCAGGAGTAGCACGAGCTACTACCTTTAAGGATTTCAAGAGCGTGGGTCCGCTGGAGTTCAAAGGAACTACGGACCCTATTGAAGCCCAAACGTGGGTTAAGGAAATAGAGAAGGCATTTGTGATAGCAAATATCAACGAGGCCTAAAAGGTTGCCTTTGCAACCTATATGATGAAGGGAGAGGCCAACTTTTGGTGGGAAGCCAATCAGGCTAGGGCCGGGATAACGAATATGACGGGAGAGGTTCAAGGAGATATTCTTCGAGAACTACTTTCCCATGAGCATGCAAGGGAGGATGGAGATGCGGTTTCTCAAGTTGAAGCAAGGGGACATGTCTGTTCCCCAATACGCCGCCAAGTTTAATGAACTGGCGAGGTTCACTCCACACCAAGTGGATACTGAGGTGAGGAAGGCGTGACGATTCGAGCAGGGCTTGAAACCCTGGCTCTATAACCGTATATCGGTGTTTTAAAGTACTTCTTTTGGAATAGTTTTAGAGAAGGCGATAATCGCAGAGGGTGGTAGTGAGGCATTAAGTCAATACCACAAGGACAAGAAGAGTAAGGGGAAAGCAGATGGGGGAGTAAAGATCGAAGGAGCCAGCATTAGTGGCGAGGGTCAGAAGAGGAAGGTATTTAGATCTAGGAATACCGGAGTGAAGCAAGGAGACCCAAAGAGGAGAATGGAGGCCTGCAAGACCTGTGGTAAAACTCACTTAGGAGTCTGTCTCAAGGGGAAGGTCGTCTGTTATAATTGTGGATAGGAGGGGCACATTGCACCTAATTGTCCGAGTCCAAAGAAGAATCACGGATGCTTTGTGTGTGGATCAACTAACCACATGGCAAAGAACTGCCTGAAGAAGGGGACGGATGGGAACCGGGGAGCTAATAGCGATAAGTTAGCTATTAGTGGACCAGCGCAGCCAGGTAGGCCGATGGGCCGTACCTTTAACATGACATTCCAAGATGCAGTTGCATCAGGGGACGTCGTCAAAGGTATTATTTCGATCAACGATATCAATGCGTACGTGCTGTTTGATTCGGGTGCTACTTGTTCGTTTATAGCATGCGATTTTGCTAGACGATTAGGATTACTTCCCGAAAAGTTGCCTATACCTTTAAATATTAAGGTAGCGAACGAAGAGATAATTCTTGTTGAAGATATTCATAAGAGTTGTTGCGTAGATATACGAGGTTGTAAATTATCGGTAGATTTGTTACTGATAAAATTAGGAGAATTTGACATAATTCTCGGAATGGATTGGTTAGTTAACCATGGGGCAATTATAGATTGTCAAAAGAAATGTGTGAATATTAAGACGTTAGAACAACCTCAGGTAGTATTTTACGGGAATAGATCGCCGAGACGTTCGTGTTGTCTAACCATGACACAAACTAGGAAATTATTGAGGAAGGGATGTGTAGGTTATTTGTGTCATGTTGTTGATACCCAAAGAGTGGTAGCAACCATGGAACAAATACCTATAGTGAGAGAATTCGCCAATGTATTTCCGAGTGAATTGTCGGGTCTTCCGTCGGATAGGGAGACCGAGTTTGTGATAGACATTGTGCTAGGAGCGGCACTAGTTTCCAGGGCACCGTATCGTATGGTGCCAGTGGAGATGAAGGAGTTGATGGTGCAGTTGCAAGAACTGTTGGACCGGAAGTACATTCAGCCAAGTGTTTTGCCGTGGGGAGCACCGGTACTATTTGTCAAGAAGAAGGATGGATCGTTAAGACTGTGTATCGACTATTGAGAGTTGAACAAGTTAACGATAAAGAATAAATACCCATTGCACAGGATCGATGATCTTTTTGATCAGTTAAAAGGGGCTAAGTATTTTTCTAAAATAGATTTAAGAATGGAGTATCATCAGTTGAAGGTTAGGAGGGAGGATGTACCAAAGATAGCATTCAGGACTCGTTATGGTCATTACGAGTTTTTGGTGATGTCGTTTGGGTTGACAAATGCACCAACTGCATTCATGGATATGATGAACAAACTGTTCAAACAATATTTGGACAAGTTCGTCATGGTGTTTATAGATGATATTCTAGTCTATTCTAAGACGCCAGAAGATCATGATGAACACCTTAAATTAGTGTTGGAGACACTAAGAAAGGAAAAGTTATATGCGAAATTCACTAAGTGTGAATTTTAGTTGGAGAAGGTACAATTTTTAGGTCATGTCATTGACCATGAGGGAATTTCAGTAGATCCAGCAAAGGTGAAAGTCGTGATGAATTGGAAACAATCGAAAACGCCGACTGAGGTGCGAAGTTTCCTAGGGTTAACGGGTTACTATCGGAGATTCATCCAGGATTTTTCGAAGATAGCTACTCCGTTGACCAACTTGATGAGCAAAACGGTGAAATACGCTTGGACTGACAAGTGTGAGGACAGTTTTCAAGAACTGAGGAAGAGGTTGAGTGAAGCACCTGTTTTGTCATTGCCTGATGATACAGGAAATTTTGTAGTTTATAGCGATGCTTCACATAGAGGACTTGGTTGCGTGCTTATGCAGTATGGCAAGGTCATTGCGTATGCATCTAGGCAGTTGAAGGATTATGAGAAAGTTTATCCTACTCATGATCTGGAACTGGCCGCAGTAGTTTTTGCTCTAAAGATATGGAGACGTTATCTTTATGGAGAAAAATGTGAGATATACACGGACCACAAAAGTCTTAAATATATCTTCTTCATACGAAGGAGTTGAATATGAGGCGGAGAGATGGTTGGAGTTGATAAAGGATTACGACAGCGAAATCAGATCACCCTAGAAAAAGCTAATGTAGTTGCGACGCGCATTAAGTAGGAAGGGTCGGGAAAGTCAGTTGTCTTTGCTAACGTACTCAAACCGAGTTAATAACAGAGATGGCTAGGATGGAGTTAGAAGTGAAGCTGCCAAGTGAAGGAGGACAAATGTAAGACCCCAACTTTTATAAATAAAGATGAATTTTCTATAAATATTATTTTTGAATATTATGGAATAAATTTGATATAATGTTATAGTTGTGGGTAATATTTATAAATTTTGCAAAGTAAGCAAGTTGTTATAAAATATTCGCTTGGTGGGGAATATTCTTTTTTGTTAGGGAAATATTCGTATGCGACGGCTCAATCATTGGTGGACCCCATTAACGGAAGTATTGTCGTAGTTAGAAAACGACAAAATTATCTTTCTATAAAAATAACTACAGAGGTGTTACCGTTAAAACCGCTGAACTACACCTAGTAAAAGTACAAAAGAATACACGTAGTTGTATAGTAGTAGCACACGATATTGATTATTGATGCTTACGTGAGAAGTCACTCACAATATGCTCAATTATTGCTACAAATAATTGTTGCATCATATCTCTTATATTATTTATTCAATTATTGTCACAAAGATCATCTCAGATAATATGTTATAGTATTAAATCAATAATTGAGACGACAAGTTATAAATGATTAATAATTGTTGAAAGATTAAATATGTGTTGATTAAAATAAAATAATTTGTGGTAATATTTATTCAATCCTTGATGTATATAAAGATTCTCATTATGAGACGTTTGTGGTAAGTTTGATTATTTTATGGGGGGCCATATGTCATCATCTAAGAGTCTCTTCACAATAGTAATTACCTTCGCCAATAGTAATTACCTTTGTGAATAGTAATTACCTTCGCCAATAGTAATTACCTTTACCAAAGCGTTGAACCACTTGTCGTTTCACATTACAGCGCCGAACCACTTGTCGTTTCACATTACAAGCGTTAAACCACTTTTCTTTTCACATCACCAAATACAAGCCACTTGCCTTTTCACACGGGTGCTAAGCTAGAAATCTTCTATAAATAGAGGCCTAGTGCTTCATTATTTTTCACTAATTCATTCAAGCTATAGAGAGAAAAGTATAGAGAGATAAGAGAGAAGAAGAAGAAGAGTATTTTGTTACTACACTACTGCAGCGGATTCAATCTCCTACCAAAAGTAAGGGGTGTTATTCTTTCTTATTCATGAAGAGAACTGTTGTTATTCCATTTCTTATTATTCTATTGGAATAACTCAGATCACGCTGGCCTACCCTATACTTGGGTGACATTCTTTATTATTCATTGGAATATCCTCATGCATGCGTTTTACCTTGGGACCGGTTCCGCTTTATTATTATTACATTGGAACATCCTCGTCTGTGTGTTTTACTGGGACTGGGTTCCATTCTTTATTATTCTACCGAATATCCCGTCTTCATGCGCTTTTACGCGTAACTCCGGGTTCCGTTATTTATTATTCATTGAAAAATAACTCGCTGCGCGGGATCTATCGCATGCATGGTGATTTCTTTTGTTATTCCATTCTCTATTATACCCAAATGGTTAAAACTTTGACTTCTATACTCCATGAAATTAGTGGAATATCCTTGATATTTGCGCTTCATCCAAAGATCCTTTCATGGAAATATTCTTCTCAAAGATTCTTGAATTTTACTCTACAAAGCAAAGATCATGTTGATAGTTTGGATGTTATTGGTTCCTAGATAAATTAATTCTTGAACTTGTTTTATTGAATTCTTATATCATTGCCATCATCCTCATGTTTATATTATGTTGAAAGTCATCCGTGGCCTCGTAGTGCATAGATGGACTTGGTATGATTATGACCGAGAGACTATTCGATTGTAATCATGACCGTAATGTTACAAATGATGTGGTAAAAATCCTCAAAGGGTCTGTAGTGCATTGATGGATGATTCTTGGCATGATCATGACCATTAATGAATACACAAATATTCTTGGCCCGTAGTGCATGAATAATTGTGGTCATGATACTAAAGAATATCCTTGGTCAGTAGTGCGTGCAGGTGATTCGATGATGTGGAATATTTATTAAAGCAGAGTCTCAAATATAAACAAAGGATGAAAAACCTTTTAAATCATAAAAGATAGTAGATTTTATTTTCTACTTGACTCTTTTAATGGATTCTTTGGTTCCGCTGTAGTTAAACTTGATGTTCATTATATTTTATCGCTTTAACATCACTTGTGAGGCTAATGATAATTTATTCTCGCATTATCTTAGTAATAATATTTCTTCTTGAGCTAGTTGAGCTCACCCTTTCTTTCACCGTTCTCTTCGTGAAATGAGAATATAGCCGGGACGAGTCGGGGAACGAAGTAATGGTCCGTAGGATAGCATTAGTAGTCCTCACTATTCGCGTGAAATAGTGTGATAATAATTGTAATGAGGACTCCTTTTGAGTTTGTATGATCTCTAGTAGACAATATTTGTATTCAAACTCACGCTTTATATCGTATTGCATACCACGCTTATATTAGTAAGTTGTATTTAAATTACGTACCATGTATCCGACTACCCAAGATGGGTGATGTATACCTAATTTTGGGGGCGCCACAACATCGAGCTTAGGATATGATCCCTGGCTAAGATGTGAGAATAGTACTAGGAGGGAGAGACGGGAATACCTTCGCTAGTATGACCTACCTAAGTTTATGTGCTATTTTATTGGTCTCACGTAATATATGGATAATATGTTACATGTCAATTAACCTTTTGTTTTGTGGCGATGTCGAAAATGACATCCGAGAATGTTGAGAATAAGAATGGAGCACAAAGCGATCGTTGATTCACCACATATCAATAATCGTGGATAATGTGCATCGTGAAGGCGACAATCCTCATGCAAACAACAATCATTGACCAAATGATGAATGATCAAATGTTCGAGGCTTTATGCAATTCATGCAACAAAGAAAGCGAGAGCGACTCTCTCGCCCAAAACGTAGGTGGAAACACGAAAAACTCTCAAAGGTGCGGTCACCACTAAACAGCTTCAAGGAGCCGGGACAACCGGAGTTTAAGGGAGAGCCAAAACCACTTCGCGGAAGCATGGATAAAGCAGATTACACAAGATATTTGATGTCTTGGGATGCTCCGAGGAGCAAAAGGTTCCCTTCACCGCCTTTATGTCATAGCGCAGAGAGGCGACATCGGTGGGAATCCAGAAAACGTACTCAACTCCTTTGTATTGAAGATATCTTGGGAGAAGTTCCAGAAAGTCGTTCAATGACAAATACTTTCTGAAAGTATTCGCCGCATGAAGGAGGTGGAGTTTATCAAGTTGGAACAAAACAATATGACCGTGTCGTCAATACGAGGCAAAATTTGCGAGTTATCACGGTTTATGTCCCACTTGGTGGATAATGAAGAAGAGAATGGCGCGAATGTTTTTAAGAGGTTTGAAGTTTGAGATACGCCATCTTATTTCTCATAAACCGTGTTTGTATTCGGATGTTGTAATTAGGGCTCAGTTAGTGGAGTGCGATAACGAGTCAACGCAACTAAAAGAGAGCAGCCGGCAAAATTATAATACCAGTGAGAGTAGTCATCGAAGCGGTGACAACAAGTGTGGAGGGAATAAATAGGCGGATATGGTAACCACTTGGTGGTAATCGTACAAAAACAATAAGAGTGGACATTTCAAGAAAAGGAGATTCAACAATGATGGAAAGACGTCAAAGACCAAAGACCTGTTGTTAAGGAAGGAGAAAGACCACCTATCATATGCTTTAAATGCGAGGAGAGGGACACATCACCAAACTGCGTCATGCCGTCCAAAGCATGTTATAATTGTGGAAGAGAAGGTCACTTAGCTCGATTTTATCATTTACTGAAGACAAATTCAGCTAAGATGGAGGCACCAAAGGCTGTCCCAGAAAAGTCAAAACCTATAGTGCAAGGGAGAGCGTTTGTTGTGACCTCCCAGAGAGCAAGGAACCCGAATGAGGTCATCACGGGTAAGCTTATCATAAACTCTAATGAAGTCAATACTTTATTTGATACCGGTTCTACCCATTCTTTTATTTCTCCTACTTGCGCTCATCGATTAAATTTAACTCCGGAGAAATTAGACTTTGACTTATGTGTGGAAACTCCGTTGGGAGAAACCTTCATTACATCCACTGTTTATATGTCTTGTTTGGTTCAAATCGGTACCCTCACATTACCTGTCGATCTTATTTCATTAAAAATACATGCATTTGACGTGATTCTAGGGATTGATTGGTTAACTACTTATATGCAAAAATTGATTGTTTTCGTAAGGTTGTTAGCTTTCATATTCCTAACCAACCTATTATGCGAATTCAAGCGACCAAACCATTAAAATCAATCACTACCGCCTCAAGCCATAAAGCTATTCGCTTTATTGAAAAATGATGTCAAGCTTTCTTAGCTCATGTCACGATTTAAACAAAAATACGCCGCTTTTGAACGATATTTCTATTGTTAATAAATTTCCCGACGTATTCTCAAGAACTTCCTAGCCTACCCCGGAGCATGAAATTGAATTTTGTATCGACCTTGAACCCGCAGACAAAACCTATTTCCAAAGCCCCATATCGAATGGCTCCTATTGAACTTCGTGAGTTAAAGACCCAACCGCAGGAATTGTTAGACATTGGCTTTATTCGTCCTAGTACTTCTCCTTGGGGTGCTCTGTTCTATTCGTGAAGAAGAAAGATGGGAGTATGCGACTTTGTATTGATTATCGGGAGTTGAATCATGTCACCATCAATAATAGATATCCATTGCCACGTATTGATGACATGTTTGACCAACGATTAAGGAGCCAAATTCTTTTCAAAGATTGATCTTCGCTCCGGATATCACCAATTGAAGATTAGAACCACCGACATTCCAAAGACGGCTTTGAAACTCCCCAGACGGGCATTATGAATTCCTAGTCATGTCCTGTGGATTGACTAATGCTCCTACCGCCTTCATGGATATGATGAACCGAGTATTCAAGGAATATTTGGATCACTTTGTGGTCGCCTTTATTGATGACATCCTTATTTATTCCAAAAGCCGTGAAGATCATGAGCAACACTTGAGGTCGACACTCCAAAAGCTTCGTGAATATAAGCTTTATGCCAAGTTAAAGAAATGCGAGTTCGGCTTGAAGAAGTAGCATTCCTTGGGCACGTGGTATCAAGTCATGGAATATCATTGACCCAAAGAAAGATCAAGCTATTCAAAGTCGGGAACAACCTAAATCGATGATCAAAATCGTAGCTTTCTCGCTTAGCCGGTTAATATCGGAGATTCGTGGAAGGATTTTCTCGAATCGCTACTCCATCGACTCAAATAACTTCCTGAAAGATACAAAGTTCGGGGCTTGGAGCGAAGAATGTGAGAAGAGTTTTCAAGAACTCAAGAGGAGACTTATTTCAAAGACTGCTCGGACAATACCATCCGGCTCGGAGGGATTTGTCATCTCACGCTGATGCTTCGGCAAAGGGTTGGGATGTGTTCTCATGCAACATGGAAAAGTTATAGCTTATGCCTCGTGACAACTCAAAGAATATGAGAGGAATTATCCTACTCATGATCTAGAGTTAGCAATATTGTCTTTGCACTTAAAATTTGGAGGCATTACTTGTATGGGGAGAAAGTGGAGATCTTTACGGATCATAAAAGCCTCAAATATTTCTTCACTCAAAAGGAACTCAACATGCGACAACGACGTTGGCTTGAACTGCTGAAAGATTATGATCATACCATCCAATACCATCCCGGAAAAGCAAACGTGGTAGCCGACGCATTGAGTAGAAGATCATATGCAAGCACGAAAAGCGATATTGTCAACGCAAAGGCCCATTTTGTGTGACTTGCAAAGGATGGAGATAGAGTTAAAGACTCGAGGACGCATGTGATGATAGCGAGTATACGAGTAGAACCAACTTTAATCGATAAAGTTAAAGCCGCTTTCAAGCTACGCACACGGAGCCGATGCGTATATGAGGAAGAAAGTGCAAGAAGGTGCTATGCCGGAAGCAAGAATCGATGAAGAAGGAATACTTGAGTCAACTCCAAACTTTGTGTTCCTAACGACCACGATTTAAAGTATAATATCATGATGGAGCGCACAACACACCATTTGCAATCCATCTCGGGAGTACCAAAATGTATCATGATATTCGCCATACATTTTGGTGGAGCAATATGAAGAGAGATATAGCGCTTTATCTCAAGGTGTCTAACTTGTCAACGAGTTAAAGCGGAGCATCAAGTACCAAAAGGTCCATTGCAACCACTTGAAATTCCGAATGGAAGTGGGAGCACATTACCATGGATTTCAAGCACGGCCTTCCTAAGGTTTCTCAAGGCATAAATGCGATTTGGGTCATTGTTGATAGATTGACCAAGTCTCGCTCATTTCTTCCGATACGAGAAACTTATACACTTGAACGTCTTGCTCAGATGTACATAAACGAGATTGTAAGACTCGCATGGTATGCCTAAGATCCATAGTTTCGATCGAGACCCAAGATTCACTTCACGATTTTGGGTTAGTTTGTAAAAAGCTATGGGCACAGACTTACGATTTAGCTTCTAAGCATATCATCCTCAGACGGACGGACAATGGAGAGGACTATTCAAACTCTTGAAGATCTATTAAGACTCGTGTCCTTGATTTCAAGGGAAGTTGGGACAAGTTCTTACCATTGGTGGAGTTTTCCTACAACAACAGCTTATCAAACAAGTATTGGCATGGCTCCATTCAAGCGTTGTATGGAAGAAAGTGTCGTTCTCAATATCTTTGGGATGAGGTGGGTGAAGCAACGTTGTTGGGACCGAGTTGGTACGTATGACTACGTAAAAATATTCAAACGATCCGACAACGTATAAAAACCTCACAAAATCGACAAAAGAGTTATGCTGATCTTCATCGAAAGGACGTGGAATTCGATATAGGAGATCATGTGTTGTTAAGAGTTACTCCATGGAAAGGAGTTACAAGATTTGGAAAGAGAGGAAAACTCAATCCTCGATTCATCGGTCCATTTTTAATCCTCGATCGAGTAGGAACTGTGGCCTATAGACTCGCTTTACTGCCAAGTATGTCTCGTGTTCATAACGTTTTTCACATATCCATGTTACGTAAATATGTGAAAGACCCGAACCACATTATTGAGTTAGAACCGGATGAAATAGCGGAAGATTTGACGTATGAAGAGGTTCCTGTTCAAATCTTGGATAAGAAGGAACATATTCTACGCTCCAAGGTTATACCTCAAGTCAAAGTTTTGTGGAGGAACCACGATGTTGAGGAAATGACTTGGGAGTTAGAATCTGAAATGAAATCAAGGTATCCTTACCTCTTCGACATACCAGGTACGTACCCTAATTTCGAGGGCGAAATTTTCATAAGAAGGGAGGTTGTAAGACCCCAACTTTTATAAATAAAGATGAATTTTCTATAAATATTATTTTTGAATATTATGGAATAAATTTGATATAATGTTATAGTTGTGGGTAATATTTATAAATTTTGCAAAGTAAGCAAGTTGTTATAAAATATTCGTTTGGTCGGGGAATATTCTTTTTGTCGGGGAATATTCGTACGACGGCTTAATAATTGTTGAAAGATTAAATATGTGTTGATTAAAAATAAAATGATTTGTGGTAATATTTATTCAATCCTTGATGTATATAAAGAGTCTGTTATGAGACGTTTGTGGTAAGTTTGATTATTTTATGGGGGCCCATATGTCATCATCTAAGAGTCTCTTCGTCAATAGTAATTACCTTCGTCAATAGTAATTACCTTTGTGAATAGTAATTACCTTCGTCAATAGTAATTACCTTTACCAGGCGTCGAACCACTTGTCGTTTCACATTACAGGCGTCAAACCACTTTTCTTTTCACATCACCAGTCGTCAAGCCACTTGCCTTTTCACATGGCAGGTGCTAAGCTAGAAATCTTCTATAAATAGAGGCCTAGTGCTTCATTATTTTTCACGAATTCATTCAAGCTATAGAGAGAGAAAGTATAGAGAGAATAAGAGAGAAAGAAGAAGAGTATTTTGTTACTACACTACTGCAAAGATTCAATCTCCTACCAAAAGTAAGGGGTGTTATTCTTTCTTATTCATGAAGAGAACTGTTGTTATTCCATTTCTTATTATTCTCATTGGAATAACTCAGATATCTAGCTGATCTACCCTATACTCGGGTGACATTCTTTATTATTACATTGGAATATCCTCATGCTCATGCGTTTACGCCGGACTGGTTCCGCCTTTTATTATTATTCATTGGAACATCCTCATGCATGTGTTTCTGCCGGACTGGTTCCATTCTTTATTATTCATTGAATATCCTCATGCATGCGCTTTTACCTAAACTCGGTTCTGTTATTTATTATTCTGCTTGGAATAACTCACTGCGCAAGGCTCTATCGTATGTATGGTGATTTCTTTTGTTATTCCATTCTTTATTATACCCAGTTAAGTTAAAACTTTGACTTCTATACTCCATGAAATTAGTGGAATATCCTTGATATTTGCGCTTCATCCAAAGATCCTTTCATGGAAATATTCTTCTCAATATTCTTGAATTTTACTCTACAAAGCAAAGATCATGTTGACATTTGGATGTTATTGGTTCCTAGATAAATTAATTCTTGAACTTGTTTTATTGAATTCTTATATCATTGCCATCATCCTCATGTTTATATTATGTTGAAAGTCATCTGTGGCCTGTAATGCATAGATGGACTTGGTATGATTATGACCAGAGACTATTCGGTGTAAGCATAACCGTAATGTTACAAATGATGTGGTAAAAATCCTTAGTGGCCCGTAGTGCATTGATGGACAGTTCTTGGCATGATCATGACCATTAATGAATACACAAATATTCTTGGCCCGTAGTGCATGAATAATTGTGGTCGTGATACTAAAGAATATCCTTGGTCGAAAAGCGAGGGTGATTCGATGATGTGGAATATTTATTAAAGTTTGAGTCTCGGTTATAACAAATGATGAAAAACCTTTAAATCATAAAAGATAGTAGATTTTATTTTCTACTTGACTCTTTTAATGGATTCTTTGGTTCCATCAGTAGTTAAACTTGATGTTCATTATATTTTATCGGTTTAACATCAAGTATAAAGCTAATGATAATTTATTACAGATTATCTTAGTCATAATATTTCTTCTTGAGCTAGTTGAGCTCACCCTTTCTTTCACCGTTCTTCGTGAAATGAGAATATATAAATTTGGGGCCTGTCGGGAACGGAGTAATGGTCCAGAGGATAGCATTAGTAGTCCTCACTATTCTGTGAAATAGTGTGATAATAATTGTAATGAGGACTCCTTTTGAGTTTGTATGATCTCTAGTAGACAATATTTGAATTCAAACTCACAGTTTATATCGTATTGTACACGACAGTTATATTAGTAAGTTGTATTTAAATTCTGTACCATGTATCTGACTACCCAAGATGGGTAATGTATACCTAATTTTGGGGGAGTCACAACAAATGCTGTTTGCGACGGAGATGCAATCTACCCTCGTAGAGAGAATTAAAGAGGTACAACTCAAAACGGATGAGTGTGACCGGATGAAGGAGCGGCTAGCCAATAAAAAAGATAGTAAGTATAGTCTTGATAATGAGGGATTATTGAGATTTGAAGGAAGAATTTGGGTTCCGAATGAGACGAAATTAAAGGAGCAGGTATTGCAAGAGGATCATAGTTCGAGGTTTTCGATTCATCCTGGTAGCACTAAGATGTATCAAGACCTCCGACAGAGTTTTTGGTAACCGAACATGAAGAGAGAGATAGCAGAGTATGTGAGTTGGTGCTTAACTTGCCAGAAAGTTAAGGCCGAACATCAACGACCTAGTCGCTTGTTACAGACATTGGAAATCCCGGCGTGGAAGTGGGAAAATATCACGATGGATTTTGTGGTAGGACTTCCGACTACAACAAAGGGGTATGATGCCATTTGGGTAATAGTAGACCGATTGACAAAGTCAGCTCACTTTTTGTTAATTAGGGTTAAGTATAACTTAGATCAGTTAGCTAGACTCTATATTAAGGAAATAATCTCCAGACATGGAGTACCAGTATCGATTGTGTCAGATCGTGATCCACGATTCACGTCAAACTTTTGGAGGAGTCTACAAGAGCAGTTGGGAACGCAGTTGAAGCTGAGTACTGCGTATCATCAATAAACGGATGGACAGAGCGAGAGAACAATTCAGACGTTAGAAGATATGCTAAGATCTTGCGTCATGGATTTCAAGGGTAGTTGGGATGATCATCTACCATTAGTGAAGTTTGCGTATAACAATAGTTATCATGCAAGCATAGGTATGCCGCCTTACAAAGCTTTGTATGGGAGGAAATGTAGAACGCCACTGTATTGGGATGAGGTAGGAGAACGCCGAATGTTGGGACTAGACTTGGTGCAACAGACAGCGGATATTGTTAAGAAGATACAAATGCGTCTTCTAGCAGCTCAAGACAGACATAAGAAGTTTACGGATCCGCATAGAGAGAATCGAGAGTTTGAAGTAGGTTCGTACGTATTCCTAAAAGTATCTCCCTGGAAAGGAAAGATACGTTTTGGGAAGAAGGGAAAGTTAAGTCTAAGGTTCATAGGACCTTTTGAGGTATTAAAACAGGTGGGTGAGGTA
Source organism: Panax quinquefolius (assembly GCA_020205615.1). Taxonomy (NCBI): domain Eukaryota; kingdom Viridiplantae; phylum Streptophyta; class Magnoliopsida; order Apiales; family Araliaceae; genus Panax; species Panax quinquefolius. The sequence goes on from CM035153.1 coordinate 47,788,504, forward strand.
TCTTATATGATAGCATTACCTCCGGACCTAGAACGAATACATAATATATTTCACGTATCCGTATTACGTCTTTATAAGCCAGATTATAAGCACGCGATAGAGTATGAACCTATTCATATCGAGAAGGATTTAACGTACGAGGAAACACCGATTCAAATTGTCGATAGAGAAGAACAAGTTCTGCGAAATAAAGTCATACCTTTCGTGAAGGTGATATGGAAGAACCACAATGCAGAAGAAGCAACGTGGGAGTTAGAAGAAATGATGAAAAAGAATTACCCTCATTTATTTGTGTAATTTTTTTTTAGCGAGATTATGGGGACAGAATCCTTATAAGGGGGAGAGCGTGTAACGCCCCGGGAAATCGAACATTTGTAAATACTTTTAATAATGAATAAAATAATATTATTTATTATTATTCTGTGTTGATTAAATGAATGTCGTTCTATAACCTAGAAACGTCGGAACGTCGTAGTATTTTAACTACGTGAATGAATTAAAGTGTTTGAATTTCTAAGAGGAAAATAAAAGCTTTCCGTGAAATTTTCCGAATAACACTATTTATCGATTTCTGCTCGGGAATTATTTTTGAACTTTCGACAAATATTTAACGTTATAATATCAAGGTGAGATGGATTATGTAATAATAACCTAAGTATGGAAAACGTAATATTTCGCATGCGGGCCTAATTTGGGAACGTTAGGTTTATTAAGCATTAAGGAAAGAAAGTTGTAATTGTATGATGTGTATGCATTGTACGAGGTAATGAACGTAAGTATAATACAATGTATTATACTATTAAGAATGGAGAATGAAATAACGTATATTATGAATTAATATACGAGCTAGCATACGAGAATTATACGTGGTGTATATATGCCAAATTATTAATGAAAGGTAAGGGACTTGTAGGATTATTAGCTTAATGGTAGAAGTCCAATAGAAAGTGATACTCAAGCCCAAGTGTTTGATAAATCATACGTCCAAACTTTTGTAATGAATGCCCAATAAGGAGTTAGCTAGATTAATTAGCAAGCCCAATGATAAGCCATGATCCATGGAGCAATCCAAGTGTAAGTGGGTAGTCTTAATGGGCAAACAATTTGTGTGATGAGCAAGTGTTGTGGCTAGCAAGTAGACTTGGATGTTAAGAAATGAATAGTTAGGAGGTGGAAGTTGAGGAGGTTAAATAAGGAGGTGGGATGGCTTAAATGTTCATAATGCCCTAACTTAGGATTGCCTATAAATAGAGAAGCCTCACTTCATTTGTTGTTTGATAAAATTTCTCTCAACTCCTCTCAAGATAAAAAACTTAATTGTTAGAGAGAATAAGCCACATATGCAATTATAAGTCATTTAAACCTTTGCTAGATTTTCCAAAGTAAAGTGAAGTAATAGTCTTCAAGGGTAAGACTCATGTCTATTATCTTTATCTATTCTATGATAGGATTGATAGAGAAGTGGGATTGTTTGATAATAACATGTAATAAGTCATTGATGAATAAACTTAAGCCGAATAAGTTGAATAAGCAACTTGAACCTAAATAAGTTGATAAACTTGTGAAGAACTTGTCATATGTTTGTCATATGATGTTAGTATGTTGAATATAGTATGAGAACATTGATTGATGGACTTAAGTTCATAGTAAGTCATAAGCATGAGAATTTGTATTTCATAAGTTAAATAAGTCATTAACTTATGAGAATAAGTCAAAACCTACTTTGTCAATAAGTTGGTGTAATAAGTAACTTGAAATGTTCATGTGAAGATTAAAATCCATTTTGAATCATTAGTAGTGAGGTATTGCCGGAATTCACACGATTAGACGATAATCGTCGAATTAATGAAATTCTTGGAATGGAAGTCGTATTTTGTGTTTGAAGTCAAAAACGTTGGTTTTTTATAGAAACAAGTCATATTTGGCATTATAGAGTTGCGTACTCGAAAATGACCGAATTTCCACTTAGAACGAAGAAACGAGCGTTGAACGTTCATGAACGTTTATCGTTTTCATTAAAAATGAACTAATAGATGAAATTTTAGCAAACAAAGTCAAATAGATAAAATTCTTGCATGAACGCATAGAGTACATAATTTTTGAACCGTAGACTTTTGAACGAGTCAATTCGGACTTATAACGAAAAAGTTATGCGTCCGGGAGTGTCGTCGAATTTACAAAATTTGCAAATTTTCTAAGGCATGAGTCAGCCATGGGCCAATCTAAGGCCAAATGAGTGGCGCCAAGAAGACCAATACAAAGGTCTAAGACATCGCTAACTCGCATGCCAGAATGCGAGATGATGAGTTAAGTGTGGCGTCGCAGCCATGATTCCGAATGCTAAGATCATAACTCAGCTCATGTGCAAATATGAAGTTGAAGAGCAATGGGTGGCGCCGCAACGCTAACCCTAGGAAGTGGACAATAAAGAATGATTACAGATATTGAATGAAAGAGAACCCATTAGTATTGAACTAAGGTGTTAGCATAACATTGTTAGACACTTAATTGTATAATGATTAAGAGTTAATAATCACTTGAATTTTAACGAAATGAGAATGATGTAATGAAAAGTCGGAAACCCATAATAACAGATCTAAGTTGGGATTTAGATTGAGATGAAGGGTAATATATAATAGTATACATACTTGATTATATATGGCCTAATGTGGTACGTTATATGATCATGTATTATAGAAACTTAGAGACTTAAAGTGTACGTGTGATAATCAGTAAGCAGACGCTGAAGGCAAGTATTCTAACCCTTATTTCAGTTCAGTCTGTATAAGCTTTATAATTCATGTATCCTTTCACATGAAGTTTTGTATGAGGAAGTCAAAGCCAATTCTTTCGGCTAGACTTATGTTATGATTCTATAAAGCATGTTTAATGGTTACCAAGTTATATTGGTGTGGTTTTCAATCGAAGACTGAGTATGCTAAAATGTTTTTGTCGTTTAACGACAGGCACGTGAGGTTGCCACAACTTAAACGTATACACGTTTAATGAATGTAGTGTTGATCAACATAGAGTACTATGGGCTGATCACCCAGAAGTGCTCGTAAGTAATGTCGGACTTACGGACTTAGTGTCGGATTGTCCTTTTGAAAAGAACTTATGAAATGCTCAAGGTCTTGGACCGGAACTGATGTTTTACTGAATATTGTTGTTGTAAAACGTTTTGAATGAAAAGAAGTGCTAATTTGAATTATAAATAGTACTTCGTAGCTATTGTTCAATTACTGAAGATATATGAGTTCTATGTTTCAAGCATGTTGTTTATTAGAATTGTAGTACTTGCTGAGCTAGTCATGGTCACTCTTGCTTGAACCATATGAACACAGCTAAGATCGAGTGGACCAAAGGCTCAGGCAAGGACAAGGGCAAGGTGAAGATGAACCCTTAGATTATTTATGTAATAGAATAGTTGAATGTCTTTAATATATTGAATATTATGACAAGAACGAACGAATGGGTTATAAAGAACCTGGGAAATGTAATATTATTTTGAATATATATAAGATATATTAGTTCTTTTGAGACTTTTCAATTGAATTGATGTATGAATGGTAGTACCGTGTAGCACCATTTATCGGGTTGGAAGATACCCGGATTTGGGGCGTCACAAGAGTAGAGAATGAAAGTATTTCAAAGTGAATGTGACAATGTTTTAAAATGATAGGAATCAAGATTATTCCTATTATTCAAGCTTCTTCATAACCTTTGTTCGGTTATTGAAGTCTTAAAAGAATATTTAAATTATTGAAGTTGTTTGTTCAAATGCTAAGACTTGCTGAGCTATTGAATGCTCACACTTGCTTTAAATAAATAAAAATTCAGCGAACGATGTTAGAAAGAACTTAAGGATCCCGTAAAGATCAAGCTGATCGGTATCTAGAAAAAGTGTCATTCAGTGTATGAATGTGCCTGAAGATCAAGTCAAGACTTGTAATGTAGAATAATGTAATTAAACTATAGAATAGTTTAATGAATGGTTATATATCCTTGGTGGCGGATGAAAGTCACCCTTGTAAGAGATAAAGAATAATGTGATTATCATTATTTGTAATGAAAGAGGTTATAAGGTATTAGAACTTGGGATTTGAAAATTTATGTTGTTATATTTAACTATATAATGATGTATGTTTGGAAGAAGATGGGATCGTGACGTACGGAATCCGGGTGTGAAAATAGACCGGATTTTGAGGCGTTACACCAAATTAAGAACCAGATTCGTGGATCGATCCAATGGGTAAGGATGACCCATGGGACAACCCATGTGGGCCCCATGATCATATGGCACCGTCTTGGTGACCAAGTAACGTGATTTACTTGGTGACCAAGGTTGGAATAGTAAGGAGGTGGTTAAGGAGGTAGATTAAGGAGGTGGAAGGGCCTAAATGGCTATTATGCCCTCACTTTGTGTTTTCTATATATAGAAGCTTGCTAGATCATTGTTCACTTGTTAAATTTCCACCAACAACTTAAGTGCTTATTTGTTAGAGAGAAAAAGTTAGAAAATCTAGACTTTGTTAGTTCAAGAAGTAAGATCAAGGAAGAACAAAGAGAACTTCAAAGGTAATGATCCTAAACCATGATTCTCCCTCTCTTCAATTGTTAGAGAAGTGAGTAGTGGTAGAACTTGTATGCTAAGAAGTGTTAAGAATGTCTAATCAATGGACTTAAACCTTAATAAGTCATGAACAAGAAATTTATATTTAGGTTATGAACTAAGGAAGAACATGTAAGAACTTATCATGTGTATAAGTTATTGAAATATGTGTGGTTAGGATGTTAGTATTGTGACAACCTGGAAAATCGGATTATCCAGAATTTAAGATTAAAGGATTAGTTATTAATAAAAGGAATTTTAATTAATAATATTATGTGTTATGTATTTATTAATCGTTCTATAACCTAGGATGATTATTAATCGGAAGGATTCTGGCTACGAGCTAGACTGAACGAGTAAGAATTTTCAAGATAAAAATAAAAATTTTATGGGAACAAAATATTTTCGGGAAAAAAGACGAAATACGCACTATTCACCCAATAAAACCCTAAGGGTTAGGGTTTGAATTACCTAAGCCTTTCCGAGAGTTCGGTATGTCGAAATGACATTCCGTCAAAATATTTGACGATAATATATCGTGAAAAGTTAAGTAAAGCGATAAAAGTTTTTCTCGAAAAACGTGCAGATATCGAACGAAATAAACATAACGAAAAGTACTGTTATGTACTTTTCATTCGTTTAACTATGTTTGGGGAAAACATGAAGGAAAACTCTTAACGTGGAAAAGTTTTTTTTAGTTTTTTGGAGATACGGAGAATACGTAAAAGTTAAACTGTAAACGAAAGATGAAATATCCAAAAATATTTGGATTCCGAGAATCGCTATTTTTGAACTGTCAGACGAATTCCGTAAGACGGAAGCACGATGCTTCCAAGGGAAGCTACGTGAATAGTAAGGAGGTGGGAATAGTAAGGAGGTGTGAATAGTAAGGTGGTTTGGCCAAATGACCAAAATACCCTTAGCCTTGAAAATCTATAAAAAGAGAGCTTAATTCATTTGTTGGTGATTTTGAAAATCACCAACACTTTAGAGAGAGAGAGAGTTCAGATGAAAAGGGGGAGAAAGAGGAAAAGCTAGCCCGAGTGCACGCTTTGTCCAACGGAGGAAGATTAAAGAAGAGAGGTAATCTGAAAACCTAACTTCTAAGAAATTTTCTTTAAGTTTTCTATGTTTAAAACATAGCTTAATGAGAATATGAAGTAAAAGATGTAAGAATGATTTCATATGGTTAAAATCATGAGAAAATGAAGAAATAAGAATTAGAAATTTATTTTATAAATTTCTTAAGGAAGTATAGGATTCGTACTGAATTTGAACGATCCGAATGAATCATATGAATGATTTAGTGAAATAAGTAAAGAATGGTGTTTTATAACATCAAATTCAAAGAAAAAGTGAAATCATAATCAAAATATCGATTAAAAACGAAGAACGAACGAATAACGCGAAGAACACGTGAAGAACATTGTTGATGGACAAATTTAAAATCATTGTAGGATAATTGTTGTTGATGAACAAGTTTAAAACCATCGCATATAATTTAGATGCTTATTGCTTGGTTAGGAATGGTAGAAACGTTCATGAAGAACAGATTAAAACTGAGCTATAACGAAGTTATGGCGAAAATTTCGTAAAAGACGAACAAAAATTAAAAAGTTAGTAAATGAACCCGAACATGTAGGGATTCATAAGAATATAAGAGAACGTAGAAAATGTGAGTTGTGGACTTAAGAATGAACGAATTCTGAGTTCGGATGACCGAATTACGGACGAACGAACGAAGAACGTTAAAAACATAAAATGAACGAAGGAAGAAGATTAAGCCAATTGAATGGCATGTTAACGGATTCAGAACAAAGTTTTGTTTGAGGGGGATTGAAGTACGTAAGATAAGAAAGAGAATGGCTTTAGAACGACCTCTTTCCGAGTTATAACAAAGAAGTTATGAGATCGAGAAGTAAGCGTCTCAAAATGAAGTTAACACTTAAAAATAATTTCAAGGACTAAGGCTCAGCCTAAGCAAGCACATGAGCTATGCTTTTGGGAGAGGCGGCGCATAAAGATTAGTCCCGACAGTTGGACACTACAGAGGAAAGCCGCAGTCACGAGATTTGTAGAAGGGACCGTGTAAAGCCAGTCACGGTAGGGAAAAATCCAGTAATGAGCTTTTAACTGCTCAAAACCTGGGGGAAGTGTACCAAAAGCTAATGAACGTGTATTTCATCGAATGTAACAGTGTTTTAAACCTATAATGAAGGTTGAACGGAAAGATTAAATGAGATTAAAAGAATATGAACGCGGGTTACGGAACCGATATTCGGGGACCGTAGTCGCGATAAACGAACGTGAGGGATTGCTATGATGGTGATTCCTTAGACATTAATTGACGAGGGTAATGAATAACATTTCGATGTTATGTGGTGGTAATGAGAGATAAGTGTAAAGCGTATAGACGCTGTGAACGCAACGCAGTTGCGTTGAATTATCGGTCTTAGCATACAACGAACCGTATGGCTTCGACATTAAGGAAGAATAACGAATGATATTAAGAAAGTCGTAGCGAACGATAAGAAGATTAATGGAAGCCAAATGTGGGTCGGATGGAGAATGTTAGAATGAAATGTAAGCATTGAACACTATAACCGACGTGAAGGTTGAGTGTACGCAAATATTAAACGGGCAGAACTCAGAAAACCAACACAAATATCTTCAATTTCTCATGATTAGACCAAACACATTGTTTTCATATGTTCATATAAACTTAGATAACATTATAGCAACTTACAAACCAAATACTAACCAATTTAAAGACTGGAATTCAAAGTTCATACTATTTTTCCAAAGTTTAACATGTTTAGCGAATTCCTTCATCACGGATTCGTTTCTAAACCAAATTGATCCATTTAATTTTGGTTATTTTTGTATTCAACCATATTGTCAATATCTCACAACAATTTACAAATTGCAATAATCTTTAGCCATTACTTTTGACTCATTTATCAAGTAGTTCATGACATTTCTAAGAACTCGTAAAACTTGAAATCAAGAACATACTTAAGAAATATTACCTCTTTGAAGTTGAATTACCAAACTTTCTTCTAACTTTAGATTTGTCTCAACTTTTTGAACCCTCACACTCTAATTGTACTTAATAGAGAATTCTAGCAACCCAATTTGAGAAGAAAGAGCTTTTATTTATAGATAAACATTTACCTAATTATTGGGTTTTCCCCTAGAAATCAAGCCAAAAGGAAGAAGAAGAAACCAAAGGGTAATAAAGATTTGGTAGAAAGTGGATAACCACTCCCTCCCTACCATTCTTCTAGCCATCATCAGCTTTCTTAATTTTCACCAACAACAATAGGCTAGGCCAATGGCCTATCACGACTATTATAAGAAAAGGGACATTGATATTGGGACAAGTTCTAATACTTCTTTATGTACCAGTAAAATGGTCTTCAAATACTAAGGTTAATTTCATTTTTAGCTCATTAAGCCAATTATAATGACTTAATATTACTACATTAAGTTAAGTTATGGGCACATATACACACACCTATATATATGTACACCCACATATAAACAAGTATGCCTATATTTAAATACGCATCAACACATATAATCATGTACCTCTTGTATATTAGGTTAGTCAAAATAATATTTTAATTTGGCTAAATATAATCCAGTTGGGTACTCTCAACCCATTATTTTCCATCACACTTATTATTTTATTCACACATAAGTACCACAATGATTAATTAATATCCATCATTTATTCCTTTACCATTGATTGTCTTCTAATAATTCTAGTTAAACCTTTAGTTGGTTTAACTTTAATTTTCATGCCACACAAGGCTCATTTATCTAAGTTTATTAGAGTTATATAACTCAAACTTATTATAATACAGTCTCAGCAATTAGAAAATACCAGGTTCTAGGCCTTGTTTGGTTTTTCCCCAATTTCACTTTATGTAATATTTCTTTAATATAAAGTTTGTGTGACACACTTTACCTTAATGCAAAATTTGTGATACCCCAAAATTCGGATACTTTCAACCCACAGATATGGTGCTACACGATACTACTAACTATACATTCATTCCATCGAAACAATATCAAAATGAGTGTATTTACTACATTCTGATTACAATAATAATGAATCCTTTCCCAGGTTCTGTAACCAAAAACATTCTTCATTTGTCATAGTATAATTCATACAAATATACTAGTGTATTACAGGATAAACTACTTATCCATCTTAACTTTGTCTTCAACCTTATTGGAACCCTCAATTCGCTCGGCCTTAGCTGTAGTCATATAATTCAAGCAAGAAGTGAGCATAACTAGCTCAGAAAGTCTAGCAATATATAATACAAATATCATATCGAGAATTATATGATTATTCTTCACTAACTGAACAAATAGTTATGAAGTAATTCCAAAGTATATACTGTAACTTAGGAATTCTAAGTAGGTCAAAAGACCATGTACATTCTCTTTTTGATTTCCATTCATGAAAAAGGATAATCTGACACTATGTCTGTAAGTCTGATATATCTTATGAGCACTTCTAGGTGATCAGCCTATAGTACTCTATGTTGATCAACACCCATCCGTTAAACGTATTTACGTTTAAGTTTTGGCAACCTCATGTGCCCATCGTGTAATCGATGTAAAATACTTTTGTTTATTCATACTCAGGCTTACCTTTGAATTTGTACCAAATAATTGGCATAAGATAGCGTTATCAATACTATATTGAAAGACTTGTAAACAAATCAATCAAGCTCTTAAAGTTTGTCTAGTCGAGTTAAAATGGGCATCGACTCTTCCGTAAAATAATTCATGCATAACATAACATGAATCACAGAAACTTGGCAAACACGAAGGTTAGACAAGCGTTAAGGAAACTTGCCTTCAAGCGTCTTTAGTTAAAATTCAATAGTTCTTGGTCTTTACAGTTTCTACATGATATATTCACATAGCATACTGGAATTAGCTACCAAACAATCTAATCACATTGTTTCTACCAACTTCTTTCTCTTCTATGACTTAACTGAATTTATTTCATTAATAATATTCGTTTCAAGTTATTTATCATTCGTTATAGCTTATTAACATTCCTATGTCGTTAAACCGACACTCAACAACCATCGGTTACGTATAATAGTAGTTAAAACCCTAACTGATTCGTTAACTCAAATAAATTCTTCTTAGATTACCAATATTGGACTCCGTATAGTACGTACATAGATTTTACTTTTATTTCTTATCATTCACGTACTACGCACATCTATTACATAATGTATAATCCTAGGACGGGCGTTAAACTCGAATACGATTCACGATTTATGTTCTCACACTTTACGTTCTTTGTTTAATTACTTATAAACAACATTAGATTCCTATGATCCTCGCTATACATGTTATTTAGTAATTGTCTTATCATGTTTATTAAGTATATACATGCCTCATAGTTATCATGTAAACAGTTGGGTTAATAATTAACTGTATCAGACATTTTTCTCTTACCAGCGCTGTGGTGCCAATTTCAAGTACATAAACTGTGTTGCGACGTAACTCTCTAGTACCTTCTCCCCCTGTTATGGCGCTGCGGCGCCACTTTCTTATGCTTTGGAGGCATTGCGGCGCTGGCCTTGAGCCTTTGAAAAAATTTTAAGATTTTCATTTCAATTCTTTTCGGGCTCGTAACTTGATCGTTATATATTGGAAGTGGCTCATTCATAAGCCTTTATCTCACATATCTCACACACATCGATTTCATTAGGATAGAAGTAGCTTTTAAATCTGTTAATAATGAATTTACTGTTTAAATTTTCTATTACATGTTTGTTTAACGTTCGTGAACGTTCATAACTCGTTTCTTCATTTTAAGTCAGAATTCTACCATTCTTAAGTCCACTACTCTTAAACATGTTGTTCTACGATACGCTATCGAAAACTAAGGTTTCTGAGTTAAACAGCGAGTTTTGACTACCAATCCGGGAATTCTACAATTTTGACTATTATTGTCTAATCTCGTAAATTTTGACATAACTTTGTTACTCGAGATTTATACACCAAACCAAATGGAATAGATCCATTGGTTAGTAATCTATAACCTAACCAAGAAATATGCATATAACTTATACTTGATGGTTTTCAATTTGTCCATCAATAACCAATTCAACGTTTTAATAGTTTTCTTCGATTAAAGCTTAATTAGTTGCTTATAATCTTCATTTATACATGGCTTATTAATGTTTTAATTCACTAATAGTCATCCTTATTACTCCAGAAGAAACATGCTCCACCAATTCATACTTCTCTATGAAAAATAAATAGAAAATAATCAAAGACTAAAGTTTACATATAATTAACATAGCGTTCTTCGCTTTCTTGACTTAAGCTTGAATACTTTGCTTTAATTTCTCTTGATTACTTTTTATTGCTCTTCTCTCTCTCTCAATATATTGTTCAATGTTGGTTCAACTAACAAATGAACCAACATAGGCTTCCTTATATAGAAAACCAAATGGAGGGCAAAATGGTCAAAAGGGCCACCTCCTTACTATTCAATTCTTCCTCACCAAGCTTTCTCCCTTTCTTGGCCATCAACTAGTCGGTCCATAAGCCCTTTAGGGGACCCATATGGGTTGCCCCATGGGTTGTACCCATTCGGTGATCCATCAGTTCGATCCAAGGGTTTGTTTCTTGGTTTGGGCTTAGAATTAATTCATATCGGGCCTATCTTGGGCTTGATTTAATTTAACATTGGGTTTGACAAAGTCTAAGTCCAATTACTAAAGTCCATTAAGAACTAATCATATTCTACTCGTATAATTCTAGTATTCCCTTCGCATATACCACGTACAATGTTTGTATTATATGTCGTAATAATCTTCATACTATACTCATATAATAACTAGTATCATACTTATATTTCTCACGTATAATAACTATACTTATTATACATAGTCATTTAATTCTCAAAACTCACTTTTCCTAAAACTTAGGTTTTAAGTTCGTAGGTGAAAACTTTGTTTCCCATAACTGAAATATTATTAGATATTCTATTTCGTCTTAGAATTCTATCATTATGTGTTTCTCAAACATTCATAATTAATTTCCTAGCAGAAATGGATGATTTGTGTTTTTACGGAAATTTCTCAAAAAACTATTATTTTTGTTTTGGAAATTCAAAATAATTAATCTTAGCACATAGCCAGAATCCTAACCACATCTGCACATTATAAGTCATAGAACGACCTTTCAACAGTTTACTCACGTAAATAAACAATTAAATTCATTTAATTCAAATAATTAAATAAAAATTTAATTGTTATAAAAATTTGATTTTTCTCGGGCGTTACATTCTTCTCCCCTTATAAGGATTCTGTCCCCAGAATCTCGTTACAATTATTTAAACAAATGGTGAAAAGTTTCTTTCATTTTACTCTCAAGTTCCCACGTTGCTTCTTCGGCATTGTGGTTCCTCCAAATTACCTTCACCGAAGGTATTATGTTATTTCTTAAGACTTGTTCCTTCCTATCAACAATCTGAATTAGAAGTTCTTCATACGTTAAGTCTTTTTCTACTTGAAGAGATTCATACTCTATTACGTGTTTGTAGTCCGGTTTATAAGGAGGCAGTACTGACACGTGAAACACATTATGTATTCGTTCCATCTCTGGAGGTAAAGCTACTTCGTAAGCTACCTCTCCTACCCTCCTCAAAATTTCAAAAGGTCCTATAAACCTTGGACTTAATTTCCCTTTCTTTCCAAAGCATATCTTCCCTTTCCAAGGCGAAACCTTCAGAAAAACATATGAACCGACCTCAAACTCCCTCTTCTCACGGTGAGGATCCGCATACTTCTTTTGTCTATCTTGAGCCGCTACTAATCGAATACGTATTAATTTCACAAGGTCTACCGTTTGTTGTACCATTTTAGGTCCCAACATCTGACGTTCTCCTACTTCATCCTAGCACAGTTAAGTTCTGCACTTCCTTCCATATAACGCTTCGTAAGGCGGCATGCCTATACTAGCGTGAAAACTATTATTCTAAGCGAATTCCACCAAAGGCAGATGTTCGTCCCAACTCCCCTTGAAATCCATAACGCAATATCTTAACATATCTTCTAACGTTTGAATTGTCTGTTCACTTTGTACATCCTTCTGAGGATGATATATTGTACTCAACCTCAACTGTGTTCCCATTTGCTCTTGCAAACTCCTCTAGAAATTTGATGTGAATCATGGATCACGATCTGACACAACCGAAACAGGTACTCCATGTCTTGAAATTATTTCTTTGACATAAAGTTTAGCCAATTGCTCTAGGTTATACCTAACTCCTATTGGTAAAAAGTGAGCCAATTTTGTCAACCGATCTACTATTACCCAAATAGTGTCGTATCCCTTCCTTATCGTTGGAAGTCCCACCACAAAGTCCATCGTGATATGCTCCTATTTCCACTCTGGAATTTCTAGTGATTGCAATAATCCACTCGGTCGTCAGTGTTCGACCTTAACTTTCTGACCAGTTAAGCACTTACTAACATATTCTGCTATTTCTCTCTTCATGTTTGGCCACCCAAAGTTCTGTCAAAGGTCTTTATACATCTTAGTACTACCTGGATATATCGAGTACCTCGAACTATAGATCTCTCCCATTATCTCTTCTTTTAATTTTGCATCACACGGAACCCAAATTCTTCCTTTAAAATGAAGTAATCCTTCTTTATCAAGGTTATACTTGGTCTTCTCTTCATCATCTATTCTCTTCTTCATTCATTCGCACTCCTCGTTACTTAGTTTTACTTTCTTAACTCATTCCACTATCGTTGGTTGAGTCTCCATTGTGAATAACATCTCCACCGATTCACTTGGCAACTTAATTTCTAGTTCCATTCTTGCCATCTCCATTACTAACTAATTCTGAGTCGTTAACACTAATAGTTTTTCCCTACCCTTCTTAACTAACGCATCGGCCACCACGTTTGTTTTTCCCGGATGATATAAGATATCACAATCGTAATCTTTTATCAATTCTAACCACCTTCTCTGCCTCATATTTAACTCCTTCTGTGTGAGTATATATTTCAGACTTTTATGATCCGTGTATATCTCACACTTCTCCCCATATAGATAATGTCTCCATATTTTTAATGCAAAAACTACTGCTGTCAATTCTAGGTCATAAGTAGGATAAACCTTCTCATAATCCTTTAACTGGCGTAACGCATACGCAATGACCTTATCATGCAGAATGAGCACGTAACCCAATCCTCTATGCGAAGCATCGCTACAAACTACAAAATTCCCCGTATCATTTGGTAAAGATAATACAGCTGCCTCACTTAACCTCCTTTTTAGTTATTGAAAACTATTCTCACACTTCTCAGTCCACACATACTTTACAGACTTCCTCGTTAAATTTTTCAATGGAGTAGCTATTTTAGAAAAGTCATGGATGAACCTTCGATAGTATCCCGCTAACCCCAGAAAACTCCAGACCTCGGTTGGTGTTTTCGGTTGTTCCCAATTATTAACTGCTTCCACCTTTGCTGGATCCACTGAAATGCCATCTGTATCAATAACATGTCCTAAAAACTACACTCTTTCAAGCCAAAATTCACACTTAGTGAATTTCACATACAAGTTTTCCTTTTGTAGTGTTTTTAACACAATTCTCAAATGTTCAGTGTGATCTTTTGGAGTCTTGGAATAGACTAGAATATCATCAATGAACACTTCGATAAATTTGTCTAAATATTGTTTGAATATTCTGTTCATCATATCCATAAATGCAGCTGGCGCATTAGTCAACCCAAACAACATAACCAGAAAGTTGTAATGACCATAACGAGTCCTGAACGCCGTCTTAGGTACATTCTCCTTCCTCACTTTCAGTTGATGGTACCCCATACACAAATCTATCTTAGAAAAATACTTTTCCCCTTTCAACTGTTCAAATAGATCATCAATCTTGGGCAATGGGTATTTATTCTTAATAGTTAACTTATTCAACTCACGATAGTCGACACAAAGTTGTAACGATCTATCATACTTCTTTACAAACAATACCAGTGCTCCCCACGAAGAAACACTTGGTTGAATGTACTTCTTGTCTAATAATTCTTGTAACTGAACTATTAACTCTTTCATCTCTACCGGTGCCATCCGATATGGTGCCCTAGAAACTGGTGATGTACCCGATAACACATCAATCACAAATTCGACCTCCCTATTCAGCAGAAGACCTGGTAACTCATCTGGAAATACATCCATGAATTCTTGTACTATAGTTATTTATTCCAATGATGCTTCCACCCTCTGGGTATGAACAACATGGCACAGGTATCCTATACACCCCTTCATCAACATCTTCCTAGCTTGAGTCATAGTTAGACAACAAGAGTGCCCCAGTGATTTACTACCGTAGAACACTACCTTGGGTTTCTTAGAAATTAGAAGATTCACACTTTTCCTTTTGCAATCAATTATCACTCTATGGTTAATCAACCAATCCATACCGAGAATTATATCAAATTCTCTCAACCTTATCGGTATAAGATCTACCGATAATTTGTTACCTCTAATATTTACGCAACAATTTCTACGAATGTGTTCAATGGGAATTATCTCTTCATTCGCTACCTTAACGTTTAAAGGTATTTCTAATCTTGTCGGAAATAATCCTAATCGCTAAGCAAATTCACATGCTATAAAAGAACAAATAGCAGTCGAATCAAACAGCACATAAGCATTTATTTCACTGACTGGAATAATACCTGCTACTACATCCGCTGATGCAACCGCATCTTGGACAGTCATATTAAAAGTACGGGCTATGGGTCTACCCGGTGGTGTTGGTCCTGTAATGGCTAACTTGCCACTACTAACACCCTTGCTACCCTCTGACCCCTTCTTTGGGCAATTTCTTGTCATGTGGTCCATCGACCCACATACAAAACAGCCTTAGTTCTTCTTAGGATTAGGATAATTGGGCGATATATGACCCTTCTGTCCACAGTTATAAGAAACCAACTTTTCCTTAAAATAGACTCCTAGATGAGCCTTTCCGCATGTCTTGCATGCTTCGATCCTACGCTTAGGATCCCCTTGTTTTACTCCACTATTCTTGGAGTTAAAACCATTCCTCTTGGGCACACTTCCACTGCCACTAGCTCCCTCTACCTTGGATACTCCCTCACCTTTATTCTTATTCTTACTCTCTTTGTGGTATTGGCTTAAAGCCTCACTACCACCCTCGGTAATAATTGCCTTCTCCAGAATGGTTCTATACGAAGCACTCTGAAACATAGAAATCCTGCTATACAGTCAGGGTTTCAGTCCCTGCTCAAATCTACGAGCCTTCCTCTCCTCGGTGTCCACTTGATGTAGAGCAAATCTGGCCAATTCATTAAACTTGGCCGCATACTGGGGAACCGTTATGTCCCCTTGCTTAAGTTCTAAGAACTTAATCTCCATCCTCCCCTGCATGCTTGTAGGAAAATAGTTCTCGAAGAAAACCTTCTTGAACTATTCCCACGTAACAGCATCGGTTCTAGCCCCACCTTGGTGAGCCTCCCACTAGAAGTTGGCTTTTCCCTTCATCATATAGGTCACAAAAGAAGTCTTTTGTGCCTCCCCAATGTTTGCGATTACAAATGTCTTCTCAATTTCCCTTACTCATATCTGGGCCTCAATTGGGTCCGTAGTTCCTTTGAACTCTGGCAGACCTACACTTTTAAATTCCTTAAAGGTAGTCGTTCTTGCTACCCTAGGGACTACGGGTGCTCTACCCCCACCTTGATTAAATTCAGTCGTTAATAAATTAACGAACTCCTGCATAGGGTTATTCAGACCCCCTTGGTTATCATTATGGGATTCAGCTTCCTGATTACGTTGTCTTCTTCTTGGCGGCATTTTTCTGATTAAATAAATAAAGTTTCATTATTATTTATTCATTCTTGTTTACTTAGTTATTATTGGTCAAACAACAACTCATACCACAATAAAGCACATTTGATAAAAACCTCATTATATTAATATGCATCTTCCTAATTCGAACTATTTACATATTGATTTCATAGCCAAAGCTATTACATTTCTATCCCGCGATTGAATTTCACAAAAATTGGGATTTACAAAAAGACTACCCTTTAATTATACAAAAAAAGGGTTTTACGTCAATACACAAAATATTTACCAATCTAGGTTTTCTCTATCTACTACTAATACTGCATAATAGCATTCTCGTGCTTCTGATTTGCGAGAATCAACACAATATCCCAACTAATAGTATGACGAGTTTGCCTCGACTCAATGGAATAACAAGCAATTTTCAGCTTGAAATCCTCATGAGCACTCTCATGGATGTAAGACATCTGTGTTATCTTCTAGTTCCTCTCCCCCGGTTCTTTACGAAGCTCAACAGCCTCATTCTTAAAATCCATCACCTTATCCTTCATGATCACCTTCTCATCATGCTCTATCTCAAAATCTGCTTCTGTAGACTCTTTGGCTTCATAGAGGTTACTAATAGTGCCTCGTAGGTTACAGACAATAGTGCCATTTGCATCAAGCACCAGATTGGAGATCAATGCTGCTCATTGCCTCCTCTGGAGGTGTTGGCTCTAATGCAGGTACAACCGTATCAAATGATGCTATCTCCATATCATCTTCCACATCGACCACCTTATCAAAATATGATGATGATCCTAAGTTTTTTAAGTCCCCATCTGGATAGTCCTCCTCTAGTTCGGACTCATCTATGTTCACCACTAGAACCTCTGGCACTGGCACTGGTACTGGCGCTATCATGTTTACTGACTCTTCACTCACCACGTGTATATCCCTATACATAAAGCTATCGATGGACATCTACAATAACACATAACATGTTGATTAGTATATAATACACAATAATATAAACACAAATCATATTTAGATTATTTAAGGTTAATTTCCATCTTTTAATTCTTTTAGTAATGAGTTTCCTTAATACTCAATTAACAAATTCTACTAGAATTCATTTGATTCCCACTTCTCATTTTACTAACGAGGTTATTAGCCTAAGGTTCTTCCCCCCCCCCCCCCTTAAGTTTTATAACCTAATGCTTTGATACCAACCTGTGACGCCTGCAAATCCGGGTACTTTCAACCCACGGATATAGTGTTACACAGTACTACTAACTATACATTCATTCCATCGAAACAACATCCAAATGAGTGTATTTACTACATTCCGATTACAATAATAAAGAATCCTTTCCCAGGTTCTGTAACCAAATACATTTCTCATTTGTTATAGTATAATTCATACAAATATACTAGTCTATTATAAGATAAACTACTTATCCATCTTAGCTTTGCCTTTATCCTTATTGGAACCCTCGGTTCGCTCGGCCTTAGCTGCAGTCATATAATTCAAGCAAGAAGTGAGCATAACTAACTCAGCAAGTCTAGCAATATATAATACAAATACCACATCGAGAATTATATGATTATTCTTCACTAACTGAACAAATAGTTATGAAGTATTATAAAACATTTAAATAGCACTTTTAATTCTTATAAAACATTTCCAAAGTATATGCAGTAACTTAGGAATTCTGAGTAAGTCAAAAGATTATGAACATTCTCTTTTTGATTTTCATTCATGAAAAAGGACATCCCGACACTGAGTCCGTAAGTCTGATATATCTTACGAGCACTTCTAGGTGATCAGTCTATAGTACTTTATGCTGATCAACACTTGTTCGTTAAACGTATTTATGTTTAAGTTTTGGCAACCTCACTTGCCCATCGAGTAATCGATGTAAAATACTTTTATTTATTCATACTCAGGCTTACCTTTGAATCTGTACCAAATAATTGGCATAAGAAAGCGTTATCAATACTATATTGAAAGACTTGTAAACAAATCAATCAATCTCTTAAAGTTTGTTTAGCCGATTTGTAAAGGTCATCGACTCTTCTGTAAAACAATTCATGCATAACATAACATGAATCATAGAAACTTGGCTAACACGAAGGTTAAACAAGCGTTAAGGAAACTTCCCTTCAAGCGTCTTTAATTAAAATTCAATAATTCTTGGTCTTTACAGTTTCTACATGATATATTCACATAGCATACTGGAATTAGCTACCAAACAATCTAATCACATTGTTTCTACCAACTTCTTTCTCTTCTATGACTTAACTGAATTTATTTCATTAATAATATTCGTTTCAACTTATTTATCATTCGTTATAGCTTATTAACATTCCTATGTCGTTAAACTGACACTCAATAACCATCGATTAAGTATAATAGTAGTTAAAACCCTAACTGATTCGTTAACTCAAATAAATTCTTCTCGAATTACCGATATTGGACTCCGTATAGTACGTACATAGGTTCTACTTTCATTTCTTATCATTCACGTACTACGCACATCTATTACATAATGTCTAATACTAGGACAGGCGTTAAACTCGAATACGATTCACGATTTACATTCTCGCACTTTAAGCACTTCGTTTAATTACTTGTAATCAAAGTTTGATTCCTAAGATCAATGCTATACATGTTATTTAGGAATTGTCTTATCATATTTATTAAGTATATACATGCCTCATAGTTATCATGTAAACAGTTGGGTTAATAATTAACCGTATCAGACATTTTTCCCTTACCGGCGTTGCGGCGCCAGTTTCAAGTACATAAGCTGCACTACGGCTCAACTCTCCAATACCTTCTCCCCCGTTACGGCGCTGTGGCGCCACTTTTTTAGGCTTAGGAGGGGTTATGGCGTCGGCCCTGAGCCTTTGAAACTTTTTTAAGCTTTTCATTTCAATTCTTTCCGGGCTCGTAACTTGATCGTTATATGTCAGAATTGGCTCATTCAAAAGCCGTTATCTCACATATCTCATACACTTCAATTTCATTTGGATAGAAGTAGCTTTTAAATTTGTTAACAATGAATATACTGTTTAAATTTTTTATTACACGTTCGTTTAACGTTCGTGAACGTTCATAACTCGTTTCTACGTTTTAAGTCAAAATTCTACCATTCTTGATTCCACGACTCTTAAACATGTTGTTCTATGATAGGCAATCGAAAACTAAGGTTTCTGAGTTAAATGGCGACTTTTGACTACCAATCCGGGAATTCTACGATTTCGACAGTTATCGTATAATCTCATAAATTTCAACATTACTTCGTTACTCAAGATTTATATACCAAAACAAATGGAATAGATCCATTGGTCAGTTATCTATAACCTAACCAAGCAATATGCATATAACTTATACTTGATGGTTTTTAATTTGTCCATCAACAACCAATTCAACGTTTTAATAGTTTTCTTCGATTAAAGCTTAATTAGTTGCTTATAATCTTCATTTATACATGGTTTATTAATGTTTTAATTCACTAATATCCATCCTTATTACTCCGAAAGAGACATGTTCCACCAATTCATACTTCTCTATTAAAAAACAATAGAAAATAATCGAAGACTAAAGTTTTCATATAATTACCTTAGTGTTCTTCGCATTCTTGACTTGAGCTTGAATATTTTTCTTTGATTCCCCTTGATTACTTGTTATTTCTCTTCTCTCTCTCTCAATATATTGTTCAATGTTGGTTCAACTAACAAATGAACCAGCATAGGCTTCCTTATATAGAAACCCAAATGGAGGGCAAAATGGTGAAAAGGGCCACCTCCTTAGTATTCAATTCTTCCTCACCAAGCTTTCTCCATTTCTTGGCCATCAAGTAGCCAGCCCACAATCCCTTTGGGGGACCCACATGGGTTGCCCCATGGGTTTTACCCATCCAGTGATCCATCAGTTTGATCCACGGGTTTGTTTCTTAGTTTGGGCCTAGAATTAAATCATATCGGGCCTATCTTGGGCTTGATTTAATTTAACATTAGGTTTGACAAAGTCTAAGTCCAATTGCTAAAGTCCATTAAGAACTAATCGTATTCTACTTGTAGAATTCTAGTATTCCCTTCGTATATACCACGTACAATGTTCGTATTATACGTCATAATAATCTTCATACTATACTCGTATAATAACTAGTATCATACTCATATTTCTCACATATAACAACTATACTTATTATACATAGTCATTTAATTCTCGAAACTCACTTTTCCTAACACTTAGGTTTTAAGTCTGCAGGCGAAAACTTCGTTTGCCATAATTAAAATATTATTAGATATTCTATTTCGTCTTAGAATTCTATCATTACGCGTTTCTCAGAAATTCATAATTAATTCCCGAGCAGAAATGGATGAATAGTGTTTTTACAAAAATTTATCGAAAAACTATTATTTTCGTCTTGGAAATTCAAAACAATTAATCCTAGCACATAGCCAGAATCCTAACCAGGTCCGCACATTATAGGTCATAGAACAACCTCTCAACAGTTTAATCATGTAAATAAACAAGTAAGTTCATTTAATTCAAATAATCAAATAAAAATTTAATTGTCATAAGAATTCGATTTTTCTCGAGCTTACAAAATTATTTAGCTCACTTTAAATAATTATACACTTATAATATGTAGAACTACTATACTAGGCTTTATGAATTTATACTCATAACACCTATATTTAAAATAACCATTTTCCTTAGAATAATTAGTATGTACTACATGAATTATTATAATATAATTGTTCAATTTCCTTCCTTCTATAAATTGTCACAAGATAATTTCTTCAATCTATACATTTAGCCACATCTTAAATATTAATTTAATGTATCAATATCTAACCAATATTCATTTATAAATATATTGGTTTCTCTTCTTTATCAACCACTTGTTTTTCATTAACATCTTTCAAAATATTAAACCCTTTCATATATTACCATGTTATGTAATATATTAAAAATTCCAATTTTAGTTAACATATTCATTTCATTTTCTTTATGTAAAACATTAATTCACCATTTTACTTAAGTGAATTAACCTATTTATTTAACTTACTATCACACCACTGCCACACAAGGCTTTAAATGCTCAAATTATATTATTCCATGATATAACATTCAATTTGAGTATAATTTAACCAATATTTATTCTTGTTTAGTTAATCTCCATGATTAACTCTCATTCAATTCATGTTTTGCTATCTCTATCCATTCATGGACAGTTTGAAAGCCAAATATGACTCATATTACAATATATTAGTAACTCATATACATATCCTAAAGTTCATATTACACAAACTCATCTAGAGTCGTCTGCAGATCGGCGCAGCTGTGCTGGTCTTAGGCTTGGAAGTGGCGCAGCTACGCCACCTCAAGTTAAGATGCAGACAAGTTCTACTTTAGCAGAACTAGAATCTAAATTCCTAAATACTTTGAACATGCTTCCTAAATGCTAACAAGTTCTACCAGTTAACCAAAATCAATCTCCTCTTTGATTTTATCACATCAATTACTACCTTCTTAAAAAAATTTGAGATTAAACTTACAGCTCAACTCTTCTTTCTTTAATAGTTTAATCAATTATAAAATCTCATATATAACTTCTTACCACCAAACTACATAATTCAAAATTCAAGAATTTTATTTACCAAACTCTTATTTTAATAATTTTTGAAAATTCAAGTTATTACAGAATCACCCGGGCCCAAATAATCATGCCCAACAAACCGTCTCTATATACGATCCGTCTCTCCACCGAACCATAGGGAGCGAATAAAAAATGAACTGGCTATAACGACGGTTTTTTCCGTCGTTATAGTATAGAAAGCTAGTTTTCTATGCTATAACGACGAAAAAAACTGCCGATATAGCCGATTCGTTTTTAGTTTGCTCTTTATAGTTTGCTGGAGAGAATCGAGTTATATATATATATATTGTTCTCAATTACTCACCAATTGATCACTTAAACCATTTTCCCCTTTCTTTTCCCCTTTTTCCCTTTTTTAAGTATATAAATACAAATTTAAAATTATTACGGTGAAAGAAGATTACTTAGAATATATATATATATATAAGCCAACTAAGATCGACTAAAGAATCTCTATAGTTATCTAATGCATAAGTGATCACTTTCATGATTTGATTTGGAGAGATCAGGACCCAACTTATCTTGATCTCTCTTTCTTTACCTTCTACTATAATTAAGGCTTAAATATAATTTACTACCCTAAACTATAGGCCATATTCCACTTCGGGGATCCACCTTTTAATTTTGTCAATTAGATGATTGAACTATTAATTTTTTCCACGTTCATTCAATTAGCCCTGCCACGTCAGAAATTGCTGATGTGGCCCTTGAAGTGGGGCCATCTACAACTGATGTGTTTTAAAAAAATAATTTTTTCACCATTTTGTTAAATTAAAATGTTTAAGTATGGGTAAATTTGGCAAATCAATTTTTATTCTATATTAAAACAAAATAAAATAAAACTAAGTTAAATCTCCTTCTTCAATCAACCGACAAAAAATCCCCCCAATCTTTCGATCAGATCAGTGTTGATGAAGATTTCCTTTATATGCGAAGAACAAATCAATGTTGATGAGGAAGGGGGAGCCCGTTTTCACATGAAAGCTCAAGACCTGGGATGCATCCTCTCAGATCTCTCCGAAACACACCGATCGACAGTAAACACCCTGCATCCCCGGGAAGAGGCAACCGAAGAGTGAGGTGTCATTGAAAGTCAATACCTCGTGTTTTGGAGGTACCGTGCTTCAATTTTGGAAAGCTCAGTTGCTGAGATTTCAGTGTTTTACAATCTAATTTATTTTGTGCTTATTGTTAAATCCATATTTTAGATTGTGTTTATCTTTTTGTCTGTTGTAATGGTTTATTGTTGCTGGATTTTATATCAGTCGCAGCGATATTTGGGATTAACCTTGTTAAAATCCATGGAGTGGCTTCGGTGGGTCTCATCTTGTTGCGATGCAGCCGTTCTGTGTTGACGAGATTTATGTTATTGCTCTTTGGTTTGTTGGGTGTTTGGCTGATTTTTCCATTAATTGATATGTTATTCATCTGCAAAGGCCAAATGTTGGTATTTCTTTGCTATTCTTCTGCAAATGTCAATTGTTGGTATTTCTTTGCTATTCTTATGCAAATCTCAATTTTGGACTGTGGATTTTTTTTTAATTTGTTCTTCAAATAGAAGAAAGTAGTAGTAGAATTATAATGGCTTTTAAAAGATTTTTTTTTTGCATAATTTATGTAGAAGAAAGCTATAGAAAATTTTAATGGTGGCTTTGGGTTCGTTCTAATGAAGAACAAAGAAATGAATTGATGATGTTTGTTTGTTTAATTGTTTTTTTCCCTTACGTTAGACTAAAATGATTTTTATTTTTATGGAATAGTTTTTGTTTATTTTGATTGTATATGATATGAATGTTAAATTATTCTTTTGCCCCTTCATTTTAATAAAATGATTTACAATAATTTAAAATTTATATTTCTTTTGACACATAATTATGGTATGCCACATGTTCACCTCCACATCAACAATTTCTGACGTGCCAGAGCCAATTGAATGAAAGTGAAAAAAAATTAATAGTTCAATCATATAATTGAAAAAATTGAAAGGTGGATCACCGAAGTGGAATATGACCTATAGTTTAGGGTACTAATTCATATTTAAGCCTATACTTAAAGCCAAAGGTGAAAATTGCAGGTAAAGAAAAGGTAAAATAAAAATAAAAATAGTGCTAGTTGAGTTTCATATTATTTGATTATTGTTGACTATTTAAAATTAATTTAAGAGATTTTTAAACTCAAAATTGACATAAATTTTTGTAATTTTAATCAATACAAATACAATAATAAATATTGTAAACTATCCGAACAATATTACTCATTGTAAGTTTTATAATTTTTAATAAGTTATCTCAATTTTAAATTTAAAAATATGATAAATTAACTTTCAAAAATTAATAACGAACATATAATTTAAAATGAAGGGAGTATATATTTGTACTATATGTTGCTTCACATCACCAAACGTATCATTCAAATGGTGATAAAGAATTATTTTTCTTCAGTTTCCTAGTAAAATTAATTTTCTTGAGTTTAACCATAAGATGTACTAAAGGATGAGTAAGGAATTGAACATCACTTCTTGATTCAATTATTGTTTGTGCACTTAAAATAATAAGCAGCCTGGGATTATTAGGCACAAATAACTCTTCCAATGCTCTGTTGGCTTAACTTCAAGTGTGCACTTCATCTGCAGCCTGGGACAAGGCTACATGTTATGTGTTAGTGACATTTAAAGGAAATTTTATATATATATATATATGAACTTATCTTGTAGAAAATAATTTGTCAAGGCTAGTACTTGGTACTATGTCCTTAAGATAATTATGCCCTCCGTATGGTGCTCGGAGTTGATAGCACTTATCTCCCAGGATACAATGACTCCGTATATCTTAGCAGCACTACAACAGATATACACAACGAACCAAACTGAATGCTCTAACTTTCTCTCTATTAGAACTATGAAAAATGATGAAAACAGAATACTAAAATGACTATTAATGCTAATTGTTTGTGAAAATTGAGTGAATGAAAAGGCTGACCCCTCCTATCTAATTATAAGAGGGTTGGTGACCTTTCGGATGGGTGTCTAGCCCTTTGAAAGGGCATGGGATGCTAATGAAAGGGCATATATTGCATCCATTGGTCAAAACGACGTAGTTTTGATCGTATGCAGTATAGGCGCGTCTATTCAGACTTATAAAATGCCATAGTTTAAATATTAACAAAATCAAAACTATGTAGTTTTAGTCTTAGAAGAAAAGGTATGACAAAAATGATGTAGTTTTGGGCCGCCTGTTCAGACTTATACCCTTTCAGCAGATACCGCTTCATAATTTTCAAAACGACACAATTTTGATAAAAGAATTAAATAAATAAAATTTGTCTAAAAAATTATATACAGACCCAGACCCTCGTGCCACGAGCCAGGCCAGGCCGGCCGGATGGTGGCACACGTGTGGATTCAAACCTAGTCTTGGCTAGGTCCTCTCCCTTCTACAAAAGTGGGGTGCCCCTTGGGGCCCAAACCCAAGAGCATTTTCCTTGTATATAAACATATAAAATATTTAATTCCTAACTTATGTGGAACTTGGTTTTTCCCACATGTATTTATTATCTTTTATCATGATCTTTGAGAGTTAATATCTCATTCATTACTCCATGGATTTGAGCTTCCAAATACTTAATTTAATCTACTCATGGAGTAGAACACATTAATATATGGAATCATTAAAAATAATTAATGACACCCATATTAATTTAGGCTCAAATTCCAACATTAGGATTATTGGTGCATTGCTAAATAAAATTGGACAAGAGGATATAATTAATTAGGAATTCATAAAGAGATCAATATTTTGGGTAGTCAAAAATAATTTGTTGAATATGATAAGAAGAGAACATCTCTAAAAATAAGTGTTCTTCCATCGCCCTCCTGCTACTCCTCCTTGTAGTTTCCACCGTGGTGTTACATAGAACTACCTCCATAATTTTTTGTAATGAAGATCGTGGTTGAAGATAAAAAAAATCAATTAATGGAATCTCACAAGAGGCCATACAAATTGAGTATTGAAAATAATCAATTTGAAGAAGAACATGAAGGAGGGTA
This sequence comes from Panax quinquefolius, assembly GCA_020205615.1. Classification (NCBI taxonomy): domain Eukaryota; kingdom Viridiplantae; phylum Streptophyta; class Magnoliopsida; order Apiales; family Araliaceae; genus Panax; species Panax quinquefolius. Next base: position 47,814,710 of record CM035153.1, read on the forward strand.
AAATGGATTTGCCAAAAAAGAGGATTTGGATATTTTTCTTTCTTGGTTAGCTTGGCTGCGTAAAAAAGGTGTTAGAAAAGTGAATGAATATATATATATATATATATATATATATATATATATATATCTTATCTGTTGTACATCAACGCAGAAAATGAGTATGTCAAGGCTAGTACTATGTACTATGTCCTTAAGACAATTATGTCCTCCGTACTTATAATTTTATAACATTTATCTCCCAGGATACAATGACAATGTGTGTTATAGCAACACTACAAATAACACACTCAACAAACCAAAATAAATGCTCTAGAATCTCTCAATATAAACTATAAACTGTTTATAAAATGAAGAAGAAGAATACTTAGAATGCTTAATTCTTGAATGAATTGAGTGAATCAAATGGTTGCCCCCTCCTATCTATTTATAGGAGGGATTAGTGACCCTTCAGAAGGGACATAACCCTTGAAAAGGCACCATTAAGCCAAAATGACGTAGTTTTAAAACTTATAAGAAGAGGCGCGTCTTTTCGGACCATAAAACGACGTAGTTTAAGGCTTAACAGAAAAGGCGCGTCCGTTTAGTTAAAAACGACGTAGTTTTGCAGCGCTTGTTCAGGCAGATAGCATTTCCCAAAACGACGCAGTTTAGACGCATATGTTTGACAGGTAACACTTCAGAAAACAACACAGTTATAATGATAATAAATTATCAAAACGACACAGTTTTTGATAATAGAACTAAATAAATAATATAATAAATTTTTAATTAAAAATTTAAATAAATTTTGTCCAAAAAATTATATATAAGAACCCAGACCCACGAACCGTGAGCCAGGCCGGTCGATGGCGGTGCGCGTGTTGATTTAAACAAAGCTTTGGCTAAGTCATCTCCCTTCCACAAAAGCGGGGTGCCCCTTGAAACCCAAACCTAAGAGAAACTTTTTTGTATATAAACCTATTAAATCTTTAGTTCTTAACCAATGTGGGACTGACTTCCCATATATATTTATTAGCATTTATCATTTTCAAGGGTGATCTTTGGGAATTAATATCTCGTTCATTACTCCATGGATTTGAGTTTCTAAATACTTAATTTAATCTACTCATGGAGTAGAACATATTGATATGTGGAATCACTTAAAATAATTTTAAAATCCCAAATTTTACGAATAAAGATTTAATTTTCTCAAAATATTTTTTTCAAAATTATGGTGTGGATTTGAGATAATGTTATAGTTGTGGGTAATATTTATAAATTTTGAAAAGTATGCAAGTTGTTGTATAATATTTGATTGATCGGGAAATATTCTTTTTATCAGGGAATATCCGTACGACGGTACAATCATTGGTGGACACCACAACAGAATTATTGTCGAATTGAGAAAACGACAAAAATATTTTTATGAAAATAACGGCGAAAGTGTTACCGTTTAAACTGTTGAAACACTCGGTGTTAAAAGTACAGTAATACGCGTGGTTGTATAGTAGCACACGGTATTGATTATTGATGTTTACGTAAGAAGTCACTTAGATTTGTTCAATTATTGCTACAGTAATTGTTGCATGGTATCTCACGTTATTTGATTCAATTATTGTCGATATTTTATATATTATTAAATCAATAATTGAGATAACAAAGTTATTAATATTATTATTTGCAATATTAACGATGTCTAGAAGTTCTGCCAAGGAGAGGTTTGGTCACTATATTGCGCGCTAATAGGGAGAAATCCTTATTGGAAAGCCCCCTCTTTCCTGGGAACGACCTGGTTGATTAATATTATGAATTATAATAAAGGTGATAAATTTTGTTTTATTAGTATTATTAATGTAATAAAACAGAAAAGCTTGTTATATAAAACAGAATACTTTTATAAAGTTATTTATTTTATTAGACTATAAATAGAATATATTATATTCTAATATGCATAGTGTTTTGCATAGTAAAATCTTTTTTATATAAAACAAAATACTTTTATAAAGTTATTTGTTTTATTAGACTATAAATAGAATATATTATATTCTATTATGCATAGTATTTTGCATAATAAAATCTTTTATATATAAAATGTAATACTTTTATAAAGTTATTTGTTTTATTAGTACTATAAATAGAATATATTATATTTTATTATGCATAGTATTTGCATAGTACCTGCATAGTATTTGCATAGTAAAATCTTTTATAAAGTTATTCGTTTTATTAGATTATAAATAGAATATATTATATTTTATTTAAAAGATTTTATTTTATTAGAATATTTTATTTATACTGCATAGTAAATTAATATGGACCGTCCGTCTAATAATAAATCAATCTGGACCGTTCATGAATTAGTTACTATTCAGTCCATTCTCCTATAAATAGAAGCTCATTTCTTCATTATTTCTTACGAATTCACTGAAACTCTAGAGAGAGAAACTATAGAGATAAAGAAGAAAAGTATTCTACTACTTCACTACTCCTATATCCAGCTTTTCTAAGGTAAGGGTATTATTTCTTTTCAGATTCATAAGAGAACTTTTGTTATTCCATTCTTTATTATTCATTAGAATAACCTTTTGTATCACGCGACTACCCTATACTTGGTGAAATTCTTTTGTTATTCCATTCTTTATCATTATGTTGGAATAACTTTGTCATCTAAAGTACCGCATACAAGGTGAAATTCTTCCATTATTCCATTTTATCATAATGTTGGAATAACTTTTGTCTATCTCAATCACCGCATTCATGGTGAAATTCTTCCATTATTCCATTCTTTATTATTACTGTTGGAACATCCCATGCATGCGTTTACGCATGACTGATTCTTTATTTATTATTCATTGGAATATCTTATGCTGCATTTACGCATGACACGGTTCCGTTATTTATTATTTGTTGGAATATCCCGATGCAAGCGCTTACGCATGACACAGTTCTATTATTTATTATTCTATTGGAATATCATATACGTGCATTTACGTGACTGGTTCCGTTATTTATTATTCATTGGAATAACTCCGTTTATGCGTGCGATCTATCGCATGCCCGGTGATTTCTTTTATTATTCCATTCTTTATTATACTCGGTTGGTTAAAGTTTTGACTTCTATATTCCATGAAATTAGTGGAATATCCTTGATATTCTTGCTTCATCCAAAGTATCTTTTATGGAAATATTCTTCTGAGCATTCTTGAATTTTACTCTACAAAGAAGTATCATGTTGATAATTTGGACGTTATTAGTTCCTGGATAAATTAATTCTTGAACTTGTTTTATTGAATTATTATGTCATTGTCATCATCCTCATGTTTATATTATGTTGAAAGTCATCTGTAGCCTGTAGTGCATAGATGGACTTGGTATGAATATGATATACCAGGGATTATTCGGTATAATCATGACCGTAATGTTATAAATGATGTGGAAAAAGTCCTCATTGGCCCGTAGTGCATTGATGGACAGTTTTTGGTATGATTATGGCTATGGATTCTCTTCGACCAAGGGTGCAAAGATGAATTGTTTTATGGCATGACCAGGACCGTTGATGAAAACATGATTATCTTTAGGCCCGTAGTGCATGGATAATTAATTGGTCGGTGATACTTAAAGAATATCCTCGGCCTCAGTAGTGCATGGATGATTTGATGATGTGGATTATTTATTAAGCTGAGTTTCAGCGATAAAAGTGATGAAAAACCTTTTAAATCATAGAAGATAGTAGATTTTATTCTCTACTTGACTCTTCTAATGGATTGCTTGTTCCGTTGCCGTTAAACTTGATGTTTGTTATATTTTATTAGTTTAACACTGTTGAAGGCTAACGATAATTTATCCTGCATTATCTTAGTCATAATATTTCTTACTAGGCTAGTTGAGCTCGCCCTTTTTGCTTTCATTGTTCTCTTCAAGAAATGAGAACGTAGCGAGGAGACTAGTCGAAGCGATTGGTGACGGTCCAGATGATAGCATTAGTAGTCCTCACTATTCTATGAAATAGTGTGATAATAAATGTAATAAGATTGAATTTGAGTGCGGATATTGTCTAGATAACAATATTCGTGTTAAAACTCTCAGATATGTTTTGTTGTATTTTGAATTTAAATACTGTCTAGAAGATAATATTTGTATTAAAACTCACAGCTCATGTTGTATAATTAAGTTTGTATTTGAATTCTGTATCATGTATTTGGCGACTCAAGATGGGTGATATATACCTATTTTGGGAGCGTCACAATAATTATTAAAATTCACTTTAATTTTGGCTTAAATTCTAACATAAGGTATATACGGGTCCAATTTACTCTTTTTTATTTGTCAACTATTAGTATAAAATTTTAGTATTTTGCGTTGTAATTTTTTAAAGAACAAATTTTATCAATCGTGTAAAATAGTTAGTTGTTAACAGGTGATCAAAGCCCACTACAATATTTATTGAGTACATTATTATTTATGATGAATGTATAAACTATTTGATAATTTCAAAAAATAATAAGTGTACATATAAATCTAATTATACATTAAGACATAAGGCGAAAGATTTTTTTATTTTTTTTTGCCGCTATTTTGGGCCATAAATAAGTATTAAGGAGGTGGTTGCTAAGTTTGTAAAAGGGGAGAGAGTGAGGTTTGGTCAAATCTTAATTATTCTTGATATCCTTTTCGATATATTATTAGTTTAATTAATAAAAATAAAAGTTCATACTTTTCTGTAAAATGTACCAAAATTTGTTTGTTTTTTGTTTGGGTGGGGGTGTTAAGTCGTTTACCTTTTATTCTCTAAATTGAAGTTCGGCAGGGAGAAAAGACAAATTTATTTTTAAATTGTAAAAATTTAAAGTCATATCATTACTAATATTAGTTAAATTGAGTACTATTGTGCTACCATTACTATATACTAGTTGATAATCCGTGCAATGCACGACTAATTTAAATAATAAATTTAATAATTTATCTGACAATCATATCAAAAAATACTCAAAGTACACAATTCATGTAAAAAAAGAATTCGAAATACACAATTCTTGTAAATTTGTTGAATTACCGTAACATAAAATTATGAGTCATATTACCTTAATAATTCCAGCAAAAAGATAAAGAGAATATGTGACGCCTCCAAAATAGGTATACATCACCCATCTTGAATCGCCAAATACATGGTACAAAATTCAAATACAACTTAATTATACAACAGTCGTGTAAAATACGACAAAACATAATCTAAGAGTTTCAATAAGAATATTGTCATCTAGACAATATCCACACTCAATGGAGTCTTCATTACATTTATTGTCACACTATTTTATAGAATAGTGAGGACTACTAAAACAATCATCTGGACCGTCAATCCGTTCCCCGACTCGTCCCAGCTATATTCTCATTTCCTGAAGAGAACAGTGAAAGAAAGGGTGAGCTCAACTAGCCCAGTAATAAATATTATGACTAAGATAATGCAGAATAAATTATCCTTAGCATTCAACAGTATAACAACTGATAGAATATAATAGACAACAAGTTTTAGATCAACAACTGCAGCGGAATAAACAATCCATTAGAAGAGTCAAGTAGAGCATAAAATATACTATCTTCTATGATTTAAAAAGTGTTTCATCAACTTTATCGCTGAGACTCAGCTTAATAAATAAAATCGAATCATCCCTGCATCACGGACAAGGATATTATGTAATCATCAATGGTCATGATTATACCGAATAATCTCTGGTCATAATCATACCAACAATTGTCCATCAATGAACTACAGGCCAATGAGGACTTTCATCACATCATTCATTATATTACTTTGGCCATGATTATACCGAATAATCCCAGTCATAATCATACCAAGTTGGTCTACATGCACGTAAGCCAAAGATGACTTTCATCACAATATAAGCATGAGGATGATGACAATGACATAATAATTCAATAAAACAAGTTCAAGGATAAATTTTAAAGATTTATAATTTAATTTATCCAGAAATCAATAACGTCCAAATTGTCAACATGATACTGCTTTGTGGAATAAAATTCAAGAATGCTCAGAATAATATTTCCATGAAAAGATACTGGATAAAGTTCAAATATCCAGGATATTCTACTAATTTCATGGAGTATAAAGGCCAAAACTTTAACCAACTGAGTATAATAGAATATATGAAACTACAAATGGATTTTCGCCCGCCATGCGGTAATCCACGTAGACATATCATTTCCACAATTTAATAAGGAATGAATACGAAGGATCATTCACCATGCATGCGGTAATCCACATAGACAGGTTATTCCAACAGAATAATAAAGAATGGAATAACAAAAGAATTCACCATGCATGCGGTAGTTCACAGTGAGCGAGTTATTCCAATGTAATAATAAAGAATGGAATAACGTAAGAATTCACCGTGCATGCGATAGACCGCACATGACAGTTTATTCCAATGTAATAATAAAGAATGGAATAATGAAGAATTCACCAGTATGCGATAGATCGCATGACATAAAGTTATTCCAATGTAATAATAAAGAATGAAATAATCAAGAATTCACCAGGCATGCGATAGGCCCTTGCATGCATGTGTTATTTCATTTAATAATAAAGAATGGTATAACAACCCTTACGAATATTGAAAGAAATAACTCTCTTCATGAATACGAAAGAAATAATACCCTCTTACCTTAGAAGAAAAACCGGATCTTTGGAATAGTGAGGTAGCAGACTTCTCTTCTTCTTTCTCTCCATAATTTCTCTCTATAATAATTGCTCTTGTGAGACTTAGTGAATTGGTGAGAAAGGAAGGAAGAATGAACTTCTATTTATAGGAAAATATAGTTTCAATAATTGCACATTTTGGGGCTCAAAATATTACAGTATAATACCTCCCACTTTTCCTTCATTTTTAATTTAGTCCTGCAAGTATTATCAAACTTGCACCACCTCCCCTAATAGTAAATTATGTGATTTAATAGTTCATTCATGTGACTCAATAGTATAATCATGTGAAAAAAAACTAATTACAGTATAGTACCTTCAACTATACCTCTATTTTTAATTTAGTCATGCAAGTATTATCAATCTTGCACCAACTCCCCTAATAGTAAATCATGTGAATTAATAGTACACACATTTGAACACATAGTTATAAACATGTGAATTAATAGCAATTAATTATTCATTTATCCGGTTAATTACCCGATTGGTCAATATAACCTCCAGACATCAATTATTATCAAAATAAATGTCAATTTTCATTAACACTAATAATTCTAACACAATGGAACTATCAATTTCATCTTTAATCAACACGAACTTATTCATCATTAATATTATAATTCACAATATTTAACAACCAGGTTGTGTTAGGTTTATAATATTCATGAAGCAATCAAATTGCATAAAAAGTACGGAAGCGTGTAAAATCGGAGTTTAAAAAAATTTACAAACCATATACCCGGATCACCCTTTATGCATAATTATTAATTAAACGAAAAGATAAAGAATAAAATCATACCCTTGAAGATCGAGCTTCCTCAGGTACAAGTTCACCTCCAAATCCTTTCGCGTTCAACTTGAATCCACCGGGTTTGGTTCCTTCCTTTGATCAACGTTAGCCACCCATATGTTTGGCCTCTAGAGGTGATCCACCAAGGAAAAATAAAGAATTCAAGAAGATGGTGTATATGGCTCAAACCCTAGTTTTCTATCTCTATAGAAAAGGGTACTCTCCAACAAATTGGAATTATGTCGTATGTTGTTAAAGTCAACAACCCCTACCATCCATAATAAGACTCCTCTTATTTATAGATGTGGGCAACCCATCTTAATAATTAAGGAATTGGGTTTTATTTAATTAATTAAATTCTTTTAATTAATTAAGCTCCCTAATCTTATTAGGGATAATTAATTAAACTCCTTTAACTAATTTTCCTTCCTAATCCTATTAGGAATAAATGAGAGTACTTATATTAAATTAATTCCTAAACTCTTTTAGAAATTAAAATAATAATAATTGTAATAATATTAATAAGACTCCTCTTATTAATTTATATTTAATATTTCTAAAATATTAAATAATAAATATTAAGCTATTTAATTTATTCTATCACCATAGATTAAATTAAATATACTTAACATATTATTACGATTATGCCATTAACTTCTTAAATAATTATTCTTCCTTTTATGGTGTGACCTTTTAGGTTCTCCATATTAAACCTATTGTGAATAAATCAATTAGAACAATTCTAATCTTATTTAAATAAATAAATTAAATAATTAATTTATTTAAATAAATAATATTTATTCTACAATAGGGATAAGCCTCCCTAGCGATCAACGACTTTCCGATAATATAGATTTCAACATTAATCATTAAAGAACCTTTGAGTAAATAGTTACCGTGATAATTCAATCCTTCCACCATACAATGTCCCAATTAAATATAAGACATGGAATTACTCACAAGTCTTATTTTATTTAATTATATGTATTTTCGATCCTTAAATGCACAACTCCAAATAATGCAAATTAGAAACTCCTTTCTAATTTCATTCGCTTTAACCAAGACTACTCTTTGGGTTGTCATTTATCGAATCACATAGACATTTCTTCTTTTATTAGAAGTGGTAGATTCTTTATCGATCATACATTATCTCCATGTACAACTTATTATACCCAAGCATACCCTTTGATATACCCTAAGGGTCTTAAGGAATAAGTCAAAGTATAACTCATCATATACAAGATACTATGATGATCTCAAGTCCAAGGATTATTTGTACTACTATCACTACAGAATTTCTATTGACAGCAAATAAAACTCCATTAGGTATTCCTTAGCGAGCCACGCTTCAAAGTACTTATTCTCTAATAAGCACCTACATACTTGCTTTAGTGTCTCCACATAAATGATCATGAGATCAATCATCCTCATCCAATGAGCAAAGTTAACGTATGTACCAATCTATCCGGATTTACTAATCCCCAATTTAGTAATCCAATGATTGGGAACTATTTTAGTTTTAAGCTTTCTAAGAATTTAGATCTCATTAGAATGATCATCATCATTATTCTAAAAGCATTGCTTAAAACTATGGGTTTATCACATATTATAAAATAGCATCATGTAGATAATTAAAAGCCTTTAATAAATTAATACTTTTTATTAATAAATGAATAAGATTTTTACAAAGTATATGCTTTATCATCAAACATGATTGACTTGTGTGCATACTACTTTCAATCTCCCACTTGCACTAAAGCCAATCGTCATGGTATCCCATACTCTTCTTCTCTAAGTGACGATTATCCTGCTGTTGGATAAGCTTCAGTAAATGGATATGTAATGTTGTTCATGAGAGTCCACTATCTCTATAGTGATTTCCCATCTTTCAATGATTCTAATAATCAAATGAAAGTGCCACAACACATGTTTAGATCCAAGATGAGACTTAGGAACTATTCCTAGTTCTCAGTAATGAACTTTTAATCCAAACAATCAACTTGCAGCCTTCATTTATAGTTATATACTTTGTCTTTATCACTAAACCAAAGAACTCTTTCTTTGTTTGGAACCTTTCAATTCATCACTGCACCAATTGCTCAAGGTAACCTTTTACCTTAAAGTGGATTTTTCCGTCGTCTTGGTCTCTGTCTGAAAACTTGAGTCCATTAAGCCCTCTAGTTTTAATTAAGACCCACCATGAATATGATCACATCCTTAGTGCTTGCTTAAGAACTTTAAGATGTTTTTCACCGACTCATAGTGAACTTCTCCATAATATGACCGATCAACATCGGTCTCGTACATTTCATTGCATACATGATTGTCACTCATACGACCTCTCTTTCGTGAGTCTATGGGGACTATTAAGAGATACACTCCATAGCTCATCGACATGAGACATCTCTTGAGTTTGCCATGCTAAACGACTTTAGCATCAAATGAATATACGTTTCTTAGGTTAAGTTGAGCATCCTCTTAAATCTATCTATATAGATTTATATCCCCAATTAAGATACTCTTCCAAATCATTCATGGAGGAATGTTTAGACAACTTTATCTTTACTGATTGTAGCATTGGTATGTCATTCCTTATCCGTAGTATATCAACATATAATATTAGGAATGTCACGACGCTCCCACTGACCCTTTTGTACACACTAGAAGTCTTACCTCATCGAATGTAACTCGGATCATCATCTTCTATGACAGTACCTCATCATCATCATCCATGATGAATCCATACCTCCTAGGTATCTTCTTTGCACTATTCCGGACTTACGATTCTTGGCCAGGGTACAATAGGTCTATCTACGTGTTCCTCTTATTTGACTTATAGTGTTTTGTGGTTCTTGAACTCTTCAAGATCTATTATCCTCTCACTAGCCCCTTCAATGATAAACACATTTATCTTAGAAGGCAGCGTGTTTCGCAACAAACACCTTTTGCTAAGTAGGATTATAGAACATATACCCTAAACTTACTTTAGGATGTCCCACAAATTGTACTTGTCAAATCTTGTCCCAAGCTTATCCTTTGAAACCGCTTTCACATAAGTTGGACAACCCTTATCTTAACATACTTAAGATTAGGAATCCTCCCTATCCATAACTTTTATGGAGTCTTGGGGCCGGATTTTGAGGTTACCATTTTCAGAGATATGCGTACCCATTTCTAGGACATGACCTTGTAGGATACTAGAATGTCAGGTAAAATCATTATGGACCGCATCTATGTCCAACAAGGTACGATTTTTCCTTTCGTATACATCAATCAATTATTACGTATCATGAGGTGTCCATTATGAGAAAAATCATTTGAGATGATCTAGAAACTTATTGCACAAGTATTTATTCCTTGATCTAATCAAAAATCTTAATACTTTGCAAATCTGTTTTACTTACGAATTCTTTGAACCTTTCAAATAATTCACACTTGTATTTTAGCAAATACACACATTCAACTCTTTGAATGATCATCTCCTTTTCTTATATTATTTTGTTCAATTTATAAAATAATTTTCCACGTAAGTCAAGTATACAAAATTTATTAAGTAATATTCCAAATTCTATACAAAACATTATTATTATAAATAGAACAACAATTGTTCTTAATTATAATACCAAAGATTTCATTGTCCAACAATAAAATGGAAATAATATTTTTAACAAGAACTGGAATACAATAACAACTTATCGACTTAATAGATTTGCCCGTAGGCATTGTTAAATTATAAGTTTCTATGGCTAATGCAAAGAACCTTTGCTTCATTTCCCACACATAGGATTACTTATCTTTGTTTAACTTTCTACTTCATTGGTCCCTTCATAAATCTATATTTATGATAACCAAAGTCGGTATCCAATACCCAAGTAGAACCTCGACTTAAAGAAAATTTATTTCAATCATGAACAAAAAGCGATTGTAAATCAAACTTCACTAAGCTTCTTTGGTTAGCCTCTGCAAGATGCTTCTCGCAGCTTTCTTTCCGAAGGTCCAGGCTTATTGCAGTGGGAAGCAAACTCCTTTGTTATCCGTGACGCTTTTGTTCTTATTATCCTTTGTTTATGCCTTTCTATTTACCTTCTTTGAATCGTTCTTCTTTTCGTAAGATCCTTTGGCCCCTACCAAGAAGACTTGATCTTTCTTGGTTGAAAGTGACTCTCAACATTTTTCAACATGTTAAGCAAATCAACAGGTAGGTGATATCTAGCTTGTCCATATGAAAAATTCACAACATTTGTGAAAGGAGTCCGGGAGTGAGTGCAAGATCAAATCTTAGCTCAACTCTCCATCCATGATCTCAAGTCCAAGGATTATTTGTACTACTATCACTACAGGAATTCCTATTGACAGGCAAATAAAACTCCATTAGGTATTCCTTAGCGAGCCAATGCTCAAAGGTACTTATTCTCTAATAAGCACCTACATACTTGCTTTAGTGTCTCCACACAAATGATCATGAGATCAATCATCCTCATCCAATGAGCAAGCAACGTATGTACCAATCTATCCGGATTTACTAATCCCCAATTTAGTAATCCAATGATTGGGAACTATTTTAGTTTTAAGCTTTCTAAGAATTTAGATCTCATTAGAATGATCATCATCATTATTCTAAAAGCATTGCTTAAAACTATGGGTTTATCACATATTATAAAACAGCATCATGTAGATAATTAAAAGCCTTTAATAAATTAATACTTTTTATTAATAAATGAATAAGATTGTTACAAAGTATATGCTTTATCATCAAACATGATTGGCTTGTGTGCATACTACTTTCAGGTTGTTCCCAGGAAAGAGGGGGCTTTCCGATAAGGATTTCTTCTTATTGGCGCGCAATTAGGTGACCAAACCTCTCCTTGACAGACATTGTCAATATTGCAAATAATAATATGAATAACTTTTCCGTCTCAATTATTGATTTAATAATATTTATTATGCAGTTGATACTGTGATAATAATTGAATCAATAATATGAGAGATACGATGCAGCAATTACTGTAGCAATAATTGAGTATAACTGAGTGACTTCTCACGTAAGCATCAATAATCAATACCGTGTGCTACTATACAACCACGCGTATTACTGTACTTTTACTATTGGGTAGTTCAACAGTTTTAACGGTAACACTTTCGCCGTTATTTTTATAAAAAGATAATTCTGTCGTTTTCTAACTACGACAATACTTCCGTTGTGGGGTCCACCAATGATTGTATCGTCGTACGAATATTCCCTTTTTAAAATGAATATTCCCCGACCAATCGAATATTATATAACCACTTTCTTACTTTGCAAAATTTGTAAATATTACCCACAACTATAACATTATATCAAATTCACACCATAATATTCAAAAATATATTTCAAGAAAATTATTCTTTATTCATAAAAGTTGGGGTCTTACAACCTCCCCTTCTTATGAAATTTCATCCTCGAAATTAGGGTATGTACCTGGTATATCAAAGAGGTGAGGATATCTTGACTTCATCTCAGATTCTAACTCCCAGGTTATTTCTTCCACATCGTGGTTTCTCCACAAAACTTTGACTTGAGGTATAACCTTGGAGCGTAGAATATGATCCTTCTTATCCAAGATTTTAACAGGTATCTCTTCATATGTTAAATCTTCCTCTATCTCGTCTGGTTCTAATTCAATAATGCAGTTTGGGTCTTTCACATATTTACGTAACATAGATATGTGAAAAATATTATGAACACAAGACATACTTGGGCGTAAAGCGCGAGTCTATAGCCACGCCCTACTCGATCGAGGATTAAAAATGGGCCAATGAATCGAGGATTGAGTTTTTCTCTCTTTCCAAATCTCGTAACTCCTTTCCATGGAGCAACATGTAATAACACATGATCTCCAATATTGAATTTCATGTCCTTTCGATGAAGATCAGCATAACTCTTTTGTCGATCTTGTGAGGTTTTTATATGTTATCGGATCATTTGAATCTTTTCCGTAGTTATACGTACCAACTCCGGTCCCAACAACGTTGCTTCACCCACCTCATCCCAGCATACTGGAGAACGACACTTTCTTCCATACAACGCCTCAAATGGAGCCATGCCAATACTTGCTTGATAACTATTGTTGTAGGAAAACTCCACCAATGGTAAGAACTTATCCCAACTTCCCTTGAAGTCAAGGACACAGAGTCTTAATAAATTTTCAAGAGTTTGATTAGTCCTTTTCGACTGCCCGTCCGTTTGAGGATGATATGCTAAACTAAATCGTAAATTCGTGCCCATAGCTTTTTGAAAACTAACCCAAAATCGTGAAGTGAATCTTGGGTCTCGATTAGAAACTATGGATACTGGCATACCATGCAATCTTACAATCTCGTTTATGTACATACTAGCAAGACGTTCCAGTGTATAAGTTTCTCGTATCGGTAAGAAATTAGTAGACTTGGTCAATATATCAATAATGACCCAAATCGCATCTATGCCTTGAGAAACCTTAGGAAGACCAGTAACGAAATCCATGTTAATGTGTTCCCGCTTTCATTCTGGAATTTCAAGTGGTTGCAATGGACCTTTTGGCACTTGATGCTCTGCCTTGACTCGTTGACAAGTTATACACCTTGAGATAAACCCCGCTATCTCTCTCTTCATATTGCTCCACCAAAATGTATGTCGAAGATCACGATACATTTTGGTACTCCTAGGATGGATTGCAAACGGTGTGTTGTGCGCCTCCTTCATGATTTTATACTTCAAGTCAGAATAGTTAGGAACACAAAGTCTGGAGTTGACTCGAAGTATTCCTTCTTCATCGATTCTTGCTTCCGAAATAGCACCTTCTTGCACTTTCTTCCTCATACGCATCAGCTCCAGGTCTGTAGCTTAAGAAGCTTTAACTTTATCAATTAAAGTCGATTGTACTCGTATATTCGCCATCATCATATGGATCCCTGGAGTCTTTAACTCTATCTCCATCCTTTGTAAGTCATACAAAATGGGCCTTTGTGTTGACAATATCACACTCGTACCCGCATATGATCTTCTACTCAATGTGTCGGCTACCACGTTCGCTTTTCCAAGATGGTATTGGATGGTATGATCATAATCTTTCAACAGCTCAAGCCATCATCGTTGCCGCATGTTGAGTTCTTTTTGAGTGAAGAAATATTTGAGGCTTTTATGATCCGTATAAATCTCCACCTTCTCTCCATACAGGTAATGCCTCCAAATTTTAAGCGCAAAAAAGACTGCTGCCAACTCTAGATCATGAGTAGGATAATTCCTCTCATATTCTTTGAGTTGTCGTGAGGCATAGGCTATGACTTTCCCATCTTGCATGAGAACATATCCTAACCCTTTTCTTGAAACATCACTGTAGATGACAAATCCCTCCAAGCTAGATGGTATTGTCAGAACAGGTGCTGAAATAAGTCTCCTCTTGAGTTCTTGAAAACTCTTTTCACATTCCTCGCTCCAACCAAATTTTGTATCTTTTCGAGTCAGCTGAGTTAATGGAGTAAAAATTCGAGAAAACCCTTCTACGAATCTCCGATAATAACCAGCTAAGCCGAGAAAGCTACGTACTTCGGTCACTGACTTAGGCTGCTCCCAGCTTTGAATTGCTTCAATCTTTACCAGGTCAATAGATATTCCATGATTTGATATTACGTGCCCAAGTAATGCAACTTCCTCAAGCCAAAACTCGCATTTCTTCAACTTGGCATATAGCTTGTTTCACGAAGCTTTTGGAGTATTAGCCTCAAGTGTTGCTCATGGTCTTCATGGGTTTTGGAGTATATGAGGATGTCATCAATAAAGACGACCACAAAGTGATCCAAATATTCCTTGAATACTCGGTTCATCATGTCCATGAAGGTAGCAGGAGCATTAGTCAATCCAAAAGACATGATTATGAATTCATAATGCCCGTACCGAGTTCTAAAAGTAGTCTTTGGAATGTCATCAGTTTTAATCTTCAACTGATGATATCCGGAACGAAGATCAATCTTTGAAAAGAATTTGGCTCCTTGCAACTAGTCGAATCGGTCATCAATGCGAGGCACCGGTACCTATTTTGATGGTGACATGATTCAACTCCAGATAATCAATACAAAGTCGCATACTTCCATCTTTCTTCTTCACGAATAGAACAGGGAGCACCCCAAGGAGACGTCTTTAGGGGCCAGATGAAACCAGATGTCTAACAATTCCATAGTTGGGTTTTTAACTCCACGAAGTTCAATAGGAGCCATTCGATACGGGGCTTCGGAAATGGGTTTTGTACCGAATTCAAGGTCGATATAAAATTCAATTTCATATTCTAGGGTTAGGCCAGGAATTTCTTCAGGGAATACATCAGGAAATTTATTAATAATAGAAATATCATTCAAATATGACGTATTTTTATTTAAATCCGTGACATGGGCTAAGAAAGCTTGACATCTGTTTTTCAATAAACGAATAGCTTTATGGCTTGATATGACAGTAATTGATTTTAGTGGTTTGGTTGCTTGAATTTGCATAATAGGTTGGTTAGGAATATGAAAGCTAACAACCTTACGAAAACAGTCGATTTTAGCATGATGAATAGTTAACCAATCAATCCCTAAAATCACATCAAATGCAAGTATTTTAAAAGAAATAAGATCGACAGGTAACGTGCGGTTACCGATTTGAATCAAACAAGACTTATAAACAGTGAATGTAATGAAGGTTTCTCCCAACGGAGTTTCAACCGATAAGTCAAAGTCTAATTTCTCTGTAGTCAAATTTAAACATTGAGCGCAAGTAGGAGAAATAAAAGAATGGGTAGAACCGGTATCAAATAAGGTATATACTTCGCTAGAGTTTATGATTAGCTTACCCATGATCACCTCGTTCGGATTCCTCACTTTTTGGGAGGTCACGACAAACGCTCTCCCTTGAACTACCAGTTTTGTCTTGTCTTGTACGACCTTTGATGCCTCCATCCCAGCTGGACTTGACTTTGGTGCACGACAAAATTGGGCTAGGTGACCTTCTCTTCCATAATTGTAACATGCTTTGGACTGCATCACGCAGTTTGGACTGATATGTCCCTCCCCTCCATATTTGTAACATACGACCGGCGGTCGTTCTCCTTCCTTAACAACAGGTGTTGGTGCTGACGTCTTTCCATCATTATTGAATCTCCTCTTCTTGAAATGTCCACTCTTATTGTTATGGCCATCATTACCACCGAAGTGATTACCATTTCTGGCATGTTGATTCCCTCCACGCTTGTTGTCACCGCTTCGATGACTGCTACCACTGGTATTATTGACTTGTCGGCTACTCTCTCTTGGTTGGGTTGACTCATTATCGTGCTCTAATAACTGAGCCCTATTCACAACATCTGAATACAAACACAGTTTATGAGAAATTAGGTATTGACGTATCTCGAGTTTCAAACCTCTTAGAAAAATCCGCGTCATTCTCTCCTCATTATCAACCAAGTGGGACACAAACCGAGACAACTCGGCAAACTTAGCTTCGTACTGCGCCACGGTCATATTAGTTTGCTCAAGCTTGATGAACTCTACCTCCTTCATGTAACGAATACTTTCAGGAAAGTACTTGTCGTTGAACAGTTCTTGGAACTTCTCCCAAGACATCTTCAGTGCGGCAGGTTGAGTACGTGTTGGGTAAAATCTCATTACGCACAACACGCAAGTATACGTGGTCAACAAGTAATAGAGTGATAAGTAGAGTATCGTTCCCACAGAGACCAATTGGCAATAATCTTAACTTACAATTACCAATTTTCTATTAATCCTAATTTTATTAAACAAATCAACTCAATAATTAAAATTAAAGAGTCTAAATTAAAGAATAATTGAACTATCACAAAACAATCACAAATATCAAAATCTGGAATTTCAAACAATTAATGGAGAATTAGACTTATGATTTCACTTTAAGCTTCACTCTGAATTTAACACCTTTATTCCAATTCAATTCACTATCCCAGTTTATTAATAAAGAACACGAATGTAGTATTAACCACCTCTCAATGCATTAATACTGTATTAACTTAAATCCATAATTAAGATAGAAACAAGTTAAACACCTTAATCAACTAACTCACTATATCTCTATGTGAAATACAATTAAAGAAGGTTTAAGATTAAGTTCTCTATTCGATTACATGCGATGTCAAGCATATCTCTACCTTAACATTCATCAAGATTCTGCTACTCACAAAATTCATGAACACATGCTATATTAACTAAGTCTAGATTTGAATATCCTCTCTCGATTCCATAAAAATCCACAAAGAATTGTTGATCAGGCAATTCATAAATTCACACTCAAATCAATATAGATAAACTGGAAAGAGATTATTGAAATGGAAATCAAAGTTTACAAAATCATCGATTCACTCAAAGATCCATCACAAGCCTAATAAATGAATTAGTTCATCATAAACAAAATAAACACTGAATAAATCATAGAAAACATTCTTTCAATTACAAATAATAGCCTAAGATGAAGAATATTGAAAAACACCATTCTCGTAGCCTAGAATCGCAATCGTCTCGAAAAATCTCCTTGAAATACTCCTCCAAAGCTTGCTTAGAAAAACTGAGCTTAATCTTCGTAATATGCCTTATGTCCCGTTGAATTTCTTGTTAATTGAGTAAAATAGATGTCCAACACACAAGTCCCAGCCGAAAATCTCCATCAAGTAGAGTCCATGTGTAATTCAATATGTTAGAAACCAATTCCAGCAAGAGTTTCACTCAAAACATAACATAGCACACGCGTCGATACCTTCATTGACTTTATAAAGTTAAATATGCATACCGTGGCTACCTTCTACTAACTGGTTAAGAAGACCCCCCCCCCAATAGGTATACTGATATAAACATGCACATACGGTAGTGTAATCTGCTAACTGATTTGCTGAACTTCATGGCGTCTTCCAATTTTGCTCCAATTGACTTCAAATCATCCCAATTGACTCCACATATCTGTTAAATGCCACAACAACCATCCTACACATGAAATAACATAAAACAAGTAAAAACGAACATGATCACAAGAATTTAACAACAATTACGCATGAAATAGACATTGATTCGCGTATATAAAATCCACTTATCAGTACGCTTTATAGATTTCCACCAGTAATCTGCCTCTGCTCGCAACATGAAGGTGGCAAAGGGAACCTTTTGCTCCTCGGAGCATCCCAAGACATCAAATATCTTGTTGATATGCTTTATCCACGTCTCCGCCTTAAGTGGTATTGGCTCTCCAAAAAACTCTGGTGGTCCCAGCTCCTTGAACTGCTTAGCGGTGACCGTCCGAGAGTTGTCAGTGTTTCCACCTGCATTTTGTATAGTAGCCGCCCTCTCCTGATGTTGTATGAATTGCATAAAACCTCTGAACATCCCATCGTTCATTATTTGATCGTTGTTGTTTACCTAAGGATTATTGTCTTCCTGTTGCACATTATCCTGGGTATTAATCTGTGGTGACTCAACGGTCTCATGTGCTTCATTGCTTATCTCAACATTTTCGGATGCCATTTTCAAATCATCGCCACAAAACAAGGGTTAATTAACATATCACATATTATCCCTATACTACGATCGACCAATTAAATACCAAATAAACTTTGGTAGGTCATACTACTAAGAAGAATTCCCGAATCTCTCCCCTCCTAGTTCTTATCTCACATCTCAGCCAGGATCATATCCCTAAGCTTTGATACCAACTGTGACGCCCCCAAAATAGGTATACATCACCCAAGTTGAGTCACCAAATACATGGTACAAAATTTAAATACAACTTAATTATACAATAGTCGTGTAAAATACGACAAAACATAATCTAAGAGTTTCAATAAGAATATTCTCATCTAGACAATATCCACACTCAATGGAGTCCTCATTACATTTATTGTCATACTATTTTATAGAATAGTAAGGACTACTAAAACAACCATCCGGACCGTCAATCCGTTCCCCAACTCGTCCCACTATATTCTCATTTCACGAGAAAAGAGGGAAAAGAAAGGGTGAGCTCAACTAGCCCGATAAGAAATATTATGACTAAGATAATGCGAGAATAAATTATCCTTAGCCTTCAACAGTATAACAACTGATAGAATATAATAGACAACAAGTTTTAGATCAACAACTGCAGGGAATAAGCAATCCATTAGAAGAGTCAAGTAGAGCATAAAATCTACTATCTTCTATGATTTAAAAAAAAATTCATCAACTTTATCATTTGAGACTCGACAATAAATAAAATCGAATCATCCCTGCATCACGGCCAAGGATATTCATGTAATCATCAATGGTCATGATTATACCGAATAATCCCTGGTCATAATCATACCAACAATTGTCCATCAATGAACTATAGGCCAATGATGACTTTCATCACATCATTCGTCATATTACAGTCATGATTATACTGAATAATCCCTGGTCATAATCATACCAAGTCCATCTATGCACGTAAGCCAAAGATGACTTTCATCACAATATAAGCATGAGGATGATGACAATGACATAATAATTCAATAAAACAAGTTCAAGGATAAATTTTAAAGATTTATAATTTAATTTATCTAGAAATCAATAACGTCTAAATTGTCAGCATGATACTGCTTTGTGGAGTAAAATTCAAGAATGCTCAGAATAATATTTCCATGAAAAGATACTGGATGAAGCGCAAATATCTAGGATATTCTACTAATTTCATGGAGTATAGAAGCCAAAACTTTAACCAACTGAGTATAATATAGTATATGAAACTGCAAATAGATTTTCGCCCGCCATGCGGTAATCCACGTAGACAGATCATTTCCATAATTTAATAAGGAATGAATACGAAGGATCATTCACCATGCATGTGGTAATCCACATAGACAGGTTATTCCAACAAAATAATAAAGAATGGAATAACAGAAGAATTCACCATGCATGCACATAGTTCGCGTGAAGCGAGTTATTCCAACAGAATAATAAAGAATGGAATAACGAAGAATTCACCGTGCATGCGATAGATCCGCATGCATGAGTTATTCCAATGTAATAATAAAGAATGGAATAACGAAGAATTCACTGTGCACGCGATGCGATAGACCGCACAGATAGGTTATTCCAACATAATAATAAAGAATGAAATAACATAAGAATTCACCAGGCATGCGATAGACCGCACAGACAGGTTATTCCAACAGAATAATAAAGAATGGTATAACAACCCTTATGAATATTGAAAGAAATAACTCTCTTCATGAATACAAAAGAAATAATACCCCTTACCTTAGAAGAAAACTGGATACTGGAATAGTGAGGTAACAGACTTCTCTTCTTCTTTCTCTCTATAATTTCTCTCTATAATAATTGCTCTTGTGAGACTTAGTGAATTGGTGAGAAATGAAGGAAGAATGAGCTTCTATTTATAGGAAAATATAGTTTCAATAATTGCACATTTTGGGGCTCAAAATATTACAGTATAATACCTCCCTCTTTTCCTTCATTTTTAATTTAGTCCTGTAAGTATTATCAAACTTGCACCACCTCCCCTAATGATAAATCATTTGATTTAATAGTTCATTCATGTGACTCAATAGTATAATCATGTGAAAAAAACTAATTACTGTATAGTACCTTCAACTATACCTCCATTTTTAATTTAGTCATGCAAGTATTATCAATCTTGCACCAACTCCCCTAATAGTAAATCATTTGAATCAATAACACACATGTGATTACATAGTTATAAGCATGTGAATTAATAGCAATTAATTACTCATTTATCTGGTTAATTACCCGATTGATCAATATAACCTCCAGACATCAATTATTATCGAAATAAATGTCAATTTTCACTAACACTAATAATTCCAACACAATGGAACTATCAATTTCATCTTTAATCAACACGAACTTATTCATCATTAATATTATAATTCACAATATTTAACAACCAGATCGTTCCCAGGAAAGAGGGGGCTTTTCGATAAGGATTTCTCCTTATCATGGCGCACAATTAGGTGACCAAACCTCCTCGATTGTAACTTCTAGACATTGTCAATATTGCAAATAATAATATGAATAACTTTGTCGTCTCAATTATTGATTTAATAATATATATTATGCAGATGATACTATAACAATAATTGAATCAATAATATGAGAGATATGATGCAGCAATTACTATAACAATAATTGAGTATAACTAAGTGACTTCTCACGTAAGCATCAATAATCAATACCGTGTGCTATTATGTAACCACGCCAGACATCGCATTTCTTTTACTACCGGGTAGTTCAACAATTCAACAATTTAAGTAAGCATCAATAGACTCCACGGCGCGCGCTTGCGTGAGGTGGTCGTCGCCGATCGATCGTTCTAGCACAAATTGTTGGGTGAATTGCTTGCAACACCTTAACCCCTCGCCTATATGTGAGCGGTAATCTTGGTACAATTGCTCGCGTTGAATTCTGCGTTGAATGGACACCAACGACGACTTGACCCCTCGCTTATATTGAAGCGGTAATCTCGGTACAATCGACGATTGATGCGGTAGAAGACACCACACACAACTATGAATTGTTGTATGATAAGTCAAATTGAATCTCAAAGAAATAACTAAGAAAAATACTTAGGAATTCTTCAAAGAACCAAAAGTAGAGAATAACCTCACAAATATATTGAATAATGAATAATGATAATTGTATTTGATTACATTAACTTAGACCTCTATTTATACTACTCAAAACAATCCAAATCCTAATAACAATAGGAACAAATTATTCTAATCCTAATAGGAATTACAAACCATAACCCTAATTTCTAAGTAGAAATCAATTTGGAAAAGAAATTCCTATTTCTATAAAACAATAGAAACCTTATTTAGAATGTAAATCTAAACCGGAAAGAAATCCTAATTATAATTGAATTTGATAAGTATCTCGAAAATAAATCCCAAAAATTAGGCGAATAGAATATGCCTAATATTTTAGGAAACAAAATCTTTTCCTAAAATCCCAAAATCCTTGCCACGTTAGGATCTTTTGCTTGGCGTGAAACTTGCTTCTTTCTTTGCATGTAATCGATTATGTAAAGTTATAAAGACCCACATAATACTAGCTACATGTGAATAACTTGGCGATCGAGATTGTATCATTCCCTCCTCTTGAAAAGGATTTGTCCTCAAATCGGCCCATCGTCTTCTCAAAATGATTCAACCACAAAATTGTTCCTACATAAAAACAAACTAAGTTAGTAGCATCAAACCAATCATAATGCCAAAACTCAACTCATGAATGACATATATAAGCAACAAAAACTCCAACTCCCGCTAAGAACATAACAATGCCCGACTTCTCTCCCGAATTGACAATTTGTAGACCGATTAATCCCGAAACACTAATTATATATATAAACTAATCTACTATATACTAAAATAATCATGAATGCAAAGTCAGAAAGAATATGAAAAGTTTTATATCCTCCTGGATCAAAAATCGTCACGCAAAACTCTTCATGTGGTAGATTCTCCCAAATGATTTAATTCTGGATCAAAATTCAATATAATGATCTCAATCCTTCGAAACACATTCATTCGACGATGCACACGGATCAAATATCAATACTTGAAATTTGTCATATTTCTCACGAAACTCTCTTTAATTCTGGATTAAACACAAAAAGTAAAACAAATCAATAAGTTCCTTTTGTCTAATCACAAAGAAATTAAATAAACCAAAATCATATGCATAGTCTACTAAAACAATATTCAAAACACTTCCACAGTAGATGTCTTATGCATTGAGCAGGATGAACTACGGGATCCATGCTTCCCTCGATGAATATGATCCTATCACGAATCTGCAAAACACAACCAACCTCCCTCATTCCATTGACATTAATATAATAAAGAACAAATAATGTTATCAATGGAGTAAAAGGTCACAATCATAAGTTGAAAATTCATAGCATATCGACGATGATCACAAACAAACTCTACACATGCTAAAAGAATTTCCCAAAATGTTGACAAAAATGGAATATCATCAAAAGAGAGAATAACAAATTTTCCCATGAAAAAATGCAAAATATAATTCAACAATTCCATGGAAGTATGCAATGCCTTAGCTAATCTAAGTGAAGTAACTACACATGCAAATAACTCATCTCTCAAACCATCTTGATGATAAACATTTCTTGAATCAGAACCATATGATAACAAATCATGCAATGAAGATTGATCCAACGAAACAACATGATTACTACCATTGTTAACTAACGACAATTCATGTAAAGATTGACTAGCATGAAACCCTAAGTCAATATTTGGATAACAAAACCTAGAATTAATTTCATGCAAGTAAACACATCGAAAACGAGAATATATATCATGATCATAAACTAACTCAACATAAATCAAATATCCTCCATAGTTTATGATAAAAATGATTCTACCATCAAAATAGCTAACAAAAAATTTTCCAATAAAGCATACAAAACATGTTTTAAATAACTCATGAAAACACTAGATGCATTAGTTAATCTAACAGAAATAACTAACCACCTATATAACTCACATGCTAAAACAATTTTCCATTTATCACAATCTCTCGTGCTAAATTGATTAGGCATTGTATCATTATCACATGTAGATAAACACAAGTACTACTATGCAATTTATCAAGCATATTATCCAAACAAGAAAAGAATAACGATACTTGTTTACCAATTCAAAATCGACGAACAAACTCGTTGTCCCATCCTCCTTAGATACTATGATCTCATAATCAACACATGAACTCATGTCTTCTCTCTCACGATACCCACTTTCACCAACTCTCCAACCCGCCTTGGTAACCGTTGTCTCCTCGGGAATACTATCGGTGATCGATGCGGAATGATAGTACGGGGTATTTCATCAACAACTTTGCACAAGAGACAAAACAAAACTAGACAAAGAAGAATCATTAGTGTTAGTATTCAAAAGCGTAGTCTTATGCAGAATGTACGATCATTGGCTTTTTAAAATATAACTCACTTTTCAACTCACTATCTTTTCATGGTCACATATTTCTTCTCTCTCTTCTTTATGCTCACCCTCTCGTTTGTTTTTCTCTCGTTTATCAAGATCACTCTTTTTCATTCTCTTTTCTCAATCTCTCTTTTCTTTTCATTCTCACTCTTTTAATTTTTCTTTTACATTATCAATCTTTTGAACAATTTCTTTTTGTCGATCTTTTCCACATGTATTTTCTTTTACAAACTCATCTTCTTGATTACTTTCTTTCGGATGTTCACCATCTTGCTTTAGATCATGGATTTCATCTTGAACACTTGAACCCAATAACTCTCCTTGGTACCGCATATTCTATAATTTCTTCCACCTCCCAGTTGATCTTGTTTCTTTTATACCTTAGAAGTATATTATAGCTTGCATCCAATAATCTTCCTTGTTTACTTGTGTGCGAACCCTCCTATTATTTTCTACTATAAATCGCCTTGAAGGTTGCTCTAATTGTCTTTGAGATGTATACTCCTCCCTCCCATAATGCTTTGTCTTTGGTGCAAACTAGCTTTCGCATCATTGTTTTAATTACGCCCATGTCTCGAGCAGACGCTCCCCATGTTTTTGTTTGATAAGTCGCCACCATATAATTGTATGATCGGAGAACTCTTGAATTGCCTCGTCGACCTTCCTCCTCTCGAGTAATCATGATAGTCAAATTCTCGCTCCATTTTTCTCTCCCATCTCGGATATGCCTCAGATCAATATTGCCTTGGAAAGTATTCCTTTGAGACCCATAAGAACTTTCATAATTGTAGCTATACATGTTTCTTTGAAAACAAAGGTTAGTAGATAAAAATTTTCTCACACACTCCCTTTACGCGTTTCGCTCAAATAATGATGAATCACTGCGTGTATCGCTTCAAATTTGGCTTTTACCCTCTAATAATCTTACACTCTTGCCTTTTACCTCAAATATTCTCTCTAATAGGTTCTTATTGAATTCCCTAGCAAAATTCTTGGTTTTACTAATCAATTCAAAATTACTTATCACGAAACAAAATTATAGATGGTGTAACTATTAGAATATCACAAAATCACCGATCGATTGTCTTGTACTCTCTCTTATATCGTCGATTTGTAAATTATAGCTCCGTTTCAGAATTGATGATGATGGAACGGTATGAACTCTTGGTTGGAATTTGATGATTTGATGGTGTGCTACAAATTGGGTTAGCACAATAGAATATGAATTTTTTTTTTCCTTTTTTCTTTTTTTTTTTTACTCTCTTTTTTTTTGTTTCTTTTTTTTGTTTTTTTTACAATATATATTTCGACAGAAAATTAAAGATAAGTAACTTGCTAGAAAGGCTTAGCTCTGATACCAAATGATAGACTCCACAAGCGCTTATGCGTGAGGTGGTCGTCACGTCGATCGTCGTTCTAGCACGGTTGTTGGGTGAATTGCTTGCAACACCTTAACCCCTACGCTATATGTGAGCGGTAATCTTGGTACAATTGCTCGCGTTTCAATTTCTGCGTTGAATGGACACCAACGACACCTTGACCCCTTGCTTATATTGAGCGGGTAATCTCGGTACAATCGACGATTGATGCGGTGAAGGCGCCACACACAACTATGAATTGTTGTATGATAAGTCAAATTGAATCTCAAAGAAATAACTAAGAAAATACTTAGGAATTCTTCAAAAGAACCAAAAGTAGAGAATAACCTCACAAATATATTGAATAATGAATAATGATAATTGTATTTGATTACATTAACTTAGACCTCTATTTATACTACTCAAAACAATCCAAATCCTAATAACAATAGGAACAAATTATTCTAATCCTAATAGGAATTACAAACCATAACCCTAATTTCTAAGTAGAAATCAATTTGGAAAAGAAATTCCTATTTCTATAAAACAATAGAAACCTTATTTAGAATGTAAATCTAAACTGGAAAGAAATCCTAATTATAATTGAATTTGATAAGTATCTGGAAAATAAATCCCTAAAAATTAGGCCAATAGAATATGCCTAATATTTTAGGAAACAAAATCTTTTTCCTAAAATCCCAAAATCCTTTGCCACGTTAGGATCTTTTCTTTGCGTGAAACTTGCTTCTTTCTTTGCATGTAATCTGATTATGTAAAGTTATAAAGACCCGCATAATACTAGCTACATGTGAATAACTTGCTGATCAGGATTGTATCAAGAAAGATTGCCGGCGGGGAAGTGTCCATTGAAGTTGAGGGAATTACCGTCGGTGAGCCGGAGTTCGTAATTGGATTGGGTGAGTTGGTGGGTATTAGTGAACTTGGAGGAGAAGATATCGAAAGAGAAGCTTGATCTACTACCTAGTGTTGCGAAAATTATACTAGTGCTTGTTATGTCGGTGATCTTTGTGACCATCACCGTCCGTGATGATCTTCTGGGAAATTGGTAATGAAGAAGAGGAAGAAGATTATTAAGTGAATCAGTGTATTTGAGAGTTCCATTTTTTTCGTTTCTGTTGCGGATTACTCTACTAGTGACTCACTCACTAGAGATATATGATTGACACTGAGAAATTATTTTTGGTGATGTACTATTCTTTGATGAGGGTTGCGTACGAGATGATGTTTGGGAGGGGAATCAATTAGATTGTGACCGGGGGGAATAGTACAATCATTCCAATTTTATCTTGTTCTTAGGACGTCCAATTTAATAAGATTTTTAAATAAAAATTTTGTTATATTCAATCAAGACATTTAAAGAATTTATAAAACTTTATTGGTATTGAATTACAATTTTTATAATGCCTTTTAAAGTTAAGCGGTATTAAATTAAAACTTTTTATAAAGTATAAAAGTATTTTGGTAATTAATAAGTCATAGATTTTTTAGATTTTTATCAAATGGTAGAGTTTGACAGACTTAAAAAAAAGATATCCATATCCAAAGTGTGACGCCCCTCAAAATAGGTCCACACAACCCATTCTGGGTCGTCAAAAATAACATTACTGACGCGTACTTTCCTATTACAACTATTAATTGTCATGTAAAATACGACGACATATATACTGTGAGTTTCAATACAAATATTGTAACATATATAATACGATAATATTCATACTTAAATTATTACAATGCCATATAAAATACAACAGCAAATATTTCAAGTTTTCAAAGGAATATGAGAAGATTTCTGTCCTCCCTCATTCTAATGGTGTGCATTTTTGACGCTTTCAAAGTCGAGTTCGAATCACCCTATTTGGTTCACCAAAATTAAATATTAAATGACGAATAAAATACGACACCCACATTTTAAGTACTTAGTACAATTATTATGTCACTCCGTTTCATAACTTGATTAGGATTGCGACTAATTCAAAACACTATTTTATACTCATGTTCTCTCTACTAGTCTCAGCTACACTTTTATTACTTGAAAGGAATTGTGAAGCAAAAGGGTGAGCATAAATAGCCCAGTAAAGAATATCGTGACTTAAGATAATTAAATTATCAATAGCCTTCATCAGTAATAAATCAGATATTTCGAACATATGGTAGATGATAAAAGTTTTCAACCATAATTGCAGCGGAATCAACAATCCATTAAAAAAGTCAATTAGAACATAATGTCTACTATCTTCTCCAAATTAAAAGTACATCATTAATATGTTATTCTTGTAACACTGTTAGTTCCCAGTAGGCACACAATAGATCTAGAAGGGGGGGTTGAATAGATCCTTTTAATTTTCAAATACTTTTCTCATTTATTTTGTATTGCTAATGAATTAGCATATGACAAACATAAGAAATCTTTTAAGCACAGCGGAATAAGTAAAAGATCCCCTTTATTGATTTAATCATGAACATACATACATTGTTCGTAGAGTTAGTTTAGTTGTAAGCAGTTAAAACATACATAGCAGTTATAGCAGTTAGGTACATAAAGTAAATGACATAAAGTAAATGACACAAGGGATTTTAAGTGGTTCAGAGACTCTAGCTCCTAATTAATCCACTCTTCTGTTTTAACTCGCAGGATTTCCATTAAGGAATGACAGCACCCTGAATCACTAAGATTCCTTCAAGGCCATCAGCCTTGAAACGTCAGTTCACTAAGAACTCTTTAAGGCCGGCAGCCTTAGAACTTCTCTAGTTCCCTAGGAACTCTTCAAGCCCAGCATGCTTAGAACTTCATTTAGTCCCTTCGGACAAGGACCCCTCTTGCCCTGGCTTGTTGGTGGTGGTGGTGGTGGTGGTGCCTTGCTGCTAAGATGTCCTTAAGCTTGAACATCTTCTGTACTTAGCAGCTTGGCGTAGTCCTCTTGTCATTCTGCTTTGAGTCTGGACTACATCTTTTTTGGTACAACTGATCTTCATTTTGTTATGCTTTTTTTCATCTGTTGTCAGCTATGCACCACCAACATTTGGATTTGCTAAGTGTTTGAGCTTTTGGTAGACTTCGTCTGGCACTTAGCATTCCCTGAACCCTTCTTGACTGGTTGGCAGACATGGTTCTGAACTTGCTCTGGTTCAAATTTAGGTTCTTGGTAATTCGTAGAGTGGCTTGTTGGGTAAAATCTAATTACGAACAACACGCAAGTATACGTGGTCAACAAGTAATAAAGTGAAAGTAGAGTATCGTTCCCACGAGGAATTATTTATACAAATTACCAAGTACTAACCCTTAATCAAACTAATTTTATTTAAACAAACAATGTAAAATTATAAATTAATTTATTTAATTACACTAATTCTAATTACCACTAATTAAAAATCAGATTACGGAGATTTAAGATCACAACTTCACTTATTGCTTCATTTAAGTTAACACACTTCTCATCAATTATTTTCTATCCTGAATTGTTAATCAAGATCACTAAAGTAGATAAAACCACCTCTCGATGCATAATACACATACTCACTTAAATCCACAGATTACATAATTAAGCAAGACACCCTAATTAACTAATCCACTATATCTCTATATGAATTACAATTAAAATGGATTTAAAGCACAAGTTCTCTATGCGATTACATATGGCGTAAAGGCATATCTCTATCCTAAACACGAATCATGAATTCCATCTATGCAGAAATCACAAACACAGCTATTATAATCAGATCTAAATCTAAACTTCATCTCTCGAGTTCATATAGATTATCACGGTAATTGATGGCCAATCAATTAAACAATTAAGTCCAAATCATAATAGATAATCCTCACAATAAAACATAATAATCGATAGCGAATCATATTAAAATAAACTACACAATAAGATCCATTGTAATCTCAAAACAAAGAATTAGTTCATTGAATTAAAACTAAGAATCCACACTTGAATACACATTAAAAGATAAGAATAAGATTAAGGAAAAGAATTGAATCTGTTGTCAGCAAATCTCCATCTTCCTCAAGCACTTGCTTCTTTGTGAGATCCCAAATTTTCTGACATGAAAATATTCAGTTTTCTTATAATTATTATTTTATTTTGTAAATGGTTAAATTAAGAAAGGGTTAAAGTTAAGGGTGATATGTGAAAATTTTGCAAAGTAAGCAAGTTGATGTAAAATATTCGTTGTGTCGGGGAATATTTGATTAGTCGGGGAATATTCGTTTTAACAGGGAATATTCATACGATGACATAATCATTGGTGGACCCCAAAAAGGAAGTATTGTCGTAGTTAGAAAATGACAGAAATATCTTTTTATAAAAATAACGGCGAAAGTTTTACCGTTAAACTGTTGAACTACCCTAGTAAAGAAAGAATACGATGTCTGGCGTGATTGCGTAGTAGCACACGGTATTGATTATTGATGCTTACGTAAGAAGTCACTTAGTTATACTCAATTATTGCTACAGTAATTGCTGCATCATATCTCTCATATTATTGATTCAATTATTGTCACAGTATCATCTTCATAATATGTTATATTATTTAATCAATAATTGAGACGACAAAGTTATTCGTATTATTATTTGCAATATTGACAATGTCTAGAAGTTCTGTCAAGGAGAGGTTTGGTCACCTAATTGCGCGCCAATAAGGAGAAATCCTTATCGGAAAGCCCCTTCTTTCCTAGGAACGAACTGGTTGTTAAATATTGTGAGTTATAATATTAATGATGAATAAGTTTATGTTTATTAAAGATGAAATTGATAGTTCCATTGTGTGGAAATTATTAGTGTTAGTGGAAATCGACATTTATTTCGATAATAATTGATGTCTGGAGGTTATATTGACCAATCGGGTAATTAATCGGATAAATGAGCAATTAATTGTTATTAATTCACATGCTTATAACTATTTGTTCACATGTGTATACTATTGATTCACATGCATGTACTATTAGGAGAGGTGGTGCAAGATTGATAATACTTGCATGACTAAATTAAAAATGGAGGTATAGATGAAGGTACTATACTGTAATTATTTTTTTCACATGTATAGAACTATTGAGTTACATGATTGTACTATTGATTCACATGATATACTATTAGGGGAGGTGGTGCAAGTTTGATAATACTTGCATGACTAAATTAAAAATGAAGGAAAAGATGAAGGTATTATATTGTAATATTTTGAGCCCCAAAATGTGCAATTATCGAAACTATATTTTCCTATAAATAGAAGCTCATTCTTCCTTCATTCTCACCAATTCACTAAGACTCACAAGAGCAATAATAGAGAGAGAAGCTATAGAGAGAAAGAAGAAGAGAAGTCTACTACTTCACTATTGCAGTATCCAGTCTTCTACTAAGGTAAGGGGTATTATTTATTTCATATTCTGAAGAGATATTATTTTTTGTATTCGTATGAATATTAATTTCGTTCAATATTCGTAAGGAATATCATCTTCGTTCAATATTCGTGGGAATATTATTTGCGTTCAACGGTCATAAGGGATATTATATTTTTCAGTATTCGTAAAAATAATATTTTCTTCCATACTCTGTAGTATGTGAGTAATATTATTTCGTTTCGTATCCCTAGTTCTATACTCATTTTGTTGAAGTATTGCTTCTATATTTCATGAAATTAGTAGAATATCCTTGATATTTGCGCTTCATCCAGTATCTTATCATGAAAATATTATTCTGAGCATTCTTGATAATTATTGATCTTTTCATGCCAGAATATTATTCACAAGTTACTATTCATGGGTTACTATTCACCCGGTTACTATTCACTCGAATATTATTCACTCGGGTATTTGGGGCACTTTCCATGTCGAGGTACTATTCACGAGGTACTATTTCTGAAGTACTATTCACATGGTACTATTCACCTGAAAAATTTATTTCTTTTCCGTCCAAATTATTTTTGATACATAAATATTATTCTTGAATTTTACTCCACAAAGCAGTATCATGTTGACAATTAGGATATTTTTAAACTCTAAATAAATTTAAAGTCTTTAATATTTATCCTTTATTTCGTTTGATTAATGCTTATATCATTGTCATCATCCTCATGCTTATATTGTGATGAAAGTCATATTTGGCTTACGTGCAAAGATGGACTATTGATTATTGGTTTTACAGTTATATATCTTTGGCTTAAGTGCAAAGATGGACTGTTGATTATTGGTTTTACAGTTGTATATCTTTGGCTTACGTGCAAAGACGAACTGTTGATTGATAGCTTTGTCCCGTAGTGTAAAGATGGACAGGTGTATGACATGATCATGACCACTGGTGATAATAACGAATATCCTTGGCCCTTAGTGCATGGATGATTCGATGATGTGATTGGTAGGATCATGACCATTAGTTAATAGTTGAATGTCTTTGGTCGTAGTGCACTGACAGATAATTGATTGGTATGATCATGACCATTAGATTTATAGTTGAATATCTTTGGCCCGTAGTGCGAAGGTAGACAACTGATTGGTATGATCATTGTTATTACATTTGAATATCTTTAGCCTTTGGGGTAAGGATATTGAGTAAACGTTCTATTAAGCCTTTGTGGCAAGGAGAAACTGTTGATTTACATGATTATAAATATGAATTGTGGATTTAACTATAATATTTGGTGGTTCAGGTGAAGACAGGTGATGAGAGTTCTTTTGTCTTGGGTATAACAAAGAACTGTTGATGAGTATTACATGAATGAAATATTAACGATGAACTTTTAATCTAGAGGAGATAGTAGACATTATGTTCTACTTGACTCTTCTAATGGATTGCTTATTCCGCTGCGGTTATTGATCGAAAACTTGTTGTCTATTGTATTTTATATGTTGTTGTGATACCCCCAAATCCAGGTACTCCATTCCCACAGGATTTGGTGTTCACTTACCAAAACCATTACATCTAACTACCCATCATAAAGGATAAAGACATAATTTAAATAACTTAAACAATAATCTTTCCCATTAAAGGGTTACATCATCATCTCAAAAATAATCCCAGGTAATCTAACCTTAAAATTATTACATAAGTTTGCGGAATATAACATAAAATAAAACAAGTCTTTAACATAATTCATTAAAATAAAATTCTCATAAGTCTTCAACACTTGGACATTTTGCCCTTTCCTTTGCTAGTAGAAGGCTCATCGACTTTCTCTACTTTAGCTGCAATGTTAAATGCAAGAGTGAGCAAAAAATTGCTCACTGATATAGGAAGTAGCAATAATAACAACATGAGAATGAACAACGAATGCTGAACAATAATGAACTTGTTCTACAAATCAAAATAGAAAACAAGTTCGAGTTTAATATCTGAGGGACTTAAGACCATGAACTATGTCTCTGGTATTTAGGTATTATTACCTTAACCTTAACAGTCATTAGACTATACATACCCTTCTTAACGTACTTAGGGGGATCAGCCCTTTATACCATGTATTGTGTACAAACATCTAAACGTTACACGTATAAAATCCCCTATATTAGGGTTTTTCGTCTCAGTTTGAATTTAGAATTCCCGCTTTAAGGAAAGTTTAGCTCGAAACTAACTTATTAGTGTTTCTAGAATTTTAGAACACCATTCAATTATAAATTAATTCAATTAATAAAGATTTGCTTATTACTTGAAGGTTTAATAAAACAATAAAGCTTTGAACAAGGTTATCAAAGTCAAGGACCGAATAACAACAATGTATAATTGAATAACCATGATATACATAAAAAGTGCTATATCCAAAAGAGTTAAAACAAACTCATTTGAATCGATGTATTAGAACAACATATGCTTTGAATAATAATATCAAGGTGTAGAAAAGTAAAAATTCTCTCAAGGTAACGAATTATGTTACAAGAGCTTGTACAATCATACACGAAATAGAATCAATAGGCTTGCTTAACTTCAATGTAAAATTTAGGAATAGATAGATTGCTTGACTTAAAGATAACATAGCTATGAAACTTGCTCAATGATAACAAGGTAGAGTTAGAAAACTTGCCTCAAGCGTAAGCTATAATATTAAAACTCACATTCACCTACACATTTTAGTGGAATCACAATATCTATTAGACATGTTAACATCCACATACAAAATAACACCCATTTCTAGTTAAACTTGTTAATTTAGTACAAATCTTACCTTACCATACATATTTCAGAATCATAAGTGTACATTTCATAATACTTATTCATTGATCAATAAGTTTCTTAAATCATACATATCATTTTCAAAACTTACTAACTTTACATTTTAGGGTGACTAACCACATGATACGTTTCTATTTTAACCTTGTTATTACACATATGACACATTAACATAATCATTAAGCTAAGTTATAATGAATGTCCAAAGTCTGCAGAGCAGCGAGACTTCATCAGTATGTGATTGACTCTTGGCGGCACCGCGCATGATATTACTTAGATATCTTGCCGCCTTGCTATGGCTAACGCTGCGCGCTCTTGCGAGGGTCATTGTGCGCCCAGCGCCAAGAGGTCATCTTGGCGCCATAATGCCACGCACTGAGTTCTAGTTTTTACAGAACGCGAAATTAGACTCTGTTATAGGCCAAAAATCCCAATTCCACAGAAATTCACCAAACTTCAACATCTAAAACTTTGTAATATCATAGTTACACATGCTAAACATCATTCTATATACAAAACATTACATATATATCATTTTGAGGAATCAAAACCATAGTTTTTTTCCAAATTTCCTCATTTTTACACTTTTAACGAATTTGAATAATATTATTAGATAACATTATTGGCAATGTCTAGAAAGTTCTGTCTAAGGAGAGGTTTGGTCACCTAATTGCGCGCCAGTAAGGAGAAATCCTTATTGGAAAGCCCCTCTTTCTGAGGAGCGGCACAGTTGTTGATATTGTGATTACGTAATATTATTTATGAATAATTAATTATTGATTTATATGATAAGAAAAATATTCATTTTATGTGGATATAGATGGAGAAAATTTTAAAGTGACAATTGTTGAAAAATGATATTTTATCTTTTACGATAAAATAATTCATTTAAATATATTATTATATTTTAATAATATAATAATGGTGATATTTTACAATGAATGTGAAATATATGAGGAGGAAGAGTATTTTTTGTTGCAAAAATGTTTAAAACATGTTAAACATGTTTGTGGGCCCATTCTTGGTGAAATTTGATTATACCTATAAAATCGCTTGGTTTGTGGATTTGGTCAATTTACATTTGGAATTTGGAAAAACTTAAACTTACAAAGTTGTAGAGAATGGAATTTCCTATGGAAAAGACATAAGGTTCAATTTTTACGATAAAAGGGCTATTTATTATGAATTATTGAAGTTCCAAAGTTCGAAATAATTGATTTTTGAAGTTTTAAAATTTTTTTTTAATAAAAATGTTTTTGTTAAGGTTGGTGTGCCCCACTTATGAGGTAAATGTGCTGAAATAGATTTTCTAAGTTTGTGCATGACTTATTTTATAAATATTAATATTATATTAAATTTTCTACTTTGGTGTTCTAAGCATTTTCCAATAAATAGGGTGCTTAGGTTAGAATTGAAAATCACACCAGAAACTGAAGTTTTCTCTCTCTATATTATCGAGTGTATTCTTGTGAGTATTTTGATACTTTGAGTGTTGCTATACGGTGCAAGTTTCCTTCAGCACTATATCCAGTATTCCAGTCAGAAGTACTGTCTTTTTTGAGGTAAGGGATGTTATTTTTTTTAAAATGATATTATTTTTTCTAATATCATTATGCCGGATTATTGGTAAGATTTTTCTTGTGAAATTCTTGTCTTTTAGTGTCGGGGTTACTATTCACGTATATGACACTATTCACGTATAGGCACCTTTATTCATGAATCGACCTTTATTCACGAAAAAATTAAATTTTTATTTTTTTCCAAAATATCTATTATGGATACTAACTTTGATTGTATCCATGTTTTGATCATTCTTGAATTTTACTTCACTATGATTATTAATGAAGTATTTTTGAACTTCGGATTGTTTAAAATACGAATCCTTAATATTTGTTCTTTTGTTTCCTTTGGATTCGTTTTCTTTAAAATATTTTTCATCATCCTCAGTCCTAAATGATGGTATTACTGAATATCTTTGGCTTGTAGTGCAAAGGTGGTTGATTTTCCTATGAACATCTTTGGCCCGTAGTGCGAAGATGTACAGTGTTGAGATGAACATGACCCGGTGATGAATATCTTTGGCACATAGTGCAAAGATGAATATTTGATTCAAGATGAATATTGATTGATGTTAAAGGGATAAAATATTGATGATAGACTTTTAAATTCATAGATTATAGTAGATTTCATTCTCTACGTAACTCATCTATGAATTATTATTTTCATTCTATGATATTGATCTGAAAACTTGTTGTCTATTGTATTTTATCATATTTTTCCTGTTGAAGACTAACGATAATTTGTTCTATATTATCTTAGTCATAATATTCTTCTTGGGCTAGTTGAGTTCACCCTTTTCCTTTTTTGTTCCATTTTTCTTCTCGGGAGGCGAGAATGTAGCGAGTTACAGTCGGGGTGTGGAATGATGGTTCTAGAAAGTTGTTTTAGTAGTCCTCACCATTTTTGTAAAATAATGTATCAATAATTGTAATGAGGACTTATTTGGGTGTGAATATTGTCTAGATGACAATATTTGTATTTAAACTCACGATTTATATGTTGTATTAATAAAGTTGTAGTTGTTTACATACCCGTGTTATTGTGACTCAAAATGGGTGATGTATACCTATTTTGGGGCGTCATGGTTAATATCGAGCTTAGGGATATGATCTCTGGCGGAGATCGGGGAATAGAACTAGGAGGGAGAGGCAGAGTAAAACCTTCGCTAGTGTGTCTTACTAAGCTTATTTGTTGGTTGGTCGGGTATATAGGGATATTATGTGATATGTTGATTTCTTTAATTAACCCTTGTTTTATGGTAGTATTTGAGAATGTCGGTGAGAATGTTAACATGGAGTAAATGAGGCCGTGGAGACACCTTTACTCACACCAACGAGGAGAGAAGCGTGCAACAGGTGGCAATGTTCCTCCTCATGAACAACACTGCACTGAGCGAGATGATGAGCGATGGGATGTTTAGAAGCTTTTTGCGATTCATGCAAAATCGAATGAGGAGACTTCGTGCACAAAATATAGGTGGAAATGATAACAACGCACGGTTTGTCACAACCAGCGATTCGAAAGAGTTGGGACCACGAGTGCAGGAAAGCGGATCCGATTAAAGTAGAAAGCGTGGGTCAAATAAATCACCAAGATATTCGATGTCTTGGGATGCGGAGGAACGAAGGTTCCATTCGCCACCTTTATGTTCCGTAATGAGGCGATTCTTGGTGGGAATCGTGAAGCGTACCCATCCGGTACTTTTCAGCATGTCTTGGGAGACGTTTGAAAGCATCAATGATGAGTACTTTCACGAAAGTATTAAATCGTATGAAGGAAGTGGAGTTTATTAGATTGGAACAAAACAACATGGCGGTGTCCCGATGCGAGGCGAAGTTTGCGAGTTATCGGTTTACACCTCATTTGGTGGAGAATGAGGAATGTATGGCGGGATGTTTACGAGAGGTTTGAAACCCGACGTACGTCGATATCTCATTTCTCATAAATTTTCTCTCTATTCGATGTGTTGTCAGCGGGGCTCAATTATTAGAGCGAGATAACGAGTACGTTCAATGGGGACCCTGACTAGGATCATCTGGGTGATGATGATCATTAGAACAACGATAACCAGCGGAGGAAGAAAAATACGGATAAAAGCGGTAACCACTCTGGTGGTAATCATGGCCATGAAAATAGAAGAAGTGAGTCGGGGGGAGATTTTAAAAAGAGGAGATTCAATAATGACCATGTGAAGGCGTCGACACCAAAGCAACAAGCGGTTCTAGGGGAGGAGAACGACCACCGGTCGTATCTTATAAATCATGTGGAAAGAGGGACATATTAGCCCAAACGCCCTGAATAGTTCAAGGTATGCTATAATTGTGGAAAGAAAGGACATATCGCTCGAGATTATGCGGTAGCGAAACCAAGTCCAGTGAGGGATGGTGACTCAAAAGGTCATCCCGAGAAAAGTCAAAGTCAGCGGTTCTGGAAGGCGTTTGTCGTGACTAGTCAAAATCGAGGAACCCAAGCGAGGTGATCACGGGTAAGCTAATCATAAATTCTTGCGAAGTTTATACCTTACTAGATACCTGGGTGCTACCCATTCATTTATCTCTCTGCTTGTGCTCAACGTTTAAACTTAACTCAGGAGAAATTAGACTTTGATTTATCTGTGGAGACTCAGATTAGGAGAAACTTTCATCACATCCATTGTTTATAAATCTTGTTTGATCCAAGTTGGCACCATCACGTTACTATTGATCTTATCTCTTTAAAGATACTTGCTTTTGATGTGATTTTAGGGATTGATGGTTAACTACTCATCATGCCAAAATTGATTGTTTTAAATAAGGTTGTTAGTTTTCATATTCCTAACCAACTTGTTGTTTATGCAATTCAAACAACTAAACCACTAAAATCAATCAACTTTGTCATATCAAGTCATAAAACTATTCGTTTATTGAAAAATGGATGTCAAGCTTTCTTAGCCCATGTTATGGATTTGAATAAAGACACGTCGGTTTGAATAATATTCTTGTTGTTAGTAAATTTCTGACGTATTTCTGAAGAACTTCGGTCTACCCCCCTAGAATGTGAAGTTGAATTCTTTATTGATCTTGAACTTTGAGTACAAAGCCCATTTCTAAAACCCCATATCGAATGGCTCTATTGAACTTCCGGAGTTAAAAGTCCAACTACGAGGAATTGTTGGACATCGGTTTCATTAGTCTAGTACATCTCTCTTGGGGTGCTCTGTTTTATTTGTAAAGAAGAAAGGCGGGGAGTATGCGACTTTGTATTGACTATCGGGAGAATTGAACCATGTCACCATCAAGAATAGGTATCCACTACCTCGTATTGATGACTGTTTGACCCGATTCTGAAGGAGCACAATTCTTTTAAAAAGATCGATCTTAGATTACGGATATCATCAATGAAGATTAGGCGAGGAGGATATTCAAAGGCGCCTTTAGAACTTCGATGCGGGCATTATGAATTCTTAGTCATGTCTTTTGGATTGACTAATGCTCCTGCGACTTTTATGGATATGATGAACCGAGTATTCAAGGAATATTTGGATCGATTCGTTGTTGTCTTTATTGATGACATCCTCATATATTCCAAAAGTCGTGAAGATCATGAGCACCATTTGAAAATTTGGTACTCGAAAGGCTTCGTGAAAACAAGCTATATGCCAAGTTGAAGAAATGCGAGTTACGGCTTGAGGAAGTAGCATTCCTTGGGCGCGTGGTGTCAAAACATGGAGTATCTGTCGACCGGTGAAGATTGAAGCAATATAAAGTTAGGGAGCAACCAAAGATGGTGGCAAAATACGTAGCTTTTACGGGCTGGTTGGTTATTATCGGAGATTCGTGGAAGGATTTTCTCGAATCGCTACCCGATTAACTCAACTAACTCAGAAAGATACAAAATTCGTATGGAACGAGGAATGCGAGAAGAGTTTTCAAGAGCTTAAGAGGAGACTCATTTCGGCACCTGTTCTGACAATACCATCTGGTTCGGATGGATTTGTTATTCTGATGATGCTTGAGCAAAGGGTTAGGATGTGTTCTCATGCAACATGGGAAAGTCATAGCCTATATGCCTCGCGATAACTTAAAAAATATGAGAGGAATTATCCTACTCATGATCTAGAGTTAGCGGCCGATCGTTTCGCGCTAAAAATGGAGAGCACTATCTATATGGGGAGAAAGTGGAGATATATTCAGACCATAAAAAGCCTCAAATATTTCTTCACCCAAAAGGAACTCAACATGTGGCAATGACGTTGGCTCGAGTTGTTAAAAAGATTATGACCACACCATTCAATACCATCACGGAAAAGCAAGCGTGGTAGGCGTAGCGTTGAGTAGAAAATCATATCACGCGAGGAGCGAGTGCGATGATGATGAAGTATCTGCGTAGAACCCAACTTTAATCGATA
Source organism: Panax quinquefolius (assembly GCA_020205615.1). NCBI lineage: Eukaryota > Viridiplantae > Streptophyta > Magnoliopsida > Apiales > Araliaceae > Panax > Panax quinquefolius. Next base: position 47,854,700 of record CM035153.1, read on the forward strand.
AAGTTAAAGTTGCTCAAGCCACCAACCCGAGGTGATGCGTATGAAGAAGAAAGTACTGAAGGTGCTATTCGGAAGCGAGAATCGATGAAGAAGGAATACTTGAGTCCACTCCGGACTTTGTGTTCTAATGACTACGATTTGAAATACAAGATCATGATGGAGCACATAATACATCGTTTGCAATCCATCTGGAAGTACCAAAATGTATCGTGATCTTGACATACATTTTGGTGGAACAATATGAAGAGAGAGATTGCAAAGTTTATCTCGAGGTGTTTAACTTGTCGGCGTGTAAAGGCGAGCATCAAGTACCTAAGGGTCCATTGCAACCACTTGAGATTCCAAAATGGAAGTGGGAACACATTACCATGGATTTAGTTCTGGGTCTTCCCACGGTTTCTCAAGGTATAAATGCTATTTGGGTTATTGTTGATAGATTAACCAAATCGCTCATTTTCTTGCCGTCTGGGAGACTTATTCCTTGAGCGTCTTGCTCATATATATGTAAATGAGATTGTGAGATTGCATGGCATGCCGTATCCATAGTTTGGGATCGTGACCCAAGATTCACTTCACGATTTTGGGTTAGTTGCAAAAAGCTATGGAGCGCAGTTTTCTGATTGATTCGGCATACCATCCTCAAGCAGACGGACAATCGAGAGGACTATTCAAACTCTTGAAGATCTATTAAGACTACGTGTCCTAGACTTCAAAGGGAGTTGGGATAAGTATTTACCATTGGTGGAATTCTCCTACAACAACGAGTTATCGAGCAAGTATAGGTGTAGCTCCATTGAAGCATTATATGGACGTAAAGTGTCGCTCTCTCGATATGTTGGGATGAGGTGGGTGAAACAACATTGTTGGGACCCGAGTTGATACGTATGACTACTGAAAAAAGATCCAAATGATTCGACAGCGTATACAAATGGCACAAGATCGACAAAAGAGTTATGCGGATCTTCATCGAAAGGGCGTGGAATTTAGTATTGGGGATCATGTATTGTTGCGTGTTGCTCCATGGAAGGGAGTTACAAGATTTGGGAAAAGAGGAAAGCTCGATCCACGATTTATTGGTCCATTTGATTCTTGGCCGAAGAAGTAGGAAATGTAGCTATATAGACTCGCGTTACCTCAAGTATGTCTCGTGTTCATAATGTTTTTCATATATATGTATGCTTAAGTAAATATGTGAAAGACCCAAACCACGTTATTGAGTTAGAACCGGATGAGATAGCCAAAGACTTAACGTCTGAGGAGGTACTGTCAAGATCTTGGATAGGAAGGAGCATGTCTTACTACGCACAAAGGTCATACCACAAGTCGAAGTTTTGTGGAGAAACCGTGCTTATTGAGGAAATGACACAGGAGTTGGAAAGCGGAAATGAAAGCGAGGTATCCTCACCTTTTGAAACACCAGAATACGTCGTCGATTTTGAGGACGAAATTTCATAAGGAGGGGAGGTTGTAAGACCCCAACTTATTATAAATGAAATTAAATTTCCTCTATTTATTATTTTGAAATAGTAAGGGTTGATTTGATTAATGTGGTTAGTTATGGGTAAAATGCATAAATATTTCAAATAAGCAAGTGGTTATAAAATATTCATTGTTGTCGGGAATATTAGTTTGGTGGTGGAATATTCTTCTTTGTCGGGGAATATTAAATACGACGGCCTAGCGACCTTGTATGGGCCCATAACGAGCGATTGGATGAAGAAAATGACAAATATAAGTTGTTTATAAATAACGGCGTAGTTATTACAGATTATCTTTGTTGAAATACTCGGTGGGTTAAAACACGGTAGCTGCACGTATTGCACCAATTATTGATTCTTACGTGAAGGCACTACTCGATAATTGTTACGATAATTCTTGTTCAATATTTTATTTTATTGATTGATAATTGCTACGTTGATATTTTATATTATTGTTGTTTTGATAATTGTCACTTACACATGATTTTTTCATTATCGGATCAATAATTCATATTATTTGAATAATATTATTAGATAACATTATTGGCAATGTCTAGAAAGTTACATCTAAGGAGAGGTTTGGTCACTAATTGCTTGCGTTGATGAGGAGAAATCCTTATTGGAAAGCCCCTCTTTCTGAGGAATGGCACAGTTGTCGATATTGTGATTACGTAATATTATTTGTGAATAATTAATTATTGATTTATATGATAAGAAAAATATTCATTTTATGTGGATATAGATGGAGAAAATTTTAAAGTGACAATTGTTGAAAAATTGATATTTTATCTTTTACGATAAAATAATTCATTTAAATATATTATTATATTTTAATAATATAATAATGGTGATATTTTACAATGAATGTGGGATATATGAATATATGAGGAGGAGGAAGAGTATTTTTGTTGCAAAAAATTGTTTAAAACATGTTAAACATGTTTGTGGACCCCATTTCTTGACTAAAATTTGATTATAGCTTTTAAAATCGTCTGTTTGTGGATTTGGTTGAATTTACATTTGGAATTTGGAAAAACTTAAACTTACAAAGTTGTAGAAAATGGAATTTCCTATGGAAAAGACATGAGATTCAAATTTTTCTGATAAAAGGGCTATTTATTATGAATTATTGAAGTTCCGAAGTTCTAGAATAATTGATTTTTGAAGTTTTAAAATTTTTTTTTAATAAAAACGTTTTTGTTAAGATTGGTGTGCCCCACTTATGAGGTAAATGTGCTGAAATAGATTTTTCAAAGTTTGCGTATGACTTATTTATATAATATATATTATTATATTAAATTTTTACTATTTTGGGTGTTAAGCATTTTCTATAAATAGGGTGCTTAGGTTAGAATTGAAAATCACACCGAAAATTTTCTTTTCTCTCTCTATATTATCGGCGTATTCTTTTGAGTATTTTGATACTTTGAGTGTTGCTTATCTGATCAAGTTCCTTTTGACACACTATATCTAGTATTCGAATCGAAATCTTGTCTTTTTTTTAGTAAGGGATATTATTTTTTTAAAATGATATTATTTTTTCTAATATCATTATCTTGGAATATTGGTAAGATTTTTCTTGTGAAATTCTTGTCTTTTTAGTGTCGGGAGTTCTTATTCACGTATCGACACTATATTCACGTATCTGACACTTATTCACGAATCTGACCTTATTCACGGAAAAATTAAATTTTCATTTTTATCCAAAATATCTATTATGGATACTAGCTTTGATTGTATCCATGTTTTGATCATTCTTGAATTTTACTTCACTATGATTATTAATGAAGTATTTTTGAACTTGGATTGTTTAAAAGTACGAATCCTTAATATTTGTTCTTTTGTTTCACTTTGGATTCGTTTTTTTTTAAATATTTTTTCATCATCCTCGGTCCTAAATGATGGTATTCTTGAATATCTTTGGCACGTAGTGCAAAAAGATGGTTGATTTTCTTATGAATATCTTTGGCCGTAGTGCAAAGATGTACAGTGTTGAGATGAACATGACCAATGATGAATATCTTTGGCACATAGTGCAAATGAATATTTGATTCAAGATGAATATTGATTGATGTTACGAGGATAAAATATTGATGATGGACTTTTAAATTCATAGATTATAGTAGATTTCATTCTCTCGTAACTCATCTATGAATTATTATTTCCGCTGCGAATATTGATCTGAAACTTGTTATCTATTGTATTTTATCGATTTTTCTTATTGAAGACTAACGATAATTTGTTCTATATTATCTTAGTCATAATATTCTTTCTTTGGGCTAGTTGAGCTCACCCTTTTCCTTTTTGTTCCATTTTTCTTCTCAGGAGGCGAGAATGTAGCGAGTTCTAGTCGGGGTGTGGAATGATGGTTCTAGAAAGTTGTTTTAGTAGTCCTCACCATTTTTGTAAAATAATGTATCAATAATTGTAATGAGGACTTATTTGGGTGTGAATATTGTCTAGATGGCAATATTTGTATTTAAACTCACAGTTTATATGTTGTATTAATAAAGTTGTAGTTGTTTACATACCATTGTTCAAAGTGGGTGATGTACTCAAAATGGGTGATGTATACCTATTTTCCTTCCTAGTTAAGTTCGTCAATAGAGTTGCGATCTTGGAAAAGTCTTGAATAAAACACCTGTAGTAACCTTCAAATCCTAAGAAACTCCTTACTTCTGACGGTGTCTTCGGCTGATCCCAGTTTATTTCAACTTCAACTTTTGATGGATCTACTGAAATTCCGTCCTTATCAATAACGTGTCCGAGAAACTGTACATTTTTTAACCAAAATTCATATTTTGAGAACTTAGCATACAACTTCTCTTTTCTCAACGTCTCCAACATCACTCTTAAGTGTTCCACATGTTCCTCTTTGGTTTTGGAATATACCAATATATCATCAATAAACACCACCACAAATTTGTCTAAAAATGGTTTAAACACCATGTTCATCAAATCCATGAACGCTGCAGGTGTGTTGGTTAAACCAAATGACATAACTAGAAACTCATAATGACCATACCGAGTTCTGAACGCCGTCTTCGGTACATCCTCCGGCCTCACCTTCAATTGATGATAACCACTTCTCAAGTCTATCTTTGAGAAATATCTCGCTCCCTTCAACTGATTGAACAGGTCATTGATTCTAGGTAATGGATACTTATTTTTAATCGTGACCTTATTCAATTCTCGGTAATCAATGCAGAGCCGCATCAATTCGTCTTTCTTCTTAACAAACAACACCCGTGCTCCCCATGGTGACACACTCGGCTGAATATACTTCTTGTCAAGTAATTCTTGTAACTGCACCATCAACTCTTTCATCTCTACTGGGGCCATTCTGTATGGTGCCTTAGATATCGGGGTCGTTCCTAATAGTAAATCAATCACGAACTTGATTTGTCGATCCGACGGAAGACCCGGCAAATCTTCTAGAAATACGTCTGCAAAATCTCTTATGATCGGTATCTCTTCTAGCTTCGCACTCTTCTTCTGTGTATCGACTATGTAGGCTAAATATCCTACATATCCTTATCTCAACAACTTCTTGGCTTGCATCATCGTCAGATAACTTGCTTATCGAGGTGACTTCTTCGCTTAAAGAACCTGAAACCTTTAACTGGTCATAAGGTTAACACATTTCCTTTGGCAATCAATTACTGCTCCGTAATTGAATAACCAATCCATTCCCAATATAACATCAAATTCACCAAGTCTAATTGGTATCAAGTCTACCCTCATCTCGTGACCTTTTATATCCACTTTACAATTCCAATATATGAATTTAACAGGAATCACTTCCCTATTCACAATCTGTATACTTAAGGGAAATTCTAATTCTTCCTGAGGCAATTTTAAGTTTTAAACAAATTCATCGGATATAAATGACCAAGTAGCACCCGAATCAAATAGTACATAAGCATTAATACCATTAATCTGAATGATACCTGACACCACATCCTTAGATCAGATAGCATCCTACACATCGTATTGAAAGTCCTCGCGATGGGTGACGACTTGGTGTCTTTGGTCGATGATAGTTAATGCACCACCACCATTGTTGTTTCCTTTTCCACCACTTGCACTTCCCGTTGGCTTCTTAGGGCAATCACGAGCCATGTGATCCTTCGAACCGCAGATAAAACATGCTCCTTTCTTTGGACTAAAATAGTTCGGTGCAATGTGTCCCTCCTGACCACAGTTGAAACACACTCGCTTTCCCTTCAAATATACTCCAGTATGGTTCTTTCCACACGTAGCACAAGCTTCAAATTTATTCTTTTGTTGATTTCCTTGCTGTCCTCCCGCAGTTGAATTATCGCTCCACTTCTTCTTCTGACTGTGACTTCCAATGTTACTTCCACTAGCCTTATTCTCATTCTCAGTTTTCCTTTTCTTCTATTCTTGGTTGTACTTGGTCAAGGCATCGCTTCCACCTTCTGCGATAATTGCCTTCTCCAGTACAGCCGCAAATGTATTCAGTTGGAACATTGAAACCTTGGTGTAAAGCCAAGGCTTCAATCCTTGTTCGAACCTTCTCGCTTTACGCTCGTTGGTATTGACTTGATAAGTGGCAAACCTTGCCAACTCGTTAAACTTCGCAGCATATTCTGGAACCGTCAAAGTTCCTTGTTTCAACTCCAGGAATTGCACTTCCAACTAATTCTGAGAACTCGCTGGAAAGTACATTTCGAAAAACATCTCCTTAAATCTATCCCACGCTATCACTCCTTGTCCCCCATGAACCTTATTTGCCAGCCACCAGTAGCTAGCTTCAGACTTCAGCATGAATGTTGCGAACGCAGTCTTCTGATCTTCATTAACTCTAGCAACGTCAAACACCTTCTCCATTTCCATGATCAAGGTTTGGGCTTCCACTGGATTCATAGACCCTTGAAACTCTGGCGGTCCAACCGCTTTGAATTTCTTAAAGGTCGTGACTTGAGCTTGCGGTTGATTCGCAAGTGCACCCGTCAACAGAGTTACCAACTGCTGAACCGGATTATCATTGGCCTCGTCATTATTATTAGTAGACCCCTCAGGAGGTGGTTGTTGACACGGTTGTCTTCTTCTAGGAGGCATTTTCTGTTAAAATATACGCTTATTAGTTCATTACTCAACTTCTTGAGTATTTGAAGTTTAACTTAAACATTCCAAGATTAAAGTTATAACACATAACATTTCAAATAAACTTTGATATTTTATTCATTCATAACGTTTTAAAACATGTTAAGGATAGTATAACCACTATTAACATTTACTTTCCTGAACTAGACAAGTTTTAGGATTACATACTCATACTATCCCTTTATTCGTCTCAAAATAAGGGATTCACAGTTTATTTACTCACTTACTTAACCACACATTATTATTATTATTATTATTATTATTATTATTATTATTATTATTATTATTATTATTATTATTATTATTATTATTCTCTCTATCTAGACATATTAAGATGTCGTAAGGCTTCTCGACGTTCTTCCTCCACGATACGATACGCCATTCTACGATCCATCACGAACCACGGCGAATTCTCAAACTGAGGTGGATAATAAAAGACTCGATCTTAGGCTCTATCAATCGCAGAATTAAAAGCGTAATCCATCTCGTTCATCTTGGCCTTCTTCGTTTAGACCTTAGCCTCAGCACAGTCTTCACGTTGAGTCACCTTCATCCAAGCATCCTCTGCTCTTGCACGCTTAGCTGATTCCTCTTTGAAGTCATCTTTTAATTTCTCCATGTCAGTCTTCATCTTCTCGTTTACTGCCAACAGGTCTTCATGCTGGCCCTTGGTATGAACTAGGTCCCACTCCGTCTTTCCAAGATGTGAGTCGAGTTCCTGAATCTCCGCATCCTTCTGCTCCATCGAAGCGTGATGTATCTCAACCAACTCCTTCAGCTCCTCAACTTTATCCAGTAATTCTATGTTACGGTCGTACAGAGCGTCATACATCTCAGCTGATATGGAGTTTAGTGGAAAATCCTCAGGATCCTCTTCCTCCTCACCCTCCTCTATCTCCTCAGAACTATCCTCCTCGGGATCGGTCACAGGCTCATCCTCCGGATCAATCGCTTCTTAGACTACGTGAATATCCCGAGGGTTAAATCGTCTCTAGGTATCTGAGGTATCACTTCCCTAGCTGGACTGGATCTTCCTTCGTTAGACATCCTGACAACAAAATATTTTAAGTTTTACTTAACATTTTCGATACTCGCGAGCACATATGTTATTAACACATAGCACATAATGTCTTTTATTATTTAACTTCAATGGATACCTTAATCTATTCCTTAAAACTCGATAAGAGTTGGACACCTCTACGTTTTCTGTTTCCTTAAAGGTTACTTCCTAAGGTTTCCCCACCTAAGGTTCATAACCTAAAGCTTTGATACCAACCTGTGACACCCCAAAATCTAGGTACTCCATTCCCACAGGATTTGGTGTTCACTTACCAAAACCATTACATCTAACTACCCATCATAAAGGATAAAGACATAATTTAAATAACTTAAACAATAATCTTTCACATTAAAGGGTTACATCATCATCTCAAAAATAATCCCAGGTAATCTAACATTAAAATTATTACATAAGTTTGCGAAATACATCATAAAATTTAACAAGGCTTTAAGATAATTCATTAAAATAAAATTCTCATAAGTCTTCAACACTTAGACATTTTTCCCTTTCCTCTGTTAGTAGATGGCTCATCGACTTTCTCTACTTTAGCTACAATGTTAAATGCAAGAGTGAGCAAACAATTGCTCACTGATATAGTGATAAGTGTATTTTATATACGCGATTTAATATCCAATTCATGCTTATTTGTTGCTAATTTCTTGTGATCATGTTCAATTTCACTTGTTTTGTGTTATTTCATGTGTAGGATTGGTGATTGAGGCATTCTACGTACAATTGGTGATATTCGGTGCGATGGGAATCAAATGGAGCATATTTGGAAGTAATTCAGAATAGCAGCAAAGTCGATATGAAGGTACCCATGTAAGGCGAGCATTGACAATTATACCCCCGTAAGTATGTGGTCTTCAATTCGATTAGAAACAAAGCCCAAGGCGGGCGTTATATAGATACACCCCGCAAGTATGAGTCTTCATTCGAAACAAAAGCGAAGCAAGCCCAAGGCGTGACGTTCATAGAGCATATCTGAAACCCCACCAAAGGTAGGGTGGAAAATGTTGAGTGTCCTATTTCGGTTATAATTCCTTTTGGGTACGAATTTTAGCTTTTTAGATGTCAGTATAACTCTAATTGATAGAGATTTCAGCTGGAGTTTTATGCTAGATATCTAGGACTCTATTAAGAACAACAAGGAAGATTGTAGAGGACATATTACGAAGATCTGAGCTGAGTTTTTGATAGCAAGTGTGGAGGGGTACTTCGAGGAGTTTATCAAGTCGGTTGCAATTCTAGTCTACGTGAAGGGTGATTTCTAATATTCTTTGTGTTAGATTATTTATTGTAATTGGAAGAATGATTTCTATGATTTATTCAGTGTTTATTTTGTTTATTATGAACTAATTCACTTTTTAGGCTTGTGATGGATCTTTAAGTGAATCGATGATTTTGTAAACTTTGATTTCCAATTTAATAAGCTATCTCCAGTTTATCTATATTAATTTGTCCTTGAATCTATGAATTGCCTGATCAACAATTCTTCGTGGAGTTGGATGGAATCGAGAGAGGATATTCAAATCTAGACCTAGTTAATATAGCATGTGTTCAGGATTTTGTTAGTAGCTTAAACTTGATGAGTGTTAAGGTAGAGATATGCTTGACGCCGCATGTAATCGGTTAGAGAACTTATTCTTCAACCTTCTTCACTTGTAATTCACATAGAGATATAGTGGGTTAGTTGATTAAGGTGTTTAATGAATTTTTATCTTAATTGTGGATTGAAGTTAATATGGTATTAGTGCATCGAGAGGTGGTTAATACTACGTTCGTGTTCTTGATTAATAAACTGGGATAGTGCGTTAAATTGGAATAAAGGAGTTAAAATCAAAGTGAAGCTTAGGGTGAAATCATAAGTCTAATTCTCCATTAATTGTTTGAAATTCAGATTTTGATATTTGTGGTTGTTTTGAGTTAATATAATTATTCTTAATTTTAGTTTTGCTAATTTAAATTATTAATTTGATTTGTTTAATAAAATTAGGGTTAATAAAAGATTGGTAATTGTAAGTTAAGGTATTTGCTAATTTATCTCTGTGGGAACGATACTCAACTTATCACTTTATTACTTATTGGCCACGTATACTTGTGTGTTGTGCGTAATTAGATTTTACCCAACATATAGGAAGTAGCAATAATAACAACATGAGAATGAACAATGAATGCTGAACAATAATGAACTTGTTTTACGAATCAAAATAGAAAACAAGTTCGAGTTTAATATCTGAGGGTCTTAAGACCACGAACTATGTCTCTATTATTTAGGTATTATTACCTCAACCTTAACAGTCATTAGACTATACAGACCCTTCTTAACGTACTTAGGGGGATCAGCCCTTTGTACCATGTATTGTGTACAAACATCTAAACGTTACACGTATAAAATCCCCTATATTAGGGTTGTTCGTCTCAGTTTGAATTTAGAATTCCCGCTTTAAAGAAAGTTTAGCTCAGAACTAACTTATTAGTGTTTCTAGAATTTTAGAACACCATTCAATTATAGATTAATTCAATCAATAAAGATTTGCTTACTACTTGAAGGTTTAATAAAACCATAAAGCTTTGAACAAGGTTATCAAAGTCAAGGACCGAATAACAGCAATGTATAATTGAATAACCATGATATACATACAAAGTGCTATATCCAAAAGAGTTAAAACAATCTCATTTGAATCGATGTATTAGAACAACATATGCTTTGAATAATAATATCAAGGTGTAGAAAAGTAAAACTCGCTCAAGGTAACGAATTATGTTACAAGAGCTTGTACAATCATACATGAGATAGAATCAATAAGCTTGCTTAACTTCAATGTAAAATTTAGGAATAGATAGATTTCTTGACTTAAAGATAACATAGATATGAAACTTGCTCAATGATAACAAGGTAGAGTTAGAAAACTTGCCTCAAGCGTAAGCTATAATATTAAAACTCACGTTCACCTACACATTTTAGTGGAATCACAATATCTATTAGATATGTTAACATCCACTTACAAAATAACACACACTTCTAGTTAAACTTGCTAATTTAGTACAAATCTTACCTTACCATACATATTTCAGAATCACAAGTGTACATTTCATAATACTTATTCATTGATCAATAAGTTTCTTAAATCATACATATCATTTTCATAACTTACTAACTTTACATTTTAGGGTGACTAACCACATGATACGTTTCTGTTTTAACCTTGTTATTACACATTTGACACATTAACATAATCATTAAGCTAAGTTATAATGAATGTCCAAAGTCTACAGAAGTAGTAAACTTCACTATCTCATGATCGACTCTTTGGCGCTAACAAGGCCAATATTACTTAGAATCTTCTTGATCATCGGCCAATCATACGCTATAGCCTTGCGTGCGAGAGGTCATACCACATGCATCACAAGACTCACACCAAGAGGTCACATACTGGCACATATTACCTGGCCCAGTTTTTTACAAAACTTGAAATTAGACTCTGTTATTGGCCAAAAATCCCAATTCCACAGAAATTCACCAAACTTCAACATCTAAAACTTTGTAATATCAAAGTTCCACATGCTAAACATCATTCTATATAAAACAACATTGCATATACATCATTTTGAGGAATCAAAACCATAGTTTTTTCCAAATTTCCTCATTTTTACACTTTTAACGAATTCGATCACCACGAATTCGTTTCTTAATCAATTGACATGATTCAAACTACGCCGCTTTCATTTATTAACATATTAACATAATCCAATAATAAATTACAGATTATAACACATATAGAGCATCAATTTTCGTACTTTCTAAAGCCATTTTTCAAAGATAACACTGTTATTTTTCTTTTCTTCCTACAACCAATTTACACGAATTTGATACTTTAAACAACACTCATATAAGATAATTAACCGTATATAACCCATATATGCAAGTATATATATCACTCTAACATAACTATAAATTTACAGGGAATAACTACTAAGAAATCATATAAATTAGAAGCAATTATACCTTAAATCCTTGATTATTAAAGAAATTGATATAGAATAGCTTCAATTCCTTCCCCTTGCACAGCAAAGCCCTCAATCTCTTAATAATTCTCTCTGTGTTTTTCCCCTTTCTCACCAACTCTCTGTTCTTAGTTTAGCCTTAGGCAAAGAAATAAAACGCGAAGTAATAAAATGGCCTCTCCCACATACTCTTCCGTTAAAAAAATAATACGTCTACGTCAGTTGGAATAAGCCAAAGGCTACAAGGCCTTGTTTGGCTACCACTTAACCCCCCAACTAGATTATTTTAATAATATTTATATTATATAGTTACTACTTGTCACACTTTAGTTAATTTAAATAGCTTTAGTTTAGTTAATTTAAATAGCTTATAATAATAATAATAATAATAATAATAATAATAATAATAATAATAATAATAATAATAATAATAATCTTATCATCATTATACTTATAATTAATAAATAATTATATATTTAATTTAATTAATAAATTAGAAACATCACTTTATTTAATTTATTCATTTCCTTTAATATTAAATAATTCATTTACTTTAATTATTTTCTTAAATATTAAGCAATTGATTTAATTTAATTATTTCCTTAAATTAAATTCTTCAAAATAAAATTAACATTATTCAATTTAATTTATATTAATCAATTTAGTTACTAAATTAATTCACCACATTTCATCAATTATTTATTTTCCTCAATAAATAAATTATTTAAAATATTTATTTAATTTAATAAATATTTAAATTAAATTACAAATTTCTCGATCGTTACATCCTTCCCTCCTTAAAAGGATTCTGTCCCCAGAATCACAACTCGAAAAATTTATTCATACAGTTGTTATACTGTTGAAGGCTAAGGATAATTTATTCTGCATTATCTTAGTTACCATGATATTCTTACTGGGCCAGTTGAACTCACCCTTTTGCTTTCATTGTTCTCTTCAGGAAATGAGAACGTAGCCGGGACTAGTCGGGGAACGGAGTGATGGTCTGAGATGGTGTTATAGTAGTCCTCACTACTTAGTGTGATAATAAATATAATGAGGATTGAATTTGAGTTTGGATATTGTCTAGAAGATAATAATCATGTAAAAACTCAGCTATGTTTTGTCGTATTTTTACACGATAGTTATATTAAAGAAGTTTGTATTTAATTTCTATACCATGTATTTGGCGACTCAGAATGGGTGATGTATACCTATTTTGGGGGCGTCACACTCTTGATCTTCAATGGTCTCCAAGTCGCTTCATTCTCCAAAACTAATAAAAACTAGGGTTTTGTTCCTAATCTACTTTTATCTAATCTAATGGAATCCTCTCTTTCTATCTAATGTATGTCATCTCTCCTCTCTTATCTATCCCATCATGTATTTATAGGTTACAAGTCTAATTTTTAGCTTAGGAGCAAACCCAATCCAATTTGGAGTAAAAAGATATCAAAATTCGACCCAAAACGCGTCAAAAACTTGTTCTGGCCCATACCCCCGCCCCGGCTGGCTATGGTACTGTTAACTAACTTTAGTACCCCCAGCCCTGGCTGGTGTTTTGCATAAAAGAGCCAACCCCGGCTGGGGTATGTTCTGCTGCAGTGTCCTCTGGTAAAATGGCCATAACTTTTGATCCAGGAGGATTTAAGGGGCCTGCCACCTATCAAATCGAAGATATCGACGAGATATACAACTTTCATTCTTTAAGTTTTGAGAAATAACAGACGGATGAAAGTCAAAATTGGGTTGGAAGTGACTACTATGCAATTGGCCACCCAAAACAGTGAAGTTCAACGTCCGTTGGTACAAAGGTCATAACTCTTGCCTCCGAACTTTGATTGGAATGATTCAAGATGTTCTGAAAATCTAAGAAGAAGCTTTACAACATAATCTAAGTTCTAAGCCAAGAACATGAAATAAACATGAAAGCCCAAACGATGTCCGGATTGCTCTTCTTTGCGATTTCTGTGACAACTCGATAAATTAGACAATTTATTAAAATCTTAAATGATGGATTTAAAGTCAAAGAATAGACCTAGACAGAAAATAAGTGTATGCGTTTGATATTATTGGGAAGGAATTTTGAGGATTTTAAAATTCTGTAAAGGATTTTGGTGAATTATTCAGGATTAAGTGTATATGTGTTTATGTTTTGTGAGTATGGTCATTTATGCGTTCAGAATGTGGTTAAGGGTCAAGGGTTGACCAGATAAATTTTATCAGTGTCAAACCCTAAAATTATTGTCGAATATCGACGTTCAGATAGAAAACCCTAGCAATGGATAAGAAATCCTAGAAACCGATTCTGAAACACTAATTTTGGTTCTGGGAATTCAAAACCCTAATTTGAAAATTTAAAACCTTGGTTTGGGAATTTAAATGCTATGTATAAGGTTTAAACGTCATTAATTATAATTTATTAGGGAAAACCTTAATGAATTACTTGAAACCCTAATTGATTATTAGAAAACCTTAATACCAGATTTGGAAACTCTAATTTCAGATTTCGGGAGTTTGAAACCCTAATCTGGGAACTTAAAGGATAATTATAATGCTTAAGTGCTATTAAGTATAATATTAATTAGGGTAAAGCTTAATTAATTAGCAAACCCTAACTAAAAATTTTAAAACCCTAAATGTTCCGTTAGAAATCTTTATGTATAGTTGTGGACTTAATTGCTATTTTAGAAATTCTAATTAGGATAAATTAATCCTAATTAGTAAGCTTAATTTATGATTAGAAAAATATTAGTATAATTAGAGAATTCTAATTATAAATTACAAAAGTTAATTTTCATTTTTGAAAACCCTAATCTGGAAATTTTAGAAAATTAATTTATGGAAACCTTAGGTTTTAACCCTAAGGGTTGGACCAATTGTCCATTATGCCATTAAAACTAAAATCAAAATAACATCAATGCCCTTTTTGTATTTTATTAAGATCAAGTGTGAATCTTGCCATATATTGGGTGGTTGAACAACTAAATATTTCCCATGTGCTTTATATCTAACAAATCAGCCAATACATGCCACCTAGCAACCTTAGATACAATGAATCAAAGTTATAATATTTAAAGTAAAGAAAATCTTACTTTACTTAACATTCTATCCAAGTCCCTTCTCTCTCTATATTTTTGGGGCTTAGAGTGAGAAAGAATGAGAAACCAAGCCATGATCAAGTTTTAGCAAGCGAAGCGAGAATCCAAAGTCAGAAATTTAAAATCAAGCATTAGAAAGGTATAAGAACCCTAATTTTTGGTAGATCATAAGACTGATGTTATAGTTGTTGTTTGTTGGTTAGAAATGTATCAAATGGTGTGACATATTGATCTGGGTTATTGGATCATGGATCCATAACATCTAGATGCACGAATTTAAAGATTTCTCAAATCTGGAAAACTGGAAAAATAAGGCCTGATAGCCTAATGTCAGGTCTCCTAGATCTGTCCCTATTAATTATTTTGGTGTTTTAAGAGTTTTGTACTTGTAGAATGTTGTAAGGACTTTGATCTAGAACTTGAATCATGTTCAGATCAGGTCTAGATTTCAAATTATGAGTGGTCAAAGTCGGTTACCGACCCATGAAAAGACCCAAATCTGGCCAATTTCCAGATTTCATCGACAAGATTTTGTGAGCCTCGGATCTTGTTGTGTGTTTAGTTATGTTGTTGTGTTGATCTTGTAGACTAGTATAAGTACTACGATCGTGCCTTTAGATTACCCATATCATGATCGAATCGAAATTAATCAAGGTCGAACCAAATACGTTGACCCGATTACTACAGGAAGAAATCTAGAAACCCAGTTTCTCAAGAACACTAATCGACAAAGAGATTTGACCATCATTATACATTTTTATATGATGTTTTTGTTATGATCTGATGATATAGAAATGTACCCTGACATGTATTCTACAAGATTTGACCTTTAGAACACACTGAGCAATCATGTAACGCGAGTTATAAAGATCTAAAGTAGGCACCATGAATTGTTCTTCATTTCTGGAAAACCCAGAAATGAAGAACATCGTCTGACAAGGTTTTTGAGAGATTAAATCTCTCTGAGGCTTAATGATTTCGTCATGGAATCAGTCTCTAATTGTAGTATTACATTTATACTATAACATGAACACTTAAGCAGCCCAACAAACTTAAAGATCATGAATCTAGCACCGGTCAAAGTGTGTACCTTGAACTCTAACACGATTTATGGAAAATGGCCAAGAACACCTATAATGACAGTTACGTAAGCTATAGGCCACTTTTAGCGACAGATTTATTTAGAAAATTAATTATTTTAATTAATAAATAGATAAAAAATTTTTTTAATTATTAAAATACATAATAAATTATGAAAAATTATTTTAAAGCCTAAAAATTTATTTTAATTATTTTGAGTATATTTCATAAATATTTAAAATTTTTAGAATATAAATGGTATTTAATTTATTTAATTATAATATTAAATAAATTACTTAAAAATGATTTTAATATTTGAAAATCATTTAAAAATATATTATGGTATAAGAAAATGTTTAAGTTATTTTCAATAACTTTTGATATTTTAATGATGAAATTCATTAATAAATTAATATTAATGGTAATTAGTTTATTTAATAAATATATTAAATAAATTATGGAAAAATAGAATTAATGATTTAAAAATCATATAAAAATGATTTAAGTGTTATAAAAATATTTGAAGTTATAAAATATAACTTTTGATATTTTGTCATGAAAATATTAATATTATAATATTAATATCAATTATCGAATAATGGATTTAAGTGTTTAAAAATCATATAAATATGATTTTAAGGTATTAAAATACTTTGAAATATTACAAATATATTATAATATTATGTTATGATTTTCATTAATATTTAATATTAAATAAATATTAATGATGAGAGAATAATGTGGTATTTATATTATATAAATACAATATTAATGATTGAAAAATCATGATAAATGGTAATAATTATCTGAAAATTATTACAAGCCTATGAAAATTATTTTTGACTGATAATATGATTATCTAAGTTAATTGTTAAGTGTTTAGACAGAGTTTAATTGAACTTAGACTCGATAAAAGTCCGACTAGACCGTCGGGATGTTAGAATTTTG
The DNA here is from genome assembly GCA_020205615.1 of Panax quinquefolius. Lineage (NCBI taxonomy): Eukaryota > Viridiplantae > Streptophyta > Magnoliopsida > Apiales > Araliaceae > Panax > Panax quinquefolius. The sequence goes on from CM035153.1 coordinate 47,871,502, forward strand.
TCGGGTTCAACTCAGACTGCAATAGTTTGACTTGATACCGAGTTTTATGTGTGTTGTAGACTGATAGGGTTATGTGTTATGTGTTTAGGTTATTCTATATATATATATAATAGTATTATATTGTGATGATATTATTCTAATATTGGAGATCTATATTACTAATATTAGGTCTTCGAATAAAGCGTTATAAATTGTGTAGCAGTAATCAACCGGACAGGCAAGTTTTTCTGAAATCTACTAAGAGTTTGTAAGACCCCAACTTATTACTCCCTCTGTCCCATGATAAAAGTCATTATTACTATTTTGGGTAGTCCCATGTTAAATGTCCATTTTCCTTTAATAACCAAACTTTTACATATATTTTCCTATTATACCCGTAGCATTACATATCTCAAACTTTTCTTATTCTAATTCTCTCCATATTTAATGACATTATTTTAGGCAATTTTGTCATTTTATTTATCTTCTTAATATGCGTTAAAAGTCCACCAGGACTTTTATCCTGGGACGGAGGGAGTATAAATAAAATTGAATTTTTCCTCTATTCATTAATCTAAATTAATAAGGAGTTAATTTGATATAATACTTTGGTTATGGGTGAAATGTACAAATTTTACAAAATAAGCAAGTGGTTATAAAATATTTATTTTTGTCAGGGAATATTCGTTGGTCGTGGAATATTCTTGTTGTCGGAGAATATTCTTCTGACGCCAAGACCATTCGTGGGCCCCATAACTTGAATAAGCTGCTTGATGAAGAAAATGATAAAGTTTGAGTTTTATAAATAATGGCGTAATTGTTTAAGTTAACACTTTGTTGGATTACACGGTGGTTAAAATACTGATGTCTGGCGCTATGGTTGCCTGATGTACTTACAGTATTACATATTGTTGAATTATTAATTCTTACGTAATAAGGCACTACTCAATAATTGTTACGATAATTCTTTATTCAATATTTTATTTTATTGATTCAATAATTCTTTGCGTTGATATTTTATATTATTGTTGTTTGATAATTGTCACTTTACTTCGATATTTCCATTATCAGATCAATAATTCATATTATTTGAATAATATTATTAGATGGCATTATCGGCAATGTCTAGAAAGTTCTGTTAAGGAGAGGTTTGGTCACCTAATTGCGCGCCAGTAAGGAGAAATCTTTATTGGAAAACCCCCTCTTTCCTGGGAATGGCCTGGTTGTCATTATTATGATTCTGTAATATTATTTGTGAATAATTATTTATTAATTTATATGATAAGGAAATATTTACTTGAGGTGGATATAAATGATGGATTTATTTATTTTATGTGGTTATTAATGAAGGAATTAATGCTGAGGTGTTTTATCAATATTTTGTCGGAGTGGAGGTATTAAAAATCGTTCGTTTATGGATTTTGGATATTCTCTATTTGGAATTTGGAAAAACTCAAAGCTACAAAGTTGTAGAGAATTCGATTTCGTGTGGAATGGACATAAAATTCGTATTTTTTTGATAAACGGGCTATTTTTTATGAATTATTGAAATTTCGAAAAATAAAATGATTTTTATTAAAATTGGGTGGGACCCACTTTTTGGTTGGTGTTGAATACACATGTGGGCTGCTGATTTTTTTTTATCAAAGATGGTTGCTAGATTGTTCAATTAATGCATGCGTAGAAAATGAGAATAGAAATAATATTATTTTATTATTTTAGTCTCCTATGACGTTCTAGCATTTTCCTATAAATAGGCTCTTAGGTTAGAATTGAAAATCACACCAGAAACAAGTTTTCTTTCTCTCTATTGTCGTTTATTTTTATGAGTATTTAGATACTTTGAGAGTTCTTTGTTTAATTCATGAGTTTTCTTCGACTTTCTATCCGATATTCCATCGGAAATCTGTTATTTTGAGGTAAGGGATGTTATTTTCTTCTTAAATGATATTATTTTCTTCAATATCATTATCTTAGAAATATTGGTTTAAACTTTTTAATCAAATTTGGAACTTTTTGTGTGGGGTTACTATTCACGATATCTTATTCACGCTATTCACGAATACGACACTATTCGTAGAAAAATGAAATTTTTTCTTTTTGTCCAAGATGTCTATTATGGTTACTATCTTTGATTGTATCCATGTTTTGATCTTTATTTTTGAATTCTGCTTCACAATTGGTTATTATGAAGTATTATTGATCTTGGATAAACTGTTATATGAATCCCTAATATTTGTCCTTCTGTCTCACTAGATTCGTTTTCTTTAAAATATTTTTCATCATCCTCAGTCTTAAATGATGATATTATTGAATATCTTTGGCCTGTAGTGCAAAGATGAATGATTAACTGATGAATATCTTTGGCCCGTAGTGTTGAGATGAGCAGTGTTGAGATGAACATAATGAACGGTGATATAAATGAATATCTTTGGCCTGTAGTGCAAAGATGAATATTTGATTAAAGATTATATTGATTGATGTTACAGGGATAAAATATTGATGATGGACTTTTAAATCTTAGAAGATAGTAGAATTGATTCTCTACGTGACTCTTCTAATGGATTGTTGTTTCACCGCACGATTGTTGATCTAAAACTTGTTGTACTATTATATTCTATCAAATTTTTCCCTGAAAGACTAATGATAATTTGTTGTATATTATCTTAGTCATAATATTCTTTACTGGGCTAGTTGAGCTCACCCTTTTCCTTTTTGTTCCATTTTTCTTCTCAGGAGGTGAGAACATAGCAAGATCGAGTCGGGGTATAGAGTGATGGTTTTAGAAAGATGTTTTAGCAGTCCTCACTATTTCTGTAAAATAGTGTATCAATAATTGTAATGAGGACTTATTTGAGTGTTGATATTGTCTAGAAGACAATATTTGTATTTAAACTCACAGTATGTGTTGTCGTATTTGCACGACAATTGTATTATTGAAGTTATAGTTTGCTTTCTGTACCATGTATTTGGCGACTCAGAATGGGTGATGTATACCTATTTTGGGAGCGTCACAGAGTTGTTTTATTCAGATATGCTTATGGTTAATCATTGCTGATTGCCATTGTAGAATTGTACTTTGTACATATTGCATGTATAAGTCAGGTATGAAAGGATGATCACCTTCATTACCGTTCGATCCAGATATATTTGTTCATGTTTAATACTTGTTCAGTCAAAAATTTATTCGTGCTAGTTCTCAACTATATTGAAGAATTATAGCCAGCTTATTATTCAGACTCATTCAATCATGATATATCCTTAAATAAATTTAAACTTGTTGGGCAACCTTCATGCTCACCCTTGCTATATCATGATAAAACATTGCAGATCAAGGCGAATACGTCGGATACAAGGAAAGGTTAAAGACAGTTCCAGCTTTAAGTTTATGTGTGCAGCTAGATTTGTAAAAGTAATGTATGATAATATCTTTGTATGTCAGATAGGATTATGAATTGTGTATAAGTTAAGGTTACTCGACCTTGGGGAAGTAGTGTGTAAAGTTTAATGTATAAACAATTATGTATATATCTTCCGCAATAGTTATAGAATGATTGTACCAGATCCGTGGTGATTTAGGACCCGGATTTGGGGCTTTCACAGTTGGTATCAAAGCTGTTGGTTATTATGAACCTTAGGTAGGAATACCTGAGACCAATAACCGCAGTGATTAGGATAAGATATAACTCACATAGAGTTAGTTGGTCGGTAAGATTCAAAGATGAATCTCGGTGGGTTATAAAAGATACAGAGTTCCCTAACTCTGATAATAAAGTTAAACAGTAGTGGTGAATAGATAGAGTCTAAAAGACTAAAAGTACAAGGATAGGAGATCGTAAAACAAAACGATCAAGATATAGAAATGAATCATAATATATACGATGAGATCACCCCGTGATTTGATAAAGTGATAGCAGGGAAAAGAATCAATCTGATGATTGGAAAGTTTACAGCAAGATTGTTGTGCGAATTGGTACAGAATCAGGAAAGGATTATAAATACGAGTTGAATGAAATTCGTATTGAGAAGGGAGTTAAGATTAGGTGGGGATTTAAATTGAAGACTCATGTCGGCAGCTGAGTTGTATGATTCCTTGTATGGGCGGGGAATTGTACTTGGTGTAAAAACCACTTAGTTTCTAGCACTGATAATCATTGAAATGTTTGTGTCGCGCTATTTGCTATATGCATGTTAAGAGGGTGATTCATTTCTCATGTGTATAATAGATAGATAGGTTATAGGTAGAGAATATAAGGTTAAGTACGAGTTCTTAAAATTCATACTTATGTGACATTCTTGACTCATAGTTATATGAAATGTTTATGAACCCCTTAGCGAATGGACGCCAAAGGTCTATCTAGGAAAGTTCTTAAACTTATATGATTGTGGCAAGTTTATGAACTCATAAGTGTGGTTTGACGAACTGGGTATAGTTGTGTGTGAATGGAGTATTAAGGATAATAGGAATAGATAGACGGTTTAAGCAAATGATTACTAGTGGAGACTTTAAGTTTTCCAAAACTCCTAGCTATGCTAGATTTCGAAATTTTAACATCAAGCTAAATACGCACTATGTGTTTTTTTTTTAAAATATGTAGACTCGTAATCATTTTTGAAACGGTTTAAAGTATAGTCTATGCTACTTATTTCGGCTAGACGCAAATGATTTGAAATATCAAAATATATTTTATTTATCACTCATGTACCATATAACCTGGTGCATAGATGATAAAAAGTTAATGGAGTTGTAAATACAGGAATACTTAGTGTGAATTCGATCTAAAAATCATTATTTCACTATTGTATGATGTGTTATGACAAAGTCATACGATGATGGCATCCTCAAATGGACTGTTAATACAGTACGACATCATGACGTCATTCTCAAAAATATTTTCAAGATTTTAATTTGCCAACGGGGTTTGGCTACACCTAAATTATTTTTATTGAATTGAATTATTGATATGAGTCTAAGCTATTTGATTCAGCTAGACTAACGTTTATGAAAACTCTAAGTGTCTATTGAAAGAAATTTCCCGAACCAAATTATTTTGGTGCGAAATCTAATAAGACTGAGGTAAGAAAATTTTATGCTCCCAAGGCAGATAAGAGGAACAAGAAAATGGTTCCGACCAGCAATACTTGATCAGTACAGGGCATAACGGGTTAATCACCCACTATGTCCGTAAGTTATGACGGTTTGGGAATGAATTTCCATAAAACCTTTATGAAAATGACAGAAAAATAGTCTATACGACTCTTCAGCAAAAATTGAAAATTTTTACTCTTGTGAGTGGTGTATTGGGTAGCATGTGATGATGTGTATGAATGGTGTATGGTGCATGGTATAAGGAGTAAGGTGTAAGTTAAATTTTGGGGATGAAATTTTTAGAAGAAGGGGTGAATGTGACAACCCGATAAATTAGACAATTTATTAAAATCTTAAATGATGGATTTAAAGTCAAAGAATAGACCTAGACAGAAAATAAGTGTATGCGTTTGATATTATTGGGAAGGAATTTTGAGGATTTCAAAATTTTGTAAAGGATTTTGGCGAATTATTCAGGATTTAGTGTATATGTGTTTATGTTCTGTGAGTATGGTCATTTATGCGTTCAGAATGTGGTTAAGGGTCAAGGGTTGACCAGATAAATTTTATCAGTGTCAAACTGTGATGCCCCCAAAATAGGGATACATCACCCATCTTGAGTCGCCAGATACACACTACATAAATTCAAATACAACTTAATTATACAACAGTCGTGTAAAATACGACAAAACATATGCTGTGAGTTTTTATACAAATATTGTCATCTAGACAATATCCACACTCAATGGAGTCCTCATTACAATTATTATCACACTATTCCATAAAATAGTGAGGACTACTAAAGCCACTTATACTGGATCATCACTCCATTCCCCGACTCGTCCCAGCTATATTCTCATTTCCTGAAGAGAATAATGAAAGAAAGGGTGAGCTCAACTAGCCCAGTAAGAAATATTATGACTAAGATAATGCAGAATAAATTATCCTTAGCCTTCAACAGTATAACAACAGATAGAATACAATAGACAACAAGTTTTAGATCAACAACTGCATCGGAATAAGCAATCCATTAGAAGAGTCAAGTAGAGCATAAAATCTACTATCTTCTACGATTTAAAAAGTGTTTCATCAACTTTATCGTTGAGACTCAGCTTAATAAATAAACCACATCATCGAATTATCCCTGCACCACGACCAAGGATATTCATGTAATCATCAATGGTCATGGTTATACCGAATAATCCTTGGTCATAATCATACCAACAACTGTCCATCAATGAACTACAGGCCAATGAGGACTTTTACCACATCATTCGTTACATTACGGTCATGATTATACCGAATAATCCATGGTCATAATCATACCAAGTCCATCCATGCACGTAAGCCAAAGATGACTTTAATCACAATATAAGCATGAAGATGATGACAATGACATAATAATTCAATAAAACAAGTTCAAGGATAAATTTTAAAGATTTATAATTTAATTTATCCGAAAATCAATAACGTCCGGATTGTCAACATGATCTTTTGCTTTGTAGAAAAATTCAAGAATAATATTCATGTACCAAAAATAATTTGGATAGAAAAGAAATATATTTTTCAGGTGAATAGTACCCCGTGAATAGTACTTTGGGAATAGTATCCTGACACTAAAAGTGTCTCGAATACCCGAGTGAATGATACTAGAGTGAATAGTAATCGGGTGAATAGTAACCCATGAATAGTAACTCGTGAATAGTACTTCGGCACGAAAAGTATCCCGAAAACCCGAGTGAATAATACTAGAGTGAATAGTAATCGGGTGAATAGTATCCCGTAATAAATTACCAAATAAAATGATATTTCATGACAAGTACAAAAGAAATGATATCTCACACTAGTATAATAGAATATACTAAACTGCAAATGGATTTTCATCCGTCATGCGGTAATCCACGTAGACAGATCATTTCCACAATTTAATAAAGAATGAATATGAAAGGTCATTCACCATGCATGCGGTAGTCCGCGTAGACAGGTTATTCCAACAGAATAATAAAGAATGGAATAACAAAAGAATTCACTAGGAATGCGATAGAATCGCATGCATGACGAGTTATTCCCAACGAGTAATACATAATGGAACCGTGTCATGCGCGTGTCGCATACAGATGGATATATTCCATAGAATAATAAAGAATGGAACCGTGTCATGCGTAATCCGCATGATACGATATGATATTCAACGAATAATAAAGAATGGAATAACGTAAGAATTTCACCATATATGCGGTGCTTGACAGATGACAGTCATTCCAACATAATAATAAAGAATGGAATAACGAAGAATTTCACCATGTATGCGATACTTGACATAGAGCGAGTTATTCAACATAATAATAAAGAATGGAATAACGTAAGAATTTCACCATGTATGCAGATTACTTGGCATGATAGACAGGTTATTCCAACATAATAATAAAGAATGGAAAAAGAGAAGCTCTCTTCATGAATACGAAAGAAATAATACCCCTTACCTTAGAAGAAAACTGGATACTAGAATAGTGAGGTAGCAGACTTCTCTTCTTCTTTCTCTCTATAATTTCTCTCTATAATAATTGCTCTATAGCTTTAGTGAATTGGTGAGAAATGAAGGAAGAATGAGCTTCTATTTATAGAAAAATATATGTTCGAAAATTGCACGTTTTGGGGCTCAAAATATTACAGTATAATACCTCCCTCTTTTTCTTCATTTTTAATTTAGTCCTGCAAGTATTATCAAACTTGCATCACCTCCCTTAATAGAAAATCATGTGAATCAATAGTTCTAGACATGTGAAAATATGAATTACAGTATAGTACCTCCATCTATACCTCCATTTTCAACTTAGTCATGCAAGTATTATCAATCTTGCACCAACTCCCCTAATAGTACAAGAATGTGAATCAATAGTACACACATGTGAACAAATAGTTATAAGCATGAATTAATAGCAATTAATTGCTCATTTATCCGATTAATTATCCGATTGGTCAATATAACCTCCAAACATCAATTATTATCAAAATAAATGTCGATTTCCACTAACACTAATAATTTCAACACAATGGAACTATCAATTTTATCTTTAATCAACACGAACTTATTCATCATTAATATTATAACTCACAATATTTAACAACCAAAATCATTCCACGGAAAGAGGGGCTTTCAGATAAGGATTTCTCCTTATTAGCGCCAAGATTAGGTGACCAAACCTCTCCTTGTGTAACTTCTAGACATTGTCAATATTGCAAATAATAATATGAATAACTTTGTCGTCTCAATTATTGATTTAATAATATAACATATTATGCAGATGATACTGTGATAATAATTGAATCAATAATATGAGAGATATGATGCAGTAATTACTGTAGCAATAATTGAGTATAAATGAGTGACTTCTTACGTAAGCATCAATAACCAATACCGTGTGCTACTATGCAACCACGCCAGACATCTTGTACTTTTTTACTACCGGGTAGTTCAACAGTTTTAACAGTAACACTTTCGCCGTTATTTTTATAAAATGATAATTCTGTCGTTTTCTAACTACGACAATACTTCCATTGTGGGGTCGATCAATGATTGTGTCGTCTTACGGATATTCCCCGACAAAAAGAATATTCCCCGGTAAAATAAATATTTTATAACAACTTGCATACTTTGTAAAAAATTTCACATATCACCCTTAACTTTAACCTTTTAACAATTTAACCATTTACTAAATAAAATAATAATTATAAGAAAATTGAATACTTTCATTTCATAAAATTCGGGGTCTTACAATCTCCCCTCCTTATGAAATTTTTCCCTCGAAATTTATGTACATACCTGATATTCAAAGAGATGAGAATACCTTGCTTTCCTTTCGGATTGTACCTTCCCGGCTATTTCCTCTCTATCATGATTTTCCCATTTCTCATCTCCTGTATTTCAGATATCATTCTAGAATATAGTTTAATTGACATGCCACATATTATCCCTATACTCTGACCGACCAATTAAATACCAGATAAACTTAGGTAGGTCATACTAGCGAAGGAATTCCCCGTCTCTCCCCTCCTAGTTCTTGTCTCACATCTCAGCCAAGGATCATATCCCTAAGCTTTGATACCAACTGTGATGCCCCCAAAACAGGTATACATCACTCATCTTGGGTCGCCACTTACACACTACATAAATTCAAATACAACTTAATTATACAACAGTCGTGTAAAATACGACAAAATATAGCCGAGAGTTTAAACAAGAATATTGTCATCTAGATAATATCCACACTCAATGGAGTCCTCATTACATTTATTGTCACATTATTTTATAGAAAAGTGAGGACTACTAAAATAACCATCTGGACAATCAATCCGTTCCCCGACTCGTCCCAGCTATATTCTCATTTCCTGAATAGAACAATGAAAGAAAGGGTGAGCTCAACTAGTCCAGTAAGAAATATTATGACTAAGATAATGCGAGAATAAATTATCCTTAGCCTTCAACGATATAACAACCGATAGAATACAATAGACAACAAGTTTTACATCAACAATCACATGACGAATAAGAAATCCATTAGAAGAGTCAAGTAGAGCATAAAATCTACTATCTTCTATGATTTAAAAAGTTTTTCATCAACTTTATCGGCGAGACTCGACAATAAATAAACCACATCATCGAATTATCCTCGCACTACGACGACCAAGGATATTCATGTAATCATCAATGGTCATGATTATCTTAGAATAATAATCCTGTGTCATAATCATACCAACAACCGTCCATCAATGAACTACAGGCCAATGAGGACTTTTACCACATCATTTGTTACATTACGGTCATGATTATACCGAATAATCCCTGGTCATAATCATACCAAGTCCATCTATGCACGTAAGCCAAAGATGGCCTTAATCACAATATAAGCATGAGGATGATGACAATGACATAATAATTCAATAAAACAAGTTCAAGGATAAATTTTAAAGATTTATAATTTAATTTATTCAAAAATCAATAACGTCCAAATTGTCAACATGATACTGGCTTGTAGAGTAAAATTCAAGAATAATTTTCATGTACCAAAAATAATTTGGACAGAAAAGAAATATATTTTTCAAGTGAATAGTACCCAAGTGAATAGTACTTTGGGAATAGTACCGTGAATGAATAGTACCACGACACGAAAAGTGTCCCAAATACCCGAAGTGAATGATACTAGATGAATAGTAATCGGTGAATAGTAATGAATAATGAATAGTACTCAACACAAAAAAGTGCCCCGAATACCTGAGTGAATAATACTAGAGTGAATAGTAACCTTGTGAATAGTAACTCGTAAATAAAATACCAAATAAAATGATATTTTATGCGCGAGTACAAAAGAAATGATATCTCACACGAGTATAATAGAATATCTGAAATCATGAATGGATTTTCATCACGCCATGCGCGGTAATCCACGTGAGCGGATCATTTCCACAATTTAATAAAGAATGAATATGAAAGGTCATTCACCATGCATGCGGTAGTCCGCGTAGACAGGTTATTCCAACAGAATAATAAAGAATGGAATAACAAAAGAATTCACTAGGAATGCGATAGACCGCATGCATGTGTTATTCGCAATGAGTAATACATAATGGAACCGAACCAGTCATGTAATACGCATGAGGCGTGATATTCCAATGAATAATAAAGAATGGAACCGGTCATGTGTAATCCGCATGCATACATGATATTCCAACAGAATAATAAAGAATGGAATAACAGAAGAATTTCACCATATATGCGGTACTTCGCATAGACAGGTCATTCCAACATAATAATAAAGAATGGAATAACAGAAGAATTTCACCATGTATGCGGTACTTCGCATAGACAGGTTATTCCAACATAATAATAAAGAATGGAATAACAGAAGAATTTCACCATGTATGCGATACTTCGCATAGACAGGTTATTCCAACATAATAATAAAGAATGGAAAAAGAGAAGCTCTCTTCATGAATACGAAAGAAATAATACCCCTTACCTTAGAAAAAAAGCTGATACTAGAATAGTGAGGTAGCGACTTCTCTTCTTCTTTCTCTCTATAATTTCTCTCTATAATAATTGCTCTATAGCTTTAGTGAATTGGTGAGAAATGAAGGAAGAATGAGCTTCTATTTATAGAAAAATATATGTTCGAAAATTGCACGTTTTGGGGCTCAAAATATTACAGTATAATACCTCCCTCTTTTTCTTCATTTTTAATTTAGTCCTGCAAGTATTATCAAACTTGCATCACCTCCCTTAATAGTAAATCATGTGAATCAATAGTTCTAGACATGTGAAAATATGAATTACAGTATAGTACCTCCATCTATACCTCCATTTTCAACTTAGTCATGCAAGTATTATCAATCTTGCACCAACTCCCCTAATAGTACAAGAATGTGAATCAATAGTACACACATGTGAACAAATAGTTATAAGCATGTGAATTAATAGCAATTAATTGCTCATTTATCCGATTAATTACCCGATTGGTCAATATAACCTCCAGACATCAATTATTATCAAAATAAATGTCGATTTCCACTAACACTAATAATTTCAACACAATGGAACTATCAATTTTATCTTTAATCAACACGAACTTATTCATCATTAATATTATAACTCACAATATTTAACAACCAGGTCATTCCCAGGAAAGAGGGAGCTTTCCGATAAGGATTTCTCCTTATTGGTGCGCAATTAGGTGACCAAACCTCTCCTTGATAGAACTTCTAGACATTGTCAATATTACAAATAATAATATGAATAACTTTGTCGTCTCAATTATTGATTTAATAATATAACATATTATGCAGATGATAGTGTGACAATAATTGAATGAATAATATAAGAGATATGATGCAGCAATTACTGTAACAATAATTGAGTATAACTGAGTGACTTCTTACGTAAGCATCAATAACCAATACCGTGTATACTACTATGTAACCGCCAGACATCGTACTTTTTACTACTAGGGTAGTTCAACAGTTTTAACAGTAACACTTTCGCCGTTATTTTTATAAAATGATGATTCTGTCATTTTCTAACTATGACAATACTTCCGTTGTGGGGTCCACCAATGATTGTGTCGTCGTACGGATATTCCCTGACAAAAAGATTATTCCCTGTTAAAACGAATATTTTATAACAACTTTCGTACTTTGTAAAAAAATTCACATATCACCCTTAACTTTAACCTTTTAACAATTTAACCATTTACTAAATAAAATAATAATTATAAAAAAATTGAATAATTTCATTTCATAAAATTTGGAGTCTTACAATCTCCCCTCCTTATGAAATTTTGCCTTCGAAATTTACGTACGTACCTGATATTCAAAGAGATGAGAATACCTTGCTTTCCTTTCGGATTGTACCTTCCCGGCTATTTCCTCTCTATCATGATTTTTCCATTTCTCATCTCCTGTATTTCAGATATCATTCTAGAATATAGTTTTAAAATAAGGGTTAATTGACATGCCACATATTATCCCTATACTCTGACCGACCAATTAAATACCAAATAAACTTAGGTAGGTCATACTAACGAAGGAATTCCCCGTCTCTCCCCTCCTAGTTCTTGTCTCACATCTCAGCCAAGGATCATATCCCTAAGCTTTGATACCAACTGTGATGTCCCCAAAATAGGTTTACATCACCCATCTTGGGTCGCCACTTACACACTACATAAATTCAAATACAACTTAATTATACAACAGTCGTGTAAAATACGACAAAACATAGCCGAGAGTTTAAACAAGAATATTGTCATTTAGACAATATCCACACTTAATGGAGTCCTCATTACATTTATTGTCACACTATTTTATAGAATAGTGAGGACTACTAAAACAACCATCTGGACCTATATTCTCATTTCCTGAAGAGAACAATGAAAGAAAGGGTGAGCTCAACTAGCCCAGTAAGAAATATTATGACTAAGATAATGCAGAATAAATTATCCTTAGCCTTCAACAAATATAACAACCGATAGAATACAATAGACAACAAGTTTTACATCAACAATTGCAGTGAGAATAAGAAATCCATTGGAAGAGTCAGTAGAGCATAAAATCTACTATCTTCTATGATTTAAAAAGTTTTTCATCAACTTTATCATTGAGACTCGACAATAAATAAACCACATCATCGAATTATCCTCGCACCACGGCGAGGATATTCATGTAATCATCAATGGTCATGATTATACCGAATAATCCCGTGTCATAATCATACCAACAACCGTCCATCAATGAACTACGTGCCAATGAGGACTTTTACCACATCATTTGTTACATTACTACTATGATTATACCGAATAATCCTCGGTCATAATCATACCAAGTCCATCTATGCACGTAAGCCAAAGATAACTTTAATCACAATATAAGCATGAGGATGATGACAATGACATAATAATTCAATAAAACAAGTTCAAGGATAAATTTTAAAGATTTATAATTTAATTTATCCAGAAATCAATAACGTCCAAATTGGCAACACGATACTACTTTGTAGAGTAAAATTCAAGAATAATATTCATGTACCAAAAATAATTTGAACAGAAAAGAAATATATTTTTCAGGTGAATAGTATCCCGTGAAAAGTACTTTCAGAATAGTACCTTGTGAATAGTACCCCGACACGAAAAGTGTCCCAAATTCCCGAGTGAATGATACTAGAGTGAATTGTAATCGGGTGAATAATAACCCATGAATAGTAACTCGTGAATAGTACTCCTTCATGAAAAGTGCCCCGAATACCCGAGTGAAAACTTTGTATACTTTGCAAAAATTTTCACATATCACCCTTAACTTTAACCTTTTAACAATTTAACCATTTACTAAATAAAATAATAATTATAAGAAAATTGAATACTTTCATTTCATAAAATTTGGGGTCTTACACAAACCCTAATATTATTGTCGAATATCGACGTTCAGATAGAAAACCCTAGTAATGGATAAGAAACCCTAGAAACCGGTTCTGAAACCCTAATTTCAGTTCTGGGAATTCAAATCCCTAATTTGGAAATTCAAAACCCTAGTTTGGGAATTTAAATGCTATGTATAAGGTTTAAACGTCATTAATTATAATTTATTAGGGAAAACCCTAATGAATTACTTGAAACCCTAATTAATTATTAAAAACCCTTAATGCCATATCTGAAAATTCTAATTTCAGATTTCGGGTGTTTGAAACCCTAATCTGGGAACTTAAAGGATAATTATAATGCTTAAGTGCTATTAAGTATAATATTAATTAGGGTAAAGCTTAATTAATTAGCAAACTCTAATTAAAAATTTTGAAACCCTAAATGTTCCGTTAAAAATCTTTATGTATAATTGTGGAGTTAATTGCTATTTTAGCAATTCTAATTAGGATTAATTAATCCTAATTAGTAAGCTTAGTTTATGATTAGAAAAATCTTAGTATAATTAGAGAATTCTAATTATAAATTACAAAAGTTAATTTTCATTTTTGAAATCCTTAATCTGGAAATTTTAGAAAATTAATTTATGGAAACCTTAGGTTTTAACTATAAGGGTTGGACTAATTGCCCATTATGCCACTAAAACTAAAATCAAAATGACATTAATGCGCTTTTTGTATTTTATTAAGATGAAGTGTGAATCTTGCCATATATTGGGTGGTTGAACAACTAAATATTTCCCATGTGCTTTATATCTAACAAATCAGCCAATACATGCCAGCTAGCAACCTTAGATACAATGAATCAAAGTTATAATATTTAAAGTAAAGAAAATCTTACTTTACTTAACATTCTATCCAAGTCCCTTCTCTCTCTATATTTTCGGGGCTTAGAGTGAGAAAGAATGAGAAACCAAGCCATGATCAAGTTTTAGCAAGCCAAGAACAGAATCCAAAGTCAGAAATTTAAAATCAAGCATTAGAAAGGTATAAGAACCCTAATTTTTGGTAGATCATTAAGACTGATGTTATAGTTGTTGTTTGTTGGTTAGAAATGTATCAAATGGTGTGACATATTGATTTGGGTTATTGGATCATGGATCCATAACATCTAGATGCACGAATTTAAAGATTTCTCAAATCTGGAAAACTGGAAAAATAAGGCTTGATAGCCTAATGTCAGGTCTCCTAGATCTGTCCCTATTAATTGTTTTGGTGTTTTAAGAGTTTGTACTTGTAGAATGTTGTAAGGACTTTGATCTAGAACTTGAATCATGTTCAGATCAGGTCTAGATTTCAAATTATGAGTGGTCAAAGTCAGTTGACCGACCATGAAGACTAAAATCTGGGCAGCCCAGATTTCCAGATTTCATCTGACAAGATTTTGTGAGCCTCAGATCTTGTTGTGTGTTAGTTATGTTGTTGTGTTGATCTTGTAGACTAGTATAAGTACTACATGATCGTGCCTTTAGATTACCCATATCATGATCAGAATCGAAATTAATCAAGGTCAAACCAGCGTTGACCAACTACCTGGGAAGAAATCTGGGAAACCCAGATTTCTCAAGAACACTAGTCTGACAGTAGATTTGACCAGTCATTGTCTGTTTTATATGATGTTTTCGTTATGATCTGATGATATAGAAATGTACCCTGACATGTATTCTACAAGATTTGACCTTTAGAACACACTGAGCAATCATGTAACGCGAGTTATAAAGATCTAAAGTAGGCACCATGAATTGTTCTTCATTTCTGGAAAACCCAGAAATGAAGAACATCGTCTGACAAGGTTTTTGAGAGATTAAATCTCTCTGAGGCTTAATGATTTCGTCATGGAATCAGTCTCTAATTGTAGTATTACATTTATACTATAACATGAACACTTAAGCAGCCCAACAAACTTAAAGATCATGAATCTAGCACCGGTCAAAGTGTGTACCTTGAACTCTAACACGATTTATGGAAAATGGCCAAGAACACCTATAGCGACGGTTCTGTCGCTATAGGCCACTTTTAGCGACAGTTTATTTAGAAAATTAATTATTTTAATTAATAAATAGATAAAAATAATTTTTAATTATTAAAAATACATAATAAATTATGAAAAATTATTTTAAAGCCTAAAAATTTATTTTTAATTATTTTGAGTATATTTCATAAATATTTAAAATTTTTAGAATATAAATGGTATTTAATTTATTTAATTATAATATTAAATAAATTACTTAAAAATGATTTTAATATTTGAAAAATCATTTAAAAATATATTATGGTATAAGAAAATGTTTAAGTTATTTTAAATAACTTTTGATATTTTATGATGAAATTCATTAATAAATTAATATTAATGGTAATTAGTTTATTTAATAAATATATTAAATAAATTATGGAAAAATAGAATTAATGATTTAAAAATCATATAAAAATGATTTAAGTGTTATAAAAATATTTGAAGTTATAAAATATAACTTTTGATATTTTGTCATAAAAATATTAATATTTTAATATTAATATCAATTATCGAATAATGGATTTAAGTTTTTAAAATGATATAAATATGATTTTAAGGTATTAAAATACTATGAAATATTATAAATATATTATAATATTATGTTATGATTTTCATTAATATTTAATAATAAATAAATATTAATGATGAGAGAATAATGTGGTATTTATATTATATAAATAAGATATTAATGATTGAAAAATCATGATAAATGGTAATAATTATCTAAAAATTATTACAAGCCTATGAAAATTATTTTTGACTGATAATATGATTATATAATTTAATTGTTAAGTGTTTAAACTCAATTTAATTGAACTTAGACTCGATAAAAGTCTGACTAGATCGTCGGGATGTTAGAATTTTGTCGGGTTCAACTCAGACTGCAATAATTTGACTTGATACCGAGTTTTATGTGTGTTGTAGACTGATAGGGTTATGTGTTATGTGTTTAGGTTATTCTATATATATAATATTATTATATTGTGATGATATTATTCTAATATTGGAGATCTATATTACTAATATTATGTCTTCGGATAAAGCGTTATAAATTGCGTAGCAGTAATCAACCGGACATGCAAGTTTTTCTGAACTCTACAAAGAGTTGTTTTATTCGGATATGCTTATGGTTAATCATTGATGATTGCCATTGTAAAATTGTACTCTGTACATATTGCATGTATAAGTCAGGTATGAAAGGCTGATCACCTTCATTACCGTTCGATCCAGATATATTTGTTCATGTTTAATACTTGTTCAGTCAAAAGTTTGTTCATGCTAGTTCTCAACTATATTGAAGATTTATAGCTAGCTTATTATTCAGACTCATTCAATCATGATATATCCTTAAATAAATTTAAACTTGTTGGGCAACCTTCATGCTCACCCTTGCTATATCATGATAAAATATTGCAGATCAAGGTGAATACGTCGGATACAAGGAATGGTTAAAGACAGTTCCAGCTTTAAGTTTATATGTGCAACTAGATTTGTAAAAGTAATGTATGATAATATCTTCGTATGTCAGATAGGATTATGAATTATGTATAAGTTAAAGTTAGTCGACCTTGGGAAAATAGTGTGTAAAGTTTAATGTATAAATAATTTATGTATATATCTTCCACAATAGTTATAGAATGATTGTACCAGATCCGTGGTGATTTAGGACTCAGATTTGGGGCTGTCACAATTTCATACCAATAGTCGCCTTTTCCTTGTGTTTTCATACCAATAGTCGTTCACACAGCTCCCAAGCATATAATCCACAAAATGAACACAAAATGCATGAAAAGAAACTAAGAAACATGAGTTTAAGCAATTAATTCAAGTAATAGATACTGGATAAGTAGGTATAAAACCTACTTATCAAATACCCCAAACTTAAACCTTTGCTTGTCCTCAAGCAAAAACACAATTTAGAAAAATTTATCCTCTAGTAATGATCCACCCAAACAATGAATCAATATGAATTTGATTAATGGCCTCAAAGGTTACAACAAATGATAACCCGCAGAAAATTTCAAAATAATGTCATGTCTAAAATTTTAACACTTTCATTAGCTTCACATCTACTCTTGATCCTTTATGTGCATGTGTGCATCCATATGTTCAAACCAGTCATGATTTAGATTATATCAACCAATACTCATAAAAGATTTTCAAAAATGACTTTTGAAACTTCTTATCACATCAATCACCACTAATATAGACATAGAACAAATTTTTCTTGAGGATTAACCGGATATTTAAACATTTAAGCACATATAAACCCTTCCCAAGTATTTCAAACATCCATATTTTCTTTTTTCTATTTAGTGAGTGCATTTTACTCTCCATCTCACTTTCCACTTTTCATTGAAAGAGTGCGTTTTACGCTCCATCTCGACCCACCACAAGATTTAATTATTCAACTCGGGAAGGTTCCAATATTTTTTTTTTTCAAAAATACCCCAAGATTTCCCCCATACTTATGTGAGTGCCTAATTTTTGCTTCGAATGATGCTCATTTAAGATTTCTCAAGTTGCAATGGTATCTTTCATAAGCATTTAGCCAAAAAATTTCAATCCCAACTGGCTAAACAAATGGATATGTGTAAATTTTTTTAAAAAGTTCGCAAGTAATGTTAAAACCATATAATGAGTTAAAATATAGACTAAGCATGCTCATCAATTCTCCGAGAGTTAACAACATCAACCACCCACTTATCATTGGCCAAAATCGAATTCCATCAAAACATTGCCCAAGTAAATACTAAACATGATAAATACCCCCAAACTTAAAACAGACATTGTCCTCAATGTCTAAGATAGAAAAAATTAAAAGAGAGGACTTCTCTAATATATAGCAATTTATCTCATTGTCTGCGAAGTCTGAAGAATAGGTTAGGCACATTGGAATGAATCGGGCACCACACTTAAGTTGGACTTAACTAACCTGTGAACACAAAAGAAGCAAGCTTATTAAATCCTAAAAAAATGAAAAAAAATCTATCAACTAATATCAAAATTGTACTTGCTCTTATGTCATCAAGAGATTCACCAACAACATGACTACCAAAAGGGCATGATTTTGTAAATCTGACTGACTCTTTGATCTTTGGTGGAGACCCATTTAGATCTTCGTCGACCTCTATTCCATTATCCCCAATTGTCTCCACACTTTTGATATCTTATGGCTCATCTAGTTGTAGATTTGGTTCGGACACTTCATTAATCTCGGAATCCTCATCATAACACCAATTATTTTTAGGACAATTGTTCAAGGCTTTGAGCATTTGATCCATCTGGTGCTGCAAATTTTGAATTGATATCTCTTGATTAATCCTCCTCTCCTCATTGGATGCTACGAAATTGGACAACAATTCCTCCAACCTTGAATTATATGTCTCAAATTTGGAATCCATGTATTGAGGACCATGGGTTGAAGTGGTGATGAGTTGTTCTGTAAGACCCCAACATTTATGAATAAAGAATAATTTTCTCAAAATATATTTTTGAATATTATGGTGTGAATTTGATATAATGTTATAGTTGTGGGTAATATTTACAATTTTGCAAAGTAAGTAAGTGATTATATAATATTTGATTGGTTGGGGAATATTCTTTTTGTGGAGAATATCCGTACAACGGCACAATAATTGGTGGAACCCACAACGGAAGTATTGTCGTAGTTAGAAAATGACAGAATTATCATTTTATAAAAATAACGGCGAAAGTGTTACCGTTAAAACTGTTGAACTACCCTTAGTAAAAAAATAAAGATGTCTGCTGTGATTGCATAGTAGCACACGGTATTGATTATTGATGCTTACGTAAGAAGTCACTTAGTTATACTCAATTATTGCTACAGTAATTGCTGCATCATATCTCTCATATTATTGATTCAATTATTGTCACAGTATCATCTGCATAATATGTTATATTATTAAATCAATAATTGAGACGACAAAGTTTTTCGTATTATTATTTGCAATATTGACAATGTCTAGAAGTTCTGTCAAGGAGAGGTTTGGTCACCTAATTGCGACCAATAAGGAGAATTCCTTATCGGAAAGCCCCCTCTTTCCTAGGAACGACCTGGTTGTTAAATATTGTGAGTTATAATATTAATGATGAATAAGTTTATGTTAATTAAAGATGAAATTGATAGTTCCATTGTGTGGGAATTATTAGTGTTAGTGGAAATCGACATTTATTTCGATAATAATTGATGTCTGGAGGTTATATTGACCAATCGGGTAATTAATCGGATAAATGAGCAATTAAATGCTATTAATTCACATGCTTATAACTATGTGTTCACATGTGTGTACTATTGATTCACATGATTTACTATTAGGGGAGTTAATGCAAGATTGATAATACTTCCATAACTAAATTAAAAATGGAGGTATAGATGAAGGTACTATACTGTAATTAGTTTTTTCACATGATTATACTATTGAGTCACATGAATGAACTATTAATTCACATGATTTACTATTAGGGGAGGTGGTGCAAGTTTGATAATACTTGTAGGACTAAATTAAAAATGAAGAAAAAGAGGAAGATATTATACTGTAATATTTCGAGCCCCAAAACGTGCAATTATTGAAACTATATTTTCTTATAAATAGAAGCTCATTCTTCCTTCATTTCTCACCAATTCACTAAGTCTCATAAGAGCAATTATTATAGAGAGAAATTATAGAGAGAAAGAAGAAGAAAAGTCTGCTACCTCACTATTCTAGTATCCATTCTTCTTCTAAAGTAAGGGGTATTATTTCTTTCGTATTCATGAAGAGAGTTATTTCTTTCAATATTCGTAAGGGTTGTTATACCATTCTTTATTATTCTGTTGGAATAACCTATCTGTGCGGTCTATCGCATGCCTGGTGAATTCTTCTGTTATTCCATTCTTTATTATTATGTTGGAATAACCTGTTTGTCCGGTCTATCGCATGCTTGGTGAATTCTTCTGTTATTTCATTCTTTATTATTCTGTTAGAATAACCTATCTGTGTGGTCTTGTTTATTATGTCACGTTCTATATCCTAATGTTTTGATGATGACTTGTTCATTGGTACTAAATTCTTTATTGTGAATTTCAGGAAACTGTCTCAAGAATTGTTTCATGGATTATTCAAGAAGATTGAAGACTTTTGAGTCTTAAGAAAAATATGTAAAGTCATTCCAAATACTTAATTTTTCAATACAAGGCTCTAGGACACATTATTTGTGCATTAAATTAAATATTTTTTGGCATGCCTAAATTTTGTTACATTGCTAAGTTAGTTAGTATTTATATGCATGCGTAAAAAAAAAGAAATTAGTTTATTGTCCGAATTATTTTTCCATGTGTACTAATGTTATAATATTTGTGTGACACATATGAAAAATTTATGTATTGGAAGATTAAAAGTTGTTGGAGTGTGTTGGCAAAGATATGATTACTCTCAAAAGTTGAGTTACATGTATATCTTGGAAATGTAAGATAATCATTATCTTGAATAGTTGGTTCATGTCTCTCTCCTATTTTAAATGTTATTTCTTGCTTCGGTTGCTATATTAGTGGCGGCAGACTTTATGAAATCATAATTACTAGAGGAGTTGGATAAGTCTAAGCCTATTGAGTTATTTATGTTACTTGGTCTCTCTCTAGTTAATAACTGATAGAGTTCAGCATCTTCTACATATCCGAAATCAATTGAATTTGTTATTGAAACGTTATACAAAGGTTATCTGTGGCAACGTAATTATTTTTCAAAGGGAAAAGTGTTGAATCAACGGAAATATTTTCTGGGCTATAAAAAATGAAACTAAGATCAGTGATAATTTACAACACTTACATTACTTGAAACAGTTATTGCACTTACATACTTGTGAAGCTATTTCATTATTTTCGGTGAAATATTTCCAGCTGTTGTGCTTTTATACTTAGATTAATAATCAGCAATTTTTGTGGGCATAATATTGGTGATATCTTTTACTTTTTCTACTTGATCATTGCATTCATTAGTTGAGCCTTGCATTGTTAAATTGCTTATTTGCTTTGATCATTAGACCTCTATATTTGTAATCTTATATTTTTAGACTAAGTGTTATCTAAAAGAATTTAATCCAGGTGGATTAAGGTTTGTTTACAAACAGGTTCAAGAAAGCATAGGTGCTTAAGGGGTGCATTGGTGCACAAGGAGCAAGAGTGCTCAAGTGAATTATTGTAATTCAATTTTGAATAGAGTCTGTTTTGTAATAAGAGTTATTTAAAGAAATAAAAGTGAGTCTCCAATACTAGTTGGTATTGGACGTGGACAAGGCTATTATTATAGAGGGTAATAGCTGAACCACGTAAAAAATCTTGGTGTTATTTTTATTACCTGCTTTAACTTAATTTCACTCAAGATAATTAATTTGTTTAATTTAATTATTTGTTTCATCGTGAGAAATTTTGTTATTAAAACTTATAAATTCACCAAGATATTTTCTTAAATAAAAAAATCAATTCGGTAGACCATATTCATTCAGTAAGCTGCATTCATCAATATAGTAGGCTATATTCAATAGTTTGGTTTAAATTTTAAATTGGTCATAGTTTGTATTCACTTATTCAACCCCCCTTCTAAGTGTGCCTTATCTGAATTTTATTTGGTATCAGAGCTTGGTTCTACTTACTTGGTCTTAAAGGTGACTTGTAGGGAAAAATTCTGACATGGCACAGTTCGGGAACAACAATCAAGAAGGTTAATCAACCAATAGACCTCCTCTACTTTATGGAACAAAAAATTACAACTTCTTGAAATTCCAAATGAGGATCTACCTTAAGAGAGATCCTTGGGAATGGTGGGTTGTGGAGAATGGACCAGTTATTCCAAGGAAAGATGACGGTACTCCAAAGACTCTGCTAGAGATGGATTCAACTGAAACATTCATGGTTTCCTATGATTCAAGGGCTATGAATACTCTACTAAGAGGCATAGTGCAGTCCGAGATTGACAAGGTATCCTCATGCAACACAGCTAAGGAGATTTGGGACACTCTAGTGGTGAGTCATGAAGGAACATCAAAAGTTCAAGAAGTTAAACTAAGCATGCTCATGCATGATTATGAAATGTTCAAACTCGAGAAAGATGAAACTATAAAGATGGATCAAGCACGGTTCCTTGTTCTTCTGAACTCCTTAAAGCTATTGGATAAATCTATTCCACAAAGTGAGATTTTGTAAGTTACTTCGGGTTATGCACAAGAGGTTTGCGTCTAAAATTACTACAAGATTCCTCTACTATATCTACTATGGATACACTAACCATTTTTGGTGAACTTGAAGAATATGAACATCAGTTAAAGAGGTATGACGATGAGGAGGAAACTCCTTGTAGAAAGGTTCTAGCTCTTAATGCAAGAAATGAAGAAGAGCTTGATGATGATTCTGACGAAGAGATAGCTATGATGTCAAGGAGACTCAAAGGACTTCTACAAAGGAAGAATAAACGAAAGAATATCTTTAACTCAAATAAAGGCAAAGGAAAGCAAACTGAAGAGACGTGTTTTAAATGTGGACGTCCGGGGCACTTCAAGAAGGATTGTTTTCAACTACAGAATAAAGGAAAAATAGGCTTCAAGGATAATAAGAGAAACAAGGCACTGGTCACTTGGAGTGATGAAGAAGAATCTGAGGTTGAGGTCGACGCCAAGGATGAAATAGCTCAAGTATGCTTCATGGGAATAGAAGGTGAATCAAACGAGGTATCTGATGTTGATTTTAATTCCTTGAAACAAGAAAATGCTAAATTAAAAGAAAAGAATGCATATTTTAAAGACTTAGTAAATACATTAATGTGTGAAGTTGATTCTTTAATAGATGAAAAGAAGGAAATTGAAAAGGAGTCATCATGTAAAGAAGAAAAGGTTTTGATTGCTAAAAATGATTATCTTGAGAATTATAACAAAATTCTTTTTAATAAGGTGACTTACTTGAACAATGAAGTTGGAAAATTGACTAAAGAACTGAAAATGCAAGATGTATGTATTGATGCTTTTAGTAATGAATCTCAGTCTAAACCCATTCATACTAATGAACTTCAAAAGGAAGTAGATTCATTAAAAATATCTCTTGCTAGATTTGTTCAATGAGAAGAAAATCTAACTGTTATGTTAGGAAAGCAAAGGCCTAGTTTTGATAGACAAGGAATAGGTTATAATCCCACTCATAAAACCGGAAATGTGAATATGCTTAAATCCAAGTCTTATTTCAAATTGAATTACTATTCTCCTTTCACAACATGCAAAAATTGCGGTATTAAAGGTCACTTAGATATTAATTGTTTTAAAAAGAAGGTTAAAAAGGTGTAGATTAAGAAGGGAGATTTACGCACAACTAACACAAATGGACCCAAAAAGATGTGGGTACCAAAAGGATAAATTTATCTTTCTTGACAAGTATGCTTCAAGGCAAAGGTTCCATCTCAAAAATGGATTCTTGATAGTGGATGCTCTCGCCACATGACTGGTGACAAATCAAAGTTCGTGGAACTAAAAATCATGAAGAAAAATGGAACGGTCACATTTGGAGATAATCGAACCTGTGAGATTGTTGGAAAAGGTAAAATCGATAATGGTAAGATTAATATTAATAATGTTCATCTTGTTAGTGGACTTGAATTCAATCTTATAAGTGTTAGTAAGTTAATGGATAATGGACATCAAGTTAGTTTTGAAAAAGATAAATGTACAATTTCTCATGGTAAACAACACTATTCTAGTTGCCCAAAGGGAAGGAAATGTATGAACTCTTGATTTTGAGCAACAGGAGGAAGAACTATGTCTTGCCTCGATGCAAAATGAGGCTAACCTATGGCATAAAAGGATGGGACATGTTCACATGGATTTAATCAAGAAATTGTCTTCTAAGAATCTCGTCAAAGGATTTCCAAAGATAAAGTTCAAAAAGAAAGGAGTATGTGTTCCTTGCCAACTTGGAAAACAAGTAAGAACATCATTCAATGCAAAGAATATGGTATCAACCTCCTCTCCTTTACAATTACTTCATCTTAATTTATTTGGCCCAGAAAGGCATGCTAGTATTAATGGTAAATTTTATGCATTTGTAATAGTTGATGATTTTTCTAGATATACATGGGTATTATTTTTAAGAACCAAGGATGAAGCATTTAAAGAGTTTGAGAAATTGATAAGAAATTTAGAGACTAAGTATAGTCTCAAACTTATAAAAATTTGAAGTGATCATGGTACTAAATTTCAAAAGGACTTTATTATATTTTATGGTCAAAAAGTTATAATCCATGAGTTTTCTGCTCCTAGAACTCCTCAGCAAAATGGAGTAGTGAAAAGAAAGAATAGAACACTTCAAGAAACAACTAGAACACTTTTACAAGAAAGCAAACTTCCAAAGAAATTTTGGGCCGAAGCTGTTAATACTTCGTGTTATGTGTTAAATAGAGTTCTTATTCGTCCTATTATTTTGAAAACTCCTTATGAGCTTTTGAATAACAAAACTCCTAATATAAGTTATTTCAAAGTATTTGGGTCTAAATGTTATATACTAAATACTAGTGATAACTTGAGAAAATTTGATGCTAAATCCTATGAAGGTATTTTCATTGGTTATTCACATAACAGCAAGGCGTATCGTGTATTTAATATTTACAAGTTATGTGTTAAAGAATCTATTTATATAACTTTTAATGAGACTAACAATGATCTTCCAAAAGAAAGAGAAGAGGATTCAGGAAATTTGGAGATTTTCACAAATCCAGTAAACCGAAGAGAACCAGTCAGTAGACCGAATGGACAAATTCAACAGGATGAATTGAACAGTACGCATGAAAATGAACAAGAAGCAACACAAGATCTTGAAGAAAATTTTCCTCAACAAGAAAAGGTAATACACGATGTTCAAATGCCAAAGACAGCAAAATATCTCAAGAATCATCCACCGGAAAATATCATCGGAGATATAAACAAAGGAGTTACCACACGGAAAAGCCTACAAAATTAATGTGCATTCTCTGCATTCTTATCACAAGTTGAGCCAAAGAATGCTAAGGAAGCTATACATGATGAAAATTGGCTAATGGCAATGCAAGAGGAACTTCAACAATTTGAACGATGTCAAGTTTGGGAATTAATGCCTCCTCCAAAAGATGTTTCTGTCATTGGGACAAAATGGGTGTTTAAAAACAAGCTTAATGAGAATGGGACAATCACTCGCAACAAAACAAGGCTAGTGGCTCAAGGTTACAATCAACAAGAAGGGATCGACTACGAAGAAACTTATGCTCCAGTTGCAAGACTAGAATCTATTCGAATCTTGTTAGCATTTGCTTGTTACAAGAAATTCAAGCTTTATCAAATGGATGTAAAGAGTGTGTTTCTTAATGGATACATCAATGAAGAAGTCTATGTCAAAACGACCTCCCCGATTCGAACATGAGAAATATCCAAATCATGTTTTTAAGCTAAAGAAAGCTCTCTATGGTCTCAAACAAGTTGAGTAAGCATCTTATTTCTAGTGGTTTTACTAGAGGTAAAATAGATTTTACATTATTTATTAAACATGAAAAACAAGAAATAATCATTGTTCAAATATATGTAGATGATATAATATTTGGTGCTACTAATGATTTTCTTTGTGAGTGGTTTTCAAAGTGTATGCATAAGAAATTTGATATGAACTTAATTGGAGAGCTAAATTACTTTTTGGGACTTCAAATCAAGCAAACAAAGGAAGGGATCTATATTCATCAAACCAAGTACACAAAAGAGCTACTCAAATGATTTGTTTTTGAAGGATCCAACCCAAAGGCTACACCAATGAGTACATCAATAAAGGTCGCATCAGATGATAAAGGTATAGATGTAGAGTTAACCAAATGTCAAGGTATGATTGGCTCTTTATTATATTTAACTGCATCTAGACCTGAATAATGTATAGTGTATGTCTTTGTGCTCGATTTCAAGCAAAACCCAAAGAATCTCACTTCTGTTGATTAAAAGAATTTTAAATATTTAAGTGGTAATATAAATTTAGGGTTATTTTATCCAATAAGTAATCATTTTGAACTAATGGGTTATTCGAGATCTTCGACTATGCGGGTTTTAAATTGATAAAAAAGTACAAGTGGTGCTTGTACATTTTTGGGATAAAGTCTTGTTTCATGGCATAGTAAAAAGCAAACTTCAGTTGCTTTATCAACTACTGAGGGTGAATATTTAGCTATAGGGAGTTGTTGCTCTCAAATATTATGGATGAAACAAACTTTATGTGATTTTGATATAATATGCAATAATATGCCTATATATTGCGATAATTCTAGTGCGATTGACATAATAAAGAATCCTATTTTGCATATAGAGGTAAGGCATCATTTTTTAAGGGATAATGTTTCAAAAGGGTTAGTTAAATTAATTTTTATTCCTACAGAAAAACAATTAGCTGATATTTTTACTAAACCTTTGAGTGAGGAAAGGTTTTGTATGCTACGGAGAGAACTTGGAATGTGCATGGTATAATTGTGTTTTACGTACTTAAAATTTTATGACATGCAGCTTATATTTTATGCATATATGTATCATTTATTTTCTGCATAATATCAAATAAAATATACCTGTTTGCCATTCCTTATCTATTTAAACTATATTCTAGATACACATTTCTATTAATATTGCTGGATGTCATTTAATTGGGAAACGTAAAGATTTCTACCTTGAGATACGGAACAGCAGTCGAACAGACTTTTAAAATTAAAAAGACGCACGTCTTTCGGTGACAGACTCTTAATGGACTTCTATTTCGTGTATCTTTATATCTTCAGCCTTTTTCTTCTAAAATCAGATTTTACACCTCCATCATTTACCAAAAACCCTTTGTTTCATTTTCACAAATCTGTAACACTATGAAGACCAGGGCTAGCAAGCGATCGTCTGGTAAATCAAACGATGAAGGATCTTCGTTGAAGAACATTACTGGACTAAAAATGAAATCCAAGCGAGTGCAAAAGAAATCTTCTGTGCATGTGTTGTCTGATGCCCCAATATTATCCAATGATTCGGATTCCAATTTTTCTTTCTTAAAGGCTTCAGAAGCAGAACCATCTCAACGGGGCAAGTTGACGCAGCCAGTGTATGAAGAACATCTCTCTTCATAGCCAGAGTCTCCTTGAAATCTGGTAAATCCATTTTCATCTTCCCCTGATTTGCCAGAAAGTTTCTTTAGAGGGTATAGTTTTGAAACTCGTTTTAAAAATTCAATTGCTACAAAGCAAATAGTTTATGAAAAATCTCTGGATTTATTTTATTTCAAAAACTCTGTTCTGGAAAAACTCTTCACTGCTTCCGAAATATCCTCTATGCTGCTATTGCTTATCCTAGATTAGTTCAACAGTGTTACACTAATCTTGAATGCAATGGGGATTGTTTTACAACATATGTTAAGGGAAAGTAATTATTTTTCACTAGTATCGATTTTGGTAGCATTCTTGGTATATCTTCTACTGGACCTTGTCCTTTTACTCTTAAAGGTGCTGCTAATATCCCTTTTCCTCCATTGGAACAGCTTCATATTGTTATGAATGATTATTCTCTTACAACTCTATTTTTTCCAAAAACTGTGAATGTGTGTCCTACTGCCTGTGTGTTACATAAGGTGATTAGGTATAATTTGTTTCCACGACTTGGTGGTGGAGAAGATTTTACCTATCAAGATTTAGTGGTTGTGGCTATGATTCTTAAGGGAAAATCTTTCAATCTTTCTCAAATGATGTTGTCTCATATGCTAAGCTGTATTCGTCAAACCAAAAAGTGTCTTCCTTATAGTAAGTTTTTAACAAAACTCTTCCAACATTTCAAATTCTCTTTTGATTATGAAATCTCTGTCTCAAGTAATGAGTTTATAGATACTGCTAATTTGACACAATCTCATATTACTTTTCTTGCTGGTGAGTTTGTTCGTCTTCTCCCTGATCCTCCTCCTATCTCTCCTAATCAAGACTCATCTTCATCCTCTCTGCCAAATTCTCATGGGCCTGACATTATGAATGTTCTAATTGAGATTCTACAAAATCAAAATTCTATGAAAACTGATTTGGTCGATATCAGAAATTGACTTGTGACTCTTGAGAAAGGAAAACTACCGATGGATGCTCCAGAAATTAATAAGTTGTATCATTGTGTTGAAGATGAATTCATTGATCTCCAGGCAGGATTTGAGATACAAACAATGGCTATGGTTGAAGCACTTCAAAGAAAATTCAATAGGAACACATGTCAGTTGAGTCAAGAGGTTAAGTTTATTAGTTATCAACTTGGGGAGCTTGCAGATTTCATGGCAACAAGATTCAATGATGTGGGAAAGAAGTTACATTTCCAGACGATGTATTCCACAATCCCGAAATGGCCAATGTACAATTGGATGGCAGAATACAAGGGTGATTTTCTTGACATGGGACTTCCTCCTTCAACTTTTATACCACGACCTCCTCGGTTTGCAGTTGATCTCTCTCTCGAAGAACATCTTCATCGCATTCGCCATCGTCCTTACTTCACTACTCGTGCTGAACAGAGAGCTAACCTTGAGGACATTGACTGAATTTGATCATATCTTCTATCCTTTTTGCCTGATGACAAAGGGGGAGAGAATTGGTTTAAAAGTTCGTTCGTTCAGTTCTTTTGAGATCATTTAATCGTTTTAAACTTCTATTTTAAAGACTATAGTTTCATTTGGTTTTTGATAGGCATGTATGCCTGCATGTTAAGACTGATGGTTTCATTTAGTGTTAAACATGTTAATATTATGATTTGTATTGAATTACATAATTATTTGGTATGATTCTAACATAGGCAGGTCATACAAAATTTTCCTAAAATAAGCTATATGCATGAATTTAGGGGGAGTTTTCATTTATGTATGTTGTCATCATCAAAAAGGGGGAGAATGTTGATTATGCCACGTGAAATATCCTAATGTTTTGATGATGACTTGAGATGACAATGACTTGAATATCCTAATGTGAAGGAGAGGTTTGGTCACCTAATATTGACAATGACTTGAATATCCTAATGTTTTGATGATGTTTTCATTGGTACTAAATTATTTATTGTGAATTTCAGGAAATTGTCTCAAGAATTGTTTGATGGATTATTCAAGAAGATTGAAGACTTTTGAGTCTTAAGAAAAATATGTAAGGTCATTGCAAATACTTAATTTTTTAATACAAGGCTCTAGGACATATTATTTGTGCATTAAATTAAATATTTTTTGGCATGCCTAAATTATGTTACATTGCTAAGTTAGTTAGTATTTATATGCATTCGTAAAAAAAAATTAGTTTATTGTCCGAATTATTTTTCCATGTGTACTGATGTTATAATTTTTGTGTGACACATATGCAAAATTTATGTGTTGGAAGATTAAAAGTTGTTAGAGTGTGTTGGCAAAGATATGATTACTCTCAAAAGTTGAGTTACATGTATATCTTGGAAATGTAAGATAATCATTATCTTGAATAGTTGGTTCATATCTCTCTCCTATTTTAAATGTTATTTCTTGCTTCGGTTGCTATATTAGTGGCGGCAGACTTTATGAAATCATAATTACAAGAGGTATTGGATAAGTCTAAGCCTATTGAGTTATTTATGTGACTTGTTCTCTCTCTAGTTAATAACTGATAGAGTTCAGCATCTTCTAAATATCCGAAGTCAATTGAATTTGTTATTGAAATGTTATACAAAGTTTATATGTGGCAACGTAATTATTTTTCAAATGGAAAAGTGTTGAATCAACGAAAATATTTTCTGGGCTATAAAAAATGAAACTAAGATCAGTGATAATTTACAACACTTACATCACTTGAAACAGTTATTGCACTTATATACTTGAGAAGCTATTTCATTATTTTCGGTGCAATATTTCCAGCTGCTGTGCTTTTATACTCAGATTAATAATCAGCAATTTTCATGGGCATAATATTGGTGATATCTTTTACTTTTTCTACTTGATCATTGCATTCATTAGTTGAGCCTTGCATTGTTAAATTGCTTATTTGCTTTGATCATTAGACCTCTATATTTGTAATCTTGTATTTTTAGACTAAGTGTTGTCTAAAAGAATTTAATCCAGGTGGATTAAGGTTTGTTTACAAACAGGTTCAAGAAAGCATAGGTGCTTAAGGGGTGCATTGGTGCACAAGGAGCAAGAGTGCTCAAATGAATTATTGTAATTCAATTTTGAATAGAGTCTGTTTTGTAATAAGAGTTATTTAAAGAAATAAAAGTGAGTCTCTAATACTAGTTGGTATTGGACGTGGACTAGGCTATTATTATAAAGGGTAATAGCTGAACCACGTAAAAAATCTTGGTGTTATTTTTATTACCTGCTTTAACTTAATTTCACTTAAGATAATTAATTTGTTTAATTTAATTATTTGTTTCATCGTGAGAAATTTTGTTATTAAAACTTATAAAATCACCAAGATAATTTCTTAAACAAAAAAATTCAATTCAGTAGACCATATTCATTCAGTAAGCTGCATTCATCAATATAGTAGGCTATATTCAATAGTTTGGTTTAAATTTTAAATTGGTCATAGTTTGTATTCACACTTATTCAACCCCCCCTTCTAAGTGTGCGTTATATGAATTTCATTTGGTATTAGAGCTTGGCTCTACTTACTTGGTCTTAAAGGTGACTTGTAGGGAAAAATTCTGGCATGGCACAATTCGGGAACAACAATCAAGAAGGTCAATCAACCAATAGACCTCCTCTACTGTATGGAAAAAAAATTACAACTTCTGGAAATTCCGAATGAGGATCTACCTTAAGAGAGATCCTTGGGAATGGTGGGTTGTGGAGAATGGACCAGTTATTCCCAGGAAAGATGACGGTACTCCAAAGACTCTGCTAGAGATGGATTCAACTGAAACATTCATGGTTTCCTATGATTCAAGGGCTATGAATACTCTACTAAGCGGCATGGTGCAGTCCGAGATTGACAAAGTATCCTCATGCAACATAGCTAAGGAGATTTGGGACACTCTAGTGGTTAGTCATGAAGGAACATCAAAAGTTCGAGAAGTTAAACTAAGCATGCTCATGCATGATTATGAAATGTTCAAACTCGAGAAAGATGAAACTATAAAGATGGATCAAGCAAGGTTCCTTGTTCTTCTGAACTCCTTAAAGCTACTGGATAAATCTATTCCACAAAGTGAGATTAATCGTAAGTTACTTCGGGCTATGCCCAAGAGGTTTGTGTCTAAAATTACTACTCTTCAAGATTCCTCTACTATATCTACTATGGATACACTAACCCTTTTTGGTGAACTTGAGGAATATGAACATCAGTTAAAGAGTATGACGATGAGGAGGAAACTCCTCGTAGAAAGGTTCTAGCTCTTAATGCATGAAATGAAGAAGAGCTTGATGAAGATTCTGACGAAGAGATAGCTATGATGTCAAGGAGACTCAAAGGACTTCTACAAAGGAAGAATAAATGAAAGAATATCTTTAACTCAAATTATGGCAAAGGAAAGCA
Source organism: Panax quinquefolius (assembly GCA_020205615.1). Taxonomy (NCBI): domain Eukaryota; kingdom Viridiplantae; phylum Streptophyta; class Magnoliopsida; order Apiales; family Araliaceae; genus Panax; species Panax quinquefolius. The sequence continues at coordinate 47,904,069 of CM035153.1, forward strand.
AACTGAAGAGACGTGTTTCCGGGGCACTTCAAGAAGGACTGTTTTCAACTAAAGAATAAAGGAAAAACAGGCTTCAAGGATTATTCTGTATACTCAGGACTGTAATGTGACGAATGATGTGGTAAAAGTCCTCATTGGCCTGTAGTTCATTGATGGACAGTTGTTGGTATGATTATGACCATGGATTATTCGGAATAATCATGACCATTGATGATTACATGAATATACTTGGCCGTGGTGCAGGGATGATTCAATTTTATTTATTAAGCTGAGTCTCAGCGATAAAATTGTTGAAAAACTTTTTAAATCATAGAAGATAGTAGATTTTATGCTCTACTTGACTCTTCTAATGAATTGTTTATTCAGCTGCAGTTGTTGATCTAAAACTTGTTGTCTATTATATTCTATCAGTTGTTATATTGTTTAAGGCTAAGGATAATTTATTCTGCATTATCTTAGTCATAATATTTCTTACTTTGGGCTAGTTGAGCTCACCCTTTCTTTCACTTTGTTCTCTTGAAAATGAGAATATAAATTTGGGATGAGTCGAGAGAGCAGTTGATGGTCCAGATAGTTGTTTTAGTAGTCATCACTATTCTATAAAATAGTGTGACAATAAATTTAATGAGGACTCCATTAAGTGTGGATATTGTCTAGATGACAATATTCTTATTGAAACTCTTAGATTATGATTTGTTGTATTTTACACGACTGTTGTATAATTAAGTTGTATTTGAATTTTGTACCATGTATTTGGCGACTCAAGATGGGTGATGTATACATGTTTTGGGGGCGTCACAGTTGGTATCAAAGCTTAGCGATATGATCCCTGGCTGAGATGTGAGATAAGAACTAGGAGGGGAGAGACGGGGAATTCCTTCGCTAGTATGACCTACCTAAGTTTATTTGGTATTTAATTGGTAGGTCAAACTATAGGGATAATATGTGATATGTTAATTAACCCTTGTTTTGTGGCAGTATTTGAAAATGACATCCGAAAATGTTGAGATAAGCAATGAAGCACATGAGACTGTTAAGTCACCAACGATCAATACCTAGAATAATGTGCAACAGGAAGACAATAATCCTCAGGTAAATAACAACACCGATCAGATGATGAACGATGGGATGATGCAATTCATGCAACATCAGGCGAGAGAGACTCCTGTTCAAAATGCAGGTGGAAATAATGGCAACCCACAGCTGGTCACTGCTAAGCAGTTCAAGGAGCTGGGACCGCCAGAGTTTTTGGGAATGCTAGAACCACTTAAGGCAGAGACGTGGTTAAAGCAGATCACCAAGATATTTGATGTCTTGGGATGCTCCAAGGAGCAAAAGGTTCCCTTTTCCACCTTTATGTTTCGTGAAGAGGCAGATTACTGGTGGGAATCTATAAAACGTACCCAGCCTGATGCACTCAAGATGTCTTGGGAGAAGTTCCAAGAGCTATTCAACAACAAGTACTTTCCCGAAAGTATTCGTCACATAAAGGAGGTGGAGTTTATCAAGTTAGAGCAAAATAGTATGACCGTGTCGCAATACGAGGCTAAATTTGCGGAGTAATCCCGGTTTGCATCCCATTTGGTTGATAATGAGGAGCGAATGACGCGAATGTTTCTAAGAGTTTTGAAACCTGAAATACGTCAATACCTCATTTCTCACAAACTTTGTTTATATTCAGATGTTGTGAATAGGGCTCAGTTATTAGAGCGCGATAATGAGTCAGCACAACCAAAAGGCAATGACCAACAACACGATAATAATCGTCTCGCAGTGTATGACCATCGAACAATGATAACCATCATGGGGGAAATTATCATGCCAAGAATGGTAACCACTTTGGTGGTAATCATGGCCAAGATAATAGGAGTGGAAATTTAAAGAAGAGAAGGTTCAACAACGATGGAAAGATAGCAGCACCAACATCCATTTTCAAGGAAGGAGAACGACCACCAATTGTATGCTTCAAATGCGGAGAGGAAGGACATATCAATCCAAGCTGCACGATGCAGTCCAAAGCATATTACAATTGTGGAAAAGAAGGTCACCTAGCCCAATTTTGTCGTGCACCAAAGTCAAGTCCAGCTGGGATGGTGGCACCAAAGGCGGATACGGACAAAACAAAGTCGGTGGTTTCAGGGAGAGCGTTTTTCGTGACTTCTCAAAAAGAGAGTAACCCAAATGAAGTTAGCACGAATTAGTTAATTATAAATTCTTGCGAAGTCTATACCTTATTAGATACCGGTTTTACCCATTCTTTTATCTCTCTTGCTTGCGCTCAACGTTTAAATTTGACCCCAGAGAAGTTAAACTTTGACTTATTGGTTGAAACTTCGTTAGTAGAAACCTTCGTTACCTCCACTGTTTATAAATCTTGTTGATTCAAATCGACACTTTCACGTTACCTGTCGATCTTATCTCTTTGAAAATACTTGCCTTTGATGTGATTTAAGGAAACGATTGGTTAACTACTCATCATACTTTTCGTAAGGTTGTTAGCTTTCATATTCCTAACCAACCTGTTATGCGAATTCAAGTAACCAAACCACTAAAGTCAATCATTGTCATATCAAGCTATAAGTAAAGAGCCCCAATCCTTTCGTTGTTAACTTCCTTGTGTGGAATGCATAGAAGCCAGACTTTCTGTAGGCGGCGTCGTGAATGACGATGGCAAGTTGATAGGTATCAATGTGACTTACTATCCAAGTCTTGGACGAGAGTCACAGTTTTGAATGACATTTCTATTGTTAATAAATTTCCTGACGTATTCTTGAAGACTTCCTAGCCTACCCCAGAGCGTGAAATTGAATTTTGTATTGACCCCAGTACAAAACCCATTTCTAAAACCCTTAAATATTTCCTCAACCAAAATGAACGCATAATGCGCCAAAGACGTTGGCTCGAGCTGTTGAAGATTACGACCATACCATTCAATATCATTGTGGAAGAGCGAACGTGATAGCTGACGCGTTGAGTAGAAGATCGTATGCATTTACGAGTGTGATGTTGTTAAAACAAAGACCAATTTCATATAACTTATAAATGATGAAGATAGAGTTAAAGACTCTAAAGACCCTCGTGAAGATAACAAATATATGATTAGAATTGACTTTAATCGATAAAGTTAAAGTCGCTCAAGCTACACACCCGAAGCTGATGAATGTGAAGAAGAAGGTTCAAAAGGGCATTATTCTAGAAGCAAAAATAGACGAAGAGAGGAAATCTCAACCCTCGATTTAATTGGCCCATTTGAAATCCTCGATCGAGTAGGAATTGTGGCCTATAGACTCGCCTTAACACTAAGTATGTCGCGTGTTCATAACATTTTTTTTTACGTATCAATGTTACATAAAAATGTGGACGACCCAAACCACATTATTGAATTGGAACTAGACGAAATAGCAAAAGATTTAATGTATGAGGAGATACGTGTTAAAATCTTGGATAAGAAGGATCATATTCGACACTCAAAGGTTATACCTCAAGAGTTAGAATCTGAAATGAAATCAAGATATCATCACCTCTTCGATATACCAGGTACGTATCCTAATTTCGAGGACGAAGTTTCATAAGAAGGAGAGGTTGTAAGACCCAAACTTTTATGAAAAAGGAATAATGTTCTTGAAATATATTTTTGAATATTATGGTGTGAATTTGATATAATGTTATAGTTGTGGGTAATATTTACAATTTTGCAAAGTAAGTAAGTGATTATATAATATTTGATTGGTTGGGGAATATTCTTTTTGTGGAGAATATCCGTACAACGGCACAATAATTGGTGGAACCCACAACGGAAGTATTGTCGTAGTTAGAAAATGACAGAATTATCATTTTATAAAAATAACGGCGAAAGTGTTACCATTAAAACTGTTGAACTACCCAGTAGTAAAAGTACAATAATACGCGTGATTGCATAATAGCACACGGTTTTGATTATTGATGCTTACGTAAAGTCACTCAGTTATACTCAATTATTGCTTTCAATAATTAACTTCATCATATCTCTCGTATTATTGATTCAATTATTGTCACAAATATCATCTGCATAATATGTTATATTATTAAATCAATAATTGAGGGCGACAAAGTTATTCAGTATTATTATTTGCAATATTTACAATGTCTAGAAGTTACATCGAGGAGAGGTTTGGTCACCTAATTGCGGCATGATAAAGAGAATCCCTTATCGAAAGCCCCTCTTTCCTGGGAGCGACACGGTTGTTAAATATTGTGAGTTATAATATTAATGATGAATAAGTTTATGTTGATTAAAGATGAAATTGATAGTTCCATTGTGTGGGAATTATTAGTGTTAGTGGAAATCGACATGTATTTCGATAATAATTGATGTCCGGAGGCTATATTGACCAATCGGGTAATTAATCGGATAAATGAGAAATTAAATGCTATTAATTCACATGCTTATAACTATGTGTTCACATATGTGTACTATTGATTCACATGATTTACTGTTAGGGGAGTTGGTGCAAGATTGATAATACTTCCGTAACTAAATTAAAAATGGAGGTATACATGAAGGTACTATATTGTAATTAGTTTTTTCACATGATTATACTATTGAGTCACATGAATAAATCATTAATTCACATGATTTACTATTAGGGGAGGTGGTGCAAGTTTGATAATACTTGTAGGACTAAATTAAAAATGAAGAAAAAGAGGAAGATATTATATTGTAATATTTCGAGCCCCAAAACGTGCAATTATTGAAACTATATTTTCTTATAAATAGAAGCTTATTCTTCCTTCATTTCTCACCAATTCACTAAGTCTCACAAGAGCAATTATTATAGAGAGAAATTATAGAGAGAAAGAAGAAGAAAAGTCTGCTACCTCACTATTCCAGTATCTAGTCTTCTTCTAAGGTAAGGGGTATTATTCTTTCATATTCATGAAGAGAGTTATTTCTTTCAATATTCGTAAGGGTTGTTATACCATTCTTTATTATTCTGTTGGAATAACCTGTCTACGCGGACTATCGCGTGCATGGTGAATTCTTCTGTTATTCCATTCTTTATTATTACATTGGAATAACTTTTGCATGTGGATTACCACATGCATGGTGAATGACCCTTCAGATTCATTCTTTATTAAATTGTGGAAATGACACATCTACATGGATTACCGTGACAATGTGAAAATCTATTTATCGTTTACAGTATATTCTATTATACTCGTATGAGATATCATTTCTTTTGTACTCGTCACGAAATATCATTTTCTTTGGTATTTTTCTTTTACGAGTTACTATTCATGGATTACTATTCACCCGATTACTATTCACCCGATTACTATTCACTCTAGTATTATTCACTCGAGTATTCGGGGCACTTTTCATGCCAGAGTACTATCCATGAGTTACTATTCATAGGTTACTATTTACCCAATTACTATTCACCCGAATATTATTCACTCGGGTATTTGGGGTACTTTTTATGTCAGGGTACTATTCATGAGGTACTATTCCCAAAGTACTATTCACAGGGTACTATTTACGGGGTATTATTTACCTGAAAATATATTTCTTTTCTGTCCAAATTATTTTTGGTACATGAATATTATTCTTGAATTTTACTCCACAAAGCAGTATCATGTTGACAATTTGGACGTTATTGATTTATGGATAAATTAGATTATAAATCTTTAAAATTTATCCTTGAACTTGTTTTATTGAATTATTATGTCATTGTCATCATCCTCATGCTTATATTGTGATGAAAGTCATCTTTGGCTTACGTGCATAGATAGACTTGGTATAATTATGACCAGAAATTATTCGGTATAATCATGACCGTAATGTGACGAATGATGTGGTGAAATTCCTCATTGGCTTGTAGTTCATTGATGGACAGTTGTTGGTATGATTATGACCAGGGATTATTCGGTATAATCATGACCATTGATGATTACATGAATATCCTTGGTAGTGATGCAGGGATGATTCGATTTTATATATTAAGCTAAGTCTCAGCGATAAAATTGTTGAAAAATTTTTTAAATCATAGAAGATAGTAGATTTTATGCTCTACTTGACTCTTCTAATGGATTGCTTATTCCGCTGCAGTTGTTGATCTAAAACTTGTTGTCTATTGTATTCTATCGGTTGTTATCTTTGTTGAAGGCTAAGGATAATTTATTACGCATTATCTTAGTCATAATATTTCTTCTTTGGGCTAGTTGAGCTCACCCTTTCTTTCACTGTTCTCATCAGGAAATGAGAATATAGTTGGGACGAGTCGGGGAACGGATTGACGGTCCAGATGGTTGTTTTAGTAGTCCTCACTATTTTATAAAATAGTGTGACAATAAATGTAATGAGGACTCCATTGAGTGTGGATATTGTCTAGATGACAATATTCTTATTTAAACTCTTAGATTATGTTTTGTCGTATTTTACACGACTGTTGTATAATTAAGTTGTATTTAAATTTTGTACCATGTATTTGGTGACTCATGATGGGTGATGTATACCTGTTTTCGGGGCATCACATGTTCCATCTATTGCTGAAAATTATGGCTTGATATTTCTTGACTCATCATCCTCTCCTCTTGGTTTGCTATGATCTTTAACATGAATTCTTCCAACTTTGACTTTTCTTCTTGTGGCAATGGATGTGGATATGAGAATTCTAGGGTGTATGCTGGATTTGGAGCGTCGTATTGGTCTTGATAGTTATAGCTCCATGAAGAATCCGGGTGATACCCCCAAACTTGATGATAATTAGCATATGCATACTGGTTGAGGTAATTAACACCATAATGTACCGGCCCAAGACTGATGGTGCATTGATGACTCGGATGATTACCAACACAATATTTATAAAGTAGCGCTTTCCTCCGAATACGTTGGGTTGCAACAACATCTAACCTCCTTAAAATTGTCTCAAGTTGTGCTGATAATGTAAAAAATGCATTGAGTCCATCAATCCTTGTGTCTCTTGGCTGAGTCATACTCGAATACGGCCATTTATAATTGCATCCAGCCATGGTACTTGAAAAGAGAGAAAAATAGGATGAGAATTAAATAAAAAGAAAAAAATGTTTAAATTAAGACTAATTTGATTGAAATTAATATTGACAAAAAAATATTAAACTAATTCCCCGGCAACAGCGCCAAAGACTTATTGAGTAAAATCTAATTACGCACAACACACAAGTATACGTGGTCAACAAGTAATAAAGTGAAAGTAGAGTATCGTTTCCACGAGGAATTATTAATACAAATTACTAAGTACTAACCATTAATCAAACTAATTTTTTTTTAAACAAACAATTTAAGATTATAAATTAAATTATTTAATTACACTAATTCTAATTACCACTAATTAAAAATCAGATTACGGAGATTTAAGATCATAACTTCACTTATTGTTTCATTTAAGTTAACACACTTCTCATCAATTATTTACAAGTCTAATTTTTAGCTTAGGAGCAAACCCAATCCAATTTGGAGTCAGAAAGACATCAAAATTCGACCCAAAATGCGTCAAAAATTGTTCTAGCCTGTACCCCCACCCCGGCTGGGGTGTTTCCCTACAAATAGCCAGTCATGGCTGGCTATGGTACTATTAACTAACTTTAGTACCCCCAACCCCGACTGGGGTTTTGCATAAAAGATCCAGCCCCCAGCTGGGGTATGTTTTGTTGTAGTGTCCTCTGGTAAAACGGCCATAACCTTTGATCCAGGAGGAGTTACAAGGCCTGACACCAATCAAATCGAAGATATCGACGAGATCTACAACTTTCATTCTTTGAGTTTTGAGAAATAATAGACGGATAAAAGTCAAAATTGGGTTGGAAGTGATTGTTATGCAATTGGCCACCCAAAAAGTGAAGTTCAACGTCCGTTGGTACAAAGGTCATAACTCTTACCTCCAAACTCCAATTAGAATGATTCAAGATGTTCCAGAAAGCTAAGAAGAAGCTCTATAACATAATCTAAGTTCCAAGACAAGAGCATGAAATAAATATGAAAGCCCAAACGATGTCTGGATTGCTCTTCTTTGCGATTTCATACCAATAGTCACCTTTTCCTTGCGTTTTCATACCAATAGTCACTCACACAGCTCCCAAGCATATAATCTACAAAATGAACACAAAATAAATGAAAAAAAACTAAGAAATATGAGTTTAAGCAATTAATTCAAGTAATAGATACCGGATAAGTAGGTATAAAACCTACTTATCATGGCTCACTAGATCTTCTTTATGCTCTGCCACTTTTCTGAATGCTATCTTCTTTTCTTTCTCATTTCTTAGCTTAGCTTCCATCTTCAGTGGCATTCTCATCTTTGTTGAGTGAAGCTTTAGTCTGTTCAAGTCCTTCTTCAAAGCTGCTTCACTTCCATCTTCGTAGTCACTGCCATTGAGACTTTTTTTATTAAGCTCTACTGGAACTCATAGAGTCAACAATAGCATTCCAACAACTCAACGATTCTACAACTCAGCAACAACCTTCCCTTTGGAATGTATCCATTGGGAGCTATTTGAATTGGTTTACAGATCTCGAGTTATTTGGTGTAGACTGTAGATGTGACATGACATCCTCTTTATGACTTTCTGACATTGCAGTTTACTGTTTCACCTACCTCGTTAGAGATGTCACATTGATGTCTTGGGCAGATAGTCAACTTTATTTCTTCCTTTTGATTTCTCGATCAGAGGTTGTCCTTTTGCATCAATGCTCTCAATAAGCTCTGTTCGAATATCAATCTTCAGATTGAACCGTTGCCAATGCTTCAATCTTCAGATGATTGAACTCCACGATTCTAATGCATATCTTCTTAGACCTGATCGTAGTGTTATTTTGAATGTTGCTCATCGATCGGTTGAGACAACACTACGATCCTGAAGAGTGTTAATTGGATCCTCAATGTAGAACACCTCTTCCTTCTCTTGTGCAGTGCTTCAACACTTCTGTTTGCCTCGACTGATCTCAGAGACTGATGGCTTGACTCATTGTTCTGGCCTCTTCTGAATAGCAAGACACTTTATATTTGTGGCATGCCCAGCTCACTTTCTCCTTGTGATCTCTCGTTCACTTATCATCAATGGACTGAATTAGTGCTTAATCACTTTAGCCTTGTTCTTCATAAGCTGGCCAATATCTTTGTGTACACTCCATAAGTTCCTTTTTTGTTTGGAAAACACTACGATCCTGGTTACTTCCGAGATCGTTGTTTTCTGTTTACTTGACAACTACTGCACTTGCTGACTTTTCTTAGTCAGTTACTCTGACTGAAGTCTTCTTCTGATCAACTTGTGGAAGACTTCATCTTGAATGGCTTTATAACACAATTTGGATGTTGATTGGGTTGGTGCTTAGATCTTCTGTTAGCTTGTATGCCATTCGTTGAGTCTCTGGTCTTCCTTAAGATGGAATGTATCCTTGCAGCTCAGACCAGAGGCTTCATACTTTGGATATTCTGAGAGTGCTCATTTGTTGAGAATCGTATTTACTCTACGATTTTGCCTTGGCGTTGTGAGCACTTCTGTTGATGCCTTAGTTCTGTACTCTATGATTCAACTTTGGTTATGCAAACACTACGACTCCAAGATCAGATGCCGACACTCTACGATCTCTGACCTTAAATTTGTTGTCTTCATCTGATCTGTCTCAACTACGATCTTTGCCTCTGATGTGATCAGTAGACTCTACGACTCTGAGTGTGGTCTACGATTCTTGACTTGGCTTTGGCAGATGCTCGGTCGACTCGTAGACAGGTTGTCTCTATGATTCTGAACATGACTTCCTCAGCAGACTATGGCTCCGAGGAAGCTCTTCTTGACACACTACGATCCTTCCTTGTTTCTCCTGGTAGTCTATGAACTTCAAGATCTACTATCTTGCAAACTGCGATTCTACCTTGATAGCTCTTCGAGTTTTCCTTGACTCTCCCAGCAGACTACGATTTCTGGTGCAGTGCTCGACGATCAGACAAGCCTATCAATTACATTATAAGATCAACCTAACAAGCTTGATCTTTCTATATTTATAGTCCTTGTACATCATTTCTTTTCAAGGACTTTACAAAGCTGTTTTGCTTATGTAGGATCAACCTAACATATTTGATCAATTCATTCTAAGTCCTTGTACATATATTCCTATTATCTATCAAAGGACTTTACAACTTTTCTTAATGCAAGCATACTTGCATATTCATTCATATATATATAACTTTTATGAATAAAGATGAATTTTCTATAATTATCATTTTTGAATATTATGGAATGAATTTGATATAATGTTATAGTTGTGGGTAATAGTTATAAATTTTGCAAAATCATTTTCTGAGTTGTTATATAATATTAGATTGGTGGGGAATATTTTGCGTTTTAACGGGGAATATTAAATGCGACGGCACAATCATTAGTGGACCCCACAATGGAATTATTGTCGGATTGAAAAATGACAAAAATATTTTATGAAAATAACGGCGGAAGTTTTATCGTTAAGCTGTTGAAACACGGGTGTTAAAAAAGAAATGCGAGAATCTGGCGTGGTTGCGTAGTAGCACGGTATTGATTATTGATGCTTACGTGAGAAGTCACTCGGTTTTGTTCAATTATTGCTTGATAATTGTTGCATAGTATCTCGCGTTAATTGATTCGATTATTGTCGATATTTTATATATTATTAAATCGATAATTGAGGCAACGAAGTTATTAATATTATTATTTGCAATATTAACGATGTCTAGAAGTTACGCGAGGAGAGGTTTGGTCACTAATTGCGCGCGATAGGAGAAATCCTTATTGGAAAGCCCCTCTTTCTTAGGAGCGACACAGTCGATTAATAGTGTGAATTATAATAATGATGATGAAGTTTTGTTTTATTAGTATTATTAATGTAATAAAAGCGAAAAAAGCTTTATATAAAAGCAGAATACTTTTATAAAGTTATTAGTTTTATTAGACTATAAATAGAATATATTATATTATATTATGCGTAGTGTTTTTTTAGTAAAATCTTTTTATATAAAAGCGAATATTTTTATAAAGTTATTAGTTTTTATTAGACTATAAATAGAATATATTATATTTTATTATGCGTAGTGTTTGCATAGTTATATAGTGTTTTGCGTAGTAAAATCTTTTTATATAAAATCTTTTATATAAAACAGAATTTTTATAAAGTTATTAGTTTTATTAGATTATAAATAGAATATATTATATTTTATTTAAAAGATTTTGTTTTATTAGAATATTTTATAGTAAACCAATACGAGATAGTCAGTTTAAAAAGTAAATCAATACGGATGATTCAGAATTGAATTTCTTATTAGGTCCATTCTCTATAAATAGAAGCTCATTCCTTCATTATTTCTTACTAATTCACTTTGAAACTCTAGAGAAAGCTATAGAGAGAAAGAAGAAAAAGTATACTTTTCTTCTTTACTCTATATCCGGTTGTTCTAAGGTAAGGGGTATTATTTCTTTCGTATTCATGAAGAAACTTACATTATTCCATTTTTTTATTACATTGGAATAACTTTGTATCTGTGATCTACCCTATACTTGGTGAAATTCTTACATTATTCCATTCTTTATCATTATGTTGGAATAACTTTATCATGTCTGAATCTGCATACGTGGTGAAATTCTTACATTATTCCATTCTTTATTATTACATTTGGAACATCACATACATGCGTTTACGTGACTTTGATTTAGTTATTTATTATTACATTGGAACATCACATCATCATCGTTCGGTCTGCAATTTTATTTTGACTTTGACACAGTTCCGTTATTTATTATTACATTTGGAATATCACATCATGCAATTTTCTGGCGACACAGATTAAGATTATTTATTATTACATTGGAATAACTTTTGTGTGCGATCTATCGCATCGCATGCACGTGATTTCTTTTGTTATTCCATTCTTTATTATACTCGGTTGGTTAAAGTTTTGACTTCTATACTCCATGAAATTAGTGGAATATCCTTGATATTTGCGCTTCATCGATATCTTTTCATGGAAATATTCTTACGAGCATTCTTGAATTTTACTCTGAAAAGAAGTATCGTGTTGACAATTTGGGCGTTATTAGTTCTGGATAAATTAATTCTTGAACTTGTTTTATTGAATTCTTATATCATTGTCATCATCCTCATGTTTATATTATGTTGAAAGTCATATGTGGCTTTGTGGTGCATAGATGGACTTGGTATGATTATGACCGAGGATTAATCGGTATAATCATGGTAGTAATGTTACAAATGATGTGGTAAAAGTCCTCGTTGGCCCGTAGTGCATTGATGGATGATTGTTGGCATGATCATGACCATTGATGAATACGAATATCCTTGGCGTAGTGCATGGATAATTTGTGGTTGTGATACTAATGAATATCCTTGGTAGTAGTCTTGGGATGATGTGGATTATTTATTAAAATTTGAGTCCCGGCGATAAAAGTGATGAAAAACCTTTTAAATCATAAAAGATAGTAGATTTTATTCTCTACTTGACTCTTTTAATGGATTGCTTGTTCATTGCGATTAAACTTGATGTTTGTTATATTGTATCGGTTTAACATTTGTTGAAGGCTAACGATAATTTATTACGTATTATCTTAGTCATAATATTTCTTCTTTTGGGCTAGTTGAGCTCACCCTTTTACTTTCATTGTTCTCTTGAGGAAATGAGAGCGTGGCGAGGGACTAGTCGGGGAGCGGGTGGCGGTCCGGATAATAGCATTAGTAGTCCTCACTATTACATTAAATAGTGTGATAATAAATGTAATGAGGACTCGATTGAGTGTGGATATTATCTAGATGACAATATTTGTATTAAAACTCACGACATATATTTTTGTAAGTATTTTACACATTTGTTGTATAATTAAGTTGTATTTGAATTTTGTACCATGTATTTGGCGACTCGAAGATGGGTGATGTATACCTATTTTGGGGGCGTCACGATTAGTATCAAAGCTTTAGGGATATGATCCACAGGCTAAGATGTGAGACAAGAACTAGGAGGGAGAGCAGGGAATTCCTTCACTAGTATGACCTACTAAGTTTATTTGGTATTTAATTGGTCGATCGAGGAGTATATAGGGATAATATGTGATATGTTAATTAACCCTTGTTTTGTGGCGGTATTTGAAAATGACATCAGAAATGTTGAGAACATCAATGGAGCCACGAGAGCCGTTGAGTCTCCACGGATCGATAATCGGGATAATGTGCATCGAGAAGGCGACAATCCTCGAGCGAAACAACAACAACGACCAGATGATGAGCGATGGAATGTTGAGGAGGCTTTATCTGAATTCATGCGACATCGAGCGAGAGGCGGCTCTGTCCAAAATGCGGTGGAAACACTTTGGCAACTCTCGGACGGTCACATTAAGCGATTCGAGGCTGGGACCACCGGAGTTTTTGGAGAGCAAAACCACTTAAAGGCGGAGGCGTGGATAAAGCGGATCTGCAAGATATTTGATGTCTTGGGATGCTCAGGAGGAGCAAAAGGTTCCTTTGCCACCTTCGTATTTGCGTCTGGAGGCGATTCTTGGTGGGAATCGTAAAAGCGTACTCGACTTCTTGCTGAAGAAGATGACTTGGGAGAAGTTCGAGAATTGTTCAACGACAAGTACTTTCCGAAAGTATTAAATCACATGAAAGAGGTAGAGAGTTCATCAAGGTGGAGCAAAACAACATGGCCAGTGTCGCGATCTGAAGCCAAGTTTGCTGCGAGTTGTCCGGTTTGCGTCCCATTTGGTTGATAATGAGGAGAGAATGGCGAAATGTTTCTAAGAGGTTTGAAACCGAGATACGTCGATATCTTATCTCTCGTAAAGCGTGTTTGTATTGAGATGTTGTTAATAGGGCTCGATTATTGGAGCGCGATAATGAGATCAACCCAACCAAAAGCGGTAAAAAAATGATAATACCGGTGATAGCGATCATCGAAGCGGTGACAATAAGCGTGGAGGAATCAACATGCGAAAAATGGTAACCACTTGGTGGTAATCATGGCCAAAAATAATAAGAATGGACATTTCAAGAAGAGAGATTCAACAATGATGGAAAGCGTCGGCACTGACACCCGTTGTTAAGGAAGGAGAAACGACCACCTATCGTATGCTTCAAATGCGGAGGGAGGGACACATCGGTCAAAGCTGCGCGATGCCGTCAAAAGCGTGTTATAATTGTGGAAGAAGGTCACTAGCCCGATTTTTGTCGTTCACAGAAGACAAGTTCGAGCTAGGATGGAGCACCAAGGGCGTCCCGAGAAAAGTCAAAGCCCGATGGTCAAGAGGAGGCGTTTGTCGTGACCTCCCGAGCGAGCGAGAACGACGAGGTCATCACGGGTAAGCTTATCATAAACTCTAGCGAAGTATATACCTTATTTGATCTGGGTTCTACCCATTCTTTTATTTCTCTACTTGCGCTCAGCGTTTAAATTTGACTCTAGGAGAAATTGGACTTTGACTTATCTGTTGAAACTCCGTTGGGAGAAACCTTCATTACATCCATTTGTTTATAAGTCTTTGTTTGGTTCAAATCGGTACCCTCACATTACTGTCGATCTTATTTCATTGAAAATACTTGCATTTGGCGTAATTCTAGGGATTGATTGGTTAACTACTCATCATGCAAAAATTGATTTATTTTAAATAAGGTTGTTAGCTTTCATATTCTAACCAACCTATTATGCGAATTCAAGCAACCAAACCATTAAAATCAATCACTTTGTCATCTCGAGCCATAAAGCTATTCGTTTATTGAAAAAGCGGATGTCAAGCTTTCTTAGCTCATATCACGGATCTAAACAAAAATAAATCGATTTTGAATGATATTTCTATTGTTAATGAATTTCTGGCGTATTCCACTGAAGAACTTCTGGCCTACCCCAAGGCGTGAAATTGAATTTTGTATCGACCTTGAACCCGTACAAAACCCATTTCAAAAGCCCATGTCGAATGGCTCTATTGAACTTGAGGAGTTAAAGACCCAATGCGAGGAATTGTTAGACATCGGTTTCATTAAATCTAATCGTCTCCTTGGGGTGCTCTGTTACTATTAAATGAAAAAGAAAGATGGGAGTATCGACTTTGTATTGATTATCGGGAGTTGAATCATGTCACCATCAAAAATAGGTACCCATTGCCCGCGTATTGATGACTGTTTGACCCGGTTGCAAGGCGCCAAATTCTTTTCAAAGATTGATCTTAGTTAGGATATCACCAATTGAAGATTAGAGCAGATGACATTCCAAAGGCGACTTTCGAAACTTCGATGCGGGCATTATGAATTCCTAGTCATGTCTTTTGGATTGACTAATGCTCTGTTGCCTTCATGGATATGATGAGCCAAGTATTCGAGGAATATTTGGATCACTTTGTGGTGCGTCTTTATTGATGACATCCTTATTTATTCAAAAGCGAAGTGAAGATCATGAAAGCAACACTTGAAATTTGATACTTGAAAAGCTTCGTGAATATAAGCTTTATGCGAGTTGAAGAAATCACGAGTTACGGCTTGAGAAGTAGCATTCCTTGGGCCGTGTATATCATCAAGTCATGGAATATCTGTTGACCCGATGAAGATTGAAGCTATTCAAAGCTGGGAAAACCTAAATCGATGGCCAAAATCGTAGCTTTCTCGGCTTAGTTTGGTTATTATCGGAGATTAATAGAAGGGTTTTCTCGAATCGCTACTCCATTAACTTCGGTGACTTAGAAAGATACAAAATTCGGTTGGAGCGAGGAATGTGAGAAGAGTTTTCAAGAACTTCGAGAGAGACTCATTTATTTTTGTTACGTGATACCATCGGCTCGGAGGGATTTGTCATCTCTGATGATGATTGCTTGGCAAAAGGGTTAGGATGTGTTCTCATGCAACATGGGAAAGTCATAGCCTATGCCTCTCGACAACTCAAAAGAATATGAGAGGAATTATCCTACTCATGATCTAGAGTTAGCGGTATTGTTTTTTACACTAAAAATTTGGAGGCATTACTTGTATGGGAGAAAGTGGAGATCTTTACGGATCGTAAAAGCCTCGAATATTTCTTCACTCAAAAGGAACTCGACATGCGACAATGACGTTGGCTTGAGCTGTTGAAAGATTATGATCATACCATCGATACCATCTGGGAAAAGCAAGCGTGGTAGTGGCGCGCATTGAGTAGAAGATCATATCTTGAATGCAGAGTGCGATATTATTGTCAACATGAGGCCCATTTTGTATGACTTGCAAAGGATGGAGATAGAGATAAAGACTCGAGGGACCCGCGTGATGATGGCGAATATCTGAGTAGAACAGGCTTTAATCGATAAAGTTAAAATTTGCTCGAGCTTCTGAGACACAGGTGATGCGTATGAGGAAGAAAGTCTGAAGGTGCTATCTTAGGAAGCAAGAATCGATGAAGAAGGAATACTTGAGTCGACTCTCGGACTTTGTGTTCTAACGATCTTGAGTTAAAGTATAAAATCATGATGGGCGCATGACACACCGTTTGCAATCCATCTAGGAGTACCAAAATGTATCATGATCTTGACATACATTTTGGTGGGGCAATATGAAGAGAGAGATATAAGCGTTGTTTATCTCGAGGTGTTTAACTTGTCCAACGAGTCAAGCGAGCATCAAGTACCAAAAGGTCCATTGCAACCACTTGAAATTCGAGAATGGAAGTGGGAGCACATTACCATGGATTTAGTTCTTGGTCTTCCCAGGTTTCTCGAAGGCGTAGATGCAATTTGGGTCATTGTTGATAGATTGACCAAGTCTGCTCATTTCTTACCAATCTGAAAACTTATACACTTGAGCGTCTTGCTCGTATGTACATAAGCGAGATTGTAAGACTACATGGTATGCCGGTATCCATAGTTTACGATCGAGACCCAAGATTCACTTCACGATTTTGGGTTAGTTTATAAAAAGCTATGAGCGCAGTTTACGATTTAGTTGACATATCATCCTCGAGACGGACGAACGATCGAGAGAGGACTATTCAAACTCTTGAAGATTTATTAAGACTACTGTCCCTTGACTTCAGGAAGTTGGGACAAGTTCTTACCATTGGTGGAGTTTTCTTACAACAACGGTTATCAAACAAGTATTGGCATGGCTCCATTCGAGCGTTGTATGGAAGAAAGTGTCGTTCTCGATATCTTTGGGATGAGGTGGGTGAAGCGACGTTTGTTGGGACCGGAGTTGAATGCGTATGACTACGAAAAAGATTCAAACGATCCGAACTGAACGTATAAAAACCTCACAAAGGCCGACAAAAGAGTTATGTTGATCTTCATCGAAAGGGCGTGGAATTCGATATTGGAGATCATGTGTTTGTTACGTGTTGCTCCATGGAAAGGAGTTCTGAGATTTGGAAAGAGAGGAAAGCTCGATCCTCGATTCATTGGCCCATTTTAATCCTCGATCGAGTAGGGCGTAGCTTATAGACTCGCTTTCTGCTTGAGTATGTCTAAATGTTCATAAAGTTTTCATATATCCATATTACGTAAATATGTGAAAGACCGAACCACATTATTGAGTTAGAGCCGGGACGAAATAGCGGAAGATTTAACGTATGAAGAGGTTCTGTTCAAATCTTGGATAAGAAGGAACATATTCTACGCTCGAGGTTATACCTCAATCGAAGTTTTATGGAGGAACCACGATGTTGAGGAAATGACACAGGAGTTAGAATCTAAAAATAAATCAAGGTATCCTTACCTCTTGACATACAGTCGTACCCTAATTTTTGGCGAAATTTCATAAGAAGGGGAGATTGTAAGACCCCACTTTTATGAATAAAGATGAATTTTCTATAATTATCATTTTTGAATATTATGGAATGAATTTGATATAATGTTATAGTTGTGGGTAATAGTTATAAATTTTGCAAAATCATGATATAATTTGTTATATATTAAATATTATTCATTGTAGTGGGGAATATTAGCCGGATTTTATTTTATGAAAATAACGGCGGGGAAAATCCAGTATTCAAAGTGTTAGAACAATCTCATTTGAATCGATGCGTTAGAACAATATATGCTTTGAATAATAATTAGGAAAGTAAAACTTGCTCATTATAACGAATTAGGTTATAAGAACTTGTTACAGACATATTCAAGATAGATTAGGCTTGCTCAATTACTTGAACAACAATAATATAGGAATGGAAACTTGCATTCAATATGTAAAAAATGAAGTTCAAAAGCTTGCTCAATGTAAAGAGTTAAGGTTTAGAAACTTGCACAATTATAAAAGTAGAGTTAGAGAACTTGCTCAATCGTAAGGAGATAAGGTTTAGAAACTTGCACAATTATAAAAGTAGGGTTAGAGAACTTGCCTTGATTGTAAGCTACACAAATGAAAATAATATCCAACTATCCTACATATATCATTGAAACCGCAACAACAATTAATCGCATGAATATTAACTTTAGGGTTTAAACCATCATTTAGGTCACAACCCTAACTTAGCACCTAACCACGTAGGTTAAATATACTTAACGAATCTGAAATTACACATTGATTAACATAACTTAATCGTTCAACTCCATCTTTCGAAAACATTTCATTCGGTTCATTTTATAACTTATTTAAATAAATATTTCAAATCTTAACACTTTGCATTTCAACACATTGACATCTATTATTATAGTTTATATCATGTCTCAACATCAATAACATGCTTACAATACTAATATAAATCCATTACACATGATCTGCAAATAAGCAGACTTAACTGTCCCAGTTCAAGGTGTGGCGGCGCAATTGCGCCACACCAAACTTAGGACCCGTAGCAGTTCTTGGCAGTTTTGCCTTGGCATCGGTGCATTTTGGCAAATCATTCGAACAGAGCAGAGAGAGCGGCGATGAGCGGTAGCCTTTTTAGAACAATAAACACAAATTTCACCCATCAAACGGTGAAATTAGCACATCCAACTGATATAAAACTAACACATACATGTTTCCTCATATATTCATTAACGTAGAACAATTAAACATCAAATTAAACTATTTTAATTTCTCAATTTTGTTGTTTTTCATATAAAACTCCATTTTTGACAGTCTATCCCAAAAATCATCACTACGAATTCGTTATTTGGCCAAATCATTCCATTCAAATTACATTATGTTCGTATCTCAATAAACTACCATATGCAAGCATCAATTTACAGTTTTATACACACATTGACTACTAAAATCGGTACTCTCTAAGGCCATAACATATGAACATAACACTGATATTTCAATTCCCTCCTATAAACCCAATTCTCACAAATTGAATAACTGATACAACACTGATACATGATGACAACAGATTATACAATATAACCAATATCACATAATCACATTTGAAACAACGATTCAACAAAAATTAATTTATAGAGAACTCAGACAAAACTAAAATTTAGAGATTTAGGAGTTAATTATACCTTAATCTTCTTGATTAGCACAAGATGATGACTAGGTTTAACAATCCTCTCCTTCCTCTTGAAATCTCAGAACAATCTCTCAAGCTCTCACTCTCAATTTCCTCTTCCTCTGCTTTCTTTCTATGCTAACATGCCTTAGAAAATAATGCGTAGAGTTATAAAATGACTCCCACAAACGTCAGTTGAATAAGCCAAAAGGCAGTGTCAGTTGAAATAACCAAAAGTCATAAGGCTATGTTTGGTTCCACACTAATTCCCCATACTAGATTATTATTATATTATTTATACTATATAGTTTCATGTCACACTCATGTCACACCAAATAACTTATAATAACAATAATTAATAATAATCATAATCTCATTATAATTATACTTATAATTATGTATCTAATTTAATTAATAAATTAGAAACGTCACTTTATTTAATTTATTTATTTCCATCAAGTTAAACAATTCATTTAATTTAATTATTTTCTTACATATTAAGCAATTGATTTAATTTAATTATTTCCTTAAATTAAATCCTTGAAATAAAATTATCATTATTAGATTCAATTAACATTAATTAATTTAATTACTAAATTAATTCATCACAATTCATTAAATATTTATTTTCCTCGATAAATAAATTATTTTAAATATTTATTTAATTCAATAAATATTTAAATAAAATTACAAATTTTTCAATCGTTACACGGTGTTAAAAGTATGCGAGAATACGGCGTGGTTGCGTAGTAGCACGGTTATTGATTATTGATGCTTCGTAAAAGTCACTTCGGTTTTATTCAATTATTGCTTGATAATTGTTGCATAGTATCTCACGTTAATTGATTCAATTATTGTCGATATTTTATATATTATTAAATCAATAATTGAGACGACGAAGTTATTAATATTATTATTTACAATATTAACGATGTCTAGAAGTTCTGCTAAGGAGAGGTTTGGTCATCTAATTGCGCACTAATAGGGAGAAATCCTTATTGGAAAGCCCCCTCTTTCCTGGGAACGACCTGATCGATTAATAGTGTAAATTATAATAATGATGATGAAGTTTTGTTTTATTAGTATTTTTAATGTAATAAAACAGAAAAGCTTTTTATATAAAATAGAATACTTTTATAAAGTTATCCGTTTTATTAGATTATAAATAGAATATATTATATTTTATTATGCGTAGTGTTTTGCATAGTAAATTTTTTTTATATAAAAAAGAATACTTTTATAAAGTTATTCATTTTATTAGACTATAAATTGAATATATTATATTTTATTATGCATAGTATTTGCATAGTGCTTGCATAGTGTTTTGCATAGTAAAATCTTTTATATAAGACGAATACTTTTATAAAGTTATTAGTTTTATTAGATTATAAATAGAATATATTATATTTTATTTAAAAGATTTTGTTTTATTAGAATATTTTATAGTAAACCAATCTGAGGCAGAAATCAGTTTAAAAAGTAAATCAATACGACCGTTAGGGAATTGGTTAATATTGATCCATTCTCCTATAAATAGAAGCTCATTCCTTCATTATTTCTTACGAATTCTTTGAAACTCTAGAGAGAAAATTATAGAGAGAAAGAAGAAAAGTATTACTTTACTTCCTTTCACTCCTATATCCGATTGTTCTAAGGTAAAGGATTTTTTTCGTATTCATGAAGAGAACTTACATTATTCAATTTTTTTATTACATTGGAATAACTTTTGTATCTGTGATCTACCTATACTTGGTGAAATTCTTACATTATTCCATTCTTTATCATTATGTTGGAATAACTTTGTCATGTAATCTGCATCATAGTGAAATTCTTATGTTATTCCATTCTTTATTATTACATTGGAACATCTTATGCGTGCGTTTCGCGTGATCTGAGTTCCGATTATTTATTATTACATTGGAACATCTTGTCGGTGCAATTTACTTTGACACAGTTTAGATTATTTATTATTTTGTTGGAACATCACAACCGGTCTAAATTTACTTTGACACAGTTCCGTTATTTATTATTACATTGGAATAACCTATCTATGCGGTCTATCGTATGCCTGGTGATTTCTTTTGTTATTCCATTCTTTATTATACTCAGTTGGTTAAAGTTTTGATTTCTATACTCCATGAAATTAGAGGAATATCCTTGATACTTGCGTTTCATCCAGTATCTTTTCATGGAAATATTCTTCTGAGCATTCTTGAATTTTACTCTACAAAGAAGTATCATGTTAACAATTTGGACGTTATTAGTTCCTGGATAAATTAATTCTTGAACTTGTTTTAATGAATTTTTATATCATTGTCATCATCCTCATGTTTATATTATGTTGAAAGTCATATGTGGCCTATAGTGCATAGATGGACTTGGTATGATTATGACCAGGGATTAATCAGTATAATCATGACCGTAATGTTACAAATGATGTGGTAAAAGTCCTTATTGGCCCGTAGTGCATTGATGGACAGTTGTTGGCATGATCATGACTATTGATGAATACACGAATATCCTTGGCCCGTAGTGCATGGATAATTTGTGGTTGTGATACTAATGAATATCCTTGGCCGTAGTGCAGGGATGATGTGGATTATTTATTAAGTTTGAGTCCCAAATGATAAAAGTGATGAAAAACCTTTTAAATCATAAAAGATAGTAGATTTTATTCTCTACTTGACTCTTTTAATGGATTGCTTGTTCATTGCTGATTAAACTTGATATTTGTTATATTGTATCGATTGTAACAACTTTGTTGAAGGCTAACGATAATTTATTTTGTATTATCTTAGTCATAATATTTTTCTTTGGGCTAGTTGAGCTCACCTTTTACTTTTATTGTTCTCTTGAGGAAATGAGAGCGTAGTAGGGACTAGTCGGGGAGCGGGTGGCGGTCAGGATAATAGCATTAGTAGTCCTCACTATTATTACATTAAATAGTATAATAATAAATGTAATGATGACTCAATTGAGTGTGGATATTGTCTAGATGACAATATTTGTATTAAAACTCACAGCATATGTTTTGTTGTATTTTACACGACTGTTGTATAATTAAGTTGTATATGAATTTTGTACCATGTATTTGGCGACTCAAGATAGGTGATGTATACCTATTTTGGGGGCGTCACACAATAACTGTTAGAGGATGAAGGAATATCAGACAACTGTGCTTGGGTAGAGGGAGGCTTTTCAACCTGAGTTTGATCATCATTAGTGGTAGAGTGAAGGAACTCTACGATCATATGTTTGGCCATCATTCTTCTGCCATCAGAACCCACTCTACTATCATAGGGAATGTAGTGGTTGTCAGCATGTCGGTAGACTTTGTAGTGAGACTGGTCATTTATCATTTAAGTTGCAAACTTCTTTACTCTTGGGAAGTTCTATGACACCAGCTCTACGTTGGGAAGGTGAGAGAAGACCCATGTGAGATAGTTGTTGTCTTTGGTGAGGGATGCCTTTACCCATGACATATGAGAGTAAAACCATCTTATTGCATGATTCTTAGCTTCAGGATCAAAAATTATAGTTGAAGTGTCCAGCTTCATAGCTCTACGATTGTTGAGCAAGTTTTTTGAGGTCATCATTACCACATTTATCCTTTCATTTCCATGATTAATCCATCTGCCGGGAATCACAATTAATGGTTCTTAATCAACTTCCACTACAATTCTTCTCTTGTGATGAACAAGGTGGGGAATGTGAAAATCTTTTGGTTCTTTTTCTGCGGAACTGGAGTCTCTTCCACCTTCTCTCTGTTCTGAACTGGAGTTAGACCTTTGTAGATTTTCCTCTGATTTCTTATTTGTAGAACTAAAATCTTTCTCCATTTCTTCACCTTCTGAGCTTGAATTATGCTGACTTCTTTCATCAGATTCATCAGTGAATCTGTAACGACCCCAAAATTCATACAACTTAATTCTCGACTTAGGTCGTTAATAATACATTCAACCTCTAATTTTACATCATTAAACGATAATACAACCATTGAAATTTTCAGAATAATTAAAATTTTCTATTACAAATTATCCTCGTTCCCAAAACTTTCAACCTTTACATCTAAATATCTCAGAATCATTTTAATACTACAATAGTTTACATTGCAAAACGATATTACAATTCAACATTAATACATTATTCGGAACCTTAAACATGGTTCAAATAATAATAACACAACCAAAGTGTAAAAATCTTCAAGTATCACATATAATTCATGTCTTTCAAGTAACACATAACTTTACCTTGAATCTTGAACCTGCAAAAGTGGTTATTTGCAAGGTTGAGCTCGACAGCTCAGCAAAATCTAACAGTTTTTATGCATCACATAGCACATAATAACATGCTCAACACATATCTCATAAACATTGGACTAACATAACATACATACTACTACGTTAAATATATACAAGTATAAAGATTGAGTTCCTTACTCAATCAACATGCTTTACTCAATCAACGTAGTCATAAATGGACTTTAACATTTCATACTTACAACATATATATAACACATCATGTTCTTTACAATAAAGATTTAAAGCAGTTAATCATCAAGTTCACATAGCAAATAAGAACTAAAAGACTTGCATTGATCGTTGTTTACCAATAACAGTTTAACAGCTTACAGATATTTGCACTTCACGTGCCCTACAAAATAATATAATCATTCACATTAACTATTAGTCACATATCAACGTATAGTAGTTGTAATGTAAACTTTACTCTACGTCTCATAACCCTTCCTATCATAAATACACAATGTTCAATTTGATTGTGTTAACTTTAGACTTATAACTCACTATATTTCTTCTTAGTCAAACTCGAAGTTCATTCAAGTGTTTAAGTCTTACTAGGACTACTTATTGGTTTTATATTAACCCTATTCAATATCTTATAATATTCATTTCATTTGATTTAAAACATTTTTTACGTTCATTAACATTTATCACGGCGTTTCGAAGTTTATTAAATCACACATGATTTGTCTCTCTTGTGTGTGCTTAGTATGCATATACAACTTATCTAATATATCATTTATTAATGTTAAGCATCATTATACTTCATAATATTCATGTTCTATAACTTAGAACGACATCTATTATCGTCGACATCACTATACTTGTGTATGTGCATGTCTGACGCCCTCCGATTGCCTCCGAATACGCATTAGTCACAAAGATGACCATTTTTACTACTATTTCCGACCTCAAATTGAAAACATTAAAGAATAAAAGTTGTAGGTCTATTCTTCCTCGTTCCGGATCATCTTGAATCACCATAATCGGAGTTCGTATGAAAACGTTATGCCTATTTTAATAAAATAGGTCAAAATAGTCACACCTGACATAGTTTGGGCGCAGCTACGCCCAATTAAGCCTGCGCTATGCCCTAGAGTGTAGCTGCGCCCCAAATGACTTAGGGCACAGCGCAACTACGCCCGTTAGCAGAAACGGGACGTGAAGCTACTATTCTCGCGATTTTTGACCTTTTTTCTCCTACTAATCTTCATAACTTGAGTTATACACATCCAAATTAGTCCGTTTTTGATTCTATGGATTTGTAATTCATAGACCTACAATATACTATAATTATAACAATTTATAGAAACACTAGCTATCCCAAATCTTAACCCAAAACTCATGTTCATACTAAACTTTCATATTTTAACATGTTTAGCGAATTCATTCACTACGAATTCATTTCTTAACCAAATTGATTCATTCAACTTGCGTTCTTTTTGTTTCTTATCGTATTAACACAGTCCATCACCAATTTTACAATTATAACATAAAATCCTAACCAATTTTAGTCTCAAAACAGACCCAAAATACATATTTTAAGCCAAAACCATACTCTTCTTATTTATCATCAACAATATGAATTTGTTTACCAAAAACTCAACAATAAACAATATAGAACATATTATATATACTCAAGAACATATATAACAAATTCCTTTATAGATTAACCATAGAAATTCATTTTTAGAGAAGTATACTTTAGAAAATAAACAAAAAAAAAACTTTAGAACTTGCCTTTGATTTTTCTAAGCTTAATTAGATGATATTAATCTCCTTCTTCTTCCTCCTTAGATTCTCAAAATTCTCTCAATTTCTCAGAAATCTATCTCCTCTCTCAATTCACTGCAACTTTCTTCCTCTTAGTGTCAATATAGGGTAACTATTACAATACGTAAAAAAAAACTGATGGCCAATCCATTATATGCACACTTAAAATAGCAGTTATGTAAGACCCCAACTTTTATGAATAAAGAATAATTTTCTCGAAATATATTTTTAAATATTATGGTGTGGATTTGATATAATGTTATAGTTGTGGGTAATATTTATAAATTTTGCAAAGTAAGCAAGTGGTTATATAATATTCGATTGGTCGGGGAATATTCGTTTTAATAGGGAATATTAAATGCGATGGCACAATCATTGGTGGACCCTACAACGGAAGTATTATCGTAGTTAAAAATGATAGAATTATCTTTTTATAAAAATAACTTGGCGAAAGTGTTCTGAATTAAAAGCTGTTGAACTACCCATTAGTAAAAATACGATGTCTGGCGTGGTTGCGTAGTAACACTGCGGTATTGATTATTGATGCTTACGTGAGAAGTCACTCGGTTATACTCAATTATTGCTACAATAATTGTTGCATCATATCTCTCGTATTATTGATTCAATTATTGTCATAGTATCGTATGTATAATATGTTATATTATTAAATCAATAATTGAGGCAATGAAGTTATTCATATTATTATTTACATATTGACAATATCTAAGTTACATCGAGGAGAGGTTTGGTCACCTAATTGCGCGCCAATAAGGAGAAATCCTTATCGGAAAGCCCCTCTTTCACGTGAGCGACACAGTTTGTTAAATATTGTGAATTATAATATTAATGATGAATAAGTTCGTGTTGATTAAAGATGAAATTGATAGTTCCATTGTGTGAGAGTTATTAGTGTTAGTGGAAATCGGCATTTATTTCGATAATAATTGATATATGGAGGTTATATTGACCAATCGGGTAATTCACCGGATAAATGAGCAATTAATCGCTATTAATTCACATGCTTATAACTATGTGTTCACATATGTGTACTATTGATTCACATGATTTACTATTAGGGGAGTTGGTGCAAGATTGATAATACTTGCATGACTAAATTAAAAATGGAGGTATAGATGAAGGTACTATACTGTAATTAGTTTTTCACATGATTATACTATTAAGTCACATGAATGAACTATTAATTCACGTGATTTATTATTAGGGGAGGTGGTGCAAGTTTTATAATACTTGCACGACTAAATTAAAAATGAAGAAAAAGAGGAAAGTATTATACTGTAATATTTTGAGCCCCAAAATGTGCAATTATCGGAACTATATTTTCCTATAAATAGAAGCTCATTCTTCTTTCATTCTCACCAGTTCACTAAGTCTCACAAGAGCAATTATTATAGAGAGAAATTATAGAGAGAAAGAAGAAGAGAAGTCTGCTACCTCTCTATTCCAGTATCTAGTTTTATTCTAAGGTAAGTGGTATTATTTCTTTCGTATTCATGAATAGAGTTATTTCTTTCAATACTCGTAAGGGTTGTTATTCCATTTTTTATTATTCTGTTGGAATAATCTATCTGTGCGAACTACCGCATGCCTGGGTGAATTCTTCTATTATTCCATTCTTTATTATTCTGTTGGAATAATCTGTCTACGTGGACTACTGCATGCATGGTGAATTCTTACATTATTCTATTCTTTATTATTACATTAGAATAACTTTTCTCTCTGTGGACAACCGCATGAATGGTGAATTCTTACATTATTCCATTCTTTATTATTCTATTGGAATAACTTTTGCATGTGGACTCTGCATGCATGGTGAATGATCCTTCATATTCATTCCTTATTAAATTTTGGAAATGATGCATCTACGTGGATTCTGACGTGGCGGGTGAAAATTCATTTGTAGTTTCATATATTCTAGTATACTCATTTGGTTAAAGTTTTGGCTTCTATACTCCATGAAATTAGTAGAATATCACGGATATTTGTGCTTCATCCAAGATCTTTTCATGGAAATATTCTTGAGCATTCTTGAATTTTACTCCTGGCGATATCGTGTTGACAATTTGGACATTATTGATTTATGGATAAATTAGATTATAAATCTTTAAAATTTATCCTTGAACTTGTTTTATTGAATTATTATGTCATTGTCATCATCCTCATGCTTATATTGTGATGAAAGTCATCTTTGGCTTACGTGCATAGATAGACTTGGTATAATTATGACCAGAAATTATTCGGTATAATCATGACCGTAATGTGACGAATGATGTGGTGAAATTCCTCATTGGCTTGTAGTTCATTGATGGACAGTTGTTGGTATGATTATGACCAGGGATTATTCGGTATAATCATGACCATTGATGATTACATGAATATCCTTGGTAGTGATGCAGGGATGATTCGATTTTATATATTAAGCTAAGTCTCAGCGATAAAATTGTTGAAAAACTTTTTAAATCATAGAAGATAGTAGATTTTATGCTCTACTTGACTCTTATAATGGATTGTTTATTCTGCTGCAGTTGTTGATCTAAAACTTGTTATCTTTTATATGCTATCAGTTGTTATACTGTTGAAGGCTAAGAATAATTTATTCTGCATTATCTTAGTCATAATATTTCTTACTGGGATAGTTGAGCTCACCGTTTCTTTCACTGTTCTCTTTAGGAAATGAGAATATAGTTGGGACGAGTCGGGGAACGGATTGACGGTCCAGATGGTTGTTTTAGTAGTCCTCACCATTCTATAAAATAGTGTGACAATAAATATAATGAGGACTCCATTGAGTGTGGATATTGTCTAAATGACAATATTCTTATTAAAACTCTTAGATTATGTTTTGTCATATTTTACATGACTGTTATATAATTCAGTTGTATTTGAATTTTGTACCATGTATTTGGCGACTCAAGATGGGTTATATATACTTATTTTGGGAGCGTCACAAGTTACAAAATACAAAGGGTCTCTAGGCCATGTTTGGCTAGAACCCAATTTTCTTTTTAATTTATTTTAATAATCCCCCTTATCATATGGTTCACAAATGTTACCCTTTATTTGATTAAATTACTTAACCAATATAACTCTAATTTTAGTTAATAAATCATTAATCCTCTAATTTAATTATTTAATTAAATTAGAATATTTCTCATTCCATCAATACTATCACATTTTAAATAAATTATCCCATAACAATTCCCGTAAAATATTTATTTTATTCCATAAATATTTTAACTATATCTGAAATTCACAATAAGTATTACATTCACATTATCTTCTTATTTTATTAAAAAAAATATATTTACGTTATTTCACTATTTTAATTAAGTGAATCACCCACATAATTTACAAAACTTAATTCATAATAATTTCCATCGTCACAATAATAATTAAATTATACTCTCTCATAATATAATTTTAACTTAATCAAATTAACTGATATTACTCAGTTAATTTCCTTTTCATAACAATTACATTAATTTCTTCAATAGTTTAATTAACTATTGGACCTCTTTTCCTAATACATGAATATATATAATTTTCTTCACACCAAATTACATATTCACAATATATAACACATATATACACATACTCAAACTCAAAACATATAATAAGAATTTTATTTATTAAATTCTTATTTAAATAATTTCTGAAAATTCAGGTTGTCACATCCTTCCCTCTTTATAAGGATTTCGTCCTCGGAATCACCGAAACCCTACCTTACTCAGGTTTTTATCAAATCTCTTTTTAAAATTTATCGTTGAATATCATCAATACATTACCTTAATATAGGTTTTATTTATTACCACTCCAACCATTCTTCACAATAAATTCTTGTAAGTTTTATTTCATAACATTTACTTAGACTTAATTATATTTGAGTATTACATATTCTTTGACCCGTTCATTATCTTTCTCTAAGGATCATTATCATAAACACTCAGGATATTACATTCACCCATTCTTCTAAGAATTTCGTCCTCGAAATTTTATTTATTACTCTTCATTCATTCAATCTATCAAAACAGATTTTACGTTAATACTTTATTCATTCATTGGGTTTTATAGCCACTTTCTTTCCACAAAGATCTTTCTACAATTATTAAACTTTTCTATTAAAAGTTTTACATTATTCTTCGATAACTCATCTCCTTCTCATTTCAAAATTTCTTTTCTCACTCATTCAATATATTCATCATTCAGTGTCACATTCTACGACTCACTTCTTTCTAAGGAATATCATCCTTACCACATTCTCCTTTTAGAATAGCAAGAATCTTCCATAATTGCTCAATAATTGGGAAGTAGTATGAATAACTCAGGAATTTAAAAGATTCCAAATCATGCTGAGGGGTCACAAGACCGTGAACTCTTCTCTAGATTTGCTAGTGCTTCAACACAATCCTTCACATTTATGACCCGGTGTTTATCAATCACCAAGACTGAAAACACCATCCACACGTACACTAGGTGGCTAGCCTATTGTACCACTATGTTGGGCTGCAACGTAGTGTTTGTAACGACTATATGCGTTACGCTCGAAACCATTGTCCCCGAAAACATGTCCCCTTATAGGGTTGTTCACCTCAGCTTTTCAACATCTGAATCCGCACCAAAATAATTTGGTTTGGCATAACATCTCAAGAAACGCTTGAATTTCATGACCATCTTTCAATATTCGTCTAGCTGAATCAAATAGCATAGACTTCTACAATAATTCGGTCATCAATCGAAATATACATATATATATATATATTTTCATATCTTAAAGAAATCTCAAAAATCTTTTTATGACGTCATGATATCGCACTGTATTTACAGTCCGTTTGAGGATTCCGTCATTTTGTGATTTTATCATACTACATCATATCATAGTGGGCTGACGATCCTTAGATCACATCCAACACTAAGTAATACTGCATTGATTACTACATCGCTTTTATCATCTCTGCACCAGGTTTCATAATCTATTAAAGATATAAAAAAAATACATTTTGATATATTTCAAATCATTTTTGTCTAGCCGAAGCAATTAGCATAGACATACGAATAACGGTATTGTTTTTAAAACTCATTGGTGTCATCATTTGATCCAATGTTTTTCAAGAAAATAGAAGTGCAAACATCAGCATGAAGTCAATAAATTTTGAAAGTCTAGCATAGCTAGTAGATTTAGAATATCCAGGAATCCATCAACTTCAATCTTTACTCCATTACTTCATTACTTAAACAATTCTTTTTTTTAATTTCTAGCACCACTAATGCTCTTATACTAAATATTCTTGTATTTCAACTTACAATCTTCCTATACCCCCAGTATAGTTCATCAAACTTACTAGCACATTGGAAGTTCGGGAACTTGCCACAATAATATGAGTTTAAGAACTTAGCTGGTTAGACCATAGGCGTCTGATTCATTTGAGGGTTCAAAACATACCATATTATTATGAGTCACGAACTTACCATATGCATTAGTTTTAAGAACCGCACCTAATCCTAATAATATCTGACTAATCTTAATAGTTTCTAACTATCAAATATACACATGAGAAAAGAACCACCTTTTCACCACATATACATTGATAGCGCGACACCAACATTCCAATGATTATCAATATGATAAACTGAGTGCAAGCACAAAACCTTCGCCCATACAAAGATTTGTATAACTCAACCATTACATGAGTCCTCAATTGAAATCCCACCTAACTCTATCTTGCTTATAACTTGCTCTTTGCTCGATACGAATTCCTCGTATCACATCATCTATAACTCCTTGTGAGTTATCTCGTACTATTGCATAGTACATCATCTTCATAGCATCAAGCTATAATTATTTAAACATTACAGACTAACTTCCTTTTATAACTTAAACTGATCACGTCGTGATCTTATTCTATAATCATCTCCCTTAAAATTCTTTTCTTAACTCGTGATCGTTTTGTTTTACGATCCTCTTTCTTTCCTTTTTCATCATACGTATCCATTTTCTATACTTGGTACACATCGAGTCTCTAACAGTTTCAATATGGTATGCTGAGTGGTTTCCCATAAACAACCAACAAACTAGGTTCCGAGTTGCTAGTTCGTATATACCTCCGCTCTATGAAGGAATTGTTTAGCCCAGATACCATATATCTACTATTAAAGAGTACAATTGTACCATAATTAAATATAACTTTTTGATTCTTAACTTCTTTATCATCTTCTCCTTTATTCTCTAAGGTTATAGCCTAGGGTACTCTTACCTAAGGTTTATAACCTCTGACTCTGATACCAACTTATGCTTGACCCCAAAATTCATACAATTTAATTCTCGACTTGATTAGTTAATAATACATTCAACCTCTAATTTTACATCATTAAAAGATAATACAACCATTGAAATTTGCGAATAATTAAAATTTTTTATTACAAACTATCCTCGTTCCCAAAACCTTGACCTTTACATCTAAATATCTCGAGAATCATTTTAATACTACAATAGTTTACATCGCAAAAAGATATTACAATTCAACATTAATACATTATTGAAACCTTAAACATGGTTCAAATAATAATAACACAACCAAAGTGTATAAATCTTCAAGTATCACATATAATTCATGTCTTTTAAGTAACACATAACTTTACCTTGAATCTTGAACCTGCAAAAGTGGTTATTTGCAAGGTTGAGCTCGACAACTCAGCAAAATCTAACAGTTTTCATGAATCACATAGCACATAATAACATGCTCAACACATATCTCATAAACATTGGACTAAAATAACATACATGCTACAGTTCATATAACAAGTATAAAGATTGAGTTCCTTACTCAATCAGCATGCTTTACGCAATCAACGTAGTCATAAATTAACTTTAACATTTCATACTTACAACATATATATAACACATCATGCTCTTTACAATAAAGATTTGAAACAGTTAATCATCAAGTTAACATAGTAAATAGGAACTGAAAGACTTGCCTTGATCGTTGTTTACCAATAACAATTTAACAGCTTACAGATATCTGCACTTCACGTGCCCTACACAATTATATAATCATTCACATTAACTATTAGTCGCATAGCAACGCATAGTAGTTGTAATGTAAACTTTACTCTACGTCTCATAACCCTTCCTATCATAAATACACAATGTTCAATTTGATTGTGTTAACTTTAGACTTATAACTCACTATATTTCTTCTTAGTCAAACTCGAAGTTCATTCAAGTGTTTAAGTCTTGCTAGGACTACTTATTGGTTTTATATTAACCCTATTCAATATCTTATAATATTCATTTTATTTGATTTAAAACACTTTTTATATTCATTAACACTTATCATGGTGTTTCGACGTTTATTCGTCACACGCCCAATTTGTCTCTCTTGTGTGTGCTTAGTATGCATATACAACTTATCTAATATATCATTTATTAATGTTAAGCATCATTATACTTCATAATATTCATGTTCTATAACTTAGAACGACATCTATTATCGTCGACATCACTATACTTGTGTATGTGCATGTTTGACGCCCTCCGATTGCCTCTGAATACGCATTAGTCACAAAGATGACCATTTTTACTACTATTTCCGACCTCAAATTGAAAACATTAAAGAATAAAAGTTGTAGGTCTACTCGTCCTCGTTCCGGATCATCTTGAATCTCCTTAATCGGAGTTCGTAAGAAAACGTTATGCCTATTTTACTAAAACATGTCAAAACAGTCACACCTGACATAGTTTGGTAGCAATTGCGCCAATTAAACTATGGCACAGCGAACTCCACCCTAGAAATGCATGCAGATTAGCGTAAACAGGACACAAAGCTACTGTTCTCGTGATTTTTGACCCTTTTTCTCCTACTAATCTTCATAACTTGAGTTATACACATCCAAATTAGTCCGTTTTCAATTCTACGGATTCGTAATTCATAGAACTACAACATACTAGAATTATAATAATTTACAGAAACACTAGCTAGCCTAAATCTTAACCCAAAACTCATGTTCATACTAAACTTTCATATTTTAACATGTTTAGCGAATTCATTCACTACAAATTCATTTCTTAACCAAATTGATTCATTTAACTTGCGTTCTTTTCGTTTCTTATCGTATTAACACAATCCATCACCAATTTTACAATTATAACATAAAATCCTAACCAATTTTAGTCTCAAAACAGACCTAAAATACATATTTTAAGTCAAAACCAAACTCTTCTTATTTATCATCAACAATATGAATTTGTTTACCGAAAACTCAACAATAAACAATATAGAACATATTATACATACTCAAGAACATATAAAAAAAAATTAGATTGAGAAGAAGGGTAAGATAAGTTAGATATTATATATGTCTAACTTTGACCTAATGTGGTATGTTACCTGATTGCGTATTGTAGAGACCTTCTTAAAGACTCAAAGGAAAAGTAATTATACAGTAGCAGACGCTGAAGGCAAGTGTTCTAACCCTTGTCTATGTTCAATCTGGACAAGCTTTGTGATTTATGTATCTTACTCATGAATTGATGTATGATGAAGTCGAAGCCAATTCCTTCGGCTAAACTTAATATGTGTCTTTGGATTTCTTATAATCTAACGAACTGTTGTCAATGTTCTACCAAACTGATTTGGTATGGTTTTCAAAAGAAGACTGAGTATGCTAAACAAATGTTTTGTCGTCAAACGACAAGCACGTGAGGTTGCCAAAACTTAAACGTACATACGTTTAAAGAAAGTAGTGTTGTACAACATAGAGTACTATAGGCTGATCACTTAAACGTGTTCGTAAGTAATGCCGAACTTATGGACTTGGTGTCGGGTTGTCCTTTTTCAAAGAAAGTATGAAATGCTCAAGGTCTTGGACCGGAATTGATGTTTTACTGAATGTTATTCATTGTGAAACGTTTTAAGGAAAAGAGAACTGCTATTTTGAATTATCGATAGTACTTCATGACTATTGTTCAGTTATTGAAGATATATGATTCCTATGTTTCAAGCATATTGTTTAAATGGAATTGTCTTACTTGTTGTTCTAGTTATGCTCACTCTTGCTTGAATCATATGAATGCAGCTAAGACTGAACAACCCGAAGGATCCTCTAAGGATAAATGAAAGGCTAAAATGCGGGGCCATTAAAAGCATACATGTAATAGAATAGTTTGAATGTTATAATTATTTGATATTATGACAAAGAATCTATGTAATGGTTATAAAGAACCTGGGGAATGGTAATATTGTTTTGGAATATATATAAGACATAT
Organism: Panax quinquefolius; assembly: GCA_020205615.1. NCBI lineage: Eukaryota > Viridiplantae > Streptophyta > Magnoliopsida > Apiales > Araliaceae > Panax > Panax quinquefolius. The sequence continues at coordinate 47,938,844 of CM035153.1, forward strand.
TCATTCTTTTGAGACTTTTCAATTGAATGTATGTGTGAACTGTAGCACAGTGTATCACCATCTGTCGGGTTGGAAGATACCCGGATTTGGGAGCGTCACACGACCTTTCCCTTGAGACAGACTCCTAAGTGAGTCTTCCCACAGTTCTTGTATACCTCCATCCTCCTCTTAGGATCTCCTTGCTTCACTCCAGTATTCCTAAAGTTAAATCCCTTTCTCTTCTGCCCTTCGCGACTACCAATGGCTCCTTCCGTTTTTACTCCCCCATCCATCTTATTCTTGTTCTTCTTCTCCTTGTGGTATTGGCTTAGAGCCTCGTTACCACCTTCGAAAATTATTGCCTTCTCCAGTATGGTCCCAAAAGAGTTACTTTGGAACACAAATATTTGGCTATAGAGCCTGGGTTTCAAGCCCTGCTCAAACCTCCTAGCCTTCCTCACCTCAGTGTCCACCTGATGTGGAGCAAACCTCGTTAGTTCATTGAACTTGGCCGTATATTGGGGAACCGTTATTTTCCCTTGTTTCAACTCTAGAAACCACATCTCCATTCTCCCCTGCATACTCGTGAGAAAGTAGTGCTCAAAGAAAATCTCCTTGAACTGCATCCACGTAAGGTTTTCTATACCAGCTCTAGCCTGGTTTGCCTCCCACCAAAAATTGGCTTCTCCCTTCATCATATAGGTGGCAAAAGCAACCTTTTGCCCCTCCTCGACATTTGCAATAACAAATGCCTTCTCTATTTCTTTTACCCAAGTCTGGGCTTCTATTGGGTCCGTAGTTCCTTTGAACTCGAGCGGACTGACACTCTTAAAATCCTTAAAAGTAGTAGCTCGTACTACTGCCAAATTTACGGGTATATTAGCCACATTCCTATTAAATACAACCGTTAATAAATTAACGAACTCTTCCATCGGGTTAACCGGACCTCCTTCCGGTTGATTTACATTAGCATCTTGATTTTGTTGTCTCCTTCTTGGCAGCATTTTCTGTTAAGATAAATAACACGTCATTATTACTTTCTTCTTGTTAATTAGTTATTATTCATGATTTAAACAATAACTTCAAACTCATTGCTCAACATGTTCCATAAAAAGGCTTATATTAATTTGCTTCTTGTAGTATAATACTACATCATTCGTCATTACACAACCTTAGCTGATTACATTACTATCCCGTAATTGCTTTCCAAAAATTGAGATTTATAATAGACTACCCTTTTATATACAAAAGAGGGTTTTACGTCACTACTAGATACATTATATGTACATATCTAACTATACTCTAGCTACTACTAGGTTACATCTGCCTTATGGCTATAATATCTCGGCTGATAGTATGCCAAGTCTGCCCTGCCTCTATCGGATACCTAGTCACTTGCTGCTGAAAATCCGCATGAGAACTCCTACGAATATAGGACATTCTACCAATCTTCTGCTTCTTGACCTTTAGCTCCTGCCTGAGCTCAAAGGTCTCCTGTTTCAGCTCGTGGGCCTTGTCCTTTACCAAAACTCTCTCATCATGTTCCTCTTCCCACATCGACTCCATACTCTTCTTGTCCTCCAGGATTTCCTGGACCTCCTCCTTCAACTCCCTTACTTCCCTCCCCAACTGGATATTTCTATCCAACAAGGCCATGAACAGGGTTTTCATTGACTCCCCAGGAGTAATCTCTTCTGCAGGTGCTACGGTGTTAAATGACACCGCCTCCACCTCCTCCGATGACATGCCATCAAACAAAGACATGAGGTCTAAGTCTTCTGAGTCTCTAGACTCTATCACAACCACTTCTGGTTCTTCTGCTATAGGGGTCGGTAAGATCTCTACTTGATTTACTGACTCCTCGTTAATAACATGTATATCCCTATACATCTTATTATTTCCTGACATATACAACAAAATAATTTAGTTTGATTAATACACGTCAATAAAATAATAAAAACACGTCACATTTAATGCATTTTTAGGGTTAACTTCATCTTTTACTTCTTTAACTTTTCTTAAGGTTATGACTTAAGGTTCTTTTCCCCCTTTAAGTTTTATAACCTATAGCTTTGATACCAACCTATGACGCCCCAAAATTCGGGTATCTTCCAACCCAACAGATGGTGTTACACGGTGCTACAGTTCACACATTCATTCAATTGAAATACCTCAAAAGCGTGAAAATGTCTTATATATATATTCCAAAATAATATTACCATACCCAGGTTCTTTATAACCATTACATAGATTATGTGTCATAATATCAAATAATAACAACATTCATCCTGTACTATTACAAAGGCAACCTATTGGTTTGCCTTAACCTTCCCTTTATCTTTACCGAATCCTTCAGTCCGTTCGGTCTTAGCTGCATTCATATGGTTCAAGCAAGAGTGAGCATAACTAGCTCAGCAAGTATGACAATTTCATTTAAACAAGAGGCTTGAATCATATAAATCGTATATCTTCACTAACTGAATCAATAGTTATGAAGTACTATCGATAATTCAAAATAACACTTCTCTTTTCTTTAAAACGTTTCACAATGAACAACATTCATTAAACATAAATTTTGGTCCAAGACCTTGAGCATTTCATTCTTTCTTTAAAAAGGACAACCCGACACCAAGTCCATAAGTCCGACATATCTTACGAGCATGTCTAGGTGATCAACCTATAGTACTCTATGTTGTACAACACTACTTTTTTTAAACTTATGTACGTTTAAGGTTTGGCAACCTCACCTGCCTGTTGTTTGACGACAAAATATTTGTTTATCATACTCAATCTTTCTTTAAAATCCATACCAAAATAGTTTGGCAAAAGATATCAACATTGTCAATGGTTTGATAGATTAACTAGAAATCCACAAAACACATTAAGTCTAGCCAAAGGAATTGGCTTCGACTTCATTATACATCAAGTCATGCGTAACATACATGAATTGCAACACTTGTCCAAAAGAATATAGACAACGGTCAGAATACTTGCCTTTAGTGTCTTCTATAGTTATTATACTTTTCCTTGAGTCTTTAAGGTTTCTACAATACATGATCACATAACATAGCACATTAGGTCATATACAATCATGTATGGTTACTAATATATCTTACCCTTCTTCTCAATCTAATCATTCCTTAGATTGTTTATCATTCATTACAATTTATCGTATTACATTGTATTTACGTTTACGCAATCGTTCGTCAACTTTTAGTCATCATCCTTAAGGTTTCAAACATCCTTTATTGATGTTATTTCAAGTCAATTAAGTATATAATTCATTACTAATTAACTTCTCCCTTCTTTATATACTTAAGCATTCTTTACTGGTTATTTCCTAGTGATGGCGCTTTCTTGCTTGACTTTATATATACTGAACTTCATGCTTTGCACCACGGGTTTCTAGTACATGTTGTTTAGCTTTGGCACTTGGCGTGACATTTTTCTCTTTGTCTTGCGTTAAGCACCACTTCCCATATGTGAGGTGCAGTGCAGCGACTGCGACGCCACTTCACCTCCTTAGCACTTGCACTGTACTACCCCTCACCTCGAGAAAAATTTGACAGATGGTTTCTTCTGTGAATTTTTTGGCTTCATAACTTAATCGTTATAAGTCTAAATTGGCTCGTTCAAAAGCCGTTAGCTCACAAATTACATGCTCTATGATTTCATTAGAAAATTTTACATTTTTGAATCTTTTAACTTGAAATTCACCAATTAGTTCATTATTACGAAAATGTTAAACGTTCGTGAACGTTCAAAGCTCGTTTCTTCGTTCTAAGTCAGAATTTGGTCATTTTTGAGTCCGCAACTCTAGAATGCAAATTGAGACAAATCTCCATCGAAAACCAATGTTTCCGAGTTCAATGTTAACTTTTGACTTTCATTCCGAGGATTTAACGATTTTGACGATTATCGTCTAATCTTGTAAATTTTGCCATAACTTAGTTACTTAAGATTTTTACACCGTTCAAAATGGACTCATTCCATTATTCTAACATCCTAACCAAACATATTTCATTTAATCATATACATGACAAAGTCTTACATGTTCTTCATTAGTTCATAACTTTCATTATTAAGATTTTCTTACAACATGGTTGTTTAAAGCTTAAGTTCTCTAATAACCATCCTTGCTCCTTCTTATCATATATACTCCATTAATCAACACTTCTCTATCAAACTACTATTGAACAGAGGAAGATTAATAATCTAGAGGTTCTTACCCTTGATGATCAAGCTTGGTTCTTCTTCTTTCTTCTTGAATTATGAAAGTCTAACTCTCACTTTTCTCTCTATGTAATAATCTTTAAGTTTGTTGGTGGAAATGAACAAGCAAGAAATGACCAACAAACTCTTCTATTTATAGGATTTCCTAGGTGAGGGTAGTTTAGTCATTAAGTCATCCTCCACCTCCTTACTATTCATATCTTGGTCATCACACAACTTATCCTTTGCTTGGCCACCACACTTGGTTAACCATGACTCACCTATGGGGCCCACATGGGTTGCCCCATGGGTTTTCTTACCCGTTGATCCATCGGTTCGATCCACGGATCCGGTTCTTAGTTTAGGCTTTAGGTTTAATTACCTTGGGCCTAAAGTTGGGCTCGCATTTCATTTCATTGGGCCTTAATAAGCTTGCACTTGGGCTTGCCTAATTACTACACAAATCCTACAAGTCCATTGAAATAGGATTTAAGTGTTTAACGTAAAATCCTTATATCCCTTACGTACACTAGTTTGTATAATCTTTCATCATACACGTTATATTAACTTCCATATATACTTGCATAATACTTCGTATCATACTCGTATTCATTGCCTCGTATAATACTTGTTATTATACGATTATCCTTTATTCAAATCTTTACGTTCCTTAACATTTTCAAACTTACTACGCAGGCGAAAAACTGCGTTTTTCATAACTGAAATATTATTACATATTTCATCCTTCCTTATAATTCTATCGTTACGTATTTCTCAGAAGTTCAAAAATAATTTCCGAGCAGAAAGGTATGAATAGTGTTTTTTTTTTAAAATTCTCGAAAAGCTTTTATTTTCGTCTTGAAAATTTAAACACTTTAATTCCTTCACGTAGCCAAAATACTACGATATTCCACCATATTTAGGTTATAGAACAACCTTTATCTTACTAACACATAATAATATCATATAATATAATTTTATTCACTATTTAATCAAATAGAATTATTTTACAATTAATCCGATTTTCTCGGTTGTTATAATAAATGAATTAGAACAATTCCAATCTCATTTAAATAAATAAATTAAACTATTAATTTATTTAAATAAATAATATCTATTCTACAATAAGGATAAGCCTCCTTAGCGATTAACGACTTTCTAGATAATATAGATTTCAACATTAATCATAAAAGAACCTTTGCGTAAATAGTTACCGTACAATTCAATACTTCCACCATACAATGTCTCAATTATATAAGATATGGAATTACTGTCAAGTCTTATTTATTTAATTATATGTATTTCGATTCTCAAATGCACAACTCCAAATAAATACAAATTAGAAACTCCTATTTAATTTCATTCCACCTTGGCCAAGGATTCCTGGGTTGCCATTAATTGAATCACATAGGACATTTCTTTTCTTTTAATAGAAACGATAGATTCTTTATTGATCATCCATTATCTGCAAGTATAACTTATTATACCCAAGCATATACTTTGATATACCCTAAGGGTCTTAAGCAATAAGTCAAAGTATAATTCATTATACACAAGATACTATGATGATCTCAAGTCTAAGAATCATTTGTACCACTATCACTACAAGAATTCCTATTGACATGCAAGTAAAACTCAATTAGGTATTCCTTAGCGAGCCACGTTCAATGAAACTTATTCTCCAATAAGCACCTACATACTTGATTTAGTACCGTCTCCACACAAATGATCATGAGATCAATTATCCTCATCCAATTAGCAAGCAATGTATGTACTAATCTATCCGGATTCACTAATCACCTTTTTAGTAATCCATCGATTGAGAACATTTTAATTTTTAAGCTATCTAAGAATTTAGATCTCATTAGCATGATTTCATCACGATTCTTAAAGTATTGCTTAAAACTATAGTTTATCACGTATTATTAAAACAGCACCATGTAGATAATTTAAATGTCTTTAGTAAATAAATACTTTTATTAATAAATGAATAAGATTGTTTACAAAGTATATGATTTATCATCATACATGATTGACTTGTATGCATATTACTTTCAGTAACACCTTATGATAATGTATTATGACTATCCGGATAATATGAAATCAACATTTAATCACAAAGTACCTATTCTGTGAATAGTTACCGTATAATTCAATCATTCTACCACACAATGTTCCGATTAAACATAAGACATAGAATTACTGACAAGTCTTATTTATTTAATAATATGCATTTCGATTTACAAATGCACAACTCTGATTAATGCAAATTAAAAACTCCTTTCTAATTTCATTCCACCTTAGCCAATGATTTCTGAGTTGTCACTTAACAAATCACATAAGACATTCTCTCCCTTTACTGGAAATGGCAGATCCTTTGTTGATCATTCACCTACCTCCATGTACACTTTATTATATCTGAACATACCTTATAACATACTCTGAAATATTAAGGAATATGACAAAGTATAACTTAGTATACACAAGGTACTTTAAGCGAATCATGTTCAGTGAACTTATTCTCTAATAAACACTTACATACTTACTTTAGTGTCTCCAAACAAATGATTATGAGATGAATCATCCTCTTCAACAGAGCATGCATAGTATGTACTAATCTATCCGATATTAGTAACCCCACATTAGTAATCCAACGATTAGGAACATTTTAGTTTTAAGCTATCTATAATTTAGATCTCATTAACATGATCAACATCATGATTCTAAATGTATTGCTATAAAACTATAAGTTTATCACATTTATTTAATTCAAAAAATTAAACATGGATAAATAATGTCTTTTATTAAATGGATTCTTTTATGTGATTGACTTGAGGGCATTCTATTTTCAGAGTACTATAGGCTGATCACCTATAAGTGCTCATAAGTGACGACGATTTACAGTTTAATTACTATTAGAATTTTTCAAAAGAATGAAAAAGATAGTTCTTGGCCTTATGACCACTAAGCATAAATGTTCAGTAATTGTTTTTAAAAATGTTTTAAACGAAAGGAAGTTTGTTATTCCTATTTATTCAAAATGTTTCACAGTTATTACTCAGCTGTTGAATAATGATTATATGATTCTTGATTTTGTTGTTATTGAACGGTTATAGTTGTCGGGCAATTAAATGCTTATCCTTGCTTAAGTTATATGATTTCTGCTAAGATCGAATGTATTGAAGGATCCGGTAAGGACAAGGGGAAGAAAAAGATGAATGAATAGAAGACCTTGTAATAGCATAATATTATTATGTAACAGCTAATTTTAATATGTTTGAGCATGTAATGGTTTTAGAATCTGGAATTGAGTGGATATGGTGAAATAATATAATAATTGCATTCATATCATTAAGATTATATAGTTATATATATATATATATATGGATATTGTAGTACCATGTAACACCATATCCATAGTTTAAAGGTATTCGAATTTGGGGGCGTCACAGATTTTTTACGATTAGGTCTATACTCGTCATCATTGAAGTATGCTCTACGATCAGCCTTCACTTGGTCGATCTTCAACTTGTTTTCATGACTCATGAGAGAGCTCTACGATCGTTCATCTGACGCACTACAACAGATTGGTTAACTTTGCTATTCATGATGACACTACAAATAGGTAGGGTGACTCTACGATCAACTGGACCTATAAACTACACATCAGAAAGCTTCAATAAGATCAACCTAACATATTTGATCTTTCTATCCTTGTACATATGTTTCTCAGATAAATACTTTACAAAACTTATGAGTAGACATATACATTAATCATATTCATCATTAGATAAAGTTAATTCGATAAGATTAACCTAGTAACCTTGATCTTTCTATTCTAAGTCCTTGTACAATTATGACATTATTAAGGAATTTATAAAACTTATTGATAAAAATATACTTTAACCATCAGATCATATATTAACATTTAGCTAGATCGACTCAATGAGATCAACCTAACATATTTGATCTTTCCATTCTAAGTTCTTGTACAATTATGATATTATTAAGGACTTCACAAAACGTATTTATACAAATATACATTAATCATATTCATCATCAAATCTCATACATAGATTTCAAACAATTTGTTGCTCAGGGATCATTATGGTAGCTTTATGAACTCGTTCTTGGCTTCGTGATCCTTGTTCGGATATCTTGACATCGGAGTGAAATGTCGTTTTTGCCCTCCTGCCATGGTTAGGGAAAGAAAAAGACAAAATTTTGGGTGTACACTATTTTTGCATTACTTTTTCAATAATACTCTCATTTAACTTCTAAAAAAATTATTGAAAACAACATGATATACATTAAGAAAAAGTAGCACGATCAATTTTGACATTAAAAAAAGTACAACCACACTCCTTTTCTCTATTTCCTCTATTTTTATGTTCCAAAAAAGAGTCAAAAGATTAAATAAAATAAAAAAGATGATTATAAAATAATTAAGATGAGTAATTTAGATATCAAAATTCTTTTTATAGGCATGTACTTTCAAATCAGGACTAGTAAAGTTAGAGGGAGGCAGTATATAGTAAAACGCGTGCAAACATTACCCAACAACTTATTTTTCTTTACCCATTAGCCAATTTTTCTTTTTCTAAAAGAGAATAATCTTTAGAAACCTGGCTTATTCTACAAATATTTTACAAATCATTGATGTGGCATACTCGCGTCGGCGTATTATCAGTAAAATAAAAACTACATTGAAATAATTTGTAAATCAATATGCTGAGGTGGAGTATGTCACATTAGTAGTTTGTAAAATATTTATAAAATAGTTTGTGTCTGTAGCATTACTCTACCAAAAATTTTCTCTCCCTTAAAATCCTCCGCGATCCGATCAATTTACTACCCACGTAATTAACTTAATTTTTCAATTTATTTCATCGTCACCAGCAATATGAGGAAGAAAAAAACAAGAAGCTATTCTTTTCTTCTCACCAATTTCTTCCGGATAGATCAAACAATTATCTGATTATCGAATTAATGGGCAAGTTTTTAGAGGCTATGCTGGGCCGGAACGGTTCTATAAATATTGTCCGGTTTAACGGTTTTACAAAATACCGGCCGGTTCGTACGGTTTGCAGCGGTCCAACTTCTTGTTCGGTTTTTATGGCAATTTGGACCGGTTGGAGGTCCGGTTATCAGTTAAACCTGCTAATCCGGGTCATTCCGGTCCGGCCTGGTTCTGTTTTAATGACAATGGTTATTCATTTCCATTCCATTCACTCCTTATATATTCCCTTTTCGGTAGCAACTCTTCCCAGCATCTCTATATGAGTATGTATACAAACCCTTGTACTTATCAATGCAGATTGGCACTTTACTGCTTTACAATTAGTAGAAGCAATTACACCAGTAGAGCCTCATATATTTCTCGCACCTGGAGGTATTTCTCTTCACAAGCTTTGCCAAATAATGAATTGAAGAATCATCGAAACGACGATCTCAGGAGTCGTATAATTGGGCTCGTATTACCACGGCGAAGCGCAACATTGGTGCTTCAGAATTGGGTCGACGAGGGCAACAATGTTTCGGTTTCGGAGCTCCGATGGATTTCCAAACAGCTTCGGAAATATAGGCGTTATAAGCATGCTCTAGAGGTATAAATTTCAATTGTGTTCCCAAATAATTGATGCCATAGGTTCTAATTTAACTATTTTTGTTATAGTGTATTAAGTATGTTGTTTTGATTATTGAATTTAGGGTGGGTATTATTTGAAATTAGAAGAAGGGGGACTGATTATTAGCAATTTTGACAATTATTATTCCGTACTAATCAAAATTAGGTATACATTTTCTGTTCCAAAAAATGGTACCTTTCTGATATGGAAGGAACTATAAAGTCATATGATATTCTAATTCAATATTACTTTTTTTTATTATCATTTTGTAGCATTATGCCATCGCTACTAAATTATAAGCTAATACTAACGATACATTCGAAAACATGAAGTTATTCTTAACAGTTTTGATTTAAGAAATGTATCTCTAATTTTGAGGTGGAGGGAATAGGATTTAGGATAAATAAGTATGATATTTGTAGGTCAAGAGTTACAAGTGGGTTTTCCACCTTGAGAACTGGGTTAGGAGGATAGAAATTTGTACCAGGAAATGGATTCTTGATCTAGACACTTTAAATGGGAGAGAACAAGTCAGAATGGCACACGCATTAGTAGCGTAATCCTTGGTGTCTCTTAGACTCAAAGACATGTTTTCTAGGTCTTTGAATTCAAGTCTCAATAGATTCTTCATTTCATCTAATGAGGGGTACTTCTAAGGCTTATGAGTTTTCTTAATCATCCGACAGGACTGACCCCTCTTGACACCTTCCACTGGGTGCTACATTTCGCCTTCTTGAGTCGGTCACATCATTCTTGGTAACACATTATATGCTCATTTTCCACGCGCATGCTTCAGTGTTATCTCCACATCTGATATCACACGGATATTCACATCAGGCCTTTTATTATTTTTGGGAATTGATATTTCCACCATCAGGCCTATTATTATTTTTGGGAATTGATGGTGGACTATTATTATTTTTGGGAATTGATATTTCCACAAGCGAAATTGATATTTCCGCAAGGCTCCCCCGATTAGTAAATGGGACCCACACTCATGTGAAATATCAAAATTTTCTTGTGGAAATAACAATTCCCTTATTTTTTGGGAATGTTATTTAGGCTGTAGAATTGATGTAAAGATTAATTTTTTTGGGGTTGGAAATTCTTGGATTTTTTTTGGTTCACTCTCTTCGATGAAGCATTGGGGTACTCAAAAGCAATTTTAAGAATGTAAGTAATACTAGATAAAGTAAAGTTTTCTTATGGATGGTCTATACTTGGTTTATAAAGTGCAAGAGTAAGTTTTGGAGATCTACTTTATGCTGTTATGATTTGTCGTTATTAAAAACAATATTTTTTTTTATTAGAGTTCATAGAAAAGGTGACAATTTAGTCAGAGATTTTGTCTTGCAACAATGCAAGGGAAAGCATTGATCATCTTCTTTGTCATTGTGCTTCTGCTTGTCTGTTATGGATTGTAATGCTGTCCCTTTTTAGACTATCCTCATTTATGCTGCAAATTGTTGTTGATTTACTGAGATGATGGAGAGGGACCAGACTGGGGGAATCAGTTGAGAGGAGATGGGGAAGTGGTGCTGCACTGCGTCATGTGGAACTTATGGAGGGAGATAACCAAAGGTGTTTTAAGGGTGTGGAAGATTCAGTTTTAACGTCAGCTCCTTGATGCTTTCTCGGCTAATTTTGGGTTATTGACGAATGAGGCATGACTGGTTCATACTTTCCTTTTGTTGAGTTTATAGAGGAATTTGAGCTGGGATAAGTTTCTCGTTCCCCAGTATTTGTGTTCCCTTCTACTAGGGTTTGGGGAGTTTGCTTCTGGGCTCATTCCCATTTGTTATACAGCCTCCATTGGAAGAGAAGATTTGTATTTGGTTTCAGCCTCCATTGGAAGTTTCCCATATTAGAATATTATGCCTACAGAAAAAAATTATAATAGTAACAAACAAAAGGAGAAGAAGAGAAGATTAAGTAGTTGGAATAAAATTGAATGGTTTCACACAATGTTTTGAAAACTGGACCGGAGCAGCTTTTGAACCGTGAACTAGTCCCATGTCCTGTTCAGTTTAGCCTGGTAAAATCTATAATATTTTGAATATTTATTAGGCTTATAAATACGATCGTATATGATTAGAGATTAAGATTATGATCCAGGTGTACTGAGATCGTATGTGATTAAATGTCGAATTAGTGACCTAGGTTATGGAATTTAGGTGGTGTTTCGTATAAGAAAATAAAATTTTTCGGAGAAAAGATGTAAGAACCTGAAATTTTCTTATAATAATAGTATAAGAAAAATAGTGAATAATTTTTTTTTTATTTACTATATGTGATATGTGAATGTTTAGTATAACATTTAATTGTAAGGTGAATAGGTAATAAATACAAATTATGAAAATATATTTATTACGCGACGAAATAAAAATTGTTGTGAACAATTTGCTTATGGAAATAGAAGAGATGATTTGTAACGCCCCGAAATCCGGTCTATCTTCACACCCGGTTTCCGCACGTCACGAGTACATCATTCATCCAAACATACATCATTATATACAGAAATATAACAATATACATTCTAAATTCCCAGGTTCTAAAGTCTTATAATTCCTTTCATTACAAATAATGATAATTACATTATTCTTTGCATCTTACACGAGTGACTTTCATCCGCCACTAAGGATACATAACAGTTCATTAAACTAATCTAAAGTTCATTTAACTTATTTTATATTACAAGTCTTCGCTTGATCTTCACGCTCATTCACATACTGAATGACACTGCATCTGGATACCAGTCAGCTTGATCTTTACAGGATCCTTAAGTTCTTCTAACATCGTTCGCTGAAAATGTTTTTCATTTAAAGCAAGTGTGAGCATTCAATTGCCCAACAAGTCATAGCAGTTGAACAAACAACTTCAAGAATTTAAACATTCTTTTATGACTTCAATAACCAAACAAAGGTTATGAAGTAGCTTGAATAATAGGAATAATCTCGATTCTTATCATTTTAAAACATTAGTTACATTCATTTTAAAATACTTTCATTCTTCTATCTTTTTCATACATATTCTGTCTGGCTAGAATCATTAGCACAGACTTAACAATAACGGATCATGTATAAACAGAGCATTCTCTTATTGAACAGTTAAATCATAGAACAGTTCATCTCATAGAAACAACCAAGTGTTCACATTGTGGCACAAGGCCTTATACGTTCTACCACCTTTTACAAATATCACACATTCACACATATATATAACTTCTCAAATTCAACATCTGAGAAGTTTTAGAAATTAGAATTCATTTAGAATATGAATGAAGTTAGGAAACTTGCCTTACGCCCAGCTACAACTTACGCTGAACTGCTCATTTCAATTCCTATGTAGCATATAAGAAAAACAACACATACACCAATTAGTCATGTATATTTGACTTATGCATTGGTTTGCTTAACTTTACTTCTTAGGGTTCGCGTTCTTGCAACCTAAGTTTACGCGACCACTTTCACTATCGTTCTACGGCTTCGTGACATACGGAGATGTCTTACTTATACGTTCATCATCTTTGATGTTTTACATTCTTATCTTCTTCTTATAACTTCTCTAGGACTAAGCACACACATTAACTTCTCTACGATAGTAGTCCATATGGTACTCTGAGTGGTTTCCCACAAACAACCAACAAACAAGTTCCCGTCTAAATACCTTTGCCCATCACAGTGAGTTAGATCGGTAGCCAGTTTTGTATATACCTTCGCTCTCTGAAGGAATTGTTTAGCCCAGCTCCCATATGTCAACCATCAAAGGTTACGATCGTACCACAACCTAACTTATCTTAACTTATCTGAACTATTAAACTATAATATTCGCTAAGTCAATTTCTCATTCCTTATAGCTTTCTGGTAACTAAATACCATACCTCAGGATTCATTCTTATCAGACTCACATTCGGCTTTCAATACTCTTATTACCGTTCGTTCACGGCTTTCTCGATAATTCTATCTTATTTACTTTTCGGCGTCGCGTCACGTCATCTGACGAACCAGTATACTTGAAACGTTAAATCCAGATGTGAATACGATTCACGAGGATCGTTTACGTATTCAACGTTCACGTTGCTCTTCTCTTAATCTCTCATTCAACCTTTACTCAAGGTTTTAATCACTTTCAATCGTTATCCATCCCATGAACCCCATGTTCATTATTCGTTCTTAATGTCGAAGCCATACCGATCGTTGTATGCTAAGACCGATCGTTTATCGCAACAACGTTGCGTTTACAGCGTCTATACGCTTTATAGTTATCTCTCATTACCACAACATAACATCGAAATGTTATTTATTACTTTCGTCACTCAACGTCTAAGGAATCACAACCATAGCAGTCCCTCATGTTCGTTCATCGAGACTACGGTCCCCTGATATCGGTCACGTAATCTACCGCTTGACTTCTCTGTCTTTTAATCCCATTCAATCTTTCCATTCACATGATTAAGCATTACGTTTTAAGAACTATATGATCATATTTCTTTCTTGCACATCCCCCAGTAATTGAGCACTTAAAATCTCATCCCTGGCTTTTTCCCTGCTCTGGTGAAGTGTGCGGCTCCCTCTCTTTCTTTATCTCTCGTCGTCATGAAGTTTGCGAAGTTTGCGATACTTTGGCTTCCGGTGCAAGTGCAGCTGCATTTCACCTTATTGAAGCAGTACGGTAGGCCATACGCGGTGCAAGCCCTAACCCTAGAAAATTTCTCCAAGTGTTAAATCTAATTTGAGACGTTTACTTCCCGCTTTCATAACTTATTCATTATAACTCGGAACGAGGTCGTTCCAAAGTCATTCTCTTCCTTATCTTACGTACTTTAATCCCCCTCGGACAGAACTTCATTCTGAATCCGTTAACGTGCCATTCAATTGGCTTAATCTTCACCCTTCGTTCGTTTTACATTTTTAACACTCTTTGTTTGTTCGTCCGTAATTCGGTCATCCGAACTCGGAATTCGTTCGTTCTTGAGTCCACGACTCAAGTTTCCTACGTTCTCTTACATTATTATGAAAACCTACACGTTCGGGTTCATTTACTAACTTTCTAATTCTCGTTCGTCTTTTATGAAATTTTTACCATAACTTCGTTATAGCTCAGTTTTAATCCATTCTTCATGAACGTTTCTACCGTTCCTAACCAAGCAATAAGCATCTAACATATATGCGATAGTTTTAAACTTGTTCATCAACAACAATTATCCTACGATGGTTTTAAATTTGTCCATCAACAACGTTCTTCGTGTTCTTCGCGTGTTCTTCGTTCGTTCTTCATTTTTAATCGATATTTTGGATTACGATTTCACTTTTTCTTGGAATTTAATGTTATAGAACACCATTCCTTACCTATTTCACCTACTCATTCATATAATCCACTCGGATCGTTCTAATTCATTATGAATCGTATACTTCCTTAAGAAATTTATAAACTAAACTTTAAATTCTTATTTCTTCATTTTCTCATGATTTCAACCATATGAAATCATTTTTACATCTTTTACTTCATATTTTCATTAAACTATGTTATAACATAGAAAAATTCATTAAAAGTTCGGTTTTCGTATTACCTCTCTTCTTTAATCTTCCTCCGTCGGACAAAGGTTGCTCACGAGCAAGCTTTTCCGCTTCCTTTTCCTCTTCTTTCTCCCATCCGAACTCTCTCTCTCTCTCAAAGTGTAGGATTTTCAAAATCCCAAAATAATGAAATAAGCTTCATATTTATAGAAAACCAAGGCTAGGGTATTTTAGTCATTTCGCTCTCCAAACCTCCTTACTATTCATGACTTGAGCACTAAGTTTACTTGGCCCTTAAGTTTACTTAGCCCTTAAGTTTACTATTTCCACCTCCTTAGTTAACCTCCTTACTATTCACGAAACTTAGCCCGTAAGTTTCGTGGTTCCGTCTTTCGGGTTTCGTACGACAATTTTAAAAACTGCGATTCTCGGAATCCAAATATTTTTGGATATTTCGTCTTTCCTTTACCGATTAACTTTTACGTATTTTTCGGATTTTCGAAAAACTGAAAAACACTTTGGTGTCAAACGTTTTCCTTCACGTTTTCCCCTAACGTAGTTAAACGAGTGAAAAACACATGACACTACTTTTCGTCATTTTTATTTCGTTCGATTTCTGCACGTTTTTTGAGAAAAATTTTTATCGGCTTACTTAACTTTTCACGACATATTATCGTCAAATCTTTCGACGGAATGTCATTTCGACAAATCGAACTCTCGGAAAGGCTTAGGTTATTCAAACCCTAACCCTTAGGTTTCGTCGGGTGAATAGTGTCTATTTCGTCTTTTTTCCTGGAAATATTTTTGTTCTCGGAAAATTTTTATTTTCATCTTGAAAATTCTTACTCGAGCTTGTAGCAGAATCCTCCCGACTTATAATCATCCTAGGTTCTAGAACGATTAATAAACACATAGCACAAAATATTATTAATAAAAATTCATTTTATTAATAACTAATTCTTTAAACATAAATTCTGAACAATCCGAATTTCTGGGTTGTTACACTCTTCCTTCTTATAAAAATTCCGTCCTCGGAATTTCTTAAAACCACACCCTTACCCGGGTCATCACACTCGCCCATTCTTCACAGAATTTCGTCCTCGAAATTTTAGCTTACTCTTCTTCTCAACTTCTCTTCAAAGGAGTCCTAATCTTTCAAACATTCCCTCACCTTCATAACTTTAGCAAGAATTATGAAGTAGAATGAACGAGGAATATAAAAATTCCTTTAAAACATATCATACTTTTGCTGAGGGGTCAAATTAACCAGGCACTCTAACTATGTTTAACGGCATGACGCCGTAAACTTTCTTTCACGGTCAGTTTATAGTCACAAAGAAAGCAAACTACCTCTTCCATACGTAGGCGATCAACCTATTGTATAACCCCATTTCGGGGTGTGTTCACCTCAGACTTAATCATTAGATTCCGCACCAAAACAATTTGGTTTGGCACAACTCTTCAAAAAAAGCTCGATTTTCTTTTAAACATGACATACCATTTGTCTAGCCGAATCAAGTAGCTTAGACCATACCAATAAATTGGATATCAACTTGAAACATTCATCTAGTCAACTCAATTGACACCGACTACTTCTTTAAATTCTTTTCAATTCATCAAAACGTTTTATGACGTCATGATACCGTACTTTTCACGGTACGTTGAGGACTTCGTCATTTTACATCATACCATAGCGGGTTGTTGATCCTAAGATTACATCCAACACAAGGTTCAATTGCATTAATAACTCAATCCTTTTACCATCCTTGCATCGAATGCACGGATGATATAAAATTCATTTTGATATTTCAAATCAATTTCTGTCTAGCCGAAACAATTAGCATAGACATATAAAGAATAGTTCTTTTAAAATCCATTGGTTCCAAAAGTTGAACCAATTCTGTCATTTCCAAAACGCGAACACATAAACACGATTTCATAAACTTCGAAATCTAGCATAGCTAGATGACTTGGAATATCCATTTCTCCATCTTCCTTCATTGTCTTACTTGCGACAATACTTAATCTTCTCTAGCACCTTCAATACTAAGCCTACTGAAAATAACTTATTTTTTTAGTCTAAACATCCCAATAACTTAGTACAGTTCAACAACTTACCACACATTATGAGTTCAGAAACTTTCCATAATAATATGAGTTTAAGAACTATCCCGCATGACTATAAGCGTCCATTCATTTGAGAAGTTCAAAACTTACCATATCATTATGAGTCACGAGACATACCATAAGTATGAGTTTCAAGAACTCGCACCTACCTTATCGTTCTCTACCTATCAAGTATATACATGAGAAAAGATTCACCTTCTCGTCATATACATCTTGACAGCGCGACCAATTCTAATGATTATCACTGTAATAAACTAAGCAGTTGTTACACCACGCACAAACCTCTGCCCATAACAAAGGTTCATACAACTTAGCTATCACATGAGTCCTCAATTGAAATTTTATAACTTCTAAATTTCTCTTTACTTAATACAAATTTTCTTTAATTCGTATGCTATCCTTTACAACTCAATCAAGTTCTTCTCCGTCTACTTTCTACTTGTTAGTACTATAAATCATTCATCGTTTAACAACTCATCTCACATTACTACGATTCACTATGATCACATAGTGATCTTCTTATCCCTCTCTCTACGATTATAGTCTTAGGTACTCTTACCTAAGATTTATAACCTATCAGCTCTGATACCAACTTGTAACACGCCCAAATCCGGTTACATCTTCACACTTTCGGATTCCAATGCGTCACGAGTACATCATTCATCCAAACATACATCATTATATACTGAAATATAATAACATGCATTCTAAATTCCCAGGTTCTAAAACCTTATAATTCCTTTCATTACAAATAATGATAATTACATTATTCTTTACATCTTACACGAGTGACTTTCATTCGCCGCTAAGGATACATAACAGTTCATTAAACTAATCTAAAGTTCATTTAACTTATTTTATATTACAAGTCTTCACTTAATCTTCACGCTCATTCACATTCTGAATGACACTGCATTTGGATACCAGTCAGCTTGATCTTTACAGGATCCTTAAGTTCTTCTAACATCGTTCGTTGAAAATGTTTTTCATTTAAAGCAAGTGTGAGCATTCAATTGCCCAACAAGTCATAGCAGTTGAACAAACAACTTCAAGAATTTAAACATTCTTTTATGACTTCGATAACCGAACAAAGGTTATGAAGCAACTTGAATAATAGGAATAATCTCGATTCCTATCATTTTAAAACATTAGTTACATTCATTTTAAAATACTTTCATTCTTCTACATTTTTCATACACATTCTGTCTGGCTAGAATCATTAGCACAGACTTAACAATAACGGATCATGTATAAACAGAACATTCTCTTATTGAATAGTTAAATCACAGAACAATTCATCTCATAGAAACACCGAAGTGTTCACATTGTGGCACAAGGCCTCATACGTTCTACCACCTTGTACAAATATCACACATTCGCACATAGACAGAACTTCTTAAGTTCAACATCTGAGAAGTTTTAGAAACTAGCATTCATTTAGAATATAAATGAAGTTAGGAAACTTGCCTTACGCTTCACTACGACTTATTTGAAGCGCTTTCATTTCAATTCCTATGTAGCATATAAGAAAAACAACACATACACCAATTAGTCATGTATATTTGACTTATGCATTTGTTTGCTTAACTTTACTTCTTAGGGTTCGCGTTCTTGCAACCAAAGTTTACGCGACCACTTTCACTATCGTTCTACGGCTTCATGACATACAGAGATGTCTTACTTATACGTTCATCATCTTTGATGTTTTACATTCTTATCTTCTTCTTATAACTTCTTTAGGACTCAGCACACATCGCTTCTCTGATAGTAGTCCATATGGTACTCTGAGTGGTTTCCCACAAACAACCAACAAACAAGTTCCCGTCTCGCCTACACTGCCATCACAGTGAGTTAGATCGGTTGCCAGTTTTGTATATACCTTCGCTCTCTGAAGGAATTGTTTATCCCAGCTCCCATATGTCAACCATCAAAGGTTATGATCGTACCACAACTTAACTTATCTTAACTTATCCGAAATATTAAACTATAATATTCGCTAAGTCAATTTCTCATTCCTTATAGCTTTCTGGTAACTAAATACCATACCTCAGGATTCATTCTTATCAGACTCACATTCGGCTTTCAATACTCTTATTACCGTTCGTTACGGCTTTCTCGATAATTCCTATCTTACTTACTACCTTCGTCAACGTCTACGTCATACAACCAGGGTATACTTAGAACGTTCATCCGACACGAATACGATTCACGAGGATCGTTTACGTATTCAACGTTCACGTTGCTCCTCTTAATCTCTCATTCAACCTTTACTCAAGGTTTTAATCACTTTCAATCGTTATCCATCCATGAACCCATGTTCATTATTCGTTCTTCATGTCAAAGCCATACCGATCGTTGTATGCTAAGACCGATCGTTCATCGCAACAACGTTGCGTTTACAGCGTCTATACGCTTTACAGTTATCTCTCATTACGACAGTATAACATCGAAATGTTATTCATTACTTCCGTCACTCAACGTCTAAGGAATCACAACCATAGCAGTCCCTCATGTTCGTTCATCGTGATTACGGTCCCCGGATATCGGTTACGTAATCTACCGCTTGACTTCTCTGTCTTTAATCCCATTCAATCTTTCCATTCACTTGATTAAGCAATTACGTTTTAAGAACTATATGATCATATTTCTTTCTTGTACATCCCTCCAGTAATTGAGCACTTAAAATCTTATCACTAGCTTTTTCCTCGCCTTGCAAGATCATTGGCGCCACTCTCTTTCATTATCTCTCATGCCATGGCGCTGTTTTGCGATTCCGGCTCCCCTTGATGCAGTACTGCATGCACAGACCACGCCTTATAAGGCGTGGTTGGCGCATAGCGCCAATCTCTAACCCTAGAAAATTTCTCTAAGTGTTAAATCCAATTTGAGACGCTTACTTCCCGCTTTTATAACTTATTCGTTATATCTCGGAACGAGGTCGTTCCAAAACCATTCTCTTCCTTATCTTACGTACTTCAATCCCCTCGGACAGAACTTCATTCTGAATCCGTTAACGTGCCATTCAATTGGCTTAATCTTCACCCTTCGTACGTTTTACGTTTTTAACGCTCTTTGTTTGTTCGTTCGTAATTCGGTCATCCGAATTCGGAATTCGTTCGTTCTTGAGTCCACGACTCACGTTTCCTATTTTCTCTTACATTATTATGAAACCGTACACGTTCGGGTTCATTTACTAACTTTCTAATTCTCGTTCGTCTTTTACGAAATTTTCACCATAACTTCGTTATAGCTCAGTTT
Source organism: Panax quinquefolius (assembly GCA_020205615.1). Classification (NCBI taxonomy): domain Eukaryota; kingdom Viridiplantae; phylum Streptophyta; class Magnoliopsida; order Apiales; family Araliaceae; genus Panax; species Panax quinquefolius. The sequence continues at coordinate 47,959,563 of CM035153.1, forward strand.
TAATCCGTTCTTCATGAACGTTTCTACCGTTCCTAACCAAGCAATAAGCATCTAACTTATACACGATGGTTTTAAACTTGTCCATCAACAACAATTATCCTACGATGGTTTTAAATTTGTCCATCAACAACGTTCTTCGTGTTCTTCGTTCGTTCTTCATTTTTAATCGATATTTTGGATTACGATTTCACTTTTTCTTGGAATTTAATGTTATAGAACATCACTCCTTACTTATTTCACGTACTCATTCATATAATCCACTCGGATCGTTCTAATTCATTATGAATCGTATACTTCCTTAAGAAATTTATAAACTAAACTTTAAATTCTTATTTCTTCATTTTCTCATGATTTCAACCATATGAAATCATTCTTACATCTTTTACTTCATATTCTCAATAAACTATTTTTTAACATAGAAAAATTCATTAAAAGTTCGGTTTTCTGGTTAGCTCTCTTCTTTAATATTCTTCTGTCGGACAAAGGTTGTTCACGAGCAAGCTTTTCCGCTTTCTTTTCCTCTTCTTTCTCCCATCCGAACTCTCTCTCTCTCTCTCAAAGTGTAGGATTTTCAAAATCCCAAAATAATGAAATAAGCTTCCTATTTATAGAAAACCAAAGCTAGGGGCATTTTAGTCATTTCGCCCCCAAACTTCCTTACTATTAATGATTTAAGCACTAAGTTTACTTACTCCTTAAGTTTACTTTTAGCCCTTAAGTTTACTATTTCCACCTCCTTAGTTAACCTCCTTACTATTCACGAAACTTAGCCCGTAAGTTTCGTGGTTCTGTCTTTCGGGTTACGTCCGACAGTTTTAAAAACTACGATTCTCGGAATCCAAATATTTTTGAATATTTCGTCTTTCCTTTACCGATTAACTTTTATGTATTCTTCGGATTTTCGAAAAATTGAAAAACACTTTTTGGTGTCAAGTGTTTTTCTTCACGTTTTCCCCTAACGTAGTTAAACGAGCGAAAAGCACATAACAGTACTTTTCATCGTTTTTATTTCGTCCGATTTTTGCACGTTTTTCCAAAAAAACTTTTATCGGCTTAACTTTTCACATATATTATCGTCAAATCTTTCGACGGAATGTCATTTCGACATACCGAACTCTCGGAAAGGCTTAGGTTATTCAAACCCTAATCCTTAGGTTTCGTTGGGTGAATAGTGCCTATTTCGTCTTTTTCCCTGGAAATATTTTTGTTCCCAGAAATATTTTATTTTCGTTTTGAAAATTCTTACTCGTTCAGTCTAGCTCGTAGCCAGAATCCTCCCGACTTATAATCATCCTAGGTTCTAGAACGATTAATAAACACATAACACAAAATATTATTAATAAAAATTCATTTTATTAATAACTAATTCGTTAAACTTCAATTCTGAACAATCTGAATTTTCGGGTTGTTACATGATTTAAGTATATAATATTTATATATACTTTACCCAAGAGCATTAGAATAAATTCTTTTATGAAATTATTTTAATAAAGAAAGGACATTATATTTATTATAATATCTCAAGGAAGTAAATAAATTCTTAATTGAATTCATGTGAATGAGGCAAGGATATTATATTTACTTTAATATCTCGAGTAGTCAAATAATGGTATTTGCATAGAAAATTGTGTTGCATATTTATTTTTGCATTTATAAGATAAATATGTAGTTAAGATATGTTATGTTTTATTTTGAGAATATGTAATTTATATATCAAGATGGTTTATATAAATTATATGATTCGTAATGGATAAAATATTTTATGTGAGTGAGTTAGTAAATAATTTAAATTTAGTTACTGATTATTGGGTAACTTATTTATTCAATAAAAGTATTATAAGAGTAATTAGGTAATTTACTTAATTCAATAACTTGGTTAATTCCTAAGTTATCCTAGCTACTATTCAAAACTTATTTTCCAAGCCATTTCTATTTCTTTCTTTGCCGTGAGAGGAGGAAGAGAAGTGTAAGAGCTACTCAATTGATATGGTTGGGCACCAAGAAGAATTGTTTACAAAATTTGTAAAAGTCTCTCTCCCATCCCCCTAATTGCCGAACCATCTCTCTCTCTCTTAGTGCTTGAAATTTTAAAATTTTCCAAATATGGTGAAGTAATAGAACCGTGAGTTTCATGGAGCCTTAGCCAATTGGATTCAAGTATTTAGATAAATTAGAAGATAACAAGCTTGGATTAAGTGAAGATATATTAATTTAGGTATAAATCCTGGTGGGTTGTTTCGGTGTTAACAAAACAGTCACAAACACGCAAGTGCACGCGGTTCACAAGTAATATAAGGTAAGAAAAGTATTGATCCCACGAAGAAAAATGATTATTTTTAGTCTAACATGCAACAACTTTATAATTATTTTAGCCTGCTTAAACGAATGATTAAGATGTGAATTAACTATCTAGAATGATTATCAACTAATAAACTAACTAACAAACAAATAATTCAAATTAAGAAGATATGGGATTCTAACTTTACTTGGTGCCTTATTCAAATTATATACCTCTTGTTAAATCTAAATGATAACTTCGGATTGCTAGTCGAGAACACAAAGGTAAAACATGGCTATCTCTCAATATACCATGATCATATCACATACAATCCACAAAAGATAGAATATATATGAACTTCCAATATTACCTAAACTACTATATTTCTATGTGACTTAAGAGTAATATGGATTTAAGCACAAGTCCTCTCAATTGACTACATGCGGTAACACGGTATATGTCTATCCGGATTACGAATCATGAAATCTATGACATGTAAAAATCATGAACACATGCTAATATGGCTAAATCTGAATTTGTACTTCATTTTCCAAGTTCATACAAATTAATACAGTAGATGGTGATCAAGCATATAAACAATTAAAACAACCATATTAGGCAATCCATGCATAATCAATCACATACAACAAAGAGGCATAGAAATCTGAACTAAGCAAAAAGGTCCATTAGAATCTCATAATGGAGATTAGTTCATCATTGAAGCAATAACCATTATGGGAATCTGTTCAAGCATGAGATTATAATATGAAAACAAAGAGAACCAAGAGATTAAGAAAGTGCAAATCTGATATTTCTTTGTCCAATAAAAATCTTCAAAGCTGAATCAATATTCCCAAATCAACCAAATTAAAACCCTAATTATGAAAATCTAACAAAGAGGCAAGAAAGAAGCCCAAAAAGTAGAAGTAAAAGCTATGAACTCTCTGTCTCTGCAAAACCCTAGAGTAGTAAAAATAACGATAAAAGCCCCCGTCTATAACATCCCATTACACCATTTAAAGGAAAAACACGTAAACATATATTTTAATGAAAAGTCAACACTGGTCAAGATTTCTCTCAAGGCCGCCTCCACCCTTTAACAAAATGGGCCTGGCGCCTCCTCCCTGGCCGAGATTTCCTCCCATGGCGCGCATGTGTCCAAGTTCTATATGCCAAATACACATGGCTGTTTTTTTTTCTGTAGGATGTTTGCTAGTCCTTTGCTGGTGCACTTTTGGTCCTTTAGCTGCTATTACTAGCTTCAAGCTTCTTCTTCTTCTCACTTCCATGTCACTTTCACTTGCCATGCTCACTTTCATATGCCAATTCCATCTTCACTCCACCACAAGCTCGCCAACACGCCGTTTCCATCCACGATGCTAACAAAAGAATTTCCGCCATGCAAACTACAAAATGAAGATAAAACGCATAAAAAGTAACTAAACACTTGAGATTAAGCTATATTTCTAACAAGTAGATAGCCAATAAGTAGGTATAAAACCTACTTATCAAATCCTTATTTAATTTTGAATTTTATTAAAGTTATGCGATCATGTAATTTTTATTGCTAAACTTCAATTTTTGGAAGTTTAGTAGCTTATGATGTAATTTTTAGTGGAATTCCGTTATAAGGATTTGAATTTTGATTTATGTATGGGTTATATGTAATTAGAATTGATTTTGAATCAACAGAATAAAATTTAAATTCTGTTAATAAGCTTTAGTTTACTAAAAGTCATTTTAGATTGATTTTTTTTTGCTTGAATTATGAATGAATTCATGGATATAGAGACTTGGTGGTTAGGTTTGGGTTGTGCGGTGATATAAGGATGAAAATTATGGAAAAACCGCTAACAAATCGATAAGAAACCAAGTCGAATGATAATTGCATGTATTATGTTTGTTAAATGACCATAAAGAACAAACTCGGATAAAATCTTGGAATTTAATGGAGCCAATGCCTTAGACGAGTCTTATTATGTTAATTAAGGCTTAGTTATAAAGCAAGTCGGGTTAAAACGGAATGGGGTGAGTTTTGAACTAAAATCGCGATGTTAAAAATTAGTGCGAACAACCATTTTGGCCGCACAGTTTAGACAGTTTAAATTTTTTAATATTTTTTAAAAATACTTTGATATGCCAGGTATAACATATTCAAATTTGGGATCAATCCGATTAACGAGTAGTGCGTTAGAAATTCGCAAAGTAGCTGATTCGATATGCGTTGCAGCAGCAGCTTGCTGCGCGCACATCTGCCGAGCGGCGCCGTGTTGGGCAGCTGCCTGACATGTTTTTCAAACGCTGTTTTGATTGGTTTCCGTGATCTGTTTTCGCGGTTAGATTTTATTTAAAAATACTATCACATGAGGTATATAACATACCAAAATTTCGCTGTTATTTGACTTATAGATTGGGAATTAAAAATAGGCAAACAGGCATGTCAGAACTAAAATTTGGGCATCGCTAAGCGTAGTCGCGTTGAGCGATTTTGACGTTCGACGTTCCAAAGCGTGTTTGGGCTAAATTTTAGGCAATATTAAATCTAATAAAGTCCCAAGACACGAGTTTTGATAGTATGTGATATTTTATGCCGATGAAATCTCCTTTCGGGCATAAATAATTCAATAAAAATATAAAATAAATATGATTTTTTATATTTAAGCGAAAGTAAGCTTAACCTTGCATATAAAATAGTTTTATAATGCATCGAAGAGAATGAAACCTTTAAAAAAAATTGTATTAATCATAAAAATGATATAATAAGGTTTTCGAGTTTCAAAATGGAGTTTTTGAGCCAAGATTTATTGGTGTATATATATATTTAATATATATATATATATATATATATATATATATATATATATAGTGAAAATGCTAATATTTGCAAAACGAAAAAAATGAAGCGAAGGTGCTAGTGGGATAAAATATTTATATACGAGGCAATGGTCCGAGTTGACGAGTTGACTCATGAATAAGCAAAATGGTATAAAAAATTATTTAAATTAAAGAATTAATATAGTAAATTGAGTTTTACTATAAAAGCTATATATTAGGTGTTTAAATCCCGAATTAGCGAGTAAGATCATAAAATATTCTTAAAGTGGAATATAAATGATTTAAGCTTTAAATGTAAAATGTTTACATATTAAAAGTGTGAGAAACCTTATTTAGCATTGAAAGATTATAATGAATTAAATTTTTGAATAAACTAATATTGGTTTTGAATTAAGAATAAATAATATTAGTTTTTATAAACTAATAATTATTATTAGCGAACAAACATGCATGTTTTGTGACATATTTAATTATCCAATGTGTGTGCATGTAAAAATAATTGTAGGAATTGTAGAGTAACGCTATATTAAATTTTTGCGATAATCTCTGAATGCAAGTTTCTTAAACCTTTGCATTTTTTTATGCAATGGATATTATGTAAGTAAGAAAATTTAATTGTTGCATTTATTATATGCAATAGATTTTGTATAATTAAATATTTAAACCTGGAGCTCTAGTTTTATTTGTGCGAACAGGTAAATGTTAAATTACTCATTTTGAGTAAGATTTTAAGTCTGATTATATATATAAGCACATATTTTTAACCTGTTTGTATATAATGCAAAGTATGAAGAATTTTTATTCCAATCAGCTTTCAAAAATGGTTGAGTTGAATATATGTGTGATACATAAATTCGGTACACATGTACAGTTGAAAGTAGTCTAAGCCATTTGTTCGGCTAGACGTCAGATTTAATGATTTCAATTCTTTTATATTTAAGTCTTGAAATATTATGAATAAATAAGATTGTTCATTCATTTTATTTTGAGTTGGATTCTAAACTGAGCAAAAACTTCCCTAATATAGGATTATTTTATATATTGCGTCCTTGGGACGGCAGAGATGAACACAAATGTTGTTCCACTAGATAGTATTGATCAATACAGAGCATAAAGTGCTGATCACCCATCGTGTTCGTAAGACCATGTCGGTTCAAAGATAAAGTTTCTGATAGAACCTTTTTGAAAAGAACAAGAAAGTTCTTGGTTTTGTGACCGCTTAGTATGTTTAAGTCGATATGTTGTTTCTGACATCTGAAACGAGTAACAATATTTATGTTTAATTGCTTTACAGACTTGTTCTATTGTGAAAGTATAGCTCAATGAAAACATTTATTTCTTTTGCGTATTAATTGTTAATTGATGAGCAATTAAATGCTCATTCTTGCTTTACTATAAATGTTTTCAGTTAAGAATGATCAAGCCAGAGGTTCCGGAATAGATAATGGCACGGGAAAAATATCCGAGTAGTTGAAGGCAGTTATTTGTAATAGATAGATTTTTGTGGCATTACTCAATACCTATCATAAGAACGAATTAAAGGTCTTTGTACTTGAGATAAAAAACTTTGATGTAATAATTTCTATTAATTAATGCACCAAGTTTGTTCAATGTTTAGTATAGTGGAGCACCAAATATAGGTTTCACGTATTCGAGTTTGGGGGCGTCACAGGATGATATCAAAGTTGTAGGTTAGAAGCCTTAGGTTTGGATACCTTGTGTTATAACCTTAAGATAAGTTAGTCAGACAGTTAAGTAAGTAACTTGTATCGAGTTAAGTAGGATGGATTGTGGAAATTCATCGATAAGAATAATAGTAATAATAATATAATTTAAAAATAACTGTTAGTTGTTATTTGTATATATTTGCTTGTATTAAGTGCTAATGGAGTTATTATTATTATTTTCTTATAGATGTCTGAGGTCCAGGAAGCACGAGTAGAACTTGAGCAGCAGGTAGCTCCACCATCACCACTAGGACCATAACATGTACATGAGCCAGTACATGTTGTAGTGATAGAATCAGAGTCTGATGAAGACGAAGATCCTACCGAGGGATTATTTCTAGATGAGTTAGATGATGCTTTAGAGGATAATGTGGTGGAGGATGCACTAACATGAGATGGAAGAGGCTTTAGCTCAGCTAGGGGCTATGGTTCATCAGCTGATGGGCCAGAACATAGATCTGACAGCTAAGCTGCAGGTGTCTGAGAATAGAAACCAATACCTAGAGAGTCAAGTGCAGGTCTACAGATAGATTATCATGAGCTTCAAAATGTGAGGATTTTTTATCAACAGAGACAAGAGGAGTCAGGCCAGTATATCTGATACTTAGAATATAATGTGCGAGTGTGGAAAAGAAAGGTTAGGGAAATGGGTTATGCATATAACACTTCTTTGGAAAGGGTGCAAACTGTTTGGAGCATCCCAATGAGTCTGGACAGTTCAGGTGTTCGATTACTCGTGCTCGAGTTATAGCCATTGCAGAAGATGAGCGTGTTGGCACAAATGCTGCGGGTCATGAGGGAGCTGAGTGACTTTGTTTTCTGTGAAACAATGTGAACCTATGTGGAACATTTGTAAATATGTAAATATGTGTAAATATGGTAGTGTGTGATCCCAACTTTTGGTAATAGTATGGGAATACTTTTTGGAATCTTAACTTAGTGGTAGTTAAGGATTCGAGTAAGAAAAATCTTTTGATGTACAAAGGGTATGAAATGTACATAGCAAGTTAATGCTATAGAAATGTAAATAGCTAGTAAAGCTATGAAAGATGTAAAAGAACATGTTTGATATTAAATGAAATATTAGATATGTTTTTGTTATGTGCATAATTTCTTTACATTTAATTAAATGTTTAAAGAAATAGTTTAATAATAATAATACATTTTATTAAACAGAAAATGATGCGAAGAGGAAGTGGTCGAGGAAGACCACCATTGAACAGAAACAAAAATAGAGATGAAGGATCAAATAATAATAATAGAGATGGTGGTCAATAAGACCCAATGCAGCAGTTTATAGATCGTTTAATTGGAGCTTTTCAAAATAGAGATCCTTCTCACCCGAATGCATATGTACCAGCGGTTCGAGTTGCTAGTTTCAAAGATTTTAAAATTGTTAGACCACCAGAATTTCGAGGTACCACTGAGCCGATAAAAGCTCAGTCTTGGATAAAAAGAGAGATTCAGAAAACATTTGAGATAGCAACAAGGGTAGGTGATAAGCAAAAAACTTCGTTCGCCGCCTATATGTTAAAAGGAGATGCGAATTTTTGGTGAGAAGCAAATAAAACAAGAGCGGATGCATGAATGATTATTTGGGAAAGATTTAGAGAAATTTTCTTTGAGAATTACTTTCCTCCTGGAATGTAGAGTAGGATGGAAGTTCGATTTCTGGAACTTAAACAAGGTGATATGACAGTATCACAATATGCAACTAAATTTAATGAGCTGACACGATTTGCTCCACACCAGATGGACACTGCAGAGAGGAAAGCAAGACTATTTGAGCAAGGTTTGTAGCCTTGAATTTATAATAAACTGTCAGTTTTACAAATTGGATCATTTGGTGTGATCCTTGAAAAAGCAATTATCGCTGAAGGAGGTAGCGAAGCAATGAGTCTTTACAAGAATGACGAGAAAAATAAAGGAAAGATTGAAGGAACAATTAAGACAGAAGCAAGTAGTGGAAGTGGAAATAATAAAAAGAGGAAGTGGAATAACTTCGATATTGTTAATCAGAGGGTTAGCAAAAGAAAAAGTTTGAGCCCTGTAAGAGTTGTGGAAAGAGCCATTCTGGAGTTTGTTTGAAGGGAAAAACTGTGTTAAAAGTATGGACAGGAGGGCCACATATCTCCTAATTGTCTTAACCCAAAGAAAAGTCTTGGTTGTTTCGTTTGTGGATCATTGGATCATCTGACTAGAAACTATCCGAAGAAGGGGATTGATGGAGGAAAGAACAACAAAGGAAATAGTAGCGGGAAGGTGAGTGTATCAAGTCTAGCTCTGCAGAGTAAACCAACCGCCAGAACTTTTAACATGACGGTGCAGGATGCAGTGGCATCAAAAGAGGTGGCTTCAGGTATCGTCCCGATCAACAATATTTATGCTTATGTATTGTTTGATTATGGGGCAACTTGTTCTTTTGTCTCTCATAAAGTTGCTAAACGTTTAGAGGAATGCCTATATCAAATTTAGAAATTCCTTTGAACATTGAGGTAGCCAATAAAGAAGTAATTCATGTAGAGCACATCTATAGGGATTGCTGCGTTAAAATAAAAGAATATGAGCTAACCATAGATTTGATTCCGATCAATTGGGAGAGTTTGATATTATTTTGGGAATGCGCAGATTGTTTAAACATGGGACAACAATAGATTACCAGAAGAAATTAGTAAAACCTTAAACCTGCGAAACAGTCTAGTAAATCGCCAAGACAATCGCGATGTTTGTCGATGATGCAAGTGAAGAAGTTGTTACAAAAAGGTTGTGTGGGATATTTGCCGTATGTGATAGATCCTCAGAGGGCAGAAGAGAAGATAAATAAGATTGTGGTGGTAAATGAGTTTATGAATGTTTTTCCGGATGAAATACCTGGACTTCCACTGGATAGAGAAATTGAATTTGTGATTGATTTAGTGCCTGATACGACACCAATCTCGAAAGCACCATATAGGATGGCTCCAGTAGAAATGAAGGAATTGATGATACAATTGCAAGAATTATTATACAAGAAGTATATTCGACCAAGTACGTCGCCGTGAGGAGCGCCAATGTTGTTTGTAAAGAAGAAAGATGGAGCGTTGAGACTTTGTATCGACTACAGGGAGTTGAACAAAGTAACGATTAAGAATAAATATCTGTTGCCCAGTATAGACGATCTTTTTAATCAATTAAAAGGGCCAAGATAATTTTTAAAGATAGACTTGAGAACTAGATATCACCACTTGAAAGTGAGAGAAGAAGATGTTCCAAAGACAACATTCAGAACTCGTTATGGTCATTACGAGATTCTGGTAATGTCGTTTGGATTGACTAATGCGCCAACCGCGTTTATGAATATTATGAATCGAATATTTAAGCCGTATTTGGATAAGTTTTTGGTCGTATTTATCGACGATATTTTGGTCTATTCCAAGACACAAAATGAACATGTAGATCATTTGAGAATAGTGTTGGAAACACTCGGGAAAGAAAAGTTGTATGCAAAATTCAGCAAATGTGAATTTTGGTTAGAAAGAGTTCAGTTTTTGGGTCACGTAATTGACAAAGAAGGAATATTTGTGGATCCAGTAAAGTAGAAGCAATAATGAATTGGGAACAACCGAAAACATCGATTGAAGTGCGTAGTTTCCTAGGGTTAGCGGGCTACTCTCGGAGATTTATTTAAGATTTTTCGAAGATAGCTACTCCGTTAACTATTTTGACAAGAAAGACGGTGAAATTTGTTTGGTCAGAAAAATGTGAAGCCAGTTTTCAAGAACTTAAAAAGAGATTAAGTAACGCATTGATATTATCTCTACCAGATGATACATGTAATTTTGTGGTTTATAATGATTCATCGCATAAAGGACTGGGATGTGTGCTTATGCAACATGGAAAAGTTATTGCGTATGCGTCACGATAGGTGAAAGATTATGAGAAGGGGTATCCTACTCACGATCTGGAATTAACAGCGGTAGTGTTTGCTTTAAAAATATGGAGATTTATATGGACAAAAATGTGAGATATATACAGATCACAAAAGTCTGAAATATATTTTCACAGAAAAAAAGCTGAATATGAGGTAAAGAAGATGGTTTAGAGTTGATTAAGGATTATGATTGTGAAATCCTTTATCACCCAGGAAAAACGAATGTTGTGGCTGATGCCTCAAGTAGAAAGGGTAAGGAGAAGATGTTATTAACTGCTCAAGATGAGTTAATAATAGTAACGGAGAAAATGGAACTAGAAGTACAGTTTCCGCAAGAATTGCAAGAAAAATTTTATTTAATGGAAGATTGTCCAACTTTATTGGATTTTAGTCAAGGAGGCACAACTTGAGGATGAGGAGTGCGTGAAGATAAGGGAGAAGATTTCCGAGGGAAAAGAAAATAAGTTTAAAATTGATAATGACGGAGTAATCCGATTTGAAGGAAGAATTTGGGTTTCATCGGTGAGGGAACTGAAAGAAGAAATATATCATAAGGCCCATTGTTCGAGGTATACAATTCACCCCGGAGGTACAAAAATGTATCAAGACTTTCGACAATATTATTGGTGGCCAAGTATGCAAATAGAAGTCGCAGAGTACATTAGTAGATGTTTGACTTGTCAAAGGGTAAAAGCTGAACATCAGAAACCAAGTGGGTTACTTCAACCACTGGAAATTCCTAAATGGAAATAGGAGCATATCAGAATGGATTTTGTGGTAGGAGTTTCGAATACACAAAAAGGGTTGGATGCTAACTGGGTTATAGTGAATCGATTAACGAAGTCGGCACACTTTTTGCCAATCAAGATTAAGTATAACCTAGATCAGCTAGCTAAGTTATATATTAAAGAAATTGTTTCTCGACACGGAGTGCCAGTATCGATTGTGTCGGACAGAGATATGAGATTTACATCAAATTTTTGGAGAAGTTTGCAAGAACATATGGGAACGCAGTTGAGGTTGAGTACGGCTTACCATCCTCAAACACAAGGACAAAGTGAAAGGACACTACAGACTCTAGAAGATATGCTATGAGCCTGTGTAATGGATTTCAAAGGGAATTAGGACGACTATTTACCTTTGGTGGAATTTGCATATAATAACAGTTATCACGCTAGTATAGGCATGCCACCTTACGAAGCGTTGCATGGAAGAAAATGTAGAACACCCCTCTGTTGGAATATAGTCGGAGAACGTCGTTTGTTAGGACCGGAATTGGTACAACAAACTGCAGAAATTGTTAAATTAATACGTACGTGATTGATAACGGCTCAGGATTGCCAGAAAAATTATGCGGATCAACATAGGCAAATGAGAGATTTTAAAGTCTGGTCGCACGGATTTTTATAAGTATCTCCCTGAAAGGGAAAGATACGGTTCGGAAACAAAAGAAAGTTAAGTCCTCGTTTCATAGGACCATTTGAGATTTTAAGGAAGATAGGAGAGGTAGCTTATGAAGTAGCTTTGCCTTTTGAATTTGAACATTTTCATAATGTGTTTCACGTGTCGGTCTTGCGACCATATAAGGCAGACTATAAGCATGTGATAGAGTACGAGCCGATTCAGTTTGAGAAGGACTTAACTTATGAAGGAATTCCTGTTCAAATATTGGATAGGAAAGAGCAAGTGCTAAGGAATAAGGTAATACATTCAGTAAAGGTATTATGGAGAAATCATAACGTGGAGGAAGCAACGTGGGAATTAGAAGAGAAGATGAAAATGACCTATCCTCGGTTGTTTGAATAATTTTGGGAAAAAAACACCTTTACCCCACTGTGGTTGTAGTGTTTTAAGCAATTAGCCACTGTGCTTTTAAAATATTCAATTAGCCCATTGTATTTTTTAAAAATGTTCAATCAAGCAATTTCGTTCAATTTTGCTCACGGATGTTAAAAAATTGGGGGGAAAGCACATTTACCCCACTGTGCTTTTAAAATATTCAATTAGCCCACTATACTTTTTAAAAATATTCAATCAAGCAATTCCGTCCAATTCAACAATTCTTTTCTCTCCAAAACTCCTCTCTCTCTCTCCTCTACTACTACAACAAGAAAGAAAAGATCAGTAGACTTTACTACAACAACAACTCCTCTTCCTGCTCCTTCCCGCGTTTCTTTCCTCTGCAAAATTCCTCTCTCTCCTCTACTTCCCTTTATTGATTCTTCACCCTAACCATTCCATTTCATATTCCACCACTAATTTTCTCCTCCATTCAATTAGCCAACCACCTGAAAATAAAACAAAAGGGAATTAAATTATCAAGATGAATGATCTATTTACCTCCGATTCATTCTCTCGATACAACAACGATGATCAAAATCCTTCCCACGCTATCGAGATGTCCAAAATGGAGGAGCCGGAGATGGTGTAAATTTGACAAATTCTTCCAAGATGTTGAAGCCATTAAAGACGAGTTCAAACACCTCGAAACCCTCTACAACCAACCCCAATCCTCCCACGACCAATCCAAAACCTCCCACAACGCCAAATCCATCAAGACCTCCGCTCAAATGGACGTCCACGCCTCCTCCTCCCAAAAGGCCAAGCTCATCAAACTCACCTCGAATCCCTGTAGCCGCTCCCAGCGCCGCCAACCGCACCCTCCCCCTTGGCCGTGGCCCGATGCTCCTCCGGACAAACACGCACCTCTGTTGTCAACGGTCTCAAGAAGCTCCACGACTCCATGACCTCCTTCCACGACCTCGCCAACAGCATGGTCGCCGAAATCTCGGGACACCGCCGTGTCAGGTACTTCACCAGAATCGAGAGAAGGTCGACGATTCGACCTATACTCTCTAATCTCCATGAGACAGAGCGAGACTTTCTGCGCAGAAGGCACCAAGAGCGGGGAGGCAAGTGATGGAGACGATCCCGGAGATTCAAGAGAGGCGGTGAAGGGGTAATAGGATGTAATGGTACCCCCATTGAAAATGAGACGTCATTTGTATTTTATTTTTTAAAGTCACGTAGGAAAATTGACCTAATTTTTTAACGTCCGTGAGCAAAATTGGACAGAATTGCTTGATTGAACATTTTTAAAAAGTACAGTAGGCTAATTGAATATTTTAAAAACACAGTGGGGTAAAAGGTGCTTTTTCCCCCCAATTTTTTAACGTCCGTGAGCAAAATTTGACGGAATTGCTTGATTGAACATTTTTAAAAAATACAGTGGGCTAATTGAATATTTTAAAAGCACAGTGGCTAATTGTTTAAAACACTACAACTACAGTGGGGTAAAGGTGCTTTTTCCCAATAATTTTGTTTTTCGATTCAGGGGATGAAATCTTTTTAAGGGGGAAGAATGTAAGAACCTGAAATTTCTTATAATAATAATATAAGAAAAATAGTGAATAATTTTTTATTTATTTATATGTGATATGTGAATGTTTAGTATACCATTTAATTGTAAGGTAATAAATATATATTATGAAAATATATTTATAACGCTAATTTAAATAAAAATTGTTGTGACCAATTTGCTTATGGAAATAGAAGAGGTGGTTAAAGTATATAATATTTATATATACTTTATCCAAGAGCATTAGAATAAATTCTTATATGAAATTATTTTAATAAAGAAAGGATATTATATTTATTATAATATCTTAAGGAAGTAAATAAATTCTTAATTGAATTTATGTGAATGGGCAAGGATATTATATTTACTATAATATCTTTAGTCAAATAATGGTATTTGCATGGAAAATTATGTGTTGCATTTTTATTTTTGCATTTATAAGATAAATATGTAGTTGAGTTGAATATATATGTGATACATAAATTCGGTACACATGTACAGTTGAAAGTAGTCTAAGCCATTTGTTCGGCTAGACATCAGATTTAATGATTTCAATTCTTTTATATTTAAGTCTTGAAATATTATGAGTAAATGAGATTGTCCATTCATTTTTTTTGAGTTGGATTCTAAACTAAGCAAAAACTTCCCTAATATGGGATTATTTTATATAATGCGTCCTGGGGATGGCAAAGATGAACACAAATGTTGTTCCACTAGATAGTATTGATCAATACAAGGCATAAAGGGCTTATCACCAATCGTGCTCGTAAGACCATGTCGGTTCACAGATAAAGTTTTTGATAGAACCTTTTTGAAAAAAAAGAAGGTTCTTGGTTTTGTGGCTGCTCAGTATGTTTAAGTCGATATGTTTCTAACATATGAAACGAGTAACAATGTTTATGTTTAATTGCTTTAAAGACTTGTTTAATGTGAAAGCATAACTCAATGAAAACATTTATTTCCTTTGCGTATTAATTGTTAATTGCTTTACTTGCTGAGCAATTAAATGCTCATTCTTGCTTTACTATAAATATTTTCAGTTAAGAATGATCAAGCCGGAGGTTCCGGAAAGGATAAGGGCAAGGGAAAAATATCTGCGTAGTTGAAGGCAATTATTTGTAATAGATAGGTTTTTGTGGCATTACTACACTGACCTATCATGTTAAGAACGAATTATAGGTCTTCGTACCTAGGATAGAAAACTTTGATGTAATAATTTCTATTAATTAATGCACCAAGTTTGTTTAATGTTTAGTATAGTGGAGCACCAAATATAAGTTTCAAGTACTCGAGTTTGGGGGCGTCACAAAAGACGTAAAAACATTATTTACGTAAAAAATGTTTTTTCATTTTTTTGACTTTGTCGAATTACATCATAGCCTTTATTCAGGGAATGGAGACGTAATCTCTAATAAAATTACGAAAGAAAAATTTCGCGGTTTCAGATTAGTTAGGAAAACCTAAGGGTTAAAACCTAGATACGAAATCACTATTCAATAATACGAATATAATGCAAAATATTATACGAGTAGAATATGAGAATAATACGAGTATAATACGAAATATTATACGAGTAAAATACGAGAATAATACGAAAATTATCTCGATAGAAATACGAAAAGTCAAAGTCAACGATTACGACTAACTAACTAGTTGGAGTAACCGGCCTAGGGAAAGGAAACTTAGTTAAAGTAACTAAGTAATAACTCAATTCAAGTGAAGAAAAATGGACCAATCATAGAGGATGATGATGTAAGCAATGATGTAGGATGATGATGTAAGCGATGATGTCATAAAGGACGATGATGTAAGCAATGATTTAATAGATTATTGTATAAAGACTATTTTACCCCAACTCTTGCTAGCCTATAAATAGGAGGCTTTGCAAGCTTAAAAACTCACTAATTCACAAGTATTTTAAGAGCTTAAGAAACTATCATATATCATATAATGCTATTTTACAATCATCAATATTAACATTAGAAGAGTTATTGTCAAATACCTCACTGATGTCAATCTCTTGACAACCAGTGGTTCTACTTGAGCCGTTGCATGATGTTGTTGGGTAGAGATTTACAATCCTTAGAATCATCATCAGCATCATCATTTGTTGCATCTCTAGAATGGTGCTTTGCATCATTTTCTTTTCAGAGAGGATAGTTGAATCATCTCAAGGATATGCATTAACATCTCAGAGAGGATAGCTGATAGCAACAATCAGGATGCTCATAGGTAAGCAAGTTATCATAGAACTTCTTATCAGATATATCGATCAGATCCTTTGATTTATGCACAAAAGAAAGTTTCGGCATCCCATATTTCTTGAAAAGCTCGAATGAACCTCAAGGTTCAGATTCTTGTTAGGATTGCTCTTGCCATTTACACTAGAACAGTTGAGACGCAAATTGAATTTTTCATATGGTGTAGTGATGCTTTCTTAAGGGACATGAGAGAAATAACATTTAGTTATGCCCTTGATCACCATTAGCAAAACTTCTCAGACTCTTTTGGCAGAGATGCAAACCATGACATATTCAAGTAATTCGTCTTTCAATGATGTGAACAAAGAGTTCTCAGCTCTTGCTGCATCTGATTTTTCTATAGTTGTGTTGCTTGATCTGCTAATTGATTTTAGCCTCGCTAGAATCATCTGATCATAACAATATCTTCCTTTAAACACATGGACCAATCTGGATAGCCTCAAGCAGTTCATCATTAACATTCATAAATATATACCTGCACGTACAATTTTCAACATGTAAGCTCATCTTCATTCAGAAGAGGTATCCTCCTTCCACTATCGAGTTTACAAGTGGTTTTGTTTAGTGCCATGGATCAACTCAGTGTAAGCTTTAAATATTCGTGAGAACTTGCTCTGATACCACTTGTTGTTTCCCAGAGACACTAGAGATCTAGAACCCGGGGGGTGGGGGGTGGGTGTTGAATAGATCTTTAAAAACTTTTCGATTAATTAAAAATGTATTAGCAAGTAATCAGTTAACCAATATTGATTATGCACAACAGAATATTCTTTGGAAAATCCCCCTTAAAGATTAGGGAAATCACATATTTAAATTTAATATGACACAAGATGTTCTAAGTGGTTCGGAGACTGAACAATACCTAATTCACTCTTCCACTCCAACGAGCAGGATATCTACTAAGGATAGGGTCACCAAGACGACTTACAACTGAACCACTAATTAAGGTTCCTTCGAGTCACTAAGTCTCGACATCGAGTCACTAAGTCTCAACAATTCTGTAGCATCTGAATGGTTTCCGATTTGATCTCGAAACTATTTGCATTGATAGTAGGTCTCTGAATACTAGAGTGAATGTCTGTTACTAATGGCATGGTATAGTCTCTAAGTGACTTTTGCTCGTCTGCAGCCATATTTAACTGCGGGTCAATTTCCTCTGCCAGTTCTTCTTCCGTTTGTATATTGTATTACGTTAACCTCAGTTTTTGAAACTTCCTTTCAATATCGTCTGCATAGGGCACAAGTTCCTCCCTACCCTTTGACCTAGTGTGCATCCACGGATGAAAAACCAGCAAGAAGAAATAAAACAATAAAATAAGTGTTTAAATTAAAACTGAATTAATTGTAACTAATATGAAATTAAAAATTAAATACAAATTCTCCGGCAACGGCGCCAAAAACTTGTCCGATTTTCGTTAAAGACAATTATGTGCAAGTATACACGATCAACAAGTAATAAAGTGATAAGAGAGTGTCGAACCCAAAGGAATATCTAATGAACAAATCCCAACTACTAGTTTTATATCAATTCAATTTTATTTAAACAACCGAAATTTGTGTTCGTCAATTCGAAACTTAAAATAAATTAACTAAAACTTATTTTAACACAAA
The DNA here is from genome assembly GCA_020205615.1 of Panax quinquefolius. Lineage (NCBI taxonomy): Eukaryota > Viridiplantae > Streptophyta > Magnoliopsida > Apiales > Araliaceae > Panax > Panax quinquefolius. Next base: position 47,977,543 of record CM035153.1, read on the forward strand.
GAGTTGACTTCAGATGATAAAGGCTTAAGACTAAAATATTCTTAATCAATTATCCAAATCATCCAATCATTAAATTCACGTGAGTTGTTAACAAGAATTCAGAGTATTTATAAGCCCTTTTCCAAGTGATCAAATATAAATATTCAATTCAATTAATCTTGCGATATCCCTGTGCAAAACAAAAGAATCAAATCCATTAAGTATCAATTCCCAAAGGTCACATGCAACGAAAAGAGAGATTCCTATTCAACTCACAACCCTAATTATTCATCCCATGCAAATAAGTAAGAATACATGCTACTACATTCAGATATAACTTCAGATTTCGTCTCCCGAATCCATCTAGTGTATCATAGTAATAGTTGGCCAGACAATTAAACAATAAGCATAAAATATGATAGACAACTCAATTTGAATCAATAATTAGATTAATGTAGATAATCAATTCTTAAGCATAAAAGGTTTAATTGTAGTCTTAATTGAAAAATTAGTTCATGCTAGAGTTAAAACTAGAAATCTCTAATAAAACATCATCTTAGAGAAAAGAAGGAATAAAGAAAAACTCAGTAGAATTTTCTTCAGTCTTCAAGTCTTTGCCTTGATTTCCTTGAGTGCTCCTTTGAATATCCAATCTCTCTCCAAGTCCTCCAAGTAAATCCTTTGTGTCTTGTTAGGGTTTCTAACTCCAGATTCTTTTATTTATAGCTTTTCTATGCAATCCCAACGTCCCAAGGAATTAGAATCCAAATCTGATTCAAAATCTGGCTCTAAACTGAAAGTTGGATGACCTGGCCCCGACCTGGCGCTGCTGCGCCAGGTGCCTTCATTAACGTAGCGCTGCTGTGCCTAAACATCAAAGTCCTCTAGCCAATTCCTATATAGATAGCGCTGCCGCGCCAGGTCATCAAAAAATGGCACTGCTACTCTGTTTTGACTCCTTTTGTTCCCGTTATTACTCCTTTACTCCTTTACTCTTTTTGTTCCCATTATTACTTCTTTACTCCCAATTCCGATCCATGTGCTGGGTCTCCTACAAAATCACACAAATGTAACCAAAAGTAACCATAATACTTGAAACTAACAACATACTAAAGCCCAAATGTACCTAATTCATAAGTATAAAACCTACTCATCAGCGGTCTCTTCTTTGCTTTGTTCTCATTTTGATCCTTTTTGCATGCCTTCTTGAATTTGACCAAGTGTTGGAAACAAGGCATGATGAAGGAGTTCTTGGACAGCCCTAAAATGAGGGGGAGCCCCATTGGGGCCGACCTTAAGAGTTGGAGCCTACCCTAGGGTGTGCCCCAGCTCATGGGGGTTCCTTCCTTGGTTGTTCCTCACTTTGACTCCTCTTTGCATGACTTTCTCAAAGTTGACTAAGTGTTGGAAGTATGATATGAGGAAGGAATGCTTAGGAAACCCCACCATGAGGGGGAGCCACCTTGGGGCAGACCTTAAGGGTTGGGGCCGACCCTAGGGTGTGCCTCCACCTCATGGTGGTTGCTTCCTTGCCCGATTTTGCTTCTTTGGTTGGTTGGTTGTGTTCCTTTATGCTTTGCTTGCTTGATCTTCTTTTTCTTCATTCTTTCTTGCTTGCTTGTGGGGGTGTAAGGTGTGCACCATGTGGTGGCATAGGGTATCTCCTCATTGTGGCTCACTTAATGAGGTTCTCCATACTTGGCCGTTTTCTTGTCGGTTTTCCATACATAACCAATTTTGACCTATTTGGATAGAAATAGCTAATCTTTGCCTTAGCTTCTTTTTGGGCACTCATGATGGATGGTGAGGGATGATAATGAAGGTGCTAAGTCCTTTAGAGCTAGTGTGGCCATATGGGTACCTAGGTGGCCTCCCGGCAGTGGCGAAGCCAGGAAGTTATAGCAGTGGGGTCAAAATTATAGTAAGTTATAAAAAATTTGGCGGGGGTTCGGGGGCAGCGCCTCCGGGCCAATTTTTTTTAATACTTTATACTTTCGGGTTAGACAAATGCATCCAAATATTCAATTTAATAATACTAACAAAAGGGGGAAATCATAATTGATTTCTGAAAACAAAACTGAGGTTGGAGAAATTGAAGAGAGAGTAATTTTTGTTACCTGCAAGGCACAAGGCTGCAAGAGAGTACAATAGAATAGAGTCGCACTCCAGTCTCTACACTCGCGGCTCGCCAGTCACCAGTACCCACTCCGACCACTCGCGAAAGGCTTTGATGGTTCACGGTTTGGCTTTTGCCTTTTGCGATTTGGCTTTGCCCCTTCTCTCTCTATTTTGTGGCTGAAGTGCTGAACAGATATTGATGTATGAGATTTAGTATTGAGGCTTGGCCGCTTGGGTATATCTAGTTCCAAAAAAAAAAATCTGAGTGGGGTCAAAATTTGAGTGAGGTAAAAATTTTTTTTTAAGTGATTTCAAAAATTGAGTGGGGTCAATTGACCCCACATTTTTACCATAGCTTCGCCACTGCCTCCCGGGTGGGGTCCGTCGGGAGCCATTTTTTGGTAGAGACCATATTTCTTAATATGGACAAATTCGGTGGTTAATTATCATTAATACCCAGAATAAATCAATAAACTGTGAAATATATAGACAATGATCGGATATATATACATGCATGCATGTATGACATAATTAGAAAATCATTTGTGAGAAATAGTGGACCTATTAAGTGTTATCTACTATTTTAAAGTTTATCTATGCATATATAAATATTTCCATATATGAAGTTTGGGGTACCTTGTATCATTAGACTAAAAAGTTTTTAGATACTTGCACTTTTGTTTCTTCTGCATGAAATCATGTAAATATACGTGTGTCTATATATATTAAGTTGTTGGCAAATGAATTCATTTTCTTTCACAAACTATTTCACAAACTTGCCCAAGGCTTGCACGGGTACTGTGCTTGTGTAACTAATATTTATTATTAACCTGTTTCAATGTTTTAGTTGGTCAAGTCAACCCTCACATTCTTCTTAACTGTGATAACTACAAAAACGGTTAAATAGACCACTCTGTTTTATTCTTTTCTTTTGTCCTTCTTCAAATCCAAAACATAAATCTTCTGTTTACAGGATAATTATATTTTATCGTAATACTGCTGCAATTTTAATTTTCCTGGTTGTGGATTTGATTAGCAACTGTTCCGGCTCATACCTGACATTAAGTGATTATTAATCACCCGTTTTGTTGATTTTGTCCCGAGCATATATTTTTCTTTAACTGTGATGACTACAAACGCAAATAGACCACTATTTCCCCCCCTCCATCCTTCTTCACATGCTCATTTATTTTCTTCAACTTATTGACTAATTTGACTTGGGTGTATGTACCTAAGAATTAGTGCACACTTCAGAGAGGAACCTAAATGTTTTCCTTTCTATGCACACAGGTACTGACATGGATGGAAGTTCAAGATAGGTTTCTAATAAAAGCAGCTGATCATGCCATCATATTGGATTTGATCATTAAAGAGCGTACTGTAGCTGAAGCTGAAAATTATTTTTCAAATATACCCAAACCCACTTCAAAAAAGTCGGCTTTTCTTCCTCTTCTTCACTTTTATGTTAAAGTAAGGGCCACTGAGAAAGCCGAGGACCTGATGCTGAAGATGAATGAATTAGGGCCATGTGTGACCCCTCATCCATTTAACGAAATGATGAAGCTTTATGCAGCTAATTCTCAGTTTGAGAAGGTACCGTCTGTCATCCGGCACATGATGCAAAACAAGATACCCAGAAATGTCCTTTCCTACAACCTGTGGATGACTGCATGTGGTGAGGTATCTGGTGTTTCTTCGGCAGAGTTAGTTTACAAGGAAATGGTAAATGACAGGCATGTTGAAGTGGGATGGAGCACTATCGCTACCCTGGCCAATATCTACTTAAAGTTGGGACTTATTGACAAGGCTAATTTGGCCCTCAGAAATGCAGAAAAAAAGCTCTCTGCTTCTAACCGCCTCGGTTACTTTTTTCTCATTACACTCTATACCTCTGCGAACAACAAGGATGGAGTTCTTCGGCTTTGGGAAGCTTGTAAAGAAGTAGATGGGAGAATCACTTGTGCCAACTATATGTCTATATTGATATCTTTGGTCAAGCTTGGCGATATTCAGGAAGCCGAGAAGATTTTTATAGAATGGGAGTCACAATGTAGGAAGTATGATATTAGAGTCTCCAATGTCCTTCTAGGTGCGTACATGAGGAGTGGATTAATAAAGAAAGCTGAGACTTTACATCTACGCACATTCGAGAGAGGTGGTTGTCCAAACTATAAGACATGGGAGATTCTCATGGAGGGATGGATGAAGAACCAAGATATGGATAAAGCTATTAATGCCATGAAGAAGGGATTTGCTATGTTGAAATATTGTGATTGGAGGCCATCACCTAGTATTGTGGCGACCATTGCTCAATACTTTGAGGAAGGTGGAAATTTTGAAGATGCGAAGCAGTATTTCGAGGTTATCAGACGTATGGGTCTTGCAAGTTTAGCAGTCTATAAATCATTTATTAGGATGCATGCCTATAATCAAAGGCCAATTCATGGCATCCTTGCAATGATGCAGAAGGATAAAATCGATATGGATGATGAGACTTCCAACCTTATTCAGTCGTGTAAGAAAGAACTGTAAAATTAGGCCGAGTGTTGGAGCTTCTTTGTTAATCTTCCTGAAAAAGGTTCAGTTGTAAAATAGAGAGGCATGACATGTAGATATTGGCCATTCTATTTAACTTTTCATTTTATTCATCGATTAACCCAACAAGCAACAAATAAGTTTATCATATTCTTATTAGTTTCTCTCTACTTTCTTTTTTTCTTTTTAAAAAAAAAAATTATTTATTTTCTTTTTTCTTGATCTGTATGAAACTTGTTAACTCGACTTCCTTAATTAAAGGTGGTTTGTCGAAGGTGCAGTCTTTTATTGCCTTATGGGTAACGGTACTGATTAAAAATATATATGGGAAAATTGCAGAAAATTGAGATTTTATTTATTCCCCAACCCCCAAAAAAAGAAAAAGTGGACAATCATATCTTTGCACCATTTTACTAGGTTACAGCATTCAATAAGATACAAGAAATAGTCGCAGAAACTCTATAAAATAAACCTTCTTGGATACTTATTTTGGGTGTAAAGTTAAAGTTTCAACACTCATTCCTTAATAATGGGTAACATGAGTATAATCTTGAATCATGCAGTAAGCAATGAAATATTCTCATCATCATTGTTGCATACACAATTTCTACAACAATTTGAGCCCAGCATTCAATCTAAGCAGCATAAAGGTCCTGAAAGCCTATTGCTTAACCTCCAAAGAAATGCTTGATGCTTCCCCTCAAAACCACTCTCCAGTCTTCAAATTCATTCTAGCTTCTTTTACTGATCTATTTCTCCTCACCTACCTTGTGAAATGTTTCCAGTATTTCACATAGACACTTCAAGGAGATGTTACTATTATTGTTTACGAGAAGCGCATAATTATACATTTCTTTGTATATGTTTCTATCTAAAAGAACAGTTCTTTGAATGTTTTCCAGTTTTAGATCTTTTGTTTTTATCTGAAGCTTAGTTATTATATTTTTATATTTTGGAGTGATATATATACCAATTCATTAAAGTACTAAGCAAAGTTTTCGCAGAAACAAGTTTTGGTCTTCTTGTAAGGTTCTTCGAAAATGTGTTCAAGATTCATTCAAGAATCACAAGTGTACTAGGATTCGAACCTTATTTTGTACAGGGTTTTCCTGCAGCAGGAGCAATCTCCTTTTGGAGATCTCTTCTTCTTTTTTCATGTGACGCCCCTAAATCCCTGTACTTGCTACTGATCTGGTGGTCACTATTTCCACACATCAACAATATAAGCTAATATCATCAGCTACAATCCATCTCATAATATAAATTAACAGTAATATATTACATATCCCAGGTCTTTATGAACATCATTAGCATCCGCTTGCAACACAAGCTAGTGCTAATCTCAAAATATAATATACAACGTTAACTTATGTTACAAAATTAATTACAATATTTCATAATAACTCAAACAAAACTTATACTATTACAGAATTTATGGTTACTCCTCAGGGTTAAGGACACCTTTGCCCATTATCCTTGCTACTAGGTCTCTCAGCCCCTTCTGGTCTATCTGGAAAAATTAAATTTTAACAATACAAGAGTGAGCATAAATTGCTCAGCAAGTTTAAACAATTTATGTAAATCAGTTTATAGGCTCTTACTCCAAGTTATAATGCGAGTCAACAAAACATTTCATTAAAGGATAGTAAAGGCTTTGAATCAAAGGATTGCAGGACTTTGACTCGCAGGAATTCTTAGCAAAGTCAACATTGATAGAATAACTGAGTGGTCATAAGGACCAAAAACTATTTTATGTTGTGCTATAAATGATCGACCTATAAACACTCTTGTTACATGTAACATCATTACCACACTGTAGTTCAACAGTATATTATAGGTGTTAACGCCAAGATCTTCTGCCACGTTCCAATCACGTAAGACGTCTTGATCCCCGCATAATAAACACGAATAACACTAAAAACTTGGCGAAGCTTTTGACCGTCCGGGGATAGCTTAGGCGTGAGAGTCAGTACAGGCGATCACAAGGTTAACAATGGAGGATAAAATATCTAGTGTATTGAGAGAGATAAAATTATCAGTTACCTTTACTTGGACGACCTCCTTGCTATCATATACTCTTTAGCCCGGTTTACCGTGCCACCCACTACTGTCTGACACCAATCCCCTTGTCTTGGTGATCTCAGCCGACTGCATGCAGTTCACCCACTATCACTGGTCACTGTTTTCCACCGCCGGCCGACTAAGATCCCATCCACATTAATGCCTTGCAGACATTTCGGTCAACAACTATTTTATTCATCATTGCTGGTCAATACCCAAAGGAAGATATTTAATTATCTAGTGGACCGGTACAATGACTAGGCCCAATACTCTAAAGACCCAACAGAGATGATCCAACTAACCGGACCCAACTAAAATCACCCAACATATTAATTAAGTGATTCGGCCCAAACCATTCGGCCCAATATGTGAAATATCATGACCCAACATTGTCCCCTAGTTTTTTTTATTAAACATGATGTTTAATAGAAAATTATAAATGGTTCATGATATAAAGAGATATGACAGGATTATTGAAGGTCCAAAACAAAATTCACCAAGGCCCAAATGGTAAAGAATTAAAATAATAAAGCAAATTAAAATTGGAAGCCCAACTAAAAGGCCTAACCCGGTTAATATCTGAGGCTTGAATCGGACGCTACCCATTCCAATTTTGTATCATTGCTGTCAATTAATGTGCCGCCCTCGAGTCTCGTGTAACCGTCAGTAGAAATGGTAAATTTCCCCAATTTTGACAGTTTTACCTGCTAATTTGAATTTCAGACGACTCCTGACCTCCTTCTTTTCTCTTGAGCTTTCTTCCCTTCTTTGCAACTCGATATCAATGGCTTCCCAGGATTCTGAGCAAGGTTCGCCCCATTCTTGTGACTCCGATTACCACCATTCCACCTAACCCAAGCCCCAACAAAAAAGCCTCGAGTTCTAATCCCAAAGCCGCGAAATCAAGCAAGAATCCATCTCTAAAAACCCTTCCTACTCCCTCTGAATTCTTCAGAAGTAAGGAGCGTTTTTCACACGCCAATACCCCCTCTTATATAACAGAGATTGGTTTACGGAAGATCCGTACTCGATATCAAATCCCTGATACCCATCAGGTGAGAGCTCCACGGTCTGAAGAGCGAATGTATCAACGACCGGAAGGTTGGACGGCCGTTCCAGTGACCCTTCTAGAGAAGGGGGTTCGATTCCCTTTGCACATTTTCCTGATTACCCTTCTAAGGTTTATCGGCGTTGGGTTCGCCCAATTGGTGCCGAACTCCTACATTCATATCCTAGCCTTCATCGCGTTCTGCCATGAAGTTGGAGTCGAACCCACTCTTGACTTTTTCTTCACCGTCTATAAAGTTGGTCAATCCCGCGAAAAGGGATTTAAAGCCATAAGCAAGCAGTCCCCAAAGGCGGGTGAAAAATTTGACAGACGCCCCTTGGTCTCCACTCCGTCAAGCAACAAAGGATGGCACAAAGGATGGTTTTTTATCAAGGGACCAAAAATTTCTTCCTTACCGAGTTGGGCCACTGATGACGTAGTTTCTACCGACTTCGGTGACATCACGGAAGAACGTGTGAGTGAAATGATAGAGCTGTTTAAAAACTTCCCATCGAAAGAATGGAACTACTTGCTTCTTACTAAGCAAGCCTGGTTGTATGAACACAAATGTAAGTTCTGAATTATTTGATTGCACAATTTTTTGAAATTTTTAGTGATATAGATTTTGACATTTGACTTTTTGCTTTTTGTAGTATCTTTGATTAAACCGTCTTCTATAGACGTAAGAGATTTGGAAGATTTCTTGGCTGGAAAGTCTGCGGAAGCCACTGCCGAACCTCCACAACTGGAATCCCCACCCGAAAATAACCCAACCAATGAAACACATACTGCTGAACCCCAAATCCATGAACCAGAAGCTGATGACCCCATTCCACCGGAAGAATCCCTTCAACCACGCTGAAAAAAGAGAGCCATCCGAAAACCCCGATCAATTCCCACACCAACAGATCCTGAACCCATCCCAGAACTTGAACCAACCACCAACCTAGCACCTACTCGAGGAAGTTTACTCGATCTACCTATAGACGATCGAAAACAACTCATTCGAGTCAAGAAAATGAGAACCAAGATCACCCCCCTCACCACCGATGAACTCAGAGTGCCTTCTTCAACCAATCTCCCCCAACAATTCCAGTTGAGATTCAAGTTTCTGATGATGAAGAACAAATCAAACCCACTCCAGCACTATCCCGAAAGAGAAAACAACCATCCACCAGTCATCCAAGTTCAGCATCTCTCCCTTCACCAGCTCATGAACCCACTCCGGTTTGTTCTCCATCCCCCGAAAACATATACACAGACCCTATACCATCTCCTGAACGACCCATCCCATCTCCCGAACGATCAAGGCCATCACCCTCAAGGCCTTCAGCTTACGAATTTCAGAGTGAGGCCATGGCATCACCAACGATGTGGCCCTACTTCAATGCTAACTTCTCTTTCCATCTATTTAATGCTTTTGTTCGAGAAACTGATGATCACCGTTTCGGCAATAGTTCAATCCGGGATCTGATTGAAGAAGGCATGAGCTATCAAGCGAAGGTAAGTGACTGTCTTTTTTAGCTTCTCTTCTTTTTCTCTTGCTTAGATATCTGCAATTGATTGAATAACATTGGACATATGCAGGCGAATGCAGTTTTCGGGCGTTTACGCCCAAAGTATATCGAAGCTGAAGCCGAAGAGGAGGCCATGAGGAAAGAAAACGCCATCTTGAATTCGGCGTTGGCCCAAGAGAGGAGTCAACATGTAGATGTTCTCCATACTAATGAGGGTCTTCAGAAAGAGTTGGCTCAAACCAAGGAGGATTTGAAGGCATCTAATGGCGATCTGAAATCGACCAAGGAAGAGCTGAAGACGACTAAGGTAAGTCAACAAGATCTGACTAACACGAATGTTGATCTTGTTGAAAAAAACAAAGTTTTAAGGGCTAAAAATGAAGAATTTTCTATAGCCAATCAGAGCTTGGCGATACAAGTCGACGATCTTTAGGTGAAGGCCCGTGAAGATAAAGAAAGACACTTGGCCAGATGTCGGAAGCTCCAAAATAAGCTGAAGGCCTTGGAGGAACTAGGTCCTCCTTTGATGAAGAAGCTGCGTGGCAGATACAGCATCAAATATCGCATCCGGATGAGTTGAATCTAAATCCTTCGGGTATATTCTTAAGGTTATGAAGTCTGTCGAAGTCGAGTGAAGGAGAAGCTTACCGCAGCCCAATTAGATCCAACTCTTCTGGACTCCTCCGAAGGAGAAGACAATGCCTGGATATGTTATTTCTTCTTTCTAGTGTTAGGATTTTATGTAAAAATTTTCATCTGTTTATGTAATCGTTTAACTATTAATGAAATTTCAACTTTCTTTATCATGACTTCTGTTTAATTCATTTCTTGTCAATAATTCAGCATCAATGAACTTGAAAACTGTACAAGCTTCATTTTAAACTTAACTTAAATTGTGAATGTAAGACCCCAACTTATTATGAATAAAATTAAATTTTCTCTATTTATTATCTTAAAATAATAAGGAGTTAATTTGATATAATACTTTGGTTATGGTTGAAATGTGAAAATTTTACAAAATAAGCAAGTGGTTATAAAATATTCATTTTTGTCGGGGAATATTCGTTGGTCGTTGAATATTCTTGTTGTCGGGAATATTAAATGCACGACAAAGACCATTCAATGGGCCTCATAATGAATAAACTGTTGGATGAAGAAAATGACAAGTTTGAGTTTTTATAAATAACTACGTAGTTATTCACAGTTAACAACGTTGGAATACCCGGTGGTTAAAATACGATGTCTGGCGTGGTTGCATAAAGATAGCACTCAGTATTGCAAAGTATTTTGGAATTATTGATTCTTACGTAAGAAGGCACTACTCAATAATTGTTACTGTAATTACTGTTCAATATTTTATTTTATTAATTCAATAATTGTTGGGTTGATATTTTATATTATTGTTGTTTTAATAATTGTCACTGCATAATATTTCTCATTATCAGATTAATAATTTATATTATTTGAATAATATTATTAGATAACATTATTTGCAATGTCTAGAAAGTTCTATCTAAGGAGATGTTTGGTCACCTAATTGCGCGCCAGTAAGGAGAAATCCTTATTGGAAAGCCCCATCTTTCTTGGGAACGGTCTGGTTGTCATTATTGTGATTCTGTAATATTATTTTTGAATAATTATTTATTGATTTATATAATAAGGAAATATTTACTTGAGGTGGATATAAATGATGGATTTATTTATTTTATGTGGTTATTAATGAAGGAATTAATGCTGAGGTGTTTTATCAGTATTTTGTCGAAGAGGAGGTATTAAAAATCATCCGTTTGTGGATTTCGGATATTCTTTATTTGGAATTTAGAAAAACTCAAAGCTACAAAGTTGTAAAGAATTCGATTTCGTGTGGAATGGACATAAAATTCGTATTTTTCTGATAAACGGGCTATTTTCTATGAATTATTGAAGTTTCGGAAAATAAAATATTTTTTATTAAAATTGGGTGGGACCTACTTTTTGGTTGGTGTTGAATACACATGTGGGCTGCTGATTTTTTTGTCAAAGATGGTTGCTAGCTTGTTCAATTAATGCATGTGTAGAAAATGAGAATAGAAATAATATTATTTTATTATTTTAGTCTCCTATGACGTTCTAGCATTTTCCTATAAATAGGCGCTTAGGTTAGAATTGAAAATCACACCAGAAACAAGTTTTCTTTGTCTCTATATTGTCGAGCATATTTTTGTGAGTATTTAGATAATTTGAGAGTCTTTGTTGGTCTGAAGTTTCCTTGACTTTCTATCGATATTCCGATCGGAAATCTGTTATTTTGAGGTAAGGGATGTTATTTTCTTCTTAAATGATATTATTTTCTTCAATATCATTATCTTAAATATTGGTTTGAAATTTTAATCAAATTTAGAACTTTTGTGTCCTGGATTTACTATTCACGTATACGACACTATTCACTGAAAAATGAAAATTTTCCTTTTTGTCCAAGATGTCTATTATGGTTACTATCTTTGATTGTATCCATGTTTTGATCTTTATTTTTGAATTCTGCTTCACAATTGGTTATTATGAAGTATTATTGATCTTGGATAAATTGTTATACAAATCCCTAATATTTATCCTTCTGTCTCACTGGATTCGTTTTCTTTAAAATATTTTTCATCATCATCAGTCTTAAATGATGATATTATTGAATATCTTTGGCGTGTAGTGCAAAGATGAATGATTAACTGATGAATATCTTTGGCCCGTAATGCAAAGATGAACAGGTGTTGAGATGAACATGACCGACTGGTGATATAAATAAATATCTTTGGCTTGTAGTGCAAAGATGAATATTTGATTAAAGATGTATATTGATTGATGTTACAGGGATAAAATATTGATGATGGACTTTTAAATCTTAGAAGATAGTAGAATTCATTCTTACGTGACTCTTCTAATGGATTCTTTGTTTCATTGCGAGTTGTTGATCTAAAACTTGTTGTCTATTATATTCTATCAGATTTTTCTCTGTTGAAGACTAATGATAATTTTTTGTATATTATCTTAGTCATAATATTCTTTACTGGGCTAGTTGAGCTCACCCTTTTCCTTTTTGTTCCATTTTTCTTCTTAGGAGGTGAGAACATTGCAGGATCGAGTCGGGGTATGGAGTGATGGTTCTAGAAAGTTGTTTTAGCAGTCCTCACTATTTTTGTAAAATAGTGTATGAATAATTGTAATGAGGACTTATTTGAGTGTTGATATTGTCTAGAAGACAATATTTGTATTTAAACTCACAATATGTGTTGTCGTATTTTGCACGACAATTGTATTATTGAAGTTGTCTATACCATATATTTGGCGACTTGGAATGGGTGTTGTATACCTATTTTGGGGGCGTCACAGTTGGTATCAAAGCTTAGGGATATGGTCTCTGGCGAAGATCGGGGAATAGAACTAGGAGGGGAGAGATGAGTAAATCTTTCGCTAGTGTGTCCTATCTAAGCTTATTTGTTGGTCGGTCATAATATAGGGATATTATGTGATATGTTAATTTGTTTAATTAACCCTTGTTTTATGGCAGTATTTAAGAATGGATACTGAGAACGTTAACAATGGAGTGTATGAGACTGTGGAACAACCTTTAGTCATAAACCAGGAGAACGTGCAACAGGAAGGCAATATTCCTGCTGTAAACAACACTACCGAGCAAACGATGAATGATGCGATGTTTAGAAGCTTTTTGCAGTTCATGCAAAATCGAATTTGAGGAGACTTCGTACACAAAATACTGGTGGAAATGATAGCAACGCTTGATTTTATCATGTAGCCAAGCGCCTCAAGGAGTTGGGACCACTAAATTTCTGGGGAAAGCCCGATTTGATTAAGGCGGAAACATGGGTCAAGAAAATTACCAAAATATTCGATGTCTTGGGATGCACGGAGGAACAGAAGATTCCATTCGCCACCTTTATGTTCCGTGGCGAGGCAGATTACTGGTGGGAATCTGTGAAGCGTACCCAGCCAGCCGCACTCAACATGTCTTGGGAAAAATTTCAGAAACTGTTCAATGACAAGTTCTTTCCTGAAAGTATTAAATCGTATGAAGGAGGTAGAGTTTATTAGATCGAATGAAACAACATGACGGTGTCCCAAGATGCAATGAAGTTCGCGGAGTTATCTAGGTTTGTACCTCATTTGATAGAAAATGAGAAACGTATGACGCGGATGTTTCTGAGAGGTCTAAAACCCGAGATTCGACAATATCTTATCTCTCATAAATTTTCTTTATATTCAGATGTTGTAAACAGGGCTCAATTATTAGAGCGTGATAATGAGTATGTTCAACCGAGGGACCACAACCGTATCATCACATAGGTGGATGATGAGTCATCGAAGCAATGATAACCAGCGAGGAGGGAAGAATACAGACAAAAGCGGTAACCACTCGAGTGGTAATCGTGGCCAGGATAATAGGAGAGGAGAGTTAAGTGAAAATTTCAAAAAGAGGAGATTCAACAATGACAGGAAGACATCAACACCAACACCAACAACAAATTCTAGGGGAGGAGAATGACTGCCAGTTAGATGTTACAAATACGGGAAAGAGGGACATATCAGCCCAAACTGCCCACAACAATCCAAGGTATGTTATAACTGTGGAAAGGAAGGTCATATAGCTCGGGATTGTTCTATAGCAAAACCAAGTTCAGCGGGGATGGTGACTCCAAAGACTGTCCTGGATAAGTCGAAATTAGCGATTCCTGGAAGAGCGTTTGTCGTGACTGGCCAAAACGTGAGGACCCGAACGAGGTGATCACGGGTAAGCTAATCTTGAATTCTTGTGAAGTTTATACCTTACTAGATACCGGTTCTACACATTCTTTTATCTCTCCTGCTTGTGCTCAACGTTTAAACTTAACTCCAGAGAAATTGGACTTTAACTTATCTGTTGAAACTCCATTGGGTGAAACCTTCGTTACATCTATAGTTTATAAATCTTGCTTGATCCAAGTTGGCACAATCACATTACCTATTGATCTTATCTCTTTAAAGATACTTGCATTTGATGTGATTTTAGGGATTGATTGGTTAACCACTCATCATGCCAAAATTGATTATTTTCGTAAGGTTGTTAGTTTTCATATTCTAACCAACCATTATACTCTAATTCAAGCAACTAAACCACTAAAATCAGTCACTGTCATATCATGCCATAAAGCTATTCGTTTATTAAAAAATGGATGTCAAGCTTTCTTAGCCCATATTATGGACTTGAACAAAAACACATCAGATTTGAATAATATTCATGTTGTTAATGAATTTCCTGACGTATTTCCTGAAGAACTTCCTGGTCTACCCCCAGAACGAGAATTTGAATTCTTTATTGATCTTGAATTGGGTACAAAGCCCATTTCTAAAATCCCATATCGAATGGCTCCTATTGAACTTCAAGAGTTAAAAGTCCAACTACAGGAATTGTTAGACATCGGTTTCATTCGTCCTAGTACATCCCCTTGGGGTGATCCTGTTTTATTTGTAAAGAAAAAAGACGAGAGTATGCGACTTTGTATTGACTACCGGGAATTAAACCATGTCACCATCAAGAATAGGTATCCGCTACCTCGCATTGATGACCTGTTGGACCAGTTGGAAGGAGCATAATTCTTTTCAAAGATCGATCTTCGTTCTGGATATCATCAGCTGAAGATTAAAACTGAGGATATTCCAAAGACTACCTTCAGGATTCGGTACGAGCATTATGAATTCGTAGTCATGTCTTTTGGATTGACTAATGCTCCTGCTGCTTTCATGGATATGATGAACTGTGTATTCAAGGAATATTTGGATCAGTTCGTTGTTGTCTTTATTGATGACATCCTCATCTATTCCAAAAGCCGTGAAGATCATGAGCACCATTTGAAGCTGGTACTTCAAAGACTTTGTGACAACAAGCTATATGCCAAGCTGAAGAAATGCGAGTTCTGGGTTAAGGAAGTAGTATTCCTTGGGCATGTGGTGTCAAAACATGGAGTATCTGTTGACCCGGCGAAGATTGAAGCAATCTGAAGTTAGAAGCAACCAAAGTCGGTGATCGAAGTCATGTAGCTTTTGGGGCTTAAATTTGGTTATTATCGGAGATTCGTGGAAGGATTTTCTCGAATCGCTACTCCATTAACTCAGCTGACTCGGAAAGATACAAAATTCGTATGGAGCGAGGAATGCGAGAAGAGTTTCCAAGAGCTCAAGAGGAGACTCATTTCAAGACTGCTCTAACAATACCATACCATCTGGTTCGGATGGATTTGTTATCTCTGATGATGCTTGAGCAAAGGGTTAGGATGTGTTCTCATGCAACATGGGAAAGTCATAGCTTTATGCCTCGCGACAACTCAAAGAATATGAGAGGAATTATCCTACTCATGATCTGGAGTTGGCAGCAGTCATTTTTATGTTGAAAATCTGGAGACACTACCTGTATGGGGAGAAAGTGGAGATTTATACGGATCATAAAAGCCTCAAATATTTCTTCACCCAAAAGGAACTCAACATGCGGCAACGACGTTGGCTCGAGCTGTTGAAGGATTACATCCATAGCATTCAATATCATTCTGGAAAAGCAAACGTTATAGCTGACGCATTGAGTAGAAGATCATATGCGGGTACGAGTGCAATGTTGTTAACACAAAGGCCCATTTTGTACAACTTACAAAGGATGGAGATAGAGTTAAAGGCTCCAAGTACCCACGTGATGATATCAAATATACGAGTTGAACCGACTTTAATCGATAAAGTTAAAGCTGCTCAAGCTACGTACCTGGGGCTGATGCGTATGAAGAAGAAAGTGCAAGAAGGTGCTATTCCAGAAGTAGGAATCGATGAAGAAGGAATACTTCTCCAGAGTTTACGTTCCTAATGATTCTGACTTGAAGCATAGAATCATGATGGAGGCACACAACACACCATTTGTAATCCATTCTGGGAGTACCAAAATGTATCATGATCTTTGACATACATTTTGGTGGAACAATATGAAAAGAGAGAACGCGAAGTTTATCTCGAGGTATTTAACCTGTCAACGTGTAAAGGCAGATCATCAAATGCCAAAGGGTCCATTGCAACCACTTGAGATTCCAAAATAGAAGTGGGAACACATTACTATGGATTTTGTTATGGGTCTTCCCAAGGTTTCTCAAGGTATAGATGCAATTTGGGTTATTGTTGATAGATTAACCAAGTCTGCTCATTTCTTGCCTATACGTGAGACTTATTCCCTTGAACGTCTTTCTCATATGTATGTTGTTAACGCCAAGTTTTGTCGGCGCATCCAATCACAGAATCCACGCGCTAGAACCTGCACAATAACAGATCACACAGAAGCTTGACGACTTGTGCCGTCGGGGAATAGCTCTGGTGTGAGAATAAGTACAGGCCATTCATAAGGTTTAACAATGGAGGCTAAGTGTTTAGTGCTCAAAAGTAGGTATTACCTGTTAATCGTAACCTTGGTCTTATATTTATAGTACTCTCTTCACCTTAGAATCCTTCTCTGAGTCGGATTAGGACTCCTAGTCATGGTAATTACCATAACTTGGGTTCAACACAATCTCCTTAAAAGGTGCAAGTGGAATCCAATCCAATCACTACCTTTGGAGTTTTCTTATTCAATTATGATTAGGATCCACGAACTCTGCTTGCTGCAGAGAGAGCCTTTGTCTGAGCCCAAACAATCCCACCATCAGTGCAGGCTCCACACCGAAGACTCGAAGACCCGACCCCGAACACCACACGACAGGAGAGGGCTCCGGCCAAAAGTGCTCCTAAGCCGAACCTGAAGATCATCCACTAAAATGAGGCTCCAGCCCAGAAGAACTCGGACGCCGACTCGAACACCTCCAACCTCTCCATGGGCTTCAGCCCAGTAGTCTCCTAAAGCCCTTCCAATATCAGGCCTTCGGCCGACATGAAGGTCGGTAAAATACTCCCAAACATTGCCCCCAGTCTCTGATTGTAAGATACTTATAATTGGAGACTTGAAAGGTCAGGTATACGAAAGGTCACGACAGCTAATGATGAGTTGTCTGGGGAAGCCAAATGGTCTGTCTTCGTTTCTCAAAACGCTGCACGCCTTTCCATGTTTGGTCCCATCTTGAGCATTTAATAGCCGTCGTTGGGTCTCGTGCCACCCAGCCTATAAAAACCCCCTTTTACCCCTTATTATCACTTTTCCAGGTTTCTCAATTTCAAATTCTCTGTCTAACTTTTCCGGCAAAGCGATTTCCGGCGAGCTCATTTCCTCTCCTGATTTCATCTACTCTGCTTCTTTTTGACCTTTGTTTTTGTTCGTTTTCTTCCCCAAAACCTCACATTTGTGTCTCATTCCCTTCAATTTCACACCAAATGGCTGATTTTGGCACTCCTCCGGCTACTGAGCCACTTCCCCCCTTTGTCACCACCGGCGATCTGATTTCGGTAGATTTGCTGGTGGCTGCTATCGATACTACTACCTCTTCGGGACTTCCTACTCTGATTAGTGCCGAGGCCAAAATTCGAAATGCCTACCACTTCGAGACGGACTTTTCCCATATCAACACCATATCAACCATCTCTCCCTCCCAAATTTCTGATATCCGAATCCTCTTCAACATTCCCAAAGAGTATAAGCTTCGGGTGCCCACCTCCAGTGAAAGAATGTTCTGGAGACCCGATGGCGAATGGGTAGCCGTTCCTCTATACGTTCTGAAGTATGGGGTTCGGTTCCCTTTGCATGAATTCATCTCTTCTTTCCTATGCTTCGTAGGCATCGGGTTCGCACAACTCGTGCCAAACTCGTATATTCACCTTGTATCTTTCATAGCCTTATGCCAGGAGGTGGGGATCACTTCGGGCCTTGACTTTTTCTTCGCTTTATTCACCGTCTGCGGGTCGAAAGAACCCGGCCTTCGGCAGTTGAACAAACGACCCACTCGATCGGTCGCCGTCAAGACTCCTTCGAGCAACAAGGGTTGCACGACAAGTGGTTCTTCGTCAAGGGCCTCGACCTCCAGCTCCTTCCTCACTGGGCCCAGCCCGAGGATCCTATAGCTAAAGTGTCCAAATTCCCGAAGGACCGAGCTAATGCCTTCAAAGAATTCTACAAAAGGTGGAGCCGGACTTCATGGAATCTGGGGGTCTTGTCCAACGAGACCTGGCTATACAAACACGGGCGTAAGTATCTCCCCTCTTTACTTTCTTTTTTTGCCTTCTGATATTTTATGCCTTAACCCATTCTCTCCTGTGCAGTGACAATCTTCAAACCCGAGGGGATCGACGAGTTTGTAGCCCCCTACCAATTCAAGCCGGATCAATCCGTTTCCCCATTACTGATGACGGGGACAAAGGGGAGACCATCCTGATTGCTGAACTCTCGACTGGTTCTGCAACGGGTCCTGTCATCCTGGATGCCCCCATTGCCGAATCCTCCGGCAAGTCGGTTTTGAAGATGGGACGGGCTGAGAAGATGGCCATGTTGAAGAAGACAAAGAAACCTTCTGTCAAACCATCCACCACAGTCCCCCACAAGGTCCTTTCCTCAGCCGCGCTGAAGCCAACTCCTCTACCCCCCCCCCCCCTCAAGCCGAAGTGATCTAGGATTCGGAGGACACTGAAGAGGCTCCTCTCGAACCTCGATCAAAAAAACCCCGACTAACCAAGACTAAAAGCACGTAGCCAATGTTAACGTCAAATGTTAACGTCAAATTTTGTACGCCTGACGAAATCACCAAAACAGCAGGCCAAAATTGTGCTAACGGTTGATGGAGTAGTTGATTATATCAAACTCACGAAATACATTCACATAAACATAAATAAAGAAATATAAAGTGTGAACACAAGATTTACGTAGAAACCTAATTGGGAAAAAACCAAGGAGAGAGAGAGTAATCCACTATAATAATATTGGGAGTACAAGTTGATAATATGGAGAGTACAAGTTGTGTATTTGTGTTGTATCTCTTGTGTTCTCTCCCTCATATTCTAGCTTGTAGCTGTATATATAGAAGCCACCTCCCCCTGAATCCAACTAGGAGAAGGACTCCTTTTGTAGAATCACCTTATAACTACTGAATCCAATTAGGAGTAGGAGTCCTAATTAAACCTCTTCATCCCACCAAATAAGGAAACACAATCCTATTTTAATAAGGACTCTCCACTGTCATAATAAATATATATGGGCCATCACCAGATCCGGACCATTAAATAGACTGGGTTGCACCATGGCTAGACTCAAATAATCACATCCCAACATTGCCCCCCAGTCTATTATTTATAAGGAACTTATAAATGAGAGAGTATACAAGTTTATCCCACCAAAAACGACTATATTTGCCAAAGACAAAATATCACACCTGAACTCCATGTGCCGAACTAAAATTGTTGGAGAACCAACCTTATCACTACTGAAGATATAAAGAACCAACCTTATACCAAGCGAACCAACCTTATCACTACTGAAGATATATAAATAAACCAACCTTATCACTACCGAAGATATAAAGAATCAACCTTATATACCAACCGAACCAACCTTATACCAACCGAACCAACCTTATCACTACCAAAGATATAGAGAACCAACCTTATACCAACCAAACCAATCTTATCACTACCGAAGATATAAAGAACCAACCTTATCACTACCGAAGATATAATCACACTCCAACATTGCCCCCTAGTCTCTTATTTACAAGGAACTTATTTATAAGAGAGTATTCAAAAAGTCCCTGTGGGATTTTTATCCTCGGGATTTATATCCTCGGGATTTTTATCCTCGGAATTTCTATCCTCAGAATTTTTATCCTCGGGATCTTTATCCTCGGGATTTTTATCCTCAGGATTTTTATCCTCGGGATTTTTATCCTCGAAATTTATATCCTCGGGATTTTTATCCTCAGGATTTTTATCCGCGGGATTTATACCCTTGGGATTTATATCCTTGGGATTTACATCCTCGGGATTTTTATCCTCGGGATTTTTATCCTCGGGATTATCCGCGGGATTTATATCCGTAGAATGTTCATCCTTTCGGGAGATCAAAACCTTTTCGAAGGACGCTTGTCCGACCTTATAACACCTCCAACCTTATGCCGCCATAATAACTGTCCCGACCCCTGTGGGAGGCTTCGATCAGACTTTATATCTGCCGAAAGTAAACAGCCGAAGATATGATGAAACCGGTGTGGCCCGAAGAGGAATTTTGTATTTACAACTTGTAATCGTAAAAGAAGGTGTGACTGAATGTATTTGCCATTAATCTTTCTTGAACCTTGTGGAATGGGAGATTTACCAATTTCTTTGGCCAAAGATACCATAGTCTGAATTTCATGATCCATGATGGCAAGCTCACTTTTGAAATTAACCAGGGCATCCTCCTTTGCATGCAACTATCGTTTAAGGAACCGATTGTGTTGATTGGCTTCACTTAGTTTCTTGGTAAGCTTTACTCTTTTAGAATTAGTAGTCAGTGACCTTAGCTCAGCACTTCTCAATGGTTGTGAAAGAACCTTCTCCGTAGCAGCCTCACCAGAAAACTCATCATCATTTAAATTATTTTTTGTCTATAGAGATGAAAATTCCTCCTCCAAAATTACATGTGTACAAAATGTTCGCCAAGAGGTATAACGAATAGAATGTCTCCCACTTGATGCTTGGTTTGAGTAAGACACATAATTAACTTTGTAGATATTTTCCCAATTTAGCTTTCTCGTTGGCCATAAAATCCATCGCGTGTGTTTGTCAGCACGACTTTTTAGGAATACTATATTTGCACTACTAATTTTATGACACTCCATGATAAGGATCCAAGGGAGAGAAACGATGGAGTTTCACGTGACTTTACGTGTGGAGGAATTCGTGAGGATGGGATTTTTTTTCCTCCAGTCTTCATATTAGAGAAAATCCAAGAGATGGATGGTATTCTGCGGGTGAACCCGGGGATTCGCGCCAGTATTACCAAGCTCTCCACTTTCTGTTTCTTTATAATTCTGACTAATTTTGAGATCGTCCACCATGCATAGTTGATTGCCGCCACAATCCATAAGTTATAGAAGTAGCTCTTTGTTGAAAAGCAATTATATGGGCATGACCCTAAGCCTGAGCACACAAGGCAACCATAGGCATTAATAAGCATATAAGGCATGAGTTTTATAATATAATCATGTTAATTGTTGGGATGTGATTATTTGGATCTAGACATGGTGCAACCCAGTCTATTTAATGGTCCAGATTTGATGATGGCCCATATGTATTTATTGTGACAGTGGAGAGTCCTTATTAAAATAGGATTGTGTTTCCTTATTTGGTGGGATAAGGAGGTTTAATTAGGACTCCTACTCCTAATTGGATTCAGTAGTTATAAGGTGATTCTACAAAAGGAGTCCTTCTCCTAGTTGGATTCAGGGGGAGGTGGCTTCTATATATACAGCTACAAGCTAGAATACGAGGGAGAGAACACAAGAGATACAACACAAATACACAACTTGTACTCTCCATATTATCAACTTGTACTCCCAATATTATTATAGTGGATTACTCTCTCTCTCTCTGTGGTTTTTTCCCAATTGGGTTTCCACGTAAATCTTGTGTTCACACTTTATATTTCTTTATTTATGTTTATGTGAATGTATTTCGTGAGTTTGATATAATCAACTACTCCATCAACCGATTAAGCAATTTTTGGCTCATTGTTTGGTGATTTAAATCGGTACACAAAATTTGGCGTTAACATTAAGCCGTCTCATGAGAACCAAGACACTTGTTCTAGTGTTGATTTAAAATCACCGATTCACCGAAGAAGATAAGTGATTCTTTTTTATTTACGAAATAAATATTTTATATATATATATATGCCAACAAATTCATGACTTTTCGTCAATTATTATATACGGATCTGCTCAAGTCTCAACCCATGAAAAAGAATAGTAGTAGAATATATGACTTTTTGTCATTTATTATACATGTGGAGTAATGATAATGCTACAATTTAGCATAAACAAATTAATTAATATGATGAATACCAATTTGTATAGAATGTGCTTCATCATTAATGTTAACACCAAATTTTGAGGAAGGGACCTTGTGGGGGACTGTGGTGGGGACCTTGTGAGACGACGCCAATGTTAACGTCAAATTTTGTATGCCTGGCGAAATCACCAAAATAGCAGACCAAAATTGCGCTAACAGTTGATGGAGTAGTTGATTATATCAAACTCACGAAATACATTCACATAAACATAAATAAAGAGATATAAAGTGTGAACACAAGATTTTACGTGGAAACCCAATTGGGAAAAAACCACGGAGAGAGAGAGAGTAATCCACTATAATAATATTGGGAGTACAAGTTGTGTATTTGTGTTATATCTCTTATGTTCTTCGAGTGCTGATGCATGTGTTTGCTACAGGCCAACGCTATACTAGCTCGAGCTATCCCTCCTCTTTCCCGAACCACGAAAAAAGAAGTTTAACTGAGGACGGATGTACAGCTGCTTGAAGTTGAGGTTGGTGGTCTGCGTTCAGACCTAAAGAAGGAGCGAGATCTCCATGTCGAGACCCGAAACCAGACGGCACGAGCTGATCATCATGTCGAGGAGCTCGAGAAGAAATACGCATTACTTTTGGAGGAGAGGGATCACCTGTCCGGGGAGGTCAAGGATCGAGAAAAGGCTGTCGACTCCCTGCAGGAGAAATTTTCAGAAATGATACAGGTTATGCGGGAGAACACCAGTTTAACCGCTGAAGTCAACTCCTTTCCAGAGAAGCTCATGAGGCCCAAAGAAGAGACGATTCTTTGAAATCTGAAGAAATCTGATGCCTTGAATGATAAGGTCATGGCCCAGTTTGGTGAAGGGTATGAAGCTTATCGGGAAAAGACTCGGGCGAAGCTAATAGCTGCTGGGCTCGATACCTCCCTCCTCGACTCGTCAGATGACGAATCCAAAGCCGGTGATGACCCTCCTCCCGAATAGCCTTTTCAAGACTTGTAAAATTTTTGTACTTCTTCCATTTGACTTTTTATTTGTACTTCACCCGAATCGTAAGCGATTGGGTTTTGTAAAAATTTCAAGGTATAAATAGAGTATCTTTGTTCATAAATTTTTGTAATCAGTTATACTTATGACTTATCTCGATCAGTGGTGTCTTCCCGAACCTTCTGATCGGATTGTGCTTGAAGTTTGTCTGATTTAAAAAATTTACAGTTTTCTCGATCAGTTATACTCGTGACTTATCTCGACCAGTGGTGTCTTATCAAACCTTCTGATCGGATTGTGTTCGAATTTTGTCCGTTCGAGTATTAAGAGTCATATGAATATAGATGAAGTTAAGCATCTCCAAAGAAAACTTTCATTTATTTCATTTAAGATTGAAACAGTTACAAGGATAAAGAAAAGAATAACACAACTATTACTGGTAAAATTTTCTAAGTCTTCCAGCATGCCATGTATTCCTTACTACCGAGCCATCCATTGCTCGAATCTGGTATGTACCTGGCTTCGGCACCTCTACCACCTCATAAGGTCCCTCCCAGTTAGGCATCAGCTTGCCAGTGTTCTGGTGGGTTGATGCCTCCGACTCCCGGAGGGGACCAAATCGCCTACTGCAAACCTCCTCGGCTTCACCTTTTGGTTGTAGTGTCGGGCTATTCTCTGCTGATAGACAGCCAACCTCAATATAGCAGAGTCCCAAACCTCTTCCAGCAGATCCAAATTTGTTTTTAGACCGTCATCATTGTATAGCTCTTTGTACTGACTGACTCGAAGAGTGGGGGATCCGATCTCAACTGGTATGAGTGCATCGGTCCCTTATGCCAGTCTGAACGGAGAGTCCCTAGTTGTTGTCCTCGGAGTAGTCCGATATGCCCACAAAACACTTAGTAGCTCTTCGGGCCACCGACCCTTTAATTCATCCAACCTTTATCCCGTTGAGCAGGGTTCGGTTGGTCACTTCCACTTGACCATTCGATTAAGGATGAGCGACCGAGGTCTTACGATGCTGAATTCCCAACTCTTTCAAAAAACCTTCAAACTTAGACCCTACAAACTGTCTGCCATTATCAGAGACCATCGCCATCGGGATACCGAAACGATAAACCACTCATTCTTTGAAAAATTTCAGGCATTCTTGTTCGGTGATCTTTTGTAGTGGTTTGGCTTCGACCCATTTCGTCATATAGTTGATAGCCACGATCACAAAACTAACTTGTCCCTTGGCTTTCGGTAGAGGCCTTAGGATGTCGATTCCCCATACAGCAAAGGGAATCGGGGATAAGACCGAATACAGCTCTTCGGGAGGTTGATGTGGGATAGTGCTGTTCAGCTGACACTTGGGACATCTTCTGACGAATTCCTTAGCCTTAGTGTAGATAGTTGGCCAGTAATACCCCTGCCTCAAAATCTTGTGTGCCAGTGACTTGGCCCACATGTGATCCCCACAAATCCCTTCATGTACTTCCCTAAGTGTATAGTCTGCTTCCGAGGGAGTTAAGCATTTGAGTAGGGGAGAACTGAAAGCCCTTCGGTATAGATCCCCATCAATGAGGACAAAGTTTGAGCTTCGGTGTTTGACTTGTCTTGCTAGGATTCGGTCCAAAGGGAGGATCCCATCTGCCAAGTAGGAGATATAAGGCGTGAGCCAGCAGTCAAGTCAGTCCAAAGCTAGCACTTCTGTCTTCAAAACACTGGGCCGATCTAGAACCTCCAGGTATACCGACCCGTTGAAGGAGCTTGCTTCGGTGGTTGCCAATCTCGCTAGGGCATCTGTTATTGTATTATCTGACCGATCCACCCCTTGACAACGGTGCGATGCGAAGTATGTGAGGTTATCTTTTACCTCGGCCAGATACTTTGACATTCTTGCCCCCCGAGCCTCATACTCACTCGATAACTGCTTGACCACCAGCTGCGAATCACTGTAGATGACCAACTTCTGTACTTCCAAGCTCCGGGCCAATCGTATTCTTGCCAGGATGGCCTCATATTCTGCCTCATTATTCGTGGCCTTAAACTAAAATTGGATCGCCTGCTGGACTTTGAACCCTTCGGGACTTGTCAGAATGATCCCTGCTCCACTGATGTCTGAAGTCGATGATCCGTCCACGTACAACGTCCATGAAGTCGGCCTTTGTTGAGTTTCGGCCACCGTATTCCCGTTTGGCTCTGTGAAAGAGCATTCCACGATGAAGTCTGCCAATGCCTGACCCTTGATTGTCATTCGGGGATGATATTCTATGGCAAACTGTGTTAGTTCCATTGCCCATGCTGCTAGTCATCCCGACACATCCGGCTTATGCAATATTTTCTTTAACAGCTGGTCCGTATATACCACCACCACCCATCCTTGGAAATAATGCTGAAGCTTCCTGCTTGTAATGATTAGGGCATACGCGAATTTTTCCAGGTTCGGGTATCTTGTTTCTGCATCTCGAAGAACATGGCTGACGTAATATGCTGGGAACTGTTTTCCTCCTTTATCTCTCACCAACGCCGTCCCTACTGCCATCGGGCTTGCAGCCAAGTATAAATATAAGGGTTCCGAAGGGATCGGTTTTATCAGCAATGGTGCCGAAGACATATATGTCTTGATCCCTTGGAACGCGTCTTCACATTCTGAAGTCCACTGGAAACTTTTCTCGTTCTTTGGCCCCTTGAGAGTGTCGAAGAAAGGTAAACATCTCTCTGCCGACCTTGACACGAACCTCCGAAGGGCTGCTACCCGGCCCGTCAACCTCTGCACATCTTTGTATGTTTTTGGGGACCTCATGTCTAAGATAGCCGCAATTTTCTCTGGGTTTTCTTTGATTCCCCTTTTGCTGACCAAGTATCCCAGGAACTTTCCTGAACCCAGACCGAAGGTACATTTGGTTGGGTTTAGCCTCAGTTTGTGTTTTCTTACCGTTTCGAAGCAGTCTTCTAGGTCCTCAAGATGATCCCGGACTGACATACTTTTTACGATCATGTCACCCACGTACACTTCCATACTTCGGCTTAGCTGCCTTCTGAAAACAAAATTCATCATCCGTTGATAAGTTGCCCCTGCGTTCAGCAATCCAAAGGTCATCTTCTGATACGCATATATGGCCCGATGAGTGATGAAGCTTGTTTTCGGGATGTCATCCTTGTTCATTAAAATTTGATGGTATCCCGAGAAAGCGTCCATGAAACTTAACATGCCATACCCTGAAGTGGCATCAATCAGTTGGTCTATGTTGGGTAGAGGATAGAAATCTTTTGGGCATGCCTTATTAAGATCTGTGTAGTTGATGCATAACCTTCACTTCCCATTTTGCTTCCGAACCAATACCACATTCTCCAACCACTCGGGGTAGTCGATTTCGAAGATGAATCCCGCCTCCAGCAGTTTGGTGATTTCTTCGTCTATGATCTTCTGCCTTTCCGGGGTGAAAATCCTTCTTTTCTGTATAACCGAATTTCTCTTGAATCCGTGTATCGACCTATGTAGCACCAAACTCACTCACCCTGGCATGTCGCTAGGTTCCCAAGCAAAGATATCGGCGTACACCAAGCAAGTCCACCGATCCCGTCCAGTAATGGTTACGCTTAATCCCCCCCAATCTTGATCAATTTTTCTGCGTTCCCCGGTATCAACTCAACATCTTCCGTCTCTTCTGTTGGAAGTGCCGTCGGCTCGGTACTGCTTTCAGTAAATGGCTCTATCTCGATGGTCATTGCTTGTTTCTGTTTGCTGACCCCGACCCCTAAGGAAATTAAGGTATTCCGATAGCACCTTCGGGCGATATCAAGGTCTCCTTTTACCTCCCCTATCCCGTTCGGTGTTAGAAACTTAATCTTGAAATGAGGGATAGACGTGACTGCTTGCAAGGCCACCAGTGTCGATGCGCCCCAAGATGGCGTTATGGTTCAAATCCACCAGTCTACTACAAAAATTTTACCATTATTTACGCTTCTTTGGGGGTCGTGCGAACCTCGACCCGATAACTTCGATGGTGCCTGAGACATGCACCGGGTCCCCGCTAAAACCATACAACGGGCCTTCTCCCCCCAATTCCATCTTCTTCCCTTCTAAATCCATCCTCTGGTAGGCGTGCGTATACAGTATGTCGACCAATGATCCATTATCGATCTGTGCTGTTATTACCAGCACCCCATTATGTGGTTCAATATGGTCGGTAGGATAATCTTCATCCGAGAAAGAGATGGATACTCTTGAATATGTCATATCCTTTCTGGGCGATGAACCAGCTACCGACAACACGGCCTCGAGATGCCCACTCCTCTTCCTACCGGTTACACGCCCTACCGACCTGCCCGATATCACATCAATGACCCCTTGGGCTTGTGGGTGCGGTTGCGGTTGTGCTTCCCGATTCAGTTCCCTGTTCTTTTCCTGGGGAGCTTCCGAACCTTCTCGACCGACCACATACTGCACCAGTTGCCCATTCTGAATGTTCTTCTCTATCAGATCTTTCAGGTTGTTGCACTCCTCCGTTGTATGCCCCCGACACTGATGATACGCACAATATTTGTCCCGACCCCTCTTCCTAGGCTTCGGGATCGCTTGGCATGGTTCGAAAAAGGGCTTGTTTCTCATATCCTCCAGTATTTTAGCCCGGTCCATGTTGAGGGCGGTGTAGACTTTGTTGACATTTTTACTCGGGAAGGGTGGTCGTCCACTACCCAAACCCCCCCCCCCCCCAATTATAGCTTTTCTTACCATAGTTATCCGACCTCCCCTGATTATCTAACTTCTGATAACTCTGCTTATCCCGATCCCTGGACTTCTCATAAGATTGGGAGTGCGGTTTGAAGTTCCCCATTGCCTCTTCAATTGCTATGTGACCTTCGGCTCGGTGGAAGGCCTCTGTCAAATCTGCCGGAGGGTTGATCACCAGATCCTTCATCAACTTCTTCGATTTCCCGATGTCTAGTCTGGTAGTGAAGAATCCCAAGGCCTGTGGGAATTCAACTCGCTCTGATCCCACGACTTCTCGAAACCTTTTGACATCTTCGACCCGAGCTTTCATCCGACTTACATCGACTGCATGAGTGAGGCTGTGATCTTTCCCCGCCTCTTGTTGCTCCCGAACTGAGCATGAAATTTTTCCTGAAGATCACTCCAGGAGTTAATCGATCCCGTCGCCAGGGTTCCCATCCACTCTCGGGCGCTCTTTTTCAAAGTTGTTGCGAACATATGACACTTGCCAGTGTCGGAGTGTCCATAGTATGTCATCAGCCTATCATACCCGTCTGAGTGGTCATATGGTTCCCCCATCCCATCGTAGGTCTCCATCGGGGGCATCTTCTTTTTGGGGTCGGCTGTCTCCTGATTGATCTTCGGCAAGAAAGGTGACCCTAAGCAAGCCGAAGGTGTTCCCAATGAATTTTTAGCCGACATCAACTTCTCCAATTCAGCCACCCTTCGGACGTGGGGGTCGGACTCCTCCTTATGAGGGGATGATTAGGGTGGGGTCTGTCCCTCCCGTATTCAGGGGTTGCGTCCCTCCTCCTATGTCCCGATTTGCCCGGACGGTTCGATCTTCGATCTGGCGACCGGCTCTTCATTCTACTTTGGCCTTCTCGCGACCGACTGCGATGTCTGCTCCTTTCGTTTCCAACCTCTCCCCGTCGAGGTAACCGGGATTGGCTCCGATGCCTACGCCTTTTTGAGGTGGCTTCCTGCTCTCCAGCCACCTTCGCCATTTGCTGTTCGAGTTCTTCCTGCTGAAGGCGTAGGGCCAGCATGGTGTCCTTGTTATGTTGCATCTTTTTCAGTAGAATGAACTCCCTCTGATCTCGGCTGTTCTCCCCTCGGTCCTTCCCGTGAACCTCCAGCGCCCGAGAACGATTTTCATCCGCACGACTAGCCTGGTTGGGGGTATGATGGTTGTCGTAGAAGAGTCTTCGCCGGAGAGAAGCAGCCGATTCCTCCTTATCTCCCTGGACTCGAGAGCCTAGTCTATCTTTCACCGACCCCCTCACCAGTGTGGTTTGGTGGGTCTTTGCCTTTTCCTGGTTAGAGGCACTGTTCTCCTTATTTGCCATGGCCTGTTACCGAAAAAGTTGGGTTGTGATTGTAAGAACACTAAGCCCTCCTTCTAGCGCTAATGTTAACGCCAAGTTTCGCCGGCGCATCCAATCACAGAATCCACGCGCTAGAACCTGCACAATAATAGATCACACAAAAGCTTGACGGCTTGTGCCGCCGGGGGATAGCTCCGGTGTGAGAATAAGTACTGGTCATTCACAAGGTTTAACAATGGAGGCTAAGTGTTTAGTTCTCAAAAGTAGGTATTACCTGTTAATCGTAACCTTGGCCTTGTATTTATAGTACTCTCTCCACCTTAGAATCCTTCTCCGAGTCGGATTAGGACTCCTAGTCATGGTAGTTACCATAACTTGGGTCCAACACAATCTCCTTAAAAGGTGCAAGTGGAATCCAATCCAATCACTACCTTTGGAGTTACCTTATTCAATTATGATTAGGATCCCGAACTCTGCGCGCAGGAGAGCCCACTGTGCATGGCCAAACAATCCCACCATCAGGTCTAGGCTCCGGCCCAGAAAACTCGAAGACCCGACCCCGAATAGCACAGGATAGGGCAGGGCTCCGGCCAAAAGTGCTCGCAAGCCGAACCCAAAGATCATCCACTAAAATGAGGCTCCGGGCCAAAAGGACTCGGATGCCGACTCAAACACCTCCAACCTCTCCATGGGTTTCAGCCCAGTAGTCTCCTAAAGCCCTTCCAATGTCTGGCCTTCGGCCCACATGAAGGTCGGTAAAATACTCCTGAACATATGTGAATGAGATTATGAGATTGCATGGCATGCCAGTATCCATAGTTTCAGATCGTGACCCAAGATTCACTTCACAATTTTGGGTTAGCTTGCAGAAAGCTATGGGCACGGTTCTGATTGATTTCGGCATACCATCCTCAAGCGGACGGACAATCAGAGAGGACTATTCAAACTCTTGAAGATCTATTAAGACTCTGTGTCCTAGACTTCAAAGGGAGTTGGGATAAGTATTTACCATTGGTGGAATTCTCCTACAATAACAGTTATCAGGCAAGTATAGGTATGGCTCCATTTGAAGCCTTGTATGGATGAAAGTGTCACTCTCCAATATGTTGGGATGAGGTGGGTGAAGCAACATTGTTGGGACTAGAGTTGGTACATATGACTACGGAAAAGATCCAAATGATTCGACAACGTATACAAACGGCACAAGATCGACAAAAGAGTTATGCAGATCTTCATTGAAAGGACGTGGAATTTGGTATTGGGGATCATGTACTATTACGTATTGCTCCATGGAAGGGAGTTACAAGATTCGGGAAGAGAGGAAATCTCAATCCATGATTTATTGGTCCATTTCAGATTCTTGATCGAGTAGGAAATGTGGACTATAAACTCGCGTTACCTCCAAGCATGTCTCGTGTTCATAATGTTTTTCACATATCTATGCTTCGTAAATATGTGAAAGACCCAAACCACATTATTGAGTTAGAACTAGACGAGATAGCCGAAGATTTAATTTACGAGGAGGTACCTGTTAATATCTTGGATAGGAAAGAGCATGTCCTGCGCACCAAGGTTATACCACAAGTTAAGGTTTTGTGGAGGAACCATGCTATTGAATAAATGACCTGGGAGTTGGAATCGGAAATGAAACTGAGGTACCCTCACCTTTTGAAACACTGTGTACGTCGTCAATTTCGAGGGCGAAATTTCATAAGGAGGGAGGTTGTAAGACCCCAACTTATTATGAATAAAATTAAATTTTCTATTTATTATCTTAAAATAATAAGGAGTTAATTTGATATAATACTTTGGTTATGGGTGAAATGTGCAAATTTTACAAAATAAGCAAGTGGTTATAAAATATTCATTTTTGTCGGGGAATATTCGTTGGTCGTGGAATATTCTTGTTGTTGGGGAATATTCATACGACAGCCTTGACCATTCGTGGGCCTCATAATGAAATAACCTGTCGGATGAAGAAAATGACAAGTTTGAGTTTTTATAAATAACGGCGTGAGTTATTCACCGTTAACACTTGTTGGAATACCCTTGTTAAAATACGATGTCTGGCGTGGTTGCAAGCGATGAAGCACGGTATTGCATGATATTTTTGAATTATTGATTCTTACGTGAAAGGCACTACTCAATAATTGTTACAATAATTCTTTATTCAATATTTTATTTTATTAATTCAATAATTGTTGTGTTGATATTTTATATTATTGTTGTTTCAATAATTATCACTGCACAGTATTTCCCATTATCAGATTAATAATTCATATTATTTGAATAATATTATTAGATAGCATTATTGGCAATGTCTAGAAAGTTCTGTCTAAGGAGAGGGTTGGTCACTTTATTGCACGCTAGTAAAGAGAAATCCTTATTGGAAAGCCCCCTCTTTCCTGGGAACGGCCTGGTTGTCATTATTGTGATTCAGTAAAATTATTTGTGAATAATTATTTATTAATTTATATGATAAGGAAATATTTACTTGAGGTGGATATAAATGATGGATTTATTTATTTTATGTGGTTATTAATGAAGGAATTAATACTGAGGTGTTTTATCAGTATTTTGTCGGAGTGGAGGTATTAAAAATCATCCGTTTGTGGATTTCAGATATTCTCTGTTTGGAATTTGGAAAAACTCAACGCTACAAAGTTGTAGAGAATTTGATTTCGTGTGGAATGGACATAAAATTCGTATTTTTTACGATAAGCGGCTATTTTCTATGAATTATTGAAGTTTCAGAAAATAAAATGATTTTTATTAAAATTGGGTGGGACCCACTTTTTGGTTGGTGTTGAATACACATGTGGGCTGCTGATTTTTTTGTCAAAGATGGTTGCTATCTTGTTCAATTAATGCATGCGTAGAAAATGAGAATAGAAATAATATTATTTTATTATTTTAGTCTCCTATGACGTTCTAGCATTTTCCTATAAATAGGCGCTTATGTTAGAATTGAAAATCACACCAGAAACAAGTTTTCTTTTTCTCTATATTGTCGAGCGTATTTTTGTGAGTATTTAGATACTTTGAGAGTTGCTGTTTGGTACAAGTTTTCTTCGACTTTCTATCCAATATTCCGATCAGAAGTACCGTTATTTTGAGGTAAGGGATGTTATTTTCTTCTTAAATGATATTATTTTCTTCAATATCATTATGCCGAAATAATGGTTTGAACTTGTTAATCAAATTTGGAACTTTTTGTGTCGGGGTTACTATTCACGTATACGGCACTATTCACGAATACAACACTATTCACCGAAAAATGAAAATTTTTCTTTTTGTCAAAGATGTCTATTATGGTTATTATCTTTGATTGTATCCATGTTTTGATCTTTATTTTTTAATTCTGCTTCACAATTGGTTATTATAAAGTATTATTGATCTTGGATAAACTGTTATACGAATCCGTAATATTTGTCCTTCTGTCTCACTAGATTCGTTTTCTTTAAAATATTTTTCATCATCCTCAGTCTTAAATGATGATATTATTGAATATCTTTGGCATGTAGTGCAAAGATGAATGAATAACTGATGAATATCTTTGGCCCGTAGTGCAAAGATGAACAGTGTTGAGATGAACATAATGGATCGGTGATATAAATGAATATTTTTGGCACATAGTGCAAAGATGAATATTTGATTAAATATGTATATTGATTGATGTTACGAGGATAAAATATTGATGATGGACTTTAAATCTTAGAAGATAGTAGAATTCATTCTCTACGACTCTTCTAATGGATTATTGTTTCATTTGTAGTTGTTGATCTAAAACTTGTTGTATATTATATTCTATCGATTTTTCCTGTTGAAGACTAATGATAATTTGTTGTATATTATCTTAGTCATAATATTCTTTACTGGGCTAGTTGAGCTCACCCTTTTCCTTTTTGTTCCATTTTTTTTTCAGGAGGTGAGAACATAGTAGGATCGAGTCGGGGTATGCAGTGATGGTTCTAGAAAGATTTTTTAGCAGTTCTCACTATTTCTGTAAAATAGTGTATGAATAATTGTAATGAAGACTTATTTGAGTGTTGATATTGTCTAGAAGACAATATTTATATTTAAACTCACAGTATGTGTTGTCGTATTTTGCACGACAATTGTATTATTGAAGTTGTAGTTTGCTTTCTGTACCATGTATTTGGCGACTCAGAATGGGTGTTGTATACCTATTTTGGGAGCGTCACAGTGAATCAGGTAAGACATATAACAGTTAAGTTAAGAAATTATATGAACCAAACTCAACACTTGAACAAAATAAAGTAATGCATATTTATCGTTACCGAAGTGTGAGACAGATCATGTATAAAGTGAATCCGGCCTATCCTCCTTACATCATCGAGATCTTGTTTACCACACAGGGTATAACAAGTATATAAGGACCATGAAATTTTTTTACCACACAGGGTTATAACAAATCCATAAGGACGCACCTGCCGATAAGGCTACCATCGAATGGCACGCGAGTCCACCCGAACCTCCTTACACCTTTGTGAATTTGTTTACCACACAGGGTATAACAATGTTAAAAGGACTATGGAATTTATTTACCACGCAGGGTATAACAAATCCATGAGGACACACCTGCCGATAAGGCTACCATCGAATGGTCAGCGAGTCCACCCGAACCTCCTTACACCGATGAAGTTTGCCTACCATGAAGGGCCTGCCAAATTCATAAGGACCACCTGCCAAAAAGGCTACCATCGAATGGTCAGCGAGTCCACCCGAACCTCCTTACACAGATGAAGTTTGCCTACCACGAAGGGCCTGACAAATTCATAAGGACCACCTGCCAAAAAGGCTACCATCGAATGGTCATCGAGTCAACCCGAACCTCCTTACTTCAGTGAATTCTGGACCAATGAGGAGAAGATCAATTGAAGAAAAATGAATCTTTTATTGATGATGATCCAAACATTTACAGACTTCTGGGAGACTGACTCGATCTTTATTGAAAATATTTCCAAAGCCTACCAGCATGCCAAGTATTCTTGATCTCTGATCCATCCAATGCCCTCAACCGATAAGTTCCTGGCTTCGGTACTTCAACAACTTCATACGGTCCTTCCCAGTTTGGCATCAGCTTTCCCAAGTTCTGAGGTGTAGATGCTTCGACTTCCCTAAGGACGAAATCTCCCACTTCAAATCTACGAAGCTTTACCCCCTTATTATAGTGCTTAGCCACTCTTTGCTGATAGGCTGCTAGCTTTATCAAAGCTACCTCCCTGACTTCTTCCAGTAAGTCCAGATTGATCTTCAGCCCTTTATCATTGTAGATATCTTTAAACTGACTAACCCGAAGACTGGTAGATCCGATCTCAATAGGGACTAAGGCATCAGTGTCATAAGCCAATCTGAAGGGTGAATCTCCCGTGGTAGTCCTCCGTGTAGTCCGATATGCCCATAACACGCTGAGTAGCTCTTCTGGCCATCTTCCTTTAGCTTCGTCCAGTCTGTGCTTGATCCCATTCAGCAGCGTTCTATTGGTCACCTCGACCTGCCCGTTTAATTGTGGATGAGCTACCAAAGTCTTCCTGTGCTGAACCCCCAGCTCTTTCAAAAATCCTTCAAACTTCGATCCCACGAAATGGCGTCCGTTGTCCGATATTACCACCTTAGGAATTCCGAAACGAAACACTACCGACTCCTTCATAAACTTCAAGCATTCTTGTTCCGTTATCAACCTAAGTGGCTTCGCTTCTACCCATTTGGTCATATAATCAATGGCAACAATAACAAAACTGACCTGACCTTTAGCTTTTGGCAATGGACCCAGTATATCTACCCCCCAGACAGCAAAGGGTATAGGAGATAAGATCGAGTATAGCTCTTCTGGTGGCTGATGTGGGATCGGACTGTTAAGCTGGCATTTCTCGCACTTCTTCACATACTCCGTAGCTTCCTTGAAGATTGTAGGCCAGTAGAAACCCTGTCGAAGTACTTTATAGGCTAATGACTTAGCTGCCATATGGTCGCCACAAATGCCTTCATGAACTTCTCGAAGAGCATATTCAGCTTCAGACGGAACCAAACACTTTAACAATGGTGACGAAAAAGCGATTCGATAAAGATCCCCATCAATAAGAACAAAATTGGCACTCTTGTACTTGATCTTC
This sequence comes from Panax quinquefolius, assembly GCA_020205615.1. Lineage (NCBI taxonomy): Eukaryota > Viridiplantae > Streptophyta > Magnoliopsida > Apiales > Araliaceae > Panax > Panax quinquefolius. The sequence goes on from CM035153.1 coordinate 48,012,926, forward strand.
TTGGCTAACATCTGATCCGAAGGAAGGACGCCATCTGCTAAATATTCTATATATGGGGTCATCCAACAGTTAGAGCGCTCAATGCACATCACCGCTTCATGCTGGATACTCGGCTGCTGCAGAACCTCCAAATAAACTGACCCATCAAAATTATTAGCATCTGTAGTAGTCAGCTTCGATAATTCATCGACAATAGAATTTTCATTACGCTCAACACCCTGAAACTCATAGGAGATGAAATACTGAAGCCGATCTTTCAACTTTGCCAAATACTTGACCATTCTCGAACATCGGGCTTTATACTCCCCTGATACTTGCTTGACGACCAGCTGAGAGTCACTATAGATGATCAACTTCTGAACTTCTAGACTCTTCGCCACCGAACTCACCGCCAAGCCCGTTACTACGGCCGTTGTTCATTGCCTTGAACCCAAATTTGATGGCTTGCTGCACTTTGAATCCCTCCGAACTCGTCAAGATAATCCCTGCTCCACTGACATCCGAAGTAGAAGACCCATCTGCATACAACGTCCATGAACTTTGACTGTACTGAAGAACTACAACTGCTCGATCAGACGCTTCAGCTTCTGGCAACTCGGTATCTGCTTCTGAGAACGAACAGTCCACCATGAAATCAACCAAAGCCTGACCTTTGATAGAAGTTCAAGGATGATACTCAATGAAGAATTGAGACAACTCCATTGTCCATGCTGCTAATCTCCCTGAAACTTCTGGTTTGCTCATCACCTTCTTCAAAGGCTGATCCGTGTAAACGACCAGGGGCCGACCTTGAAAATATTGCCTAAGCTTTCGACTAGCAATTATCAAAGCAAAGGCAAATTTCTCAATATTCGGGTACCTGGTTTCAGCATCCCTAAGAACATGGCTAACATAATAAACCAGATGCTGCTTCCCCCCGACTTCCCAAACCAAAACTGCTCCCACTACCAACGAACTAGCTGCCAAATACAAGTACAAAGTCTCAACAGGAGCGGGTTTTACCAACAAAGGAGCCGAAGACAAATATGCCTTTATGCCTTGAAAAGCGTCCTCACACTCCGAAGTCCACTAAAACGTCTTTGCATTCTTCAGTCCCTTCAACGTGTCAAAGAACGGCAAGCATCGTTCTGCCGATTTGGACATAAATCTCCTCAAAGCTGCGATCCTCCCGGTTAGACGTTGAACATCTTTGAATGACTGAGGAGTCTTCATGTTTAGAATAGCCTGGATCTTTTCTAGATTGGCTTCGATACATCTCTAACTGACCAGATATCCCAGGAACTTCCCTGCACCGAGCCCGAAGGTGCATTTAGTGGGATTGAGCCTTAAGTTGTGATGACGAATTATTTGAAAGCATTCCTCCAGATCATCTAAATGCTTCTGAACGATCATGCTCTTCACTATCATGTCATCGACATACACTTCCATGTTCCTCCCCAGTTGCTTCTGAAAGATGAAGTTCATCATCCTCTGATAAGTGGCTCCAGCATTTATCAAGCCGAACGCCATCTTCTTGTAAGCATACACCGAACGGTGTGTAATGAATGCTGTCTTCTGAATATCCTTCTTGCACATAGAGATTTGGTGATAACCTGAAATAGCATCCATAAAGCTTAGTAGTGCATACCCCGAAGTCGCATCAATGAGCTAATCAATGTGGGGTAGAGGATAAAAGTCCTTCGGGCAAGCTTTATTCAGATCTGTGTAGTCGATACAAACTCGCCACTTCCCATTATGTTTTTGGACCAACACCACGTTAGCCATCCACTCCGGATAGTCTATTTCAAAGATGAAGTCTGCAGCTATCAGCTTCATAATCTCCTCATCAATAATCCGTTGTCGTTCTGGTGTGGAAATCCGCCTCTTCTGCCGAACTGGCTTCTTTGAGGGATCCACTTCCAGCCTATGCTCTGCAATCTTTTGGCTGACTCCAGGCATGTCTTTTGGCTCCCATGAAAAAATGTCTGCGTAACAGTGAAGAAGTTTCATAAGGTTTTTCCAGAGAGGTTCTGGTAGACCCGAACCTATCTTCACTGTCTTATCCTGCTTGCCAAGAATCAGCTCGATCTCCTCCGTTTCTCCTGCTAGCATGACCAATGGCTCCGAACTGCTTTCGATAAAGGGATCAATCTCTATCGCCATGGTCTGCTTCTGCTTGCTGACCCCTACCCCCGAAGCAATTACAACATTCCGATAACAGCGTCTGGCCAGATCCAAGTCCCCTGCTACCTCACCAACTCCATGTGCTGTTGGGAACTTGATCTTGAAATGAGGAATGGAAGTAACAGCTTGCAAAGTAGTCAAAGTAGGTCTACCCAGTATGGCGTTGTAAGCCAAATCTACATGCACAACATAAAATTTACATGTTATTTCTACCTGCCAAGGAGCTGTGCTGAAGATCACTGGTATTTCAATAGTGCTTGCAACTTTGACCGGATCGTTGCTAAAACCATATAGGGGGGCCTCCTGCCCAACCTCCATCTTTCGCCCATCAAGATGTATCCTCTGATAAGTATGGGCATACAGAATGTCAACAGAAAACTCGTTGTCTATCATCATCCGCTTCATGTCCACCGAACCCACTTGAGCAGTTATCACCAATGCCCCCTCATTAGGTTCGATGGGTTCCGAAGGATAATCTTCATCAGTAAAAGCTATGACTGTCCCAGGAAACGACCTATTAATCTTCGGGAGAACACCCGCCACGGACATAACCGAGTCTAGATAACCCCGCCTCTTCTTCCCTACTAATTTTCCTGCTGTCCCACCGGTAATTACATCAACGACGTGCCTTGGCGGCTGATTTGGAGCAGGTTGTACAGGTGGAACCGGTTGAACCACTTAAATAGTATGATTATCATTATGTTATTCTTGTTGTTGATCCCTTCCGGCCATGTATTGAACCAACATACCACTCTGAACCTTCCTCTCCACAAAGTCCTTCAGACTACAACATTCATTTGTATCTTGACCTGCGGCTTGATGATAGCCACAGAACTTTCGAGCATTGCCTTGTCCACGTTTAATATTGTCACGAGGTGGTTCAAAGACTGGCTAATTCCTGATCTGATCCAATATTACCGACCTATCCGTATTCAGTTTGGTGTATACCTTATTCACCTTCTGGGTAGGAGCGGGTGGGCGATTCCCTCCTTGTCACCAGTTGTTGTTGTACTTCTTCGAACTGCCCTCCGGCCGATCATTATTCCCTCCACTCTTCTTCTGATCGCCTTCGGCCTTGGTTTCTGTCTCCTTCATTCTGTCCGAAGAAGGACGCTTCAAGCTATTCATAGCTTCCTCCACCACAATATAGCCCTCAGCTTTATCAAAAGCTTCGGCCAAACTCTTCGGATGGTGAAACATCAGGTTCTTCACCAGCTTCTCTGACTTCACCAAATCTAAGCCATTCTGAAACAACCCAACAGCTTGAAGATCATTGAGGTCTGTCACTGGGCTAACTGCCTCCCTGAATCGTTTCACATATTGACCCAAGGACTCATTTGAAAACTGTCAGACCTGTGCCAAAGAACCCGTAGGCTTTCCTCTCCTTTGATTGCTCCCAAAACGAGCATGAAACTTTTCACAAAGCCCCGACCATGACGAGACAGAATCTGCAGGCAAAGTCCCCATCCACCACCTCACATCTTTCCTCAACATTGTTACAAACGTATGACACTTAGCAACATCGGTGAAATCATAGTAATCCATTAGCCGATCAAACATCTGGCTATGGTCATAAGGATCCCCTGATCCATCAAAACTCTCCATATGGGGCAACTTGTTAGTGGTATCCGCCTTCTCCTTAAGAATATCCGAGGAAAAAGGAGACGACTTCTTCCCCGGAGTATCCTTCACTTGCTGAACTTCAGCCAGCTGCTTTTGAAGCTCCATCAACTCCTTAACTAAAAAGCCTACACCTTCCGGTTTTGAGGAAACTTCTTTCTCCGGAGATACCTTCTTCTTCTAAGTAGATCGACCTCTTCCCTCAGAGCCCACTACTCTCGATGGACTCCTGGATCTACTTCGGCTTGTGGCCCTGTCATCACGGTGAGAATACTCAATTCGATGCACCTTCTTTATAGTCTCCAGAATATTCTCCCTTGATCTACTTCTTCGTTTACTGTCACCATGACCCCGAGAACCGACAAGATGAAGTGATTTCTTCGATATCTCAGGAGTTCTACTTCTAGATCTTCCCCGAGCCTGAGGACGACCTCGAGATACATAACCAGAATGCTCTGGCTCCTTCCCTTCTCGCTGCTGTACATCCCTGGGCTTACTATGCCTTTCCGACTGCACATAAGTGGATGCCTCATCCTTCAATTCGGTCATCCGAAGCTTCTGTTCGGCTATATCCTCCCTCTACTTCAGAATAACTTCCAAAGCTTTATCTGCTTCGTATGCCATCTTTCCCAACTTGGCAGTTTTATCATCCCGACCACTTCGGTAATGGGTTCTAGGCGGTGTGCCTTCTACCCTCTTTCGGCCATGATCTCTATCCTTCTTAGCAGCAAAGACTAATCTCCATCTGGCTTCACCATGAGCTTTCGAACGAGAACCACCGGAATCATGCTTGGAAGCAGTGCTCTCATGAGCACTCTTTGTAGGACCCAGACGATCCTTAACAGAGATATGTTGAACAGACGAGCTCACAGCTCTCGGCTGTCCTTCCGGTGTATCTGCTCTACTCCTCACCATCACGTATAACGTAGAACAAATAAATATTTGTGATTGAAAACTCTTGAACACTAGAACTCAGCCCTCCTTCTAGCGCCAATGTTAACGCCAAGATCTTCTACCACATCCCAATCATGTAAGACGTACTGATCCTGCACAATAAACACAGTCAACACCAAAAGTTGACGACTTCGACCGTTCAGGGATAGCTCAGGCGTGAGAGTCAGTACAGGCGATCACAAGGTTAACAATGGAGGATAAAATATCTAGTGTATTGAGAGAGATAAAATTATCAGTTACCTTTACTTGGACGACCTTCTTGCTATCATATACTTTTTAGCCCTTTTGCCATCGTACCACCCACTCTTGTCGACACCAATCCCCATGTCTTCTTGGTGATCTCAAATTGATCGCATGCAGATTCACACACTATCATCGGTCATCGTTTTTCACCGGCCACGTGACTAAGATCCCATCCACATTAATGCATTGCAGACATTTCGGTCAACAGCTATTTTATTCATCATTGTTGGTCAATACCTAAAGGAAGATATTTAATTATTTAGTGGATCGGTACAATGACTAGGCCCAATACTCTAAAGACCCAACAGAGATGATCCAACTAACTGGGCCCAACTAAAATGACCCAACATATTAATTAAGTGATTCGGCCCAAACCATTCGGCCCAATATGTGAAATATCATGACCCAACAATAGGCAAACCAACATTCTTATACAATCCTCCTATAATTTAGGGTTGTTCGTCTAAGTTATAAAGTCTCAACGAAATCGGCCCAAGTCAACTTGGTTTGGAACTATCAACTATCACAATATGAATGATATACAATGAATTATTGACATTCGATATCTCAAATAGGGTTGTTCAGCAAAAGAATTGCTTAGTTATCAGAGTTTAGCTGAAGAATATAGCATCAACTCTTAAATCAATCACAAAAGGAAACATAATCAAAATTTTGAAGCCAAACGATAGCAATTACAGTTTGAAAGGTTCAAAATGAAAACTTGATGCAAATTGTGTAGAAACTTGCCTAACACAGTTGTCCGTTTACTGTAAAATCCACTTGTGTCTCCCTCCGTGTTATAGAAAACATTTTAAAAGATCGAATTGTTAGTTTCTAGTTAAAATTACCCGTTATCGTCGGTAATTGCCCAAATTTCGTTTTCGGAGTCGGTAACTCGTGTTAAGCGCATTTTAAAATGCGTTTTCTATCCATTTTTGCATTTCAACATTTCAATCTTTATTTTATTAGAAAATTAAGCCCTATAGCTCAGTTTTAATTTATATTCACTGGTAAAATTTTATTGCACAACTTTTGTTCACCTTAAAACTTTTATCTGTTTTTCCACCCTCACAACCTTTTGTCAGTCCACCTTAGGAATTTTATTTGGCCAAGCCCTTTTTACCAGAGTTGCATATATTCGTTTTAGAATTTCTGTAGTTTTTCCATAACTTTCTAATTAAGTTTATTTTTTATTTTAGGGCCATTTCTGTCCAATATTGTCACATTTTCCATAATTCGAGCTTAACTCCAAAAATTCTGAATTTTGGAAAGCTACTTAACATCATTTCATAGAGTTCACCATTAAAATTTTAACTTCAGATAATGAATAGAGACCAAGTTATTCCAGTTTTAATTTTATGAATTCCAAAACTGTTTGGTTTTTAATTAAATATCTACAACTCCGTTTGAGCTCAATTTTGGACTGTAATCTCCCTGTACCAGTAGGTATCTACCCTAAAATTTCCAGAACCAAATAAGGTTCTTAACTCAAGAAGTTTAACTTAGGGCAGTAGGTTATGTTCTCTGGCCATACTCCTTGCAAAATTCAAAATTCAAAATCTATAATGAGTTAGGGTCTCAAATTTTTACAGCATATAGCTGACTTACTATACATCATATAAAAATTTCAAGTTCTAACTAGTTTGATCTTCTTTTCTTCTTTTCTTCAAGTTCCTTACTTAACTTTTAAACTCTATGATAATATATCTCTATTAACTTGTAAGTTTAACTTACTCATGCTTAGGATATCATAAATTCATAAGATAAAGCAAAGGCGTAGGATTTACGAATCTTTATCCCTAGATGTCTATAATGTGTTTGAAGAACAGTGAATCTCATTCTCATTTGTTTCTTCATTATTTGATGGCTTGATGGTTGTGGTGCTGTTTATTTAGTGTGATAAGAGAAAGTTGGATATGTTCCTCTTCGGTGGAAGATCTTTTACTATGAAAGTTAAAGGGTTTTGTTCATACAAGCGATAGGAGGATCCTTTGGAGATGTGCTTGTTTTGCTATTTTGTGGGGGATTTGGATTGAGAGGTTTTCCGACCGGAGTACAAATATTGAGTTACTTTGGGATAAAATATATTTCTTTGATTTTTTTTGGGCTCATGCAATGGGAGCTTTTGGAGGAATTTCTTTATTCGATCTTCAAAGAGATTGGTGGGCGGTGCTTCATTAATATTAAGTTTGGAGGACTTCTTGTTCTCGTCATGCGTTGTAATGATCTATTTCTTCCTCTGCCTGCTGGTATATATTGGGAGACTTTAATGTCATCCGTGATCCAAGTGAAACTAGCAAAGATGATGATACTTGGAATTCTGGCATGGAAGACCTAAGGGAATGCTGCCAATTGATTGGGGTTGATTATATTCGTGGAATTGTGATGGACTCCACGGCACGCTTGTGTGAGGTGGTCGTTGCCTAGATCATTGATAGAGTGGAACTCTCTCGACATCTCAACCCAACGTCTATATTGAGACGAGAACCTTGGTACAATCGATCAAGTAATGAAATCTGTGTTGTATGGAACACCAATGACGCCTAAACCCCGTGTTTATATTGAAACAAGAACCTTGTCACAATCGACGATTGATGCGGTAGAAGACGCCACACATAACTATGAATGGTTGTATGATAAATCAAATTGAATCTGTCAAGAACAAACATGTGAATGATATTCCTATTTATATATATATATATATGATTTGATTATGATATACATGTGAATGAATATGCAAGTATGCTTGCATTAAGAAAAGCTGTAAAGTCCTTTGATAGATAATAGAAACATATGTACAAGGACTTAGAATGAATTGATCAAATATGTTAGGTTGATCCTACATAAGCAAAATAGCTTTGTAAAGTCCTTAAAAAGAAATGATGTACAAGGACTATAAATATAGAAAGATCAAGCATGTTAGGTTGATCTTATAATTTAATAGATAGGCTTGTCTGATCGTCGAGCACTGCATCAGAAATCGTAGTCTGCCAGGAGAGTCAAGGATAACTTGAGAGCTATCCAGGCAGAATCGTAGTCTGCAAAATAGTAGATCTCGGAGTTCATAGACTGCCAGGAGAAATGAGGAAGGATCGTAGTGTGTCGAGGAGCACTTCCTCAGAGCCATAGTCTGTTGAGGAAGTCATGTTCAGAATCGTAGAGATAACCTGCCTACGAGTTGACTGAGTATCTACCAAAGCTAAGTCAAGAATCTTAGACTACACTCAAAGGTTGTAGTCGAGCAAAGATCAGATGAAGACAACAAGCACAACGACAGAAATCGTAGTGTCAAGATCGATCTCGAGTCGTGAGTGTTCTGCATGGTAGAAAGTCAATCGTAGAGAGTCTTGAGCTAAGACTTCAACAGATGTGCTCACAAAGCCAAGGTAGAATCGTAGAGCAAACACAATTCTCAATAATTGAGCACTCCTAGAATATCCAAAGGAATGAAGCCTCTGGTTGGTACTGCAAAGATGCATCTAACCTAAAGGAAGCTAGAGAGCACTCAACGAATGGCATACAAGCTAATAGAAGATCTAAGCATCAACCCAATTAGCATCCAGATTGAGTTGTGAAGCCATGCAAGATAAATTCTTCCACAAGATGATCATAAGAAGACTTCAATAGCTGACTAAGGAAAGTCAGCATATGTAGTAGCTGTCAAGTAGAAAGATGACAATGATCCTGAAAGTAACCAGGATCGTAGTGTTTGCCAAACGAAGAAGGAACTGATGGAGTATACACAAAGATACTGGTCAGCCTCTGAAGAACAAGGCTAAAGTGATTAAGCATTGGGTTAGTCCATTGATTATAATTGAACGAGAGATCACAAGGAGAAAGCGAGCTGGACACGCCACAAATTTGAAGTGTCTTGTTATTCAGAAGAGGCTAGAACAAGGAGTCAAGCCATCAATATCTAAGAGCAGTCGAGGCAAACAGAAGTGATGAAGCACTGCATGAAAGAAGGAAGAGGTGTTCCACATTGGAGACCTAATGAACACTCTTCTAGATCGTAGTATTAAATCTACAAGTCAAGAAGCAACGGTCAACAAGACACTACGATCAAGTCCAAGAAGATATGCATCAGAATCATAGAGTTTGAACAATTGAAGGTTGAGGCATTGGCAACGGCTCAATCTGCAGATTGATATTCGAATAGAGCGTATTGAGAGCATCGATGCAAAAGGACAACCTCTGATTCAGAAATCAGAAGGAAGAAATAAAGTTGAGTACCTGCCCGAGACATGAAAGTGACACCTCTGATGGGGTAGGTGAAACAGTGGACTGCAGTTTCAGAAAATCAGAAAAAGATGTCATGTCACATCTGCAGTCTGCACCAAATAAATCGAGATCTGCGAGGCAATTTGAATAGCTTTCAACGGCTACTTTCCAACGGGAAGATTGGGAAGCAGAATAAATCAACAGAGCCTCAAAGATCAAGAGTTGCTGATGATTGCCAAGTTGCAGAATCGTTGAGTTGTTGAATGCTATTGTTGACTTTACGAGTTCCACAAAAGATCAACAGAACAAGTCTCACTGACAGTGAGACTACATAGGTGGAAGTGAAGCAGCTTTGAAGAAGGACTCAAACAGACTAGAGCTTCACTCAACAAAGATGAGAATGCCATTAAGGATGGCAGCCAAGCTGAGAGCCGAGAAGGCCAAAGAGATAGAATTCAAAAAAGTGGAAGAGTACAAAGAAGATCAGGAGAGCCACTCTACGAATCACCATGAACCTAAAGCTGAAACTGAACAAGTGCATAACAATGTCTGCAAAACATTCAAGAAGGGTTCAGGGTTTGCTAAGTGCTAGACAGAGTCTACCAAAAGCCTAGAGACTTAGCAAATCCAGATGGTGATGGTGCATAGCTGACATCAAATGAAGATGAGCAGAAAGAAGCGAAGATCAGTTGCAGCAAAGAAGATGTAGTCCAGACTTTGAGCAGAATGCCAAGAGGACTACGCCAAGCTGCTAAGTACAGAAGATGTTCAAGCGTAAAGACATCTTAGCAGCTCAGCACCAGCAACATCAAAAACTACAATAACAAGAAGCCAGGGCCTGAGGGGTCCTTGTCTGGAGGGACTAAATAAAGATTCGAAGCCTACTGGGCTTGAAGAGTTCCTAGGGAACTAGAAAAGTTCGGAGGCTACTGGACTTGAAGAGTTCTTAGTGAACTGAAGTCCCAAGGCTGCTGGCCTTGAAGGAATCTTAGTGATTCAGGGTGCTGCCCTTCCTTAGTGGAAATCCTGCTAGTTGAAAGCAGAAGAGTGGATTAGGAGCTTGAGTCTCTGAACCACTTAAAACCCTTTGTGTCTTTTACTTTATGTCATTTACATTATGTATATTAACTGCTATAATTGCACTGTATGTCTTAACTACTTACCACTGAACTAACTCTATGAACAATGTATGTATGATTATGAATATATCAATGAAGGGGATCTTTTACTTATTCCACTGTGCTTGAAAAGATTCTTATGTTTGTCATATTCTAAATTATTAGAAATATAAAATGAACCAGAAAATTATTTGAAAGAAAAAGGATCTATTCAACCCCCCCCCCCCCCCCCTTCTAGATCTATTGTGCCTACTGGGAACTAACAATTGGTATCAAAGCAGGTTCTCATGCTATATTCCAAAGCTAATCTATTTGAGTCTGATCCTAGGCACAAACATTGTTCTAAACTTAGTTTAGTAGTAAGCCACTTGTTATATGCAGATGAGCTCACACGTTGGAAATATTGTGTACAGGCAAATGTGTATATACACCTGAAGCTGCTTAGACTGGTCCATGTTCTTGATTGCCATATCAACAAGACCAATCCTTGCTCGCGATCAATCTTGTAGTCTGAAGACCAGGCTAGAAAGCTCAAGAGTCAAACATCCACGAGTCAGAAAGATGAAAAGGCCATACATGCTAAGAAACACTTATTCAGTGAAGAAAGAAGAACTTCTCAAACAAGTGTCTGGCCAACCAGCACCTGGATGGAAACCTTGTGAACTCAAGGATGTCAAAAGACTAAAGATACTGATATTCTCTTAGCTTGCATCTTCAAGACTACGACTGATTGATTGAAGATCAACTGGAGCAAATAGCTGTCAGGAGCAAATGAGAAAGTATGCACATCAATGCCTAAACTCAGTATATCTAAGATAAATGACTGCTAAGAAACTGACAGTAAAAAGGTATGGTTCTTCACCTATATAAATATGTACATCATGATTTCACCTCCTTATGAACCATAACAGTATTCTTTAAAGGAACCATAATCTACCTAAAAAGGTGAAGAGAGAAAGTACACTGAGGGTGGAAACTCAAATGACTATAAACTTTCTCTCCATCCAAGTTTTAGGTTGAATATGACATCTTGAAAGTAATCTGAAATGGGTCATAAGAGCATCACAGGTTAAATTAATTTTATATGAAGTAATCTTTGCTGATGGGTTAATATGTATGTACCTCCTATGGTCTAAGTGTTTAATAACACACAGAATATGATCAGTTCTACAAGAGTATCTTGAAGATTCATAGAAACTGATCACCTCCATGAATCAACCAGATACTAATAAATCGTAGAGTTGATTCTCACTCTGTGAATATTTAAACCCTCTGAACATAACCTAGCAAATGATGAAACCTTTAAAGAAAAAGAGTGTTTTATTATAATAGTAAATCTTACACACACTCACCATCATGCATCTCAAAATGTATTATCTAAATTAGTTACATGCATGAATATGACTGGTGGTGATCAATATGATGATTATCCAAATATATGAGGAATAGGGGTTTAGAAAACTAACCTAGCAGGACTCATCTAACCATGGGTACCAGAAATAGAAACTCATAACCTGCAGGTACCTGGTCCATCTGGCCACACTAAGGAATGCTGAAACAAAAGACTTCAGTCAAGAAGATTCGACCAGCAGAAGGCTTAAGACTGTTCAGAAATGATTTTGATAAAACTCCTATATGTCAAAGTCTGTCCTTGAAGACCCACTGAGCCGATCTGAATAAAGCTCACATGGCTGCTAATTTCTGTGTGGAAGCAGGCCATTCAATTTAAGATGAAAAAGGGTCTTAGATGCTCAATCATGCAAAGAAAAGAATCCTCAAGGAAGCTTTCCACAAAGGATTATCGAGCATCGAATATAAGGAACTCATTACGAGAGTAGAACTCCACAAGTCCAAACTGTAAAAGAAGACTACGTTCGTAGTGCTGTGAAAGGATCGTAGAATGATCAATCCTGAAAATGCCCATTTCTACGATATAAGAAGATTTAATGATTTTATTCAGAAGGAGATATGCAGGGATGCTTCCTAATGTACATGAAGAAAAAGAAATCACACCTCACTAAAAAGACAACATCAACCATGGGGGAGCAGTGATCTGTTAAGGAACAACAACACTGAAATATTCTATGAAGCAATGTACCAACTACAGAGTCTCAAAACTTTGTGGCTGATGAAACAAATGAAGATCCATAGTCAGTAGGAACGTCTCAAAACATACTACTGATAACCTATCAGCCACCCAACTCAACATTGTGGAGTGCATATGATCAAACATCTGATCGTAGTGTAAGAGCAGAAGGACACCACGATTACAGCAAATGCAATTATCTAAAGTTGGGAGAGGACATCGTCACTAGAAAAGGTCAAATGAGATATCAGTGCAAACTACTCCTAAAGTACTTCATCTAGAAAGCGCCTCAGGGACAAACCTGACCCTTAGTTCATTCTAAGAGGTTGGCCCTTCCTGAGCTACCTTAACCCAGAAGGATTGCTTGATCAAGTTCATCTCAAGGACCAAGACAGTCAACGATCGTAGAGTGGAGTTTGTGAGAACTCAATGATTGTGATATAACCTCAGCGATCGTAGAAACAGAATCGACGATTGCAGTCTTACAAGAGGCTACTCCAACTCATGAGGAGCTTGAAATAACTGGACAATTTCCCAACCATTCAGATTATGAGATAAGTTCAAATGCTGATTGGAAAGATGTCCTGCTGAAGAAAAGTGCTCAAGCCTTCATAAGGTACATCAGTGGTCAAGCTATGTAGTTTTAAGATGAGTATTAAATGTCAAAACCATCGACTGCAGCATCTCTCAAAAGTTGATCATTGAGTCAACAAAGGAAATCGTAGAGTCCATAGCTGCCCTGTCATGTTACTCTACTAACCAGAGAGGTCAATGGTAAATCCACGTCAATCAAACGTCTACTCTTCTAAAAAGAGACATCTAACTAAAAAGTTAATGGGGAGTTACAGCTCGTTACTGGGCATCGTGCAACCAATGGCTAGTTGACACGTCACAATGTATGCAGTGTGAGAAGGAACTGCCATAAAGACAAATTCAAAATTTGCAAATAATTACCAGAACTCATTGAACCTCTCTCCCTCCCTTCTTCAAACCCTAGAATCCTCTTCGAAGCTAAACCAATCAAACTTCCAGAGCCCAAATCACATTCAGCTAAAATCTCTCTGAACCACATACCATATACCTTGAACTCCTCAAATGGCAGAATGGAAAGTTGTAACGGGCATTCAACTAGGCTTTACAAAGTTTGAAGAATCAGAGACAAAGTTCAAGGACATACTTGAACTCGTAAAGGAAGCTGGGTTCTCTGAGTGCCTGGAGGCCAACACTCTAATTTATACAGAACTAGTGAAGCAGGTCTACTCAAATGCTTTAACGAACTCTGGGCTTCTGACCACTAAGGTGAAAGGATCTAGTCTAAAGATAAGAGCATCAGACATCAATCAATGTCTAGGGTTTCCCAATCAAGGTCTAATAAATCTGGATGAAGTCGACATTGAAGAAGGCAAGAGGCTAATGCGGTACCAAAGAAACCCTAGTCAGAAGGATATGAAGAAGAAGGAATTTCCTGAGGAATTCGAGTTCCTTGCTGAGATAGTGGGAAAATGTATACTGTGCAAAGACACTGCACACGACACTGTACTTGACCAGTAGTTGAAGATCATGTCTACCGTAGTTCTAAAGAAGCAAATCAACTTTGGAGTTATCCTGTTCGATCAAATCTCCAAATGGAAAGAAAAAGCTGAGTTGAAGAAATCCACAGACAAACCACTTACAAAAGTGTTTCATGGAAGACTGCTAAGTATAGTGATGAAGAAGAAGCTAGGAAGCAAGATTAAGGATAATGAGGGAGAACCTATGAATGTGCACAAAATAATGTCTCCACAACTATTTGTGAATTGGAAGAAAAACCCAAAGGAAAACAGGAGGCTAACACAAACTGGAAGAAGAAGAAAAGTCTCTACAAAGAAGAGAAAAGCAAAGGAGGTGGAAAGATCTGAGTCTGAAGACTCTACATCAGTTGCTGCCACACCGGCAAAGAAAAAGTCTAAGAATGTGAAGAATGCAAAGGCTTCGTCAAGCCATGTCTCCACTGACAAGAAGAAACAAGGAACAGAAGAAATATTCTTGACTACAGAAACCACTAAGAGGAGAAGTAACATACTGCTTTAAGGGTCATCAAGAAAGAGAGCAAAGGTGGAAAACAAACCAGCCCCAGTTTCCCAAGATTGTACATCTGACGAAAGGGAGAATGTAGAGTCAGAGGAAGAAAATGGAACTGATTGGCTCAAGACCGATACCCCAAAGAACGAATCCGACAATAAAGCTGAAACTGCATTCCTGGAAGAAAATGTAGAATCTGCTGATAAAGGAAATCGCACAAGCCCTATGGATAACTCTCAGAGCATTCACTCTGATAATAAAGAAAAGTCACAAGCTAACCCAACTGCATCTCTAAATACATATGCTCTAACAATCCCTCATGATGGGTCAAATGATGAGTCTAAAGAAGAAATGTCTGCCCCTGACAATGCTGAACCTCAAGGAAGTTCGTCTGATGATGCAAAGGCCTCAAAATCTGAAGAAGAAGAAGAAGAAGAGTCTGACTCTCCTATAGCTGAACCCCCAAAGAGAAGGAAGAGCCATATATTAATTGCTTAATTTGCCTCCAAGAAGATAAATGAATACTCTACTACAATCATTGAGTTAAGTGATGATGAATCTAAATCACAGGAAGAAAGTGCTGAAGATGGGTCTAGTAATGAAGAAGATGAATCCATGGAAGATCTAGCTGAGGAAGGTTCTGGAAATGAAATTCAGCAAGAAGAATTCACTGATGAATCTGAGAAAAGGAGCCAACAAGATTCAAGCTCAAGAAGTGAAGAATTGGAGAAAGAATCTGATTCTGCAAATCAAGAATTGGGAAAACCAGCAAACTATCCTATCATCTCCCCAGCCAAGATTGACAAAATAGTGGAAGGCTCAAATGAATCACAAGAAGTACTTCCAAAAATTCCAAGCCTAGAACTGGTGTCTCAAAACTCCCCAAAGGTAAAGAATTATGCAACAATGATGATCAAAGACCAACCTCACTACAAAGTATATAGACATGCTGGCAACCACTATATTCCTTATGATCGTAGAGTGGACTCTGAAGACAGAAGGATTATGACCAAGGAGATAATCGCAGAGTCAGTTCACTCTACCACTGATGATATGCAAATCCAAAATGAGAAGCCTCCATTTGCTCAAGCTCAATTGCCTGACATATCCTCCAACAACAATTGGTACTCAATGATTTTTCAGATTATCAACACTTTCAAAAATCTGTCAAAGGATGAAAATTGTAGAGTCCAATCTGAGGATCAACAAGGGACTACCCAACTAGAGAACCAAACTCCTATGGGGAAGGAGCTGATGAGAAATTTTGATAATCTGATTGCGAAGATTTCTCAAATCACAGAAGAGTCTTAGAGGCTGACGGGAACAACAGATAATTCAGTTTAAAACAGACTTCAAGCTGCTATGGCTGATATATCTCTCAAAATCAAAGAGAGAGATCACATCTATTTGAAGGCCATACATAATCAAAAAGCTGAAGCTACACGAGCACAATAAGCAAATGAAGAGAAACTCAAAGTTCTTTCTGACAAGATTGACAACATGAATCAGTCCTTCTCCATGCAACTTGAGTTAAGCCAACAAGAACTCAAGATTGAAGTTGGTAACTCCTCCTATCTGATGGATCAGCTTATGACCAACATAGAACAGCTCTCCCAAGTGATTAATGACAAAAAGGGAGAGAAAAAGAGGCATAGAAAAAGGCAGAGTAAGAGGCATTCTAGAAAGGGTAAGAAGAGCAGAAGGAAAGAAAAAAAGAAGACAACAGAAGAAGAATCTGTAGAAGAAGAAGCTGGATCATCATCTGAGGGGGAGCCAAAGGATGATGAGCCTGTGTTTGCAAAGGCTGAGGGGGAGTCATAAGAAGAAGAAGAGGAGCATACATCTGAGGGGGAGCAGACAAAAGAAATATAGTCAATGTCCCAGGATGAGCAGATGCAAGAAGATCAAATAGATGAATAGCACATTAACAGACATCCTGGAAGCATATATGGAGCCAAAGAGGTACATCTCTAACTAGTTAGGTATGTTCAGGATCTAGGATGTAATATGTCAGTGTATTAAATTTTACATCATTATAAATGACATTCATGATTATCTGGTTTAGAAATATAGCAGCTCACTGTATATAAGATTCATTCATAACATGCATATGCACTTATTGTTTTTGTCATAATTAAATAGGGGGAGATTGTCAGGAATAAACATGTGAATGATATTCCTATTTATATATAAAAATATAATTTGATTATGATATACATGTGAATGAATATGCAAGCATGCTTCCATTAAGAAAAGCTATAAAGTCCTTTGATAGATAATAGAAACATATGTACAAGGACTTAGAATGAATTGATCAAATATGTTAGGTTGATCCTACATAAGCAAAACAACTTTGTAAAGTTCTTAAAAAGAAATGATGTACAAGGACTATAAATATAGAAAGATCAAGCATGTTAGGTTGATCTTATAATATAATAGATAGGCTTGTCTGATCGTCGAGTACTGCACCAGAAATTGTAGTCTGCCAGGAGAGTCAAGGATAACTCGAGAGCTATCAAGGCAGAATCGTAGTCTGCAAAATAGTAGACTTGGAGTTCGTAGACTTTCAGGAGAAACGAGGAAGGATCGTAGTGTGTCGAGGAGCACTTCCTCGGAGCCGTAGTCTGCTGAGGAAGTCATGTTCAAAATTGTAGAGACAGCCTGCCTACGAGCTGACCGAGTATCTGTCAAAGCTAAGTCAAGAATCGTAGACTACACTCAGAGGTCGTAGTCAAGCAAAAATCAGATGAAGACAACAAGCACAATGACAGAAATTGTAGTGTCAAGATCTGATCTCGGAGTTGTAGTGTCTGCACAGCCAAAGCTAAATCGTAGAGTGCAGAGCTAAGACTTCAACAGACGTTCTCACAAAGCCAAGGTAGAATCATAGAGCAAACACGATTCTCAACAATTGAACACTCCCAAAATATCCAAAGGAATGAAGCCTCTAGTTGGTACTGCAAAGATGCATCTAACCTAAAGGAAGCTAGAGAGCACTCAACGAATGGCATACAAGCTAATAGAAGATCTAAGCATCAACCTAATCAGCATCCAGATTGAGTTGTGAAGCCATGCAAGATAAATTCTTCCATAAGATGATCATAAGAAGACTTCAGTAGCTGACTAAAGAAAGTCAACATATGCAGTAGCTGTCAAGTAGAAAGATGACAACGATCCTGAAAGTAACCAAGATCATAGTGTTTGCCAAACGAAGAAGGAACTGATGGAGTATACACAAAGATACTGGTCATCCTCTGAAGAACAAGGCTAAAGTGATTAAGCATTGGGTTAGTCCATTGATGATAAGTGAATGGGAGATCACAAGGAGAAAGCGAGTTGGACATGCCAAAAATCTGAAGTGTTTAGTTATTCAGAAGGGGCCAAAGCAAGGAGTCAAGCCATCAGTATCTGAGAGCAGTCGAGGCAAACAGAAGTGATGAAGCACTGTATGAAAGAAGGAAGAGGTGTTCCACATTGGAGACCTAATGAACACTCTTCTAGATCGTAGTATTAACTCAACAAGTCAAGAAGCAACAGTCAACAAGACACTACGATCAAGTCCAAGAAGATATGCATCAGAATCGTAGAGTTCGAACAAAATAAGGTTGAGGCATTGGCAACGACTTAATCTGCAGATTGATATTCGAATAGAGCTTATTGAGAGTATCGATGCAAAAGGACAACCTCTGATTCAGAAATCAGAAGGAAGAAATAAAGTTGAGTACCTGCCTGAGACATGAAAGTGACATCTCTGATGGGGTAGGTGAAACAGTAGACTGCAGTGTCAGAAAGTCAGAAAAAGATGTCATGTCACATCTGTAGTCTGAACCAAATAACTCGAGATCTGCGAGGCAATTTGAATAGCTTTCAACGGCTACTTTCCAACGGGAAGATTGGGAAGCAGTATAAATCAACAGAGCCTTAAAGATCAAGAGTTGTTGATGATTGCCAAGTTGCAGAATCGTTGAGTTGTTGAATGCTATTGTTGACTCTACGAGTTCCACCAAAAATCAACAGAACAAGTCTCAGTGACAGTGAGACTACATAGGTGGAAGTGAAGCAGCTTTGAAGAAGGACTCAAACAGACTAGAGCTTCACTCAACAAAGATGAGAATGCCATTAAGGATGGCAGCCAAGCTGAGAGCCGAGAAGGCCAACGAGATAGCATTCAGAAAAGTGGCAGAGTACAAAGAAGATCAGGAGAGCCACTCTACGAATCACCATGAACCTAAAGCTGAAACTAAATAAGTGCAGAACCATGTTTGCAAAACATTCAAGAAAGGTTCAGGGTTTGCTAAGTGCCAGACGAAGTCTACCAAAAGCCCAGAGACTTAGAAAATCCAGATGGTGATGGTGCATAGCTGACATCAAATGAAGATGAGCAGAAAGGAGCAAAGATCAGCTGCACCAAAGAAGATGTAGTCCAAACTCTAAGCAGAATGCCAAGAGGACTACGCCAAGCTACTAAGTATAGAAGATGTTCAAGCTTAAAGACATCTTAGCAGCTCAGCACCAACAACATCAACAACTATAACAACAAGAAGCCAAGGCCTGAGGGGTCCTTGTCCAGAGGGACTAAATGAAGATTCCAAGCCTGCTGGGCTTGAAGAGTTCCTAGGAAACTAGAGAAGTTCCAAGGCTGCTAGCCTTGAAGAGTTCTTAGTGAATTGAAGTCTCAAGGCTGCTGGCCTTGAAGGAATCTTAATGATACAGGGTGCTGCCCTTCCTTAGTGGAAATCCTGCTAGTTGAAAGCAGAAGAGTGGATTAGGATCTTGAGTCTCTGAACCACTTAAAACCCTTTATGTCTTTTACTTTATGTCATTTACATTATGTATATTAACTGCTATAACTGCTATGTATGTCTTAACTACTTACCACTGAACTAACTCTATGAACAATGTATGTTTGATTATGAATATATCAATGAAGGGGATCTTTTACTTATTCCGTTGTGCTTGAAAATATTCTTATGTTTGTCATATGCTAAATTATTAGAAATACAAAAATGAACCAGAAAATTATTTGAAAGAAAAAGGATCTATTCAACCCCCCCTTTTAGATCTATTGTGCCTACTAGGAACTAACAGAATCTCAAAGAATAAACTAAGAAATTACTTAGGAATTCTTCAAAGAACCAAAGAAGAGAATAATCTCACAAATAATCTGAATAATATTGAATAATAATAATGTATTACATCCATGAGTCTTTAAATAATAAGAATTGAAACCCTAAGAATCCTAAAAGGAATCAATAACCAAATATGGAGTCAAAATCTACCCTAATATCCTTGTTATAATAGAATACTAATAATAAACTAGAAATATGGAGTTTTGGAAACAAATCCATGCTTAAAATCTATCAAAACACGTATGCCTTGAAAAACACGCCAACACATTCTAGGTCACCTTGTCGGGGCGAGTATTTTTGGCCTATAAAGTTCGCCGGGGTGAGTTTTGGCGGAGAGTTATGCACTGGGGTGGCCTCCCAGTCTGTCGGGGCAGCCTTTGGTAGAGAGGTCTGCATCGGGGCGGGTGTTCTTGGGCTGAAAATCCCGCCGAGGCGGAAATGCTGGAACTCCAAACCCGAATTATGTTCTTGCCTTGCGTTGGACCAATCGGAGACGACGTAACCTTGAATCATATTAATGAATTTCGGAATAGTCTCATCCTCCCTGTACCACATATGTATGTCATTCTCCTTCTACATTGCCTGCAGTAATCTCATAAGACCTTCCTTGAACCATTTAGCTCGTCCTCTCGTCACAGGTCTAATAAGAACTTGCACCGGATCCAATCCATGACCTCGATATTAGTTCGAGCTATATGACCTCATCATATTGGTCCCATTTTTACTTGGTGGAACAGTCAAAACTCTAACCCCATCCTTAAGAAACTCGATAGAGCTCTTGGTAACTCTGAATGGTTCCCCTTCTTTTAGCATGCTCAATCTACTTTTGCTCTTAGAGGACTGTCCGACCACTCCCCAGTTATTCTCTACACTGGTATCCCTACTATGCAGTCTAGGAAACATTTTTAATTCTTTAATCATTTGTTGCTTCTTAAGGGATTTAATGGTTGTGTTAAAAATGCTTGGTGTCAACCGATTACTGGCAATCCCTTTTATCTTATCAAGGAAAAACTAAAGAGAACTAAACAAGCTTTGATTTCCCTCAATAAAACTTCTGGGAACTTATCTTCTGTAGTTAAGTCAGCAAAGGAATCCCTTCATCTGGTGCAGGTCAATCTTTAAGCCAACCCCTCTGATCCGGACCTTCTTGAACAGGAGAACAACTGTATACATATCTTGTGGTCTATTTTGGCTCAGGAAGAATCCTTTTTTTAGCAGAAATTTAGAGTAACTTGGTGACTCTAGGGGACAAAAATACAAGTTATTTCTTTAACGTGATGCAAAATAGGTGGAACTCAAATAAGATTTTTTCTATTCAAAATGTTGAAGGTATTGTTGATGGATTCTATGTCACGCTTGCGTGAGGTGGTCGTCGCCCAGATCGTTTCTATAGTATGAAACTCTCTCGACACTTCAACCCAACATCTATATGGAGACGAGAACCTTGATACAATCGATCAAGCAATGAAATCTGCGTTATATGGAACACCGACGCCTAAACCCCGTGTTTATATTGAAATAAGAACCTCGACACAATCGACGATTGCGGTAGAAGACGCCACACACAACTATGAATTGTAGTATGATAAGTCAAATTGAATCTCAAAGAATAAACTAAGAAATTACTTGGGAATTCTTCAAAGAACTAAGAGTAGAGAATAATCTCATAAATAATTAAATCTGAATATTATTGAATAATTGTTTGAATTACATTTATATGACTTATTTATACTAATAAGAAAACCCTAGAATCCTATAAGGAATCAATAACTTATTTTAGTAATCAAAACTCTACCTTATAGAATCCTAATTATGTTACAAATAATAAAGATATGAAAAACCCTAAAAATATGAAAGAAATCTGATAAAATAAGGAAAATTTGGTCAAAAACGCGTTGCCTCAAAAAATGCGCCCAAAATTCTGTCGCTATGGCACGGGCGCACCGATCTTGGTCCAGCACTGGCACGAGCCGCGCTACATTGTCAGAAATTCTTTTGCTCTGGCACGGGTAGCGCCGCTCTTGCAGAAACTCTGATGCTCCAACGCGTGTGATAGACTCCACGTCACGCTTGCGTGAGGTGGTCGTCGCCTGGATCGTTTCTAGCCTAGTTGATAAAGTGGAATTCTCTCGACACCTCAACCCAACGTCTATATTGAGACGAGAACCTTTAGTACAATCGATCAAGCAATGAAATCTGCATTGAATGGAACACCAACGACGCCTAAACCCCTTGTTTATATTGAAACAGGAACCTTTACATACACTACAAAAAAATGGGCCTTTAGCAACGATTTTTCGGGCAACGACTTTATAATTAGTTGCTAAAAGTATATGTTTAGCAACAAAATTTGTCCTTCTTTGCAGATTGTGTCAGGCTTTCACTCTTTTCAATGAAATTCATAAGTTGTTGCAAAATTTCGTTGCTAATTTATTGGCGGGAAAAAATTTCGTTAGGAATTCGTTGCAAAATTTTTGGGCACTTGATTTCCTGTCATCGTGGGCAACGAATGTTTTTTTGTTGCTAAAAATTGGGCTTTAGCAACGATTTTTCAAGCAACGACTTTATAAGTCGTTGCTAAAAGTGTATGTTTAGCAACGACGCTTGTCCTTCGTTGCAGATTGTGTCAGGCTTTCACTTTTTGCAACGAAATTCATAAGTAGTTGCAAAATTTGGAAATAAAATTCGTTGCAAAATTTCTAACCACTTGATTTCTCCTCATCATGGGCAACGAAAGTTTTTTTGTTGCTATATTTCGTTGCCTAATATGGACCACATTCATTGGCAACAATTTTTATTTTCGTTGCATATTTTATACAACTTTTTGCAACGACAATTAAAATATTGCCTTAAATTAATATAATAATAATAATAATAATAATAATAATAATAATATTGTTATTAGTACTATTATTATTATGACTGTTATTATTATTATTATTATTATTATTATTATTATTATTGTTTTTGTTATTATTATTAATATTATTATAATTATTATAGTATTATTATTATTATTATTATTATTATTATTATTATTATTATTATTATTATCACGCAATTAGTTATATACATTTATGTATGTACGTAACAGATCTAAGGAAAGGGGATCTATTTTAATTTGGGAAAAATGATTTGTTCAGTTATAAATAATAATCCTTGCAAAATAATAGCAACAAGGCCCATGTGCTCAGGTGGTCATTGGATCAATATTACAAATTGGAGGTCTTGGGTTCGAATTTGTGCATTAACATATTTTTTGGGATAAAGTTCAATATTCGCCATGTCAGCCCGTCCACATGTAAAATAAAATAAAAAAATGCCAACGTAGATCTGCCACGTGTGCCACGTAGGCGCCATGTACGTAGATCAACACACATGTGGCGCCTAGAGCTCGAAGTCCAAATTTTTTAATAGAAAATGGCTCAATTTGTGTTGACCAAAAGAAAAAGGTCTCAATACCCAAAAAATCTTAAAGTTCAGTGGTCGACTTTGCATTTTACCCTTATAATATATTGTGTAACTCTTCAAAAAGTCTACGGAATGAAAATTTTAATTAATTTAAAGATATTTTAAACATGAACAAATGAAATGTTACATGAGATTAAAACTAAATTGTATGTAGTTAATACGGTTATATATATATATGTATATATATATATATAAAGTTACTCGAATACAAATTTCAAATAGGAATACGAATTCGAATATATTTAAAGTTTTTCATTTTCATTGGTATTTTTTGTGACGCCCCCAAAATAGGTATACATCACCTATTCTGAGTCGCCAAATACATGGTACAGAATACAAATACAATCTTTAATCTACAACAAGAGAGCTGTGAGTTTTAATACAAATATTGTCTTCTAGACAATATCCACTCTCAGAATAAGTTCTCATTACATTTATTGTCACACTATTTAACAGAATAGTGAGGACTACTAATACTATCATCTGGACCGTCACTCCGTTCCAATGAGGACTTTTACCACATCATTTGTAACATTACGGTCATGATTACACCAAATAATTCCTGGTCATAATCATACCAAGTCCATCTATGCACTACAGGCCACAGATGACTTTCAACATAATATAAACATGAGGATGATGACAATGATATAAGAATTCAATAAAACAAGTTCAAGAATTAATTTATCCAGGAACTAATAACAACCAAATTGTCAACATGATACTTCTTTGTAGAGTAAAATTTAAGAATGCTCAGAAGAATATTTCCATGAAAAGATACTAGATGAAGCACAAATATCAAGGATATTTTACTAATTTCATGGAGTATAGAAGTCAAAACTTTAACCAACTGAATATAATAAAAAATGAAATAACAAAATAAATCACCATGCACGCGGTACTTTGCATGTAGGCAGTTATTCCAATGAATAATAAATAACGGAACCAAAGTTAGGCATAATATGCAACAAACGGATATTCCAAATGAATAATAAAGAATGGAATAAGAACAAATCACCATGCATGCGATGATTTCAGCATAGGCGAGGTTATTCTAACGAATAATAAATAATCTAACCGTGTTTGGCGTAACGCATTGCATGCGGATATTCCAATGTAATAATAAAGACGAAACCGGTCCGACGTAAAAGCGCATGCATGTGATATTCCAACAAAATAATAAAGAATGGAATAACAACGAATTTCACCATGTATGCGGTATTGCCATGATGAAGTTATTCCAAAGTAGAATAATAAATAATGGAATAATGAAAGAATTTCACCAAGTATAGGGTGATCATGGCGTATCAAAGTTTATTCCAATGAATAATAAAGAATGGAATAACGAAGTTCTCTTCATGAATATAAAAAAAAATACCCTTACCTTATAAAGAAGAGTACTCAAAGCGGTAGGGTGGGATATACTTGAAGAAACTTGCACTACGCTTCAAAGCTTTCTTAAACGCTAAAGAAATACGCTCAAGATTATAGAAGAAGAATTCTCTCTACGCTTTCTCTCTAGAGTTTTTTAGTGAATTCGTAAGAAATAATGAAGGAATGAGCTTCTATTTATATAGAAGAATGGGTGAATAAGAACCAATCCATGAACGGTCCGGATTGATTTACTTTTAAGCGAGACGGTCCAGATTGGTTTACAATAAAATATAATATATTCTATTTATAATCTAATAAAACGAATAACTTTATAAAAGTATTACATTTTTATATAAAAAAGCTTCTGCTTTTATTACATTAATAATACTAATAAAACAAAACTTCATCATCATTATCATAATTCACACTATTAATCGACCAAAGGTGCCGCTCCTGGAAAGAGGGGTTTTCCAATAAGGATTTCTCCCTATTGGCGCGCAATTAAGTGACCAAACATCTCCTTGGTAGAACTTCTGAACATCGTTAATAATGGAAATAATAATATTAACAACTTTGTTATCTCAATTATTGATTTAATAATATATAAAATATTGACAATAATTGAATCAAATAACGTGAGATACTATGCATTAATTATCGTAGCAATAATTGAACAAAATGAGTGACTTCTCACGTAAGGATCAATAATCAATACTGTAGTGCTACTACGCAACCACGCCGTATTCTCGCACTTTAACCACTGGTGTTTGACAGATTAACGGTAAAACGTCCGTAGAGTTATTTTCATAAAATATATATATTTTTGTCGTTTTCTCAATCCGACAATAACTTTCCGCTAGGGGTCCACTTAATGATTGTGTAAATCGCATCGAATATTCCTTGTTAAAACGAATATTCCCCACCAATCGAATATTATAAACAACTTGCATACTTTACAAAATTTCTAAATATTACCCACAACTATAACATTATATCAAATTCATTCCATAATATTTAAAAATGATAATTATAGAAAATTCATCTTTATTCATAAAAGTTAAGGTCTTACATTTTGTTTGTGCATTATAGATTCATTTGTAATAGCTTATCAAATTCATAAACTTACTATAACTTCTCAAATTCGCAAACCAAATGCATATATGGTGTCCCTTTTTTCAAATTCTTATTCCAATTAAAGTGATATATTATAATGATATCACTTAAAATTAATCAAATTATTATTATAAATATTTTCATTAAAATATGTCATATTTAAAATTTATGTAATAAATTATTTATAAATTTATAAATTGTACTTAAAAGTTTTTCCATATTATTTAATTTATTTTTTGCTAAATTTAAATGTATATAAAAGAAAAGAGATACATATACTTAGGGGCATTTCCCAGATCGATACAAAATGTCAAGAAAGGGAACTCAACATGACAAACAGTGAAACTCAAATTCTAAGACAATACAAGAGCATAAGGCCAAAACAGAGCAAATGAGCACTGCGTTGGACTTCAAGATTAATTTTTGGCATAAAAAATATGCACAATCAGCAAAAATATGCACAGTCAGCATTCCGTCCATTTTTTTGGACTAAAATTAAAAATAATGACCATTATGTAATTTTTGAGAGTACATTTATTCGATTGTAACAAAAAAAGTTTAAATCCAAAAAAAGCGGACAAAATCTTGATGTGCAAAGTTGACCGTGAGACTTTTTTTTTTACGTGGAAGCGTTAACAAGACTTTTTTGCTTACGTGGACCAGACTTCTCTTCTTTGTTATCTTTAAATAACGTGGAGTACTAAAATTTATCATCTTTAAATAATAATAATAATAATAATAATTTCAAAATAATAGTAATAGTAATAATAATAATTAAAATAATAATAACAATAATAATTTCAAAATAATAATAATAATAATAATAATAATTTTTAAAATTTAAAAAAAGTATATAAATTATAAAAATATTTTTATATGAAGTTGATGTGTATTTAAAAAAAAATATTTTTATTATTTTATTAATTTAAATTATTTGTGCAAGGGTAAATTTGACAAATCATATTTTATTCTCCATTAAAATAAAAAAAATTTCATACAAATCTATAGGAAACAAACCCCAAATGCAATTAATTTTATAAAATTTAATTTTTATAAAATTAATTATTATTATTATTTTGAAATGATTATTAATACTATTATTATTATTAAAAAAATTTATTATTATTTTAAAATTATTTTTATACAATACTATTAATTTTACTCCGAAGTTTTACATATTATTAAAATTATTATTATTAATAGTATTGTAGATTAATATATAACAGTCCATATATAACAGTCCGTGGGGCTTTGACTGAGACGGTAATTTGATTGACCTCATGGCTGACTGAAGATTAATTCCCAACAGCAGCTTAAAGTGTTTATGGATAGCAATTGAATATTGTAGATTAATATTTTAAAAAAATAATCAGCTAGGTATTCTAATATACTATTAATAATAATAATTTTAATAATACATAGAACTTCGGAGTAAAATTAATAGTATTGTATAACAATAATTTTAAAATAATAATAATTTTTTAAATAATAATAATAGTATTAATAATAATTTTAAAATAATAATAATAATAATAAAATAATTAATTTTATAAAATTAATTATATTTGAAATTCTGTTTCCTACAGATTTGTACTTATGAAAATTATTTTTTTTATTTTAATGGAGAATAAAAAATAATTTTTCAAATTTATCCTTGCTCAAATAATTTAAATTAATAAAATAATAAAAATATTATTTTTAAATACACATCATTTCATATAAAAAATATTTTTATAATTTATATAATCTTTTTTAAAATTTTTTAAAATTATTATTATTGTTATTATTATTATTTTGAAATTATTATTATTAATATTTTTATTTTATTATTTTAAAATTATTATTATTACTATTACTATTATTTTGAAATTATTATTATTATTATTATTATTATTATTATTATTATTATTATTATTATTTAAAGATAACCAAATAAAGCTAACGTAAAATAATAATAGTCTATTAGTCCTAATTAGTCTCAACTCTCATTTCATTTCTCAGCCCCGATTTCTCTCGATCTCTAACAGTCGAACTCTCGATCTCTCATCTCTCGTCTGAGTTCTTACATATCTCATCCGATCATTCCTCAGACCCTTAGATTCTCAGATCTCGATTTCTCATCTCTGTTTCTGCCCTAACCTAAGCCCTTAACCCAAAAGCCAGAACCCTATATCTCAATTTTTCATCTGTTTCTGCCCTAATCGTACGTCGGACCAAAATTTGGACGGAACCTCATCTCCGACTCCGAGCTAGGATGGAATCTTATCACTACTTCTTGTTCCTTAAATTATGAGTTCTAAAGTCTTTAATTTGTGTAATTTAATATAGGGCCAAATATTTGTCTTCAATTTTCTCTCTAAATACATTGATATATACATGAATACACGAATGATGGTGTTGTTATTTTTGACAATTTCTAAACAATTTTGAATGGCTTGGCAATGTCTAAGTTTTTGATTAATTTCGTACCCATTTAAGAAAATGACTGCTTGTAATTTTAAAACTTGTATTTGCCTCTTTATGAATGTAGTTGACTGTTTTGATGTATTTATGTCTACCCTTGGTGTAAAATTCCGGTCAAATTGTTGTAAATATTTCCCCTTTTGTGTTTGGTGTTTTGAGAATTGTTATTTCTTTATTCTGGGTGATAATTAGAACTGGTATGATGTGGTGTGGATAAACTCTGAGGAGGTTGATTTTGATGTTTAAGTTTACATTTTTGGCTCTTTTCCAGTATGTTGTTCATTTTTAACTCATAAACATTACATAGATTGATTAGTATCTGAATTATCAATGATTTCAATATATAATTATCTATGTTTGACTAAAAGTTTCCACTTTTATGTTTTTATTTTTCTTCTCAAAATGATTCAATGATTTCAATATATTATTACCTCCGTTTGACTAAAAGTTTCCACTTTTATGTTTTTATTTTTCCTCCTTTCTTTATTAATATTTGTCCTTTTTGAAAAACATCTCAATTGATTATAGTTGTCAGTTTTGTATTTAGAAAAGAATATTTCGTTGAAAATAGATTGCAACTATGAATTGCAGATTCCATTGGGGGTTGTTTTAGCCATACCACCCTTCAACTATCCAGTTAACCTTGTTGTCTCCAAAATTGCCCCTGCTCTGATTGCTGGAAATTTCCCTATATTTGTCCAAAATGAGGTTAACCTAGCTTGATTAACATTCTGTTTGGGAAATTTAATAACCATTTTAAGCCTTTGTCTTTGGCAATGATAATGTTTTCCCCTCGAGGGGCCTTTTCTATTGTTTTTACTTTCCCCCCTATTTATATTAAACTTTATTTGTAAAATAAACAAGTTCACTATTTGTATTCTAAGAGTTGTCACCAAAATAATATCCTTTATTAGTTCTTGGTAGTGAGAAACTGGTAGTAAGTGTGTGATATTAGCATTTACTCATAATGGTAACACCAGAGTAAAATCGGGTAATGAATCTTTAATGCTTGATTGGTACTAGTAAATAATTATTTGACATCATAGTCAATACTCTTCCACGTGTGCATTGACTCCTGAATTCAAGTCTGTCTCTGTGTGGTTGTAACTACGCTTTGAAAATAATCAATTTGTGAGTTTTGATTATTTTCTAGACGAAAGAAGTGGCATTCCATAAAAATTATTTGTAGCAATAGTAGTTCATATTAAAGTCTGGGCTCTCAAGGGTAACATTTGATTCTGAAGCACTTTTCATAATTCTGGAAAATATATGACCAGGACACACTATCTGGAAGCTCAACAAGTATAAGCTCCTTCAACTGTCGTATATTAATTCGTTATCTGTAGTGTAAATATCAAATAATGTTCTGGTCTGACTGCTCTTGTCTTCACCGTTGAAAATTGTATATAAACTTGTCATTGATGACGTATATCTCACGCTATTCTCCATTCTGAAAGTTGTTATGCTGAAGTCATATGCAAAGGCGTGATCAAATCCTAGCCTCAAGTTTTTACCAAGCAACAATTCATTCACCGAGTCGGCTATAATTGAATTTGAATAGAATTGAGTAAACTTAGAATTTCTCTTCAAACAGAGTCAGGAATCCCTGGGAGAAGAAAGCAAAGCAATGTTTGAATCTGGGAATGATAAGAAGCACATGTGGCATTTTATTATATGAGGTCATATGATTTCAAGTTAAAACACATCATCTTGAAGTTGGGTGAACAATGAGGAGAGAAAGGGAGGAGATGCGCCACTTTTCCTTCATTTTGTAGCGGACAACTTGATCAACAAAAATGATAGCTAACTTAACAGTGGATTTAGTGAATTCCTTGTACATGTACTTGATAATTTCTTCTGCCATGTATACCTCCATTGGCTGTTTTGTTCTTGTAGAGATTCAATTACCATTCAACTTTTATGTTATTTTTTTATAGATATTCACACCATTAATAGGTTATTAAATATAAGTTATTGTGCACAGTAAAAGCCTTGAAGCTTTAATTACATGCATCACATCTCTAATTCTGAAGTTGAACATCGTAAAGAAACATCTAATACATGTTGCTAGCATTGTAAGATCTATAGGATAGATATATGCTCCCTACTCACTTTATGATTGAGAAGGGATTGTTGTAAACTTTATATAGCAGCCTTATATTAAATGGGGATAGCCATCAGCATAATATTCATATGCAGAATTATTTAGGTCTTTGGCTTTTCTTGATAATTATAATCAACTAATGTGCTGCCAGTTGAGAAAGAGTTATCTACTTGTCTTGCAAAACTTGCAGCGTTTGGCTAAGCATTAAAGTTTGAACATTCAAGATTTATAGTTTATCCTCTGCCTCAATGTTAGCTTTGGTAAAGCTTCTATCAGTTTACAATTATAGGATGTAAAATACTACACATAACTACGGTGAATATGTTTCAAAACAACTACTTGTGCTGCAATTAAGCTTATCGTCATCAAGGGTGAGTTAGAGGCACCTATTGTAGTTACACCAAAATGAAGCTTATCGTCATATTCAGTAGAAGTTCTTGTAAATTACCAGATTTACAATAAACACCTACTTGTGCTGCAATATCCCTTGTACCTCATTTTTATCATTTGGGGTTAAAAATTATTAGCCTCAAGTTTTTTAAAAAATAACCATAATATCATGTTCTATATCTTTTTATCTCTTTTTTCGTCGTCACAATTCATTGCTATAACGATGATCATGGAGGGAAGCATTGGACATGTACTCATATATAAAAGTGCAGGCCACATGTTCATAGATTTGTATCAAACTGTCTGAGCATGTTTCTGCAATAACCAAATTCCTATAATGTTCTTTAGTGTAAAATTTAATAAAGTTGGAATCATCATTGAAAAGATTGGTGGATGGTTGTGTTCTCGTACACAAAACTGGATAGTGTAGTAAAAGATAATTGTGTAGTCATCTTTCTTGTAGAGATTTCAACTTTAGGGACCCTGATTATATTAATCATGATCTTGACAATTGTTATTCCTACATGAGATATGATGTTGCCTCTTGTATTCATTTTTTGTTGCTTCTTCATCTCTTAAGCTATCTTTTACAGCATGTGCTGGGGCATGGGGAACCGCATGAACGTTCAACTATAATCCAGGAATTAGCTGGGAATATAGTTAAAATGAGCTAGCAGAAGTTTGCCTCAAATGTTGTTGAGAAGTGTTTAACTTTTGGTGATCTTAGTGAACGTGAACTCCTGGTGCATGAGATGCGTGGTACTACTAATGAAAATGAGCCTCTTCAGGTATGCCAATGCTCCCATTTTCTATTAACAGCTCAACATATGAAATGAATATCTGTGAACAATATATTATATTTGCCTCTATACTTGTAATTACCATTCAAGTTGTTTTGTTTGACATTATTATTATAGTAATGAAAGTCTGGTTTATCAAAGAAAAAAACGTTATGGTAAACACATTGAAAAATTTGGCACTTTTTTTTAGCTCACCACAAAATTATATTGCAATAGCATGATTGTAGACAACATTATAGGTCCTGTGGAGAATAGCCAAAAGTGGAAGCTCCCTAGACATGTACACTGGTATGCGTTGTAGACTAATGCTGCAAGGCTGCTTTTATTAAAATTTGTACTCCCACTATCCGGACGAATGAGTACTATTTTCAATGAAAATTACATAGAAAGCAAACATATTTTTGGGACGGAGGGAGTATAAATGTAATTCTTATATTGTATGCTCAATTTTGATCTTCGTACTTTTTCTTAATATTGTTGCCAGGACATGGACTGTTAGATGTAATCCTGAGTATGAAGTGCTGATTGCGATCTCTCTCTCTCTCAGTAATCTGTTTCTTTAACTACATAAGTGTAGACACTACATAAATTTTTGGAAGTATGGTCTTTAATTTATCTTGGCCTACATGATCTATAGATCTGAGTTAAGGTTCCTTGCTCCCTTTGTTTTTATTAAAATAATTTTTTTTACTGCATTGCATCTTTTATTCCCAAGTATTCTCCAATGAAGGTTAATCATAGATTCACCATTGTGAACCATCTAATTTATTTTAGAAGTAAACATAATATTGCTTTTTGCACAAGATTATTCAACTATTTTCTATTTTGAACTACTTTTGTAGGTGCTGCTGATGACCTTACAAAATGCACCCCCAGGACTTGAGGGACAAGAGATTTTCAAAGGTCTGGGCTGATGTTTTAATATTGGCAGAATACCTGAAGAATGAACCATGGTTGAAACTCTTGTGTAAGTTTAATTATTGTTTTCTATTATAAACATTTCTTTCTTGATTTTTTTTTCATGTATGGCACTAGTGTTAAACCTCTTGATGGCAGATAGTGTCAACTAAGATGGGCTTTGTAGTTTTCAGTCGTACAAAGTTTGATTGTAAAGATGATGAATGATCATTGTATCAGATGATTTTATTTAATTAATAATATTTTAGTTTTTTTTTGTATTTCTGTCATAATTTGTTATGGGGTTATTGAGACATAATTTTTTTTGTTTATAAAATAATTTTGAACAAGTTTGAATATAACAACAATTTTTTATGTATTTAGCAACAAATTTTCGTTGTTAATGGCATTAAAAATATAATATTTGGCAATGAAAAATTAACCTAATAACAACGGAGAGGATATTGTTGCTAATACTAATATAAAAGGCAACATTTTTTTATCGTTGCAAATCATATCAGTTTTCGTTGCACATATAAAGAAACAGCAACATATAATGTCGTTCCTAATCGACGACTTTCGTTGCTATTGAAAAATAACCAGCAACAAACATTTTCGCTGCTGATTCAGCATAATGTTGTTGTCAAATAATATAATCAGCAATGAAAATCGTTGCTAAAAAGTTTACATTCCACAACGAAAGCAAGCTTAGGCAACAATTTTTGTAATTTACTGCAATGAAAAATGTCGTTGCAAAATGGTGTCATTTGCAACGAAAATGCATGGTCATTGCAAAAAAAGAGAGTTCATTTCGTTGCCAATTAGTAGACTTTTGCAACGAAATGTGGTTTTTAGCAGCGAAATGGGGTTTTTAGCAACGAAATTTTAATTATTCTGCAATAATACATTTTGTTGCTAAAGGATCGATGTCTCTGTACGAAAGCCAAATTTCGTTGCAAAATGTATTACTTTTGGCAACGAAAAAAAAACGTTCATTGCGAAACAATTAGCAACGTTCATTGCACAACGAAAGACGCAACGACAGTAAAGTCATTGCCAAAACCCTTTTGTAACGAAATTTGGCACCTTTAGTAACGAAAATCGGTTGTTGCTGAAGCCCCATTTTTTTGTAGTGATAATCGACGATTGATGCGGTAGAAGACGCCACACATAACTATGTATTATTTTATGATAAGTCAAATTGAATCTCAAAGAATTAAATAGGAAAAATACTTAGGAATTCTTCAAAGAACCAAAAGTAGAGAATAATCTCATAAGTAATTAAAATCTGAATAATATTGAATGAATAATAATGTGTTACATCCATGCGTCTGAAATAATAGTAATTAAAACCCTAAGAATCCTAAAAGGAATCAACAATTAAATATGGAATCAAAATCTACCCTAATATCCTAGTTATAATAGAATACTAATAATAAAATGGAAATATAGAGTTTTGGAAACAAATCCACATTCAAAAACCATCAAACCGCGTCTGCCTAAAAAAATGAGCTAACTAATCCTGGGCATGTCCGCTGGAGCGGCAAAATTTGGCCTATAAAGCCCGTCGAGGCGGGTATTGACAGAGGACTTGGCGCCGGGGCAGCTCTAGACAGGGAGTTTGCCACCGGGGCATCAGTTTTTGCTTGTAAAGCCCGCCAAGGCGGGTGTGCTGATTTCCCAAACATGTAGCCTCTTTTCCGGAATTGCATTGGATTGTTCTGGAATGCAACCTTGGACCATATTGATGTTGTGACAACCCGGAAAATAAGATTGTCCAGAATTTAAGTTTAAATAATTAGTTATTAATAAAATGAATTTTTATTAATAATATTATGTGCTATGTGTTTATTAATCGTTCTAGAACCTAGGATGATTATAAGTCGGGAAGATTCTGGCTACGAGCTAGATTGAACGAGTAAGAATTTTCAAGACGAAAATGAAAATTTTCTGGGAACAAAAATATTTCCGGGGAAAAAGACGAAATATGCACTATTCACCCGACGAAACCTAAGTGTTAGGGTTTGAATAACCTAAGCCGTTCCGAGAGTTCAGTATGTCGAAATGACATTCCGTCGAAAGATTTGACGATAATATATCATGAAAAGTTAATTAAGCTGATAAAAGGTTTTCTCAAAAAACATGCAGAAATCGAATGAAATAAAAACGACGAAAAGTACTGTTATGTACTTTTCACTCGTTTAGATACGTTAGGGGAAAACGTGAAGGAAAACGCTTGACACCAAATAGTGTTTTTCAATTTTTCAGAAATCCGAAGAATGCGTAAAAGTTAATCGGTAAAGGAAAGATGAAATATCCAAAAATATTTGGATTCCGAGAATCGCAGTTTTTAAAATTGTCGGACGAAATCCGAAAGACGGAAGCACGAAGGGAAGCTACGTAAGGAGGTGGGGAGGCCACTTGGCCACCAAGTAAGGGTGGTGGCCAAGTAAACTTGGTGGCTAAGCCATGAATAGTAAGGAGGTGGGGTGAAATGACCAAAATACCCCTAGCCTTGGTTTTCTATATAAACAAGCCTTAAGCTCATTTGTTTGGTTTGAAATTTCAACCAACACTTGAGAGATAAAGAGAGAGAGAGTTCGGATGGGAGAAGAAGAGGAAGAGGAATGAGGAAAAGCTAGCTCGAATGCACGCTTTGTCCGACGGAAGGAGATTAAAGAAGAACGGTAATTCGAACCCTAGTTTCTTCTAATTTTCTTTAAGTTTAATATGTTCAAAAACATAACTTAATGAAGATAAGAAGTAGATGAAGTTAAGAATGAATTCATATGGTTGAAATCATGAGAAAACGAAGAAATTAGAAATTAGAAATTAGTTTATAAATTTCTTAAGGAAGTGTAAGATTCGTAAGGATTTTGAGCGATCCGAATGAATCTTATGAATGAGTAGGTCAAATAAGTAAGGAATAATGTTCTATAACATCATATTCCAAGAAAAAGTAAAATCATAATCAAAATATCGATTAAAAATGAAGAACTAACGAAGAACGCGAAGAACACGCGAAAAAAGCGAAGAATGTTATTGATGGACAAATTTAAAACCATCGTAGGATAATTGTTGTTGATGGAAAAGTTTAAAACCATCACGTATAAGTTAGTTGCTTATTGCTTGGTTAGGGACGTTAGAAACGTTCATGAAGAATGGATTAAAATTGAGCTATAACGAAGTTATGGCAAATTTTTTGTAAAAGATGAATGAGAATTAGAATGTTAGTAAATGAACCCGAGCATGTAGGGTTTCATAAGAATGTAAGAGAACGTAGAAAATGTGAGTCGTGGACTCAAGAACAAACGAATTTCGAGTTCGGATGACCGAATTACGGACGAACGAACGAAGAGCGTTAATAACGTAAAATGATCAAAGAGCTAAGATTAAGCCAATTAAATGGCATGTTAATGGATTCAAAATGAAGTTTTGTCTGAGGGTAATCGAAGTATGTAAGATAAGGAAGAAAATGTCTTTGGAATGATCTTATTCTGAGTTATAACGAATAAGATATGAGATTTCGAAGTCAGTGTCTCAAGCTTGTAAAAGACTTAGAAAATTTTTTCTAGGTTTCATGCTTGGCGCCATGTGCATGAAGTCGTACCTTAAGGGGCAAAAGCATGAATGAGCTCGGGCCATTAGCTACTTCTATGTGGCACTATAGCGCGAAGGAAAGGGAAGGGCACTGGCAGCTCATAGCAATGTCGATGCAGAAGGCAATGCCCAAAATGAGATTTTCTTGCTTTCAATTCTTCGGGGATGTGCAAGAAAGAAATATGAATATGTAGTTCAACTAATGTAACACTTAATCAAGTGTATTAAGCCTTTGATGAAGGTTGAATGAAAAGATTAAGCGAGATTAAAAGACAAAGAATGTAGACGCGGGTTACGGAACTAATATCCGGGGACCGTAGTCGCGATAAACGAACGTGAGGGATTGCTACAATGGTGATTCCTTAGACGTTGATTAACGATGGTAATGTATAACATTTTGATGTTATGACATGGTAATGAGAGATGAGTGTAAAGCGTTTAAACGCTGTGATTGTAAAGTTATTGCGATGAATGATCGGTCTTAGCATACAACGAACTGTATAGCTTTGACATTAAGAACGAATATTGAACATGTGCTTCAGGTGACGAGTAATGATTGAAAGCATTTTAAAACCTTAAGTAAAGGTTGAATGTGAGAATAAGGGATGAACAACGTAAACGTTGAATACGTAAACGATCCTCGTGAATCGTATTCACGTCGGGCGAACGTTCTAAGTATACATTGGTTGTATGACTTAGACGTTGACGAAGGTAGTAAGTAAGATATAAATTATCAAGAAATCCATAGTAAACGGTAATAAGATTAATGAAAGCCGAATGTGAGTCGGATGAGAATGTTAGAATGAAATGTAAGCGTTGAACACTTGAACCGATGTAAAGGTTAAGTGTATGCGAATATTAAACGGGTAGAACCTACACCCCGTGTATAGTTTGACTGTAGGATAACGAAGACCAATGATTAAACCTGTGAATGGTGAAGAAGCTGAATTAAAGACAAGTACGTATAATGTAAAAGAAGCTGAGTTAATGTTTATAACTTGGATGATGTTCTGAGTTGAATGAACCGGACGTGGTAAGATAAGAATAAGGTAATGTAAAATAGTTAATGCTATAAATGTGTAGAATGAATATTGAATGATCGTTCTGATTATACAAAAGACAGTATGACTTGGACGATGAAGAATAAATCCTGAGGTATGACATTTATTTGTCAGAAAGCCATAAGGAATAAGAAATTGACTTAACGAACATTATAGTTTAATAGTTCGGATAAGTTAAGATAAGTTAGGTTGTGGTGAAATCATAACCTTTGATGGTTGACATATGGGAGTTGGGCTAAACAATTCCTTCAGTGAGCGAAGGTATATACAAAACTGGCAACCGATCTAACTCACTGTTATGGGCAGTGTAGATGAGACGGGAACTTATTGAAAGTAGTATGCACACAAGCCAATCATGTTTGATGATAAAGCATATACTTTGTAACAATCTTATTCATTTATTAATAAAAGGTATTAATTTATTAAGGGCTTTTAATTATCTACATGATGCTGTTTTAAAATATGTGATAAACCCATAGTTTTAAGCAATGCTTTTAGAATAATGATGATGATCATTCTAATGAGATCTAAATTCTTAGAAAGCTTAAAACTAAAATAGTTCCCAATCATTGGATTACTAAATTGGGGATTAGTGAATCCGGATAGATTGGTACATACGTTGCTTGCTCATTGGATGAGGATGATTGATCTCATGATCATTTGTGTGAAGACACTAAAGCAAGTATGTAGGTGCTTATTAGAGAATAAGTTCACTGAACGTGGCTCGCTAAGGAATACCTAATGGAGTTTTACTTGCCTGTCAATAGGAATTCCTGTAGTGATAGTAGTATAAGTAATCCTTGAACTTGAGATCATCATAGTATCTTGTGTATGATGAGTTATACTTTGACTTATTCCTTAAGACCCTTAGGGTATATCAAAGGGTATGCTTGGGTATAATAAGTTGTACATGGAGATAATGTATGATCAATAAAGAATCTACCACTTCTAATAAAAGAAGAAATGTCCTATGTGATTCGATAAATGACAACCCAAAGAGTCCTTGGTCAAGGCGAGAATGAAATTAGAAAGGAGTTTCTAATTTGCATTATTTGAGTTGTGCATTTAAGGATCGAAATACATATAATTAAATAAAATAAGACTTGACGATAATTTCATGTCTTATATTTAATTGGGACAT
This sequence comes from Panax quinquefolius, assembly GCA_020205615.1. Taxonomy (NCBI): domain Eukaryota; kingdom Viridiplantae; phylum Streptophyta; class Magnoliopsida; order Apiales; family Araliaceae; genus Panax; species Panax quinquefolius. The sequence goes on from CM035153.1 coordinate 48,050,935, forward strand.
TGTATGGTGGAAGGATTGAATTGCATTATCACGAACTATTTACTCAAAGGTTCTTTAATGATTAATGTTGAAATCTATATTATCCGGAAAGTCGTTGATCGCTAGGGAGACTTATCCCTATTGTAGAATAAATATTATTTATTTAAATAAATTAATTGTTTAATTTATTTATTTAAATAAGATTAGAATTGTTCTAATTGATTTATTCACAACCTAAGTTTAATATGGAGAACCTAAAGGGTCACACCATAAAAGGAAGAATAATTATTTAAGAAGTTAATGGCATAATCGTAATAATATGTTAAGTATATTTAATTTAATCTATGGTGATAGAATAAATTAAATAGCTTAATATTTATTATTTAATATTTTAGAAATATTAAATATAAATTAATAAGAGGAGTCTTATTAATATTATTACAATTATTATTATTTTAATTTCTAAAAGAGTTTAGGAATTAATTTAATATAAGTACTCTCATTTATTCCTAATAGGATTAGAAGGAAAAATTAGTTAAAGGAGTTTAATTAATTATCCCTAATAAGATTAGGGAGCCCATTTAATTAAAAGAGTTTAATTAAATAATACCTTATTTTTATTAAAGAAGGTTACCTGATATCTTTATAAGAGGAGTCTTATATCAGATATCAGATGTACGTAATAATTCCAATTTGTGGGAGAGTACGCCTTTTCTATAGAGATAGAAAACTAGGGTTGAGCCAATACACCATCTTCTTGAATCTTTATTTTTTCTTGGTGAATCACCTCTAGAGGCCAAACACTTGGGTGGCTAACGTTGATCAAAGGAAGGAACCAAACCCGGTGGATTCAAGTTGAACGCGAAAAGGATTGGAGGTGAACTTGTACCTGAGGAAGCTCGGATCTTCAAGGGTATGTTTGTTCTTCATATCTTTTCGTTTAATTAATAATTGTGCATAAAGGGTGATCCGGGTATATGGTTTGTAAAATTTTTAAACTCTGATTTTTTACACGTTTCCGCACTTTTATGCAATTTGATTGCGTTCTTGAATATTACAAACCTGACAGTGGCATCAGAGCCAAACTTTTATGTGAATTATTAATTGTTTGATTTAATATGTATTTAGATATATGTTTAGAACAATTTAATTGGGCATAATTTTATTGTATAAAAAAAAACGCGAAACTATTTATTTTTTTTATATACCAGATTCGCGTGCCTGAATAGAAAAGTCCTGCACGAAAATCAACAGGAGTGAATAACTTTTCAAGGGGTTCTGGAAACAAAAGTTACAAGTAATATATATATATATATATATATATATATGATATAAATGATAACCTGCTTGTCAAAGGAATTTTTTTTAAGGGATTTTTGCATGCTCAAGGTTAACGTGGCCAGGATCATTTTTATTATAATAAGGCTTCGGTAATTTGTATAAAAGCAATCCGTGGGCAACCTTGTTGAGAGCAACATTGTCACGAAAATCAAGGATATCATATGATATATATATATATATATATATATTAACGGTTTAGCTTAATATATATATTATATATAGTAATATATATATATATTATATTCTTACTTATTTTATAATTAAAATAAAAGGTTTATTTTAATCTTAAAATAAAAGGTTTATTTTAATATTAAAATATAAAGATTTATTTTAATTTTAAAATTAAATTTCATGCTAACTAATTAGAGTTGAAATTGGATTCCATGATAACTAATTGGAGTTAAAATTGGATTCTATGTTTCCTTAAATAAAGGAGTTTATTTAGATATGAAATAGATTTCATATTATTCAAAATAAAAGAGTTTATTTGTGAATACGAAAAAAGAATCGAGTCTTTCCTTAAATAAAGGAGTTTATTTAGATATGAAATTAGATTTCATATTATTCAAAATAAAGGAGTTTATTTGTGAATAGGAAAGATAATCCGTGTTTCCTTTAATAATTTTTTTTTACATGGAATTGGATTCCATAATTAATTAAAATAAAGGAGTTTATTTTGATTAAAATAAAATAGTTTATTTTATTCAAAATAGGATAAATTAAAATAAAATAGTTTTATTTTGATTTAAATTTGGATTAAAATAAAGGAGTTTATTTTGATTCAAAATTAGATTTTATACTAACTAAATTTGCCCATTAAATGATATCAATATATATATTAAATTTTTATTATTCATGAGATGAATGTTATTTATTGATGCATATGATGATGTGTATGATAATAAATGGGATTGATTATGGACTATTGACCAATATGATTGGATTTTATTTTAGTTGGATGCATGAATGTATGAGTTTTATTAAATGGGGTTACATGCACTGCCTCTTCTCTAATTTTTCTTAATGTAAATTCTATCTCCTCCTATATACTTCCCTTATTTAACGATCAAGGTTTCTATTTATTTTAAAATAGTTATGTAATAGGAATAGTTAGAATTAATTTTGAAGAATTGGAGATCAAGGGGCAAGGAGTGCTTGAAGACCCGTTTGTAATGGAGCCCGGGTTTAAATGTAATAGTTATATTTAAATATTATTTCTTGCACCCCTAGGGTTTGACCTTTTGGTTCACTTGGTGGCTCTAGTGAACCAAACTAGAATAAAAGTCCATAATCAATCCGGGTAGAATATAGTATTCTATATGTGCATGCTTATACTATATATATTATATATTATGCAAACATGCTTAGCATGTTCATTAATATAATACGCGTATTTTATATATATATAATATATGCATTAAACAAGATGAGACAAATTAATAACAAACCCCTCAATTTTTATATTAAGTCCTAAGCGTTCAAAGATATTTGGAATATCGAATGTCGCCTTTCTAGCATGATAAAATTAATAGAGTATTAAATATTTAATATGAGTTTGTTGTGTCACCACAAGGCAAGTATTAAGTATTTAAGATGTTAATTTATCACATTTGATGCTTATAAAGAAAATTGAACAATATTGTTTTGTTGTGTCACCACAAGGATGATATTTTTCTTTTTGAATATATGGAGTGCTAGGTCGGACTTAACTTGGATAATTTTGATTCGGATGTGCCACCACTGATCAAAATAATCTAAGAGGCAAAAAGAAAAGGAGTTGCATAGTTGATGTAATTGACAAAAGTTGTCTACCTATTTATTTATATATAGTTTGTTGTGTCACCACAAGGCTATATATACATTTGAAATGGGATCCTTATTCTCACTAGCAAATCTTTAATTAGATTTTGCCGAACTATATAAGTGAGGGTAATATAGTTTGAAGAAAATAGTGGGAGATACCAATTTAAAACAAGACCTAATTTATTTTGGTAATTAATAAAAGAATGTATGTTAAAATATTGTTAATTACAAATTCATTTACAGAATTTTACAATGTCTAAAATTACTATCACTGCGAAACATAATTGATGTTAATTAACCGGACCGAATTAAACAGATTGGTTAAGGAATTTGAGAATAGTTCTCATAGCTGAAAAGCTATCTTATGTCCTTAATACGCCTATCCCTGCAATGGTTGCAGACAATGCCTCTGAGGAAGAGATTGCTACTTTTAGAAAGTGGCAAGATGATGCACAGTTGGCTCAATGCATCATGCTCGCATCCATGAGTAACGAGCTTCAGCGTCGGCATGAAACTATGGATGCTCCTACTATATTCCTGCACATCAAGTAGTTGATGGTGAGGAAAGTAGGACTGATAGATATCAGATATCTAAGGAGCTCTTCCGATCTAGAATGGCCAATGGCACTATAGTACAGAAAAAAAAAGGTTCTTAACATAATCAATTTGATTGATCAATTAGGACAACTAGTTTTGTCATGGATGGAGAGTTGAGCCAAGATTTGATCTTGCACTCACTCCCGGACTCCTTTCACAATTGTTGTGAATTTTTCATATAAACAAGCTAGATATCAACCTCGCTGATTTGCTTAACATATTGAAAAATGTTGAGAGTCACTTTCCAACTAAGAAAGATCAAGTCTTACTGGTAGGGGCCAAAGGATCTTCTGAATAGAAGAACGATTCAAAGAAGGTATATAAAAAGGCAAAAACAAAGGATAATAAGAACAAAACTGATACGGATAGCAAAGGAGTTTGCTTCCACTGCTATAAGCCTGGACACTGGAAAGAAACTGCGAGAAACATCTTGCAGAGGCTAACAAAGAAGCTTAGTGAAGTTTCTTCTGTCTGCTTTTGTTCATGATTGAAATAAATTTTTCTTTAAGTCAAGGTTCTACTTGGGTATTGGATACCGACTTTGGTTATCATAAATATAGATTTATGAAGGGACCAAGCAGAAGTAGAAAGTTAAACAAGATAAGTAATCCTATGTGTGGGAAATGAAGCAAAGGTTGCTGCATTAGCAATAGAAACTTATAGTTTAACAAAGCCTACGGGCAAATCTATTAAGTCAATAAGTTGTTATTGTATTCCAGTTCTTGTTAAAAAATATTATTTCCATTTTATTGTTGGACAATGAAATCTTTGGTATTATAATTAAGAACAATTGTTGTTCTATTTATAATAATAATGTTTTGTATGGAACCGAATATTACTTAATAAATTTTGTATACTTGACTTACATGAAAATAATTTTGCATATTGAACAAAATAATATAAGAAAAGGAGATGATCATTCAAAGAGTTGAATGTGTGTATTTGCTGAAATACAAGTGTGAATTATTTGAAAGGTTCAAAGAATTCAAAAGTGAAACAAATTGGCAAAGTATTAGGATTCTTTGATCGGATCAAGGAAGGAATACTTGTACAATAAGTTTCTAGATCATCTCAAATGGTTTTTTCATAATGGATGCCTCCTGATACGCAATAACTTATTGATGTATTTGAATGGAAAAATCGTACCTTGTTGGACATGGTGCGGTCCATAATGATTTTACCGACATTCCAGTATCCTTCTAGGGTCATGTCCTAGAAATGGTCAGATATCTACGGAAAAGGTAACCTCAAAATCCAAATTTCAAGACTCCATAAAAGTTATGGACGGGAGGATTCCTAATCTTAAGTTTGTTAAGATAAGGGGTTCCAACTTATGTGAAAAGGTTTCAAAAGGATAAGCTTGGGACAAGATTTGACAAGTGTCGATTTGTGGGACATCCTAAAGTAAGTTTAGGGTATATGTTCTATAATTCTACTTAGCAAAAGGTGTTTGTTGTAAAACACGCTGCCTTCTAAGATAAAGGTGTTTATCATTGAAGGGGCTAGTGGGAGGATAATAGATCTTGAAGAGTTCAAGAACCACAAAATACTATAAGTTAAATAAGAGGAACCTGTAGATAGACCTATTATACCACAAATGAATCGTAAATCTGGAATAGTACCAAAGATACCTAGGAGGTATGGATTCATCATGGATGATGATGATGAGGTACACATCATAGAAGATGATGATCCAGGGTTACATTCGATGAGGTAAGACTTCTAGTGTGTACAAAAGGGACAGTGGGAGCGCCGTGACATTCCTAATATTATATGTTGATATACTACAGATAAGGAATGACATACTAATGCTACAATCAGTAATGATAAAGTTGTCTAAACATTCCTCCATGAATGGTTTGGGAAGAGTATCTTAATTGGGGATAAAATCTATATAGATAGATACAAGAGGATTCTCGACTTAACCCAAGGAACGTATATTCATTTGATGCTAAAGTCGTTTAGCATGGCAAACTCCAAGAGATGTCTCATGTTGATGAGCTATGGAGTGAATCTCTCTTAATAGTCCCCACAGACTCCTGAAAAGAGAGGTCGCATGAGTGACAATCATGTATGCAATGAAATGTACGAGACCTGATGTTGATCAGTCATATTATGGAGAAGTTCACTATGAGTCTGGGAAAAACATCTTAAAGTGCTTAACCGGCACTAAGGATGTGATCATATTCATGGTGGGTCTAAATTAAAACTAGAGGGCTTAACAGACTCAAGTTTTTCAGACAGATCAAGACGACATAAAATTCACTTTAAGGTAAAGTGTTACCATGATCAGTGGTGCAGTGAATTGGAAAGGTTCCAAACAGCAAAGAGTTGCTGGTTTAGTGATAAAGACAAAGTATATAGCTATAAATGAAGCTACAAGTTGATTGTTTGGATGAAAAGTTCATTACAGAACTAGGAATAGTTCCTAAGTCTCATCTTGGATCTAAACATGTGTTGTGGCACTTTCATTTGATTATCAGAATCATTGAAAGATGAGAAATCACTATAGAGATGGTGGACTCTCAAGAACAACATTACATATCCATTAACTAAAGCTTATCCAACAGCAGGATAATCGTCACTTAGAGAAAAAGAGTATAAGATACCATGACGATTGGCTTTAGTGCAAGTGGGAGATTGAAAGTAGTATGCACACAAGCCAATCATGTTTGATGATAAAGCATATACTTTGTAACAATCTTATTCATTTATTAATAAAAGGTATTAATTTATTAAGGGCTTTTAATTATCTACATGATGCTGTTTTAAAATATGTGATAAACCCATAGTTTTAAGCAATGCTTTTAGAATAATGATGATGATCATTCTAATGAGATCTAAATTCTTAGAAAGCTTAAAACTAAAATAGTTCCCAATCATTGGATTACTAAATTGGGGATTAGTGAATCCGGATAGATTGGTACATCGTTGCTTGCTCATTGGATGAGGATGATTGATCTCATGATCATTTGTGTGGAGACACTAAAGCAAGTATATGTAGGTGCTTATTAGAGAATAAGTTCACTTTGAACGTTGGCTCGCTAAGGAATACCTAATGGAGTTTTACTTGCTGTCAATAGGAATTCTGTCGTGATAGTAGTCTGAAGTAATCCTTGGACTTGAGATCATCATAGTATCTTGTGTATGATGAGTTATACTTTGACTTATTCCTTAAGACCCTTAGGGTATATCAAAGGGTATGCTTGGGTATAATAAGTTGTACATGGAGATAATGTATGATCAATAAAAAATCTACCACTTCTAATAAAAGAAGAGAAATGTCCTATGTGATTCGATAAATGACAACCCAAAGTCCTTGGCAAAGGCGAATGAAATTAGAAAGGAGTTTCTAATTTGCATTATTTGAGTTGTGCATTTAATGATCGAAATACATATAATTAAATAAAATAAGACTTGTGATAATTCCATATCTTATATTTAATTGGGACATTGTATGGTGGAAGGATTGAATTGTACGGTAACTATTTACTCAAAGGTTCTTTAATGATTAATGTTGAAATCTATATTATCCGGAAAGTCGTTGATCGCTAGGGAGGCTTATCCTATTGTAGAATAAATATTATTTATTTAAATAAATTAATTGTTTAATTTATTTATTTAAATAAGATTAGAATTGTTCTAATTGATTTATTCACAACCTGGTTTAATATGGAGAACCTAAAGGGTCACACCATAAAAGGAAGAATAATTATTTAAGAAGTTAATGGCATAATCGTAATAATATATATTAAGTATATTTAATTTAATCTATGTTGATAGAATAAATTAAATAGCTTAATATTATTATTTAATATTTTAAAATATTAAATATAAATTAATAAGAGGAGTCTTATTAATATTATTACAATTATTATTATTTTAATTTCTAAAAGAGTTTAGGAATTAATTTAATATAAGTACTCTCATTTATTACGTGGCGCCCCAAAAATAGGTCCATTCCATCCAACCCATTCTCGAGTCGCCAAATACATGATACGAAACAACTACAACTTTATTATCACAACAATAAAAGCATGAGTTTAAATACAAATATTATCTTCTAGACAATATTTATACTCAAATAAATCCTCATCACATTTATTGATACATTATTTTACAATAATGGTGAGGACTACTAAACAACTCTCTCTAGAACCTTCATTCCATACCCCACTAGTACTCGCTACATTCTCGCCTCCACGAGAAGAAAAATGGAACAACAAGGAAAAAGGTGAGCTCAACTAGCCCAAGAAAGAATGTTATGACTAAGATAATATACAACAAATTATCGTTAGTCTCCAACAGGGAAAAATCTGATAGAATACAATAGACAACAAGTTTCAGATCAATATTCGCAGCGGAAATAATAATTCATAGAAGAGTTACGTAGAGAATAAAATCTACTATAATCTATGAATTTAACAGTCCATCATCAATATTTTATCCCTGTAACATCAATCAATATTCATCTCAAATCAAATATTCATCTTTGCACTACAGGCCAAAGATATTCATCAATCGGTCATGTTCATCTCAACACTGCTCATCTTTGCACTAAAGGCCAAAGATATTCATCGATCGGTCATATTCATTTAAACACTGCTCATCTTTGCACTACTGAGCCAAAGATATTCATCGATCGGTCGTGTTCATTTAAACACCGCTCATCTTTGCACTACAAATAAAGATATTCTTCAAAATCATTCATCTTTTGCACTACAAAAGCAAAGATATTCAATAATATCATCATTTAAGACCGAGGATGATGAAAATATTTTTTAAGAACGAATCCAAAGAAACAAAATGACAAGGATTAAGGATTAAGGATTAGTACTTTGTTTTATCCATGTCCAACAATACCTCAAAAATAATCATAGTGGTGTAAAATTCAAGAATGATCAAAACATGGATACAATCAAAACTAGTATCCGAATAGATATTTTAGACGAAAAAGAAAAATTTTTATTTTTCTATTGAATAGTGCCAAATATTCGTGAATAGTGTCAGATATCGTGAATAATAGTCTTAGATACGTGAATAGTAACTCTCGACACCCAAAGATAGAAATTCCACAAAAAACATCTTCACGCTTCATGAATAGTACTCGTGAATAGTAACTTCGTGAATAGTAACTCATGAATAGTAACTCGTGAATAGTAACTCATAAATAGTAACCCCGACATGAAAAAGTTCTAAATTTGATAAAACTTCAGATCAACATTTCAAAGATAATGATATTGAAGAAATAATATCATTACTGAAAAAATAATATCCCTTACCTCAAAGAATCAAGATTTCTAAGGAAAGGTCTCAAGTGATCTGAATGAAACTTGTACCGAATGAAAGAACTCTCAAAGTATCTAAATACTCACAAAATACGCTCAATAATATAGAGAGAGAGAGAGAAAAACTTTGTTTACGGTGTGATTTTCAATTCTAACTTAGCCCTCTATTTATAGGAAAATGTTAGCCCACAAGCGGACATCGACACTTGACACCTACGATGGCTTTACTCACTTTACTATTGCCACCCACCACATTTGAAATAAAATTCAGCACATTTCTTCACCAACCACAAGTGGGGCCCACTCAATTCTAGAATTTTCCATCAAAATCAATTATAACCCTAATTTCCGAATCAGACACCTCTTAAAATTCATAACAAATCATTCGTGCATTTTTAACGGTTCAAAATTTGTGGACATATACTCAACTTATGTATGTATAACATACCCAAAAATTACCACAATCCAACGGTCGGATTAAAAATTATAACCCTCGCAATATATCTCAAAACCCCTGATTTAATTTTTAATACCTCCAATCTGATAAAATACTGATAAAACACCTCAACAATAATTTCTTCATTTATAACCACATAAATAAATCCATCATTTATATCCACATAAAATAAATATTTCTTTATCATATGAATCAATAATTAATTATTCACAAATAATATTACAGAATCACAATTATGACAACCAGTGGTAGTTCCTGAGAAGGGGGGCTTTCAGATAAGGATTTCTCCTTCTTGGCCGCAATTAGGTGACCAAACCTCTCCTTGATGTAACTTTCTAGACATTGCCAATAATGCTATCTAATAATATTATTCAAATAATATGAATTATTGATCCGATAATGGAGATAATGCAAAGTGACAATTATTGAACAACAATAATATAAAATATCAACGCAAAGAATTATTGAATCAATAAAATAAAATATTGAACATTAACTCACCGTGAAAATTATTGAGTAGTGCCTTCTTACGTAAGGATCAATAATTCAACAATACTGCAATAATACCGTCTGGTGTCTTCTTGTGCAACCACGCCAGACATCGTATTTTAACCAACGGGTATTCCAACAGTCTTAACTTGAGGTAATAACTACGCCAATTATTTTTAACCAACTTATATTTGTCGTTTTCTTCATCCAATCGCTTTTCCGTTATGGGGCCCACACATGGTCATACTGTCAGTCGTACGAATATTCTCAAGCAGATCTAATATTCCACGACCAAAACGAATATTCCCAGATAAAATGAATATTTTATAACCACTTGCTTATTTTGAAATATTTGCGTATTTAACCCTTAACTATCCACATTAATCAAATCAACCCTTACTATTTCAAAATAATAAATAAAGGAAATTCCTTTTATTTAAAAAATTTCGGGGTCTTACAACCTCCCTCCTTATGAAATTTCATCCTCGAAATTGACGTGCGTGCACGGTGTTTCAAAAGGTGAGGATACCTCGCTTTCATTTCCGCTTCCAATTCCTGGTAATTTCCTCTATAGCATGATTCCTCCACAAAACTTTAACTTGTGGTATGACCTTTCTTGCGTAGGACATGCTCCTTCCTATCCAAGATCTTGATAGGTACCTCCTCATACGTTAAGTCTTCGGCTATCTCGTCCCAGTTCTAACTCAATAACGTGGTTCGGGTCTTTCACATATTTACTGAAGTACGATATGTGAAACACATTATGAACACGAGACATACTTTCGAGGTAACGCAAGTCTATAGGCTACATTTCCTACTCGGTCAAGAATTTGAAATGGACCAATAAATCGTGGATTGAGCTTTCCTCTCTTCCCAAATCTTGTAACTCCCTTCCATGGAGCAACTCGCAACAATACATGATCCCCTACATTAAATTCCACGTCCTTTCGATGAAGATCCGCATAACTCTTTTGTCGATCTTGAGCCGTTTGTATACGTTGTCGAATCATTTGGATCTTTTCGGTAGTCATACGTACTAACTCGGGTCCCAACAATGTTGCTTCACCCACCTCATCCCAACATATTGGAGAACGACATTTTCGTCCATATAATGCTTCGAATGGAGCCACACCTATACTTGCCTGATAACTGTTGTTGTAGGAGAATTCCACCAATGGTAAATACTTATCCCAACTACCCTTGAAGTCTAGGACACAGAGTCTTAATAAATCTTCAAGAGTTTGAATAGTCCTCTCTGATTGTCCGTCCGTTTGGGGATGGTATGCCGAACTAAATCGCAAATCCGTGCCCATAGCTTTTTGCAAGCTAACCCAAAATCTTGAATTGAATCTTGGGTCACAATCCGAAACTATGGATACAGGCATGCCATGCAACCTCACGATCTCATTTACGTACATACTAGCAAGACGTTCAAGAGAATAAGTCTCCCGTATCGGCAAGAAATGAGCAGACTTGGTTAATCTATCAACAATAACCCAAATAGCATTGATGCCTTGAGAAACCGTAGGAAGACCCGTAACGAAATCCATGGTAATGTGTTCCCACTTCCATTCCAGAATCTCAAGCGGTTGCAACGGACCCTTAGGTACTAGATGCTCCGCCTTTACGTTAACAAGTTAAACACATCGAGATAAACTTTGCAATCTCTCTCTTCATATTATTCCACCAAAATGTATGTCGAAGATCACGATACATTTTAGTACTTCCGAGATGGATTGCAAATGGTGTATTGTGTGCCTCCATCATAATCTTGTACTTCAAATCGTAGTCGTTAGGAACACAAAGTCTAGAGTGGACTCAAGTATTCCTTCTTCATCAATTCTCGCCCTAATAATAGCTCCTTCTTGTACTTTCTTCTTCATACGTGTCATCGAAGGCCTGTGGCTTGAGCAACCTTAACTTTTCTATTAAAGTTGGCTCTATCGTATACTTGACATCATCGCACTTTTCGTTCCGCATATGATCTTCTACTCAACGCGTCGCCTACCACGTTCGCTTTTCGGGATGGTATTGAATAGTGTGGTCGTAGTCTTTCAATAGTTCGAGCCAACGTCATTGCCGCAAGATGTTGAGTTCTTTTTTTTCGAAGAAATATTTAAGGCTTTTATGGTCCGAATATATCTCCACTTTCTCCCCATATAGATAGTGCCTCCATATCTTTAAGCGCTGCAAAATTCATCGCTAAACTCTAGATCATGAGTAGGATAATTCCTCTCATACTCTTTAAGTTGTCGCGAGGCATAGGCTATGACTTTCCCACGTTGCATGAAACACATCCTAACCCTTTGCACGAAGCATCGTCAGAGATAACAAATCCATCCAAACCGGATGGTATTGTTAGAACAGTGCCAAATAAGTCTCCTCTTAAGCTCTTGGAAACTTTTCTCGCATTCTTCGCCCCAAACGAATTTTGTATCCTTCCGAGTTAGGCGAGTTAATGGAGTAGCGATTCGAGAAAACCTTCCACGAATCTCCGATAATAACCATTAAGCCCAAAAAGCTACGTACTTGATCCATGACTTTCGGTTGCTCCCAACTTTGTATTGCTTCAATCTTCACGGATCAATAGATACTCCATGTTTTGACACCACATGCCTAAGAAATGCTACTTCCTCAAGCCAGAACTCGCATTTCTTCAATTTGGCATATAGTTGGTTTTCACGAAGCCTTTGGAGTATCAGCTTCAAATGGTGTGCTCATGATCTTCACGACTTTTGGAATATATAAGGATGTCATCAATAAAGACAACAACGAACTGATCCAAATATTCCTTGAATACTCGGTTCATCATATCCATGAAAGCCGCAGGAGCATTAGTTAGTCCGAAAGACATGACTAAGAATTCATAATGCCCATACCGAGTTTACGAAGGCGGTCTTTGGAATATCCTCGATTCTAATCTTCAAATTGATGATATCCGAATGAAGATCGATTTTGAAAAGAATTGTGCCCTCAGCAATCGGGTCAAACAAGTCATCAATACGAGGTAGAGGATACCTATTCTTGATGGTGACATGGTTCAATTCCCGATAGTCAATACAAAAGTCGCATACTCCGCCTTTCTTCTTTACAAATAAAACAGAGCACCCCAAGGAGATGTACTAGGGGCGAATGAAACCAATGTCCAACAATTCACAGTAGTTGGACCTTTAACTCCCAAGTTCAATAGGAGCCATTCGATATGGGGTTTTAGAAATGGGCTTTGTACCGGGTTCAAGATCAATAAAGAATTCAACTTCACGCCTACGGGGTAGGCAGGAAGTTCTTCAGAAATACGTCGGAAAGTCAATAACAACAGAATATTATTCAAATTTGACGTGTCTTTATTCAAATCCATAACATGGGCTAAGAAAGCTTGACATCCGCTTTTTCAATAAACGAATAGCTTTATGATTAGATATGACGATTGATTGATTTTAATGGTTTAGTTGCTTGAATTAAATACAACGGTTTGGTTAGGAATATGAAAACTAACAACCTTACGAAAACAATCAATTTTGGCATGATGAGTAGTTAACCAATCAATCCCTAAAATCACATCAAAAGCAAGTATCTTTAAAGAGATAAGGTCAACAATAAGGTAATGGTGCCAACTTGAATCAAACAAGATTTATAAACAAGTGGATGTGATGAAAGTTTCTCCTAACGGAGTTTCCACAGATAGGTCAAAGTCTAATTTCTCCTGAGTCAAGTTTAAACGTTGAGCACATGCAGAGAGATAAATGAATGGGTAGCACCGATCAAGTAAGGTATAAACTTCGCAAGAATTTATAAATAGCTTACCGTAATCACCTCGTTTGGGTTCCTCGCATTATGACCAAATACAACAAACGCCTTCCGGAATCGTTGACTTTGACTTTTACGGGGACGATCTTTTGAGTCACCGTCCCCATTGAACTAGGTTTTCGCTCTGCATAATCTCGAAAGATATGTCCTTCCTTTCCACAACTATAGCATACCTTGAATCTGTTGTGGGCGGTTTGACTGATATGTCCTCTTTTCGCATTTGTAGCATATGACCGGTGGTCGTTCTCCTCCCTTAGAACCGATTCTTTACAAGACCGCTGTCTTTCACATAGTCGTTGTTAAATCTCCTCTTTTAAAATCTCCTCCCGACTCGTTTTCTTCTGCATTTTCATGACCATGATTACCACCAGAGTGGTTACCATTTCGTCCCGTCTGTTTCTTTCTCCGCAGTTATCATTATTCGCTGACCGCCATCTCTGTACGATCCTCGTTATGGTCCCTCGGTTGACCGTACTCGTTATCTCGCTCTAATAATTGAGCCTGCATTTCAACATCTCAATAAAGAAAAGTTTATGAAAATGAGATACTTGACGTATCTTATCGGGTTTCAAACCTATAAGAAACATCCGCGTCATACGTTCCTCATTCTCCACCAAATGAGGTGCAAACTCGGATAACTCTGCAAACTTTGCCTCGTCTTCGAGACACCGTCATGTTGTTTTGCTCTAATCTGATGAACTCCACTTCCTTCATATAACGAACACTCTCGGAAAGTATTTGTCATTAAATAGTCTCTCAAAATGTCTCCCAAGACATCTTTGAGTCTACCGATGGAGTACGCTTCACGACTCCCACCAATGAGTCTGCCTCGCCATTTTAACATAAAGGTGGCGAATGGAACCTTCTGTTCTCCGTGCATCCCAAGACATCGAATATCTTGGTAATTTGCTTGACCCATGTTTCCGCCATGATCGGATCCGGCTTTCCCTTAAATTCGTGGTCCCAACTCTTTGAACTGCTTGCATTTGTGACAACCCGTGAATTGCTATCATTTCCTCCTCAGATTTTGAACACGAGTCTCCTCGCTGCGATTTTGCATGAATCGCAAAAAGCTTCTAAACATCCCTCGTTCATCATCTCGCTTTCATTGGTGTTGTTCACACAGAGGAACATTGCCACTGTTGCACGTTCTCCTCGTTGGTAAGTACATGCATCTCCACGGTCTCATTTACTCCAATCATTAATATTCTCATTCGACATTCTCAAATCACCGCCATAAAACAAGGGTTAATTAAGGAAATCAATATATCACATAATATCCCTATATAACGACCAACTAACAAATAAGCTTAGGTAGGACACACTAGCGAAGGATTTACTCGCCTCCCCTCCTAGTTCTATTCCCCGATCTCCGCCAGAGATCATATCCCTAAGCTCGATACCAACCGTGGCGCCCCCAAAATAGGTCCATTCCATCCAACCCATTCGAGTCGCCAAATACATGGTACGAAACAACTACAACTTTATTATCACAACAATAAAATCGTGAGTTTAAATACAAATATTATCTTCTAGACAATATTTATACTCAAATAAATCCTCATCACATTTATTGATACATTATTTTACAATAATGGTGAGGACTACTAAACAACTCTCTCTAGAACCTTCATTCCATACCCCGACTAGTACTCGCTACATTCTCGCCTCCTGAGAAGAAAAATGGAACAACAAGGAAAAAGGTGAGCTCAACTAGCCCAGTAAAGAATGTTATGACTAAGATAATATACAACAAATTATCGTTAGTCTCCAACAGGGAAAAATCTGATAGAATATAATAGACAACAAGTTTCAGATCAATATTCGCAGCGGAAATAATAATTCATAGAAGAGTTACGTAGAGAATAAAATCTACTATAATCTATGAATTTAACAGTCCATCATCAATATTTTATCCCTGTAACATCAATCAATATTCATCTCAAATCAAATATTCATCTTTGCACTACAGGCCAAAGATATTCATCAATCGGTCATGTTCATCTCAACACCTGTTCATCTTTGCACTAAAGGCCAAAGATATTCATCAGTCGGTCATGTTCATTTAAACACCTGCTCATCTTTGCACTACAGGCCAAAGATATTCATCAGTCGGTCATGTTCATTTAAACACCTGCTCATCTTTGCACTACAGGCCAAAGATATTCTTCAGAAATCATTCATCTTTGCACTACAGGCCAAAGATATTCAATAATATCATCATTTAAGACTGAGGATGATGAAAAATATTTTTAAAGAACGAATCCAGTGAAACAAAATGACAAGGATTAAGGATTAAGGATTCGTACTTTGTTTTATCCATGTCCAACAATACCTCAAAAATAATCATAGTGGTGTAAAATTCAAGAATGATCAAAACATGGATACAATCAAAACTAGTATCCAGAATAGATATTTTAGACGAAAAGAAAAATTTTCATTTTTCGGTGAATAGTGCCGTATTCGTGAATAGTGCCGTATACGTGAATAGTCTGATCGTGAATAAGAACTCAACACCCAAAGATAGAAATTCCACAAAAAAAATATCTTCACGCTTCATGAATAGTAACTTCGTGAATAGTAACTCATGAATAGTAACTCGTGAATAGTAACTCATGAATAGTAACTCATGAATAGTATGAAAAAGTTCCAAATTTGATAAAAACTTCAGATCAACATTTCAAAGATAATGATATTGAAGAAATAATATCATTACGAAAAAAATAATATCCCTTACCTCAAAGAATCAAGATTTCTTGGAAGGAAAGGTCAAGTGATCTTGAATGAAACTTGTCTTTGAATAAAGAACTCTCAAAGTATCTAAATACTCACAAAATACGCTCAATAATATAGAGAGAGAAGAGAGAAAAACTTGTTTTCGGTGTGATTTTCAATTCTAACTTAGCCCTCTATTTATAGGAAAATGTTAGCCCGTAAAGGCATTTTGACCACTTTACTGATGGCTTTACACGCTACTATTGCCACCCACCACATTTGAAATAAAATTCAGCACATTTCTTCACCAACCACAAGTGGGGCCCACTCAATTCTAGATTTTTCCATCAAAATCAATTATAACCCTAATTTCCTAATCGAGACACCTCTTAAAATTCATAACAAATCATTCGTGCATTTTTAACGGTTCAAAATTTGTGGACATATACTCAACTTATGTATGTATAACATACCCAAAAATTACCACAATCCAACGGTCGGATTAAAAATTATAACCCCCGCAATATATCTCAAAACCCCTGATTTAATTTTTAATACCTCCAATCGGTAAAAATCTTGATAAAACACCTCAACAATAATTTCTTCATTTATAACCACATAAATAAATCCATCATTTATATCCACATAAAATAAATATTTCTTTATCATATGAATCAATAATTAATTATTCACAAATAATATTACAGAATCACAATTATGATGACCAGTAGCTTCGAGAAAGAGGGCTTTCCGATAAGGATTTCTCCTCATCTTGGCGCCGCAATTAGGTGACCAAACCTCTCCTCGATGTAACTTTCTAGACATTGCCAATAATGCTATCTAATAATATTATTCAAATAATATGAATTATTGATCCGATAATGGAGATAATGTGCAAAGACAATTATTGAACAACAATAATATAAAATATCAACGCAAAGAATTATTGAATCAATAAAATAAAATATTGAATAAGAATTACTTTGTGAAAATTATTGAGTAGTGCCTTCTTACGTAAGGATCAATAATTCAACAATCACGTGTAATACTGCAGTAATAACTCTTGTCGCGCAACCACGCCAGACATCGTATTTTAACCACCGGGTATTCCAATGAATCTTAATTGAGAATAACTACTGCCGTTATTTTTAACCAACTTATATTTGTCGCTTTCTTCATCCAATCGCTTTCCGTTATGGGGCCCACACGGTCATGGTCTGGCAGTGCATTTAATATTCTCCGACAAAGCGAATATTCCACGACCAAAACGAATATTCCCTAACAAAATGAATATTTTATAACCACTTGCTTATTTTGAAATATTTATGTATTTAACCCTTAACTATCCACATTAATCAAATCAACCCTTACTATTTCAAAATAATAAATAAAGGAAATTCCTTTTTATTTAAAAAAATTTCGGGGTCTTACATATTCCTAATAGGATTAGAAGGAAAAATTAGTTAAAGGAGTTTAATTAATTATCCCTAATAAGATTAGGGAGCCCATTTAATTAAAAGAGTTTAATTAAATAATACCTTATTTTTATTAAATAAGGTTACCTGATATCTTTATAAGAGGAGTCTTATATCAGATATCAGATGTACGTAATAATTCCAATTTGTGGGAGAGTACGCCTTTTCTATAGAGATAGAAAACTAGGGTTGAGCCAATACACCATCTTTTTGAATCTTTATTTTTCCTTGGTGGATCACCTCTAGAGGCCAAACACTTGGGTGGCTAACGTTGATCAAAGGAAGGAACCAAACCTGGTGGATTCAAGTTGAACGCGAAAAGGATTGGAGGTGAACTTGTACCTGAGGAAGCTCGGATCTTCAAGGGTATGTTTGTTCTTCATATCTTTTCGTTTAATTAATAATTGTGCATAAAGGGTGATCCGGGTATATGGTTTGTAAAATTTTTAAACTCTGATTTTTTACACGTTTCCGCACTTTTATGCAATTTGATTGCGTTCTTGAATATTACAAACCTGACACTTATTTGTTGGTTATTTGTGGGAAACCACTTAGAGTACCATATGGACTACTAGCAGAGACACGATGTGTGCTGAGTCCTAGGAGAGTTATAAGAAGAAGATAAGAATGTAAATCATCAAAGATGATGAACGTGTTAAGTAAAACATCTCAATATGTCATGAAGCCGTTAACCGGTAAAGGAAGTTGGTCGTATAAACTTAGTTTATAAGAATGTGAACCCTAAGAAGTAAAGTTAAGTAAACCAATGCGTAAAGTCAAGTATATGACTAATTGGTGTATGTGTTATTTCCTTATGTGCTACATAGGAATTGGAATGAGCAGTTCAACGTAAGCTATAAAAGTTTGTAGTCATGTGTAAGGTAAGTTTCCTAACTTCATTCATATTTTAAATGAATGCTAGTTTCTAAAACTTCTCAGATGTTGAACTTGAGAAGTTCTGTCTATGTGCGAATATGTGATATTTGTATAAGGTGGTAGAACGTTTGAGGCCTTGTGCCATAATGTGAATACTTCGGTGTTTCTATGATATGAACTGTTCTATGATTGAACTGTTCAATATAAGCATGTTTTGTTTATACATGAACCTTTATTGTTAAGTCTGTGCTATTGATTCTAGCCAGACAGAATGTGTATGAAAGAGAGTAGAGAATGAAAGTTTTTCAAAGTGAATGTAACTAATGTTTTAAAATGATAGGAATCAAGATTATTCCTATTATTCAAGCTGCTTCATAACCTTTGTTCGGTTATTGAGGTCTTATAAGAATGTTTGAATTCTTAAAGTTATTTTTCAATTGTTATGACTTGCTGAGCAATTGAATGCTCACACTTGCTTTAAATAAAAAAAAACATTTTTAGCGAACGATGTTAGAAGAACTTAAGGATCCCGTAAAGATCACGCTGATCGGTATCCAGACGAAGTGCCATTCAGTGTATGAATGAGCGTGAAGATCAAGCGAAGACTTGTAATATAGATTGATAGAATTAAACTATAGAATAGTTTAATGAACGATTATATATCCTTGGTGGCGGATAAAAGTCACTTGTATAAGATGTAAAGAATAATGTAATTATCATTATTTATAATGAAAGAGGTTTTAAGGTTTTAGAACCAGGGATTTGAGGATGTATGTTGTTATATTTAACTATATAATGATGTTTGTTTGGAAGAAGATGGGATTGTGATGTACGGAATCCGGATGTGAAAATAAACTAGATTTCGGGGCGTTATAGATGTAAATTGGCATATTCTCATCCTCTTTGGACCAAGTTGACATGTTATTTTCAATCCACATTGCTTGTACCAAAGCCATAAGCCCTTCCTTGAACCTTTTAGCTCGTCCTCTCGTCACAGGTCCAACTGGTACTTGCATCGGATCCGATTCACGATCTCCATTTGCATCCAAGCTATTCATATCGTCATCACTCCTCTCCTCTTGAAAAGGATTTGTCCTCAAATCATCACCTACATCAAACAGACTTAAATCAAAAACATTAAAGGTTGCACTAACATTATACTCACCTGGTAAATCCAGTTTATAAGCATTATCATTAATGCTGTCTAGCACTTGAAATGGTCCATCTCCTCTTGGAAGCAATTTGGACCATTTTTGAGCCAAAAATCGTTCTTTACGCATATGTAACCAAACCAAATCTCCTGGTTCAAAGATAACTTGACGTCGACCCTTATTGGCCTGTTTAGCATATTGCTCAGTTCTTCTTTCAATGTTGAGCCTCGCTTTCTCGTGTATCTGCTTAACCAATTCCAACTTTTTCTTCCCATCCATGTTAGTAAATTCAGAAATAGGTAATGCTGATAAATCCAATGGAGTTAAATGATTAAAACCATAAACAATCTCAAATGGTGAAAATTTAGTAGCAAAATGGATTGAACGATTATAAGAAAACTCAACATACGGTAAACATTCTTCTTAACGTCTGATATTCTTTTTAATAATAGCCCGTAATAATGCAGACAAAGTCCTATTTACTACTTCAGTTTGACCATCAGTTTGTGGGTGACAAGTTGTGGAAAATAACAGCTTAGTTCCCAATTTATAGCACAAAGTCTTCCAAAAATAGCTTAAGAACTTAACATCTTGATCAGAAACAACCGTTCTAGGCATACCATGCAATCAAATAATTTCCCTAAATAACAAATCAGCTATATGGGATGCATCTTTGAAAACTTATCCACAATCACAAATATCGAATCATTACCACGCTTAAACCTAGGTAAACCTAACACAAAATCCATTGATACGTCAATCCAAGGTTCATTAGGTATAGGCAATGATGTGTACAATCCATGGGGTTTATCACGAGATTTAGACTATCAACAAATAATGCATATATCACAAATTCTTTCAACATCTCGTTTCATATGAGGCCAATAAAAATGTTATTTTAAAATAGCCAAAGTCTTACGACTGTTAAAGGTTTAAAGTAGAAATACTTGACAACCTAGGACATAGTTCATGGTCTTGTGACCCTTAGATGTAATTTTGATTCATGTTCTAATCTTGATTAAAAATCCGAGACTTCTTTTGGTTCAGTATCCATTATTTATTCGCATGTTATTATTTCTATTGTTAAACTTGTAGGCAATTGTTGCTCACTCTTTCATAATAACATTGTAGCTAAGATTGAAAGAGTTGATGAGCCATCCACTAGTAAGGGAAAAGGCAAAGCAAGCAAGTGATGAAAACTTGTTATTATTATTTGAGAACTATTATGTTAAGACTTATGATGTGATGTTTAAGACTTATTTGTTTATGATGTTTCCGCATTTGATGTATTAAGGTTAGATAACCTAGGATTTATTCGTTAAAGTTGTTGTTACCCTATATTGGGAGGATTTCTATTTCACTTTTATTGTTATCATTATTATGGGTATTTAGATGTTAATTATTTTGTTGAGTGAACACCAAATCTGAGGGAAGTTTGAGTACCTGAATTTGGGGGTGTCACAGGTTGGTATCAAAGTCGACTCTCGAAAGCTTGGGTTGGGTCATCCGATCGGGTTGCTGGAGGTGGGGACACGAAGGCTGGTGGTATTATCCCACAATGTAGAGATGGAGGTTCGGAGGTAGGGACACAAAGCCAACCGGTATTATCCCACAATAGCTAGAGAGGCAAAGATCTTTGGGCCGTGTGTGCGATCGGTTCTGACGGGGATGTCAGAAATTTAAGTGGGGGAGTTTGTAACACCCCAGTCCCACATCGAAAGATAGGGGAAAAATTTGTTTGCATATAAGGAAAGAAGTTACTACCAATAGTACCTTCAAGTCATGACCTTTTGGGTGAGCCTATGGTGGGCTAAGATGACCCAATAAGATACTATTGGGCCAGTGATTTAAGGTCTTATTTTGATGAATTTTACTTGATTCGGACTTGGGATTTGACCTGCGATTTATTCCAGCCTCAAGATTTGACCCGGGTTGTTTTAACTGAACGTGGCTCGCTAAGGAATACCTAATAGAGTTTTACTCGCTTGTCAATAAAAATTCCTCTAGGGATAGTAGTACAAGTTATCCTTAGACTTGAGATCATCATAGTATCTTATGTATGTTAAGTTATACTTTGACATGTCCCTTAAGACTCTTAGGGTATGTCAAAGGGTATGCTTGGGTATAATAATTTATACATGGAGATAATGAACGATCAATAAAAAATCTACCACTTCTAGTAAAAGGAGAGAATATCCTATGTGATTTGATAAATGACAACTCAGGAATCCTTGGCCAAGGTAGAATAAAATTAGAAAGGAGTTTCTAATTTGCATTATTTAGAGTTGTGCATTTGAGAATAAAAACAGATATAATTAAATAAAATAAGACTTGACAATAATTCCATGTCTTTTATTTAATTAGGACATTGTATTGTAGAATGATTGAATCATACGGTAACTATTTACTCAAAGGTTCTTTTTATGATTAATGTTGAAATGAATATTATCTGGAAAGTCGGTGATTGCTAAGGGGGTTTACCCTTATTGTAGAATACATTTTATTTATTTAAAAGAATTAAATAGTTTACTTTATTTATTTAAATAAGATTATATTTTTCTAATTGATTTATTCACAACCGATTTAATATGGAGAACCTAAAGGGTTACACCATAAAAAAAGAAAAATATTTATTTAAGAAGTAAATAGCATAATTGTAAATAATAAGTTAAGTGTATTTAATTTAAACTATGGTGATAGAATAAATTATTTAGCTTAGTATTTATTATTTAATATTTTGAAAATATTAAATATAAATTAATAAGAGGAGTCTTATTATTATTATTACTATTATTATTAGTTTAATTCCTAAAGGAGTTTGGAAATTAATTAATAAAAGTACTCTTAATATTCCTAATTGGATTAAGAGCCTAATTAATTAAAGGAGTTTAGTTAATTAATTAAAATAAAACACTATTCCAAAATTGTGTAGGAGGGTTGTCTACATCTATAAATAAGAGGAGTCTTATAATGGGTTATGGTTACACACTTAATTCCAAAAGTAGGGAGAGTACATATATTCTATAGAGATAGAATATAGGGTTTTGCCAAACACCCATCTTCTTGAATACTTGTTCTTTCTTAGTGGATCACCTCAAGAAGCCAAACACTTGGGTGGCTAACATTGATCAAAGGAAGGAATAAAACCCGGTGAATTCAAGGAGAGTTCAAAGGAATTGGAGTTGAACTCGTACTCGAGGAAGCTCGTTTCTACAAGGGTATGAATCTGACTCTCCATCTCTTTTTGTTTAATTACGAGGCCATAAATCCGATCTCTCAGGACGAGGCTCACGAAGTTGTTTTAAGGCCCGATATTACATATACAATTATTTATACGATTTAATATTACATTTTTAAACAAAAAGTCCATCGTGGGAATCTAGTCGAGATCCGATTGGTGGATCTCAACCCCCGGATTCCTAGTCTCACATTGACATGCTTGAATGTATAAATATAATGTATCCTAAACTTGTTATCAGGTGATTCATTTATCGGAATCCCTATCACGAATATTTAGGACCCCCTCACCACTAGATATAGATTTAAGGCTCTATAGAGTCATTGAAATAGGTCGAAAACAATGAAAAACGACTAGATTTAAGTCAATCTAGCATGGAGATTCAAGCTTTGAAGCACTAGAACCGGTTAAGGGCTAGATCCAGCTAGATCTAGGTAGATCTAGTAAAAAGACCTGATTTCTAACTATATATATACAAAATAATTGGTAAAATAAATAGATCTACCAACCAACACACAATATATTATTAGATCTAGTAGTTCTAATAATATTTACAAATCAAATGACCAAAAATTCTATTTTTTCACCTTGGGGGAAGTAGAAACAAGCCTCCTGGGACTCAAATATATACTATATCACTCTATATGGATGAGATCTACTATATAAGTGAAGAAACTAACTCAAATCTAGTACTATAATGCTAAACTCGAGCCTTCCTCAATCTAGAACCCATTTTCTCTCTCTAACTCTCTTCTTTTTTTCTAAATGATCTGCAAATGACCTGATGTAGGGCTCGGGGCCAACAAGTAGTGTGCTGTAGCTAGCCACAGCTTGCACCTCTACCAATTGAAATTGCGTCGCTCTGCCATCTTGAAGTTTGTTCCTTCCATCGTCCGTATCTTTCAATCAGGGAAAAGTTGAGATTTGTACCCAAATATCCCAGAAAGCTTTTGCCGAGTGCTGCAAAATAAAGTCAAGTTTGACTAATTCTGAGTCTGAGAAGATTAAACAATTAGCCAAGAGGTATCTTCCAGTTCCCGAGGTTGGTTAGGTGGCTCGTCTTGGGTAGTTAGCAGTTCGGGGACTACTGTGGTGCTTCTTATGACCTCATCCTTAGCTTTACAATTATCGTTCAAGCCATGCTGTGCTTGGGTGATGTTGCACTTTGGTTTCTCCATGGGGTTTTGTCCGGAGTGAAATTATGCATTTTCCCTCCCGCGTGGTTGTCTCTGGGGTGAAATTATGCTTTTACCCTCCAGTATGGTTAGTGAAAGAAAAAAAAATTTCAGTGTCTACACTCCTTTAAGAATAAACTCATTTTCTAAGAAGGTAGCCTGTTTGGCAACAAACACCTTAATAATAACCTAACCAGGCTCGCATCAAACAACAATGACTCAACTCGAGTTCCAAGATTTTAACGAATGATTGCGAGTAGTTGGGCTGAATTTAACCCGACGATGCTTACATTGGAGTTCAAGTCAATTGGTGTCGTGAAAGTAGAATGGATAGGAGTTTACAATCTATCACGCGAAAACGTAAGGTTGGATTGCATGGAATGAAGAATAAGGGTTTCAAGCGTCAAGGCAATGCCTTAATCATGTAACCGAGATAAAAGCTTGGAGTTTTCAGCTTTCTAAATATATACTAGCCAATTTAAGCTCGATTACTACCTTAATCCAGCCTGAATCTTTTGATCCTCAAAAAATAAATGTTGTAAGGCTATTCATTCTCTTTCCATGGTCTCTTAAATCACCTCAATCAGAGTTCGGACGAGAATGTTATTGCCATTTTACTAAAAGGCATCGCAGTAGGAAACTTGTACCCACCCCGACGGGTTTTCAAGGCATAAAAGCCCGCCCCGACGGGCTTGTCTCTGTCCAATGCCTCCCCAAAGCATTTTGGCTCCACCCCGGCAGGCTTCCTAGGCCTAAAACGCCCGCCCTAACGGGTGTGTCGATTTCTAGTTTTGGTTTTTATGCGTTTTGATAAACTTAGGATGCATATTTACTTCCTTAATTATCTATTTTCAGTATCTATTATATTTCTAATGTATCTAGAAGTTATATTAGATAGGATTTGATTTCCATATTAGTTTGTGAGCTAGGGTTTTACATTCCATAAGGAATATTTTGGAATTCTTATTCCTTATGAAATTAGGGTTATTGTTATTATTATAAATAACTACGTGGATGTAAACATTATTAATTATTATTCAATATTATTCAGATTTATTCTAGTTGTAAGATTATTCTCTACTTTTAGTTCTTTGAAGAATTCCTATGTATTTTCTTAGTTATTTCTTTGATATTCAATTTGACTTATCATACGATAATTCATAGTTGTTTGTGGCATCTTCTACCGCATCAATCGCCGATTGTATCGAGATTACTACTTTAATATAAGTGAGGGGTCAAGGTGTCATTGGTGTCCATTCAACGCATATTTCTTAACGTGAACAATTGTACCAAGATTACTGTCTACATATAGACGAGGGGTTAAGGTGTTGCAAGTAATTCACCAAACAACTGTGTTAGAAACAATCCGAGCGACGACCACCTCACACAAGCGTGTCGTGAAGTCCATCATTTGTTATTAGAGCTAAGATTTTCTAGCTAGTTACTTATCTTAATTTTCTATCAAAATATATATTCTAAAAAAAGCGTGAAAAAAAACCGAAAGAGTTTAAAAGAAAAAATTTTAGATTCTATTTCTATTGTGCTAACCAAACTTGTAGCACACCATTCTACCATCCGATCATTCTATCATTTACTATTCATCATCAACTCCGACAAGAAAAACAATAAGTTTATGGGAAAAACTTACTCAAAAAATTTATAGGCATATAAGAGGTGTACAAGACAATTAATTTGTGATTTTTATAGTATTCCGATAGTCATACCTTCTATATTTTGTTCTTGAAAAGTTACTTTTGAATTACATTGTAAAAACTGAATTTGTTTGGTGAATTCATAAAGAACTTATAAGGGAGAATATTAGAAGTAAAAAGCAAGGGCGTAAGATTATATTAGAGGGTAAAAGCCAAATTTGAGCGATACATGAGTGAATCATCATTGCTTGAGTGAAACGCGTAAACGAGTGTGTGAGGAAAATTTTTATCTACTACTAACCTTTGTTTTGCAGCAAATTTGTATGATTATGGTATGACAGTTTTTATTGGTCCCGAAAGAATACTTTCCTAGTTAGGATTGATCCTGATGCTTATTTGAGATGGGAGAGAGAAATGGAGTGAGAGTTTAACTATTATGATTACTCTAAGCAGAGGAAGGTCAAATGAACAATTTAAGAGTTCTTGGATCTTGCAATCATATGGTGGGAATTTAGGAAAAATTATGGAGGGCGTCTGATCGAGACTTGGGCAGGATTAAAAATAACAATGAGAGAGCAGTTTTCTCCAGTACATCGAGATAGGAGGGATGAGTATATATCTCAAAGACATATAGAGCAACCTTTAAGGAGATCAACATTAGAAGATGATAAGATGGTTCGCAGACATATAAACATAGAAGACATCATGGGTTGGTTTAGTAAGACGTGGGAAGATTATTGGAAGCAACTACAAAACACTCTTAAGGCATAAAAGGAGCAAAATCAGCCGAAGAAGGAAGAAGATATAATCGAATATGCAGTCCAAGGAGAGTTATTGGGTTCTAATGAATGGAGATGGTGAACATTCGAAAGAGAGTGATCAAGAAGATGAGTTTATGGAAGAATATATATTTGAGGAAGATCGATAAGAAGAAATTGTTCAAAAGATTGATAATGTAAAAGAAAAAGTTGAAAAGAATGAAAAAGAAAAGAAAAAGTTTGAGATTGAAAATAAACAAGAGAAAAACAAATGAGATGGTGAGCAAAATGAAGAGAGTGGGTTGGAAAGTGAGTTGTATTTCGAAAAGCCAATGACTGTACATTCGTTCAAAACGGTGCTTTTGAATACTAACAAGGTTAACTCTTCTTTGTTTATTTTTGTTTTGTTTCTTATACGAGTTGTTGATGATATACCCCATGCTATCATTCCATATCAATCAGCTGATAGTATTCCCGAGGAGATGACAGAGTTACCCAGGCGGGTTAGAGAGTAGATGAAAGTGGTTATCGTGAGAGAAGACATAAGTTCGTGTGCTAATTATGAGATCATAGTACCTAAGGAGGATAGGACAATGAGTTTGTTCATCGATTTTAAATTGGTAGACAAGTATCATTATTCTTTTCTTTATTTAGATAATATGTTTGATAAATTGCACAGTTCTTATGTTTTGTCTAAATATGTTGATCATGTGATGATATTTCCTATTCAATTTAGCATGATAGAATATGGAAATTGGAAAATTGTTTTAACATGTGAATTATATAGATGGATAGTTATTTCATTGGATTAATCGGATTTGGATCGATTTACGGAGCAAGTATGAAGGTCAAGCAAAGTCAGAATGCAGAAGGCATGCATAATTAAACTTAAACCCTGCACGAAGTGGGGATCCCGAGTGCTGCTATCCTATTTTGACTCTAACACTGTTAGAAGTTGGTTTTGAGTGATTGCATAGCTTTGGGATTCAATGGGATGGAGGATTGAACTCAGATTTTGGGGGAAAACATATAACAATACAAACACAAGATCAAATCAAGACACACAAGGCAATTTACAGAGATTACATACAGATTTTCATATCGAGTACTGGAGTGAAGATTTTGAACGAACGTTCATATCGATTGCAGATTAAGGCTAACGTGAAGGTTGTTCTGAATTCTTCTTCTTCTTAGTCTTATATTTGTAATTGAAAGGATGATATCTTTAATTTATTCAGTTTTTATTTCATTGATGATGAACTAATTTACTTTTAAGGCTTATGACGGATCTTTAAGTGAAACGATGATTATGTAACTTTGATTTCCAGTTTAATAAGTTATTATCCAGTTTATCTATATTAATTTGAGCTTGAATTTATGAATTGCCTGATCAACAGTTCTTTATGGATTTGTATGAATTTGAGAGAGGAAGTACGAATCTATACTTAGTTAATATAGCATGTGTTCTTGAATTTTGTGAATGAATAGAATCTTGATGAATGTTAAGATAGAGATATGCTTGACATCGCATGTAATCGGATAAAGGACATAAACTTAAACATTCTTCAATTATAATTCGCATAGAGATATAGTGAGTTAGTTGATTAAGGTGTTTAACTTGTTTCTATCTAATTTGTGGATTTGAGTTAATACGATATTAGTGCATCGAGAGGTGGCTAGTGCTACATTCGTGTTCTTGGTTAATAAACTGAGATAGTGAATTGAACGGGAATAAAGGTGTAAAAATCAGAGTGAAGCTTTAGGTGAAGTCGTAAGCCTAATTCTCCAATAATTGTTTAAAATTTCTGTTTTTAAGATTTGAGATTCATTTTGTGATCATATATTTATTAATAATTTAGTTTTAATAATTTTGTTCATTGATTTGGATAGTTTAATAAAATTAGGATTAATAAGAAACTGATAATTGTGAGGTTAAATTCTTACTAAATTTTTTCTGTGGGAACGATACTCTACTTACTATTATATTACTTATTGACCACGTACACTTGCGTGTTGTGCGTAATTAGATTTTATCCAACAAGTTTTTGGCGCCGTTGCCGGGGATAATTTTAGTATAGATTTTAATATTTTACGATATCAATTTAATTAGTCAAGTTTTACTTAAACATTTCTATTTTTATTCTGCTCTTATTTCAGGTTTTTGAAGTTGGTTTATGCAAACGCGGTCCAAAAATTCAGACTTGCTTCCTTTTGAGGACGATATTGAGAAACGGTTTCAAAGGTTAAGTAATTGGATCAAGGAAACAAGGGAAGACTTTGAAAATTCTTAAGAAGAAGAAGCAATGGCTGCCGAAGATCAGAAAGCGTTGAGGGATTTTGCTACACCCAAGGTGACTGAGCTGCAGTCAAGTATCACCAGGTCTGCTATAGCTGCAAACACATTTGAAATCAAGCGTGGGATGATTTAAATGATTTAAAATTCGGTTCAGTTTGGGGGTTTAGCAAATGATGATCCAAATGAACATTTAGTCAGGTTTTTGTAGATTTGTGACACTTTCAGGTATAATAGGGTGTCAGATGATGCGGTAAGACTACGCTTGTTCCCATTCACTCTACGAGACAAGGCGAAGAGTTGGTTACATTCTGTACCGCTGGGATCAATAACTACTTGGGAAGACCTTGCTCAGAAATTTCTTGCAAAATTCTTCCCACCAGTAAAAACTGCAAAAATGAGGAATGAGATAACTATATTTGAACAACAACACGGGGAGTCACTATATGAGGCATGGGAAAGATACAAGGAATTGCTTAGAAAGTGCTCGCATCATGGATTGCCTAAGTGGTTGCAGATGAACACATTTTACAACGGATTGAACGAAAATCTCAGAACCAGTATTGATGCAGATTCGGGTGGAGCGTTTATGGCTAAAATTTATAAGGAGGCTTACGAGTTGATAGAGACTATGGCAGATAACAACTACCAGTGGCCCATGGCAAGAATGACACAGTTAAAGGCAGCTGGAGTGTTAGAAGTAGATGGAGTGATGACAATACAAGCACAAATTTTAGCACTCTCTAAGAAGTTGGATGCAATGTTAGGGGTACAGGCACAACAGGTTGCAGTTATTTGTGAATTGTGCTCAGGTGAGCATCCTACAGATCAATGTGTAATCAACCCAGGATCAATGCAATTTGTGGGTAGCTACAACAGAATTCCACAGAATACGTACCAGAATGCATATAATCAGGGGAATAGGAATCATCCTAACTTTTTATGGAGTAATAATCAACATCAACAAGCTCCACGACCATCATATCCCCCAGGATTTCAGAATCATCAACAACCAGTTCAACATCAAGAGAGGAAATCAGATTTAGAGGAATTGTTGTCAAAATATATAACAAGCAATGAGGCAGCAATGAAAAATCAAGCAATGGACATCACGAATCTAGAAAATCAGATGGGACAAATTGCCTTAGCATTGCACAATAGACCACAAGGGACTTTACCGAGTGACACCGAAAGAAATCCAAGGAAATCATGAAAGCGATGTCGAGCAATCACTTTGAGAAATGGAAAATAGCTGGATGGGAAAAGTGCAGAAAATTCAGCTAAAACGGTTAACAAAGTTGATGAGAACAAAGTGGTTTAAGAAAAATAGGGTGAAGATAAGCAAATTGAGAAAACAAAGTTAGATGACAAGCCAATTGGGTATCCTCCACTGCCGTTTCAACAGAGAGTCCAAAAACAGAAATTAGATAAGCAATTTACAAAATTTTTGGAAGTTTTTAAGAAACTTCAGATCAACATCCCATTCGCAGAAGCCCTGGAGCAGATGCCAAGTTATGCAAAATTCATTCTGTCTAGGAAAAAGTAGTTGGAAGATTTCAAAATAGTGGCATTAACAGAGGAGTGTAGTACGGTTTTACAAAGGAAGTTGCCACCAAAGTTGAAAGATCCGGGGAGTTTCACCATTCCGTGCACGATTGGGAACATGACATTCAATAAGTGTTTATGTGATTTGGGGGCGAGTGTGAACCTTATGCCGTTATCAGTTTATACAGAATTGGGTTTGCCAGCTCCAAAGCCTACGAACATATCATTACAGTTGGTAGATATGTCAGTCACGTACCCGAGGGGCATTGTAGAGGATATATTGGTCAAGGTTGACAAGTTTATATTCCCCGCGGATTTCATTATTCTTGATTTTGAGGAAGATAAGAACAACCCAATTATCCTAGGGAGACCTTTATTGGCTACGGGTAGGACAATCATCGATGTACAAAAGGTGAACTAACTATGAGGATCCAAGATCAAGAAGTAAAATTTAATGTTTTCAAGGCCATGAAATTCCCTATGGATGAAGAAGAATGTTTCAGGATGGATATCATTGACCAGATAATCAGCGAAGACATGGGTAAAAGTTTGGGTAACGATCCATTGGAAACAACACTATTGGGAGATGAAGAGTTCGATGATCCAGAATTTGTGGATTACTTGCAGATGCTAGACTCCTTGCCACGAGTTAGCAGATTTAAATCCCCATTTGAGCCATTTCACTCGGAGGAAAGATCCACAACCAGAATGAAACCATCATTGGAGGAGCCACCTGCTCTTGAGCTAAAGCCATTACCTAAACACCTCAGGTATGCGTATTTAGGCAATTCAAATTCTTTACCTGTTATTATTTCTGCTGCACTTAACGAACTGCAGGAAGAAAAGTTGTTGAGGGTGCTTAGGGAACATAAATCGGCTATAGGATGGACAATCGCGGATATCAAGGGAATAAGCCCATCCTTTTGCATGCACAAAATTCTTATGGAAGACGATGCAAAACTGACAGTGGAGCAACAAAGATGGCTCAACCCTATCATGAAAGAAGTAGTGACGAAGGAAATATTAAAATGGTTGGACGCAGGTATCATTTACCCAATTTCTGACAGTAAGTGGGTCAGTTCGGTTCAATGTGTACCAAAAAAGGGAGGAATGACCGTGGTACAAAATGAAGATAATGAGCTAATTTTGACAAGGACAGTAACTGGTTGGAGGGTTTGCATGGACTATAGGAAATTAAATAAGGCAACCGACAAAGATCACTTCCCTTTGCCCTTTATCGATCAAATGTTGGACAGATTAGCGGGACACGAGTACTACTGCTTATGGGATGGATATTCGGGTTATAATCAGATCGTCATTGCCCTTGAAGACCAAGAGAAGACTACTTTCACATACCCATATGGCACATTTGAATTCAAGAGAATGTCGTTCGGCTTATGTAATGCACCGGCTACTTTCCAACGGTGTATGATGGCCATTTTCTCAGACATGGTGGAGAAAAATGTGGAAGTCTTCATGGACGATTTTTCTGTCTATGGAAACAACTTTGATGCTTGTCTAGAGAATTTGGTGATGGTGTTACAAAGATGGACGGACACGAATCTTGTACTTAATTGGGAAAAATGCCACTTTATGGTTGAGGAAGGCATAATTTTGGGGCACAAGGTCTCGGCTCATGGATTAGAGGTTGATAAGGCAAAGTTGGAAACGATTGAAAAACTTCCTCCACTAAGCTTAGTTAAGGGAAATAGAAGTTTCTTGGGACATGCCGGGTTTTACAGACTATTTATAAAAGACTTCTCTAAAATTGCAAAACCTTTATGCAGTCTTTTAGAGAAGGATTCTTTTTTTAAGTTTGATGAGGAGTGTAAATTGGCATTTAAACTATTAAAGAAGAAATTGACTTCAACTCCTGTAATTGTCGCACCAGATTGGAATATGCCTTTCGAGTTAATGTGTGATGCAAGTGACTATACGATTGGGGCTATTTTGGGTCAACGCCGAGGGAAGGTATTTCATGCCATATACTATGCAAGTAAAACACTTACAGAAACTCAAATAAATTACACAAATACGGGAAAATAATTACTTGTAGTAGTATATGCCTTCGATAAATTCTGGGCTTATTTGATCAGAACAAAGGTGATAGTCTACACGGATCACTAGGCTATTAGGTACTTATTTTTAAAAAAATATGCTAAGCCTCGCCTTATTCGATGGATTCTCCTTCTCCAAGAATTTGATTTAGAAATAAAGGATAGAAAGGGGACGGAGAATCAAGTTGCCGATCATTTGTCTAGGCTGGAAAATCAGGGTACAAAGGAAGAAGACAAGTATGTAAATAGTGAGTTATTCCTGGATGAACAATTGTTTGGGATAAATACAGAATTTCCATGGTACGCGGACTTCACGAACTATCTAGTGAGAAACATCCTTACCCCTGAGCTTACTAGTCAGCAGAAGAAATTCCTACATGACGTCAAGTGGTACATGTGGGATGAGCCATACCTATTCAAACAGTGCGCTGATAAAATAATTAGAAGGTCTGTGCCTTATAGCGAGATGAATAGTATATTGCATGAGTGTCATTCGCCTGCGTATGGGGGACATTATGGTAGTGAGCGAACAGCGGCAAAAGTGCTTCAAGCTGGGTTTTATTGGCCTACATTGTTCAAGGACGCCCACCAGTTTGTTAAAAGTTGTGATAGATGTCAACGGGTGGGCGACATATCAAAAAGGAATGAGATGCCACTACAAGCAATATTGGAAGTTAAATTTTTTGACATTTGGGGCATTAATTTTATGGGTCCATTTCCATCATCATTCGGTAATCAATATATATATTGCTTGCAGCTGATTATGTCTCAAAATGGGTTGAAGCCGCAACACTCCCAACTAACGATGCCAAATTGGTCCTCAAATTCTTGCAGAAGAATATTTTTACGAGATTTGGCATGCCACGAGCTATCATAAGTGATGAAGGTAGTCACTTCTATAACAGATCATTCACAGCTCTCTTGGTGAAGTATGGGGTCAACCATAAGGTGGCAAGGGCTTATCATCCCCAAACAAGTGGGCAAGCTGAAGTTTCAAAAAGGGAGGTGAAGAGAATCTTGGAAAAGGTGGTAAATCCAACTAGAAAAGACTGGTCTCTCAGGTTGGACGATGCACTATGGGCCTACCGAACTGCATACAAAACACCAATTGGTATGTCACCATACCAATTGGTCTATGGTAAAGCATGCCACCTAACGGTTGAGTTACAACATAAGGCCTACTGGGCGATTAAGAAACTTAACTTTGATCAAGCAGTTGTAGGGGAAAGAGACTACTTCAATTAAATGAGCTCGATGAATTTTGACTTCAAGCATACGAGAACTCTAAGCTATACAAAGAAAAGGTCAAGAAATGGCACGATCAAAAAATCATGCACAGAATGTTTGAGCCGGGGCAATCAGTCCTATTGTTCAACTCACGATTGAGGTTGTTCCCAGGTAAGCTTAAGTCAAGATGGTCAGGACAATTCACCATCAAAAGAGTTTTCTCACATGGGGCCGTTGAACTTTATAGTAGAAACCCATTGGAGACGTTCAAGGTCAATGGTCAACGATTGAAGCATTATTGGGGTGGCAAATCCAATAAGGATGTCATCGCAATCACATTATCCGACGTACCATAAATAGGGAGTAGTCAGGCTGAACGACTTAAAATCAAGCGCTAATTGGGAGGCAACCCAATCGTACTTTTATTTTTCTTATTTTCATTCATAACCGTCAAATTATAGTTTAGAATAATTAGTAATATAGAATAAGTTCATTAGTTCAGTTGAATGTTCTTGATAATCTCTCCACCATGCTTAAAATAATCAAAATCTAGTCACATTGATATTTTATGGCATTGCAGGATCTTAAAATAATAATGGTTGGTAATATGAAGGAAGAAAGAAGAAAACTAGAGCAATTTTGCACTGTACATGCCCACTGGGGCGGGCCTCTAAGGCTTTATACTCCCCGCCGGGGCGGGGGTCTCCCAAATCAGTTTGCAATGTGCATGCCCGTTGGGGCGGGCTTAACAAGCTTTATACCCCGTAGGGGTGGGGTCTGAATCTGAACAAGTGCTCGGCAGTTACTTCTTGCTCAACCCAATTCTCCCACTTCCTTATTATACTACTACTTCTTCTCCCCCATAACTCTCAATCCATTACACCCACTCTCCCACGAATTTGGTAATTGTAACTCCATTTCCCTACTCCATTACATTACCCACTACTTCACTCCATCAATCCACTACTCCTATCCTTCTCCATCACACCACCTCTATATAAACACACCCTTACAACCCAAGTTCATCACATATATTTAATTTAAACTCAAAAAACCACGAATTAAGGTTCTTATTGTGGGAATTCATCTTGCACTTGAGAGTGAGTAACCCATCTTCAAGTTCTTCATCTTCAATCACCATAATTGCCATAAATTCATCAAAGTGTGCACGCCAAGTGTTTGCAAGATTGTGTGACTAAAGTTTGGAGGGGGGGAAGATATTATGTTAAGGCTTCATAATTCAATGGCGTCGAAACCCACATCAAAGAGGCACCCGGGAGAAAGTTCCATAACAACACCACCATCACGAACCTTCGACCACCGCAAATTCAAAAGTGCCGCCGCCGCCGACCGATACGACTATATGGTGATAAAAGCTCTTACACCGGAGCGTGGGTTGGCACCGGATCCTTTCGATGGTGAAATGATGCAACAGATTTATCAGAAAGGGAGGAACAAGTTCACTGAGGAACCCGAGCTTGCCATTGTCAATGTGGTCAAAGAATTTTATGCTAACGCCGAGGACAAAGCCCCATTCAATGCTTTTGTGCGGGGTCGATTAGTCCCATTCAGTGCCGATGCCATCAACACCTATTATCAGTTACGAGTGCCTCGACAGTGCCAATATTCCCACCTATGTGATTTTGATCCTGACTTTGAGGCTATTTTTAAAGAAATAACTAAGCCGGGAACAATATGGATTAAGGGTCGAAAAGGAGGCACATTTTTTCACAGCAAGGATCTAAGACGGTATGGTAAGATATGGTATGCCTTCTTATATGTGAAATTGTTTCCATCCCAATACACATCGGATGTGACCAAAGAAAAGGCACTAATTTTATATGCAATTGTGCAAGATTTCATCATTGACGTCGGGGCCATAATCAATTTTTCCATTCGTCGATGCTTACGAGGAAATTTTTCAGGCGGCTTGCCACACCCATCACTCATTTGTGGGTTGTGTCGCCAAGCGGGTGTTAGATGGTCCGATGATGAACCCACTTAGATGCCGCTTCAGCTACTCAATTCCAGAATGATCGCGCGGTATTCGGTGTGGGCTGGGGGTGATTCCCATCCTAGAGGTCTAGGCTTTATTTTTCCATTGGCGTCGGAGGACGAAGTTGATGCTGCAGACACCTCGGAGGATGAGGATGCATAAATGGGAGATCAAGGAACAGAGAAGGTACCACAGTCCGAGGAAATATCTAGTCCTTAGTTCCTAAATTTTCAGCGCCAAGTGGATGAGCACAACAAGCAAGCACGACGAGAGATGAGACGCCTTACCACTAGGCAGGATCACATGTTTGAAGCAATGAACCTCTCATTTGCATCATTAAACACGACGCTCCAAAGTTTCAATCCTACTGCTCAATTTTCATATCAACAATCGGCCCCAATGCCACGATTTCCACCAAGTGACTCTGATGAAGAAGACCAATAACCACCACCACCATAGGATTAACGTGATTACAGGGAAGTCCTCACATTTTTCTTGCTATGTCTATACAATGAGGGCATTGTAATTTTCAAGTTTGGGGGATTCAATTTTATTTTGTATTTCATGTTTGCATACATAATGTCATTAGTTAGGTTTGTATTTGTTATTGCACTTTAGTTTTGCATGTTATTTTTAGGATTTGTGATGTTGCATTCATGTAATCATATAGTTGCATAGTAGCTTAGGTGCATATTTAGTTTTTATTTAGTTATTTGTTTATGTTTGCATTCATGTTATGTTTGCTCTATAAAAAAAATTAGTTATATATTGTGTTAATTTTGTATATGTCCAGCAGTGTTGTAGTTCATTTTTATTGTGGCCAATGATGAGATTGGGATTGAGTAAACTAATACAGTACCCAGTATTAGAATTACAATGTAGTTTTAAATTATAACTCGGATCTTGTGCTTGTTTGAAACTGGTATAAAAAGGGTAGCACGTAATAATGTCTGTGTTGACTGATTAGTTTAAATTGATACATAAATAATTTCT
The DNA here is from genome assembly GCA_020205615.1 of Panax quinquefolius. NCBI lineage: Eukaryota > Viridiplantae > Streptophyta > Magnoliopsida > Apiales > Araliaceae > Panax > Panax quinquefolius. The sequence continues at coordinate 48,087,847 of CM035153.1, forward strand.
AAAGGATAATGCTAGTGTAAATCATAGAATGACAAGAATAGGCAGTGAAGACGACGAATTAGGCAATAACCTAAGTTTGGGAAAAAAGTAGGGTACATAAGCTTCAGAAAAAAAGAGAATAATATGTAGTTGAGTCTTGTGGTGGGTTGAGAAAAACAAAATACTCCCCATAAACACGAGTGTGAGATGGAACATAAAACGCACTCACCAACCATCTATAAAAAAAATGAAGAAAAGACGGGAATTAAGGGCAAAGAGCCCCCGTCAGTGAAAAAAAGAAAGAAAAGAAAGCATGAATACCCTATTTAAACCCTTAATCTTGGTAAACGTTTGATTTTAGTTGGAACTCGTCTGTGTTTGAATTTTTTGAGTTATTCTGTATGATTCCTAATAAGAAATTGATTATGTGTTGAATTTGAACTAGAATCAATTAGCATAGATGTTGCTCACACACGCACTATATTAGTGATAACGGTCTAAGATTCGAGGATTGATAAGAAACTATTGAGTGGTTTTGATATGAGGTGTTGAAATGTTTGCTTGATCTTTCTGAGGCCGAAGGAATAAATTTGATTCTATGATACTGTTGGATTCATAGACATATAGTTAGATACATTACATATTATTGCATTACATTGTTAAGCATAGTATTTTGTTTTGTGCTCGAGGACTAGCACGATTTAAGTTTGAGGGATTTTGATAAGTGGATTTCATATCCACGAATCGGTTTTTAATTCAAGCTTATTCGTCGTTAGATCCTTGATTTTATGTTTTATTTTTACTTGTTCATTGTTGTTTTATGTGTATGTGGGTTGGTGTGGCAAGTAGTCAAGAAGGGAAGCATTTGGAGCAATTTTGGAGCAAGTATGAAGGTCAAGCAAAAGTCGGGAATCTGAGCGAATGCCGCCCAGTATGGGCTAATTAAGCTAAACCCTAACACTACGCCAAGAGGAGGGTCTTCAAATCAATTGATAGTAGTGGCTAGCCTTGCAAAAATGGGCATTTTCTATATATATACCCCGTAAAGGTGGGGTCCCGAATCTTCTTGTCTCTATTTTGACTCTAACACTGTTAGAAGTTGGTTTTGAGTGATTGCATAGCTTTCGAATTCTATGGGATGGAGGATTGAACTCAGATTTTGGGGGAAAACATATAACAATACAAACACAAGATCAAATCAAAACACATAAGGCAATTTATAAATATTACATACAGATTTTCATATTGAGCACTAGAGTGAAGATTTTAAAGGAACGTTCGTATCGATTGCAGATTAAGGCTAACGTGAAGGGTGTTCTGAATTCTTCTTCTTCTTAGTCTTATATTTGTAATTAAAATGATGATATCTTTAATTTATTCAGTTTTTATTTCATTGATGATTAACTAATTTACTTTTTAGGCTTATGACAGATCTTTAAGTGAAACGATGATTATGTAACTTTGATTTCTAGTTTAATAAGCTATTATCAAGTTTATCTATATTAATTTAAGCTTGAATTTATGAATTGTCTGATCAACATTTCTTTGTGGATTTGTATGAATTTGAGAGAGGAAGTATGAATATAGACTTAGTTAATATAACACGTGTTCTTGAATTTTGTGAATGAACAGAATCTTGATGAATGTTAAGGTAGAGATATGCTTGACATTGCATGTAATCGGATAAAGGACTTAAACTTAAACCTTCTTCAATTATAATTCGCATAGAGATATAGTGAGTTAGTTAATTAAGGTGTTTAACTTATTTCTATCTAATTTGTGGATTTGTGTTAATACAGTATTAGTGCATCGAGAGGTGGCTAGTGCTACATACGTGTTCTTGATTAATAAACTGGGATAATGAATTGAACTGGAATAAAAGTGTAAAAATCAGAGTGAAGCTTAGGGTGAAGTCGTAAGCCTAATTCTCCAATAATTGTTTAAAATTTCAGTTTTTATGATTTGAGATTGTTTTTGTGATCATATATTTATTAATAATTTTGTTTTAATAATTTTACTCATTGATTTGGATAGTTTAAGAAAATTAGGATTAATAAGAAACTGATAATTGTGAGGTTAAATTCTTACTAAATTTTCTTTGTGGGAACGATACTCTACTTACTATTATATTACTTGTTGACCACGTATACTTGCGTGTTGTGCGTAATTAGATTTTACCCAACATGCATCTAGTGTTTTCATGAGCTATTTAAAATATGTTTTGCATGCTTTCATTGGGAAATTTGTTGTTAGCTATTTTGATGGTAGAATTATCTTTATCATAAACTATGATGGATATTTGATGTATGTTGAGTTAGTTTATGATCATGATATGTATTCTCGTTCTCAACGTTATTACTTGCATGAAATTAATTCTAGGCTTTGTTATCCACATGTTGAGTTAGGATTTTATGTTATTCAATCTTTACTTGATATGTCGTTAGTGGACACTAGTAGTAATCATGATGTTCCGTTAGAGAAATCTTCATTGCATGAGTTGGTATCATATGAATTTGACTCGAGAAGTATTTATCGTCATTCTGGATTGAGATATGGGTTATTTGCATGTTTAGTTAGTTCACTTGGATTAGCTAAGGCATTGCATACTTCCATTAGATTGTTGAATCATATTTTACATTCGTTCATGGAAAAACTTGTTATTATCTGTTTTGATGATATTCCAGTTTTTATCCACAATTTGGGAAGTTCTTTAGCATGTGTTAAGTTTATTCGAGATCATGATAAAGGTGCTATTAAGTTTTCTCTTGTGACTGTGACCTTTTTGTTCCATTGATGCTATTATGTTATTTTGATTGTGTTAATGTCAATGGGAAAAGAAAGGTTGGTTTTGTTTTGCAGATTTGTGATATGATAATATTCATCGAGGGAATTATGGATCGTACAATTCATCCCATTCAATGTATAGGACATCTATATGGAAGTGTTTTTAATATTTTTCTAGTAGATTATGCATGTGATTTTGGTTTATTTGATTTCTTTATGATTAGATAAAAAGAACTTGTTGATTTGTTTTGTTTTGTGTTTAATCCAGGAGTTCAAGAGAGTTTAAATGAGAAGCGTGTCAAATTTCAAGTATTGATATTTGATCCAGAAGCATTGACGGATGTGTTTCTGCGAAGGATCGAGATAATTAGATTGACTTTTGATCCGAGGATTCGTCATTAGGAGAATCTACCACATGAAGAGTTCTGCGTGATGTTTTTTGATCCAGGAGGATATAGGACTTTTCATATTCTTTCTTACTTTGCATTCATGATTATTTTAGTAGATAGTAGATTAGTTTATATAGTTAGTGTTTTGGGAGTAACTGGTCTACAAATTGGTAATTAGGGAGAGAATTCTGACTTTGCTATGTTCTTGACTGGAGTTGGAGTTTGTTTATATATTTTATTTGCAACTTAAGTTTTGGCATTATGATCTCCTTGATACTACTAACTTAGTTTGTTTTTATGTAGGGACAGGTTTGTGGATAACTCTTTTTCAATAGGAGGGGATGTCAGATTTGTGGACAAATTCTTTTCAAGAGAAGGGGAATGATAACATCGTAACCAGGCTCGCATCAACAACAATAACTCAACTCGAGTTCTAAGGGTTCAACGAATGATTACGAGTAGTTGGGCTGGATTCAACTCGAGGATGCTTACATTGGAGTTCAAGTTAATTGGTGTCGTGTATGTTTCATGGATAAGAGCTTATAATCTATCACGCGACAACACAAGGTTGGAAAGCATGGAACAAAAAATAAGGGTTCAAACGTCAAGGCAATGCGTTCATCATGTAAATGAGATCAAATCTTGCCATTTTCAGCTTGTCAAATACATACTAGCCACTTTAAGATCAATTTCAACCTTGATCTAGCTAGAATCTTTACATCCTCAAAGAAATAAAGTTATATATGTATTCGTTCTCTTTTCGGGGCCTCTTAAGTCACCTCAATCGGAGTTCGAACGAGAAAGTTATGATCATTTTACCAAAGGATGTTGCAACAGGAAACTTGTACCCGCCCCAACGGGTTTCCATGGCATAAAAGCCCCCTCAGCGGGCTTGTCTCTGTCCAATGCCACCCCAGCGCGTTCTGGCTCTGCCCCAATGCATTCCTCTCTACCCAATGCCACCCCGACGGGCTTCCCAGGCCTAAAAAGCCTGCTCTAACAGGTGTGTCGATTTACAATTTTGGTTTTTACGCGTTTTGACAGATTTGGGACGCTGATTTACTTCCTTAATTAGTTATTTTCAGTATCTTTTAAATTTCTAATGTATCTAGGAGTTATATTAGATAGGATTTGATTTCTATATTGATTTGTAAACTAGGGTTTTATATTCCTTATGGAATTCGGGTTATTGTTATGAGTATAAATAAGCTACATGGATGTAAACGTTATTAATTATTATTCAATATTATTCAAATTTATTCTACTTTTGAGATTATTTTCTACTTTTGGCTCTTTGAAGATCTTAGTTATTTCTTTGAGATTCAATTTGACTTGTCATACAATAATTCATAGGTGTGTGTGGCATCTTCTACCGCATCAATCGTTGATTGTACCGAGATTATCGCTTCAATATAGGTGAGGGGTCAACGTGTCGTTGGTGTCCATTCAATGCATATTTCCAAACACGAGCAATTATACCAAGATTACCGTCTACATATAGGTGAGGGGTTAAGGTATTGCAAGCAATTCACCAAACAACTGTGCTAGAAATGATCCGGGCGACGACCACCTCACGTCAAAACTAATCTAATGGAATAGCTCCTTTAATCCTTGTGAATTCCCCTCCATTTATATCCCTCTTCATATGCCTTTTAGCCCTCCATTATGTCCATGAACCAATCAGCTAAACAAATCTTTCTCTGACTCAACTTTTGTAATCACCTCTCTTTCTTCCCGACACCCTTGCCCCGAAGGGTTTTTTTGTACTGGAGATGCCCGCCTCGGTGGGTGTACTTTATAAGTTGGCCCCGGAGGATGCAGCAAATATGTATGATTATGGTTATAACAATTTTTATAGGTCCCGAAAGAATACCTTCCTACTTGGGATTGATCAAGATGCTTATTTGAGATGGTAGAGAAATGGAGCGAGAGTTTGACTATCATGGTTACTCAGAGCAGAGGAAGGTTAGACGGGAAATTAATGAGTTCTTTGATCTTGAGTTCATGTGGAAGGAGTCTGATACCATTACCTGGTCCAAGGAGGATGATTCACTGCCTAAATTCCTTCACATGATCCAAGGATGCGATTCAGATCAATTCGTTGCAAAACAGGGAAAACAAAGTTCAAATGGTTTTTCAGAGCATACTGCCTAGGCGGGTATTCTTAGACCAAAATCCACCCCCCCCGGCGGGTTCTTCTCTGTTAAATGTCCCCTCGGCGTGAAAGTCTCTACCAACGCCCGCCTCGGCGGGGTACCCCGGATTTAGTTGACACGTTTTCGAGGCAGATGCGTTTTGATAGATTTTGAGAGTGAATTTGTTTCCTAAACTCAATATCTACTATATTTGATCAATTTTCTAATATAATTAGGATGCTAGATTAAGATTTTGATTCCAAAAACACTTATTGATTCCTTTTAGGATTTCTAGGGTTTCAATTCCTTTTATTTAAATACCCATGGTTGTAATTTAACTTTAATTATTCAATATTATTCAAATTTATTCTACTTGTGAGATTATTCTCTACTTTTGGTTCTTTGAAGAATTCGTAAGTATTTTCTTAGTTATTTCTTTTGAGATATAATTTAAGTTATCATACAACAATTCATAATTGTGTGTGGCTACTTCTACCGCATCAATCGTCTATTGTTCCGAGATTACAGCTTCAATATAGGCAGAGGGGTCAAGGTGTTGTTGGTGTCCATTCAACGCATATTTCCAAAAGCGAGCAATTATACCAAGATTACCGTCTATATATAGACGAGGGGTTAAGGTGTTGCAAGCAATTCATCCAACAACTGTGCTAGAAATAATCTGGACGACGACCACTTCACGCAAGCATGCCGTGGAGTCTATCATTTGGTATCAAAGCTAAGTTCTAGCGAGTTACTTATCCTTTAAATTTATGTTGAAATCATTGAGTAAAAAAATTCTGAATTTTAATTTTTTTTTCTATGTCAAATGCATGCTATTGTGAGATTTCATACCTTCTATATTTTTTTTCGTGATAAGTTATTTTTGGATTGATTATTAAAACTGAGAATTTTGCTAGGTGAGTTTAAAAAGAACCTATTAGAGAGAATATTTAGAGGTAAGAGGCTCAGTAGTGAGACTAATCTAGGGTAAAAGTTTAAATTGTTTAGTGTATACACGAGCAAACCATTGATTCGAGCAAAAAACGAAAGGGAGGGTGAGAAAACTGTTTTCTACTAACCCTTATTTTGCAGGAAACATGTCTAGCTTGAAAGACAAAGGAACTTATGAGGAACAACCCCCGATGGCAGAATTAAAATTCCAGATGGAAGCCATGCATAAAAGAGTGGGATCGAAGGTTGAGAGACTATGGAGCAAATGCAAGAACAATTAGAGCATATGAGGATGTCTATAGCTGAGCTATCCCAAAACACTCATGGGACACATAACAAGGAGAGGTCACAATAAACTGATGAAAGAAAAGAAGGTACAGGGGAAGATTGTGAATCTAATTTCCTACATAGAAGACACGGCGGTATTAGGGAAAGAGGAGGACGGGATAGAGAAGATGGCAATTTGGATAACATAAAAAATGAAAATTCTAGCTTTCCAAGGCACGGGTTATCTTGAAGCGTATTTAGATTAGGTAACCAAGATGGAACGGATCTTTGATTGTCATAATTATTTAGACCTTAAGAAAGTCAAGCTAGTTGTGACTGAGTTTTTTGGATATGCGCTGATATATAGTGGGATCAATTGACATCTAATCAGAGGAAATGTGATGAGCGGCCGATTACAACTTGGGCATAAATGAAGACTGTCATGAAAAAGAGGTTTGTACCAACATACTATCAACGGGAGATCATTCATTGTTTGCAAACTCTAAAACAAGGAAGTCAGAGTGTGGATGAGTATTACAGGGAGATGGAAATGATGTGGGATCGGGCTAATTTGGTCGAGGATAATGAAACAACGATGGCTAGATTCTCGGCAGGATTGAATTGGGAGATTGCGGATTTGGTTGAACGACAACATTATTTGGAGTTAGAAGAACTAGTACATATGGCTACTAAGATAGAGAAATAACTCAAGAGGAGAGGAGGACAACGAGGACAATCTAATGTTAGTTCATCATAGAAACCTAATTTTGCTAAGCAAGAGGAAAAATCAATTATGATTAAACCAAAGGTGGAACTTAAGCAATGATCGACTAGCTGAGAGAAACAAGGTAAAAATTAAGAACCTTATTTTAGGCGTAATCGGGATGTTGTATGCTTCAAGTTTCAAGGTAGGGGACATATTTCTAGCGAATGTCCAAATCAGCGAAAAATGTTGTTGCTTGACAATGGCAAGGTGGAAATCGAGGAGGAAGAGAGCAACACTGATTCTATGCCACCATTAGAGGAGATAGGTGAGGATGCGAGACATTATGAAATTATGGTTACAAAAAGAGCACTTAGTATGTAAGTTAAGAAGGAGAGCAGTGAACATTGAGAAAATCTATTTCATATCCGATGTCTTGTGAATGGGAAAATCTGTTGTGTAGTCAAAGATGTAGGCAGCTATACAAATTTGGCAAGCACTATGATGGTGGAGAAATTTGGGTTACCTACTCTCAAACATCAACAACCGTATCATTTGCAGTGGCTCAATGATAATGCAGTCATTAAAGTAACCAAAAAGGTGTTAGTTCCATTTGCGATTGGTCGGTATGTTGATGAGATATTGTGTGATGTGGTGCCTATGCAAGCGAGGCATATGTTATTGAGAAAACCATGGCAGTTTTATAGGAGGGTGATAGGTTTACCAATGTATATTCCTTTGTTCACAATAAGAAGAAAATCTCTTTGCGTCCTTTGTCACCACAACTAGTATATGAGGATCAAATTCATTTGCAGAAAGATCATGTACAAAGAAAAGAAAAATCAAGAAGAAAAAGAGAGAGTAAATGAAAGATGAGAGAAAGACAAATATACTGAGAAAAAAGAGTGATGTGAGAAGAACTTTGATTTCTAAACATCCTATTATTCTACTTCGGTATAAAGACGCGCTTTTGAATACTAACGGTAATGAATCTTTGCCTAGTGTTTTTTCATCTCTTTTGTAGGAATTCAAATATGTATATCCCGAGGAGTTTCCTCAAGGACTACCACCTATTCGGGGAATTGAGCATCAAATTGATTTTGTTCCCGGTGCGACAATTCTAAACCATCCGACTTATTGAAGTAATCCCGAGGAGACGAAGGAGTTACAAAGAAAAGTTGACGAGCTGATGGGGAAGGGTTTTGTGAGAGAAAGTATGAGTACATGTGTAGTTCCGGTGACACTAGTGCCCAAAAAGGATGAAAGATTGAGGATGTGCATCGATTTTCGAGCGGTAAATAATATTACGGTAAAATATTGACACCCCATTCCTCGTTTAGATGACATGTTAGATGAATTGCATGGGCCTTGCATATTTTCAAAAATTGATTTAAAAAGTGGGTATCATCAAATTAGAATACGAGAGGGTCATGAATAGAAAATTGCATTTAAAACAAAATATGGGTTGTATGAGTGGTTAGTGTTACCTTTTGGTTTAACTAATGCACCTAGAACATTCATGCTATTAATAAATCATGTGTTGCGTCCATTCATTGGAAAATTTGTCGTAGTTTATTTGGATGATATTTTGATTTATAGTAAAAATTGGAAGAGCATGCTGTGACGCCCTCAAAATAGGTATACATCACCCATTCTGAGTCGCCAAATACATGGTACAAAAATAACTACAACTTCATTAATACAATTGTCATGCAAAATACGACAATACATAAACTGTGAGTTTAAATATAAATATTGTCTTCTAGACAATATCCACACTCAGATAAAGTCCTCATTACAATTATTGATACACTATTTTATAAAATAGTGAGGACTGCTAAACAACTATCTAGAACCATCATTCCACACCCCGACTACTTCCCGCTATATTTTCGTTTCCTGAGAAGAAAAATGGAACAAAAAGGAAAAGGGTGAGCTCAACTATCCCAGTAAAGAATATTATGACTAAGATAATATACAACAAATTATCCTTAGTCTTCAACAGGGAAAAATCTGATAGAATATAATAGACAACAAGTTTTAGATCAACAACTGCAGCGAAAACAATAATTCATTAGAAGAGTTAAGTAGAGAATGAAATCTACTATCATCTATGAATTTAAAAGTCCATCATCAATATTTTATCCCTGTAACATCAATCAATAAACATCTTACATCAAATATTCATCTTTGCACTACGGGCCAAAGATATTAATTTGTATCACCAGTTGGTCATGTTCATCTCAACACCTGTTCATCTTTGCATTACGGGCCAAAGATATTCATCAGGTAATCATTCATCTTTGCACTACAGGCCAAAGATATTCATCAAGTATCACCATCAAGGACTGACGATGATGAAAAATATTTTAAAGAACGAATCTAGTAAGACAAAAGAACAAAGATTAGAGATTCGTACTTTAGATAATTCAAGTTTAAAAATACTCCATAAGAAAACATAATTGAGTAAAATTCAAGAATGAAGATCAAAACATGGATACAATCAAAGATAGTAACCATAATAGACATCTGAGACAAAGAAGAGAAAATTTCATTTTTTTGGTGAATAGTGTCGTATACGTGAATAGTAACCCCGACACAAAAATGTAGAAATTCCACAATAAAATTTATATCAATATTTCAGCATAATGATATTGAAGAAAATAATATCATTTACGAAGAAAATAACATCCCTTACCTCAGAATAACAGTACTTCTGATCGGAATATCGGATGTAATACCGAAGGAAACTTGCACTGAATAGCAACTCTCAAAGTATCTAAATACTCACAAAAATACGCTCGATAATATAGAGAGAGAAAACTTATGTTTCTGGTGTGATTTTTAATTCTAACCTAAGCACCTATTTATAGGAAAATGCTAGAACGCCAAAAGAGACTAAATTAATACGAAAACTATTATTTTTTTTCTTCTTAGGCATGCCAAGGCCAAATCAGCCCTCCACTTTTGAAATTTAGTTCAGCACAGTTTATCAACAAAGGACAAAAGTGGGTCCCACCCATAATTTTAATAAAAATATTTATTTTCTGAAACTACAATAATTCATAATAAATAGCCCTTTTATCAGAAAAATACGAATTTTATGTCCATTCCATAGGAAATCGAATTCTTTACAACTTTGTAGCTTTAAGTTTTTCTAAATTCCAAACAAAAAATATCCGAAATCCACATACGAATGATTTTTTCACACTTTCTTTTCAACAAAATACATACGGGGTCCTTTTTTTCCTTCTCTGTAGCATTCCTTCTTTGGAATTACAAAGCCTACCAAAAATGACAACTCCACATTTATTAAAAAGAATTCATAATTCCATTTTCTCTCTTCCACCTTTTTTTATTCATATACCGTGAATTTAGTGTAAAAAATATCACCATTATTATATTATCACATTATACATTTATAATGTAATATAATAATATTTTTGAATGACTTATTTTATCAGAAAAGATAAAATATCAATTTTCAACAATTGTCACTTTTCTAAAAATTCCTCCATTTTTATCCACATAAAATAAATATTTTCCTATCCATCCACATAAAATAAATATTTCCTTATCATATAAATCAATAATTAATTATTCACAAATAATATTACAGAATCACAATTATAAGAACTAGGTCATTCCTAGGAAAGAGGGGGCTTTCCGATAAGGATTTCTCCTTACTGGTGCGCAATTAGGTGACCAAACCCCTTTCCTAGATAGAACTTCCTTAGAAATTGTCAATTATGCTATCTAATAATATTATTCAAATAATATGAATTATTGATCTGATAATGGGAAATAATGTGCAATGACAATTATTGAAACAACAATAATATAAAATATCAACGCAACAATTATCAATCAATAAAATAAAATATCAAGCAAGAATTATCAGAATAATTATTGAGTAGTGCCTTCACGTAAGAATCAATAATTCAAAACACTTTGCAATACCATGTGCTTCATGCAACCACGCCAGACATCATATTTTTAACCACTAGGTAGTCCAACAGTGTTAACTGTAACAATTACGCCATTATTTATAAAAACTCAAACTTATCATTTTTTTCATCCGACAGTTATTATGTTATGGGGCCCACAAATGGCTGCGTCGTCATACGAATATTCCCTGACAACAAGAATATTTCACAACCAAACGAATATTCCCCGACAACAATGAATATTTTATAACCACTTGCTTATTTTGCAAAATTTGTACATTTCACCCATAACCAAAGTATTATATCAAATTATCACCTTACTATTTCAAGATAATAAATAGAGAAAATTCAATTTTATTTATTAAAAAGTTGGGGTCTTACACATGCTGTGCATTTAAAATTTATTTTAGATGTATTTAGGAAAGAAAAGTTATTTGCTAACAAGTAAAAGTTCACATTTTGTTCGGATATAATTATTTTTCTTTGCTTTGTTGAAAGTTCACAAGGAGTCCATGTTGATGAGGAGAAAATCTAAGCGATTCGAGATTGGCTGAGTCCTACAAATATGAGTCAAGTGCGAAGTTTTCATGGACTCACAAGTTCCTACCGACGCTTTGTTCAGAATTTTAGTGAGATTACAGCACCATTGACCGAGGTCATAAAGAAAAGTGTGGGTTTTAAGTGGGGTGATGAACAGAAAAAGGCATTTAATTTGATTAAGGATAAATTAACAAATGTTCCTTTACTTATTTTCCCTAACTTTGCTAAAACTTTTGAGATTGAGTGTGATGCTCCAGGTTTAGGGATTGGATCTATTTTGATGCAAGAAGGAAAACCAGTGGCGTATTTCAGCGAGAAATTTAGTGGGGAAGCTTTGAACTATCCTACTTATGAAAAAGAGTTGTATACATTGGTTAGAGCATTAGAGACATGACAACACCACTTGTGGCCCAAGGAGTTCATGATCCATATCGATCAGGAGTCATTGAAATACTTGAAGGGATAACACAAGTTAAACAAAAGATATGTGCGATGGATGGAGTTTATCGAGACATTTCCATATGTCATTCGATACAAGCAGGGTAAGGAAAATGTCATTGTGGATGCTTTATCTCTAAGGTATGTTTTGATAAATACTCTTGATTCGAAATTACTTGGTTTTGAGCGAATTAAAGAACTGTATGCTGATGACCTTGAATTCCGTGAAGAGTTTAAAACTTGTGAAAAGAATGATGTAGGTAAATACTTTAAAATAGATGGATTTCTGTTTCGTGAGAATAAACTATGTATACCTGCATGTTCTTTACGTGAGTTGTTAATTAGGGAATCACATGGGGGTGGTTTAATGGGACACTTTGGTGTAGAGAAAACTTTAGCTATTTTGAAAGAACATTTTGATTGGCCTCACATGAAACGAGATGTTGAGCGAATTTATGATAGATGTATTATTTGTAACCAAGCTAAATCTCGTGTTCAACCCCATGGATTTTATACACCATTGCTTATACCTGCTGAACCTTGGATTAACATATCAATGGATTTTGTGTTAGGTTTGCTTAGGTCTAAGCATGGTAATGATTCTATATTTGTGATTGTGGATAGATTTTTAAATATCACCCATTTTATTCCATGTCACAAAACTGATGATGCATCCTATATAACTGATTTGTTCTTTAGGGAAATTATTCAATTGCATGGTATGCCTAGATCAATTGTTTTTGATAGAGATGCTAAGTTTTTAAGCTATTTTTAGAAGACCTTATGGTGTAAATTGGGAACTAAACTGTTATTTTCTACTACTTATCACCCATAAATCGATGGTCAAACTGAAGTAGTAAATAGAACTGTGTCTGCATTGTTAAGGGCTAACATTAAAAAGAATATCAACCATTGGGAAGAATGTTTACCACACGTTGAGTTTTCTTATAATAGATCTGTTCATTCTGCTACTAAATTTTCACCATTTAAAATTGTTTATGGTTTTAATTCTTTAACTCCATTATCACCATTACCTATTTCTGAATTTACTAACATGGATGGAAAGAAAAAGGCTAAATTTTTTAATCATATATATGAGAGGGCAAGGCTCAACATTGAGAGGAGAATGGAGAAATATGCCAAACAGGCCAACAAGGGTCGACGTTAAGTTATCCTTGAACTAGGGGATTGGGTATGGCTACATATGCGAAAAGATTGATTTTTGGCTCAAAGGCGTTCCAAAATATTTCCAAGAGGAGATGGTCCATTTCAAGTGTTGGATATAAATGATAATGCTTATAAACTGGATTTACCTGGTGAGTATAATGTCAGCGCAACTTTTAATGTTTTTGATCTAAGTCTGTTTGAAGCAGGTGATGATTTGAGGATAAATCCTTTTCAAGAAGAGGAAAATGATGAGGACATGATTAGACTAGACTCAAATGGAGGTCTTGGTAAGGATCTGGTGCAAGTTCTAGTTGGACCTGTGACGAGAGGCGAGCTAAGCATTTTAAGGAAGGGCTTATGGCGTTGGTTCAAGCAATGTGGAAAGAGTTTGGTACCATGACCTAGTCCAAGGAGGATGATTCAATGCCTAAATTCCTTCACATGATCCAAGGATGGGATTCAGATCAATTCATTATAAAACAGGGAAAATAGAGTTCAATTGGTTTTTCAGAACATACCGCCTTGACGGATATTCCCAGTCCAAAATCCTTGCCTCAATAGGTTTTTCTTTTTCAAATTCCACCCCGGCGCGCTCTGAAGCTACCCCGGCGTGAAGGACTCTGTCAAGGCCCGCCCCAACGGGCTTCTCTAGGCAAAATTGCCCACCCCTGTGGGGTACCCCAGATTTAGTTGGCGTGTTTTTGATGCAGACACGTTTTAATAGATTTTAAGCGTGGATGTGTTTCCTAAACTCAATATCTACTATATTTTATCAGTTTTCTATTATAACTAGGATGCTAGATTAAGATTTTGATTCCAAAAATACTTATTGATTCCTTTTAGGATTTCTAGGGTTTCAATTCCTTTTATTCAGATACTCATGGTTGTAATTAAACTTTAATTATTCAATATTATTCAGATTTATTCTACTTGTGAGATTATTCTCTTCTTTTGGTTCTCTGAAGAATTCTTAAGTATTTTTTTAGTTATTTCTTTTGAGATATAATTTGAGTTATCATTCAATAATTCATAATTGTGTGTGGCTGCTTTTATCGCATCAATCGTCGATTGTACCGAGATTACCGCTTTAATATAGATGGAGGGGTCAAGGTGTCGTTGGTGTCCATTCAACGCATATTTCCAAAAGAGAGCAATTGTACTAAGATTACTGTCTAAATATAGACGAGGGGTTAAGGTGTTGCAAGAAATTCACCCAATAATTGTGCTAGAAACGATTCGAGCGATGACCATCTCATGCAAGCGTGTCGTTGAGTTTATCATTGGGTATCAATGCCACCCTAGCAGGCTTCCCAGGCCTAAAAAGCCCGCCCCGACGGGTGTGTCAATTTCCAGATTTGGTTTTTACGCATTTTGACATGTTTGGGACGCGAATTTACTTCTTTAATTAGATATTTTCAATATCTTTTAGATTTCTAATGTATCTAAGAGTTATATTAGATAGGATTTGATTTCCATATTAGTTTGTGAGCTAGGGTTCTACATTCCTTTTGGAATTTTTATTCCTTATGGAATTATGGTTATTGTTATTAGTATAAATAAACTACATGGATGTAAACATTATTAATTATTATTCAATAATATTCAAATTTATTCTACTTGTGAGATTATTCTCTAGTTTTGGATTTTTGAAGAATTTCTAAGTATTTTTTTAGTTATTTATTTGAGATTCAATTTGACTTATCATATAACAATTCATAGTTGTGTGTGGCATCTTCTACCCCATCAATCATTGATTGTACTGAGATTACTGATTCAAAATAAACGAGGGTTGAAGGTCTTGTTGGTGTCTATTCAATGTGTATTTTCGAACACGAGCAATTGTACCAAGATTACTGTCTATATATAGACGAGGGGTTAAGGTGTTGCAAGCAATTTACCAAATAATTGTGATATAAACGATCCGGGTGATGACCACCTCATCCAAGCGTGTCGTGGAGTCCATCACACCTTTTGCTCAGTAGAATTATAGAAATAATACCCTAAACTTTCTTTAGGATATCACAAATATGCACTAATCAGATCTTATCCCAAGCTTATCATTTTGAAACCTTTTCATATAAGCTGGAAAACCCCAATTCTTAACATGCTAATCCATGTCCATAATTCATATGAAGTCTTGGGGATGAATTATGAGAGTACCTTATGTAGTAAATATGCAGCCATTTCTAGCGCATAACCCTAGAAGGATACTGGAAGATCGATTAAACTTATCATGGACCGCACCATGTTAACAAGGTACGATTTCTCCTTTTAGATACATCCTTTAACTCCGGCGTACCAGGAGATGTCCATTGTGAGAAAATCTTATTATCTTTGCGATGATCTAGAAACTCATTGCTCAAGTATTCCCCTCCTCGATCCGATCAAAAAATCTTAATACTTTTGTTAGTTTGTTTCTCTACCTCAATCTTAAATTCTTTAAATCTTTCAAATGATTCAAACTTGTATTTCATCAAATACACTTATCTAAATGTTAAATAATTATCAATGAATGTAATGAAATATGAATACCCTCCTCTAGCATTTGTTGTTATAGGTTCACACACTATGTACCAACTCTAACAACCTTGTAAATCTCTCTCTCTCTATGTCCACTAAATGGAGATTTTGTTATCTTACCCAAGAGATAAGATTCACAAGTTGGATATGATTCGTAATCAAATGGCTCTAAAACCCCATCTTTATGCAACTTGTTTAGTCTTGTTTCATTAATATGACTAAGTCTAAAATGCCACATGAAGGTATAATTCACATCATCTCCTTTTCTTTTATTAGTTTGTTCAATTTGCAAAATATTTTCATGTAAGTCAAGTATATAAAGTCCATCAAGTAATCTACCCGTTACAAACAAAACATTATCATTATAAATAGAACAATCATTGTTCTTAAATATAATACCAAAACTTTCCTTGTCTAACAACGGAACAGAAATAATGTTTCTTATGAGAACTAGAACATAGATTTACTTAATTAACAGAATTTCATGTAGGTTGTCTAAACTATAACTACGACTAATGCAACAACTTTTGCTTCATTCTTTTTCTTCTTCTTTTTTTTGATAATGTGGAGTATCTAACCAGCAGGCTGACAACTTTTGCTTCATTCCCCACATTCAAGGTTACTTCTCCTTTGTTTAGCCTTTTACTTCTGCTTAGTCCCTACAAATAATTGCATATATGAGAACCATAGCTGGTATTTGATACCCACGTAGAACTTTGGCTTATAGAAAGATTTATTTTAATCATGAACAAACTTGTTTTTGTAATAGAAGCTTCACTAAGCTTCTTCTGCTTAGCATCCGCAAGATACTCCTTGAAGTTTCTTTTCTAGTGTCCAGGCTTATTGTAGTCCAAGCAAACTCATTTGTTATCTGCATCAGTTTTCTTCTTATTTGCTTTGGTTTTTGCCTTCCCTTTTTCCTTCTTTGAATTTATCTTCTTTTAAGAATTTTATTTGGTCCTCTTCCTTTTCTTGGAAGACTCATCTACCAATAAGACTTGGTCTTTCTTTTCTAAAAAAAGGCTCTCCGCAGTTTTCAACATTCTATTTGGAGCAAAAAGATCTATTAGTCCACTTTTCTAAGATTTGTTCACTAAGAACAGTTACAACAAATGAATCACTTAAATTCCTTCAAGTAACAAAGACTGGGTACAAGTAACTAAGAATGGTTCACACAGAACACTTCCAGTCACTTAGACTTGATTACAAAAGGTCACTAAGACATGAACAATCACAAAAAGAATAAGTGATTTTGAGGTGATGTTGTGACACCCCTAAATTCGGGTTCTCTAACCTCGGGTTTGGTGCTCACGATCCATCATACATATATCATCTAACAACCCTATGTTATGCACAATACTAAATAATAGCGCAATAGTCGGATGTCCGATAATAAAGTCCCCTTTTCATAAGGGTTATCCATCTCAGTCTTACATCATGAGTCTGTACCACAATAATATGGCTTGGTTTGAATTCAAAGAAATACTAAAGATTTCAACATATCATATCCATATTGATCTAGCCAAAATAATTGGCATAGATCTTTTGATAACAACTTAGTTCATATAATAGAACGTTTCATACTTTAAGAAATATTAGTCTCGCTAAAACGATTAGCTGAGACATAACTCATAAACTGTTTAATAATAGACAGCAATCAATTGCATTGTGTGCGAATAACAACAATCATTATAGATGTGAATAACTGACAACAATTATTCATTAATCATGCTTTGATATTAATAACTCAAGTTGAGTTATGAAATTTGAAATAAATGTGAATGTTCAATAATAATCATATATGTGGAATAATCGACAATAATTATCCACTTAACATGCTTAAAAAATAATAACTCGAGTTTGAGTTAAAGAAACTTACCTTGGTCATTGACTACTTCTACACAATCTAATTTAGTTTTGTTTGAAAGACCTATCATCAATAATATTGATCTCTCAATTAGTGTAACATATCATGTCACATAATACTGTTAGTCAAAGTCATCATATAACCTATAAACCTTGTCATGTATTCATAACAGTGATTAGAACTTATAAAAATAATTATCAAGTCAAACTATTTCAGTCTAATTTGATTTCGGTATTAATTCGATGTCCCGATTGCATTATCGACTAACTATCGAGTTTATTTTCAATAAAACTCTATTTAAAAGCTTCAATATTATTTAAGATAATTTAATTATCATTTATAATATTTTTCGGAAGCTTATAATATATTTTAAATAATTATTGTCATTTATAATGATTTTTCAAACACTAATATAATTTTTAAATGATTTAAATACTAAATAATTTCATTATCATTAATATTTAAATAATTTAAAATATTAATAAAATCCATGTCAAAATATTAAAAGTTATTTATAATAACTCAAAATATTTTTAATACCTTAATATCACCCTTAAATGATTTTTAAATAATTACCATTAGTATTAACATATTAATATATTTCATGTCAAAATATTAAAAGAAATTTACTATAACTTAAAATATTTTTAAAACTTTTATATCATTTTCTAATTAATTTAATACATTAAAATCATTTTTAAATAATTTATTTAATACAATTATTAAATAAATTTATTATCATTAATATCAAGTTGTTAATGAAATCTATATCAAAATATTAAAAGTTATGTATTATAACTTCAAATATTTTTTAACACTTTAATATCATTTCTAAATAATTTTAATATATTAAAATCATTTTTAACTCGATTTATTTAATATAGTTATTAAATAAATTTAATATCATTAATATTAAAATATTAATGAAATTTATGTCAAATTATTAAAAGTTAATTTTCATAACTTCAAAATAATTTTAAAACTTAATTATGAATTTTTAATAATTATTTTCTATAATTTTCTATTAATTAATTAATTTTTATTAAAACTGTTGCTAAAGGCTTTAGCGACGAAAACTGTCGCAATATGTGTTCTTCATCAACAAAAATTAGCCTTGGTCAATGCCCTGGGGGCTACTTTGACCATGAATAAATTCTACCTGGTTATGATTCTGGGCATGAGAGTGTATCAATGGTGTAGTACTAATGTAATACTACAAGTACAAACCAATTTCAGGGTCTAACTACATCATAGGAAGAAGATCTAAGTGGTCAAAGTTCTTGTCAAGACTGTTCTTGAGTTTTTGGATTTTCCAAAAACCCAAACAGTGTTGAGTAGCTACATTAGAGCTTCAATAACTGGATTTCTGTTTATTGTTTGAGTGTTAAAGTGTCACACTCTTGTAGATTACATGTCAAGGTACAAAAGTATTACACTTAGGTAGCTTAACAACATCACAATAGCAAGATCTAGCTTGGTAAAAAGACTATCAGAAACTAGTCTGGGAAATTTCTGGAATTTCCAGAAATCAGTTTATGTGTTTGGTCAACCCAGTTTGACCATCAATAACTAGGATCCTATTAATGATTTAGGTGTTTTGATGGCATGGTTCTGTAGTCCATATGTCAGGGTATATCAATAATACACATATATAAACTAATAACATAACAAAGGAAAGATCTAAGCCCCTCAAAAACCTGTTAGACCATTTATGTGCAGTTTATGGGTTTTCCAGAAATTCTTTTTCATGACTGGTCAACCATGTTTGACTATTAATAACTTAGAATCTGGACATGATTCCACTTCCAGTTTACTCTCCTCATGGCATACTATAACAAGGATACACTTAGCAAGTCTAACACTTAACAAATTAGGATCTATAGCCTCTGACATTTGACTGTCAGGCCATATTTTTAGGGTTCTTGACATTTTCTTAAATATTCATTTTCATGCACTTAAATGGTATGGATCCATGATATATCAACATATATCACTAAATAACATCACGTACTACATATTTAAACATAAAAACATAAAATGTGTCTAAGCATACAAGATCTAGCTTAGGGTTAGGGTTTATACCTTTCTTGAACAACTTTTGATCTCCTCTTCCTAATCTGATCTTGAGGTGTTCTTGGGACAAAATATCTATCTAAAATTTGTGGCTTATGAGAGAGAGAGACTTGGCTTGGGTTAGTGAACAAAATGAGACTTTCTTTAACTTTTCTCTTTCTTTATATCTCAAACTTTGATCCAATGAATGTGAATGTTGCTAGGTGTCAAAGATATCTAATTTTGGATGGATTTTGAGCACAAGGGAGATCTCAAATGGCGACTCACAAGATTTGGTTTTATCCTTTAACTTAAAAGATAAGTAAAAGGATATTTTGGTAATTTAGCATCCAAAAGGGTATTTTGGTAATTTTCCACATAATTTTATGGGTAGTTTGGTCATTTCACATTGTTCCCTTAAATCTTAACTTTTAGGGTTTGCAAATTAAGGTTTAGGGTTCCCTGGTAAGAAATTAGGGTTTCTAAAAATGGGATTAGGGTTTCTAACTGATCGTTAGGGTTTCCTAAGTGAACATTAGGGTTATTAATCTAACATTAGGGTTTACTAAAGTTATACCTTATCTGATCAACATTTGATCATTAATCCAATGCTGCACGTACAAATAGTTGTAAATATAATTATAATAATTTTATTAATAATCGAAGCCCTATCAGAAATTAGGGTTAGAGTTTTCATCAGTTGTTCATCGTAGCTTCATTAATATTTCTCAGTCAATAATTAATTTGACTCTCTTAGTACGTTGATATCACACAAGCTCAATATAACAATGATAATATTACTGATAATAAAAAAAAGGTATTCTTAAAAAAAATAGAATCATTTAAAATTCTGGGTCCTGACAGATGTTAAGTGGCTTTAAGTTCAATAATAAGAGACTTAGCAATCGAACAAGATGTTCTAAATCGTATAGTAGAGTTCTTGAGAGTTTTAAAGCAATTCAAACAAAATTAGGTATACGCCACCCATCTTGGGTCGCCACTTACATGGTACATAAATTCAAATACAACTTACTAATATAAACTCTACATCCGTGGTAACATACGACATACATAAACCGAGAGTTCTAATACAAATATTGTCTACTAGATATTATACAAACTCAAAAGGAGTCCTCATTACAACTATTATCACACTATTTCACGTAATAGTGAGGACTACTAATGCTATCCTCTCGACCATTACTCTTTTCCCCGACTCGTCTCCAAATATATTCTCATTTCCTCAAGAGAACAAAGAAAAGAAAGGGTGAGCTCAACTAGCCCAAGAAGAAATATTATGACTAAGATAATGCGTAATAAATTATCATTAGCCTTCAACAAAGTTAAACCGATAAAATACAATAGACAACCTTTTAATCAAGCAATGAATATGCAATCCATTAAAAGAGTCAAGTAGAAAATAAAGTCTACTATCTTTTAGGTTTTAAAAGGTTTTCATAAATTTTATCACTAAGACTCAGCTTTAATGAATAAACCACAATATCTAATCATCCCCGCATCTACTGGCCAAGGATTTTCATCAAATTATCAATGGTCATGACTATACCGAATCACCCCGGTCATAATCATACCAAAACTATCCATCACCGCATTACATGTGCCACCGAGGACTTTTATCACATCATTTATAACAAGCCATGATTATACCGAATGATCCTCGGTCATAATCATACTAAGTTCATCTATGCACGTAAGCCAAAGATAACATAATATAATATAACATGAGGATGATGACAATGACATAATAATTCAATAAAACAAGTTCAAGAATTATTTTATCCAGAATTAAGAACGCCCAAATTGTCAACAAGATACTGCTTTTGTAGAGTAAAATTCAAGAATGATCGTAAGAATATTTCCATGAAAAGATATCGATGAAACGCAAATATCAAGGATATTCTACTAATTTCATGGAGTATAGAAGTCAAAGTTTTAACCAACCGGGTATAATAAAGAATGGAATAACAAAAGAAATCACCATGCATGCAGATTTTGATGTAGACAAAAAGTTATTCCAATGTAATAATAATAATCTAACCAAAGTCGTGTGAAATTCACACCGACAGATGATCCAATGTAATAATAAATGCAATAATAAATAATGGAACCAGTCCTGTAAAAACACACGCATGTGATATTCCAAATGTAATAATAAATGCGAATAATAAACAATGGAACCAGTCCTGTAAAACACACGCATGTGATATTCCAAATGTAATAATAAAGAATGGAATAATGTAAGAAGATCACCAAGTATAGGGGATTCCACAGATACAAAAGTTATTCCAATGTAATAAATAAGAATGGAATAATATAAGGATTTCACCAAGTATAGGTACGCCATGATATATAAAGGTATGTATAGGGTATACCACTTTTTACAAAAGTTATTCCAATGTAATAATAATGAATGGAATAATGTAAGTTCTCTTCATGAATAAGAAAGAATAACACCCTTTACTAAGCACAAACAAATAATATCCCTTACCGTAAAAGACACCGGATATCAAAGTAGTGAAGTACCGTATACTCTTCTTCTTTCTCTCTATAGATTTTCTCTCTATAGCTTCTCTCTATAATTTCTCTCTGTAGTTTCAAAGAATTCGTAAGAAAATAATGAAGGAATGAGCTTCTATTTATAGGAAAATAGAATGCATAGTAATTAATCCATGAACTATCCAGATTGATTTACTTTAATCTGACTATCCATATTTAAAGCAAAATCTTTTAAATAAAATATCATATATTCTATTTATATAAAAACATTTTACTATGCAAACACTATGCGCAACACTATGCAAAACACTATGCAAAACACTATGCACTATGCATAATAAAATAATATATTTCTATTTATGTAATAACTTTAATAAAGTATTCTGCTTTATATAAAAGATGTTTCGCTTTTATTACGCTAATAATACTAATAAAACAAAACGTCATTATCGCTATAATAATTCATATTATTAATCGACAATAATGGAATCAAACCGAGTGACTTCTCACATAAGCATCAATAATCAATACCGTGCGCTACTACGCAACCACACGACATCGTATTTTTACTACCGAGTAGTTCAACAAGATCAACCAGTGAAAACTTCCGCCGTTATTTCAATAAAATATTTTTGTCGCTTTCAATCCGATAATAATTTCGCTAGGGTCCACCAATGATTGAGCCGCTGTATTTAATATTCCCCGCTAAACCGAATATTCCCCACCAATCGAATATAATATAACCACTGTGATACTTTGCAAAATTTATAAATACTACCCACAACTATAATATTATCTCAAATTCACACCATAATATTAAAAAATTATTTCGACAAAATTTAAATCTTTATCGATAAAATCTGGGTCTCACAATCTCCCTCCTTATGGAATTTCACCTCAAATTAGGGTACGACTGATGATAAAGAGGTGAGGATACCTTGAATACCTTTATCGTTAAAAATATTAAATTCATCTTCGCAATCCGCCAAAGATATTCATTAACAATTCATCTTTGCACTACAAAAGCAAAGATATACAACTCAGAAACCAATAATGCCGAGACGCAGCCTTAATAAGATCACAACCACGAATTATCCATGCACTAATCGCCAAGGATATTCGTGTTTTCAATTACTACCATGATTATACCGAATAATCTGTGGTCATAATCATACCAAGTCTATCAATGCACTACTACCAAAGATGACTTTTTACCACATCCATGAATTAATATTTCATTGTTTAGACTCACCAATAATTAATCCATATCATCGAATCATCCCCGCACTACAAAAGCCAAGGATATTCATTAAGATCACAACCACGAATTATCCATGCACTACTACCAAAGATAATCGTGTATTCATTAAGATCACGACCACAAATTATCCATGCACTACGGCCAAAGATAATCGTGTATTCATTAAGATCACGACCACAAATTATCCATGCACTACTACCAAAGATAATCGTGGTATTCATTAGTATCACGACCACAAATTATCCATGCACTACGGCCAAAGATAATCGTGGTATTCATTAGATCACGACCACAAATTATCCATGCACTACGACCAAAGATAATCGTATATTCATTAAGATCACGACCACAAATTATCCATGCACTACAAAGATAATCGTGTATTCATTATCCACGACCACAAATTATCCATGCACTACTACCAAAGATAATCGTGTATTCATTAGTATCACGCACCACAAATTATCCATGCACTACTACCAAAGATAATCGTGTATTCATTAGTATCACACCACACAAATTATCCATGCACTACTACCAAAGATAATCGTATTCATTAAGATCACGACCACAAATTATCCATGCACCTACTAAAAAGATAATCGTGTATTCATTAGTATCACACCACAAATTATCCATGCACTACGTACAAAGATAATCGTGTTTTAATTACTACTATGATTATACCGAACAATCCCTCGGTCATAATCATACCAAGTCCATCTATGCACTACAGTGCCACGTATTTACTTTCAAACATAATATAAAATATGAGGATAATGATATAAAGAATCAATCAAATGAGATAAAGGATAAATATTAAACATTTATAATATAATTTATCCAGATTCAAGAATATCCCCATGTTATCAATCACTTAATAATCTCATAATCTAATATCATTAATATTATAACAATATTTTAATCACTTCTTAAATTTATAAACAATTTATCTCAATTGTTTACGCTTTTACCATATAATGCATTTAATCATTCAAAAATGCCATACTCATAAGATATCATCACCAATTATCAAATCCTCATCAAAAAATATATGCATATACTCTATATAGGATTCTCTAGCCATAAAATCATATTTTCAACTTTGTTACTTCACATAACATATTTAACTCATATGTTCAGAATTAAACTATTTTCATGAAAAATACCAAATCAGTCCCAAAAATATTTCTTTTCTGGGATTTAGCATAATATAGTCCCATAATGAAAATATATTTTTCTCTAATTTTTTAAAATTCATTTACTATTTTTCAAAAATCAATTTCTAATTAATTCCTTAAGAAATTAGCTACCTCAAGTTTAACTCCAAAAATTCCCAAATCTTGGCAGGACTCTTACACATGTTAACGTGAGCTTCCAGTTTAAATTTCATGGTCATCTGAGTTATAGAACTCCTAAGTATAGCGTTTTTTTCATTTAAAAACCTAAATATTGAAATAGTCATAACTTGCTCATTTTAAGTCGAAATGAGCTCATTTTTGGACAGGAGGTACTTTATACCATATACTTTCATGTCCCAAAAGGCCAGAATTTTTCTCATAATTTAAGTGGCCGAAACAGCCCCTCTAAAATCATGGCAAAGAATTTTTTTGGTTTTTGCAGCTTTTGCACCCTTTGCTAAAATCACCCACACAAAAATCTACAACACCTTTTCCATTAATTCCACTTGGATTAGTTAGGTAACTCATAGATCTAACTCTAGGACTTGACCACACTCAAAAATTCAAAAATATATAGGAGATTTGGTCAATTGAATTTCATGTTACGCTTTTTCACCAAAATCTGATTTTCAACTCTTTGTGATTTCTAAGAAACTTTCATGTTTTCACATACTAACCAACATAACTCATCATAACACTTACTAATACCACATATACCCATGATTTTCATTAGTCCAATGCTTTTATTATGACTTTCATCATAAACCACGTAAATGCTCATTTTAGTCAAAAAAATATTTGAGGGTTTAAGAAATGGGTTTTGATCGGGGTCAATACAAAATTCAATTTCACGCCTAAGTAGGCTAAGAAGTCTTCAAGAATACGCCAGAAATTTATTAATAATAGAAATATCATTCAAAATCATGACTCTCATCCAAGACTTGATAGTACGTCACATTGATACCAACTCGTGACTTCTATCCCTTAACCTAGATAAGACTCTCACAATGATACCTATAAACTTGCCATCTTCATTCACGATGTCGCCACGTAAAGTCCGCTTCAGTGCATTCCACACAAGGAAGTCAACAACGAAAGGTTCGGGGCTTTTACTTATGGCTTGATATGACAAT
This sequence comes from Panax quinquefolius, assembly GCA_020205615.1. Classification (NCBI taxonomy): domain Eukaryota; kingdom Viridiplantae; phylum Streptophyta; class Magnoliopsida; order Apiales; family Araliaceae; genus Panax; species Panax quinquefolius. The sequence goes on from CM035153.1 coordinate 48,113,678, forward strand.
AATTGACTTTAGTAGTTTGGTTACTTTGAATTCGCATAACAGGTTGGTTATGAATATAAAAGCTAACAACCTTACGAAAAGCATGATGAGTAGTTAACCAATTGATTCCTAAAATCACATCAAAGGCAAGTATTTTCAAAAAGATAAGATCGACAGGTAACGTGAAAGTGTTTATTTGAATCAAACAAGATTTAAAAAATAGTAGCGGTAACGAAGGCTCCTACTAACGAAGTTTCAACCAATAAGTCAAAGTCTAACTTCTCCGGAGTCAAATTTAAACGTTGAACGCAAGCAAGAGAGATAAAATAATGGGTAGAACCTGTATCTTATAAGGTATAGACTTCAAATTTATAATTAACTAACCGTGCTAACTTCGTTCGGCTTACTCGCTTTTTGAGAAGTCATGAAAAAATGCACTTCCTAAAACCAACGACTTTGTTTTGTCCATATCCACCTTTGGTGCCACCGTCCCCAAATAGACTTGACTTTGGTGCACAACAAAATTGGGCTAAATGACCTTCTCTTCTTGCAATTTCCACTTCTATTATCTTTGCCATGATTACCAATCAAGTGGTTACCATTCTTAGCATGATAATTTCCCCACGATGGTTATCATTGTTCGATAAATTGCTGCCACCAAAGATGATTATTATCGTGTTGTTGGTCGTTACCTTTTTTTTCGAAATAATCAACACTCTCATGTGCTTCATTGCTTATCTCAAAGATTTTCGTATGTCATTCTCAAACACCGCCACAAAACAAGGGTTAATTAACATATCACATATTATCCCTATACTCGAATCGACCAATTAAATACCAAATAAATTTAGGTAGGTCATACTAGCGAAGGAATTCCCGCCTCCCCCTCCTAGTTCTTATCTCACATCTCACCAGTGATCATATCCCTAAGCTCGATACCAACCGTGACGCCCCAAAATTAGGTATACGCCACCCATCTTGGGTCGCCACTTACATGGTACATAAATTCAAATACAAACTTAATTATACATAACGTCGTAAATATACGACACATAAATAAACCGAGAGTTCTAATACAAATATTGTCTACTAGATATTATACATACTCAAAAGGAGTCCTCATTACAACTATTATCACACTATTTCACGTATTAGTGAGGACTACTAATGCTATCCTCCGACCATTACTCTTTCCCCCGACTCGTCCCAAATATATTTCTCATTTCAAAGAGAATAAAGGAAAGAAAGGGTGAGCTCAACTAGCCCAAGAAGAAATATTATGACTAAGATAATGCGTAATAAATTATCATTAGCCTTCAACAAAGGTTAAACCGATAAAATACAATAGACAACCAGCTTTAATCATAATGAATATGCAATCCATTAAAAGAGTCAAGTAGAAAATAAAGTCTACTATCTTTTAGGTTTTAAAAGGTTTTCATAAATTTTTATCACTAAGACTCAGCTTTAATGAATAAACCACAATATCTAATCATCCCCGCACTACTGGCCAAGGATTTTCATCAAATTATCAATGGTCATGACTATACCGAATCACCCCCGGTCATAATCATACCAAAAACTATCCATCACCGCATTACAAAATACCGAGAGGACTTTTATCACATCATTTATAACAAGCCATGATTATACCGAATGATCCCCGGTCATAATCATACTAAAGTTCATCTATGCACGTAAGCCAAAGATAACATAATATAACATGAGGATGATGACAATGACATAATAATTCAATAAAACAAGTTCAAGAATTATTTTATCCAGAATTAAGTAACGCCCAAATTGTCAACAAGATACTCGCTTTTGTAGAGTAAAATTCAAGAATGATCGTAAGAATATTTCCATGAAAAGATATCGATGAAACGCAAATATCAAGGATATTCTACTAATTTCATGGAGTATAGAAGTCAAAGTTTTAACCAACCGGGTATAATAAAGAATGGAATAACAAAAGAAATCACCACGCATGCGGATTTCATGATAGAAAAGTTATTCCAATGTAATAATAATAATCTAACCAGTCGTGAAATTCACAATCGATGTGATGATCCAATGTAATAATAAATGCTGAATAATAAAAACAATGGAACCAGTCCTGTAAAACACACGCATGTGATATTCCAAATGTAATAATAAATGCGAATAATAAACAATGGAACTGTGTCCTGTAAAACACACGCATGTGATATTCCAAATGTAATAATAAAGAATGGAATAATGTAAGAAGATCACCAAGTATAGGGGATTCCACAGATACAAAGTTATTCCAATGTAATAAATAAGAATGGAATAATATAAGGATTTCACCAAGTATAGGTATGCCACAGATATAGTGTTATGTATAGGTATACCACTTTTACAAAGTTATTCCAATGTAATAATAATGAATGGAATAATGTAAGTTCTCTTCATGAATAAGAAAGAATAACACCCTTACTGCACAACAAATAATATCCCTCACCGTAAAAGACACCGGATATCAAAGTAGTGAAGTACCGTATACTCTTCTTCTTCTTTCTCTCTATAGATTTTCTCTATAGCTTTCTCTCTATAATTTCTCTCTAGAGTTTCAAAGAATTCGTAAGAAAATAATGAAGGAATGAGCTTCTATTTATAGGAAAATAGAATGCATAGTAATTAATCCATGAACGGTCCGTATTGATTTACTTTAATCTGACTATCCATATTTAAAGCAAAATCTTTTAAATAAAATATCATATATTCTATTTATATAAAAACATTTTACTATGCAAACACTATGCAACACTATGCAAAACACTAAAAACACGCAACACTATGCATAATAAAATATAATATATTCTATTTATGTAATAACTTTAATAAAGTATTCTGCTTTATATAAAAGATGTTTCGCTTTTATTACGCTAATAATACGAATAATAAAACAAAACGCCATTATCGCTATAATAATTCATATTATTAATCGACAATAATGGAATCAAACCGAGTGACTTCTCACATAAGCATCAATAATCAATACCGCAGTGCTACTATGCAACCACACGACATCGCATTTTTTACTACCGAGTAGTTCAACAAGATCAACGGAAAACTTCCGCCGTTATTTCAATAAAATATTTTTGTCGCTTTCTCAATCCGACAATAATTTCGCTAGGGTCCACCAATGATTGAGCCATTGCATTTAATATTCCCCGCTAAACCTAATATTCCCACCAATCGAATATAATATAACCACTTGCATACTTTGCAAAATTTATAAATACTACCCACAACTATAATATTATCTCAAATTCACACCATAATATTAAAAAATTATTTCGACAAAATTTAAATCTTTATCGATAAAATCTGGGTCTCTAATCGTGAACAGATTTGAAATAAATATCTGAGGGTCAAAAGACCATGAACTGTGTCCATAGTTATAAGTATTCTTTCCACATAAACTTTAATAGTTATAAGACTATAGGGACTCCTCGTACTTAGGGGGATCAACCCTTCGTACAATGTATTATGCACAAATATTTAAACGATATGCATAAATTATCCCCTATAATAGGGTTGTTCATCTCAATATTTAGAATACAAGTCCGCACTAAAGTAAGTTTAGTTTGGATAAATTTTAAGGTAATTTAGAGTTTAACGAACATCAACTAAGGATTAGTTGAATAAGTAAGTAATAAGATTATGCTATGGAATAAATCATAAATGAATCAACATTGTATATTAAGGTCATGCTTTAGGAATAATCTAAGAGCATAAGCATTGAACAACATAACATACCTTGCTTGAACAATATTAAGATAATGTTAGAATCTTGTTTAGAATTGAGTATTGAGCATGCATAATAAATAATAAATTGAACGATAAAACTTGTTCAACATTAGTGTATCAGAATTTAGAAACTTGCATGCTAAATAACAAGTTAAAGATTAGAAAAACTTGCTCAATATCAAGAGGTAAGGTTTAGGAGCTTGCACAATATAAGTAGAGTTAAGAAACTTGCACAAAGAAAGTTCAGAGATAGAAAACTTGCCTTGAGTGTAAGCTAAACCGTAATAATTCGATTCACAATATCTTATACACATGTCATCATGACATAATTAGTTACTACAAATACTCTATATACAATTAAGTATCTATTTCATGTATGGATTGGTTTTAATCACCTAGTCAAGTCACCTTAGTAACGTAATAACAAAACTTGTTAATTGTTAATAATATGCTCATTCGTAGCACTATAATACCATAATTAACAAAAATTACATTTTAACAGTCATAATATTGCATCATATCAAAATTACAGAATTTGTGTAATTAAAATACACTTTCTGGCCATTCTGCTAACCAAGTAACATGGCGCCGCCACTTACGCTTATATTAGGGATCGACACTAAAGTGAGTCACAGTCAGGGGTGTTAGTCACATGGCCATGAGTTTGGTCTTTAGAACGTTGAGTTTGGCGTTCATGGCGCCAATTACAAGATGTTGGACACAAAGAACAGAAACAAAGCTAAATTTGACTGTATGTTAATTTCTAGCACCCAAATTAACATGTATAACTTACATAATTTACACATAAACGTAACCCATCATATATATATTGATTTAAAACAACTAAATCAAAACTTCAGAAAATTTAAATTCTTGAATGCCATGTTTTAAACCAAAACTCCTATTTTGACATTGTTTGACAAAAGTAACACTGTAATCACAAGTACACACCAAAATAATTTATTCCAACTACGTTCTCTTCATTTCTCACTGAATTAACATATTTAAGGCTCAATTAATCTATTAGCTTACAATCAACTATCAATTTTGATACACCTACAAGCCATGTTTATACACATATTCACTGTAAAACTATTTTTTTCTTATTTTTTTGAACGTACATGTAAACTACAATCATATATAAATGCTAGTTATAACATCACAATTACATTTACACATAATTTATTAACCAATCATAAATATTTGGGATTACAGACAATTTTGTAAAGAATTTTATGCTACAGTGAAACTCAAGAACACTGAAACTTAGGAATTATGCCGTAAAACATATATACACACACATACACACACACACACACACACATATATATATATATATATATAATATTAAGGTTATGTAAAATACATTCTCTTGCTTGGTTAACCCTTGTTAGAAGACAAAGTGCTTGCTTAAAATTCACAGAACCTTTCTCTCCTCTCAAACTCTCTCTAATCTCTTAAATTCTCTGTAACCCTTCTTTCTTCTCTTAGTATCAGAATAGGCCACTAACACTAAGCGTAAAATAAAACTGATAGGTCCATAATATGCCTAGTTACTAATTTAGCAGTTACAAAGTAATAAACGTATATGAGTTATAAATATATTTTATATTATATTTTATTTATTTTATTTATTATAATTCAAATTCAAAATTTAAAAATTCAAAAGCCATAAGGCTTTGTTTGACAAAAACTCTTTAAAATTAAAGACTTAATATCTTTAAGCCTTGTTTCTAAAAAAACTAAACTAAATTCCTTTAATTTATTTTTATAACTCATTTATAGTATAGTTTATTATCACACTTTTATTACCAAATTAAATTAAAAACATTATAATAATCCATTTAATCCTTATCAACTCTCTAATTTAATTATTAAATTAAATTAGAATATTATCTCATAATAATTAATTCCCTTCATTCATCAATTATTTATTTAACAAATAAATAATCAAATCAAATCAAATTAAATAAATATTTATTCAATAATAAACACATTAATTAAATATTTATATAATTCAATAAATATTTAAAATTACAATTTAAAATTTTGGATTGTTACATCCTTCCCTCCTTACAAGGATTCTGTCCCTAGAATCACAACTCAAACAAATTATTCGTCACATTCTTCCCTCCTTACAAAGATTATGTCAACAAAATCGAAGACACAGATTAAACAAATAACACAGGATAATTCTTTATCATTTCAGCTTCGAGTTCCCACGTAGCCTCTTCGACATTGTGGTTTCTCTATCACCTTCATAAAAGGTATCACTTTATTCCTGAGCACTTATTTTTTCCTGTCAACTATCTGAATAGGAACCTCTTCATAAGACAAGTCTTTATTGAACTTTAATGGTTCGTACTCGATCACATGCTTGTAATAGGGTTTATACGGTTGTAACACCAAAACATGAAATATATTGTGAACCTGTTCCAACTCTGGAGGTAGAGCTACCTCATAAGCTACTTCTCCTACTCTTCGCAGCACTTCAAAGGGTCCAATAAACCTCGAGCTTAGTTTCCCCTTTTTACCAAAACGAATTTTACCCTTCCAAGGAGAAACTTTTAAGAACATGAAATTTCCTACGTCGAACTCACGATCTTTTCTGTGTTGATCAACATACTTCTTCTGTCTGTCTTGAGAAGCTACTAATCTTGTCCTGATGAGTTTAAAAATCTCAGCAATTTGCTATACTAGTTCCGGTCCTAATAGTTGATGTTCACCGACTTCATCCCAACACAGTGGAGTTCTGCACTTCCTGCCGTACAATGCTTCGTAAGGTGACATGTCGATGCTTGTGTAGTAACTGCTATTGTAGGCGAATTCCACCAATGTTAAATGTTCATCCCAGCTCCCTTTGAAATCCATGATGCATGCTCTAAGCATATTTTCCAATGTCTGGATTGTTCGTTCGCTTTGGCCATCTGTTTGCGGATGGTATGTCGTACTCATTCTCAACTGTGTTCCCATGCATTCTTGTAGTGTCTTCCAGAAAATTGATGTGAATCACGGATCTTTATTTGACACAATTGACACTGGAACTCCATGCCTCGAAACGATCTCTTTAACGTACAACTTTTCCAAGTGATCAAGATTGAATCTAATTTTTATTGGCAAAAAGTGTGCTGATTTTGTCAGTCTGTCCACTATCACCCAAATCGCATCGTATCCTCTCTGAGTAGTTGGAAGACCCACCAAAAAATCCAATGCGATGTGTTCCCACTTTTATTCTGGTATTTCCAATGGTTGAAGCAATCCGCTTGGTCTTTGATGCTCGACCTTGACTCTTTAACATGTCAAGCATTTCACAACACATTCAGCGACATCTCTTTTCATGTTTGTCCACGAAAAATGCCGTCGTAAATCTTGATACATCTTCGTACTTCCCGGATGAATCGAGTATCTTGAGTTATGAGCTTCGGTTAAGATTTCCTCTTTAATATTTGGTAATGCCGGAACCCAAATTCTCCCCTCGAATCTTAGTAGCCCTTCGGTATCGATCTTGTAATTTATTTCACTATCCTCAACCACTTTCTCTTTGATTTTTACACATTCTTCATCTTGTAGTTTAGCATTCTTTACTTTGTCCACCAAAGTTGGAGTAACTTCTATTTGGAATAGTCGCTAATCGAATTCTTTTGGAAATTTTATTTCCAACTCTAGCTTTGTCATTGCTGAAATAAGCTCCTCCTGAGTTGTTATCAACATAAACTTTTCCTGAACTTTCTTGCTTAAAGCATCTGCAACCACATTCGCCTTGCCCGGATGATAAAAGATCTCACAATTATAATCTTTTATTAATTCCATCCATCTCCTTTAACGCATGTTCAGGTCCTTCTGAGTGAAAATATACTTCAGACTCTTATGATCTGTATATATCTCACATTTCTCCCTATAGAGATAGTGTCTCCATATTTTCAAAGAAAATACCACCGCAACCAACTCTAAATCATGAGTCAGATATCCTTTCTCATATTCCTTCAGTTGTCTTGATGCATACACAATGACTTTGCCATTCCGCATAAGGACACAACCTAATCCTTTATGTGAGGCATCACTATACACCACAAAGTTTCCTGTATTATCTGGTAATGATAAAATAGGTGCCACACTTAACTTCTTTTTCAAGTCTTGAGAACTCTCTTCACACTTCTCCGTCCAATCAAATTTTACAGCTTTCCTTATAAAATTTGTTAATGGAGTGGCAATCTTGGAAAAGTCCTGGATAAACCGTCTATAATAGCCGGCCAGTCCCAAGAAACTCCTCACCTCCAAGGGTGTTCTTGGTTAGTCCCAATTGATTATGGCTTCAACTTTTGATGGATCCACTGAAATCCCATCTTTGTTAATCACATGTCCAAGAAATTGAACACGTTCTATCCAGAATTCACACTTAGAGAATTTCGCGTGCAGTTTTTCCTTTCTTAGGTTCTCCAATGTCAAAAGTAAATGTTCCACGTGTTCTTCCTGAGATTTGGAGTACACCAGAATGTCATCAATGAATACCACCACAAACTTGTCTAAAAATGGTTTAAACACCCTATTCATCAAATCCATGAATGCAGCAGGGGCATTTGTCAATCCGAAAGACATCACCAGAAACTTGTAATGTCCATATCGAGTTCTGAATGTCGTCTTTGGTACATCCTCCTTTCTTACTTTCAATTGGTGATACCCACTTCTCAAATCTAGTTTTGAGAAGTATCTAGCACCCTTCAATTGATTAAACAAGTCATTTATTCTTAGCAATGGATATTTATTCTTAATAGTGACTTTGTTTAATTCCCTATAATCAATGCAAAGACGCATTGACCCATCCTTCTTCTTCGCGAATAACACCGGTGCTCCCCACGGTGACACACTCGGCTGAATGTACTTCTTGTCCAACAACTCTGGCAATTGTACCACCAGTTCCTTCATTTCTACTAGAGCCATCCTGTACGGGGCCTTCGATATTGGAGCGGTTCCTGGTGCTAAATCGATCACGAACTTAATCTCTCGGTCAGGCAGAAGTCCTGACAAATCCTCCGAAAACACATCTACAAATTCCCTAACCACTGGTATCTCTTCCAGTTTCACCCCCTTCCTCTGAGTATCGAATATGTAAGCTAAATAACCCACACAGCTTTGACTCAACAACTTCTTGGCCTACATAATCGTCAGACATCTCGCTTGTCTAGGCGATTTGCTACCATAGAAAACTACCTTTGACAGAGTCATAATGTTTACACATTTCTTTTGGCAATCAATTATCGCTCCATAATTGAATAGCTAATCCTTTCCCAAAATAACATCAAACTCTCCAAGTTTAATTGCGATTAAGTCTTCTGTCATAACATTCCCTTTAATATTCACCCTACAATTCTTGTTTACAAACCTAACAGGAATCAACTCTTTATTAGCAATTTCTATGTTTAAAGGGAAATTCAATTCTTCACTAGGCAATCCAAACCTCTTAGCAAATTCATCAGATATAAACAAGCAAGTAGCACCCGAATCAAATAATACATAAGCATCTATATCATTGATTGGGATAATACCTGACACAACATCTTTTGATTATACTGTATCCTTCACAGTCATGTTGAAGGTTCTGGCTGTGGGTCTGTTTGATGACGTTGGTCCAACAATGGTCAATATGCCTCCACTGCTACCTCCCTTGTTTCCCGTTGCCTCTTTAGCTTTCTTCTTAGGGCACTTACGAGCAAAATGATCTTTTGACCCGCACGTGTAGCAAACATTCTTCTTAGGTTGATTGCAATTTGGGGCAATGTGACCCTCTTGGCCACAGTTAAAGTATACATGCTTCCCCCTTAAGCACACACCCGTGTGAAACTTCCCGCATGTAGCACATGCTGCGAACTTCTTCTTCTGCTGGTTACCTTGCTGGTTTCCAACACCCACATTTCCATTCCATTTTCTCTTCAGGTTATTGTTATCATTTCCACCACTACCACCACCATTTTTACCTCCACCCTCGTTCTTCTTCTTTCTTGTTCTTTATTGTACTTTTTCACAGCCTTGCCTCCACCCACAACAAGAATTTCCTTCTCAAGCACCGCTGCGAATGTCTTCAGCTGGAACAGGGAGACCCTACTATACAACCAGGGTTTTAGTCCCTGTTCAAATCTCCTTGCCTTGCGCTCATCTATATTGACTTGATATGGCGCAAACCTCGCCAATTCGTTAAATTTTACGGCATACTCCGATACCGTCATTGATCCCTGCTTCAATTTCAGAAACTATACCTCCATCTGATTCTTAGAACTCTCTGGGAAATAAGTCTCGAAGAATATCTCCTTAAACCTATCCCAAGTCATCACCCCTTGTCCTCCTCTAGTTTTATTGGCTTGCCACCAATAACTAGCCTCTTCTTTCAACATGAATGTTGCAAAAGCAGTCTTCTGATTCTCACCTACTCTAGCTACATCAAACACTTTCTCTATCTTCATGATCCAGGTTTGTGCCTCAACTGGATTCATGGACCGCCTTGAAGTCCTTAAATGTCACAGCTTGATTCTGCGATTGATTCTGTAACGCGCCCGTCAGTAACATCAGTAACTGCTGAATGGGGTTAGCTTCCGCGTTGTTATTGTTGGTAGATCCCTCAGGGGTTCTTTGTCGTGGCTGATGTCTTCTTGGAGGAATTTTTTGTTAAAACACACACATTAGATTATTACTCAATTCCTTTAGGTATTTTCTACTTAACTTGCACACCATAACAAATCATCATATAACACATAACACTTTGAATAAAATAATAACTTTTATTCATTCATAATCTTTTAGAAAACATAAGAACAATAACATCACTGCTATTTACATTACTTTCCTGAACTACTAAAGTTTTAGGATAACATCATCATCATATCCCATAAGTTACATAACGCATGGGATTTACATCTTATTTATCATATCATTAATCACATATCAAGTACATTTATGATGACCTACTAAAATACTGCATAGCCTTACAACGCTCTTCTTCCATAATACGAAACATTGTTCGACGATCTAATATGTACGATGACAGCGGTTCAAACTGAATCGGATAACCCATGACCCGATATTGAGCACGATTGATCACAGTGTTGAAAACACTATTCATCTCTTCCATCTTGATCTTCTTCACTTGTACATCTCTCTCTGCTACTCCAGCTCGTTTAGAAGCTTCTTCATACGCGTCTTCGGCTATTGCCCTCTTAGTAGACTCTTCCTTCAGCTTGTTCTTCAGTTCCGTGATCTCCTCTGTCAGTTGCTCATTTCCTCCTTCAGTGTGGACCTACTTCCCTTCGACATTACTTAGATGTTCCTCTAGATCCTGGATCTCGTTGTCCTTCTGCGCTATTGAGGTCTGTTGTTTAGCTACTATCTCTCTCAACTCCTTAGCGCTATCCTGAAGTTCCACATTGCGGTCGTATACTTCGTCGTACATACGGGCAGCGATCGAGTTTAATGGAATCTCTTCCTCCTCGTCCTCCTCATCCTCATTCGACTGTGGCAGCTCAATAGGGTCCTCCTCGTCCATCAATATCTCATCATCCTCATCAGGTAACCCCTCCTGCTCAACCACTATGACCAACGGAGATTATTCCCGTGGCAGTAGTTTTTCCTAAACCACCTGAATATCTCGAGGCTCCTCCTCCCTAGGCATCTGGGATTCTTCCTCTCTAGACTGACTGGATTCTCCTACATTAGCCATCTTGACAACAAAAATTTAAAGTTTCAATTACTAGTCCTCATTACTAAACACTCGCGAGCACATAAGTTGTATTCACATAAGCACATAAGTGTTTTATTTCTTCTTCCTTAAAACTCGATAAGAGTTTATCACCACTATCTTTTCAAGGGTTATTTCCTAAGGATTTTCCCCACCTAAGGTTCATAACCTAAAGTTTTGATACCAACTTGTGACACCCCCAAATCTGGGTACTTCATTCCCACCAGATTTGGTGTTCACTTGATAAAAACATTCATATCTAACTACCTAAACATAATAAAATTTAATAATAAACCTTCCCATTAAAGGACTACATCAATAAGTTCAATAAAATCTCCCTGGTTATCTAACCTTTAAATACAAACATCATGTGCAAAAAATTAAATAACTAAGTCACAAGATTTAAAATAAAGTCTGACAATATAAAAGTCAACATGTTTACAAGTCTCTAATACTTGTTCATCTTCCCTTTCCCTTTACTGGTTGTAGGTTCATTGACCTTCATAACTTTAGCTGTAATATTTATATAAGAAAGAGTGAGCAAACAATGCTCACTTGAAATGGCAATGAATAAACATCATATCAACTACCAACCGATTAGGCTCAATAGAACTGAATAATGTGCTTTATCAATAATAATCAGGAACAAAATTTGAAATAAATATCTGAGGGTCAAAAGACCACGAATTGTGTCCATAGTTATAAGTATTCTTTCAACTTAAACTTTAACAGTCATAAGACTATAGAGACTCCTCGTACTTAGGGGGACCAGCCCTTCGTACAATGTATTGTGCACAAACATTTAAATGCTATGCCTAAATTATCCCTTGTAATAGGGTTGTTCATCTCAGTATTTAGAATACAAGTCCGCACCAAAGTAAGTTTGGTTTAGATAAGTTTCAAGGTAATTTAGAGTTTAACGAACATCAACTAAGGATTAGTTCAATAAGAATGTAATAACATTATGCTATGGAATAAATCATAAGTGAATCAACATTGTATATTAAGGCACTACAAAAAATGGGGCTTCAGTAACAATCGATTTTCGTTGCTAAAGGTGCCAAATTTCATTGCAAAAGGGTTTTGGCAACAACTTTACTGTCGCTGCGTCTTTCGTTTCACAATGAGCGTTGCTAATTGTTCCGCAACGAACGTATTTTTTTCGTTGCCAAAAGTAATACTTTTTGCAACGAAATTTGGCTTTCGTACAAAGACATCGATCCTTTAACAACAAAATGTATTGTTGTAGAATAATTAAAATTGCGTTGCTAAAAACCCCATTTCATTGCAAAAGCCTGCTAATTGGCAACGAAATGAACTCTCTTTTTTTCCAACGACCATGCATTTTCGTTGTAATTGACCCCATTTTGCAACAACATTTTTCGTTGCAGTAAATTATGAAACTTGTTGCCTAAGCTTGCTTTCGTTGCGGAATGTAAACTTTTTAGCAACGATTTTTGTTGCTGATTATATTATTTGGCAACGATATTATCCTGAATCAGCAACAAAAATGTTTGTTGCTTGTTATTTTTCAATAGCAACAAAAGTCGTCGATTAGCAACGACATTATATGTTATCGTTTCTTTATATGTGGATCAAAAATTAATATGATTTGCAACGATAAAAAATGTTGCCTTTTATGTTAGTATTAGCAATAATATCCTCTCCATTGTTATTAGGTTAATTTTTTGTTGCCAAATATTATATTTTTAATGCCATTAGCAATGAAAATTTGTTGCTAAATGTATAAAAAATTGTTGCTATATTAAAACTTGTTCAATGCTTTAGTAACGAATTATATTAGTGCTAAATCAAAATTTTACATTCTTTTTGTGTACCTGGCTAGCTCAATGTCCCCATAGCAATTAATGGCAAAAATACAAAAAACTAAAATATTATTAACTTAATAAAATCATCCACTACATAATCATTCATTATCTTTATAATTAACCATCTAAAGCTACCACAGTTCTTCAATCAAAGTATATATCTACATATATAGAGAGAGTACACTTCACAATTTTTCGTCCCTTGTCTTCCGTAAACGTAGCATGAAAATTTGATACCCAGTATTGTAAGGCAGGTCGTAGAAACAGTCTTCCTGCACATATTTAAAAATAATAGCAAAGTCAGGAAAATGAAGCAAATAGGTCACCAGAGACAAACTATTTAAATTTAGGTTGGGAAGTTCAAATACAGACACAAATTTAATTGAGTAACTGACAAGCTAACATTTCTTCACTTCACCAAGTCCTCTGGCCATAGCAAGGAGTTCCTCTCTGTTCTTTCCCATTACATGAGACATGTTCTACAAGCATATAGCATATTAGCAATTTATTCTTACAGATTCATATCTATTAAAAGAAAACTATTACATTATAACGTCATATCGGAAGAGGGAAGCACAACGAGTTCATATATATAGTGTTATAGTGGTCGACACACAAAGATCTACTTTTTGTTTCAACATGCTCGACAACTTCATTCCAGTTCCCCAACCCATACATTTCAATACCCTGTACGAAAGATGTACAAGTTTTTAGGTCAATATTCCAAGTCCAAGTTCAAGTTCAAGTTCAAGTTCAATTTCAATTTCCATTTTATTTTATTTTTGTCTTAACCAGGCTAGAACCCTTAAAAGTTAGAATTAGGAATGAACACTTGTAGCCACAGAGGAAAAAGGAGAGCAAGTATCTTCCAAAATGTAACAATAAGCATATAAACAAGGACAACCATCAGGAACCACCATTAGATAACTTGCATGCACAAAATCTAAGTAGGAAATATTACTATATATAGGAATACCTCTAGTAGTAATATTTCTTCATCTGAATTCCAGTCAGGACATATGAGAGGGAATGATAAATTATCCTATAGGAAAAAAAATAAAAGAAGCCTTGAAGAATATCTCAACAATAGATAATAAAAGTGATACTCAAAAGTAATTTACTTCACAATAATACTGGGAGACAGAGCCAGTATAAAAGCTACTAAAAGAAATTGTGAAGCTTAATAGAATGAAGATCACATACATGACGAAGTAAAGATATAATCATTTACTCTTTATAGAAGTCATATAGTAATCACGTGAATGCCATAAGCATGAGTGAAACTCAAGGTGCAATCAATAAAGACAATTCTAACCAGTAGCCAACAGGGGCAACACAAATGGATATTGTTCATTGTGCTATATACAGGACTTTATCACTAATTTAGTACATGACACAGGCATCAAACTAGGGGGAGAAATAGTCACCCAAATGGGTAACTCTCTTTTTTGTATAAAAAGTAGTTTGAACTACAGAGGAGCCTAACCAGGAGAAAAGTATATCATTCTGCGTATGGTTTTGCTCTTCTTTTGAAACTTCAACCCTTTTATTTTGACTTTTCCTTGTAGGATTCATCAAGAAAACCATACTACCAGATTCTGACCAACATAAAAAAGAATAAAATTTCATGTGATTGAATTCTTACTGGGCTCCTTCCTTCTTTCATGCTCTAGTGGTGCTAACTAATTTTAATGAATTCACTCATTCTAATTTTATGGTCTCCCATCTTGCCGCTAATCCCTCTAAACTTCTGACCTTTATCACTAGGCATGACTAAAGAAGAAAGAAAGGTTGATGTAGAATGCCAATATTCAAAGACTAATCATGAATACTTTAATTTGGTAAGTAAACTTGTTTCATCACTAATCAAAGGATCACAAATTCAAGTGCTTCGGATAATAAAATCTAAAGACTAACCAATAGAACTCACTGTATAAGGAAAGATGTTACTTTGAAGGAACTCCAACACATTCTGAACTCACTAGAAATACCAATTACATCCATGTTCGGGAAATCACTTTGAAGGAACTCCAATACATTCTGAACACCCTTGGACACCATTTGGTATATATCTTACTACCGAGCCAAATCATTTTCATAGGACAAAGGAAACTCAAAAAGTCACTTTTAAGATTAAGTGGTGATGTGTCATTCATACACAAAGAATATGAATTGTACCTTGTGGTTGACCGAAATATACTGAAGCCTTTAACCAAAAATTGAGCTCTCTCAGACACTAAAACTGTAATAGGCTTGACGCTTAATATTTTACAACTTTTCTCATTTTTAAGTGGTAAGGGTGTGTCTAGAACAACCTGACCTGCAAAATTGAAGAGATAAAAGAACTATTTCTTTCTACTTGAATGTGGCTACGACGGGCTAAAAAGAAAATAGTCAGAACAAGATCTAAAAAATAAAGAACATGAAACAAACCATCATATACAAATGCTACATGATGTCGCATCCTAGTATAAAACCATCCTCCAATATAATATTAAACTACGTTGGAAAGGTAAAATATAAAAATGAAAAAGTAAACTCTTACATAACGAAGCTTTGCAGGGTCTAGGAAAAGTAGAGTCAAAAAATCCTTTATTGTGTTAACTTTCTCCCTACACAAACATTCGTGGAAAGCTCCTTCTTTGCCAATTTTTTCCATCCGCCATACCTCATCCTACAGAGATGGGGGGTGGTGCTTCTTGTACACTGCAAATATAAACAACAAAGTGACATTGGAATATATTAAGTTGATTAATCTATACTGCCCAGTTGCTCAAACACTAGTGAATATGTTGACTCACAACAAAACCTGTACTCAGTAACAGTCACCAACACAACCATTAGTAAAAAGTACACATGTACCATAGAACTTCATTCCATTAACCATACTATTGCAATAATAATTGCTCAAAATGATCTAGACAATCATTGATATTTGCCCTTCATCCTCATCTTGTATTCGTAGATGATTATGAAGGAGTATTAAATTTGTTATCCAAAAGTTAGAAAAATTAAAAATGACAAAGAATGATAAGATTACAGCCAATGAACATAATGAAAGCTAAAATACTCACATTCTCCACGGTGATCCCTGACAATGAATGATTCTATCTTTGCTTCTCTTACTCTGATTCCATCCCAATTATCAACAACTCTTGCCCCCAACCTGAACTTACGACTACTAGTCCAGCTTGAGTTATCTGTAAAAGAAATCTCACCTAGCAAACCAACTCCCTCTTTAAGATTTAAAAATGCATCCCCAGTAAGAAAGGCCTTTTCCCTTCCCTTTCCCT
The DNA here is from genome assembly GCA_020205615.1 of Panax quinquefolius. Lineage (NCBI taxonomy): Eukaryota > Viridiplantae > Streptophyta > Magnoliopsida > Apiales > Araliaceae > Panax > Panax quinquefolius. The sequence continues at coordinate 48,130,276 of CM035153.1, forward strand.
AACAAGGATACTCTTGAACTCCTCATGTGTCCAATTGTTTACTTCATTGCCATCAAAGTCTCCCTCAAGAACTATAATTTCAGCCTTTGCTACAGATATAGGCCTAGAGGAAACAACTTGTCCAGTAAGAGCATCAATTAGAGCTATTTTCATGGTAGGAAGTCAGGCACATTAGATAATAAATAATAGAATTTGAACTTAAATTTCAAGCACATTGTGAGTTGACACACAGACCTATGAGGCCATTATCCAAAATCAGGCTATTGTTCCAGGGGAAGGTGGAGAATTTCTCCGTGCTGGATTCCGACTCTGAACCGGCGAGAACTGGAGGGCCCTCCATGACCGAACCAGTAGTCCAACATCTAACGTTAGTTGCACTCAGAACCAATCCCATCACAACATCCTAAAATACCCCAAAAATATTCAGATATAAACCCTAATTCCCAATATCAAACTCAAATCCTAAATATCAATTACGCAATCATTAATCTCAGAAAAAAAATTTGTAAATTACCTTGGAAAGAGTACGATTGCTGAGGATTGGGACGAGACTTGAATCATTAGAGTCCGATCGAAGCTCCGATTCGTTGTCATTATCCGGGGGAAAAAAGGGTGGGTTTGTTAGAAAAAAAATCAATAGAAATTGGGAAAAATTAGAAGGAAATTGATAGATCTTACTCTTGGGAGAGATGGAGAATCAAAGAATCCTTCTGCTGATAGAAGATGGGTCCTTAGATTTGGGGAAAAAGATTGGAAGGTAAGATGAGGAAGAGACGATAGTTGCAGAAGAAGTTAAAATTTCCATTAGAGAACAGAAACCCAAGAGAGAGAAAGCGCCCACTTTTTTCCTGGTTTTTGGTACCTGCACTGCAGTTCTGGGAAATCAATCTGGAATTCCTTCTTCAATGGACAATAATAGGGTCTAGAAGAGAGATTCTTATTTTTTAAGTATATTTTTGTGAGATAGCTGACAGTTTATTTTAATTTATGACTTATGAGTGGTTTTAGTTTCATGTCGTGTATTTGTTTTCTAAAAACTAATTTTTAAAAAATTATCCTAATTTTTTTAAAAACGATTTTATTTTTTTAAAGAAATTTGAAAAAAAATAAAAATGTGATCTAATGCCCAACTAACTGGCATTGTAACTTTTTTTAAATTTTTTTATAAAGTAAATTTGTAAAAAAGAAGAGTAAGATGTAACATCACTTTAACTGACGTTGGAATCTCTTTTTTTTTTAATTTCTTTGATCTCTTGTACTTGTTTACAAACATCAATATTTTTTTTATGTTTATTCTCTGTCATCGACGTTGGAAATGAAGGAGTATATAAGACTTTCATTATAAAAATAAAAATAAAAGTTCTAACGCCAATTAAAGTGACGTTAAATCTACTCTTCTTTTTTTACAAATACATTTTTTAAAAAAATTAAATAAAATAGGGATAAAATTGATATTACATTAATACGGGTCAAACTAACTTATTAGGAATGACTTATAAGTCATTTTTAAATAACTTTATTCTGCTTTTAGTTCATAAAACATAATAATTTTTTTTTATCTTTTATGTTTTCTCTTAAATGATAGTATTATAATTTAATTTTATAATATATTTGGAAAAAAAGGTAAAAGGAGAACTAGGAATAACTTCAGGGGTATACCATTACTATTATTCTTCTTTTATATTTTATTTTAGACATAAAAATATGTTCATGATTTAAGTTACTCCCCTGCATAAGAAGAATAAAATTTCTTATTATTTTATGTAATCTCAAGTTAAATATTTACTTATATTAAATAATCTATTTTTTACAATAATTTGTGCGTAATATTCCTAGTATTAAATGTAATATTTTTATTATTTATAAATATTTATATAATATCACTAGTCATGTATAGAAAAATATGCAATTAGATGAGAATTTAAATATGAATAATTTTATCATTTCACATTTTTTTTAAATTCGCATAAAATCAATCATCACTTTCATTCTCGGAGTGAGGGAGTACTTATAAGTATATCTTACTTCTATCTAGAAATAGGAAACATTGGGAAGCATAGATATAATAATCAGGTTTGATGAGGTTGGGTTTATTCGGGTCGGAGGCCCAAAACTAACATGCTTGGCAATCGGTTATCACAAGTACTATTTCAACAACCATAATTTATACCGTTGATCACAACATTGGATGGCACGAATTGAAATGGATTTCCCCCTACCGCTACAAGCTGTAGCGACATGAGAAATTACTCATTCGCCCCTCATTTGCTCATTTGCTCATGTGCTACAATGTCTACCGCTACAAGTTATGGCGGTAGTTTAGTTAACTAATAAATTAGATTGGCTCAGTGGTAGCTTAATGGCCCAATAACTTATAGGTCTTAGGTTAGAAACCTAGCTGTGATATTTTTGCTTCTTATGTTATATTTTTTGTGTATTAGATAAATTCTATTAACATCTATATATATATATATATATACCCATCTTAAATCTCCACATTAAACTAAATATATATAAAGTAACTATGAATATTTATATAAAGTAACTATGAATATTTTACTACTAGTACTACTACTACTACTACTACTACTACTACAACAACTAATAATAATAATAATAATAATAATAATAACAACTACAACAATAACAACAACAATAATAATAATAATAATAATAATAATAATAATAATAGTAATAATAGTAATAATAATAATAATAATAATAATAATAATAATAATAATAATAATAATTATAATGTAGACACTTGAAATTTTCTGCCTACTTGTTACTAACATTGCAGGAAGTGTGGAATCTTCTTTCAGAGATAACCACGGAAGGCACTTCGACAATCCCAAAAATACCACCGGAAGTTCATTTTGAACCGGGAAACACACCGGAGTATCATTTCCCCACCTCGTAGATAACCCCAGGATAGCGGTTGCAAATACCAAAAATTCCATCGAAGAAGGCCGATTCATCTTGGAGATAACCCCGAGATGTTCAGTCTCAGTCCCAGAAACAACACCGGAAAAGACAATGTCAACCTTGGAGATAACCCTAAGGAGTGCAGTGGTAGTTCCGGAGATGACCCCGTAAATTCTTTTTTCAAATACCTGCAGTCAGCTTCAATCTCAATTCCTAAACCCAGAGATAACCCCAGGAGGACATGCACACCTCAGAGACAACCCTGAGGGCATTCAACACTTGCAGCGGTCCAATCTCAGAGATAACCCTGAGCAACGTCTACTTTATCTGTCAAAACCGGAGATAACCACGGTGAAGGGCAAAGTCATCAAATTGCCACCTCAACCCCAAATGGCGCCGTCTCAACAAACAACAATCAATATACATTCTACACAACAATGTCCCATAAGAACCAAGGAGTTGCAATCCCGAGTGACTACTACGCAAGGCAGCACACCGAATAGAATTTGAAGCTTGAAGAGATAGGACATGGTTCCATCTTCCTGACTTCGTACAACCTCTAATCCCATGTCATTACGCAACTCTCAACAATAGCAGTCTGAAACAGGTCTTATACACCTTAATCGGATGCTCGGATTGAAGTTCTGCAAGTTGGAGTGGACAAAATGTTGCACGCATGCACGTACTTCAAGACAGCGGGACCCACAGAGCCCAGGGCACCCCAGGCAGTCGCAGGTACACCTGCGGCTCCCAGCTCTATTAATATAGAGCTTGGGATGGCCATATTCAACAGAAAAAAGGCGAGGAAGCCCTGTCCAATTTTCTTTGTACACACCCCATATTGAGTGCTTTATCATTTTAAACACTTGTTAGCTCACATATAGCTATATTTTTACCGGCGGGAGCTGAGTGTTCATCCACTTAAAGTCATAGAAGTTTTCTTTGACATCCCACTATAAGCCTTCTTACACATTATAAAGCTCTTCTATTCATCTTTGCACACACTCTTCTTCACATTGAGAGTCGTGTTATGTAAGACCCCAACTTTTATGAATAAAAATGAATTTTCTATAAATATCATTTTTGAATGTTATGGAATAAATTTGATATAATGTTATAGTTGTGGGTAATATTTATAAATTTTGCAAAATACATGAAGTTGTTATATAATATTCGATTGGTCAGAAATATTCATTTTAATAGGAATATTCGTATTGCGACTAAGACAATCATTAGTGGACCCCACAACAAAATTAATGTTTGGATTGAGAAATTGACAAAATATTTTATTGAAAATAACGGCGAAAGTTTTACCGTTATCATCTTGTTGAACTACTCGGTAGTAAAAAATACAATAATACGTGTGGTTGCATAAGAGTAATACCAGTATTGATTATTGATGCTTACGTGAGAAGTCATTCATTTTTATTCAATTATTATCGATATTTTATATATTATTAAATCAATAATTGAAATGACAGAGTTATTAATATTATAATTTGCAATATTAACGATGTCTAGAAGTTCTGCCAAGGAGAGGTTTGGTCACCTAATTACGTGCTAATAGAGAGAAATCCTTATTGGAAAGCCCCCACTTTCCTGGGAACGACCTGGTCGATTAATATTGTGAATTATAATAAAGGTGATAAATGTTGTTAAAATTATTAATGTGATTTTTTTGAGGTATTTGTGTAAGTTTTGCTTATTTTATGAACCCCCATTTACTAATTTTTCAAAATAATCGGTAAAAATTATTTAAAGGTGGGGCCCACATGTGGGGCCCATATGTGTTGAAAAACCGATTTTAAAAATGGGGGTGGGAGAGAGTTACGTATAGGGGAGGGAGTTTATATATATAAGATTGTGATGTGTGTGTATATATATAATATAATATGAGTGAGTGGATTTTGGTGGAGGGAATATGTGGGGTTATGTTGGAAGAAAGAAAAATGGGTGTGATGGGTGATGTATGTGGTGGGTGATGAAATTGGTGGAAAAAGGGGGAATTATATATATATATATATATATATATATATTTATAAACATGTGTGGTTGATACATATATATGTATAATATTCTTGCTTTGTTCCTATTGGTTGGATGGTTGAAAATTTGTATCTGTGAATTCTCATCCGTGATTTGCATAATTATTGAGTCAGTAAGCAAAATCCTTATATAGTGCCTTTCCATTCTCCTATAAATAGAAGCTCATTCCTTCATTATTTCTTACGAATTCACTGAAACTCTAGAGAGAGAAAATTATAGAGAGAAAAAAGAAGAGCAGTCTGCTACCTTTCTCTTCCTATATCCAGTACTCTTCTTTCTAAGGTAAGGGGTATTATTTCTTTTGTATTCATGAAGAGAACTTATGTTATTCCATTATTTATTATTCTGTTGGAATAATCTTTATACGCGGGCTACCCTATACTTGGTGAAATTCATCTGTTATTCCATTCTTTATTATTCTGTTGGAATATCCTGTCGGTGCGTTTATGCCGACCTGGTTCCGTCTTTATTAGTCTGTTGGAATATCATGTCTGTGCATTTTACGTCAGACCTGGTTCCGTATTTATTATTCTGTTGGAATATCTTGTCTGTATGTTTTTACGCCAGACCTGGTTCCGTCTTTATTATTCTCATTGGAATATCCTCGTTCATGCATTTTACGCCGGACTGGTTCCGTTATTTAGTATTCTGTTGGAATAACTCGCTTATGTGATGTAAGTACATGCATGGTGATTTCTTTTGTTATTCCATTCTTTATTATACTCAGTTGGTTAAAGTTTTGACTTCTATACTCCATGAAATTAGTGGAATATCCTTCATATTTGCGTTTCATCCAGTATCTTTTCATGGAAATATTCTTCTCAGCATTCTTGAATTTTACTCTACAAAGAAGTATCATGTTGACAATTTGGACTTAATAGTTCCTGAATAAATTAATTCTTGAACTTGTTTTATTGAATTCTTATATCATTGTCATCATCCTCATGTTTATATATATATATATATATATATATATATATATATATTTTGAAAGTCATCTGTGGCCTGTAGTGCATGGATGGACTTGGTATGATTATGACCAGGGATTATTCGGTGTAATCATGACCGTAATGTTACAAATGATGTGGTAAAAGTCCTCTCGTTGTCTGTGTAGTGCATTGATGGACATTTGTTAGCATGATCATGACCATTGATGAATACACGAATATCCTTGGCCCGTAGTGAATGGATAATTTGTGGTCGTGATACTAATGAATATCCTTGGCCATAGTGCAGGGATTGTGTGGATTATTTATTAAGTTTGAGTCCCAAATGATAAAAGTGATGAAAAACCTTTTAAATCATAAAAGATAGTAGATTTTATTCTCTACTTGACTCTTTTAATGGATTACTTGTTCTGGTGCAGTTAAACTTGATGTCTATTGTATTTTATCAGTTTAACATTGTTGAAGACTAATGATAATTTATTCTGCATTATCTTTGTCATAATATTTTTTATTGGGGTAGTTGAGCTCACCCTTTCTTTCACTGTTCTATTCAGGAAATGAGAATATAGCTGGGACGAGTCGGGGAACAGAGTGATGGTCCAGAGGATAACATTAGTAGTCCTCACTATTCTGTGAGATAGTGTGTTAATAAATGTATTGAGGACTTATTTTGAGTTTGTATACTGTCTAGAAAACAGTGATTATATTAAAACTCACAGTTCATGTTATATATTTAAGTTTGTATTTGAATTTTGTACCATGTATTTGACGACTCAGAATAGGTGATGTATACCTATTTTGGGGGCGACACAGTTGGTATCAAAGCTTAGGGATATGATCCCTGGCTAAGATGTGAGACAAGAACTAGGAGGGGAGAGACGGGGAATTCCTTCGCTAGTATGACCTACCTAAGTTTATTTGGTATTTAATTGGTCGGTCAAAGTATAGGGATAATATGTGATATGTTAATTAACCCTTGTTTTGTGGTAGTATTTGAAAATGACATCCGAGAATGTTGAGAACAACAATGGAGCACAGGAGACCGTTGAGTCTCCACAGATCAATAATCAGGATAATGTGCATCAGGAAGGTGACAATCATCAGGCAAACAACAACACTGACCAGATGGTGAACGATGGAATGTTCAGAGGATTTATGTAATTTATACAACATCAGGCAAGAGCGGCTCCTGTACAAAATATAGGTGGAAACACTGGCAACTCTCGGACGGTCACCGCCAAACAGTTCAAGGAGCTGAGACCACCAGAGTTTTTTGGAGAGCCAAAACCACTTTAGGCGGAGACATGGATAAAGTAGATCAACAAGATATTTGATGTCTTGGGATGCTCAGAGGAGCAAAAGGTCCCTTTGCCACCTTCATGTTATGCGCGAGGCAGATTCTCGGTGGGAATCAGTAAAGCATACTCAACTCCGCCGCATCAAGATGTCTTGGGAGAAGTTCCAAGAATCTGCTCAACGACAAGTACTTTCCCGAAAGTATTCGTCACATGAAAGAGGTAGAGTTCATCAAGCTGGAGCAAAACAACATGATCGTGTCACAGTACGAAGCCAAGTTTGCCGAGTTGTCCCGGTTTGCGTCCCATTTAGTTGATAATGAGAAGAGAATGACGCGAATGTTTCTAAGAGGTTTAAAACCCGAGATACGTCAATATCTTATCTCTCTCAAACTGTATTTGTATTCAGATGTTGTTAATAAGGCTCAGTTATTGGAGCACGATAATGAATCAACCCCACCAAAAGAGAGCAGCCGACAAAATGATAATACCGTGGATAATAACCATCGGGTGACGGTGACAATAAGCGTGGAGGGAATGAACATGCCAGAAATGGTAACCACTTCGGCGGTAATCATGGCCAAAATAATAAGAACGGACAATTCAAGAAGAGGAGATTCAACAATGATGGAAAGACGTCAGCATCAGCACCTGTCGTTAAGGAAGGAGAACGACCACCTATCATATGCTTCAAATGTGGAGGAGAGGGACACATCAGTCCAAACTGCGCGATGCCATCCAAAGCATGTTACAATTGCGGAAGAGAAGGTCACCTGGCCTGATTTTGTAGTGTACCGAAGATAATTCCAGCAGGGATGGAGGCATCAAAGGCCGTCCCAAACAAGACAAAACCGGTAGTTCAAGGGAGAGCGTTTGTTGTGACCTCCTAGAAAGCAAGGAACCCGAACGAGGTCATCACGGGTAAGCTTATCATAAACTCTAGCAAAGTATATACCTTATTTGATACCGGTTCTACCCATTCTTTTATTTCTCCTACTTGCGCTCAACGTTTAAATTTGACTCCGGAGAAATTAGACTTTAACTTATCTGTTGAAACTCTATTGGGAGAAACCTTCATTACATCCACTGTGTATAAGTCTTGTTTGGTTCAAATCGGTACCCTCACATTACCTGTCGATCTTATTTCATTGAAAATACTTGCATTTGACGTAATTCTAGGGATTGATTGGTTAACTACTCATCATGAAAAATTGATTATTTTCGTAAAGTTGTTAGCTTTCATATTCCTAACCAACCTATTATGCGAATTCAAGCAACCAAACCATTCAAATCAATCACTATCATCTCAAGCCATAAAGCTATTTGTTTATTGAAAAACGGATGTCAAGCTTTCTTAGCTCATGTCACGGATCTAAATAAAAATACGTCAGTTTTGAATGATATTTCTATTGTTAATGAATTTCCTGACGTATTCCCTGAAGAACTTCCTGGCCTACCCCCAGGGCGTGAAATTGAATTTTGTATCGACCTTGAACCTGATACAAAACCTATTTCCAAATCCCCATATCGAATGGCTCCTATTGAACTTCAGGAATTAAAGACCCAACTACAGAAATTGTTAGACATCGGTTTCATTCATCCTAGTACTTCTCATTGGGGTGCTCCTGTTCTATTCGTGAAAAAGAAAGATGGGAGTATGCGACTTTGTATTAATTATCGGGAGTTGAACCATGTCACCATAAAAAATAAGTGCCCATTGCCACGTATTGATGACCTGTTTGACCAGTTACTAGGAGCCAAATTCTTTTCAAAGATTAATCTTCATTCCGAATATCACCAATTGAAGATTTGAACCGATGACATTCCAAAGACGGCTTTCAGAACTCGGTACGGGCATTATGAATTCCTAGTCATGTCTTTTGGATTGACTAATGCTCCTGCTGCCTTCATGGATATGATGAACCAAGTATTCAAGGAATATTTGGATCACTTTGTGGTTGTCATTATTGATGACATCGTTATTTATTCCAAAAGCCGCGAAGATCATGAGCAACACTTGAGACTGATACTCCAAAAACTTCGTGAATATAAGCTTTATTCCAAGTTGAAGAAATACGAGTTCTGGCTTGAGGAAGTAGCATTCCTTGGGCACGTAGTATCAAGTCATGGAATATCTGTTGACCCAACAAAGATTGAAGCTATTCAAAGCTGGGAGCAACCCAAATTAGTGACCGAAGTACGTAGCTTTCTCGGCTTAGCTGGTTATTATTAGAGATTCGTGGAAGGATTTTCTCGAATCGCTACTCTATTAACTCAGCTGACTCGGAAAGATACAAAATTCGGTTGGAGCGAGGAATGTGAGAAGAGTTTTCAAGACCTCAAGAGGAGACTCATTTCAGCACCTGTTCTGACAATACCATCTGGCTCGGAGGGATTTGTCATCTACAGTGATGCTTCTGGCAAAGGGTTAGGTTGTGTTCTCATGCAGCATGGGAAAGTCATAGCCTATGCCTCACGTCAACCCAAAGAATATGAGAGGAATTATCCTACTCATGTTCTAGAGTTGGCAACAGTCGTTTTTGTACTAAAGATTTGGAGGCATTACTTGTATAGAGAGAAAGTGGAGATCTTTACGGATCATAAAAGCCTCAAATATTTCTTCACTCAAAAGGAACTCAACATGCGACAGTGATGTTGGCTTGAACTATTGAAAGATTATGATCATTCCATCCAATACCATCCTGGAAAAGCGAATGTGGTAGCTGACGCATTAAGTAGAAGATCATATGCGGGTACGAGTGCGATATTGTTAACGCAAAGGCCCATTTTGTATGACTTGCAAAGGATGGAGATAGAGATAAAGACTCTAGGGACCCACGTGATGATGGCGAATATACGAGTAGAACCGACTTTAATCGATAAAGTTAAAGCTGCTCAAGCTACAGACCTGGAGCTGATGCATATGAGGAAGAAAGTACAAGAAGGTGCTATGCCGGAAGTAAGAATCAATGAAAAAGGGATACTTCGAGTCAACTCTAGACTTTGTGTTCCTAACGACCCTGATTTAAAGTATAAAATCATGATGGAGGCGCACAATACACCATTTGTAATCCATCCTGGGAGTACCAAAATGTATCGTGATCTTCGTCATACATTTTGGTGGAGCAATATGAAGAGAGAGATAGCACTGTTTATCTCAAGGTGTCTAACTTGTCAATGAGTCAAGGCGGAGCATCAAGTACCAAAAGGTCCATTGCAACCATTTGAAATTCCAGAATAGAAGTGGGAGCACATTACCATGGATTTTGTTACCGGTCTTCCTAAGGTTTCTCAAGGCATAGATGCAATTTGGGTCATTGTTGATAGATTGACCAAGTCTGCTCATTTCTTACCTATACAAGAAACTTATACACTTGAACGTCTTGCTCGTATGTACATAAACGAGATTGTAAGATTGCATGGTATGCCAATATCCATAGTTTCAGATCGAGACCCAAGATTCACTTCAAGATTTTGGGTTAGTTTGTAAAAAGTTATGGGCACGGATTTACGATTTAGTTCAGCATATCATCCTCAGATGGACGGACAATCAGAGAGGACTATTCAAACTCTTGAAGATTTATTAAGACTCTGTGTCGGTGAAGCAACGTTGTTGGGACCGGAGTTGGAACGTATGACTACGGAAAAGATTCAAATGATCCGACAACGTATAAAAACCTCACAAGATCGACAAAAGAGTTATGCTTATCTTCATCGAAAGGACGTAGAATTCGATATTGGAGATCATGTGTTGTTATGTGTTGCTCCATGGAAAGGAGTTACGAGATTTGGAAAGAGAGGAAAGCTCAATCCTCGATTCATTGGTCCATTTTTAATTATCGATCGAGTAGGGACTGTAGCCTATAGACTTGCTTTACCGCCAAGTATGTCTCGTGTTCATAATTTTTTTCATATATCCATGTTACGTAAATATGTGAAAGACCTGAACCACATTATTGAGTTAGAACCGGACGAAATAGCGGAAGATTTAACGTATGAAGAGGTTCCTGTTCAAATCTTGGATAAGAAGGAACATATTCTACGCTCCAAGATTATACCTCAAGTCAAAGTTTTATGGAGGAACCATGATGTTGAGAAAATGACTTGGGAGTTAGAATCTGAAATGAAATCAAGGTATCCTTACCTCTTTGACATACCGTGCATGTACCCTAATTTCGAGGGCAAAATTTCATAAGAAGGGAGATTGTAAGACCCTCAACTTTTATGAATAAAATGAATTTTCTATAAATATCATTTTTGAATGTTATGGAATAAATTTGATATAATGTTATAGTTGTGGGTAATATTTATAAATTTTACAACGTACGCAAGTTGTTATATAATATTCGATTGGTCGGGGAATATTCGTTTTAACAGGAAATATTCATATGACGACACAATCATTGGTGGACCCCACAACAGAATTATTGTCGGATTGAAAGAAAACGACAAAAATATTTTATTAAAAATAAAGGCGTAAGTTTTACCGTTATCTTGTTGAACTACTTTCGGTAGTAAAGTAAAGAATACGATGTCTGGCGTATAAGAGTACTTTTCGATATTGATTATTGATGCTTATGTGAGAAGTCATTCAGTTTTATTCAATTATTGTCGATATTTTATATATTATTAAATCAATAATTGAAATGACAGAGTTATTAATATTATAATTTGCAATATTAACGATGTTTAGAAGTTCTGCCGAGGTGAGGTTTGGTCACCTAATTGCGCGCCAATAGGGAGAAATTCTTATTGGAAAGCCCCCTCTTTCCTGGGAACGACCTGGTCGATTAATATTGTGAATTATAATAAAGGTGATAAATGTTATTAAAATTATTAATGTGATTTTTATGAGGTATTTGTGTAAGTTTTGCTTATTTTATGAACTCCCATTTACCCATTTTTCAAAATAATCGGTAGAAATTATTTAAAGGTGGGTCCTACATGTGGGGGCCACATGTGGGGGCCACATGTGGGGCCCATATGTGATGAAAAACTGATTTTGAAAATGGGGGTGGGAGAGAGTTATCTATAGGGGAGGGAGTTTATATATATAAGATTGTGATGTGTGTGTATATATAATATAATATGAGTGAGTGGATTTTGGTGGAGGGAACATGCGGGGTTATGTTAGAAGAAAGAAAAATAGGTGTGATGGGTGATGTATGTGGTGTGTGATGAAATTGGTGGAAAAATGGGGTATTATATATATATGTGTTTATAAATATGTGTGGTTGATATATATATATATATGTATTATATTCTTGCTTTGTTCCTATTGGTTGAATGGTTGAAAATTTATATCTGTGAATTCTCATCCGTGATTTGCATAATTATTGAGTTAGTAAGCAAAATCCTTACACAGTGCCTTTCCATTCACCTATAAATAGAAGCTCATTCCTTCATTATTTCTTACGAATTCACTGAAACACTAGAGAGAGAAAATTATAGAGAGAAAGAAGAAGAGCAGTCTGCTACCTTTCTCTTCCTATATCCAGTACTCTTCTTTCTAAGGTAAGGGGTATTATTTCTTTTGTATTCATGAAGAGAACTTATGTTATTCCATTATTTATTATTCTATTGAATAACTCAGATGTCGCTGCTACCCTATACTTGGTGAAATTCTTCATTATTCCATTCTTTATTATTCATTGGAATACCACAGCTAGATGCGTTCACATGGGACACAGGTTCCGCCTCTTTATTAGTCTGTTGGAATATCATCATATGCATGCGCTTTTACGCCTGACCGGTTCCGTATTTATTATTCTGTTAGAATATCTTATCTGTGTGTTTACGCCAGACCTGGTTCCGTCTTTATTATTATGTTGGAATATCCTGTCTGTGCATTTCACGCCGGACCTGGTTCCGTTATTTAGTATTCTGTTGGAATAACCTGTCTATGTGAAGTACCGCATGCATGGTGATTTCTTTTGTTATTCCATTCTTTATTATACTCAGTTGGTTAAAGTTTTGACTTCTATACTCCATGAAATTAGTGGAATATCCTTCATATTTGCGTTTCATCCAGTATCTTTTCATGGAAATATTCTTCTGAGCATTCTTGAATTTTACTCTACAAAGAAGTATCATATTGACAATTTGGACTTAATAGTTCCTGAATAAATTAATTCTTGAACTTGTTTTATTGAATTCTTATATCATTGTCATCATCCTCATGTTTATATATATATATATATATTTGAAAGTCATCTGTGGCCTGTAGTGCATGGATGGACTTAGTATGATTATGACCAGGGATTATTCGGTGTAATCATGACGGTAATGTTACAAATGATGTGGTAAAAGTCCTCATTGGCCCGTAGTGCATTGATGGACATTTGTTGGCATGATCATGACCATTGATGAATACACGAATATCCTTGGCCCGTAGTGAATGGATAATTTGTGGTCGTGATACTAATGAATATCTTTATGTCAGTAGTGCGTGGATGATGTGGATTATTTATTAAGTCGAGTCCCAATGATAAAAGTGATGAAAACCTTTTAAATCATAAAAGATAGTAGATTTTATTCTCTACTTGACTCTTTTAATGGATTGCTTGTTTTCTTCTTGCAGCTAAACTTGATGTCTATTGTATTTTATCGCTTTAACATTGTTGAAGACTAATGATAATTTATTCGCATTATCTTAGTCATAATATTTCTTCTTGGGCTAGTTGAGCTCACCCTTTCTTTCACTTTATTCTCTTGAGAAATGAGAATATAGCTGGGACGAGTCGGGGAACAGAGTGATGGTCTAGAGGATAGCATTAGTAGTCCTCACTATTCTGTGAGATAGTGTGTTAATAAATGTATTGAGGACTTATTTTGAGTTTGTATACTGTGTGACGCCCCCCATAAAATAATCAAACTTACCACAAATCATTTTTTTTCATCAACACATATTTAATCTTTCAACAATTATTAATCATTTATAACTTGTCGTCTCAATTATTGATTTAATACTATAACATATTATACTGAGATGATCTTTGTGACAATAATTGAATCAATAATATAAGAGATATGATCAAGAATTATTGTAGTAATAATTGAGTATAGGTGAGTGACTTCTCACGTAAGCATCAATAATCAATCTGGTATTGCTACTATCAACTACGCCAGACATTCTTACTTTTACCAACGGGTAGTTCAATGTTTTAACGGTAACACCTCCGCCAGTTATTTTTATAAAATATTTTTGTCGTTTTCTCAATCCGAAATAATAATTACGCTAGGGGTCCACCATGATTGAGCCATTGTCTGCGAATATTCCCTAACAAAAGAATATTCCCAGGCCAAACGAATATTTTATAACAAATTGCATACTTTGCAAAATTTATAAATATTACCCACAACTATAACATTATATCAAATTTATTCCATAATATTCAAAATAATATTTATAGAAAATTCATCTTTATTTATAAAAGTGGGTCTTACAACCTCCCTTCTTATGAAATTTAAGCCCTCAAAATTAGGGTACATACCGGTATGTTGAAGAGGTAAGGATACCTTGATTTCATTTGATTCTAACTCCCAAGTCATTTCCTCAACATCATGGTTCCTCCACAAAACTTTGACTTGAGGTATAACCTTGGAGCGTAGAATATGTTCCTTCTTATCCAAAATTTGAACAGAACCTCTTCATACGTCAAATCTTCCGCTATTTCGTCCGGTTTCTAACTTCAATAATATGGTTCGGTCTTTCACATATTTACGTAACATAGATATGTGAAAAACGTTATGAACACGAGACATATTTGGCGGTAAAGCGAGTCTATAGGCCACGGATTCCTACTCGATCGAGGATTAAAATGGTCCAGATGAATCGAGGGTTAAGTTTTCCTCTCTTTCCAAATCTTGTAACTCCTTTCCATGGAGCAACTCTTAACAACACATGATCTCCTATATCGAATTCCACGTCCTTTCGATGAAGATCAAGATAACTCTTTTATCGATTTTTGAGGTTTTTATACGTTGTCGGATCATTTGAATCTTTTCGTAGTCATACGTACCAACTCCGGTCCCAACAACGTTGCTTCACCCACCTCATCCCAAAGATCTTTGGAGAACGACACTTTCTTCTTCCATACAACGCTTGAATGGAGCCATGCCAATACTTGCTTGATAAGCTGTTGTTGTAGAAAACTCCACCAATGGTAAGAACTTGTCCCAACTCCCTTGAAATCAAGGACCACAGTCTTAATAGATCTTCAAGAGTTTGAATAGTCCTCTCCATTGTCCGTCAATCATCGAGGATGATATCTGCCGAGCTAAATCGTAAGTCTGTGCCCATAGCTTTTTGCAAACTAACCCAAAATCGTGAAGTGAATCTTGGGTCTCGATCGAAACTATGGATACCCGGCATACCATGCGATCTTACAATCTCGTTTATGTACATCTGAGCAAGACGTTCAAGTGTATAAGTTTCTCGTGTCGGTAAGAAATGAGCGAGACTTGGTCAATCTATCAACAATGACCCAAATCGCATCAATGCCTTGAGAAACCTTAGGAAGGCCGTGCTGAAATCCATGGTAATGTGCTCCCACTTCCATTCGGAATTTCAAGTGGTTGCAATGGACCTTTTGGTACTTGATGCTCCGCTTTAACTCGTTGACAAGTTAGACACCTTGAGATAAACATATTATCTCTCTCTTCATATTGCTCCACCAAAATGTATGACGAATATCATGATACATTTTGGTACTCCCGAGATGGATTGCAAATGGTGTGTTATGCGCCTCATCATGATATTATACTTTAAATCGTAATCGTTAGGAACACAAAGTCTGGAGTTGACTCAAGTATTCCTTCTTCATCGATTCTTGCTTCCGTGATAGCACCTTCTTGCACTTTTTTCCTCATACGCATCAGCTCAGTGTCCGTAGCTTGGCGACTTTAACTTTATCGATTAAAGTCGGTTCTACTTTCAGATACTCGCTATCATCACATGCGTCCTCAGAGTCTTTAACTCTATCTCCATCCTTTGCAAGTCACACAAAATGGGCCTTTGCGTTGACAATATCGCACTTTCGTACTTGCATATGATTTTCTACTCAATCGTCGCTACCACGTTACGCTCGCTTTTCGGGATGGTATTGTATGGTATGATCATAATCTTTCAATTTCAAGCCAACGTCGTTGTCGCATGTTGAGTTCCTTTTGAGTGAAGAAATATTTGAGGCTTTTTGATCCGTAAAGATCTCCACTTTCTCCCCATACAAGTAATGCCTCCAAATTTTAAGTGCAAAGACAATGACTACTAACTCTAGATCATGAGTAGGATAATTCCTCTCATATTCTTTGAGTTGTCGCGAGGCATAACTATAACTTTTCCATGTTGCATAAGAACACATCCCAACCCTTTGCCCGAAGCATCATCAGAGATGACAAATCCTCAAGGCGGATGGTATTGTCGAACAGGTGCTAAAATAAGTCTCCTCTTGAGTTCTTGAAAACTCTTCTCATTCTTCGCTCCAACCGAACTTTGTATCTTTCCGAGTCAATTTGAGTCGATGGAATAGCGATTCGAGAAAATCCTTCCACGAATCTCCGATAATAACCAATTAAGCCGAAAAGCTACGTGCTTGGTCATCGATTTAGGTTGTTCCCGCTTTGAATAGCTTCAATCTTTCTTTGGGTCAATGAGATATTCCATGACTTGATACCACGTGCCCAAGGAATGCTACTTCTTCAAGCCGAACTCGCATTTCTTCAACTTGGCATAAAGCTTATATTCACGAAGCTTTTGGAGTGTCGACCTCAAGTGTTGCTCATGATCTTCACGGCTTTTGGAATAAATAAGGATGTCATCAATAAAGAACGACCACAAAGTGATCTAAATATTCCTTGAATACCCGGTTCATCATTCCATGAAGGCAGCAGGAGCATTAGTCAATCCAAAGGACATGACTAGGAATTCATAATGCCCGTACTGAGTTCTAAAAGCCATCTTTGGAATGTCAGCGGTTCTAATCTTCAATTGGTGATATCTGGAATGAAGATCAATCTTTGAAAAGAATTTGGCTCCTTTCAACTGGGTCAAACAGTCATCAATACGTGGCAATGGATACCTATTTTTGATGGTGACATGATTCAACTCCGATAATCTATACAAAGTCGATACTCCCATCTTTCTTCTTCACGAATAGAGCAGGGAGCACCCCAAGGAGAAGTACTAGGACGAATAAAGCCAATCTCTAACAATTCCTGCAGATTGGGTCTTTAACTCCTGAAGTTCAATAGAGCCATTCGATATGGGGCTTTGGAAATAGGTTTTGTCTGGGGTTCAAGGTCGATACAAAATTCAATTTCACGCTGCAGGTAGGCCGTAAGTTCTTCGGGAATATGTCGGAAATTTATTAACAATAGGAATACCATTTAAAAGCGGCGTATTTTTATTTAAATCATGACATGAGCTAAGAAAGCTTGACATCCGTTTTCAATAAACGAATAGCTTTATGGCTTGAGATGACCGTGATTGATTTTAATGGTTTGGTCGTTTGAATTCGCATAATAGGTTGATTAGGAATATGAAAAAGCTAACAACCTTACGAAAACAATCAATTTTTGCATGATAAGTAGTTAACCAATCAATCCTAGAATCACGTCAAATGCAAGTATTTTAATGAAATAAGAGCGACGGTAATGTGAGGGTACTTGATTTGAACCAAACAAGACTTATAAACGATGGATGTAATGAAGGTTTCTCCCAACGGAGTTTCCACAGATAAGTCAAAGTCTAATTTCTCCGGAGTCAAATTTAATCGATGAGCGCAAGTAGGAGAAATAAAAGAATGGGTAGAACCGTGTATCAAATAAAGTATAGACTTCATTAGAGTTTATGATAAGCTTACCTGTGATGACCTCATTCGGATTCCTTGCTCTTTGGGAGGTCACAACAAATGCTCTCCTTGCACTACTGGGTTTTTGAATTTTACGGGATGGCCTTTGGTGCCTCCATCCTAGCTGAATTTGTCTTGATGGCACAAAATCGAGCTAAGTGACCTTCTCTTCCACAATTATAACATGCTTTGACTGCATGACGCAGCTTTGATCGATGTGTCCCTCTCCTCCGCATTTGAAGCATATGATAGGTGGTCTTTCTCCTTCCTTAACAATGGGTCTTTGGTCTTGACGTCTTTCCATCATTGTTGAATCTCCTTTTCTTGAAATGTCCATTCTTATTGTTTTGGCCTCGATTACCACCAAGTGGTTACCATATCCGCCCGTTGATTCCTCCACGCTTGTTGTCACCGCCTCGATGACTATTCTCGCCGGTATTATAATTTTTAAACCGCTCTCTTTTAGTTCGTTGACTCATTATCGCGCTCCACTAATCGAGCCCTATTTACAACATCTCGAATACAAACACGGTTTATGAGAAATAAGATGTTGACGTATCTCCAGCTTCAAACCTCTTAAAAACATTCGCGCCATTCTCTCTTTATTATCCACCAAGTGGGACGCAAACTGTGATAACTCCGCAAATTTTGCCTCGTATTGCGACACGGTCCATATTGTTTTGTTCCAACTTGATAAATTCCACCTCCTTCATGTGGCGAATACTTTCGGGAAAGTATTTGTCGTTGAATGACTCTGGAACTTCTCCCAAGATATCTTGATCTGATGGGTTGAGTACGTTTCTGGATTCCCACCATGAATCCGCCTCTCACGCGAACATAAAAAGGCGTGAAGGGAACCTTTTGCTCCTCGGAGCATCCCAAGACATCAAATATCTTGGTAATCTGTTTTATCCATGCTTCCGCCAGAAGTGGTTTTGGCTCTCCCTTAAACTCCGGTGGTCCCAGCTCCTTGAATTGTTTAGCGGTGACCGCCCGAGAGTTTTCCGTGTTTCCACCTACGTTTTGGACAAGAGTTGCTCTCGCCTGCTGTTGCATAAATTGCATAAAGCCTCTGAACATTTGATCATTCATCATTTGGTCAGTGTTGTTGTTTGCATGAGGATTGTCGCCTTCCCGATGCACATTATCCTGATTATTGATATGTGGTGAATCAACGATCGCCTGCGCTCCATTGCTATTCTCAACATTCTCAGATGTCATTTTCAGATACTGCCACAAAACAAAAGGTTAATTGACATGTAACAAATTATCCCTATCTTCTGACCAACCAATAAAATAGCACATAAACTTAGGTAGGTCATACTAGCGAAGGTATTCCCCGTCTCTCCCTCCTAGTACTATTCTCACATCTTAGCCAGGATCATATCCCTTAGCTCGATACCAAATGTGCGCCCCCATAAAATAATCAAACTTACCACAAATCATTTTTTTTCATCAACACATATTTAATCTTTCAACAATTATTAATCATTTATAACTTGTCGTCTCAATTATTGATTTAATACTATAACATATTATCTGAGATGATCTTTGTGACAATAATTGAATCAATAATATAAGAGATATGATGCGGCAATTCATCAGTAGCAATAATTGAGCATAATGAGTGACTTCTCACGTAAGCATCAATAATCAATCTGGTGTGCTACTATGCAACTACGCCAGTATTCGCATTTTTACCACCGGGTAGTTCAACGGTTTTAATTGCGTAACACCTCCCAGATTATTTTTTATAAAATATTTTTGTCGTTTTCTCAATCCGACAATAATTACATTAGGGGGTCCACCAATGATTGAGCCATTATGCGAATATTCCCTAACAAAAAGAATATTCCCACCAAAACGAATATTTTATAACAACTTGCATACTTTGCAAAATTTATAAATATTACCTACAACTATAACATTATATCAAATTTATTCCATAATATTCAAAATAATATTTATAGAAAAATTCATCTTTATTTATAAAAGTTTGGGGTCTTACATCTTGCCTAGAAGATGCGGTAATTATATTAAAACTCACATTTCATGTTGTATATTTAAGTTTGTATTTGAATTTTGTACCATGTATTTGTGACTTCGTAATAGGTGATGTATATACCTATTTTGGGGCGCCACATATTATATATATGCGGGACTTGGTCCATGGTTTTCATTTTTGTCTGTATATATATACTTATATATATATTTATATATATGGACTAACATTATCTAGTTATGCCTCGATTGAGCTTGGACTCACATCCGAAGCGTTTACTTGCTTATATATATATATATATATATATATATATATATATATAGAGAGAGAGAGAGAGAGTCTGCTTCCTATCTAGACTCCCGGACTTTCTTAAAATACGAACCTTTTTTTTTTTGCTTTTTTTCTTTCTTAAAACAACTAATTTTTTTTTTAATATTTTATGGAACTGGAATTTTTATATAATACCGTGTTTTGGATGTGATTTGGATACGTATAACAAAATAGGTCTGTACAGTCTGTGCAGACTATACATACATTTTTTGGTATATGTATCCAAATCACGCCAAAAACAATGTATTATGAAAAAATTTCAGTTTCATAAACTATTAAATTTTTTTTAGTTGTTTTAAAAAAAAAAGCAAAAAAAATTAAAAAAATTAGGATCCAGATTTGATCAGGTGCAAGAGTCCAGACCTGATCCGTGGTGTATATATATATATATATATATATACACACACACACACACATACACACACACACACATATATATATATATGACATATATCACGAAAATGATAAACCGGCGGGATCGATATATATCATATATGTTATCGCTTATATATATATATATATATATATACATACATTTCATCAGGGCTTGGAGTTTACTTAGTGGCCTTTTACTACTTTATTTACATTCCAGTCACTTTGGAGTTTACTTAAGTATGGTTTATCGTTCTTTTTTATTTACATTCCATCTCGCCTGTAGTTTACTTCGTGGCGGTTGATTGTTTTTACTACTTTATTTACATTCCATCCCGCATGGAGTTTACTTCGTTGCGGTTGATCACATTTACTTCTTTATTTGCATTTTTGATCCCCACGGAGGTGGAGGCCCCTTGCTGCTCAAGTTATTCCTTCCATGACGGAATCAGAAATGGTCATGACCTTTATAGACATACAAGAAGCTCCTTTCTATGAAAGAGTCTTAGCTGGCATTGGCAAACCATTTTCTAAAATAATCAAACACGGAGAGATGGCTGAGATGGGATTGAAGTCAGGAAAAATTCAAGACCTAGCCGCTCTTAAAGCAGTTGTTGAGCACATCCAGTCTGGAACTTATGAAAACAACCCCCAGAGGGTCCATAAAAAGAAATAGGAAGATGTTTCCTTGATACTACAAGGTCAAAAAGGCAGTCAGAATATGCCTATCCAGAGGAGAAACTACTCCCCTTTGCAAGCACAGTCTTCAAACCCTCCACTGCCTAAAGGTGGAGAAGTCAGACGCCCCCAAGTATTCACACCCTTAGGGGACTCGCTCGAGAATATCCTTACTCTGATGACCACTCAGAAGAAAATTACACATCTTCTTCCACCAGCCAACCCGAATGGGAAGGGTTTCAATGCTACTCGGAAGTGTGCTTATCATGCCGGGAACACCGGACATGACACTTTCGAGATTCTTGGGCCTTAAAACACAAGATCCAGGACTCAATTGAAAATGGGGAGATTGTCGTGACTAAACCCGACCAACCTCATGTGCAAGACAATCCTCTTCCTTAACACAAAGAAGGAGATGTCAATATGATTAATTGGAGCAGTGGACAGAGTTCCAATTACGTTGTTAAATCTTCCCAAACCAGAAAAGATGGTGCTGACAGATGGGATTATGCACAATTCCAGTTTATGATGGAGTGAAAGATTAAGGCTCTTTACAAACAAGTAGATCAGTTGGTAGAACTGGTGATTCATCAACACCAAGTCACATGCCAATTAATCAGTCAGGAGCATGCTAGTCTCCTTTCTTTTGTCATAAATATTCCATCCTCGCCTTCAGAAAGTGAAACACTGGAGGATAAAGTTGCGAAAAGAGAAAGTGCCAAAGCCCGTCGAGATTTTGCCAATAAACGGGAATTTACATATCTTGGCCAACCTATGGAGGAGATATTTCAATGTTGATCAATGAAGGAAGAATTACATCCCTTCTATTTCCAATCAATCCCCATTCGAGACGGTTTAATTTTGAGGGATTATACCAATATCACTCCCACTCTCGCGGTCATAGCAAAGAAGAATGCTGGGCACTCCGCCACCTCATTCAAAATTTAATTGACAGCGGTGTCATGCAAATGGCAGACGATGACACTTTGTTACTAGAGAGTGGGAACACATGTCCTACAAAATGGAAGGACGACATAGCAGTTATCTCTGTTGAGGATGATTTGGCTGCCAGACCACTGACAATACAAGTAATCCAACTCAGATGAGCTGACAATCCATTAAAAGTGGCTGCACCAGAGCCAATTAACTTACCATTCAGACCAAAGTATCCTGTTGTCAGCCTACACAAAGTCCCATGGATTTATGGGCATGCTGAAGGATCTACTTCACATACTACTGCTGCAATGTCGAAGGATAATCCACTGCATCTTCCCCATCGGGTGATGAAGCCCACCATCAAATCAAATGGGAAAGTTCCCATGGAGAAGATTGAAGAGTTCCTCCATACCATGGGCCATAACGAAGCCAAAGTGGTTTTAAGCTTGAGAGAAGCTGTAACACCCCCTTCCTGAAAAGGAAAGGGATGTCACGCACAAAACATAATAAACACAAACCTCTAATAAATCTCAAAATATCTCCAATGAAATTGAACACTAATTGTCACATACTCCAAATAGAATGAACTCCACACTTACATAATCTCTACTAATAAGAAATAAATACCAAAATGGCCCAAACATCCATATACAAAATATTAAGAAAAACCAAGTCTAATAATAAGTCTTAAAAACTAATCTACTCATTTGGATCAAAGGTAGCTCTCATCCCACATATCCTGATCACCCCTGATTACCTGCCGGAAAAGAACATAGCGTGAGCTAATTGCCTAGTACGGATATAAAAAATGCATATATATAAATAATATATATATGTACCGAAAGAACTGAATAAACGAACAATTACAACTACTAACCAAACATGAATATATCGAAATTGGTGAGACAAGGTACAAATGATTAACACTGTCGAACCGACAACTATAGTCAAAGGAATTCTAAACAAAATAAGGCTGAATCAAATGGTTATAAGGTAACAATTTCATACTGAGCTCAAATACAAATAGCCAAAGACTAACAAAATACATCTGTACCATGATGTATACAAATCAAATCGATTAATACGCACGACACATACGTCACTAATCCGCCAAACAAATCGAATCAAATCAAATAATGGGTCGACCCATACGTATCCTGAACAAATATCAAATGGCCAAAGCTCATACGCAGAGCATACAAAAAGATACGACGTGGACTGATCACACCACCACGGAAGGTGTCGTGCCCTTGTGTCAAGAGGACATGCCTGTGGTACCCCACAGGTGGTTAGCTCAAGTATACCCTAAGGATCTACTACAAAATATAAGTTAAAAAGAGTTCAAATCACAAGGCTTATATGACCATATTAAAATGAAATCGAATTATCAAATACAAACCTGATTAATTATCACATTATATCGATGATCAAAATAACTCCCGAATGTGAAAGAAAATATACGAACAATGGTACAAACGAATAAAGTCTCCAAAACATATTGACATGATTAACTAGTTCAAAGAGTACAAATACAAATTCTAATATCAACGCTAAAACGAAACTATCTCAATAATTTTGACAAAAGGAATAATCCTGAGAGGCAACACCAAATTTCTAAACAAGTACAAAACGAACGAATTAAATTTAAAGGAGTATCGCTAAAAAAGTATGGAATCTGTACCTTAATATAGTACCAAAATAATTCACCAAATCCAAATGTCACCCGCTAGACTCCCTCAATCCGATCTAATTATCCCAATAAAATACAATACATATAATTAAATTATAAACTCATACAAATTATATTTTCATAAATTCAATAATTTTAATATATTATATTCAGTTTGTACTCAAAAGATGTATTTTAATTATAATAACAATATTATAATATTATTTATTACTATCCCTTTTTAAATTTCCGTATCTTATATATATATATATATATATATATATATATATATATATATATATATATATGAATCATGTGTTTCAAAAATCCACATGCTCTTCGATTTATATAAGAGACTCACCTACACAACTTTAAATACTACGACAATACCAAATAAGGAGATTTTCTCATTCAATTGAAAAGAGTAATAATAACTTACCAGTTTAATTCGTGTTTTTTTCTTCTCTTTCTTAGCTGCGGCTAAGTTCTCTTTTTTTTTTCAATTGATTCGCATAGATATAATAAAGCAGTTAGGGTTTTGGTTTATTTATTAATTAATATGTTTTGTTAATTCTTTTAATTTTATTAGGATTTAAAATTATACAAATATAAATTAAACCCAATTAGTTTTAATGGCCCAAATAAATTAACTATAGTTTGACCAAAATATAAGAAAAGTCCAATCAAATATTTTAAAGCTTATTGAAATATTTTATTTTATTTTTATTTTATTAGGTATTACATCACCTTCCCCTTAAAAAAAGGATTCCGTCCTCGGAATCAAAAGAACAAAATGTACCTAATTTTCAAAAAGATGTGGATATTCCACTCGAATAGACTCCTCCATCTCCCAAGTAGCTTCCCGCTCCGAATTGTTTTTCCACAAGATTTTAACAAAAGGAATTGTCTTCCTCCTCATAATTCGTTCTTAACGATCTAGAATAGCCTCGGCTCCTTCCTCACAAGTAAGATCTTCTTGAATCGTATGTAACGGGTATTGTATAACATGAAGCGGATGATAGTTATATTTCCTTAACAGCGAAACATGAAAGATATTATGCACATGAGATAATTATGGAGGCAAAGCCACCCGATATGCCACTTCTCCAAATCTCTCAAGGACTTCAAAAGGGCCAATGAAACGCGGACTAAGCTTCCCTTTCAAACCAATCCTTCGAACACCTTTCCATGGAGAAACTTTCAAAAACACGTGTTCACCATGTGTGAATTCAAGAGCCCTCCTATGAATATAAGCATAACTTTTTTGCCGCGATCTAGCTTCTTTCAACTTTTCTTTAGCCACTGCTACCTTCTCCGTAGTAATTCTAACCAAATCGGGTCCTTTTATTACCCTTTCTCCAACCTCATCCCAACAAGTTGGATCTCGACACTTCTTACCATATAATGCTTCAAAAGGGGCCATATCAATACTAGTTTGCCAACTGTTATTATATGCAAACTCAACCAAACTCAAATAATCATCCCAGTTCCCTGTCCATTCTAAAGCACAAGTTCGCAATATGTCTTCTAACGTCTGAATAGTTCTCTCTGATTGTCCATCTGTCTGCGGATGAAAAGTTGTACTATAGTTGAGTTGCGTTCCCCAAGCTCGTTGAAATCCTTTCCAAAATCGAGAAGTAAACCGCGGATCACGATCCGAAATAATAGAAACTGGAGTCCTATGAAGCCTAACAATCTCACATTGAAAAATATCAGCCAACTTATTTATCTAAAAATCCTCACGAATAGCCAGAAAATGCGCCGATTTGGTTAAACGATCCACTACCACCCAAATAGCATCATTCTTTTTAAGAGTCCTTGGTAAACCAGTCACAAAGTCCATCGAAATGTCATCCCATTTCCACACAGGAATTTGTAACTGTTGCAACAAACCACGAGGCCGCTGATGCTCAATTTTCACTTGCTGACAAGTAAGACATTTACTCACAAATTCAGCTACATCCTTTTTCATTCCGTTCCACCAGAAATTCTCCTTCAGATCCTTATACATCTTTGTAGACCCCGGATGAATAGAAAATGGCGAACTATGAGCTTCAGTTAACACTGCCTCACGAATCATTGGATCCACTAGAACACATAACCGTTTACCAAACCATATCACACCTTGCTCATCAATGCGAAACTCTGGCTGCCTACCTTCATTCATATTATGTTCTACAGCCCACAACTCGCCATCCTCCTTTTGGGCTTCTTTGATATGCAAAATAAGAGAAGGTTCCACCCTCATACCTGCTACCAACCCATCAGAACCTCTAGCATATAGCTCCAAACCCACACGCTCCATATCAAAGATAAGTTGAGGTTATGTAACCAAGGCAGCTATACTCCCTGAACTCTTTCGGCTAAGAGCATCTGCAACCACATTAGCCTTACCGGGGTGATACTGAATCCTAGCATCATAATCCTTGAGAAGCCCCAACCAACGCCTCTGCCTCATGTTAAGCTCCTTCTGAGTAAAAATATATATAAAGCTCTTATGGTCGGTGAAAATGTCACAAGTCTCTCCATATAGATAGTGCTTCCAAATCTTTAGGGCAAAAATAACTGCTGCTAACTCCAAGTCATGGGTAGGGTAATTCACCTCATAAGGTTTAAGTTGTTTAGAAGCATAAGCAATTACCTTACCATGTTGCATCAAAACATACCCTAATCCCTTCTTAGAAGCATCACTATAAATCTGATAACCTCCTATCCCCGATAGTAATGTAAGCACCGGAGCCGACATAAGCCTCTTCTTAAGCTCCTCAAAACTTTTCTCACGTTCCTCATTCCACACAAACTTTATGCCTTTCTTCATCAACTGAGTTAATGGCAAAGCTAACAAAGAGAAACCTTCCACAAATCGCCTGTAGTACCCTGCCAAACCCAAGAAACTCCTTACTTTAGTTACCGTGGTAGGTCTTAGCCAATTAGTGATAGCCTTAACCTTAGTAGGATCCACTTTAATACCTTCAGCAGACACGACATGTGTTAAAAAATGCCACATGTTCTAACCAAAACTGGTATTTGGAGAACTTAGCATATAACTTATTCTTCTGCAGAACCCCCAAAACAGTACGAAGATGCTCTTCATGCTCCTCCTTAGACTTGGAATACACCAAAATGTCATCAATGAAGACAATGACAAATTGGTCTAAATACTCGCTAAAAACCCGATTCATTATATCCATAAACACTGCTGGAGCATTAGTCAACCCAAATGACATCACCAAAAACTCATAGTGCCCATACCGAGTACAAAAAGCTATTTTTGGAATGTCCTCTTCCCTCACCCTCAGCTGATGGTACCCCGACCTCAAATCTATCTTTGAGAAGAACTTTGCCCCTTGGAGCTGATCGAAAAGGTCATCTATCCGTGGCAATGGATATCTGTACCTGATAGTGATCCTATTTAGCTCCCTATAATCTATACACAATCTCATAGATCCGTCCTTCTTCTTCACAAATAAGACTGGAGCACCCCATGGCGATACACTCGGTCTAATGAATCCACGATCTAACAACTCCTGCAATTGTTCCTTCAACTCTTGTAACTCTAATGGAGCCATCCTATAAGGTGCCTTAGAGATAGGTTCCGCTCCAGGAATGAGCTTAATAGCAAACTTAACTTCCCTTGGCGGTGGCAATCCTAGCAAATCCTTAGGAGTTACCTCAGGAAATTCTCAAACAACTGGATAGTCATCAAGTTGGGGCTCATCCCTAGAGGTATCCTTCACATAAGCCAAATAACAATCACGCCCCTTAGCAATCATTTTGCTCGCCTTCAAAGCTGAGAACAACTTTACAACACCATTCAGCTTTGAACATTAAAACTCGAATTCTGGAGTGTCTAAGGGTCGAAAAATAACTTTCCTCGCCTGATAATCAATAGTGGCTCGATGCTTACTCAACCAATCCATACCCAAGATGATATCAAAATCATGCATCACCATCAGAAGTTAGTTAGTTACGTACACCCTCCTCCCTAACTTCAAAGGACACTCGCGAAAATGCTCAGAAATAATCACAGAATTCCACATCGGGGTAGCAATAAACAAATGATGATTCAATATTTGAGAAGACACTCCAAGATGACGAACAAATGAAAGTGCAACAATAAAGTGTGTAGATCCAGTGTCAAACAAAACCGATGCCTCACGATTTCCTACAAGAAGGATGCCTGAAATAGTACCTGGTGCTTGGGCCTCCTGATTAGCTGTCAATGCAAATACTCTGCATCCGATGTTGTCTTTGACCGCCATTACCAAAGATTACCGCCTCCCGTTACCACACCGAATCGCATCCTTGCTCTCTACATGTCCCATTTTTCCACATAAGAAACAAGCCTCTGTCTCTCTATAGCACGCCCTACTAGCATGATACCCACCACAAGTAGCACATGGACCAGGTGGAAGTGGCAAAAGGTTCGGATTGCCCCCACCTGCCGGTCTTGGATACCACCCTTGAATTTGACCCTATTGGCGATACTGACCCTAATTCTTATTTAGCTGGAAACCCATGTTCTGTTGAAATCCCCTATTTTGATCTCGCCTCCACTTGCCATCGACCTCGTGCTTGACCTCCTCCCCACCACCTATTTATATTGGGTAAGCAAAGTCTCTTCGAGGATTAAATCGCTGTCTCGATGGAGGCTCATTCCAATTATTTTGCCTTCTATTCTGATTTCTGCCAAACTGCCCCATTCCTTGCCTTTGTTGGTCATCTCTATCTCTCTTTCGACTCCCTTCTGATTTGGCAGCTCGAAAGTCCTTGTGTTCCATTTCCACACTCTTAGCTGCATTAGCCACATGCGATACATCTGTAAATATGGTGTGGATGATCGACCTCCTATACTCATATTTCAAAGCCCATTTAAACTTTTCTGCCTGTTGTGCAACTGTCCCAGCTATTGAACCCGCAAAACCAGCCAATCTCGTAAACCTCGCTATAAAATCGGTAATAGTCTCATCTTCCTTCTGCCGAATGGACACAAATTCCCTGATGTATGCATCCCTATCAGCGTTTGGGAAATACTGCTGATAGAAAAGGTCACAAAAACCACTCCATATGAGTCCATCCATTAATCCATCTCCCTGTGTAGCCTTCTACGATTTCCACCATCGCTGAACATCATCCTCTAGCTTATAAACTGCTAATCTCACCTTCTGATTTTCTGAACACCCAATCACATCAAAAATCTTTTCCAAGTGGGCGATCCAGTTCTCCTCATCAATTGGAGTCAGTACAAAATGAAAAGATTTGGGCTTCTGCTTAATGAACCTCTCCAATAACACATACAACGGCTACACTTGCTGACCAACTTGATCCTCGGGAGGAACATTTTGCTCATGTTGTGGTATCTCTGCATTATCCCCCATGCCATTTGCATTATGATTTCCTTGCATCTGCGGAACACCTTGCATAGCCTGTGCCATGGCCTGCGTAACTGCCTCATTCACCATTACTGCTACCATAGCCGGGGTTATTGTTGCATTACCCTGGGCCCCATCATTTCCACCCTGGTTAACAGCCTCAACCTGGGGTTGCCTCTGATCCCTCCTACCGTTATTACCCTGCCTCCCAGCAATTCTCGAAGACCTACGAGACATCTATGATACAAATCAACAAATAAGAACAAACAGATCAAAACAAATAATCGAAGCCAAAATTATTCAGAACGAAGATCAAACGCAACACAACACTATAATAAAATCTTATAACTACCCATTGATTTACCCATAACTCACAGGTCAAGCCTAAAAGGCAATCTACAAGATCATAACCTAAGTTCTGATACCAACTCTGTAACACCCCCTTCCTGAAAAGGAAAGGGATGTCACGCACAAAACATAATAAACACAAACCTCTAATAAATCTCAAAATATCTCCAATGAAATTGAACACTAATTGTCACTCCAAATAGAAGGAACTCCACACTTACATAATCTCTACTAATAAGAAATAAATTCCAAAATGGCCCAAACATCCATATACAAAATATTAAGAAAAACCAAGTCTAGTAATAAGTCTTAAAAACTAATCTACTCATTTGGATCAAAGGTAGCTCTCATCCCACATATCCTGATCACCTCTGATTACATGCCAGAAAAGAACATAGCGTGAGCCAATTGCCCAGTACGGATATAAAAAATGCATATATATAAACAATATATATATGTACTCAAAGAACTGAATGAACGAACAATTACAACTACTAACCAAACATGAATATATCGAAATTGGTGAGACAAGGTACAAATGATTAACACTGTCGAAACGACAACTATAGTCAAAAGAATTCTAAACAAAATAAGGCTGAATCAAATGGTTATAAGGTAACAATTTCATATTGAGCTCAAATACAAATAGCCAAAGGCTAGCAAAATACATCGGTACCATGATGTATACAAATCAAATCAATTAGTACGCACGACACATACACCACTAATCCACCAAACAAATTGAATCAAATCAAATACTGGGTCGACCCATACGTATCCTGAACAAATATCAAATGGCCAAAGCTCATACCCAGAGCATACAAAAGGATACACCATGGACTGATCACACCGCTACGGAAGGTGTCATGCCCTTGTGTCAAGAGGACATGCCTGTGGTACCCCTACAGGTGGTTAGCTCAAGTATACCCTAAGGATCAACTACAAAATGTAAGCCAAAAAGGGTTCAAATCACAAGTCTTATATGACCATATTCAAATGAAATCGAATTATCAAATACAAACATTATTAATTATCACATTATATCGATGATCAAAAGAACTCCCGAATGTGAACAAAAATATACAAACAATGGTACAAACGAATAAAGTCTCCAAAATATATTGACATGATTAACTAGTTCAAAGAGTACAAATACGAATTCTAATATCAACGCCAAAACGAAACTATCTCAATAATTTTGACAACAAGGAATAATCCTGATAGGCAACACCAAATTTCTAAACGAGTACAAAATGAACGAATTAAATTTAAAGGAGTATCGCTAAAAAAGTAGGGAATCCGTACCTTAATATAGTACCGAAATAATTCACCAAATCCAAATGTCACCCGCTAGACTCCCTCAATCCGATCTAATTATCAAAATAAAATAAAATACATATAATTAAATTATAAACTCATACAAATTATATTTTCATAAATTCAATAATTTTAATATATTATATTCAGTTTGTACTCAAAAGATGTATTTTAATTATAATAACAATATTATAATATTATTTATTACTATCCCCTTTTTTAAATTTTCGTATCTTATATATATATATATTATATTGAATTTGCATATATATATATATATATATATATATATATATATATATATATATATATATATATATATATATATATATATATATATATATAAACATAAGTAGCTAACTTGATTTATATATATATTTACCTCAAGCAGATTGATTTGAATATATATATATATATATATATATATATATATATATATATATATATAGTAATCTCAGTGTTTATATATATAATGAATTAGGAAATCAGGTTATAATATATATATATATATATATATATATATATATATATAAATGAATCACAAGTTTCAAAATCCACATGCTCCTTTAGATTTCATAAGAGACTCACCTACATAACTTTAAATGCTCTGACAATACCAAATAAGGAGATATTCTCATTCAATTGAAAAGAGTAATAATAACTTACCAGTTTAATTCGTGTTTTTTTTTTCTTCTCTTTCTTAGCTACGGCTGAGTTCTCTTTTTCTTTTCCTTCAATTGATTCGCATAGATATAATAAAGCAGTTAGGGTTTTGGTTTATTTATTAATTAATATGTTTTGTTAATTCTTTTAATTTTATTAGGATTTAAAATTACACAAATATAATTTAAACCCAATTAGTTTTAATGGCCCAAATAAATTAACTATAGTTTGACCCAAATATAAGAACAGTCCAATCAAATATTTTAAAGCTTACTGAAATATTTTATTTTATTGGGTATTACAGAAGCTCCACAGCAAATTTCCATATTGGACTTGGTTTTCGCTTCCGAAGATCATAGGAAAATATTGCTAAGGGTCTTGGAAGAAGACTATTTACCGAAATCAGTGGATGTGGCAAAATTCTAACATTTGGTTGATCATATTTTCAACAATAATGTGATATCTTTCACTGATGACGACATACCCGCTGAAGGGACCGGTCATTGCAAGCCGTTGCACATAGCGGTTTTGTCCTCCAGATACATGGTTGCGATAGTCTTGATAGATGGAGGTTTATCTCTTAACATCTGTCCTTGTGCTACCTTGGAGAAGATGAACATCAACCCCAAGAGGATCAAAAGAAGCCATACGATTATCAAAGCTTTTGATGGATATCGATAAAACGCCGTTGGAATAATTGAATTACCAGTGGAGATTGGTCCAAATACATTCAATGTATCCTTTCATGTGCTCAAAATAGCCACATGATACAACCTGCTATTAGGAAGACCATGGATTCATATGGCTGGACCTGTCCCTTCCACTCTTCATCAGCAACTCAAGTACCTTCTCAACAATAGCCTAGTCACTGTTAATGCTGAGCCGGAATGTCCGGAACAAAGTGATATGCCACTAATCAGCTTCAATTCAGAAATTGAGTCGTTTAGTTTCCATGCCCTGGAGGTGAGCAACACTCATACCATCCCATTGGGGCACCACCTCTCACACCCAAGATTTCTGCCGAGGTTATGTCAGCCACTCAAGAGATGATGTCATTGGGTCATCAACCTAGACAAGGGTTGGCCAAAGAGCATTAGGGTATTAAGCACCCGATTCAAGTGCCTAGTCAAACAGGGATGGTTGGATTAGGCTATTTTGCTAGCTCCAGTCACAGGAATCCTCATAAGCATAAACAGATTCCTTCAACTTCAGCAACACGACGATTTTCTCCACCTGCAACTCTTGAGCTGATATAATCTCCGGTAAAGGTGCCAGCCCACATTATGGCTATGCTATTTTCCAAACCAGTACATGTTAAAGCAAAAGAGGTCCTAATTCCTGATCCCGAAGTGGAAGAGAGGGAAAGGAAACGTAAACAAGACATCGCCCTGATGATGTCAGGCATATGCATCATTGTCCATGATGAACATACAAACAAATACACCCCTATGATGATTGCCTAGATATCATGGTCATCATTAGGGAAAAGGAGGACAATGATATCCCCTCCATCACTGCAGTACATCCGAACTTTACCCTCGACAATTGGAGCAGCACTCCACACATTGGTCGATGAGGGTAAAATGGGCAGAAAATTCCATCTGCCCTATAGATAACTTTAACTATTTATTTTTCTGTACAGTATAGCAGTTGTTTTATCAGTACATGCTAACACTTTGTATGATTGAACATTTTCATATATTAAGTGAAAGCATATTTTGTTTCAGGACTCTAAATTAAGATGTGCCTGTACTTGCTGATGAGGTTCTTTTTCTCCATAAGGACTGTAGCTTTGATGAAAAGTTAGACTCAAACTTGATGGAAATATAAGAGGACATTGAGGCAGCTTAGAAGATCAAGGAATGGGTCAAAGATAAACCTAAACCTAATCTTGATTAAACC
This sequence comes from Panax quinquefolius, assembly GCA_020205615.1. NCBI lineage: Eukaryota > Viridiplantae > Streptophyta > Magnoliopsida > Apiales > Araliaceae > Panax > Panax quinquefolius. Next base: position 48,163,928 of record CM035153.1, read on the forward strand.
ACTTCTTTCAATCTTGGAACCTTAGAAAACCCTAAGCTAATCCAGATTGGTTCAGACCTCACCCCAAACCAATGGAATGACATGGCTGTGCTACTAACCCAATTCCAGGATGTGTTTGCATGGTCTCATGAAGAAATGGTGGGTTTGTCCACTAACATTGTCCTTCATCTCCTTCCCATTAAAGAGTGATTCAAGCCAGTCAGACAGAAGCTCAGGCGATTAAAACCTGAGTGGAATTTAAAAGTTGAAGAAGAAATTGTGAAACAATTTCAAGCAGGCATCATCTAGGTGTCTACATACTCTGAATGGTTATCAAACATAGTCCCCATGCCTAAACCAGGAGTAAAGGTGCGAGTTTGTGTGGATTACCGGGATCTGAACAAAGCTTGCCTTAAGGATAGCTTTCCCGTGCCATTTATCCACATTTTCATTGATAATACTGCTTAATACGACATGTAATCCTTTGTGGATTGTTTCGTGGGGTATCATCAGATTATGGTTGCAGAGGAAGATCGTGAGAAAACTGCTTTCATCATGCCTTGGGGAACCTTTTGTTATAGACGGTAGTCATTCGGCCTCATCAATGCCGGAGCAACCTATCAGTGAGCTATGATGGCTCTTTTCCATGACTTAATGCATAAAGAGATAGAGATCTATATGGATGACATCATTATCAAGTCCCAAAGGGAGGAAGACCACCTAGACCATCTCAGATAGCTTTTCAATAGGTTGTGTAAGTACAACTTGAAGTTGTATCCAGCCAAGTGTGTCTTTGGCGTTAAATAAGGCAAGTTACTAGGTTTCTTAGTCAGCCACAAAAGGATTGATCTGGATCCCACCAAAATTCAGGCCATCAAGGAAATGCCCGTTCCTCGGACAGAGAAGGAAATACGGGGATTTTTAGGAAGAATCAACTTCATTAGTAGGTTTATTTCTCAACTCACAACAACCCGTGAGCCCATCTTCAAGCTGTTAAGGAAGAACTCCTCCGTGAAATGGAATGATGAGTGTTAGAAAGCCTTCCTTACAATCAAAGAACAGTTGGTTAACGCTCCTATTTTGGTACCTCCTAGGGATGATGCTCCCATGTTCATGTACCTGTCCATTAATGACAATGCTATGGACTGCATGCTGGGACAAAAAGATAATAAAGGCCAAGAACGAGCTATCTATTACCTCAGCAAAACATTCAGCAACAATGAATACAAGTACACTCTGATTGAGAAGACTTATTGTTCTTTAGCATGGGCTTCCACGAGGTTACAACATTACCTCCATGGTCACACAACCCATCTCATATCCTGCGTGGATCCTCTCAAATATGTGTTCAGTAAGCCCATACTGAATTATCGACTGTCCAGATGGTAGTTGATTCTGCAATAATTTGACATCGTCTACGTGATACAAAAGTCCATTAAAGGACAAGGAACTATGGATCAACTGGCCGCCACACCCGCAGGGGATTACAAACCCTTAGAAACATACTTCCCCGATGAAGGGGTCATGACAATTCAGCAAAACCATCAGTACGATGTATGCCATACGTGGAAAATGTATTTTGATGGAGCTGTTGACATGGAAGGTTCTGGAGCTGGAGCAATTCTAGTATCCGATACGGGGGAACAGTATCCCGTTGCCTTCAAATTATAGTTTGTCAGCACCAACAACACAGCCGAGTATGAAGGCTGTATCATGGGACTCAAACTTGCCCAATCAATGGGTATCAGAGGGTTAACTATCTTTGGGGATTCAGAGTTGGTAACCAAACAAACCACATGAATCTATCAAACTAAAGAGCTACATTTGTTGCCTTACCATCAGCAAGATTTAAAGATGGCTTCAAAGTTTATAGAAGTACACTTCCTCCACATTCCTCAAAATAGGAATGATTTTACGGATGCGATAGAAACTTTGGCCTCCTTGATCAACATAAATGACAAGGAAAACATGCCAAGCATCCCATTTGCCCTACAAAAAGCTCCAGCCTATAGGAATTACATTGGAGAAGTATCGGATGAGCTACCTCCCATCCAACACCCTTGGTATCAGCATATCAAGGAGTATCTGCGAGATGGATCTACACTCGCTAAGGCGAGCCCGACTAAAAAAGGCGGAACCATCAAATGGCTATGAAATTCTACTTGAGCGGAGATGCACTTTACAAAAGAGATGCAAGATTAGGACTTTTTTAGATGTCTGAATAAAGACCAAGGTTAGAGGCTTATGGATGATATCCATGGTGGAGTATGTGGCCCACACATGAGCGGACCCTTACTTGTTAAAAAAATCCTTAGAATAGGGCATTACTGGCTTACGCTCAAAGTTGATTGTGATGATCACGTCAAGAGGTGCTATCAATGCCAAATGCATGGAAATGCTATTTACGCCCCTCCAAGGGAACTCCATAATATGAGTTTACCATAGCCCTTCTCAATGTGGGGAATGGACGTGATCGGGCTCATCGAGTCCAAATCTAGTAATGGACATCGGTTTATCTTCACCATGATCGACTAGTTCACCAAGTGGGTAGAAGCAGCCTCCTTCCCCAGAGTTTCCAAAGAAGTCATCATTGCTTTCATCAGAAACAATGTCATTTATCGATATGGACAACCAGAGGTAATTGTGTCAGACAATGCTAAGAACCTCAATAACAAAATGATGGAGGAGTTATGCAGTAAATTCCACATCAAACACCTTAACTTCGTCATCTACCATCCAAAGATGAATTGTGCTGTTGAAGTGGCTAATAAAAATATCAAGAAGATCATGCAGAAGATGTTTACCAATCACAAAGGATGGCCTGACCTCTTGCCTCTGACTTTATTAGCCTACAAAACTTAAATGCGTACTTCTACTAGGGCAACCCCCTACTCATTAGCCTATGGGATGGAAGCAGTGCTCCCCATAGAGGTGGAAATGGAATCCCTTAGAGTATTGATGGACGCTCAGCTGGATGAAGACCAATGGGTACAAGACAGATATCACCAATTGTCTCTAATAGACGAAAGGAGAATTGCGGCTATCTTCTATGGTCAGTTATATCAAAGGATCGCCAGATCTTATAAAAGAAAAGTCCGGCTACGGCAGTTTAAACAATATGACTTGGTTTTTAAGAAGATCATTGACAACCATGATCAATATAAGGGAAAATTCGCTCCAAATTGGGAAGGCCCGTTTGTTGTCAAGAAGGTATTGACAGGAGGCGCTCTCAGATTATAGGAAATGGACGGCGATGAATTTCCATAACTTATCAACTCGAACACCGTGAAACGGTACTATGTTTGAGGTTACCGTCAAGAAAACATCCTGGTGGTGGATCATCAGATCACCAGTCATTCCGATTTTCTAACCCTGTTTACATACTGTTCTGCCCCTCAGGGAAACATACTCTTCAAGCCAGTAGCCCGGTTTCACCTAATTTCAAACCTTTCATACAATTTTAGTTATCCCACCAAGGATTGAACCTTTCACATCTGCAGTTTGTCCTGAACTTAGGATCAAACTTTTTCGCGCTTGCAGTTTGTCCTAAACTTAGGATCAAACTTTTTCACACTTACAGTTTGTCCCAAACATGGGATCAAACTTTCTCTCCCCTGCAGTTTAGCCTGCGCATGGGATTCAAACTTCTCTTCGGCTGCAAATCATCCTGAGGGGCAAACTACGTCGACCTGATCTCCCTGATACCCAGGAGTACATAGGCAACCATATTCTATATGGTCCGGTCGTAATAAAAAAAACAAAAACATTTCTGCCCTTTCTCTACAAAAACAAAAAGAACAAAAACACTTCTACTCTTTCTCTATATAAACAAAAACATTCCTACAACCTTTTACATTCAGCGTTGAACCTCTTACACCATGTTTGAACTACGCAGACCTAATCTCCTCTTCAATAGGAGTACGTAGGTAGCCATTTATGGTTCGGTCTAACCTTACCAAAACACAAATACTTGTTATCTGGTACTGGGAACAAACTATAATCCACCACATTTCATCGGCTTCGGACCAAAAGGGATGGAACAAACTAACCTCTCTTCACAAATAAGAGATCCGACGACCATCTAAGCTGCAATTGTGCCTCAAAGAGTAACACCAATTCATAAGAGATGGAATTAACTAGGCTCCTCTTAAATAGGAGTACTGGCGACCATCTGTGGTGCGGTCAATCTTAGAGAGGAAAAGCCACACTTCTCTCCACATCTACATACAGAAACTAGTCCTAAGACACCAAAGATGGTAGGGATACACACAGATCAATGATTCATTTTGAAAGATCCTACGACGTCTCAATGTCCACACATCAAGGATGAGTTCTGAATGCATCAAGATCACAAGCCCTGAAGAAATAGGCAAATATCAAGCAAGTATCAAGGCACAACTAAAAGGGGAGTGAATCAAAATATATTTCCCTGCCATATATAATACTGTTTGATATATACATATGTGTTATACATGACAAAATGGCTAAGCTAGTCTGTACAGGAAAATACAAGTCTATCTACGGATCTATATGTATACGGACTATCAAATCTAACATAGTATCCTTCTCTGAAGAAGGAGGTAATGTTGCAAGCTCCTGCCCAATGGTATCTACACGAGCTAGCACATCCGAGGCTAACTACATGGTGTCATGATGTTCATCAATGTATGCACTTATATATGCCAAGGAAGGATACCACCAAGTAAGGGATCTCAATGGCATCGTCATCCCGGCATATAGGCGCAAAGATCCCACTCTGAATCAAGGCATCTCTAGCTGATCTGGCCTCGTCTCTCTCTAATAGAGCTGCGTCTCTCCCATCAAGAGCTGTTAACATCAAAGCCCTAGCCTAATCTCTCTCAAAGGTCATCAGATGTAGACTCTGCTCCAAATACTCTGCTGAATGCTGAATCACAGTAGCACTCGTAGTGGGAGAATCCATCACAAGTGCTGGCAACCTAGTAGACAAATCCTCCTCGATGGGAATATAAGTCTCCTCCATAGGCTCCCTATCATCGAAATCAATCCCCAAAACTATGGATACTGCCATAGTCAATGCCTTCTCTATCTCTATCCATGCAAAAAACTTTGTAGAACAACCCAATGGCTGACGAAAAACTTAGCTAGCTCACGTTGATCCCAACAGGCATACAACCTAAATCTATCCTCTGCTGATAAATGTCGAGAAGCTAAACGCTAATGCAATGCCCCCTCAAAAGGATGGAAATCCTGGAACTGGTCAAACTGACACATCATGGCCAGTGGGTGGTAAGTAGTCATACTCCTCAAACTAGCTAGAGGGAGATAATCCATGCCCGGAGCATGAGTGATGAAGCTGTAGGGTGAGTTGAGCCTTATACATGACAATATATCAAACGGATCTCCGATCCCTGCCAGGAAAATGGACCAAGATGCAGGATCTGTACACTCCGCAGGCTAGAAGGAGTATGACATAGCTATGTCATGGGTGAAATAATACCCATACTGTCTGAAAGTGCCAATCGGTCTCAAGTGTGACATAAACCACACGTACAACATGACTAAGCTGCCAGTGAATACCCCTGCAGGGTAATTGTTGCAATATATGACTGACCTCAGTTTCTCTACAATGATCATCGGTATAATGGTGTGACCCTCCCTGAGAGCTCTCACTGCCAGGATAACACCAATATCTAGCTCATTCATGTACCATGGCATATATACATACGACAACACGTATAGCAGTAGTACATCTACTTTGGCTAAGCGCCAATGATCCTTCGACATGGTGAAATCCCTGGAGTGCCATGTGTAACTATCCTCATAACCAAATTTGTCCGTCAGAAAATGCTGGGATACAACATGGCCGGATGTGATCTCATCCTGCACAACTCTCCGCCTCAACCTTGTGAGAGTCATAAACTACTGGCTCATGTCACTGATGGCAATATGCACGCAAGGTCTGTCCAAAGGCAGTGCCATTAACTGTGCATACTCCTCCAGAGTAGGAGTCAACTCGTGGATGCCAAACTGGAAGACCTATCTCTCTAGTATCCAATGCTCCAGCATACCTTCTATAAAGCCTGTGGGAACCTGAAACATTAGGAGAGTCATAATATGCTGTAACAGCTGATCTACCGTCACCCTGTCTAAAGGTGACATACTATCATACCACAATCTCAGGCGAGATGCCACCAACAATGGTGGGGTATGATCAATACGGCTAACTGTCAAAGAAGACATCTGTACGGGCCGTGTCATAAGACCATCCAGGGGTCAATGCTGAATATCTCTGGATATACATACATATGCATAACATAATACATGCATGATCAACAGTAGATGGCAATATGATATAGGGAATGGAAAATTGTACATACATTCCTAAGAATATCATCATCTAATACATCACTGTACAAGCTAGAAATACAGAGAAATGGGGCATAAACGCCCTACATCTAACAGAGGCCTATCAAAAGATATAACAAGAATGGGGGAAAGCCACCTAATAACAAAGGCCTATCAAAAGAGATAACAAGAATATACATCAAAAGAAGATAATGGTGTCAATGTCTATATCATCAATCCTGTCCACCTGATGTAACTCCTCTTGAGTCACTGGATCTCTATCCACAGGGATGTCAGGCCTATATAAGGGAGGATCTGCACCGGCAAAGCCATATGGGTCACCTGAGGAGCCAACGCCAGAGCTGGAAGGATCAAAAGTATCTACCTCTGAAGGATCTCTGCCCAAGTGCCAGATAAAAAAAGTGCCCGGTCCAACTGTCGGGTCAAACTGTCAATCTGTGTCAAATGAGTCAGATCTCAGACACAAGCTAGCCAATCCGTCATCATCACGGATCAGGGAACTATATCCCCCACGAACTGAGTGGTGTAAGTCTGGGCTCTAATGGTACGAGGGAACTACCAATGCTGGAATATCTCTTGAGTGCAGGGACCCTCTGATAATGTAAAGCCGTCAACACCCAACAAGGGGATATCAATGACGGGTGACTGCGAAACAGGCCAATAACGCCTGGCAGGAGGCAAGATCGGTATACGAATCTCTCCCGTGGTGCTCCTAATAGCACACTCTCCTAAATAGAGCTCTCATCCTCCATCTGTGAAGAGAGGAATCCTATGGGTGGAAATCACGTGCTCAACACTAGTCTGGTAACCATCCTCAAATCCAATGCTCCCCTGAATAGGGAATCCATGTGATGACATCAAACGTCAACAACTCCAGTTGTAGGCAGCAGTGAGTGAAACCCTCAGCCACAGAGACCTCCGCCAGTATGGAATGATGCCATCGTCGTCCTTATGGGTAGGTATCTAATCCTAACACTCTAACTAGACGTAAGCATGGGAGCCTCTCATAGGCCAAAAATTGTATACACAAAGCCAAACATCTGCTGTCAATCAACACTCTTAACCAGTACATGGGAAATTATAAGAGAAATACTCACCAACAGAAATGGGTAAAATCCTAGCCAAGCATTTGTCAAGCACTGCGAACGCATGCATATTCCCCTAAGGAAATAGGCAAAGGTGTAGGAACCCCAATCATACTCTCCAATACGGTCCACGTGTCGAGTGGCGCTGATCAAAGTGAAGGACACCATAGAAGAGTTATCTGCTATGAAGCAGCCCCTAATGATCATCAAGAACAATCGTCAAAGAATGCGATCCCTGATTCTCACATCATCCGGTATGGGGTCACTCAACAGCCCGCTCATAGCATCTATGATCAAAGGACCTGTACGAACAGTCATGCCCTTGAGCGCCTCCACTGGAACTCCTAACAAGGATCTGACGGTAGTCGGGGTAATATTCGCCATACAAGGCACTGGTGCCCCTCCAAACTCTATACCTGTGATAAACCACCAATCCATTGGCATAATCATCACCTCACAGTCAAAAAAATGGAGTGACTGAGTCTGATGAAACAAGTGCTTAGACAATGCCCTGAGGTAAGCCCAGGGACAACGATGGGGAAGGATGGAAAAGAATGCCCCAAATCCTCAGTCATGCACGATCGCTCTATAGTTAGAATACAGAGCCTGGTACATGGCATAAATGTTGAACCAGTTCCCTCTAGGCTGTGTAAAGCTGAGAACCTATATCACAAAGTAGATCAACTTCAGAATCCTATACTCCTCATCAATAGGAATGAAGGAAGATCAAAGTCTATCTTTGTACCTCATTTGCATGCAAGTAAACTGAGGGATGTTTACTCAAATCGCCCAACAACTCTAGGTTCACCACCTGAATACTTGGGAGGTCCCTACGGGGAACATGTGCAGCAGGAGTGGGAGCCTCAGCCCATACATCCTCCTCTTCGTCCTCCACATCTGGTACATCAACCCGGACATGACGTATCACTGCCTCCGCTAAACGACGAGACTGTCTAACAGAACGGGGTCAAGGCACTTCAGAAGCCCTCATTCGCACACCAGAAGTGGTCCTGTGGGAACTACTCGGCTGATCCGGATCCATATATCTGGACAACAAGTCTTCAAATTAGCTCAGAAAGGGTATGGTAAATTCTTATCTGGAGCTTTTTCAAAATGCAGTTTTATGACTACATGCATGCATGCATTATTTTAACATACGTTTACAGTAGAGTTAAAAATGCATGACTACCCAATGCCTACATTTTGGAATTTTTTTTTCCATAGTCCCCTTTGTAAATAGGACTATACACATGCACATAAGCCTGACTAGGTGGCCATTCAGTAGCACACCCACCCACAGTTATATACATCCTATACGCATCAATACATCAAAGTATAAATCTGTAAGGGTAGCCTAATTACCAGGATTATTTTACTTTTTTCACCTTTGCTCATTTGTCCCCAAAATGGATAAGAAATAGCATAAAAAGGTGTCAATTTGACTATTTCAAAAGTCAAATTTTCTCACATCATTATGTTCAGCATGGTTTAATACTAACATTTACTATGTTGAATATTTTTTAACAAGTCATTTCAGTATGCATAATCACTACTATGTGTTTATATGCATTTCATGTGATATTTCATTTTCCAACGGATAAAAACTTGAAAAGAAGACATGCATACGCTACCAGGACATTGTAGAACACTTGTACGGTGATAGAATTTGGAGAAAGTCATCCGAACACAGTAGATCTGAAGAAGAGCCCTCAGGTTTCCTTCGCGACGCAACTTAAAATGACTTAGGACATCAACCATCCCATTTAAGGGAAGTTAGGGTTGGCTACAGGTCCACCTATGGATGCTGCAGGTGTCCCTGCGGCAACCCTATATGGGTCCCACCCCTCTGGCTCAATCCAGTTCAAATTGCAAAGGAGTTCTTACAAGATAAAAAGGCCAAATCAGGGATAAAAACTCTACGCGATTGAGCAGAATAGCCTGAAATACTGAGATCATCGGTATAGTGTACCCAAACACAGGGTACACTATACCGATGATCTCCGTTGTTGCAAACTACATTCGACAATACCTCACAAAGGTCCGATGCCGTCAATTCAAGGTCATGTAGCCTTGACACGTTCCCCGGTGGGGGCGTCACGCATTTTTCAACCGTTGATGTACACATCAATGAAGATCAAGCAGCCTTGACATGGTCCCCGGTGGGGGTGTCAGGCATTTTTAACCATTGATGTACATGTCAATGAAGGTCAAGTAGCCTTGACATGGTCCCCGGCGGAGGCGTCACACATTTTTCAACCGTTGATGTACACGTTAATGAAGGTCAAGCAGCCTTGACATAGTCCCCGACGAGGGTGTCATACATTTTTAACCATTAATGTACACGTTAATGAAGGTCAAATATCCTTAACATTATCCTCAGTAGGGATCTCATCCGTTGATACACATGTCAATGAAGGTCAGGCAACCCTGATAACACTTACTGTTGGCAGTAACTCTAAAAGAGTAGCGGAAGGACCTAGCGATACAAACTAGGTAAAAACATCCTTATCGGGGAGGACAAATGATTGAATATGTTATACACATCCTCAAAAGACAAAATCCATCCCCATAGAGTCTCTTGTACATGAGAGATATATCTTCAGGATAAAGTCTGTATCAAGGATTCAAGACTTTGGTGATAGCCCCAACGTCAATAATCCTAGAGATTCTTAGTAGCTGTGGATCACGCGTCCGAGATAGTTCATCAGGCTGGTTATTGGCGTCCGCAGTAAAAGCAACAGGGAGCCGAAAATCATCCCATCATGTTGGAGGACAATCCAATAAACCACATACATTTGCATCATGTTGTCATGCATTGCATCATAATCATCTTGTTGCAATTCAAGTGTCTAGTATTCTTTATCCTATCCATGCCATTGAATTGCATAAATATGATAAAGAGGGGCATCTGTAGACACTAAAAATTTTCTGCCTACCTGTTACTAACATTATAGGAAGTGCGAAATCTTCTTTCAGAGATAACCCTGGAAGACAACTCAGCTTAATCCCAAAAATACCACCAGAAGTTCAGTTTCAACCTTGAAAAATACACCGGGAGTATCATTTCCCCACCTCAGAGATAACCCCGAGGATAGCAGTGAAAATACCAGAAATTCCACCGGAGAAGGCCGATTCATCTTGGAGATAACCCCAAGATGTTCAGTCTCAGTCCTGAAAACAACACCGGGAAAGATAATGTCAACCTTGGAGATAACCCCAAGGAGTGTAGTGGCAGTTCCGGAGATGACCCCAGAAATGCTTGTTTCAAATGCATGCAGTCAGCTTCAACCTTGGGACTCACATCGAGGAACTCAATTCATAAACCCGGAGATAACCCTGGGAGTACATGCACACCTCAGAGACAAACCTGAGAGCATTCAACACTTGCAGCAGTCCAATCTCAGAGATAACCCTGAGCAATATCTGCTTTATCTACCATAATCGGAGATAACCCCGGTGAAGGGAAAAGTCGTCAAATTGCCACCTCAACCCCACATGGCGTCGTCTCAATAAACAACAATCAAAATACATTCTACACAACAATGTCCCACAAGAACCAAGGAGTTGCAATCCCGAGTGACTACTACGCAAGGCATCACACCGGATAGAATTTGAAGCTTGAAGAGATAGGACGTGGTTACATCTTCTTCACTTCGTACAACCTCTAATCCCATGTCATTGCGCAGCTCTCGATAACAACAGTCCAAAACAGGTCTTATACACCTCAATTGAATGCTCGGATTAAAGTTTTGCAAGTTCGAGCGGACATCACGTTGCACGCGTGCACGTACTTTGAGACGGCGGGACCCGTGGAGCCCAAGGCACCCCGGGCAGCCGCAGGTGCATCTGCGGCTTCTGCAAGTACACCTGCGGCTCCCAGCTCTATAAGTATAGAGCTTGGGGTGGCCATATTCAAGAGAAGAAAGATGAGGAAGCCTTGTCTAATTTTCTCTGTACACACCCCATATTGAGTGCTTTCTCTTTTTAAACACTTGTGAGCTCACATATAGCTATATTTTTACTGGCGGGAGCCGAATGTTCATCCACTTAAAGTCATAGAAGTCTTTTTTGGCAGCCCACTGTAAGCCTTCTTACACATTATAAAGCCCTTCAATTCATCTTTGCACACACTCTTCTTCACATTGAGAGTCGTGTTGTGTGTGTATGCCCGGACTTCGGTCCGTGGTTTTCATTTATGTCTGTATATATATATATATATACTTATATATATATATATTTATATGTTTGGACTAACATTATCGAGTTATGCCTCGATTGAGTCTCAGACTCACATCCTACATTTACTTGCTTATATATATATATATATATATATATATATATATATATATATATATATATATATATATATGACAAATCATTTGAAATGATAAACTGAGACGGGATCGATATATATCCTATGCTTATATATATATATATATATATATATATATATATACACATTTACATTTCTATTAGGCCTGGAGTTTACTTCGTGGCCTTTTACTGCTTTATTTACATTTCGTCCCGCTTGGAGTTTACTTCGTGGCGGTTGATCGTTTTTACTGCTTTATTTACATTTCGTCCCGCCTGGAGTTTACGTCGTGACGGTTGATCACATTTACTAATTTATTTACATTTCTGATCCCTAATGGAGGTGCTTCGTGGTGGTTGATCACGTCTCTATATATATTTACCGCTTTTATATATTTACATTTTCGATCCCCCATGGAGGCGCTTCGTGGTTATTGATCATATTTGTATATATATATTTACAGCTTATATATATATAACTGCTTACTGCCTTTCATATAAACTGCGGCATCATGTGAGCCTAGGAATCATGTGATCACAGATTCAGTCCACTGAATCTAGATTCGGTTCCCGTGATGGACATTTTCAGTTGTAAGCAACTTGTAAATTATTCACGGTGTTTGAATTTCCTTAGATGACTTTCATGCCCATGAGGAGTTCGGCACTAAGATCGCTATATATTATTTTCTCGAAGATGCTTCGCATCTCGAAAATAAAAGCAATCAAGCCGAACATTTAATAATAAAATGGAAGTATGAAAAGGTCACAATTACTATTGAGCACAGGGTTTGAAAAACCTCTTTTACAAAACCTCACTACTATATCATGTTTAAAACTAAGTTTTTCATACAAATTCAAACCCTTTGTATATAGGTGCGAACGAGGCTTCACACTACTTCCAAATAACAGCACATTGACCCACCCACCCACCCCCCCCCCCCCACACACACACATTCATATAACAATTTCTTGAAAAGTGGCGGTCACCGTGGTAACACAGATGTCGGGGGGTGCCTAACACCTTCCCTCCGAATAATCAAGCCCCCAAACCCAAATGAATCTAGGTTTCACAGACCCGTTTAGAAATGTCACATCACTAGGTCAATGTGCAAACTTTTTCTCGGTTGCGTTGGTGAAACCAGTTAAAAACACCAACTGGCGACTCTTACAGTTAAATTGTCGACATAGAAATGTCGGACATTTTCACTTATTTTTTAAAACAAATCTCACATAACATGAGAACACCAAAGAATAAGAATCGAAAAAGGACAAATTAAAATCCCGACGTCGACAAATAATAACAGTAATAATAATAATAGTAGTACTAATAATAATAATAACAATAACAATAATAATAATAATAGTAGTACTAATAATAATAATAATAATAATAATAATAATAATAATAATAATAATAATAATAATAATAACAACAATAATAATAATAATAATAATAATAATAATAATAATAATAACAATAATAATAATAATAACAATAACAAGAATAATAATAATAATAGTACTAATAATAATAATAATAATAATAATAATAATAATAATAATAATAATAACAATAATAATAATAATAATAATAATAATAATAATAATAATAATAATAATAATAATAATAATAATAATAATAATAATAATAATAATAATAATAATAATAATAATAATAATAATAATAATAATAATAATAATAATAATAATAATAATAATAATAATAATAATAATAATAATAATAATAATAATAATAACAATAATAATAATAATAATAATAATAATAATAATAAAAATAATAATAATAATAATAATAATAATAATAATAATAATAATAATAATAATAATAATAATAATAATAACAGTAATAATAATAATATAATATTATTATTCTCATTCCTTAATCAAAATCCAAAATTAGGGTTTGAATTCAAAAGCCAAGGCCAATTTCATGTGTTAAGCATATAGACATCATAAAGTTTTTGGAGGAGTGCCCGAGGACGAATAAAACTTAGATTCAAAAGAGCACGAAGAAAGTGCTTTCGCAAATGATTGACGCACTTCTGCTATCCGGATAGCTATTCAAAGCATCGAGAAAAACAAAGATAATGTTAACAGTTTCATAAAAGCAATGGGATTTGCTAAGCAGCTAAGCAAAAATCCTTTACCCTAAAATCGTAGATCTACGAAATGAGCGTAGTGTTGAACTCTTTCGCACCCCTTCCAAAGAAATCCTTAATTGCCATCGATATTTCCTCTCCAACTACCCCCTTATTAAAGAAGAAGTTAGGGAATTTGTCAGGCCCTACTCGCCCTGTCACCTTAGAAATAAGCATATTTTAAATAAAAGAAAAGAAACTAGCCCCAGATGCTCAAGCTCAATATCATATTGGTTGTGTTCTACCAAAGAGCAGCCAAGAGCCTAAAGAAATCACTAAGAAAGAGAGAAGTGTTCCATATATGTTGGTATATATACTGTGGCGCTATATGATCTTTAGCTATAGGTCTCGTGTGCTTGTTATAGAAAGTAACGAGTCAGAGGAGGTGGTAATGGTCGATGGATGTTTGATGATTGGGTAATATACTCATGAATTGGATATGTTTGACCTTAATTTGTTGTATGATCGAAGCATTTTAGAGTTATTTTACTTGTTTAAGTTATGTTATTGCAGTTATGGGGGCTGGATGAATGTTTGGGATTAATTGAGCTTAAAAGGGGTATGTCTGTGAAATTTGTCTTCCAGCGCCGGGGCGCTGGTCTTCGGCAGGTGTTGACCAGGACGCACGCGTGGATCAGGCGATGGATTTGCTTTGACTTTTTGTTTGACTTCATGTTTGGAGCTTATTTGAAGCCTAATTGGATTGGTACTGTTAGAGTTGGGCAAATGAATATAAATTGGATTGTTTGCATTGAATTGGGGGAGTCAAATTCTACAGAATTGGAGAGTAATCAAGGAGCAAGAGCAGATCTTGAAGGCTGGAACTTGGAGTTCTTCTTCTTCTTTATTCTTTTAAATTGTGTAATTCATTAGGGATGATTTATCAATTATTTGTGGTTTTTAATTCCGTCATGAACTAATTCCTTTTATTAAGATTCCAATGGAACCTTTTATGGTTATGAATTGATTATTTAATTTATTCCAATTATTTATGTTAAAGTGAATTGTTCATCATGCCTTGCACTTATTGATTAATTATCTGGCCAATAATTACCTTGTTACTCTAGAAGGAATCGAGAGAGGAATTCTAGGGTCAGAACTGGGCAGGGTGACGTGTGACTTAGTTATTTGCACAGTGAATAATTAGGTTTGTGAATAGAATGAGAATATCTATTTGCCGCATGTAACACATAAGGAATTGGGATTATAACGAGTTTAATTCAATTGTTTTGCATAGAGATATAGCAGAAATAATCTGGGTTAAATAGAAGGCAATTGATAACTCGAGAGACGGCTTTTGGCATTTGAGAATTCTTGTTAACAATTCAGTAGACATAATAATTGGGATATTTGGATAATTGATTTTATAATCATAATTGGGGAAATTGGAGTCTTAATTGTCATTTATCTGCATTCAAACAATTCTTAGTTTGTTCTTTGTTTTCTTTTAGAATAATTTCTTGCTTTATTAAAATTTGTTTTCTTAGTTTTAAAAATCACGATTATTGGTTGTTTAAATAAAATTGAATTGATATAGTACTAGTAGTTGGAGTTTATTAACTGGAATTCTCTGAGGGATCGACATTCTATTTTATCACTATATTACTTGTTGATCGTGTATACTTGCACGTTTGCTTTGATTACGAAATCAACCAACAAGTTTTTGGCGCCGTTGCCGGGGAATTCTTTGTTAATATTAATTCCATATTAGTTATAATCAATTCGGTCTTAATTTAAATGTTATTTATTTCTCTTCTTGTCTTTGCAGGAATTCTTTGCGAGTGTATGCACACTAGATCAAGGGCAAGAAAGGAACTTTTTCCTTATACAGACGAGATTGAAAGGAAGTTCCGGAAAGGGCAATCGACTAGTGCAGTATCACCCGAGGAAGAAAAACTAGCAGAATAAGAAATTCTAGTGAACATGGCAGGGAACGACCAGAAATCACTTTGGGACTATGCCATGCCGAATGTCACGGATATACAGTCGAGTATTAGGAGGCCGGAAATTAATGCTAGCACTTTTGAGATCAAACCAGCAACCAGTCAAGTGCTTCAGAATCAATGTCAGTTTGGGGGTAGTTCGTTAGATGATCTGAATGAGCACATCTTAAGTTTCTTGGAAGTTTGCGACACCTTCAAATTCAACAACGTGTCGGAAGATGCTACAAGGTTGAGAATGTTCCCATTTACCTTGAAAGATAAAGCATGAAGTTGGTTACACTCTCAGCCTCCGGACTCAATCCTCACTTGGGACGACTTAGCTCCAAAATTTCTAGCTAAGTTTTTCCCACCGGAAGTCGAAGAAACTACTAATGATATTCATACCTTCGCACAGTTTGATTCAGAATCATTGTATGAGGCGTGGGAAAGGTTTAAGGATACACTCCGCAAGTGCCCACACCATGGAATTCCATAGTGGATGCAATTGGGGATATTTTGTGATGGTTTACAAGCATCCACGAGGGCAAGTATTGATGCAGCAGCAGGAGGAGCGATTATGTCTAAAAATTTTGACGAGGCATACCAGTTGTTAGAGACGATGGCCACCAACAACTATCAGTGGCCCATGACAAGAACTAATCCTCCAAAAACATCGGGAAAGTATAATGTGGATGCAATAACATCATTACAAGTGAAAATGGCCGCAATGGCTAAGCAGATAGAATTATTGTGTCCACAATCCACACAGCAGGTAGCGATGGTTTGTGAAATATGTGCTGGGGGTCATACTACGGATCAATGTGCCATAAATGCTGAATCAGCACAGTATGTGGGGAGTTATAGTCGGTCTACTCAGCCTTATCCGAATCAAAATACATATAATCCGAGGTAGAGAAATTATCCTGGGTTTTCATGGAGTAATAACCAAGCTGCAGAACAAGCGCCGAGACAACAAAACAATTCCGGATTTCAAAACCAGACACAACAACCTGTGCGGAAAGCAAGTTTGGAAGAAGTCTTGGAAAGATTTTTTAAAGCAACTGAGAAAAGGAGTGAGGAGAGTGATAAGAGATTTAATCAAATAGAGCTGAATATGCAAATTCAGAATGCATCGATCAAAAATCTGGAAAATAAAATGGGACAAATAGCACATGCATTGAATAACCGACCACTTGGAACACTTCCGAGCGACACCGAGAAAAACCCGGGCAGAGATGAGCATTGTAAGGCGGTAACTCTACGAAGTGGAAAAGAACTACAAGAGTCAGTCACGGATAGGGAAAAGGAGGACAAGGCATCAATTGAAACAGAGGAAGTGGTGGAGACCGAAAAGCGTCAAGATGAGACCTCACAACAGAAAAATTTGGAACCAACCAGTACAATGCCTCCCATACCGTATCCGCAGAGATTTTAGAAATCCAAGTTGGATAAGTAGTTCTCATGATTTTTGGACATCTTCAAGAAGTTGCATATCAACATCCCCTTCGCCGAAGACTTGGAACAGATGCCGAGTTACGCGAAGTTTATGAAGGAGGTTTTGTCGAAGAAGAAGAAATTGGGTGAATTTGAAACAGTCGCATTGACGGAAGAATGCAGTGATATCATTCAGAATAAGTTACCGCCGAAGCTCAAGGATCCAGGTAGCTTTAATATACCGTGTGAGATTGGAAATTAGTTTTCGGGTCGAGCATTATGTGATTTGGGGGCCAGTATAAATCTAATGCCATTATCCATCTATAGCCAGTCCGGACTTTAGGCTCCACGCCCAACGAATATCAGTTTACAGTTAGCGGATAGATCAGTTATATATCCACGAGGTATAGTTGAAGACGTGTTAGTAAAAGTGGACAAATTCATCTTCCCCGCGGATTTCTTTATCTTGGATTGTGAAGTGGACAGTGAAATTGCAATCATTCTTGGGCGACCATTTTTGGCAACAGGCAGAACATTGATTGATGTTCAAAAAGGTGAATTGACAATGCGAGTTGAAGATCAACAGGTCACCTTTAACATTTTCAAGTCAATGTCTTACCCAAAAGAAAAAGGTGAATGTATGCGGGTTGATATCATGGAGGAATTGGTGAATCATAAATTCAGCATAAATTATTCGGAGGACCCACTTGAATCTATTTTGCTCAGGACAGACGAATATGGTATTGAAGAGGATATCGAATATGTCAAATGGGTAGACACACCATCAGTCTTTCGGAAGAGCACTCAATCTTTCGACACCATAGAGAGGCCCGAAGCGGAAGGTAAAAAGTTCAAACCCTCAATAGAAGAGCCACCGGTGCTGGACTTAAAGCCATTACCACCCCATCTGTAGTATGCTTATTTGGGAAAAGACGATACCCAACCAGTTATTGTTTTAACAAGTTTGACTGATACTCAAACGGAGAAACTGCTACGGGTCTTGCGAGAATTTAAAACAGCAATTGGGTGGACTATAACGGGCATTCGAGGTATTAGCCCATCATTCTGTATGCATAAAATCTTAATGGAAGAAGGGGCAAAACCAACCATCGAGATGCAAAGAAGGCTAAACCCCATCATGAAGGAGGTGGAGAAAAAGGAGATTATAAAGTTGTTGGATGCTGGAATTATTTACCCGATCTCAGATAGTTCGTGGGTGAGTCCTGTACAATGCGTACCAAAGAAAGGCGGTATGACAGTGGTGAAGAATGAAGCTAACGAGCTCATCCCTACTCAAACAGTTACAGGATGGAGAGTATGCATGGACTACCGCAAGCTAAATAAAGCCATACGCAAGGATCACTTCCCCTTGCCATTCATTGATCAAATGTTGGATAGGCTAGCGGGACATCAGTTCTATTATCTCTTGGATGGTTATTCTGGGTATAATCAAATTGCCATAGCACTGGAGGATCAAGAGAAAATGACATTCACATGCCCATACGGTACGTTTGCATTTCGACGTATGTCCTTTGGCTTATGCAATGCACCGACAACCTTTCAACGGTGTATGATGGCGATCTTCTCCGATATGGTCGAGAAAAATTTGGAGGTATTTATGGATGATTTTTCTGTGTTCGGTTATAGCTTTGATCTTTGCCTGAAAAATCTAATTTTAGTGTTGAAACGTTGCGTGGAAACTAATCAGGTTCTCAATTGGGAAAAATGTCACTTTATGGTGAAAGAAGGGATTATTCTAGGGCATAAGGTTTATGCAGCAGGGTTAGAGGTGGATAAGGCGAAGATAGAGACTATTGATAAATTACCTCCTCCATTATCTGTGAAGGGAATCCGGAGCTTCTTGGGGCATGCAGGTTTCTATAGACGCTTCATTAAAGATTTTTCACAAATTTTAAAACCTTTATGTTCCCTGTTGGAGAAAGATGTCCCTTTCAAAATGGATCAGTCATGTATCGAGGCATTCGATGTTTTAAAGAAGAAGTTGGTATCTGCTCCGATCATTGTGGCGCCCGATTGGTCTTTACCATTCGAATTAATGTGCGATGCTAACGACTATGCAGTAGGAGCAGTATTGGGACAACGTCACGACAAGATCTTTCACACAATCTACTACTCCAAGAAGATGTTGACAGATGCTTAGTTGAACTACACAACCACCGAAAAAGAACTACTTGCAGTTGTGTTTGCCTTCGACAAATTCAGAGCATATCTCATTGGGACCAAGTGGCGGATCATCTTTCGCGGTTGGAAAATCCAGAGGTACAGAGCCACGACAATGCACTGATTAACGAGAAATTTCTGGACGAACAACTTCTCCAAGTAACCACAACACTGCCTTGGTATGCTGATTATGTGAACTACGTGGTTGCTAAGGTATTACCACCAGATTTGAACCCCCAACAACAAAAGAAATTCCTCCACGACGTGAACCAGTACTATTAGGATGAACCATTCTTGTTTAAGGCGTGCGCGGATCAAATGATTAGACGGTGTGTGCCACATGAAGAGATGAATAGAATATTGGGTCATTGCCACTCATTAGATTAAGGAGGCCATTATTCTGGTGATCGAATTGCAGCCAAGGTGTTACAATCTGGATTTTACTGGCCTTCATTATTCAAGGATGCATATCTCTATGTGCTAAAGTGTGATCGATACCAACACGTAGGTAATATCTCCAAGCGAAATGAAATGCCACTCAACTCTATATTGGAGGTAGAATTGTTCAACGTTTGGGGAATCGATTTCATGGAACCGTTCCCCTCATCTTTTAATAATCAGTATATTCTGTTGGCGGTGGATTATGTTTCCAAATGGGTAGAAGCCGCAACTTTTCCCATAAATAATGCCAACGTCATCCTTCGATTCTTAAAGAAAAATATCTTTACACGATTTGGGACTCCGCAGGCAATAATAAGTGATGAGGGAACACATTTCTGTAATAAGCAGTTCACAAAATTGTTGGTGAAATATGGGGTTCGTCATAAAGTTGCAGCTGCGTATCATCCCCAAACCAATGGCCAAGCTGAGGTCTCAAACAGGGAGGTCAATCGAATTCTGGAAAAGGTGGTCAATCCATAACGAAAATATTGGTCTTTACGTCTTGACGATGCTCTATGGGCGTATCGTACAACATACAAGAATCCGATCGGCATGTCACCTTATCGCATGGTTTACGAAAAGGCTTGCCACCTCCCAGTCGAGCTAGAACATAGTGCACACTGGGCCATTCGGAAGCTCAATTTTGATGTACAAGCAGCGGGTGAGAAAAGGTTACTGCAGTTGAACGAGATGGATGAACTCCGATTCAACGCTTATGAAAACGCAAAACTTTATATGGAGAAAGTCAAAGCTTTGCATGATAAGAAAATTCTCGATAAAACATTTGAACCGGGCCAACAAGTCTTGCTTTTCAACTAGAGATTGCGTTTATTCCCTAGAAAACTGAAATCTCGTTGGTCAGGTCTATTTACAGTTGTGTCTGTTACACCACATGGTAATACTGAGATCGAGAAAACAAATTCAAATTGCACATTCAAGGTTAACGGTCAAAGACTCAAACATTACTGGAGTGGACCAATTGAACGTCAAACTACGGTCATGAACCTCGCCGACCCAGTGGACAATTGAGCATCCCAGCAAAGTCAGGCCGACGACAGTAAACTAAGCGCTTATTGGGAGGTAACCCAATCATTTTATATTTTATTTTATTTTTTTAGTGCATATCATTTTAGTGTTCGGTAGTAAAGCTAGTCAACATTTTGGGTGATTGAGTCTTGAGTTGTATCATGGTAGCATGGCCTCATTTACTTAGTCTCAATTTGCAGGTTGGAGGACATGTGCTTAATTCTTAAAGTCACGGCAGCCCAGCGCCCCGGCGCTCAGATTACACAAGACCACAGCGCCCCGGCGCTATCCCTTCACACCAGCTACTGCACTCAAGCACCCCGACTCTCCCTTTGAACTAGACCCAGCGCCCCGGCGCTAGGGAGGGGCACACCTACTGCATCACAGCGCCCCAGCGAGGATGCGTTCCAGATTCCAATATGAACTCAAATGGCCGGATGGTTACACTATTATATTTAAAACTCTCTTCTCCTCTAATTACATACCACACGTCTCCACTACCTTCATATGGTAACTGAAACGTGCTAATAATATTTTCACAATTCAAAACAGATTTTCACGATCCTTTGTTCTCCTGTGTTCTATAAATTTCCTCTTTCTCGTTCATTTTCAACAAGATCTAACAAGGTATGTCGTGAATTATATTTGAACCATAGGGCACAAAGCTATCTAATGATGTGGTTGGTATGTACATAATCTACTGAATTCATATCTTTTTACACCAACATCGAAGCATGTCATTCTTCTGATCTTGACTATCTTATACGGCACATATGTGATTATTCTTAGATTGAGAGAGTATGTTATTATAAATGATTGAATGCTAGGGATACATTGTACACCCACAAGGTGTTTGAGAATTTTCCTGAGTCATTGATCTTGTCCACATGCACACATATCACCATGTCCAAGCACTATCATTCTGGACCATCTTGCTACCACAATGGTTTCAATCTACTGTAGCACATATTCATGGCTATCATTGCACATAGTAAATTATAGTGGGGAGAATTACACTATATTGATATATGCATGTCTTCTATTGCACTCCATAATAACTCTTTTGGGCATCTCTTGTGTTGCTTTTGCTAATTCTAGAAACTGAAGAGTCCATGACTCCAATCGGTACAATTGTGCATGCGCTTGCAATTTTGTGTCAAGCATAATCCCCACCAATGTACTCAATTTCCACATATATTTCAAAGTTTGGGGGTAAAGTCATACATAAGATTATCCATACTCAAATTTTGTTCAATGCTAATACATATATATATATATATGTTTATAATTGCAGAATTTTAGTCATGGCTTCTAAACGTCAGCGTGGTGAAGGTTCAGGAACCGCTTCGACTCCACCGCCAAAATTTGACAGCCGCTGTTTTGTCAGTCTTGCGGCTCAGGAACGATACAACCGCATGGCTACTCGATCATTAGTTCCAGAACGTGGGTTAAGATCGGATCAATCAAAGGATGGCGACATGGCAGTCATGATATCCGAGAGGAACTGGTTCACACTTATCGAGCAGCCCGATCCAGCAGTGATTGCAGTTATAAAAGAATTCTACGCCAACGTGCCCGAGCATGATCATTATGGGATTTTTGTAAGGGGCAAAATAGTGAAAATTGGCGAAGAGGACTTCAACGGGTGCTATCAACTGCCACTAGAGGGATTGAACGACGAATACGCATGGTTTGTGAGTAATGGGCCAGATTATGAGCAGATAATTCGTGAACTTTGTCAGCCGGGCACCACATGGACAGAACATGAACGCGGAAGCATTACCTTCCCACTCGCGAATCTCAGCATATATGGGAAGGCATGGTATGCATTTATTTGCGTAAAACTCATGCCATGCACCCATGTGAGTCATGTGACAAGGAAACGAGCAGTGGTTTTATACTCCATAACCAAAGGATTTAAAATTGATGTAGGCCATCTCATTCTGCAATCTGTCCTCCGAGCATCTCGCGAAGGAACCACTGGAGGGTTACCACATCCGTCTCTCATCTGCGTATTATGTGCTAAGTTCGGAGTTAAATGGAAGTCAGACGAGATGATCCAAACGCCTATGCCAGTGTTGGACCACAAGTTGATAAGCAGATACAAAGTGTGGACTGGTGGAGCAAACCACCCTAGGGGACTGGGTTTCATAATTCCCCAAGCTGAACCTTCTCAAGCTCCACCACCTCAGGCTCCACCTACTTATGGTCCCTCATCTGCAGCTTATCGCGGTGTGGTTCCCTAAGCAGTCCAACGAGAAGTTAATGGATGGTTCTACAATATTAAAGCCCAAAATGTCCGCCTGTCTGAACGCCAAGATGTTATCTATAAATATTTGGTTGACCAGTTTGCAGCCCAGAATGCTATGAATGCCCAGCTGTTCCTGGGTGTTAGTCTCGATCGATTCCCCAATCGCCTATCCTGCCAGTTTTTCCCCCTTCTGATCTAGAGATGAGCGAGGATGATGATGTTCCACCCGAGGCTTAAGCTCATCAGGGAAGTCCTCTGTTTTATTTTGTTTTATCTTTCGCATGAGGACATTGCTCTAGATAAGTTTGGGGGTAGTTGTTTAGTTTTATTTTTATTTGCATGAATAAACTATGTTTGTTATTAGATTGTGGATGTTTTAATTTTTATAATGTTGCATTTAGGATTGCATGTTAATTCCAGCTTTTGATAGTGTGTATATTTGAAGGCCAATTATGAACTTAAAATTGCATGAACAAGTCTAATAAGGATTGTTGAGTCAGTGATATGATTTTCTTGATATGATTTGAATCCCTATCTGTTTGACACTGATATTTCAAGGATAACACAATTTAAAAAATGACCATGTTAGATATGATAGTTTAAATGGATAGATAATAGAGTTCTGAAGGATGAATGCTAGTGAAATGAAAGAGCAAGTTAAATAGTTAGTGAAGACTGAATTTAGATATGAACTCAAGTTTGGGGGAAAAATATATGGAATATATAAAAAAAATAAAATAAAAAAATAAATACCGTGGCGTGCTTGTCTAGTTTTGTGGCCTTTGTTACTTGAGTAAGTAAGCCCGAAGGGATTGTCTCTACACCTAGCGCCCTAAGGTCTTAATGGCTTGGGAGTCGTTGGTCGAAAGCTCGTTAAGGTAGCATTGAAAAGCCTAAGGGAATAAGGCAATGCATAGTCATGAGAAAAAAATAATAATAATAATAAAAAAATAAAGCGGGAAAAGTGCAAAATTCCCCCGTCTAAAAATATATATATATATAGAAGCATAAGTATTTCATGTTGACCCCTGAATTTTGGTGATTGTTTAATTTCAGTTGAATCTAGTTTATTTGATGAGTTCTTGAGTTGAACTGTATGAAGCTTATTATGAACTTTATTATCTTTCAAATTTTTACTTTTCATTGGTTAGCATGGTTGTTGAACACACACTCACAATATCAGTAATAACAGATTTGGATTGATTGAGTGTTGGGATATTATAGATCTGTTTTAACATGATGTATTAGCATGTTTTTGTGATTTTTCTGAGGCCTATGTATATTCGTCAACTATTGAATCGCTGGAATTAAGGTCATTTAGTTAGTTTGCATTTGCATGATGTTTAGTTATTCGTGTTGGTTGTGTTTTGTTGCATGAGGACATGCAACGATTTAAGTTTGGGGGTATTTGATGATTGGATAATATACTCATGAATTGGATATGTTTGACCTTAATTTGTTGTATGATCGAATCATTTTAGAGTTATTTTACTTGTTTAAGTTATGTTATTGCAGGTATGGGGGCTGGATGAATGTTTGGGATTAATTGAGCTTAAAAGGGGCATGTCTGTGGAATCTGTCTTCCAATAGCGGGCTACTGTCTTCTACAGTCTTGACCAGACGCCACGTGGATCAAAGCAAGTGGATTTGCTTTGACTTTTTGTTTGACTTCGTGTTTGGAGCTTATTTGAAGCCTAATTGGATTAGTACTGTTAGAATTGGGCAAGTGAATATAAATTGGATTGTTTGCATTGAATTGGGGGAGTTAAATTCTACAGAATTGGAGAGTAATCAAGGAGCAATAGCAGATCTTGAAGGCTGGAACTTGGAGTTCTTCTTCTTCTTCTTTATTCTTTTAAATTGTGTAATTTATTAGGGATGATTTATCAATTATTTGTGGTTTTTAATTCCATCATGAACTAATTCCTTTTATTAATATTCCAATGGAACCTTTTATGGGTATGAATTGATTATTTAATTTATTCCAATTATTTATGTTGAAGTGAATTGTTCATCATGCCTTGCATTTATTGATTAATTATCTGGCCAATAATTACCTTGTTACTCTAGAAGGAATCAAGAGAGGAATTCTAGGGTTAAAACTGGACAGGGTGACGTGTGACTTAGTTATTTGCATAGTGAATAATTAGGTTTGTGAATAGAATGAGAATATCTATTTGACGCATGTAACACATAAGGAATTGGGATTGTAACGAGTTTAATTCAATTGTTTTTCATAGAGATATAGCAGAATTAATCTGGGTTAAATAGAAGGCAATTGATCACTTTCGAGAGGGCTTTTGGCATTTGAGAATTCTCATTAACAATTCAAGAGACATAATAATTGGGATATTTGGATAATTGATTTTATAATCATAATTGGGGAAATTGGAGTCTTAATTGTCATTTATCTGCATTCAAACAATTCTTAGTTTGTTCTTTTTTTTCTTTTAGAATAATTTCTTGCTTTATGAAAATTTGTTTTCTTAGTTTTAAAAATCAGGATTATTGGTTGTTTAAATAAAATTCAATTGATATAGTACTAGTAGTTGGAGTTTATTAATTGGAATTCTCTGAGGGATCGACACTCTATTTTATCACTATATTACATGTTGATTGTGTATACTTGCACGTTTGCTTTGATTACGAAATCAACCAACAATGTTCATATTTGAGTATTTGCTGACTTCAGCGTCACATCAAGGTGACAAGATTTGAACCTATGGCCCTCTGTACCCAAAAACAGATGCACTGACCAGACTGTGCTACACCTCGTCTCACCACCCCATTCTTTTATATGGATGAATTGGAAGCGAAATGATAGAGAAGGAGGGGTAGAGAAATATCTATATAATCTACAATAACTGAGTGGGCTTTCCTCCGGGGCGAATAACAGAGGATGAATATGACCTGGTGTGAATTGGCTATTCACATCATGGCCTTTTTAAGTCCATTGCCATTTTCACGGCTC
Source organism: Panax quinquefolius (assembly GCA_020205615.1). Taxonomy (NCBI): domain Eukaryota; kingdom Viridiplantae; phylum Streptophyta; class Magnoliopsida; order Apiales; family Araliaceae; genus Panax; species Panax quinquefolius. Next base: position 48,190,036 of record CM035153.1, read on the forward strand.
GTCCCCCGACTCAACCCCTTATGGCATCGGACTCATCACAATCCGCTCCCAAAACTCCACCCTCTCCGAGACAAGAGGATATTCCGAATAGGCAACCAGCCCCTCGTCAAATGGCACTGGATTTGACAGTAAGACCAAACGGATTACTACCGTCTATTCACTCGTTCTAGACTAAAGAACTGGAAGCACCTAGTTTGATCCGATATAGACCGTGTTCCACGTCAGACCTCAACTCCTGGGTGGAAATCCCCATTATGAGATCTAGGTATTGCACCCCGGTTTGATTGACTCTGCTAGGCTTGTTACGGCTTGACCGACCCATCCCTTTTTTAATAGGGCAAAAAAGAAGTGAAACCATTCCCCGCTATAGGGGGTGTTTGGATTGGACATGGAATTCGCCAAGAAAGATTAGAAAATGATATCCCACTCCACTATACCTTCTCCTCGATGCATAATAAAGGGTTCGGGAGAAACCTTATTTGTGCACTAATGAATGTATATATCGTAACAGTCGTTTCAAGCAGTGCTATCTCCGGATGCAAGTCTATTCTTGAGTGAGCTGGACTAGATGTTTGCCTTTTGATATAATGAAGAAATGATAGAATAACTATCGATGTAGGATCTCTTTCCCCAACCAACTAAGGAAGGGCAAACACCTGCTCCTAACAACAATTAATAGGTGTCTATACGTGTACTCAAGAATACAAGAGAGGCCTTCTAGACCAATTCTTGACCTCGAGTTCTACCTATACCAAAGTTTTTTCTCATAGAAGAATTTGTTCATGTTCACATAAGGAAGCTTAAACAAGACAAAATAAAAAAAAGGTTCGAGTCCAAAGAAGGGAGACAAAAAGTCCCTGAATAAGGCAATCAACTCCTACTCCCCCTAATTCTTTTTTGAAGTCTCTTTGGAAGAGCAGCCCCTAAAGTCTTACACTTTCTATGGTGTGGAAGGCCTGCCACAATGCCATCCCAACAAAGGAAAATATTTTCAAGAGAAAGGTGATAAGTAGTCCGATATGCACACTTCGTGTGATAAAGGTGAAAAATTGCTAGAACACTTGCTGTGTCTGTGGACAAGAAATTTTATGTTTGGGTCTCATTTACAACTATAAATATCAGGTTACCAGATTTAATCAGTGGCTAGACTCTATGCTTAATCAGCTTAAGAGAAAAGGAGTTGAAACTGAGGATTGTGCTTCCTTCCTTATTAGCAAACTTGTGCTGGAGCATGCACGAGGCAAGAAATGACTGCAGCTTTGGTGAAAAGCAGCCTCATCCATCAGTAGTTATCACAAATACGAGAGCTAGAGCGAGAGAAGAAAGCATAGGAAGAGGCGCACCAAGGGGTACAACACATAAGGATTAGAGTGATGACATATTTGTTTGCTAATCTCGTTCGTATTCAAGTTTGTTGGACAGAGTTAGATGTGGCCTTTCATTCGTTAGGGAGTGAGAGGGCTAAGGGGAAAGGGTGGGTGGCCCATTATTACCTTTTTTAGGAGGAGTTCCATGTAGTCAGATGGAATGGAAGCGCATATTGGAAACGAATCGGGCTAGGGGTAATGTAAATGAAGTGACTCGACTAGTTAGTCTCGAGATTAAATCAACCAAGGGAGGAGATGAGCTAGCGAATCAGAGCAGAAACCATGTAAATTACTTTACTTGGATCTATTTTTAGAGGAAGAAGGGAATCAAGCCCGATAGCGCCAGCCGTTTTCTTGCTAGTAACGCCCCCTATGAGTAAGACGTATTCAGAGCTAGTAAGGCTCTTCTAGCTACTTTTAGAAAGAAGGCCTCGATGATCGTCCTTCCGACGATCTCACAACACTTTTATCTTACTAATAATTAGATTAACCACCTTTTGTTGGTCAATCAATGAATTCCTGACTTATGTCGATCAATCATTAATCCATAATTAGGAGATTTATCTTCAATCTAGTATACAATTGCATTCTAAAGTATTAGCTCGCTCTTTCCGCTCGCTGGTCCCTACCCCAGAGTTCTTATCTAAATAAGAGAATAACACTTTCATGGGAATGATAGAGGGACAGAGAAGCATTGGGATTGGGATTGCGGTGAATACTAGCTATTCCTTTGCTTGTGCTCATTCTTCCCCGGTGACGAGATCAGAAAATAGGAGGAGAGAGTTTGTTTGTAGTAAAGTGGTTTAGAGCTACTAGGCCCCAAAAGGTGACAATGCCAACAATTTCATATATCTAGAAT